>OU612075.1:0-1264372 GCA_914767715.1 Membranipora membranacea | reverse complement strand
CTTTATTTTGTAATGTTTTTTTTGGCATCGGGTTTAAGAGTAGAACATTGTTCCAGTTTACCATCCGATGGGGGCATGATGGTTAGTTGTAGCCTGTCTTAACAAGCTTTGTTGGGACCACCGAACAAAGCTTGTTAAGGCAGGCATGGTAAGTTGGTCCTCTGGTGTTGGTGATTGTATACCTTTGAAGACGTTGAACGCTTTCCTTCCGTATAATCCTTAATGTCCGTGTTACGGGTGCAAAAAGATAACTATTCCATTGGTGATAATCATAGTCACATGGCAGTCAAAAAAAGAGATGCACATTAGTGAGAGTAATTACTAATATATTACTAATATCACCGGTAATACAATACTTGTTATCAAAATGTATGACTTAGTGACTGGAAAAAAGAAAAGAGTCACTATCTGTGCTTTGGCCAAGAGTAAATGCAGTAGTGTGAGCTTACGATGTGTAGAGACATACCTTTTCCCTTATACAGTTATAGTAGCTATAACGCCAGGGATTTACATGATGTTGCCTGCTGATTTGCCACACGTGTTATAATCATGTGTACTTCGAATGTAGTCTGATAAGTTCACCTTGAAGACTTAGCTTCAGCTTTACGCAAAAACTGAGTATCAAGCTCATCACGTCTAATTAGCTTAGTCGGTATACCATTTTCACACATGTACACTCTGTTACACTATCTCTCTTATAAAGGAAGTAAATCCACTTTACTGCATCCCGTTGAACCCTCTCAATGTTTTTTTCTGAAGTGCTACCTAATGTGGGGCCACACCTGTACAGCATATTCCAGTGTAGGCTTAACAACAGTCTTGAAGGCCAGTGATTTTGATCTGACAGGAGCCCATCTAAGACCTCATTTGATAAACCGTAGTGCTCTGTTAGCCTTACCAATAATTCTACTGACATGAACACTAAGGAAATTTTAAATAAAAGGAGTGTCTCATTTGGCTAACACTGTTGGAATGTGTGTTGCAATACCAATACTAGGATACAGCTACTGCATTCTTTTCTAATTAATAGTAGTAGGCCTGCTTATGATACCATAAATGGTAATATACAAGAATTATCTTGTGCATTTTTATCTGTAGTCATATGCGTTAATGAGATGAGGGCTTTTCCCTCTATAAATAAGGGAGAAGAAAGTTAGAATTATATTTATAAATAGACAGTTTTCTGAGCTCTTGTTTATGCCTCAATTTGGAGTTGTCCACTCTCCAGTTTGGTTCTTTTAACCCACGCCGCATAGGAAAAACCTGCTGAAAGAGGGTTATCTTGAAAACCGCTTATGCTAGGATAAAAATGAGTTTTGATTCAGGGTCTGCACCATTGAAAACCCTGGGAGACAGGGTTTCCAAATCATTGGAGGCTTGATAATGTTGATAAATCTTAATTTTTTGTGACGAAATTCATGAAAAATTTTGCCAAATTGTCCGCAAAACAGGTAGAAAATGCTATAATTGACTATCCAAATACTAAAATGTTTTCCCAAACTATGTCCATATGAGTTTTCAATGCTGCAGATTCTGAATCAAAAATAATTTTCATCCTATTATAAGCGGTTATCAAGATAACCCTCTTTTCAGCACGTTTTTCCTATGCGGCATTGGTTAAAAGTACCAAACTGGAGAGAAGACAACTCCGAATTGAGGCCTAAATCAGAGCTCAGAAAACTGTCTATTATACTGTATAGGCCTAAGGTATGTTCTATATCAGACTCAGCCACTGATATATATTCATGGATTAGAGGAACCCTGAACATATGGCAATTTATGTATGGTAGCTGGAAACAAATGCTCATCTTTGATTGATCACAAAGTTTAGTAATGCTGCAGCCGACCCCTTGTAAACTTTTGTCAAGTAGCTTGTCTGAATTTTTAAACTTTGTTACTGGGCCATCAGACAATACGTAACGTTAAAGCTGCCAGAATTTTAGCTAGATCCAATTACTGACACAAAATTATTAACTGACGTTATTTCTCGACAAATAGCCATACTGTGTATTTTACCACTAATCCATCAATTCATATCAATGGACTCAGCGCTCCGACTGATATGATGCTGACAGTCTGTTGATGGCTGCTATTAATGGGTGTGATAACTGATTACATAAACTGAAGCTTAGCACATAGATTAGAACAACGACATCCATGTACAGGAAGAACAACATTGATACCATATTATATGTTTTCATTTTATCCATTTTTATCCAGTAGTTCACTAGTACACAAACTCTAATCGGATGGTAATCACATTACATTACCATCAGCGTTAGAATGTGGGTAATGTAGCTGATAGTTAAATTATACTTCAATCAAACAGATCAAGATTGAGCACTTAAACTATCAGTTCACCTGTCCTGTTTGTCTCCGCTTGGCAGCTAATAAGCTCCCACTGCTCAGCTAATAAGCTCCCACTATTCAGTTCTCAGTTCTCAATACTAACAGACAACAGACCACTAGTTTTGCAAAAACTTTTTTTCTGTATGTCGGGTAGCCCTATCGTGTCGGGCTGATTAAACACAAGGTCGCCATAAAGTTACATATTATGGCTTCTAGCGTTATCTGTTTGTGTGTTATAGAATATAGCTGAGTTGTGATGTGGACAGTAGCAGACCATATATTGAATATGAGCCATAGATCAGGAGTTATCTGGTGTTTCTGAGAAGAAAATCTAAATATTCTGGTAAGCCGGTATAAATCTACCAATCTCTTCAAAACTCTCTGTAGTTAAAGATATACTGATAATAACTAATACTGATAATTGAAACTTGCAAATCTAGAATAGATAAAAGCAAAAAAGTGATTCCTATGAATAATTCTTGTTCAACCCTGAAGACTTAAAGACTTAGTTTGAGGCTACTATTTTGTATCACATCTTATTCTCCATATTCTATTCTATCATGTAAGCGAATTCCAGCTTTAGAATCCCAATATTGAGGAAGTTATGGCCTCTCAAACTTCCAAGGTGACGGCCTGATAGAATAAAATATAGAGAATAAGAAGTGATACAAAAAAGCAGCCTGAAACTAAGTCTTTAAGTATATACTATGATAATCATCGGATTATATCTTGGCAGGGAAGAGATAGTAAAATATTGACCTGCCATTGTCAGGTCTATCAATAAATGCAAATGAATGATGCTCACCGCAAATTGTATTAATAAAAGTCAGACCCAATTTTACTTCAGTCTCTTCCTGTACTCCGGAAAGATCTGACCGCAGTCAATCTCTTTGGAAGAAGATTAAGGACATTGAGATACAATATCAGTGAGAAGTTAGTTCTAACATCACAACTGTTTAGATGCTAGAACATTTACTCAGTAGTTGTATCTGATGAATTTTTAGTTTGGCGGAACAATGAGGTCAAGGTGGTATTCTTAACTAATGTCATATAAAATTTATCATGTTACATCAGACTGATTTTTGCGTCTTATTCTTTTAGAAGTTTGTCTGCAGTTTGAGAAATCTCGATCCCAAGATGCATATGTGTCTGAGAGTAACATAATATCTGTAATCAGCCACAAGGAAGCTTTCTCTCTTATTCGCCTACTTGACTACTCACTTACTGACTAGCCAGGAAAGTCTTGTTAATCTGCAGACACGCTTATTCATAAAGTGACCTTATTTAAATGAGTGGAACTGATGATTACCTAAAACCTACTGGTTACGAGAGGTATAACAACTTGTAGGAGTTGTCTTGCCACACATATAAGATAGACAACTTCATGTAAGATGGAATTCAGGTCATTTTCATGTGTCTTATACCACTATAGTTCTCCAATGATATGAACACATCTCCATCTGAACAAATTATGTAACTCTAACAGCCACACCGAATTAAAATTCTAAACATTCTACTAAGTTGTGACCAGTTGTATTATTACCATTTATTCATGCACATCAATTTAACATTCAATGTGATACTTAATGCTTTTAGAGTACTGTTTATGTTGTCTTAGAGTATCTCCTTTCTCACATTCCTTTACTTTACTTTATCAACAGCGGTTGTAAATGAATTGCGACGAAATGACTGACTAGATGTTCTTTTTAGTTATCATAAAATGTTCTAATTTTGCTAATTTTCATTTTTCTATACTTTCAAAAAGATTTGTGTTACTTGTCCGCTCATAGCATACTTATATCACTCTTATATCAAATCCTCAATAAATATGTGAAATACTTTTCACCTAATAGCCTTGGTACAGGAAAACAAGTGGGTACGGAGGAGTCAAATGAGATGAATAGCAATGTTTGAAATGTTAAGGATTGTTCTCATTGGGAAAGTGGACCAAAAAATGTGTAGAATACTTTTTAGGATAGTTTAGTTACTGCATTTAAACAATTTTTTTCTTTCTCTGAAAATGAGTTCCATCCTGGCTGGATTTCCAAATTCAGGTAGATAGGCATTAATCAATACCCCTTTCTCTATGCTATTTGAGCTGCTACGATATAGCTAATGGTTCACAGTTCCCCAGTATGGTGTCAACAAAATCATCGATACACAATCTTTAAATTAGTGGCATTTCCAAAAAGTTATTGAAGCACATTGAATTGCAGCTTGACAAAAAATTTGCTGCTCACCAATTTTGAGAAAAATAATATCTTCTAGATTGTTTTTACCTGCCCCCCCACCCTGTCATGTGTGCTAGGGGATAATTATTAACATTGCTGCACCAGAATGTTGACCCAGTTATACTTGATTCGGGTCACAAGGATGTTACATAACTCTTTGTGTCATTATCTAGGTATATAGGACATACAGGATGAAAAGGAGGACATAGCTTGTTTTTGGGATAATTCCTAATTTTCCTACAAAACTCAACTAATTTGAGAAAATCTGAGTTGCAAAAGCCAAGTAATGTAGAAAAAACGGCACATTTATAAGCATATTATCTGGCTATTACAGTATGAGCCTATTGTTGGTATTTACCAGTAGTATGAGCTGGCTATCATGTGAGTTTTCACCATTCTGAATGGTTTGGCAGCTGAAAGCTTAGTACTGTATTAATCAGATATCAAAATCATTCTGTCGCGCGTATATATAATGATGAGTAGGTAAATAACCAAATATTCAAGACAGTTACGCATGTGAAACTATGAACTTTATAGGAGTTTTACAGTAGAGCCAATCCTTGCATACATGATGTTATGTACAGTGTTCTCCCCAACAGCACCAAGGGTGGAACTCAAATCTTTCGATACACCAGATATTACAGGATGCTATTGACATGTAGGAGAGACACCAGAATACAAGAAGTAAATGTATGAACCGTTCATCTACATGATATTAATAAAACAAAAATAGCTGAATTCTAAAGCACGCCTGGGTTCGCTCAAATACCTTCGACTTTTTACACATATTTAATTCAATTATTTAGGCTAGCCCACCCTGCCATGTGTGCTAGGAGGTAACTATTTTTGCTATAAATAATAGCATTATATGTATGAGCCAGAAAGCTGACCCAGTTGGTCGGTGGGTAGATTGGGGTCACAGATACATTACATAACTCTATGGGTCATTATCTAGTTATATAGGACATACAGGATGAAAAGGAGGACATACCTTGTTTTCGGGATAATTCCCAACTTTTCAGCAAAATGAGAATAATACTGATTTGAAAAGCCAAGTAATTTACAAGAAATGGCTCATTTGTAAGCATATAATTTGGCTATTACAGTATGAGCCTATCAGTGGTACTTACCAGTAGTATAAATGTTGGCTATCTCGTGGACTTTCACCATCCTGAATGGTTTGACAGCTGAAAGCTTGGTACTGTATTAACCAAATATCAAAATTATTACCTCACCAGTATATACAATGATGTATAGGTAAATAACCAAATAACCAAGACAGTTACGCATGTGAGACTATGGACTTTATAGGAGTTTTACAGTAGAGCCAATCCTTGCGTACAGAATGTTATGTACAGTGTTCTCCCTAGCAGCACCAAGGATGGATCTCAAATCTTTCGATACACCAGATATCACTTGGTGTTATTGACATGTTGGAGGGACACCAGAATACAAGGAGTAAATGTATGAAGTGTTTATCTACATGATATTAATAAAACAAAACTATATGGATTTTAAAGCATGCCTGCGTTTGCTTAAATACCTTCGACTTTTTCACAATATTAAATTCATTTATTTCGGCTAGCCCACTCTGTCATTTGTGTTAGGGGGTAACTTTGTCCTTGACGTAAATAAAAGCATCAGATTGTTCTTCCAGAAAGCTGACCCAGCTGTGCTGTGGGTAGATTCGGGTCACAGAGATGTTACATAACTCTCTGGGTCATTATCTAGTAATATAGGACATACAGGATGGAAAGGAGGACAGAGTCTGTTTTCCCATTTTCACATTCAATTATGTTCTCTACCAGCAGACTGATGTTCTCTAGTTCTGTTCTCTAGTCAGTAGTAGGCAAATTAATGTAAATTTAGTAAGAAAATAGACGACATTGACCAATATATTTATAAGAAGAAAAATTTTACCAGTTGGTTTTATTGTTTGATTTTCTTTTTTATAAATCTTTTTAACTAGCGAACATTCCCCTGTTTGCAGGACTTCAGGACGCCTCTGCTCACAAATTACCAGGCTACATAAAGTAAACATTAGACCATAAGGACAAGAACAAATTAGCTAACCATGCAATAACATCAAGAGATATAGCCGACAGATGATAAAACAGAGTCAACTGTCAACGTCTCTAAACTCCTCATATCAACAACAACAATATCACAGACCTCCTAGCTTCTATTATCCGGTCAGTGTGCGATTTGGAGTTCAACAATAATAATATGATGATTCTAAATATAATTTCTTTTTATTATCATTATTACTATTTGTATGTCAATTGTCACTTTGCAAGCTTTCAGAACAACTAGTCAGATTTCAATTTGACAAAAACAATAGGCACCAAAACGTCACGTCAGGTACTTAGACAATCTTTATTATCAGAGTATATATAATTTAGTTTTGAGAAAGAACTGCCATTGAGGCATATTAGACTGGCACTTTGAAAAAGGGCAGCCGCTGTGGTAAAAAAAAGTAAAATTTGATCTGATTGGTCGGATTAATCAATTTATCGGACGGCTTTGAAGTTAAAGATTCATCAAATTCTATAAATAACAAAATATCGTTGGAAAAAAATCTGAAGCACAAATAATTTACACAGCATACAACAAAATAAATAGTCTGGAAAGTATCGTTGCCTTCAAAGCTACATGTCATGTACAGGCAAAAGCTTCTTGATGGAAACCTCTATGATTTGAAAAAATAAAACAAGAACAAACCTGCAAGCTGACAGTTTGATAGTACACCATGATAGTAAAAGGAAAAAAGTTTGAGATCGTCCACCATTAATACAAGAGAATCCCTACACTGACTTACTTGTGGCCTCCCAGATGGCAAAAACATTCAAGCATAAATAAACACCTAGCAATCCAGGATATGAGAATATGCTCACGAAGGCCTCATATTTAGGAGTTATGCTCCCACATCTTCAGCAGCGTAGAAATCGAAGGGATTGTTTTTGTTAATTTTGAGCCGTGGAGGGTCAGGCTGTGGACAAGTACTGAGATCGTAACATCGTAACATCTGATACTCACTCGGACCTCCCCGGTCTACCATTCAGCTTTTCCTGACGTAGTCTGAAATAAGAATAGACTTTGATAAGACAGGATCACAATCATACTCCGCGGGAGAGAGGAACAGTACCGCTTGAATTCACTCCACTGTTTTTTTCTGAATAATGAGACTATTTCGTACACAAATATGAGTGTCATCTCAAAAGCCGCTGCCGATGCTGCTGCGCTTTCTCAGGAACGACTTTTAAAGGCAGGAAGCCTGTTGCACCGATGTATAACAAAAACAAAAGAGAGCTTCGCTTTGGCTCAAGGTGATCAAATGTGTTAGATATAAAGGATAGAAGCTGTAACTAATGGAAGCCTTTAACATTCAGAATGACTTGATGCTAGGTCTGCAACATTGACATAAATATCAGAAAAAATATTATATTTGAGCCAGGCGCGAACTCAAACAGTTATCAATAGACATTCGGGGTTATGGTGCTTTAAATTTCTATTGTGATCACAATATTAACTGGAACCTGCTATGATACAATGTGCAATCTAAATTTTTGTCAAAATTAAGACTTTAGCTTAATTACGTCACTTGTTGGTGAATTGTGAAGACATGGGTCTTGTGGATTGGCAGCAGAGTGAGTAGTGACTGAGGACATGACCATGACTTAAGCCTGACTTAAGCCTGACTTAGGCCTGACTTAAGCCTGACTTAGGCCTGACTTGAACCTGACTTGGACTGTGACTTGGACTGTGACTTGGACTGTGACTCGTCACCTGAAATGAAGTTAATGATGACCCTAAAGTTAACTTATGAAAACGACAAGCTACCTAATGCCTTGTGTAAAAAAAGAACCTTACTGCAGCAGCAACTAAACACATAAGTGTCAGAATCTTCCTAAACTGTAAATTATAGGTTTAGACGCCATTTTATTCCTGAGTTTTGTCTTGGACTCCTAAACTTGTGACTCACAAATTTTGACTTGGTAACTATTTTTTGGTAATATCACAATTATCTGTTTCAACATATTAAATCAGCATCATCATTCTACCTGGCTGCTCCTAAGGAGAGGTATACACCCGAGGGTGCTGGGGGCCGGAACAATCAACAATGAAAGCTCCCCCAGTGGGACTCGAACCCACAACTCCTGCGGCACTAATCGCCTGGCAGTGAATAGCAAGCGCGCTAACCGATTGCGCCATCTCACCATCCCCAAAAAAGAATGAGTCGATGGCGCTAATTAGATAGCCCGCTATTCACTACTCGGAGTTGTGTTCTCTCATCCCACAGTACATTCCAATCCACCATTGCCACCCTATGAAACACAGCGTACGTGTTAGGGTTATTGGCCTTACATGGCCCATTGCTGGGACCCCTTGTAGTAGGTTTAGCTGTCTTTCCAGCTTGTCAGCATGTCTTTCCATGCTGTCACATGTCTTTCCATGAGTCAGTACGGAATATATGGTAATAATGGGTAGATAAGAAAACTGCTTTTTAGTGTAAAAACTATGTGATTAGGTAATAAGACAGAGAAATGATAATTCTACATAATTATACAGTGTGTAATCCCGTACTCAACTATCACCGTGACCAGGGAGGGGGAGCAAGGTGCGCCCCCACCAATCCTCTGATACAGGGGAGAGTAAAGTACAGGCTACCCATAGCGATATCTTACCCGATACCGGCGTGTCTCGGGTTATAAGCTGAAGACGATCTGTCTCTATATTTAACATTCAATAAATCTTTTTAAATATTGCCTTCCTTCAACATTATTTGGCTTCATTAAACATGCAGTCTTAAATACAGCTGGTGCGCCTTGTTTAGAAAGGGAGTCGACTCGAAACAAAAAATGAGATTCTTGTTTTAATGTAATATATTGTTAGCGAACTACTAGTGATTTTGTTCGCATAGCTATAAGACCGGAATGTAAAGCTACTGAGGAACATTACTAACCTTTTGCCCACTTTAGGTGGCGCTGTAAACGTTCTGTCTCTGAGTTGTTTGGTTATCGTAGCGTCATCTACATGGAAAGTCTGTCGGGCGTGGTTCAGTCTGGCCTGGATCTCTCTCTGTATCTCCTACAATTAGAATAAAATGAAAAGAAGTGATAACGAAACTAATCTCTATGACAACATATCAGTATTTTTAGAAACCGAAACTTGTGGTTGTTACGTCTCTCTTTTGCGATATAAGCCACTCTGATGATGACCCTGATTAGTTTGGTAGCATTGTAGCTATTGGCAGTTAAAAGTCCTATAGACATGCTCAGGAGAGGGAAAATAAAATATAAATCCCCTCTATTATGTGTATCTCTGATAGATAATCATTTCATAGTTAAATATGTCAGAGTTACGCATACTAACAAGCGTCATGTGATCATACAATAACATATACATAACGATGTATATGATGTATATGCATGTACATGATGTACATGCTGTAGATGATGTATACGATGTATATGATGTATATGGTGTATACGGTGTATACGATGTATATGATGTATATGATGTATACGGTGTATATGATGCATATGATGTATATGATATATATGATGTACATGATGTACATGATGCATACAATGTATATGATGTATATGATATATATGATGTATATGATATATATGATGTATACCTCTTCCCCGTCAGAGTTAGCAGCTGAGTCCTCGTGTACGACTTGATGTGTGTTTATCTTCCCCTCAATCACCGGATGTTGAGGCATAGACATCGGGTCAACCAGCACATCAAACGGAGCCATAGGGTGCTGCCAGGTGCTAACATTGTATATATCCCACGGCTCTGGCTGTTCAAATGTACCTACAATACGCCGAGAATATATAACAATATTAATGGTGTAATCCTGAACTCAACTATCACCCTTATCAGGGTGGGGGGCAGGGTGCACCCTAACAAACCTCTGATACAGGGGAGAGTAAAGTACAGGCTACACATAGCGATATCTTACCTGATACCAGTATGTCTCGGGTTACAAGCTGAAGTCGACCTGTCTCTAAATTATAATTAGAGAATATATAACAAATATTAATGGTGGTTAGGTAAGGGGGGTAGATAAAGTTTGATCTGTTTGCCTGCATTAAGATGCGCCTCCTCCCCTGGTCACGTCACAGCGGCATGCAGCCAGCGGCGTGACCAGTGGGGGAGCAACTCCAAATGCTGGCAAATAAATCAAACTTGATCTAGTCGAGGGTGGGTGGGGGTGGCTAATATCAGAACATTCCTCTTATCATTTCTATCTGACATGTAAGTTACTGGGACAGACAAGTCACAAAAATCCAGCCTGACACAGACCCCTGTTATTGGCTTTCTTGGCCCTGTCACAGAGCCTTCAATGTCGGAGCCTTTAGACCCTCCCCCCTCCTCCCTCATATGTGACCTGAGTACCTTTGGAGCTTATGGAGAAAATTTTTTGGTGAATTATATTGTCGAAACCACCTGGAAGACTCGAGCATGATGGTGAATTTTGCCAAAATATACTGGTCCTAGCACTAGAGATAAGTAAACTACTATTGTTTGGAACAAAAAAAACCTGGTTTTGTAAATAAAAGATCTGCAATGAAGATACAAGTACTATGAAGGGGACAGATCTGAAATCATCTCTGTGTTACATAAATCTTATATCTGCAATATCTTATAAATATAGTAATAGCAGAGGTTAAGCAAAATGAATGAAATATCAAACAATATATCTGAGAAAATTAATTTAAAGACTACCCAAAGACCAAAGCATGTTATAGTCAGGCAGTTACTTATATTAAAGTTGTGTCAGATTTGAATGGTGGCAAAATTCAATGCTCTACTTGGCATGAATTATTGATTGTGGAAAGAGTGCCTGTACAAAGGGAAAATAACTCTCATTCTCTGCATTATGATGTCACAGTCTCCCGGAAGTGCTTATTAGTTTACTTATTAAATTTTTCTCATTAAATAATATGTGCTTATTAAATTTCCTTGTATTGCATATCCGGGAGACTGGAACATCATAATGTAGAGAAGGAGATTTACCTTCCCTTATGACAGGCACTCTTTTCACTATCAATATTTCATATAGAGCACTGAATTTTTTTACCCTGCAAATCTGACACAACTTTATCATAAGGAACTGCCTGACTATAACATGCTTTGGTCTTTGGGTAAGTCTTTAAAAACTACTATATAAAACAATATTATTAAACAGTTTGATGAACAAACTGACCAGGAATGAATTACACTTACACTAAAACATATCTGCAGGATGTCATGTCTGTATAAATAACACTTAGATATACTAATCTGTCTAGCCAAACAAATCATTAAAGTAAGATATCGCTCAATTTGTGAAGCACATGTTCACTATTCGAATCGGGAAAGTCCGAGGAAAAATCATAAGAAATGTCAGACAATCACTATCTCATCACAATTAACACAACTTGGTAGTTATTGAGATTTACTGCACAGCTCAATCTACCTTTTCCGCTACATTAAGTTAATTTTTTAGAAAACTAGCTCGCTGATAGATTTTTCTGCCCCTGACACAGTCTTCTTGAGCAAAGACATTACAGAATCTTTAAAAGAAAATTGATCGATCTAACACCTAGAGATGTTGATGAGACATAATTAACATTCCAACATACCGATATAGTCACCATCTTTGTTCCACAGTCTGACGGAGCAGTCATTAGAGGCTGTGATCAGCAGCTTGTGTTCATCTGTAAAATCTAGTTAGTTTATTACCTCCACATGGGCTCGCCATGTTGTAATCACTGAAAACTAAATAAGAGTTTGTGCGTAACTGAGGACAGGGTGCAGTCGATCACACCACTTTATAAATATTAATAAGACAGCAATTGCTGAGACAAAATTGTCTTTGATCAAAAGGCTGGAAGAAGCCCAGTTATTGTGTTCCTGGATTGTCATGCCCATATCTCATTACATAAGGGTATAACAAAGTTGACAAAGATAGTTCGATGGGCAAAGCTTTCAATACTAGAGGACGGTCATTTTGCAGTCCAAGGTTGGAAGTCTGAGGATGTTTGGCTGTGTTTCCTGCGGTAGTATGGGCGCAATTGGAATGCAACTTCGTACTACTTAAAGCACCCTAGCATTGAAGCTCCTAGGAATATTTCAATATGATTTTACATCATATGATACACATTCTACAGCCAATCAGGTTGACACTTACACTCTGGTGGTTTAGTTTCTTTTTGATTGAGTCCATAGTCTGATACATTCCAGCAGTGTATAAATCCAAAGTTATCTCCACTATATAATACCTGATCTCCACCGTCCAGTACTAGCGTAGTGATCATTACATTAGAGTGCTTACTCTACAACAAACATAATTTAAGTTTAGGTACCTTTACTTTGATTGAGATTTGCCGTCATTCTCTTTTCATTGAGATTGGTTAGGAGATGGTGAAGTTAGAGTGCCTGCCCTTCAACATGCGAGTGTTGCAGGTGTTAGGTTTGAATTTCCCTGCCGGTCAATGACTACTGGGTTTGCTGGTACCCCAAGGGTGCGCAGAGTGGAATGCCATCGAGAGCAACTCAACGCAGTCAATGCAGTCTCACCCCTTAGATTTTGTTAATGGACAGATTCAGAGAAACACCGCAGAAATAGACATTAAAAAGAGACACTCGATCGGAGGTCTAGACCCACATGATTTTTAGCTCTCAAATATGACAACAATACCAATATAGATTCCATCAAGTTTAACGAAATAAAAGTGACAGCACTTACTCCTTTGAACTTGGCTAGCAGATGTCCATCTTGGAACACATTCCCGAAGTGTATACACCCTCTTGGTCCTGAGGCTATCAGAGACGCAGCGCCTTTGCTATAAGCTCGAGTTTTCATAAACACCACTTGATTGATAGTCCCATCAATGAACTCCCTTCATTGGTCCCATCACCATCCACTGTGTGTGAATATAGAAATATTATACCAGCATTCATGCAAAAATAAAATGGCTGAGCTTTTGGATGTTTCTGCAAAAAAAAGGAAGGGCAACTTTCATAAAAAATTACACACGATAACATCACGATAGTAAGCTTGCAAGGAAAAAGCAACAGGTCTTTTGGCAGGGCAAAGCTATTAGTTAAGTAAGGTCCTTGCTTACTCATTGGAGAAGAAGAATCAGCTTTCAATCAGGCAATCAATGTCCAATATACTTATACAACATATATAAACATCAACTCAATGATAACAGGAGAAACACACAAAAAGAAACATAGTAAACTGTAACAGATGGAGGAACACACTGAAGATGGGTTCAATCATGGCAATTTTCCTGTATCAATTGTCAATGACCAAAAGGATGGATTCTTGAAGTGAAAGTGCAAAAAGTGGCAACACTGAAAATAAAGTAAATGAGAAAAGTGGAAAGTTGCAAAACGGAAGACAACTCATACTTAAAAATCTGCTGTCCTCTTTTCAGAGTTTTTGTTGCTATCCAATGTGGTACGGGAAATATCAAAAGGGTGGAACACCTGGCTGTTTCCTGGCTAGGGTTTGGTTTTCAGGCTAACAACATCTAGGGAAACAAACTCGCCATAAATGAGCCGAGAGAGGATAACTCCTGGATAGACAACTCCTGCAGACTAGCAACTGTCAGGGCGTCAACCTAGAGAGGGTCGTGCTGGTGGCCAAGCCAACCTAGCAGAGCTGTTATAGTGAGGGTCGTACTGGTGGCAAAGCCAACCTAGCAGAGCTGTTGTATTGAGGGTTGTACTGGTGGCAAAGCCAACCTAGCAGAGCGGTTATACTGAGTGCCGTACTGGTGGCAAAGCCAACCTAGC
Source organism: Membranipora membranacea (assembly GCA_914767715.1). Classification (NCBI taxonomy): domain Eukaryota; kingdom Metazoa; phylum Bryozoa; class Gymnolaemata; order Cheilostomatida; family Membraniporidae; genus Membranipora; species Membranipora membranacea. Next base: position 1,249,988 of record OU612075.1, on the reverse strand, counting down.
AGAGCTTTTATACTGAGGGTCGTACTAGTGGCAAAGCCAACCTAGCAGAGCTGTTATACTGAGGGTTGTACTCATAGAGTTATTATATACTCTAGAGTGGACAATGCAGTGCTCAAAACGTCCTACTTAATTATTGCGAAATCCATGACGCGACGCAATCTGGTTGTGCATGGCTAGTGCCCGTATTATATAACTTATAATTGAGAATATAGGTATTGAGCATGACAATTTATGTTTTAGAGCGCTTATAGCCATTTTTGCGTAACTTTTTCATGTCACACAATGTGAAACACTTGTAGGTATTTTCACTTGCAGCCATTGGAAAATTTTTTTATGTTTTCCAATCAAAATAAGCCAAAACCCCAACCGCAAACACATCATTGTGATGACAAAAAATTAGTGGGCTAGCTTGTTTTTTCCACGTTTCTCCCAACCATAAGTTGTATTCTGTCTCTTTTACTCTTATGTTAGCCATCAAGTGAGTTAATGTTATTTGTTCAGTACATGGTGTACACATAGCTTCTGGAAAAACTGACTGGAGGTTAAAAGTCGGCCTCTAAGTTCCGCCATTTGCAGAAGCAATTTACATACGGTTCTGACATAAGATTCGGCGTCTAGATATGGCATTTAGAGTTCTAAATTCCCTCTCTAGTGGTGTCCTCTAGTTTTTGAATTCGCAAAACCATTCAACCATACACAGCAGGTTTTGAAAGCGTATAAATGAATGCATGTCGTTTTTGATAAGTCGCTGAGTATCAAGTGAATCTTTGAATGGAAAACTCACATACCTATCCAGACTGACTCCAGATTTTACAGAACAAACACTCACTAAGGTGACATTTTAAGTTGACGGATATTTCTGAATTCTCACCATACTTGAAATAAGGGACCATTTGCTTCAGAGCGGTCGGTTGTTGTGGATGTTTGATACAATTTTCTGGTATGCTAATTATGACTATGGTTGTTTGTTTGTGTTGTAAATTAGTTGAGATGGCAACTTCAGTATCATAAAGAATATTTTGTATACACTCCAGTCAAGGCACTGGCAGTTGACGTATACATGTGTATTTGTTTGCATAGTATTGAGGGAAGATTGATTAGTGTAGTAGTGTGTAATCCTTTGAAATGACCAGGGTTAGCATTTCATACAGCTGTGATTCTCCGTCAGAAGTGGATTGATGCTATAAAAATATAAGAGAGGCAGAAAGTGATCTTATGAGCAATGAGGACTGACAGTAACACCACATCTGATTTTAGGACCAATCTTAATTGATCTTCTTCGACATAAGAAACAGAAAAACTTATTATAATATCCCCAATAAAGTAATGTTATCTGGAGAGCAAATCTGAATCCGGACTTTATGTACACTGTGACTGAAAATGAGGCAAGCGGCATACTTTTACACCTCTGATCACTTGTTCACAGGCTACTTGTACTTCATTTAATCAAAAATAAAAGACCCACTGAATGTGTAACATATGAGTAAGAGAGACAGGACACAGCTTATATGGCTGGCAAGTGGCAGTAGAAAAAACAAGCTAGCCCGGTAATTTTTTTCATCACAATGATGTGTTTGCGGTTGGAGTTTTGGCTTATTTTGATGGGAAAACATAGAAAAATTTTCCGATGGCTGCAAGTGAAAATACCTACAAGTGTTCCACATAGTGGGCCATGAAAATTTTTCCGAAAAACTTAAATTTTCATACCCGATTCCTAAATCCTCAATGATAAATTATATGATACAGGCATTAGCCTTGCACAACCGGATTGCGTCGCGTCATGGATTTCGCAATAATTAAGTAGGACAAAAACTAATGCTATTTTTGTACACATTGTCCACTCTAGAGTATATAATAACTCTATGGTTATACCTCAGACCTGGAGTTAATATGAGAAGAGCTGGAGAACATCCACAATCTCTGACAGATCCCAGATATCCTGATGGTAATACTACCACAACTATAGAATGGGTACCAGGTAAAAATGATTAAAGATTGTAAATTAAAAATAGCTCAACACAATGTGATTTTGACTGTTACATCACTCTCCAAAGTCCAAATTATATCTTTGGCTTAAATAAAATTTTGAAGGTGGGAAGAATATGCCGCTCCATTTTCTTTACAGAAGCTGGTTGTTTACACTTTGAAAGGCCAATGTACTGTTGAAACCTTTTTTCAAAAGTAATCTTTTTGGTTTCATTGTAGTTTTGAAAACCACCGAGGCGGTCGGAAACACTCAGCCTCAAGTACAGAATTACATACAATGGAGAATCAGGACAGCAGCACCCATTGTATATTTCTATTACCAAGCTAAGTGAAAGCTTGATGCTAAGTCATACTGTATGTTACTCATGTTGGTCACCAGTGTTTTGACACACGTGTGAGTGCATATACAGACTAGGCCTCTATGTTACAAGTACAAGACACATACATTACAAAATAAAGTACACCTATGCTGTAGTATGTTGGATAGGCCCTGGGGGCCGATGTCAGGGAGACATGCCCCAATGCACCTATGAGAGTTGTGTAACAAAAGGCCTTTTGTTTGGTGAACAAAGGAGTACAATGGCAGGCAAAGTGTGCTTGTCTGAATGCATGTTGGATTCATGTGATTGCATGCTGGGGCGCGTGTATGCTAGGCTCAGCTCTCTACTTTTGCTACACTCATTTGTGGGTATACACAATCCACCCGCTGCTACGATATGTAAGAACCACTGGTAAAGGGTATTTCACAACTGTACTTTATTTTGTAATGAATTTTCTACTGACTGCAGACTTGGCCTTCAACACACTTACAAGATACCTAATATCCTACTGAGTGTATGTGCAGACTGGGCCTTCAGGGCACAGGTACAAGATACATAAAATACTACAGACTGCAGACTTGGCCATCAACACACTTACAAGATACCTAATATTCTACTGAGTGTATGTGCAGACTGGGCCTTCAGGGCAAAAGTACAAGATACATAAAATACTACTGACTGCAAACTGAGCCTTTATGATACACTTACAAGATACCTAATATTCTACTGAGTGCATATACAGACTAGGCCTCTATGTTACAAGTACAAGATACATAAAATACTACTGACTGCAGACTTGGCCATCAACACAATTACAAAATACCTAATATTCTACTGAGTGTATGTGCAGACTGGGCCTTCAGGGCACAAGAATAAGATACATAAAATACTACTGTCTGCACACTTGGTTTGACACCAATAAAAGATAGGCCTACTTATATTCTACTGACTGCGGACTGGGCCTTAATAACACACAAGTATAAGATACATCAGTTTCATGTATATTAAATAATTATTCATAAATAAACAGACAGAGTGGTACTGTCATAGGACTACCTATGGGGTCTTTCAATTAGAAACAGCCAAAATCACCAACTGATTGCTCACTCAGTGAGTGAGTGATCCCTGCCAGGCTCTCGCTCTCAAATCGCTCAGCCATAGATAGATGGAACTATTTACATTCTGAGTGAGCAATCTGGGAACGAAATTGTGTCTAATTTTGAGCAATGTGATAGTTGTGATAACTTGCTTTAGTAAAGCATCGCTCTTTCTATTTGAAAGACCCCCTGCATTTCCTGAAGTAGTCATAATGGTACAGCAGAGAAAGAAAAGTACTCACAGTCAACAGTATAGTTGATAAGTTGTTGATTGATTGTTGGTGTGTCTGGTTACTACTCTTCTCCAGTAACTAATAACAGCAGGTTGACAGGTTAACACTGGCTAACAAAGCTCATCAGCAGAAAATAGATAGTAAGCAATATCTAGCAGAGGTTCAGTAGGTTTTGCTGTTGTAGATGTGATAGGTGTGTGCTGAAATACGGTAGGTACGAAAAACCGAACCACGAACTCACAAGCTACGAACCTTTAAAAATCCGAACCTTCAATGTGTCTGGTAACATAATTTCGTCCAATGATGATCTTTGTAACAAAATGTCCAAACTTTGATGAACAGTTATCCTCTCTTGCACTTTGGCAAATGGTAGAGGACAACTCCAATCCCAGCAGAGAGTTTAGGACATAGGAGCAGGGAGAGAGGGAAGGGAATAGGGAGGGGAGCAGGGAGTTTGTCTCCGACTGAACAAAGAAGGGAATTTTGTTCTAGAGAAGACACCAGGCTAGATCATGGCTTGAACGATTTCAAGATTGAGACAGAGGTTCCCGAGAGCTGGGAGCCACCAAGTTCAAACTTAGTGATTATTACCATTGTGGTGCGACTGATCCTGGAAAATTGAGTGATTATGCACAAATGCACGCAGTGATCCTTTTACTCACTAAATGATGCTTGCAAATACTCTGTTTATGTGATCATTGCACTGTTTGAGTGATAAGGTGATCCAAGCAGATAACATATTATATGCGCATTCAAATAGAGGTAATGGTTCAGAGAAGAGACTGTTGATGGTGTTTACACGTGTATTCAATGAACTTATTTGTATATTATGGTGCCTGAAATAGAGGCAAAATGAGAGGCAGACAAAAGGCCTGAGAGAATAGTAATGGCTCAGGTGGATTATTACTGAAGTGTGAGCATTCATGGCTGTGAATACACATGTTATGGTAGACCATTGGGGACATAAAGCAGTTCCTATCCAGTGACAATGTATGTTGTTAATGACAGTAAGCTAACTATCAAGCCATAACTGTTGCACACCAGCTATCACGAGGTTTGTGCTGTGTCTTCTGGTACTGCGTAACTAAAAAAGACCAGAAAATATCACATTCAAATTCAAAGAGATGTGTTTGATATTATATGTCATGTTATTATCAGTTAAAATTTATAACTCACTTTTTGCTCACTGCGCTCTACTCATAGCTTTAGGGCAGCATGAGGCAAGCTTCCCGTTTCGTCATTGCCGGTTAATATTATTTGCTTTTTTATGGCTAGTGGTGACTGGTGAAGTTCACACCACATTACATCTATCAATCATGCTCGGCTGGGATAAAATGAATAATACACCAATTAATTTTGGGACATACCTGACCCAACTTGCAGCTTAATTACAATGTAGTTGGTTTACACGAGGCCGTTGCAGAAGACTAGGATATTATCATTATCAGTTTAGTCCGGGCCACCAGAGCTTGAACCTGATTTCGTTACACAGCTATAGTACAGCATTGAGCATGTTAGTCTGACCATCTGACCAAAATAAGAAAAACAGGCATTTTTTGGTATTCTGTGGTACGAGTCAGAGAAATCAATAGCTGAAGTTGTAATGAGTAAGGGCCCATATTGATATCTACAAACACAAGATTTCTTATGTTAGTTATTGCAATATGCAGTTAATATAGTATTTGCCTAACCACTTTCATAGAATCATTTCATAGATGATCAAGCCTGATCAAGCTAATGTAAATTTCAGAGAGGCAAGACTGATCCGATATCTCTTAGAGTAGCACAAAATGCTGTATGTAAGACCTAACAGTTATAGTTATATAGTAAATAAGCTCAATTTTTTATAGAAGAATTATAATGTATATTAGAGGTCCTACTTTCCCTCTCATGCTTTGTTTGAACAATGAACTAAACTGAGGTTTAGTTCATTCATTGGTTTGAAACCAAAGAACAGCCATGAACCTTCAAAACAATATTTCAAGATAGGCCAACACCCATAGTACATACTTGTTAACTCTGCTGAGATGTGATGATTCAGGTGGCAGCCTTCTGCTCCTCCTGTGACGAGTCAAAGGGGCTCCAATTTATTAAACTGTGACCATTTCTAATAAATAAGTGAGGTGTGTCCTCCATTACAGCCTTCTGTAGTAGCTCCACATACTTCCATCATTTTCAAACTTGCAGGAATATATAGTCAAACCATTCCTCTCTCCAATGCAAAAGTTCATTTGGATTCATCATGACTAATTTGACATCTGCTTGGTGTGTACCAAACTGTGCCATCTTGCTCTCCATAATTTTTCATCAAGTGACTTTGAGCTTGTGCACCTAGTTAGGATGCAATGAGCTCTATTAAAAGTCAAAGTTTGGTGTCTGTTATATTATTGGTCACTTATCAAAAACATGACATTTCATTGGCTACTGACAATTTAAACTTTGAGCAAATTGATTTAAGCAGGAGAGGATAATCATGAGTTCGGTTTTTAGAGGGTTCGTAGTTCGTGAGTTCGTGGTTCGGTTTTTCGTACCTACCCGCTGAAATAGGATTCTTTCCAAAAATAGTTTTAAATGTTGTCTGAAGAATTTTCAAACTTGCCTCCAAAATTTATTATAAACATTTGAACTGTTGACCTGTAACACGATTGGCCAGTAGATCGAAATTTAAGGACAGATAACTCCTTACAAAACAAAGACCCATCGTGCTAGTAATTGCATTCAACAGACTATAATATTACAATACAACGACAATTGACTACTAAATAGATATTGGTGTCAGTTTAGTACAAGATTGTAAGACAGGTAAATCACATAAACATTGAATTCCATATCTGGAATTGCATCATTAGCTTTCTTTTGCAAAACAAAGGGCCTGCAAAAATAGCCAGTCCCTAGTAGCAATCTAGAAATGCCCTAATAATCGACACTGTAGGGGTATAATTAATGTTTGCAATTTTGTAAACAAGACAATTTCTCAGGCTTATTATTCATGCTACTAGGGACAGCCAATCAGATAACAGTCAGATGGGTCTCTGTGTTTAGTGTCCTAACCGTATAACGCTATGATACTATTTCCATTCTAAGAGAAGAATCTAATTCAGTGCACATAAATTATAAATAAACAGAGATCTGCCATCATCATCCTTCTTGACAACTTTGCCTAGAGTTCATGAGAAAGCCTTCAGTTGTTAGGTCAATCAGTAAGGAATAGACTAGACTTTTTCATCCTTAGACAGACTGATTGACACACAAATATGTATATTTACATATAAATGTATGTCTTATGTCTGAAAAAAGGCTAATTCATTCGATACCACAACCAAGTTCAAATTTGTAGTGGAGGAAAAAAATAGCAGCTCTTGCTCTCAAATTCATTGATTATTTTTATCATCCAAAGTTTAGAAGTGTACCAGCAATCTTTCTTTCAACGCATAAGTGAAGATATGTGACAAGAAATTTGCAAAGTATCCAGTTGGACAACCAAAGAGTGTACAACTTCTGGAAAATGTTGCCACAGAAACGATAATTTGGCTCCAGGCAAGCTACCTCTTCAAAACGGAGTTTTGGAGAGGAACTTTGGCACCTATACAGCTCCCAATTGGCAACGTTGTGAAAAGGTTGCTGGCTATTCATTGCCGGCTGGGACTGATTGTAGGTTGATATTGAAAGTTTCTTTGAGCTAAGAAGACAGCAGCAGAGCTCAAATATTGAAGAAAGGAGATGTGATGTCAGGCTATGCAACCATATTATAGATCTCAGGCTACACTAACAGGAAGTCACCTCACACACCAGAGAGTTGAGAGAGACACTCTGATACTAGAGACTTTACTGACAAGTCACCATCTCTATACAGGTGTGTGACTTATATTACTAGTCCTTCCTTTTTTCTCAGTTACATTACAGACTCAACACTCAGACTGGTGAGATGATGAGGACACTTAGCCACCATTCGGTAATATCTTAAGGCGACCTAAAGCTTATCAATGTAAACAGACCTGAAAACGCATGATAAAAAGAGTACCAGGAACGTTTTAAAAGTAAATGTCTGCGTACCTTTACTAGCCTCAATCCACCAATCGAGCTAGTGAGACTGCACTCTGGTAGATTCTGTATTCCCAAGCAGCGAGTAAACATTCGTAAAAACTGTTTCAGAACAGGGTGTGCTCGGCTGCTTAATTCCATCTTATAAGTTAGACGTTTTATAGATACTTTTTATATTTTTTTATTTATAATTTATTTTATATTCTTTTGGCATCACAGAGCAAAACAACAATGAATTTTATCAAGTATTGATAACAATACAATATACATACATACATAACAACATAAATACTGTATTAAGTCAGTCAGTTATGTTTTATCACTCTGCTCACCTGTACATATTGTCTATGCTGGACAGGTAAGCCTCCAGTCCTATTCTCCAAGAGGTTACAAATATTATTCACCTTTTTTGCAAACTTGAGATATGTTATCATGATGATTCGACTAAAGATGACACAAGACCAATTATCATGAGCTATACTCTAATTTGTTGCTCATTTTCTGTAACTTCTAGCTGATGAATGATGTGGTCAGCACACAGACCAGAGATGGATTGAGATGCTCAGATCAGGAGTTGTCTGTAGTTTGTATGAAAAAGAGATATTCTGAATCATACAATGAAACGCTGTCATTGTCATGACATTTAAGAACCAAGTAAGTGATACCTAGATCAAGTATACTTAAAATGCTGCTGCCATCCAGGGAAATGTGTGCTATGTGGACTCTGTGTAGGTCCAAGACAACTAATTGATGATTTGCACAAACTGATGTCAAAATCAGAGTATGAAATCAATGCACTAGGTGTTGCTGTCATCAAACCCAACTAGCAAGGCGGTAATTATTTCACTATTTCTGCTAGATCATTAATTGTATATCCTGATTTTGACAGTCAGTTTGTGCAAATTATTTGCCCAGTGGGTGAAACTGCTCATTTTGTTAGTTTTGAGCTATGCAGAATGCGATAAGCACGTATTTCCCTGAGTGGCAGCAGTAGTTAAAGCTCAAGTTAGCCAAGATAACAGATGGCCCGTATTTGGGGTTGCTCCCCTCCACTGATAAGCCGCAATCAGGAGTTCTGAAGCTTATCAGTGGAGGAGAGCAATGCTGAATACAGGACGACTAGATATAACTTGGTCTTAGATATATCCTATGTGATGATAATCCCACAGTATTGAGGCTAGCCACCTCACTGACCGAACCCTAGGAGTGTATATACAGTAGCTTTGGATCACTGGATTTGCACAATATCCTTATAGTATATATTTTATGTGGATAGTGTGCACTTCCTCACCTTCTAAGTAATGATGTCATACTTGACAGGATAAGTTGTCAGTTTTTTTGCTGTATGTTTATCTGGAGTTCTCTGGCATTCGCCGTTGTGTGATTTTCTTCTGTCAGCATGTGCTTTTACTTATATTTTTAATTGTTTATTGACTGATTTACTGGTGAATGGGATGACTTGATTTGGCTCGTCTCATACACCATTAAATCTGTCAACTACAACACACAGCAAGTTGTTCTCATAAACAATATGAAATGCAAATACACATAAAAATTATGAAAACCCGGTCATTAATTCTGATGTCAGAGCTTATATGTTTCACTTTATATTACAGCTAATAGTATAATGATGATGAAGTTTGTGTGGAGTTCATGAAATCCAAATCACCAGACACAGCTGGCTGTGTCAGAGCTTATAAGAATATCAGCAGAGAGTCACAAGGTAATCTATCATAACTGGTTATACTTTGTAGTATACATGTGGTGCAATTTGGTTGTTAATAGAATATTAATCTTATTACACAATATTACTACAAATGGGAGTTATTTACTCTCTGCAGTAGAAGTTCAGAGAGATAACAACTCCATATTATTGAAGGCTGATTTACACAAGTTATAAACGTCATGAGTTGTCTGGCAACCTGACCGAGCTCAATAAATCAGTTACATGTTAAGATACGCCAACTGCTCTAGGAACTCGCTGTGTAGATCCCATACATCGTTACTTATTTATAAACTGATGTCCCTCTAAGCCTGTTCATACCTACATGAAGACCACATCCTTAATATATAGTACGTCATAGTAATATTGAGAATTACACTTGACTATTATCCTTAATTACCACATTATTTCTTTAATTTTAGATGCCTGTTTAGTACACTGTAGATATATGACCTTGAGTGATGAAGCTGTCATATATGGACATCACACAGAAATCATTAATATGGTACTAGGACTGCTGTGGTCTTCATTGAGGCCAACAGAAAAGTTTGTAAGCACTTCTCAATTATCAGCTATCAACATTATACTGACAAGCCTTGTGGGAGATGAGACCCCTTCCCTCTACCACAAACAAGGCTTGTCGATATAAGCTATGTGACTGTGAAACATAAATTAATTAAACAATTGCCTAATGTAAAATCGCAATAAATATTATTAATGTGGATATTTTCTGATGATGGGACAGAACAAAAGCTGAAAGCAAGTCTTTGGGATACAGTTGAATGGTTGTTTTTTCCAAGTTGAACATTGATCAATATGGTATGTTAACATCAATCCCACAATGCATATAAAATTTAACCTTGAATTCCCTAGTAGCACACATTCCATTTTATGCTGAATGTGGCATTTGCAGATGGAGTCCACCAGAGAATTCTATAAAATTGTGATAATTCTACATTGAGAGCGAAGGTATACTCAGGATTTGTGTCGACTCAACACACAGAGAAGACATTCTGATGAAAGGATATCACAGAGAGAATGTATATTAGCCTCTACTGGATTACCTGATATCAGAGCTATTCACCAGTAAGTGTGAGGTATAATCCCTCTTAGGTTATTCTACTGAGTCACTCTTGACTTTGTTACTCCCAAACATAAAAAGCGCTTCTCATAATGAAGATCCTCACATAACCTGGTAGGATGACCCCTTGACCTCTCAGAGTTACTTCGACTCAGCACCGACAAAGTCTGTCTTTGTTTCATGGGTATACAAATATTTATCTACCCTTGTAACTGTGGTCCAAAAATAGGCTGCTGAGATAACGGTAAGATCTACATGGAACCAATTGTTCACCTTTCACCGCCATGTCCTGATCGGGTGGCGGGTTTTTGACTCCTAGTTCCACCAAATTTCTCCACCTTATTCGGTCACTTGCATCCCCTCGTTCTAGATCTAGCCAGCGATGGTCGGCATTGATTGTGCCACTCCATTGCTGTTTTGGCCGTCCACGCCCTCTGCTTCCCTCTACCCTCATCTCGTACACTCTCCTGATATCTTCATCACTCTCACGTCGACAAACATGACCATACCATTCTAGCCTCTTTTTCCTCATGACATCCCTGATTGGCATTATATTTGCTTCGACTGTTATCTCTTCATTCCTTCGATGTTCCTCTAAGCTTATCCCTATGCAGTACCTTAGCATTCGCGTTTCACAAGAGCTAACCCTGTCTATAAGGGTTCCTGTTACGGGCCAGGTCTCATTCCCATACGTCAGAGCTGGCCGTATAGCAGTCTTGTAGATGAGGATTTTCAAGTTAGCAACCAATTAGAATAGTTATAACTATCTGTGTTTCTTTTCCCAGGTTTATCTGCACGGTGACGTCTGAGACATACTTCACTTATTAATACTGACTGACTTTGAGGTAGGGAGGGGGTTTGGGCTTTATATCTTTAATAATATTCAATATTTGATGTTTTATCTTGGTTTTCATATGTGAGGATATCTGTTTTAGTTGTATATCATATATACCCGCTGTGTGATTGAGGCTTGTTTCTTAAAAGTCAAGGAGATTCAGATCACCAGATACAGCTGTGTCTGAGATTATCAGAATATCAGCAGAGGATCACAAGGTAATTAATTGATCATAATTACGTAGTATATAGATATAAATGGTCTGTTGTACCTATACTGTCTTATCATGTGATACCCTAGAGGATTGAAGTATTCAAAAGAGGAGACAATTTCCTTTCAACACATGATTGAAGTAGTGAAATTTATAACTAGCTGAATATTTACTCAACTGTTTTACCAGTACGACCCTCAGCAAACAGCTCTGCTAGGTTGGCTTGGCCACCAGCAAGACCCTCTCTAGACTGAAGTTATCTATCCAGGAGTTCTCTACCCAGGAGTTATCCTCTCTCGGCTCATTCATGGTGAGTTTGTTTCGGTAGTTACAGTTAGCCTGAAAACCAAACCCTAGCCAGGTAACGGCCAGGTGTTCCACCCTTTTGATATATCCCGTGCCACAATCAGGAGTAAAAATCAAATTATTCAACTGATTGAAATGAGTACAATAACAAAAACCATATAGTATTAACCAGTTTGTATACAAAACCCAGGCTCCAAACTCATCCAATCGGACCAAATCAAATATAACATTTTACAAGGGTAAACCATAGCCTTGTCACGGCGAGCTTTGGTTCTTATGTTTTTTGGTTTGTTGGCCGCGTGAGAAGGCTAAGTAAACCAGCCTACAAAATGGCATCACTATGAAGGAAATTTTTCATCCACACATATATAAGAGATGTTCTTGCTTCATTGTCTTTTATGACTAGACTAGCTTTCATTCATGGGCCCCTGGGACCATTGGCCCCTGGGACTTACATGTCTTTACTTTGCCAGGCCCAATGTCCACTATCAACCACCAAATAGTGGACACTGGCAAAGTAAAGACATGCAAGTTCCAGGGGCCCATGCTTTCATTCACATAGACATAACAGACATTGATATGACTATGAAAACACTGTCCACTTATGAGAAGCTCTCGAGTCACACTTCACTCGCGGATTATCCCCTCTTGTGTGTCATATCAAGTAGCAATCCAAACTCTAGTTCTCACACTAAGTGGGATATAGTCTGGGACCCCCAGACTTTTGCCCCTCGCTCGACGCCCCCCCCCCCCCGGCGAGGGATATAAAGTCCGGGGTGATCAGTTAGGCAGGTACACCACCTTGTATGTTGCACTTACAAGTGCGCAATGTTATTACAGAAAGATGTTATTCAGTACATGATGTAAGAATTAGTCAGAACTACCACGGCCCCCAGAGTACAGATGTCACGCTAAAAAATGAGCTGCTCTCCTTCCTAGATGATGTTCAGGTTAGTTTTTTATCTCGTGGGTTCTACAGATGGAAAATGTACATTGCATTTCGTTTATCAACTGGATTCTTAATCCCTGAATTCACATATAATAACCTAGGGTGGCTGGTAAAAGAGGCTTTGACATTTTTGAATTATCAAAAAATTAAATTCATATTTAGCCAAGAAAAGAATGTCTTTTTGTTCCGCTACTGTTTGCTGCATATTGATGTCGTTGTGAAAATGTGCGTATTGGACAAAATTAAGTTTACACTGAAAATGTGTGACATGATATAATTGGTAATTTAATCAAGTAATAGACGTATGTTTCAGTTAACACAGCGAGCTTAATTATAACTTCAGCTGCCTTTAGAAGAAGCCGACAATACCATGAATATGATGAATCATGTATGAACTATAATCATCAGTTATTCCCCATTGTTTAATTTTTATATTGGTGTTGAGCAGCTTTCAACCCAACCCTCTCCCCCCATGTGACCTCAAAACCTCATATATTTCGACTATTATTAGTATGATGATAATATTTCACTTCGCTTTCCCTACCAGTGTTCCCTTCATGTGTAAGGAAAGCAGGTAGGGAAAGTAAAGTGAAATACTATTGTTTCTAAATTACTGCCGCATTCATCTAAAGCTACTTACATACCGCTTCCCTATTCTAATTAAAACTTGTTTTTAGAATTCAGTCACACCGGTTCATTCATACTTGTCGCAACTTCAGGTTTTTTTTACAGATATATTCATAGTACCCACGAGTAATGAAACAATGACAGGCAGATCGGTAATGGAGCTATCTCAAGGGTATTTACAGTACTATCTTGCTGATGTGATATATCTGCTTTGCAGAGTAAGTACTGTATATCTTGCCACAACCGTACCGTTCAGGACCAAATGCTAAATTATGTCAACGCGAGACTGTTATTATTTTCAGTTGAGCTGAGGAGTTGTCTTATTCCTAAATTATGGAATGAATGATACTAAATGATCTTCAATATAATTCAATTGAAGTTTGTTGTCGTTGATTAATTTGATGATTACATCAGATTAATAGCATGAAAGTTTCGAAATTCCAGATTTCAAAGCATCAACCAGGGTCAAATAATTTAACACAACCAGAAATAATCTGATACGTACTGCAAGTGAAAATCTATACCAATAAGCTGGAAATTTTAGCCTGCTTCGGCTTCAAAAAATGGCCAATAATAAACTTTGGAAAAAATCCCTATCTGACCCTGCAGGTGTCCAGTAGTGGAGATGGGTTTGCTTAAGTTGAGCACTGCCTGACAATCAAACTGCTGCCTTCTGACTGCTCTTAGTCTCGCTGCCGATGTGTCGGTAGCAGAGTAAATAGAAGACCTGGATCGCTGTTGGATTAGTTTTACATGACGGCCATACTTTTACTTTGAAACTTGATCTCTTACAGCGACACTTTGAGGGCTTGTTGAAATTACAAGAATTTAGTTAAGTAGTATGGAGCAGTTCTCAATATGAAGTGTATCGAGTTCTCGATTTTCCAATATGATGCTTGATATATTAGAGAAGACGATGTGGAGATTTCCGGTCGTCTTCACTTATAAAAAGCTATGTAGCATCAGATATCAACTTCACATCAAACATACAGTTCAGAGTAGTTTAAGCGCACAAATGGTGGCGGGATGCTGGTAGAGGCATTTCATTATCAACCACTTTTCCAAACCAACGGTGGTTGGTAGTTGGGAACGTCGGTGGTTGGGAAAGTGGTTGATAATGAAATGCTACTACCAGCTATCCCCACATCGTTTAAGCGCTTAAACTAAATTCAGAATAGTATCTCTTCATGAACAGTCTCATTTCACATGACCAGTTTATATCACATGACCAGTCTTGGCGTCAACCATTAGACTTCTCAATAATCTTTTGACTTGTTGGTGCATAGTTCTTTGTGAATAGCGGTAAATTAGAACCAGAAATATGGTTGGGACAAGTAGTAGCTAGTGCTCTGACATCTCAGCGCTCAATATCAATGAATGAGCGGGGTCATCGTAATTTATATTATATTATATCCCAAGTAGTTAATATCAGCTAGAGTTTAGTTTAGATAGCTTTGGGTGACATTATGTTAGCTGGCGCTGTAATTTGGCTAGGCGAGATGGGAGTCTTTGTAAAGTAAAGGGAGTGAGAAAATTTTAGCCAACCTCCAGTAGAGATATTTCAAGCCTATGCCAAATGGCAAAGTTTTCCCTCTGCGAATATTTCACTACACTAAGGTAGTCTAATATATTGTAGTTATAGTATATATTATATTAGTTCAATATATAACTTGGGTTGTTTATGTTGTGAGTTATTTTAGTTCATTGTTAAATTCTCAAGTGTTTTGCCCTCTATGATATCCGTATTTAGTGGCAGCTAAAATGATTCCTGCCATGTGTCAGAATAAGAATGTGAGCTGTGTCCGAACTTTTAAACATTTTACTGGATTAAATACCTGAGCTCGCTGCTACACAAAATGTCCTCATTATTGATCGCTGCACTAAATTTAAAGAGATTTAATTCCTTCCAAAGTTTTCACAAAATCTTTGAGCACAAACAAAAAGGTGGACATAATTCTCAAATTTTCCCATGTTTCCTGAGATAACATTTGAATGTTTGCAGTAGCCTAACATCTCTTTAATGCTGCCATAGACAAAAACATAGCAGGGTTTTACAACACAATAAATAATAATATAGAGTTAGTGAATCTTTTGTTATTGACTGAATAATGTCTCATGAGCTATAGCTTGTATAGGCTTAGTTACTATTGTCTGAGGGTTTGATTCTGATTTCTATGTTTATGAAAATTTCAACACAAAATTCCTCTACCTATTTTTCTAGTATATATTTGTGAGTCGAACAACATACTCTAATATATGTATAGCTGTGATACCTCTAAAAATGTGCATCAAGTATATGGGAGTCAACAATCATTGTACAATCTGCTTGTGTTCCATAAGGCAGGTTTGAATCATCATCCTGCTTCATTTAATACTAGAACAAGTATGTTCCCTCTGTGGTGGTGGAGGTTTATTGCAAATGTGTGGTATCGAGGCGCCTCGATACCACACATTTGCAATAAACCTCCACCACCACAGAGGGAACATACTTGTTCTAATTTAATACACAAGCAAAGCAAAGGTGTACAATTCGCAATTTTTAATACTTCTATCCTTATATAACTGTGTCAGTTTTTATCTATTCTTTTAGAAGTGATGTAACCAGCAGCTTATATGTGTTGTCTAGATGAGTATGATGTCTATGAGTTTTCCAATGGCTACCAGACGTCTAAATCAATTATGATGGTACTCCTCACATTAGTGTCAGCAGAGAGGGTGGCAGGTATATAAATAAACACAACCTTTGTTTTGTAAGTTGCCTCCCACTTAAAATAGACAGACAACACCAAATAACACAGCTTCATGTTTCATGCATAAGAGATGACATGCGAGAATGTGGTATTAACTGCATATTTACCTCTGAGACACCTAAAGCGACTTACTTCTATAATCAAGCCAGATGTATGGAAGTCTACACTAACAGAAAGTTACCTCACACACACCATAGAGTTGAGAGAGACACTCTGATACTAACAAGTCGCCATCTCTATACAGGTGTGTGACCTATATTATTTGTCCTTTCTATATCTCAGCTACATTACAGACTCAACACTCAGACTGGTGAGACGATGAGGACACTTAGCCATCATTTGTTGATATCTGTGGGAAAAGTTAACACTTATTTAACCAACATGGGCTGAAGCAAAGTACAGTGATAACAACATGAATACTGTGTTCAACTACTGCTGCCACACAGGCAGATTTCATGACCTCTATTTTAACTAGTTGCTCTCCTTCTATAATTTGTAGATGATGATGATTGATGTGAACAGAACGCAGACCAGAGAAAGATTAATAGCATCAGATTAGGAGTCAGGAGTGTCTGTAGGGAAAAAAAGAGAGATAGAACGTCAAGCTGAAAAAATGTCTTCCTCATGATACCAAAGAATCAAGTAAGCAATGCATAGATACATATAAGATCAATTTATCTAAGAGCACAGTCTACCTGTGTACTGAGTTGCTCCCCTGGCTGATAAGCTGCAGACAAATGGCCTGAAGTTTATCAGTGGAGCAGAGAAATGCTGAACAGATCAAACTTGAGCTCAGATACATCCTAAGTAATGGAATCTTACAGTATTGAAGCAAGCTTCTTCACCGATATAACTTCCAGGAAATTATATGGGGGCCCTGGATTGATAATTGTGCAGACATGAACGTTTATTACTTATGATATTTCATGGGATAGTTAGGGTTTCCTTGCCTTCTTGATAATGTTGTGATACTTGGCTGGAATAGTTGTCAGCGTTTTTGGCTGTATGCTGATTTTGAGTTATCTGATATTCCATGCTAATCAATTTTCCCGCGGAATCATGTACTTTTAATTATATTTTTTTTCATATCCAGATCACCAGATGCAGCTGCGCCTGATGTTATTAGACTATTAGCAGAGAGTCCCAAGGTAATCTATCATAACTGGTTATACTTGTGGTGCAAAGTGGTAATTCATGAATTTTGTCTTATCACTACAAATAGGAGTTATTTACTCTCTGAAGTGAAAGGTCAATGAGAGATAACAACTCCAATGTGTTGAATCCTGAACTACACGGGAGATCAACTTCAGAAGATGTTTGGAACCCTGACTCGACTCAATCAATCAGTTTTGATATGTGTTGAAAGTGACCTTTTGAATGAACTCAATAACCCAACAAAAGTCACACCGATACACATGATGTTATTTATTTATATACTGATGTCCGTCTAAGCCTGTACTAGTGCTCAATGCTCACTATAATTTAATAATATCATCCATATCACATCCCCTATGAAAAGTCAATGAATAGACTTGTAGAAATTTATGTGTCACAATGGAAATTACACATTAACATCATTTATCATATTATTGTAATTTCAGATGCCTGTATAGTACACTGTAGATATATGACCTTGAGTGATGAAGCTGTCATATATGGACATCACACAGAAATCACTAATAGGGTACTGGTCTGCCGTGAACTTCACATAGTCCGAAAAAATGGTTTGTAAATACATGTCACAGATCAGCTAATGACAAGCCTTGTTAGAGATGTATGTAGTCCTGTCATGTGATCATTATATAATAACACGACGCAGTCATTGTTCTGTTGTATTCAAATGCTCCATTCTGTTTTTAGCTCAAAATGAATTCTGTAATGGAAGCTCATCAAGCCATTAGTGGAGTATTTCATTATATCAGCTTGCGGAGTTGGTTACTACAATGTATGTTTAAAGAATCCCTTCAAGATGGGATACATTATTTCTGATAGAGTGTAATCTAACTTTTCCGTTGCCTAAGATCATGGTGTCTTATTCTTGCCAGAAAAAAGATCAATGTAGTTACAATACGTTGGTGCCTCTCGTTGTGTTTTTTTGGAGTTATGCCCCTTTCACAGTCAATCCTATTTCTGATATAGAAACACGCAGAGGAGCTGAATAAGAAGTTCCCAGATGTGTACAGAGATGCTAACCACAAACCCGAGATGGCCCTGGCTCTCACACACTTTGAGGGAATGTGCAGCTTCAGACCCTTCCAAGAAATCAGAGACTTTGTATAAGGTGAGTGTGTGTGTGTGTGATTAGCTAAACATCTTTTTATTTAGTTGGGCATTCTATTAATATCTGAAAACATATAATATATGTAACAAAAGTTTTTATGGTTATTCAGTATTGGCTAGACAGATAAAGTTTTCTGTGCCCTGATCATAGAGTTATGTAACAACTCTATGGCCATGATAGACTCATTTTAGTCTTCTAACTTTGGTTTGTCACTTGGATTTAAACATGAGCACAACATTTTAGAGCATCAAAGGCCCTTCAATAAACTTTCTTCACTGCCTCACTGCGAAAACTTAATTTTGTTGTATCAGATCATACAATCATCTCTGTCACTTATTCTCAGGTATAGACAATGTGTTAAAGGAGCTGGTACTTCGACTGTATACTCAGTTCCCAGGTGATGTCAGAGTGTTTGCAGCATTCTTCCTCAATCTGAAGCTGAAGCCAGGAGAAGCCATGTTCTTAGCCGCCAATCTCCGTTATGCTTACCTTTCTGGTGGTGAGTGTTGAGCTCTTTTCAACTGAAAATTTTAAGTTTTAGTAGGTCACCAGAATCGAACTGAAATGTGATCAACATATAAGGTTAGATGGCAGATCAACACTAGGTTAAAATGTCATACATAACCTAGCCATTAGTAAATAATCAAATTTACAATAATTATTATGCAAACAGTAATAAAATACCTTCAGCGCCAAGGATTTGAGCGTTTCTAGGGTAATGTTCTATTATCTGCACTGTATTATAGTCAAACAACAAACTCAAAGATATTAAGATTACAAAGCTAAAAAAACAAACAAAAGAAAATCAATACCTGTTTGCAAGCTATGATCACCGGCCCTTGTATATGCTGTCACATAACGGCTTCAAGCTTATCAGTCATAATATTGAGTCCAGGGATGTGTGTGATTGTACAAATTCTGCAGAGCTCAATTCCTGGCAGCAGACTCCAACTCTGACGATTCTTTTCCTAACAAGATAGAAGTGTTGATGTTATGGCATAAGTCTATATTCTATAGGTGAGAATAAGGTCACCAGACTGTCCTTTTTTCAAGGTTCAAAGTTATGATAATATTGTTGCTTTAGAAATTTTATCATTTTTAAATACTATATTAGAACACAATCTTTATATTAGTTAGTTGTCTAGCATGATCTGTACAACTATAAGAAGTTAAAAGGTGCCTAATTCTGCAAACTTGAGATGCAGAATTGCTTAGAAATTTTTATCATTCAATAGGATAGGACATTAAATCATCGCTGTTGCTAGGCGTGATTTCGGGTCAAAAGGCCACTGCCAAAATGCCACTGGCCATAAACCACTGGCCATAAAACCACTGGCCCAAAAGTCACTGGCCATAAAGCCACTGGCCATAACGCCACTGGCCATAATGCCACTGGTCATAAGGCCACTGGTCATAAGGCCACTGGTCAAAAAGCCACTGCCCCAAAAGCCACTGGTTCAATGGTTACATCATAGAAGTCTGATATCAACTTTCCATTGACGTGCTTTTTTGGGCCCGTAAAACAAAATTCTAGCTATTGATATACCATGTTTCAGTGATTTTTTATTTCTACTCACGGATTCCCATTTTAGTAAAGTTAGAAAAGATCCCACCCACCCTTTGCAAATAATTGTTTTAAATGACTCAACCCGGTCATCTTCTCACACATTTTTTCTGTATTGTAACCCCCAATTAATACATTAAAATGTATCTTGATGGACAAATTAAAGTCATCACAATCAAATAGTCAGCACTTTTAGATCAAAGCAATGCCGCATTGAGCAGAGACAGCAGTGCAGCTCTTTAAATTTTTTTTTTGTAACGTGACAATAATTTATATTCACAGCGAAAGATTTTTAGTATAATTTTTACCCGATGCACTCTGTGATCGATTTACAGATTCAAGCATCAGAATCTTACAATTTATCAGCAGAAGCTAGTGCTAGCATACTCACTATTACTGAAGGTCAAGGTGAAATATCACAACTAGCTTCATAATGATCTCTACGGTGTAGATCTATCAATTATCTCATCTCACTTTATATACAACTGAGGTGCAGCTGGAATGAATGTTGCGTTAATTTTTCTATAATGTTTGTAATAGAAAAAAAATAAAGCTGAGAATCTGAATGCAACTGGAGAATTTTAGGCCATCTTTACATATCTTGCAATAAATATAATACTGCTGAGATCAGTTGTTGGGGAAAAAAACAGATCAATTTTTTGTTGAACTGTTGACATTCAGTGAGTTGGCAACTTTCCAGTGTTGTTCAGAAAATCAATATTTTATGGAAGTATACAGCTTGGTAACTAACAAGTATTGTAACCGCTAATGTTCTATTATCTGCACTGTATAGTCAAACCAGAGACTATAGATATTAAGATTACAAAGCTAACAAAACAAACAAAAGAAAATCAATACCTGCTTGTAAGCTGTGATCACCGGCCCTTGCATATGCTGTCACATAACCGCTTCAAGCTTATCAGTCATAATATTGAGTCCAGGGATGTGTGTGATTGTACAAGTTCTGCAAAAGCTCAATTCCTGGCAGCAGACTCCAACTCTGACGATTCTTTTCCTAACAAGATAGAAGTGTTGATGTTATGGCATAAGTCTATATTCTATAGGTGAGAATACGGTCACCAGACTGTCCTTTTTTCAAGGTTCAAAGTTATGATAATATTGTTGCTTTAAAAATAATATCATTTTTAAATACTATATTAGAACACAATCTTTATATTAGTTAGTTGTCTAGCATGATCTGTACAACTATAAGAAGTAAAATGGAGCCTAATTCTGCAAACTTGAGATGCAGAATTGCTTAGAAATTTTTATCATTCAATAGGATAGGACATTAAATCATCGCTGTTGCTAGGCGAGATTATGGGTCAAAAGGCCACTGCCAAAATGCCACTGGCCATAAACCACTGGCCAAAAAGCCACTGGACATAAAACCACTGGCCCAAAAGTCACTGGCCATAAAGCCACTGGCCATAAAGCCACTGGCCATAATGCCACTGGCCATAAGGCCACTGGTCATAAGGCCACTGGTCAAAAAGCCACTGCCCCAAAAGCCACTGGTTCAATGGTTACATCATAGAAGTCTGATATCAACTTTCCATTGACGTGATTTTTTGGCCCGTAAAACAAAATTCTAGCTTTTGATATACCATGTTTCAGTGATTTTTTATTTCTACTCGCGGATTCCCATTTTAGTAAAGTTAGAAAAGATCCCACCCACCCTTTGCAAATAATTGTTTTAAATGACTCAACCCGGTCATCTTCTCACACATTTTTTCTGTATTGTAACCCCCAATTAATACATTAAAACGCATCTTGATGGACAAATTAAAGTCATCACAATCAAATAGTCAGCACTTTTAGATCGAAGCAATGCCGCATTGAGCGGAGACAGCAGTGCAGCTTTTTAAATATTTTTCTTTGTAACGTGACAATAATTTATATTCACAGCGAAAGATTTTTAGTATAATTTTTACCCGATGCACTCTGTGATCGATTTACAGATTCAAGCATCAGAATCTTACAATTTATCAGCAGAAGCTAGTGCTAGCATACTCATTATTACTGAAGGTCAAGGTGAAATATCACAACTAGCTTCATAATGATCTCTACGGTGTAGATCTATCAATTATCTCATCTCACTTTATATACAACTGAGGTGCAGCTGGAATGAATGTTGCGTTAATTTTTCTATAATATTTGTAATAGAAAAAAAATAAAGCTGAGAATCTGTATGAAACTGGAGAATTTTAGGCCATCTTTACATATCTTGCAATAAATATAATACTGCTGAGATCAGTTGTTGGGGAAAAAAACAGATCAATTTTTTGTTGAACTGTTGACATTCAGTGAGTTGGCAACTTTCCAGTGTTGTTCAGAAAATCAATATTTTATGGAAGTATACAGCTTGGTAACTAACAAGTATTTTGACTGCTAATGTTCTATTATCTGCACTGTATAGTCAAACAACAAACTCAAAGATATTAAGATTACAAAGCTAAAAAAACCAAACAAAAGAAAATCAATACCTGTTTGCAAGCTATGATCACCGGCCCTTGTATATGCTGTCGCATAACGCGCTTCAAGCTTATTAGTAATAATCTTGAGTCCAGGGATGTGTGTGATTGTACAAGTTCTGCAGAGCTCAATTCCTGGCAGCAGACTCCAACTCTGACGATTCTTTTCCTAACAAGATAGAAGTGTTGATGTTATGGCATAAGTCAATATTCTATAGGTGAGAATACGGTCACCAGACTGTCCTTTTTTCAAGGTTCAAAGTTATGATAATATTGTTGCTTTAGAAATTATATCATTTTTAAATACTATATTAGAATACAATCTTTATATTAGTTAGTTGTCTAGCATGATCTGTACAACTATAAGAAGTAAAATGGAGCCTAATTCTGCAAACTTGAGATGCAGAATTGCTTAGAAATTTTTATCATTCAATAGGATAGGACATTGGACACTGTTGCTAGGTGTGATTTCGGGTCAAAAGGCCACTGCCAAAAAGCCACTGGCCATAAACCACTGGCCAAAAAGCCACTGACCATAAAACCACTGGCCCAAAAGTCACTGGCCATAAAGCCACTGGCCATAAAGCCACTCGCCATAATGCCACTGGCCATAAGGCCACTGGTCATAAGGCCACTGGTCGAAAAGCCACTGCCCCAAAAGCCACTGGTTCAATGGCCACTGGTCGAATGATATCAACTTTCCATTGACGTGCTTTTTTGGGCCCGTAAAACAAAATTCTAGCTACTATATTAGAATACAATCTTTATATTAGTTAGTTGTCTAGCATGATCTGTACAACGATTATGAATGGTTCAGCCAATAACAGCGCAGCAGTGATTCAGTGCTGGGTTACTTGGTTACTTGTCCTTAGCAGCAACGTGTACCGCTGTTATAACAGTTATTGCTGCTGCTGCTATTATAACATCTTCATCAGATGATGAATCATTATACATGATTCTCTGTCAGTCTCAGTCTCAGTCTGCAGGGGCACAACAGTAGCCTTTCAACTAGGGAGACTAGTGAAGGAGTCTCCAATCTCCACTCTCCAGCTATGAATTACTAACTAGCTAATACTACTACTGACTAAACCAACTAGTTGTCTCACTAGCCAAACAGAGACAAGTTGGGTTGGAAACAATTTGGGTTGGAAGTTTGTGTCGAAATCGGTTAGGCA
Organism: Membranipora membranacea; assembly: GCA_914767715.1. Taxonomy (NCBI): domain Eukaryota; kingdom Metazoa; phylum Bryozoa; class Gymnolaemata; order Cheilostomatida; family Membraniporidae; genus Membranipora; species Membranipora membranacea. The sequence goes on along the minus strand of OU612075.1, from coordinate 1,226,335 downwards.
TGAACAGTGCGTAAATAGCTTATCGTTGACATGTTGACAGACAACGATTATAGAGCAGATTCATAATCTGTGTCGAAGTTGTTATTATTAGCCGATTTGTCGGACGTGTAAACGCAGCTTTAAAATCATGATTATTCGTTTCTTGGTTATTATCTTTTGCAGTCTGTACATCTATCGTCAACCTATAAAAGCCACGCTATCAGAAGCTGTCTAATAAATTCACAGAATTCAATGTAACTGTTCTGATTGGTGAGTAAAACAGAAGTTGGTACTGGTCGTTTAAAACCACTCAGTTTTCAATGTCTGGAAACTCTCTTTAATGTCCTCGGCATTTCAAAATGTATCATAAAATAAAATAATATTGACCTTATAAAATTCTGCACCTTTGTTCAATCAGATGGGTTTTTGTGTGAAACGAGAGCTTTGCATGCATATGTTAACATGCCCAAACTAAATGTTAACCTTTTGACCTATTGAACAATTATGATATTCACTTTGTTTTTATTGCGACACTGACAGAACTTCCTTGTATAAAGCTCATCTATCTATCAGCCTGTGATGGTTGCGATTTTTAATCAGTGCCATGTCTGCTGTGATTGAAATTCACCACAGCCAAATTCAATCTTCTGATAACCTGTGATATATTACAGTGAGTCGAGCAGGTCCTACTAATGAACCAAATCCTAAACTGAGAAGACCATCTACAGAGAAACTGATCACTGATTTCTGGGTACTGGTCACTGGACACTCGTCACTAGGTACTGGTAACAAGTCACTGGTCACTGATCAATGGTCAATGGTAACTTATCTCTGGTCACTAGGCACTGGTAACAAGTCATCGGTCACTGGTCAGTGATCAAGGTAAGCGATATAATGTGTTATAGCCATTCATAGACAATAATTTCTTGGTTATAATATTTTTGAAATGATCTGTGATGTTTAGTTGTGGTAAAGCCGATAATGATTATCCTAATCTATGCACCATTCGATGAATGAGGCTAACTTTTAGATAGCTGACATTTTCAGATTTTGTTTCCCAGTTTAGAGACTTAAACCTTCCTGTACCTGTACTCATATTTATCACTCACAATGAATGTGAGCAGATCTTAGATTTGAATGTTTATGAATTTGATAAACATACCACTACTGTATGGTCTTAATCTTAAAAGGTTTTTTTACATTACAATGATTTATTGTTGTTTTGTAATTTATTGTAGACCACACTTGAAGTGCTAACATTTAGAAGGTTGTTCACGTAACGTAACATACCGAGAAAATCATCCACTGTCATCACAGTAATTCCTATCCATCAGTAATTATCCAATCTGTTATATTTGGTGAGTACCGCAGAAGAGTAGGATATTGATTCGATAGATAATGATATTAACATTCCTAGCTGTCATTATCTTCAACCACAGAAAATAGTAACAATATTCTAATATTACTTCAATTTTTTGACACAATGATATCATGGTATTTGAATTAACTTGTGATATAAGGGGAATTTCCTTATAGGAATGTCATCAATCATTCAGCTGCATTGAATTCCATATCTGGAATAGCATCATTAGCTTTCTTTTGCAAAACAAAGGGCTTGCAAAAATAGCCAGTCCCTAGTAGCAATCTAGAAATGCCCTAATCATCGACACTGTAGGGGTATAATAACTGTTTGCAATTTTGTAAACAAGACAATTTCTCAGGCTAATTATTCATGCTACTAGGGACAGCCAATCAGATAACAGTCAGATGGGTCCCTGTGTTTAGTGTCCTAACCGTATAACGCTATGATACTATTTCCATTCTAAGAGAAGAATCTAATTCAGTGTTCAGCTGTCATTAAAAACTTTAAAATTTTAAACCCTAACATTCAGTGTTAGGCATTTGACCCTGAGATGTAGATTCTATGAAGTGAAACTTACAAATGGACTTATATTGGGAATAATAGCTAAAGATATTTCCTGACGTATCTGAGCGGTGGAGTCATGCTCTAAGGGTTCTGTGCTTTGATTGGGGAATCCTACCATCTCTAGAGTCTTAGTGTTTTTCTTATCTTGTCTGTTTATTTTACAGCTTGCATTGGCTGCATTTACTGGGTAGTCCGAGCTTTGCATCAGAAAACTCCAAATTGGATTGATTGATAATTTCTTCTTGTGAAAACTCAGCAAAGAACCTATCTAACATCTCAGTAAGTATCAGAAAATTAAGAGCTCATGTAGATTTGACTTAAGGGCAGCCAAGCATACACAACATGTCCCACCTAGGGCTCAGCCCAGAGGGCAAATAGTTGTCTAAACTGAGTTGGAAAGAGGTTACCGGAAGAGGAAGAGGCTGAACGCTGTAGCCAATTGTATGCCATATGGACCGGTGGAAGAGGTTGCCAAAAAAGAATTTTTAGCAACCTCTTCAAGAAGTTAAATAGAGGTTTTATATCCTTCTCAGGGAAGGATATATCAGGGATATTATTAACTGTCTCTATCCAATTTTGATATTAAGAGCAAGCTCCTTTATTGACAAAGTATATGCATCCTTTTCGCGCAACATTTCATGTTTGTGATAGCAAGTAAATCAATAAAAACCTAGAGCATTTCTTGTAAACATAAAATTGTAAATAATTTTAGATTTGATCCAGATGAACCAATACATATGGACTAACCAAGGCCGTCACCACAGGTGAAAATGAATCCCCATGGTGTTAAAATATGATGTTTGTAAACATATTGATTTAAAGGCTGACAAATCGAGGCTTTAGGGTAGAAAGGCATAATTAATGTAATGTGATGCTATCACTGAATTAGATTCTTCTCTTAGAATGGAAATAGTATCATAGCGTTATACGGTTAGGACACTAAACACAGGGACCCATCTGACTGTTATCTGATTGGCTGTCCCTAGTAGCATGAATAATTAGCCTGAGAAATTGTCTTGTTTACAAAATTGCAAACAGTTATTATACCCCTACAGTGTCGATGATTAGGGCATTTCTAGATTGCTACTAGGGACTGGCTATTTTTGCAAGCCCTTTGTTTTGCAAAAGAAAGCTAATGATGCTATTCCAGATATGGAATTCAATGGATGCTATTGAAATCATTGCCTGGATTTATCCGGTTCACCTGCACAATCACTTTTTTAACATGTCTAAAATTCCAATTTCTATTTAGCCATAGTAATCTATTTCGCAAATCTCTGGGATTGGCAGTTCAATAAGAGCATAGCTTATCACAAATGAAATCAAATACTCACAACAAATACCACACATTATTCTCATGCAGAAGTTTGATGTTATCTTTATTATTCATCTCTGTATGGGGTGTAAAGTGTTGATATTCTATAACGCTTAGAAATCATTGTTTTCAAACAATTTCAAATAGCGTTTCATAAATGAACTTTATTATACTTATTATTGTATTCAAATTAGAGACTAGATTTTTTAAAAGCATTCTCAAATGCAAATTGGAATTTAGAAATGACTTGAATAGGCAGTGCAGTGAGAGTATTATTACAGTGAGTGCAGTGAGAGGCATTATAAGTATAGGCAGTGCAGTATTATTTACATAGCTTATCACAACTAGAATCTAATACCTGATCATTCATTAATAATATGGCATAAATTATTGTAAGGCAACATTTAGCATTGTTTATATATTATTCATATCTGCCAACGAGCAAAATCTGAGATTTTAGCTTACATTCTAAAATCCCCTGACTAGCCTGAGTTGAACCCAAAAATCTGTGTAACTCGGGCTAAACCTGAGTGGTTGAGAGCCCTGTCGAAAACAATGGGGAGTAAACTGTTCTCATGCTGGAGCCACACTAATAGATGGTGAATATATTAATATTTGAGTGTTAACTATGAGTTGTCAGTCCAGAAAAGTTATTTCTGCTACCGCCAATGGCAAGAAAATAGAGTATAAAAGCAGAAGCATCTACAACCAATTATATCTGTTGCTTGGAAATGGGATATCTGGTTCCCTCTGGCATACCTATCAAAGACAGGTGATGTCAGAGGATCTTGGCTAACAATAAAGCTGCCCATTGGCAACCTCTAAAGAAGGTTGCTGGCTAAACCTTGCCGGCTGGGTGACCTGATACACCCAACACCAGTCCCACAGCACCGTCAACCACACAACTATATTATCTCTGAAAACTGGTGTGAATGCTATGAGCTGTCTTCCCCTTCTTCATATATGAAACGGTTATGCAGCCTTTATATGGAAACGGCTAAAATCGCAGCTCAGGCTCATTTCATGATTAAACCCCTCCATAAATTGTGGTCTTTGCTAAGATAAACAGGAAGTACCAGCCAAAAGATTTTTCCTCTTAATTTTAGAACCTTTGCTAAGAATTAGTCTATGGCATTTAGTATTTATGTATACAAATCACAGTCACACTTGTAGCCTCATCAGTCTTCCCAGACTTTAGGGTGTATCAGATAAAGTGCCATAAAATCACTGCGTGCAGCAGGGTGTGGGCTCCTAGACTAATATTTATATCACTGATATACTTTCTTCATGACTAGCTAGCTAGCTGTATATGACCTAGTTGTCAAGTTTTAGTCTCATGACTCTCTTATCTTTGATAAGCTGCCAAGTTTCTTTTGAAGTTATCAAATTCGATTGACTTCATTCAACCAGCTAAGTATATGTGTGAAATGAGATCTTCACATGCATACAAAGCAAGATTTTAGCTAAAGCACAATCAAGATTTTAATCTTTTGACCTAATGATCCGAGTCTGATGTTTTTGCTTTGCGATAAGGACAGATTTATTGTGAAACCAAATGTATTCTCAAGAAAGCTATTTAATAGCAAAACTGGATGTAATGACTTAGAATCAAAGCAGACTTGCCAACCTAATTTTTCCAAAATGCTTACAAAAATTTGCAAAATGCTTAAAAATGCTTACAAAACTCCAGGGTGCCTTAAATGACCTGAAATTGCCCCAAAATTTTTTTCGAGCTACGCGCAAAAGGTGCTTCTATCACAGTACGCAGACTTTAGTAGCGTGGGAATGTGGTTTGCTCAACACTTGTCTTTGTACCTATGTGTAAGGGGCAATCTGCTAATAATCAATGAAAAGTTGTATGAAACCTAGCCTGCGTTGACAAGACAGGCTTTTTGAAACCCTGGTTGCCCTTGAAACACTGGGGCAGGAGATCTGAGTTATCCCACCCCAACAAGGAGGTGGGCAACTTTGTTACTCTCATTAAATAAAAGTTGACTCATTTAAGACTTGAACAGGTAAAAAGTCCACATCACATCAACACAATGGTTTTCTGAAGGCAAGACCAGAGTTTTATACCAAGGAGTTACTCATTGTTTTGACTATCAATCAAGTTCAACAATGACAAGATTATGCAAGTTAACTGAAGCAAACACTAAATATGCGTTTTTGATTACCTAATTAGATGAACAAGTGTTTGAAAAACCATAAATGCGTACAGCTAGCATTTTGCGTTCAAAATTCAATTAGTGTCAAATAAGCGTTTATAAACGCTTTATGCTACAGGTTGGCAAGTATGCAAAGTCATTGGTGTGCTTTGGTGATACTTGATCCAATAAATAAATGTTAAATGTAAACCCCACAAACAGGATTGATTGACGAATCAAAAAACTAGATTTTAATCACATGACCTAATGAGCCGAGTCGGGTGTTTTTGCTTCACGTCAATGACAGAACTTCCTTGTAAAAAGTTCATCTAGTGATCAGGTTATGAGGTTGTGATTTGTAAGCATTTACCGGACCACTGTCATATAAATCCAGTACCTCCCATAATCAGATACTCAATTATTAATTTACAGTTAATGTGAGGAGATCTTACTACTGAACCAAACCTCATAGTGAGAAGATTGACTTTGGAGATTATCGAAGCTGTGATGTCATCGACCGTAACTGGTCACTGATACCTTCAGAAAACTCAGCACGAAGCCTGTCTAACATACCAGTGAGTGTAAGAAGATTGATAACCATTGTAGATTACAGAACACAAACCTGATCGGCCTTGAGGCCAATATTGATGGTTAGTGGAATAATATTTCAATTTATATTTTAATTAATACTTATGCTGATTTTAATATTTGTGAGCGCTTCAGCCCAATCACTCGGCAGAACAGCCTCCACATCTTCCGGAGATATGGTACAGTAAAACTTGTATAAAGAATCTATGATCAAAAGAATCGATAAGTGGCCATCTAACCACCACTTTGTTATACCCAACAAAATAAAGTCAAGTTACCTAACTCTTTTCTCTGTGCAAGGATAATCAGTGATTCTATCTTATGATATGGTATTCTCTCTGTTGTCACACAAAATATGCCATCAATACTAGTTAACAACTTTGGACGGCCTTTGAGCATGATTACTTATCCACTCTAAAAATTATGATTATGCGTTTTTTTGGTTAATATCTTTTGCAGTCTGTACATCTATCGTCAACCTATAAAAGCCACGCTATCAGAAGCTGTCTAATAAATTCACAGAAATCGATGTAACAGTTCTGATTGGTGAGTAAAACAGAAGTTGGTACTGGTCGTTTAAAACAACTTAGTTTTCAATGTCTGGAAACTCTCTTTAATGTCCTCGGCATTTCAAGATGTATCATAAAAGAAAATAATATTGACCTTATAAAATTCTGCACCTTTGTACAATCAGATGGGATTTTGTGTGAAACGAGAGCTTTTCATGCATCTGTTAACATGCTCACACTAAATGTTAACCTTTTGACCTATTGAACAATTATGACATTCACTTTGTTTTTATTGTGACACTGACAGAACTTCCTTGTATAAAGCTCATCCATCTATCAGGCTGTGATAGTTGTGATTTTTTAATCAGTGCCATGTCTGCTGTGATTGAAATTTACCGCAGCCCAATTCAGTTTTCTGATACGATATATTACAGTGAGTAGAGCAGGTCCTACTAATGAACCAAATCCTATACTGAAAAGACCATCGACAGAAAAACTGATCACTGATTGCTGGGTACTGGTCACTGGACCCTGGTCACTAGGTACTGGTAACAAGTCATCAGTCACTGGTCACTGATCGAGGTAAGGGATATAATGTGTTATAGCCATTTATAGACAATAAATTCTTGGTTATAATATTTTGGAAATGATCTGTGATGTTTAGTTGTGGTGAAGCCGATAATTATTATCCTTTTTCTATGCACCATTCGATGAATGAAGCTAACTTGTAGATAGCTGACATTTTCAGATTTTGTTTCCGAGTTTATAGAAACATTAAACCTTCCCTTACCTTCACCCATACTTATCACTTAGCAATGAATGTGAGCAGATCTTACAGTGGTATGTTTATGAATTTGATAAATATACCACTACGGTATGGTCTTAAAAGGTTTTTTACATTACTTCATAGTCACTCGGTTGTACAAATCACAATGATTTATTCTTGTTTTGATTATTTATTGTACACCACACTTGGCTCAATAACATTTAGAAGGCTGTTCACGTAACATAACATTCCGAGAATATCAACCACTGTCTCCACAGACTGTTCAGTAATTATCCAATCTGTTATATTTGGTGAGTACCACAGAAGAGTGGGATGTTGATTCAATAGGTAATGATATTAACATTTCTGGCTGTCATTATCTTCAACCACAGAAAACAGTAAAGATGATCTAATATTACTTCAATTTTTTGACACAATGATATCATGGTACTTGAAGTAATTTGTGATATAAGGGGTAATTTCCTTATAGGAATGTCATCAATCATTCAGCTGTCATTAAATATATTTTAAACCCTAACGCCCAGTGTTAGGCATTTGGCCGTGAGATGTAGATTCTTTGAAGTGAAATTTACAAATGGACTTATATTGGGAATCATAGCTAAAGATATTTTCTGACGCATCTGAGTCATGCTCTTGCAGGATTTGACCAGGGAGTCCCACCAACCATAGGGCCCAGTGATTTTCTAATCTTGTCTGTTTCTTTTACAGCTTACATTGGCTCCATTCACTGTGTAGACCGAGCTCAGCAACAGAAAACATCAAATTGGATTGATTGTTAATTTCTTTGCATGAAATCTCAGCACAGAACCTATCTAACATATCAGTAAGTATCAGAAAATTAAGAGCTCATGTAGATTTGTCTTATAAGGGCAGCCAAGCATACACAACATATACCACCTAAGGCTCAGACCTGATACACTCAACGCCAAATGGTGCGGCGCCATCAACCACAGAACTATATTATCTCTGAAAACTGGTGTGAATGCTATGAGTTGTCTTCCCCTGTTTCATATATGAAACCGTTATGCAGCCTTTACATGGAAGTGGCTAAAATCGCAGCACAGGCTCATTTCATGATTAAAACCCTCCATCGTGGTCTTTGCTAAGATAAACAGGAAGTACCAACCAAAAGATTTTTCCTCTTAGTTTTAGAACCATCGCTAAAATTTAGTCTGTGGCATTTAGCATTTATGTATACAAATCACAGTCACACTTGTAGCCTCATCAGTCATCCCAGACTTTAGGGTGGATCAGATAAAGTGCCGTAATCACCGTGTGCAGCAGGGTCTGGGTTCCTAGACTAATATTTATATCACTGATATACTTTCTTCATGACTAGCTAGCTAGCTGTATATGACCTAGTTGTCAAGTTTTAGTCTTATGATTCTCTTATCTTTGATAGCCTGCCAAGTTTCTTTTGATGTTGTCAAATTCGATTGACTTCATTCAACCAGCTAAGTATTTGTGTGAAATGAGATCTTCATATGCATACAAAGCAAGATTTGAGCTAAAGCACAAACTAGATTTTAACCTTTTGACCTAATGATCCGAGTCAGGTGTTTTTGCTTTGCGATAAGGACAGATTTATTGTGAAACCAAATGTATTCTCAAGAAAGCTATTTTATAGCAAAACTGGATGTAAAGACTTTGAATCAAAGTCATTGGTGTGCTTTGGTGATACTTGATCCAATAAACAAATGTTAAATGTAAACCCCACAAAAAACTAGATTTCAATCTCATGACCTAATGAGCCGAGTCGGGTGTTTTTGCATTGCGTCAATGACAGAACTTCCTTGTATAAAGTTCATCTAGTGATCAGGTTATGAGGTTGTGATTTGTTAGCATTAACCAGACCACTGTCATATACATCCAGTTCCGCCCATAATCAGGTACACAATTATTAAATTACAGTTAATGTGAGGAGATCTTACTACTGAACCAAACCTCTTAGTGAGAAGATCGACTTTGGAGATTATCGAAGCTGTGATGTCATCGACCGTAACTGGTCACTGATTCCTTCAGAAAACTCAGCACAGAGCCCCCCTAACATACCAGTGAGTGTAAGAAGATTGATAACCATTGTAGATTACAGAACACAAACCTGATCCACTTTGAGGCCAATATTGATGGTTAGTGGAATAATATTTCATCTCATATTTTAATTAATACTTATGCTGATTATAATATTTGTGAGCGCTTCAGCCGAGTCACTCGGCAGAACAGCCTCCACATCTTCCGGAGATATGATACAGTAAAACTAGTATAAAGGATCTATGATCAAAATAATCGATAAGTGGCCATCTAACCACCACTTTGTTATACCCAACAAAATAAAGTCAAGTTACCTAACTCTTTTCTCTGTGCAAGGATAATCAGTGATTCTATCTTATGATATGGTATTCTCTCTTTCGTCAAACGAAAGGCCGCGTAATCCAATAAACCATCAATACTAGAGAACAACTTTGGGCGGCCTTTGAGCATGATTACTTATCCACTCTACAAATTATGATTATTCGTTTTTTGGTTAATATCTTTTGCAGTCTGTACATCAATCGTCAACCTATAAAAGCCACGCTATCAGAAGCTGTCTCATAAATACCCAGAAATCGATGGAGCTGTTCTGATTGGTGAGTAGAACCAAAGTTGGTACTGGCCGTTTAAAACAACAATCATCTTGCGCACCAAGGTCTTGGGGCTAAGACTAGTTCTCATATATTGCTGACACGCTTTCTTCGAAAGAAATACGGCATCGGTGTAATGTAATGTAATGTAGTGTGTATGTGTCGTTTACTGGTCACATGGTTTAGTTTTCAATGTCTGAAAACTCGCTCTAAACGTCTTCGGCATTTCAAAGAGTATTTTAAAAGCTTGGAATGAAATAATATGGACCTAATAAAATTCTGCACCTTTGTTCAATCAGATGCGTTTTGTGTGAAACGAGAGCTTTGCATGCATATGTTAGCATGCTCAAACCTTTTGACCTATCGAACAGTTACGACACTCACTTTGTTTTTATTGCGACACTGACAGAACTTGTAAATGTAAAAAAATGTAAAAATATAAAGCTCATCTATCTATCAGGCTGTGATAGTTGTGATTTTTAATCAGTGCCGTGTCTGCTGTGATTGAAACTTACCACAGCCAAATTCAATCTTCTGATAATCTGTGATATATTACAGTGAGTCGAGCAGGTTCCACTGCTGAACTAAATCTTATACTGAGAAGAACATCACCAGAGACACTGATCACTGATTGCTGGGTACTGGTCACTGGACACTGGTCACTAGGTACTGTTAACAAGTCACTGGTCACTGGTCACTGATCGAGGTAAGAGATATAATGTGTTAAAGCCATTCACAGACAATAATTTCTTGGTTATAATATTTCGGAAATGATCTGTGATGTTTAGTTGTGGTGAAGCCGGTAATTATTATCCTATTTCTATGCACCAATCGATGAATGAGGCTAAATTTTAGATAGCTGACATTTTCAGATTTGGTTTCAAAGTTTAGAAACTTAAACCTTCCCTTACCTTCACCCATACTTATCTAGTTAAAGAGCTCTAACTCTGGTGGTTCAGTGGCATTACATTTTCATCTCCGGGTGATGATAATGTAATGCCACTGAACCGCCGGAGTTAGAGCTCTTTAACTAATACTCATCACTCACAGTGAATGTGAGCAGATCTTACATTTGAATGTTTATGAATTTGATAAACATATTGATATCATATGGTCTTAAAAGGTTTTTTACATTACTTCATATTCACTAGGTTGTACAAATCACAATGATTTATTGTTGTTTTGTAATTTATTGTAGACCACACTTGAATTGCTAACATTTAGAAGGCTGTTCACGTAACATACCGAGAAAATCATCCACTGTCACCACAGTAAACCCAATCCATCAGTAATTATCCAATCTGTTATATTTGGTGAGTACCGCAGAAGAGTGGGATGTTGATTCAATAGATAATGATATTAACATTCCTAGCTGTCATTATCTTCAACCACAGAAAATAGTAACAATATTCTAACAATATCCTAATTACTTCAATTTTTTGACACAATGATATCATGGTATTTGAAGTAACTTGTGTTATAAAGGGAATTTCCTTATAGGAATGTCATCAATCATTCAGCTGTCATTAAAAACTTTAAAATTTTAAACCCTGAGATGTAGATTCTATGAAGTGAAACTTACAAATGGACTTATATTGGGAATCATAGCTAAAGATATTTCCTGACGTATCTGAGCGGTGGAGTCATGCTCTTAGGGTTCTGTGCTTTGATTGGGGAGTCCTACCATCTCTAGAGTCTTAGTGTTTTTCTTATCTTGTCTGTTTATTTTACAGCTTACATTGGCTGCATTTACTGGGTAGTCCGAGCTTAGCATCAGAAAACTCCAAATTGGATTGATTGATAATTTCTTCTCGTGAAAACTCAGCAAAGAACCTATCTAACATCTCAGTAAGTATCAGAAAATTAAGAGCTCATGTAGATTTGACTTAAGGGCAGCCAAGCATACACAACATGTCCCACCTAGGGCTCAGCCCAGAGGGCAAATAGTTGTCTAAACTGAGTTGGAAAGAGGTTACCGGAAGAGGCTGAACGCTGTAGCCAATTGTATGCCGTATGGACCGGTGAAAGAGGTTGCCAAAAAGGGATTTTTAGCAACCTCTTCAAGAAGTTAAATAGAGGTTTTATATCCTTCTCAGGGAAGGATATATCAGGGATAATATTAACTGTCTCTATCCAATTTTGATATTAAGAGCAAGCTCATTTATTGACAAAGTATATGCATCCTTTTCTCGCAACATTTCATGTTTGTGATAGCAAGTAAATCAATAAAAACCTAGAGCATAAACATAAACATAAAATCGTAAATAATTTTAGATTTGATCCAGATGAACCAATACATATGGACTAACCAAAGCCGTCACCACAGGTGAAAATGAATCCCCATGGTGTTAAAATATGATGTTTGTAAAGATATTGATTTAAAGGCTGACGAATCGAGGCGCCAGGGTAGAAAGGCATTATTAATGTAATGTGATGCTATTGAAATCACTGCCTGGATTTATCCGGTTCACCTGCAAAATCACTTTTTTAACATGTCTAAGATCCCAATTTCTATTTAGCCATAATAATCTATTTCGCAAATCTCTGGGATTGGCAGTTCAATAAGAGCATAGCTTATCACAAATGAAATCAAATACCCACAACAAATACCACACATTATTCTTATGCAAAAGTTTGATGTTATCTTTATTATTCATCTCAGTATGGGGTGTAAAGTGTTGAAATTCTATAACGCTTAGAAATCATTGTTTTCAAACAATTTTAAAAAGCGTTTCATAAATGAACTTTATTATTCTCATTATTGTATTCAAATTAGAGACTAGATTTTTTAAAAGCATTCTCAAATGCAAATTGGAATTTAGAAATGACTTGAATAGGCAGTGCAGTGAGAGTATTATTACAGTGAGTGCAGTGAGAGGCATTATTAGTATAGGCAGTGCAGTATTATTTACATAGCTTATCACAACCTAGAATCTAATACCTGATCATTCATCAATAATATGGCATAAATTATTGTAAGGCAACATTTAGCATTGTTTATATATTATTCATCTCTGTCAACGAGCAAAATCTGAGATTTTAGCTTACATTCTAAAATCCCCTGAGTAGCCTGAGTTGAACCCAAAAATCTGAGTAACTCGGACTAAACCTGAGTGGTTGAGAGCCCTGTCGAAAACAATGGGGAGTAAACTGTTCTCATGCTGGAGCCATACTAATAGATGATAAATACATTAATATTTGAGTGTTGGCTATGTGTTGTCAGTCCAGAAAAGTTATTTCTGCAACCGCCAATGGCAAGAAAATGGAGTATAAAAGCAGAAGCATCTACAACCAATTATATCTTTTGCTTGGAAATGGGATATCTGGCTCCCTCTGGCATACCTATCAAAGACAGGTGATGTCAGAGGATATCGGCTAACAATAAAGCTGCCCATTGGCAACCTCTACAGAAGGTTGCTGGCTAAACCTTGCCGGCTGGGAGACCTGATACACTCAACACCAGTCCCACAGCACCATCAACCACACAACTAAATTATCTCTGAAAACTGGTGTGAATAGACAGTTTTCTGAGCTCTTAATTATGCCCCCAATTCGGAGTTGTCCTCTCTCCAGTTTGGTACTTTTAACCCACGCCGCATAGGAAAAACCTGCTGAAAGAGGGTTTTATTGAAAACCGCTGATGCTAGGATAAAAACGATTTTTGATTCAGAGTCTGCACCATTGAAAACCCTGGGAGACAGGGTTTCCAAATCATTGGAGGCTTGACTGTTGATAAGTCTTAATTTTAGTCACGAAACTCATGAAAGATTCTGCCAAATTGTCCGCAAAACTGGCAGAAAATGCTATAATTGACTATCCAAATACTAAAATTATTTACCAAACATTGTTCGTTATGAGTTTTCAATGTTGCAGATTCTGAATCAAAAACAATTTTTATCCTATTATAAGCGGTTTTCAAGATAACCCTCTTTTCAGCATGTTTTTCCTATGCGGCGTGGGTTGAAAGTACCAAACTGGAGAGAGGACAATTCCAAATTGAGGCCTAAATCAGAGCTCAGAAAACTGTCTATGCTATGAGCTGTCTTCCCCTTCTTCATATATGAAACGGTTATGCAGCCTTTATATGGAACCGGCTAAAATCGCAGCACAGGCTCATTTCATGATTAAACCCCTCCATTGTGGACTTTGCTAAGATAAACAGGAAGTACCAGCCGAAAGATTTTTCCTCTTAATTTTAGAACCATTGCTAAGAATTAGTCTGTGGCATTTAGCATTTATGTATACAAATCACAGTCACGCTTGTAGCCTCATCAGTCCTCCCAGACTTTAGGGTGTATCGGATAAAGTGCCATAAAATCACTGCGTGCAGCAGGGTGTGGGTTCCTAGACTAATATTTATACCACTGATATACTTTCTTCATGACTAGCTAGCTAGCTGTATATGACCTAGTTGTCAAGTTTTAGTCTTATGATTCTCTTATCTTTGATAGCCTGCCAAGTTTCTTTTGAAGTTGTCAAATTCGATTGACTTCATTCAACCAGCTAAGTATATGTGTGAAATGAGATCTTCACATGCATACAAAGCAAGATTTTAGCTAAAGCACAATCTAGATTTTTATCTTTTGACCAAATGATCCGAGTCTGATGTTTTTGCTTTGCTATAAGGACAGATTTATTGTGAAACCAAATGTATTCCCAAGAAAGCTGTTTTATAGCAAAACTGGATGTAACGACTTCGTCATTGGTCATTGGTGTGCTTTGGTGATACTTGATCCAATAAACAAATGTTAAATGTAAACCCCACAAACAGGATTGATTGATGAATCAAAAAACTAGATTTTAATCTCATGACCTAATGAGCCAAGTCGGGTGTTTTTGCATTGCGTCAATGATAGAACTTTCTTGTACAAAGTCCATCTAGTGATCAGGTTATGAGGTTGTGATTTGTTAGCATTAACCTGACCACTGTCATATACATCCAGTTCTGCCCATAATCAGATACTCAATTATTAAATTACAGTTTATGTGAGCAGATCTTACTACTAAACCAAATCTCATAGTGAGAAGATCGACTTTGGAGATCATCAAAGCTGTGATATCATCAACCCCAACTGGTCACTGATACCTTCAGAAAAGCTCAGCACGAAGCCTCCCTAACATACCAGTGAGTGTTAGAAGATTGATAACCATTGTTAAAAACAAAATACAAGACCTGATCCACCTTGATGTACCAGTCAAACGAAATGTGTCTTAGTTCTAGAACCAATGTTCAGATTTAACATGCTCCATGTAGCATTTATGGATACATCTCACAGAAGATGAACCTTGGACTTTGGGGCAGATTATATTCATTACTGAATCCAACTCTATGCTGTTGCATCAATAGTTAATTAATAATTTGCATTAATATTTCAAACGGTGATTAAATATCTTACCCAGTATCAGTCTCCGTCTATATTCCCCCTCAGACATCTGATAATTTTATACCCACATTACTTACAGGACATTATGATCTGATCTCGCCATTGATAAATCACTACACATAGTGACTTCAGATATACTCAGCACAGAGCAGTCCTAGTGGTGAACATCTCTATCAGTATTCTCATCTCTACTCTACGATAGAGGTTAGTGAAGAGTGCTTGAGATTCAGGCCCGGCACCTATTTGTATTAAAATGTTAAATGGCTAAAGATAATGGTTCTGCAGCATTGAGCTTTTTTGAATAAATCTAGCCCTTCTTTTTGTGTTCTCATCCTAAACATTGTGGCACAGACTCTTCCATTTATCTGTACATTGTAGATCATTGTCTGAATCTGGACAGTAGACAGATAGACTGTATAACATTATCCACTAGTATCTCTTGTTTCTAAGTCTAGTCTTTCTAGCTAGTAAGTGAAAACTTGTGTAGGATCTAGTAAATTTTAATGCATTAGAAAGATGTTTCAAAGAACTTTTCAAATTGTTGATACATGTGTTTGAAATATTTGTGCATTGATTGCATATTATATTGTCTTACCATTAGTAAATATGGCTTGTGTTTTGTTATTGAAAAATTGCACCTAATTCTCTAATTTCAATGATGGAACAAAATCTATATGTGAGTTTAAAACTTTGTTCAGACTGACGTTCTCCATAAATTGGCATATATTGGGAGGTAGGTAAATTGGCGTCCATCTGCCAGCCTTTGGAGTTGCTCCCCCTCCAGCAAAAAAATACAGACTGATGAATAGAACTCGAGCTAATCAGTCATTGTCTCTGACTCGTGAAATCCATGTCCCGTTTTATCTCTGACTGGGGACTGTATTACATATACTATCTGCTTTCAGCTAAGATGCTCGGTGCAGTGAAACAGTTTTTCAAGAGGAAGAGTAAAAGTAAGTAACCACAAACTTTTTGCTAATACCAGCTTAGTATCCCCCCCGCTCATACCAGCTTAGTATCCCCCCTCCGCTCATACCAGCTTAGTATCCCCCCTCCGCTCATACCAGCTTAGTATCCCCCCTCCGCTCATACCAGCTTAGTATCCCCCCTCCGCTCATACCAGCTTAGTATCCCCCCCGCTCATACCAGCTTAGTATCCCCCCTCCGCTCATACCAGCTTAGTATCCCCCCTCCGCTCATACCAGCTTAGTATCCCCCCTCCGCTCATACCAGCTTAGTATCCCCCGCCCGCTCATACCAGCTTAGTATCTCCCCCCCACTCATACCAGCTTAGTATCCCCCCTCCGCTCATACCAGCTTAGTATCCCCCCTCCGCTCATACCAGCTTAGTATCCCCCCTCCGCTCATACCAGCTTAGTATCCCCCACCCGCTCATATCAGCTTAGTACCCCCCCCCCCCCCACTCATACCAGCTTAGTATCCCCCGCCCGCTCATACCAGCTTAGTATCCCCCGCCCGCTTTTACCAGCTTAGTATCCCCCTGCTCATACCAGCTTAGTATCCCCCGCCCGCTCATACCAGCTTAGTATCCCCCCCGCTCATACCAGCATAGTATCCCCCCGCTCATACCAGCTTAGTATCCCCCTCCGCTCATACCAGCTTAGTATCCCCCCCCCACTCATGCCAGCTTAGTATCCCCCCGCTCATACCAGCTTAGTATCTCCCCGCTCACACTAGCTTAGTATCCCCCCGCTTATACCAGCTTAGTATCACCCCCCGCCCCCCGCTCATACTAGCTTCGATCTCAGCAGAATATGAGCATCTGTTGATATACAAGCATCATAACGACAAAAATAATCTCTTCACTATTACGACCCCCTGTACTTTACTCAGGGGAATCTCACTAGGTTTGGGGCAATAAAAGGCAGATCTCATTTTGGAGCTAAGTAGACAGATGGAAATTGAATTTCCATTTTGAACTCAACAAGATATGATGATTCTGAATCTTGAGCTTGTAAAATCAATAGGGTATGCTCCCATCTCGCAAGATTATTTAGTCATTTGCACGCAATTATATTTTCAGTATGGAAAACAGACAGTCAAATTGTATGTTGGTTATTTCTATACAGAAGCCAATAAATTATTATATAACCTACCAACGTCCTGGTAAGACCATCACCACAGCAATTGCTTATACCAGGAAGTGTCAGGCTGTACAGAAAAACCTTAATATAATGTTAGGAGTTTTGATCTCATACATCATAAGATGCTAAGAGCCCATAATCATATCATATCACAAGGGACAAGATGATTATCAGTATAATCTGATTAATACCAGATTACACATTAACAAGACCTTATTAGGATGACATCACTGATTATATATGATTAATATTATTATATTATAGAATATAGAGTCTGGTACAGACACAGCGGAGAGGCAGAGTTAGAGAGTGTATCAGCAGGATTAGCAAGGTATGGTAATCTGCGTATCAGACGTAGAGGTGAGGCTGATGAGATCATAGTTACTACCGAGCTTCAGACTATCAGTGAGATAAAGAGTAGAGTAGGATCTCACTCTATTACTCACATGTTTATAGAGGACACTGATGTACCTGATAGTCTGAGGTCTATAGCTCCTCATCTTACATATCTCTATCTGAGGTATACCGGTGGATCACTTACAGGGTGAGTAGAACTAGTAGTGCATTGTTATATTGGTATCTTTATTTTTAATTAATTGATCAGCTCTTTATTTTTAATTAATTGATCAGCTGTGAATGCAGCAATTTGTGTTTTTGAAAATACTTTACCTTACTAAACTTTACCTAAACTGCCGCACCAATTGTGTATTCACAATATTAAAATTGTCCCGACTGGGGACAAATTGTCAAATGATCTCACTTCAACCCAGCCTGGTATCCACCATAACACGCCTTCCTGATTTATCATTTAAACAAAGTCTTATTTTCAAATTACCTAACTGTAAAAGAGATAACATGATATATGATATTGTTATAATCAAATATAGCTAATTTAGACATAATATGTCCAAATTATTTGATTAGTACATTATGATAGCAATGGGACATAGAAAAATCAATTACTGGCTAATTATATTTGATAGACTAAGATAGATGGAGTAACTGTGTAATATTATGTGATATTTGATGATACATTATGAGAAATATTGGAAATCTTGTATCTTGTATCATGTACTGATTGATTATATATAATATTATTTTGTACATATTTCACAGACTGTCTAAGCTTAGTCAGCTGGAGGAGCTGTGGATAACAGGTAATAACTTCTCAGTGGGTGGTCTGCCTCCTGTTATATCCAGTCTTACCTCCCTCAGAGTGCTGAGTCTGTCTCACTGTAAGCTATCATCACTAGATGACAGGTGAGTCTGGTGTGTGTGTATCTCAATAGATAAGAGCTTCAGATATGTTTGAATGGTTTTTCCCTCATTGCTTATTTTCTGAAATTCAATTTTTCATTTGTGAGGCTGTATAAAAAGATAGGAGGGTTCCAGAAGAATATATTATCCACAATTTTAAAACTTTACACTCTGTCAGTTTCAATTTTTGACTCATGAGGCTCTTATAGGATCAGTTCTGTTAGTAATGATGTTTATATCAGACAGAAAGGGATACAATTTGTTCACCACACTGTCAGCGGTTTGCAGGGGCATTTAAATTAGAATAGGAAAATTTGACGGTCCTAAAAAGATAACTGGTGAAGTCTCAACCTGGTCCTGTGATAGATACAACAATCAATAAAACATTGAACTACGGCATCCATTATGATTTTATGGAGAAAAATTAAAATTTCTAATTTTTTAATGTAATTTGGTGTTTGAAAATATACTATAAGATGTGTCAGGAAACTTAAACATTTTACATCTTAACAAAACATAATAATATTGACAGGCTATCTTGGGCTGAGCCAGCAAATTTGATAGATGCATTTCTTTTACCAATTTACCAGTCATCAACACGCAAAATATACAGCAAAGTCAACAATAAAGTTTGGTATGTCGTATTGACAGGCTGAAAAATGGCGGGGGGGATGGGATGGGGAAGATTGAGGATTTTCATTATATTTCCTTTCTCCATGCTAATTAATTCAAATGAATGAACCATAATGTTTATTAGTTATGTTTTTATCCCCCCTAATTAAAATTAAGGCTTTGTAGACTTTGTTTTGCTAGCTAATGAATTTTTTTTATATTTTTTGGTTATAAAAGGGTAAGTTTAATGGCATTGTCATGCCTGCTTCCCGATTTTATTTGATCTTAAATCTGACCAGTTTAGTTAAATCAATATAGAGAAGTTTTAAATTTAGTTTTCATGGTCTAAGTCTAAGTGTTCAATGTGGAGAGAGCTGTTCCCATGGTACTTGAACCGCGCTCCATACCCAATTTGTGTTTTTGAAAATACTTGAACTTTACCTAAACTGCCGCACCAATTGTGCATTTACAATTTTAAAATTGTCCCGACTGGGAACAAATTGTCAAATGATCTCACCTCAACCCAGTCTGGTATCCACCATAACACGCCTTCCTGGTTTATCATTTCAACAAAGTCTCATTTTCAAATTACCTAACTGAAAAAGAGATAACATGATATATGATATTCTTATAATCAAATATAGATAATTTAGACATAATATGTCCAGATTATTTGATTACTATATTATGATAGCAATGGGACATAGAAAAATCAATTACTGGCTAATTATATTTGATAGACTAAGATAGATGGAGTAACTGTGTAATATAATGTGATATTTGATGATACATTATGAGAAATATTGGAAATCTTGTATCTTGTATCATGTACTGATTGATTATATATAATATTATTTTGTACATATTTTACAGACTGTCTAAGCTTAGTCAGCTGGAGGGGCTGCGTATAGACTGTAATAACTTCTCAGTGGGTGGTCTGCCTCCTGTTATATCCAGTCTTACCTCCCTCAGAGTGCTGAGTCTGTCTGAATGTCAGCTATCATCATTAGATGACAGGTGAGTCTGGTGTGTGTATCTCAATAGATAAGAGCTTCAGATAAGTTTGAATGGTTTGTCCCTCATTGGTTATTTTCTGAAGTTCAATTTTTCATTTGTGAGGCTGTATAAAAAGGTAGGAGGGTTCCAGAAGAATATATTATCCACAATTTTAAAACTTTACACTCTATCAGTTTCAATTTTTGACTCATGAGGCTCTTATAGGATCAGTTCTGTTAGTAATGATGTTTATATCAGACAGAAAGGGATACAATTTGTTCACCACACTGTCAGC
This sequence comes from Membranipora membranacea, assembly GCA_914767715.1. Lineage (NCBI taxonomy): Eukaryota > Metazoa > Bryozoa > Gymnolaemata > Cheilostomatida > Membraniporidae > Membranipora > Membranipora membranacea. The sequence goes on along the minus strand of OU612075.1, from coordinate 1,205,816 downwards.
GGTTTGCAGGGGCATTTAAATTAGAATAGGAAAATTTGACGGTCCTAAAAAGATGACTGGTGAAGTCTCAACCTGGTCCTGTGATAGATACAACAATCAATAAAACATTGAACTACGGCATCCATTATGATTTTATGGAGTAAAATTAAAGTTTCTAATTTTTTAATGTAATTTGGTGTTTGAAAATATACTATAAGATGTGTCAGGAAACTTAAACATTTTACATCTTAACAATACATAATAATATTGACAGGCTATCTTGGGCTGAGCCAGCAAATTTGATAGATGCATTTCTTTTACCAATTTACCAGTCATCAACACGCAAAATATACAGCAAAGTCAACAATAAAGTTTGGTATGTTGTATTGACAGGCTGAAAAATGGCGGGGGGATGGGATGGGGAAGATTGAGGATTTTCATTATATTTCCTTTCTCCATGCTAATTAATTCAAATGAATGAACCATAATGTTTATTAGTTATGTTTTTATCCCCCCTAATTAAAATTAAGGCTTTGTAGACTTTGTTTTGCTAGCTAATGAATTTTTTTTATATTTTTTGGTTATAAAAGGGTAAGTTTAATGGCATTGTCATGCCTGCTTCCCAATTTTATTTGATCTTAAATCTGACCAGTTTAGTTAAATCAATATAGAGAAGTTTTAAATTTAGTTTTCATGGTCTAAGTCTAAGCGTTCAATGTGGAGAGAGCTGTTCCCATGGTACTTGAACCGCGCTCCATACCCAATTTGTGTTTTTGAAAATACTTGAACTTTACCTAAACTGCCGCACCAATTGTGCATTTACAATTTAAAAATTGTCCCGACTGGGAACAAATTGTCAAATGATCTCACCTCAACCCAGCCTGGTATCCACCATAACACGCCTTCCTGGTTTATCATTTCAACAAAGTCTCATTTTCAAATTACCTAACTGTAAAAGAGATAACATGATATATGATATTCTTATAATCAAATATAGATAATTTAGACATAATATGTCCAGATTATTTGATTACTATATTATGATAGCAATGGGACATGGAAAAATCAATTACTGGCTAATTATATTTGATAGACTAAGATAGATGGAGTAACTGTGTAATATAATGTGATATTTGATGATACATTATGAGAAATATTGGAAATCTTGTATCATGTACTGATTGATTATATATAATAATATTTTGTACATATTTTACAGACTGTCTAAGCTTAGTCAGCTGGAGGAGCTGCATATAAACTATAATAACTTCTCAGTTGGTGGTCTGCCTCCTGTTATATCCAGTCTTACCTCCCTCAGAGTGCTCGATCTGTCTGTCTGTAAGCTATCATCTCTAGATGACAGGTGAGTCTGGTGTGTGTATCTCAATAGATAAGAGCTTCAGATAAGTTTGAATGGTTTTTCCCTCATTGCTTATTTTCTGAAGTTCAATTTTTCATTTGTGAGGCTGTATAAAAAGATAGGAGGGTTCCAGAAGAATATATTATCCACAATTTTAAAACTTTACACTCTATCAGTTTCAATTTTTGACTCATGAGGCTCTTATAGGATCAGTTCTGTTAGTAATGATGTTTATATCAGACAGAAAGGGATACAATTTGTTCACCACACTGTCAGCGGTTTGCAGGGGCATTTAAATTAGAATAGGAAAATTTGACGGTCCTAAAAAGATGACTGGTGAAGTCTCAACCTGGTCCTGTGATAGATACAACAATCAATAAAACATTGAACTACGGCATCCATTATGATTTTATGGAGTAAAATTAAAGTTTCTAATTTTTTAATGTAATTTGGTGTTTGAAAATATACTATAAGATGTGTCAGGAAACTTGAAATTTTACATCTTAACAATACATAATAATATTGACAGGCTATCTTTGGCTGAGCCAGCAAATTTAATAGATGCATTTCTTTTACCAATTTACCAGTCATCAACACGCAAAATATACAGCAAAGTCAACAATAAAGTTTGGTATGTTGTATTGACAGGCTGAAAAATGGCGGGGGGATGGGATGGGGAAGATTGAGGATTTTCATTATATTTCCTTTCTCCATGCTAATTAATTCAAATGAATGAACCATAATGTTTATTAGTTATGTTTTTATCCCCCCTAATTAAAATTAAGGCTTTGTAGACTTTGTTTTGCTAGCTAATGAATTTTTTTTATATTTTTTGGTTATAAAAGGGTAAGTTTAATGGCATTGTCATGCCTGCTTCCCGATTTTATTTGATCTTAAATCTGACCAGTTTAGTTAAATCAATATAGAGAAGTTTTAAATTTAGTTTTCATGGTCTAAGTCTAAGTGTTCAATGTGGAGAGAGCTGTTCCCATGGTACTTGAACCGCGCTCCATACCCAATTTGTGTTTTTGAAAATACTTGAACTTTACCTAAACTGCCGCACCAATTGTGCATTTACAATTTTAAAATTGTCCCGACTGGGAACAAATTGTCAAATGATCTCACCTCAACCCAGCCTGGTATCCACCATAACACGCCTTCCTGGTTTATCATTTTAACAAAGTCTCATTTTCAAATTACCTAACTGTAAAAGAGATAACATGATATATGATATTCTTATAATCAAATATAGATAATTTAGACATAATATGTCCAGATTATTTGATTACTATATTATGATAGCAATGGGACATAGAAAAATCAATTACTGGCTAATTATATTTGATAGACTAAGATAGATGGAGTAACTGTGTAATATAATGTGATATTTGATGATACATTATGAGAAATATTGGAAATCTTGTATCTTGTATCATGTACTGATTGATTATATATAATATTATTTTGTACATATTTTACAGACTGTCTAAGCTTAGTCAGCTGGAGGAGCTGTGGATAGAAGGTAGTAACTTCTCAGTGGGTGGTCTGCCTCCTGTTATATACAGTCTTACGTCCCTCAGAGTGCTCTATCTGACTCGCTGTAATCTATCATCTCTAGATGACAGGTGAGTCTGGTGTGTGTATCTCAATAGATAAGAGCTTCAGATAAGTTTGAATGTTTTTCCCTCATTGCTTATTTTCTGAAGTTCAATTTTTCATTTGTGAGGCTGTATAAAAAGATAGGAGGGATCCAGAAGAATATATTATCCACAATTTTAAAACTTTACACTCTATCAGTTTCAATTTTTGACTCATGAGGCTCTTATAGGATCAGTTCTGTTAGTAATGATGTTTATATCAGACAGAAAGGGATACAATTTGTTCACCACACTGTCAGCGGTTTGCAGGGGCATTTAAATTAGAATAGGAAATTTTGACGGTCCTAAAAAAGATGACTGGTGAAGTCTCAACCTGGTCCTGTGATAGATACAACAATCGATAAAACACTGAACTACGGCATCCATTATGATTTTATTGAGTAAAATTAAATTTTCTAATATTTTAATTTAATTTTGTGTTTAAAAATATACTATGAGATGTGTCAGGAAACTTGAACATTTTACATCTTAACAATACATAATAATATTGACAGGCTATCCTTGGCTGAGCCAGCAAATTTAATAGATGCATTTCTTTTACCAATTTACCAGTCATCAACATGCAAAATATACAGCGAAGTCAACAATAAAGTTTGGTATGTTGTATTGACAGGCTGAAAAATGGCGGGGGGGGGGGGGAGGTGCGGGGATGGGATGGTGGGGAGATTGAGGATTTTCGTTATATTTCCTTTCTTCATGCTAATTAAATCAAATGAACCATAATGTTTATTAGTTATGTTTTTATCCCCCCATTGTTAAAATTAAGGCTTCGTAGACTTCGTTTTGCTAGCTTGAAATATTTTTTGGTTATAAAAGGATAAGTTTAATGGCATTGTCATGCCTGCTTCCTGATTTTATTTGATCTTAAATTTGACCAGTTTAGTTAAATCAATATAGAGAAATTTTAAATTTAGTTTTCATGGTCTAAGTCTAAGTGTTCAATGTGGAGAGAGCTATTCCTTCTAGGATACAGGTGCTTGGACCCATGGTACTTGAGCCGGGCTCCATACCCTTGCCCGTGGAAGATCTGGTAATTCTTTGATTTGTTGGTTTCTTTTGTCATGCTGAGAAAATTGGGTGTTTATACTGTTGCATGGGCGAGGGATAACAAAGAGTAATATAAAAAGAATATGAGGAATGTAAAAGTGTATAGAAAAACCAGAAGGGGATCTTTTCACTGCATGTGAGGTGTGAGGTATTCTGCATTGAATTCGGACGCCACAGATCACAAGTCCACACCATTAACATTTAGACCACTCCTGACTCCTATTTCCAATAGTGAAATTTCCTGTGGTTCAGTTTGTCGTGTTTGTCGACGTCCCTTGATAATCAGATGAGACCTAAGTCCTGCAAAAACTCATGTGGACCATATTGGGAGCAGAATATAAACATTCCTTTATTTTAGCTTACAGCATTGTTCTCATATTTTCGATTCACCAAAGATTTGCCCTATATTCTGTAAGAAATAGGTGTTTGAAGTTATGTAGATCTATGACAATTCAAATATATCGAAATATATGGTTAAATATATACCTCATCGAATACAATAAAATACAGTGTAGGAAGGAGTCAGGGAATAAGCAGACAATTTTGCCAACAGAATAATTCCAGGTGTATTATTTTATTGCTTTAAATGGAGGATTGTTTTGAATTACTAAAAATATTGCATTAATATAAGTTGAAAAAAATTTCTTGAAGAAGTCATTTAGACTGACCTTTGTAGTTTGTGTACTAAATTTTAAGCTGGATCGTTTTTATATGTGTTTATCTTAATATTATTTACCATAATATATTATATAGATAGTATCAAATTAAACGTGTAAATTCTGGTTCAATTAAGTAGTTTGAGCATAAGATGTATATAAATATAAATATAATTAAATTCCTTAAAATTACATGGTGATAAGATTTCAGATCAATCACAACACTAACTGTGGACTTAGATTCAAATATACGTTTTCCAAATAACAAGTGATCAAAATATAAAAGGAGAATATACATTTTCCAAATGTAAGTGACCTGCTCTAATGATCACTCTCATAATAAAGTGCATCATCATCCGTTCAATAATGAGGGAAAACTATAATGGGTGAAAACTCCTAAGATCAGACAACCGCAATCCACTGAGATTTATGTCAATATTCAAATCGGGTCAATTCTACCATTTACTCAAGATGAAGTACAGGTGCAGCTATGGCAGTTGTGTCTGCAATTTTAACACCGAGTTTTAACATCAAATGTGTCAGTCTGTCACTCCCCATTTTAGTGTCACCTACATTATTGTATACAGATTATTGTTTTGTCTCTAATTGCTTTATTGACTTCCTCTCAATTTCATCTATTCTTATTCTGTCTTTTATAGCCTGGATAGTCTTATAAGACTAGAGAAGTTATATCTCAGATTCAACGAATTCAAATCACTGCCTGCTGTTGTGACCAGACTGAAGTCTCTCACACATCTGAATTTGATTGTGATAGATTCTCTAAGGGCGCTTCATCCAGCAGTGATAGACTTACCAAACCTGATAGAGCTGGACTGTGATGGATGTTTTAATCTCAAATCACCTCCATATGCAGTCTGTGAACAAGGATTACCTGCAATCAGGAAATACTACACAGATCTAGCTGAGAAATCTGGTGTCAAGCGACCGATCATTTCTGCAGCAGTCATAGGGAACAGAATGGCAGGAAAAACTAGTCTGATAAGAAGTCTGAAGAGTCGGACACGAGAGCTCACACATAGAGATGAGCCTGCTGAGGACGATGAGACTACAAGAGTGTTTGAAGTCAATGAGGTGTCCATGGATGAGAATATGCTGAGAATGTTTGACTTGGGAGGTGATAAAGTTTATCACCTCTCATATCACCTCACCATAAGGCCCAGTTATATCCCTATTGTTGTAGTGAATATGGAACAGTTTGACCAGCTAGTCAGGTCCAAGAACATTGAAGAGGCCACTCAACAGCTTTGCACAGATTTTCTCTCCCACCTGTACATCTCCTGCCCGAGGTTAGGACCCCCGTTCCTTGTTCTCACACACAGAGACAAACTAACAATAGAAAGCTTTAATCTACGGAAATCTGAGCTCCTGGAGTCTGTGGAAAAGCTACGTTCAAGGATGCTTGAAGAGGAGAGGACACTAGCACAAGGAAGAAAGAACTTGATCTCGGAGATTGAGTGTTTTTCTAATAAGAGGAATACAATATTCAGCGCTATGCATACATATGTGGTGAGCAATGACTTAAATGACCTCAATAGCATTTATGCTCTACTCAAAGCATTGTCTGAGAAGTGCCTGGATCATAGCGTGAAGATTCCTTTCATATGGGAGAAAATAGCCGGTTTTATTGAGAATCAGGCCAAAATGCCCTTTATATATGTTTCTGACATTCTCGCCAAATTTCCAGCTGAACAACATGTTGAGATCGTCATTAGATACATGCACAATGAGGGCAGATTAATGTGGTTTGAAAAAGAGGACATGTTGAAGGGGATCGTGTTTCACAAAACATCTGCAATCACCGAAGTGATAGCTACCCTGTTTGATCATAAAGGGGAGGAGATGTGGGATCAACGTATTGATGAGTTTGAGCCTTTTGTGTTTGGCAATAAGATAGTTAGTGCTGAGAAGTACATCTCAATGGTCGAATGCTTCAAAAGAAGTGGAGTCCTTGATGAGTGTCTTCTTATGAGTCTCTATGACAATCAGATATTCCCAAGAGATGTGGCGCTCTGTCTCCTGCAGACTTTCTACCTTATCTGTGGACCAATAAAAACATCATTAAGAGATAAGTTCATCATTCCGTACCTATCATCGGATGTCATTGAGCTCCTTCCCACCACAGCTGGTCTTCTGAGAGTTAAACTGGCTATCCGGTTTATTGGTTTAACCCCTCCCTCTTATGTCTACCACTTGCTTGTCGTTGCATTCTTGAATCAGTTCACAGACCCTAGGTACAAGATACGTGCTGCAAAGAATGGAGCACTTGTTCATCATGGTCAGAAGATCACAATACTGCTTCACAATCACGACAAGCGAGAAGTTCTCCTCTACTCTGACACCCCAGTAGATCAGCTAGAATCCTGCTGGAAACAAGCTATCGATGTCTTAGAAGCGGTAATGAAGAACCTGAAGTCTGTATGGGTAGCTGCTCATCCCGTCTGTAAGTTCTTTTGTGCCCACTGTATCTACACAGGAGAAGAGGAACCAGACTGTGACACAGATCCAGATTGGTACACACCACCATCAGACCCTGCCACAGACCCTCCACTCAGAAATAGATTGAGGACCTTCCCAGGTGTAGAGCCTGTTGAATGCCTTAATGCCAGATCTAATGGAGGATCTCTTGTAGTCCCTTCTCCCCTCAGATATCCTAGTAAGTATTTTTGCTTTTTCGGGCATATCAAGTGAAGATAACTTTAATTGAATACCTTTATCTTAAATTATATCTATAACAGTATTTACTACAAAGTTAGTCTTTTCTATCACTGGAATATCAGATCCAGAGAATTTCTTGGAAACTTAAAATTTATGCTAGAAGGCTTTTCTTAATACTTGCGCACATAAGTATAAACTTTATTTTCAATTTTACAGGTTTCGAGTTGACGGATGATGAGAAGACACAAATCAAGGACTATCTGAGATCGATCCCACATCGTCAAAGTTCTCGACCTTCACAAACAGCAATGATAAATACTGGTCAGAATCATACAGCACCATCAGCCTCTAACCGTATGTACAAATCTTTGTCTCAATATGTTTACAGTGTTATGTTTTGTTATAGCTGAGATTGTGACACAACATATCCACTTACTAAAAACCACAAGACTCATCGTAATCTTGATTTCTCACTTCTAGACGCTGCAGCCGTAGACAGAGCAATGATTGAGGAGATAATGAAGGAAATGAGAGAGAAGCCAGCTCTTATAATTCAGGACCCTCAGATAAATACTGTCGGACTCTCAGCCAATCAGGTTACACTGACTCCAGCTGTATATCTTTATGTCTTTTTGTTGTGTTATTTAATGTGATAACTATATCTTTTGCAAGATGCTGTGTATCTCATATGTTTAAAATTACATACGGACATTCTCCCTCCCTATCAATTACACAATATTCAGAAATTCTTTTTATCATTTTACAAGAAAGATAAACTTTGTGATTTCAGCTGATTTATCACAGCCTCAATCATTTATTAAGTCGAGTATGAACAAAACACAGATTGTGTTGATACTTATATATTTGCCTTTTATTTTCAGTATACAATGACTGAGACACGAGGGAGAGCACTCCTAATATCTAATGAGTACAAACTGCCCAACGGCTTATACAGGAAAGGCTCAGAACATGACTACAGAAATATGAGAGATCTTTTGGTGAAGCTTGGGTTTGTTGTTGTAGGTGATCATCAGAACTACACAGCAAAGGTATTGATCGTGTAAATCTAACATGAGTGTAAAATATAGTTGCATTCACTTATCTATTTCTTTACCTTTCTTATAGACGCAATCATTATCCGTAACTAAAAATACTCTTTCCTGTCACGTACACACATTTTTTTGTGATAATGTTGTTAACCTTGCAGGTGTAGCTTATTGATGTCACAACTTGATTTATATGTCAGGAAATGGTGGAGGCAATTCACAGAGAGACACAACTGGTAGATGAAACAGGAGAATCTGTCTATAAGAACCTCGGAGTGTTTGTACTGATGATCACAAGTCATGGCACTGAAGGCTGTGTGGCAGGTGTGGACAGTAAACTGGTCAAGCTCACAGACATATGCAAGATGGTCTCCGCAAGAAATTTCCCAGCCATGCGGGGCAAACCAAAACTCATCGTAATACAAGCTTGTGCTGGAAGTAAGTGAAATATTATCTTTAGTTTGAGCAGCCAGCCACGGTCTCCAGGTAAAGTTTATCCCGTGTTAAGTGATGAGCAGCATCTGAAATATTTCACAATCTTGAAAGCTGTCAAACATCAACACATGGGGCCTTTGAGAGTATTGGATATATATATTAAACATGTTGTAAGTGTGATTGTTGATGGTAATAATGTAGATCAAGCTTGATCCATTTGCCTGTGTTTGGAGTTGCCCCTCTATACTGGTCACGCCGCCGTAGAGGAGGGGCAACTCCAAACGCAGGCAAATGGATCAAACTTGATCTATTAAATATGTAAAATTTACTCAATGCTGCTCTGCCATGTTGCTATATCGATCAAGTCTGAACTCATAGTTCTAATTTGGAGTTGCTCTCCCAGGTCTGACAACTGTGAAGTCAAGTGTAAGCAGCTCCATACAAATCAATGAGATCTGATTTGATACATATTTAGTAGGTCAATACAACTTACACTAAAAACACCAGATTACTGTGTGTATGTGTCTATCTATATGATCTATGTTTAGTACTGTGTTCTGGTATCAGTTTCTTGTGATCGTCCTTACAGGTAGCAGAGAGATGTTGTTAGATAACGCAGACTCAGTTCCTTCAATCTCGGAGCTGAGTGCAGCTGCACCTGAACCTCTCCCCCCTACATCTGATCTAGAAGTGACATCATCAGCACCTAGAGAAGGAGATCTGTATCGGACAGGAAGTGATGTCATACAGCTGTTACCTGAAGTAGACAGTATCAATGAGACAATATCAGTGGCTGATCTGATAATTATGCAGTCAAGTTTTGACAGTAAATTTTATATTTGGTAGTTCCTCTCATACAATGGCTGTTAACAAAAATGACAAAAGGAGTAAGGTATTCAAGAGTATATGAGTCCAAATTCGAGCCTTTTCTACACAATTTACTTGATCAACTATTTATAATCATCTGTTCCACAACTTCCCTCTCCCAATCTATGTGATGTCATAAAATCAGGTTTAATGCCAATTGTAATCAGGTTAACATCATAATGAATACTTGTTTTGTAGCATTTGTGTCTCCCAGATCATCTGAAACAGGATCGGCATTCATCAGAGCACTGGTCGTAACGCTCTACAAGTTTGCAGAACAGTTTGATATCGTAACTTTGTGGGAGCTAGTGAGTATTATAACGCATTAATTTAATATGTACTAGGTGTGTGAACTTGAATGAGAGTTAAACCTTGCCATATAAAACTTGATTCTGTCAGGGTCAACAAAAACCCTCAGCTACGAGAACGCCATCCACACCAGATGTGAGATGTATTGACCTTACATTCCAAATCAACATTTGATCTCGACTTGATTATGCTTATATTTGAATTGTATAGCGTATGGTCCCGTCTACATATTGATGTCTTTTGTATAATTTTCATTTTCTACACAAAGGTAAGAGAAGCTGTCAGTAGATATGGAGTAGAGCAAACACAGGCTTTACGTGCAGCTAATCCTGGTCTGAATGCAGCTTACATAGCTCAGATGCCTACGATGATATCTACTCTCACAGACCTGAGAAAGTTATACCTCAGACCTGGAGTTAATATGAGAAGAGCTGGAGAACATCCACAATCTCTGACAGATCCCAGATATCCTGATGGTAATACTACCACAACTATAGAATGGTTACCAGGTAAAAACTAATAGCAAACTACAAATAGCTTAACACAATGTGATCTGGACTTTTACCTCACTCTCCAAAGTCCAAATTATATCTTTGGCTTAAATAAAATTTTGAAGGTGGGAAGAATACGCCGCTCCATTATTTTTACAGAAGCTGGTTGTTTACACTTTGAAAGGTCAATGTACTGTTGAAATCTTTTTCCAATGTAATCTTTTTGGTTTCATTGTAGATTTGGAAACCAGCGAGGCGGTCGGAAACACTCGGCCTCCAGTACGGAATTACATACGATGGAGAATCAGGACAGCAGCACCCATAGTGAGACCTAGACCTATTCCTAGACCGAGAACAAGGCCAACTCCTAGTCCGAGAACACGGCCTATTCCTAGTCCGAGAACAGGCCCGGCTCCGAGCCCATGAACAGGGTATACCTGATACATTTATATTAATCTATAAGCTCTCTGATGTGAGAGTCCCGAGTAATCCCAGCCTCTCATCATAATATATATTACGGCTTCTAACTATGGGAGTTTTGTATAGTGTGTATATTCCATTAATCCTCTCTATGCTGCATTTCTGTTAACCTCCATCACCCTCAGTCATGATGTAGCCAACCTTTCAGTTTGTATTTGTATATTGTTATAATTATCTATGATACATTCTTTACTATGATATTATTATATATGTGGAGGCAGCTGGCAGCTGAGTTATACTTTAGGCAGCAGTTATACTATGATGTTATCCTACTGCTGTGTGATTTACTGTAGTTTTCATAGGTCTACAGCTCAACATATTGTTCAACACATGGCGGTTTTGATCTGTATAGTGTGTAACATAATTAATCATATGCTGCATTTGCCCCCTGTGTTGTATGCTGTATTTTGTTATCTATTTCCCATTTCCTATGATATTCTTTTCAAGTCATTCTCATCCGCTTTTTCAATATTATTACATGTATTGAAACAATAAATCAAACATTGTTCATTGCAAATGATTATGAAAGTTAGCATCTAGACCTTTGATTATCATTGAACGGAGTGGTTTAACCTTTTTTTACTCCAGTTTTTGAGATGCGTGACTTCATGAGTTGACAGGCGAATGTTAACTTCATCCAAGCAAAGTAGTTGAATAAAATACACTAGTCTCAAGTCTTCTAGTAGTTTTGCTTTATTTTCTGCCTCTGCAAGAAAAAGTGGAAAATGGTTTTTCACTGAGTGCAATTTGGTGATGGTATTTAAAAACCCAGCGGAAATACATTTAGACATCACTACTGCTTCATATGAGTGTTTTTGGTCAAATTCTCTACACTTTACACTGTCTGGCCTCAATAGATACTACAAATCTCTTACATCAAGGAGTTACTTGCTTGTATTGTATGTTTTTGTGTCAAGTCTTGTCAAATATGAAGTGGGAGTTGTGTGCACATACTCTCAGTCGTATCATCATGGACACAGGCTGGTCATGCTTTTCAATATGAGCCAATCATCGTTGTAAATTCAATATTTTGACTAATTATACATTGTTTCCTGTAGACAGCTAGTCAACTTAGACCATTTTCAAAAACTGACCATGATAAAAAAAACCTGTCAAGGATATTAGCAAGGAGTATTCCTCCTTGGTATTAGATATGCTTTGACCTTTGAACTGGTCTAGCTAAGAAGTTAGTAGCTCATGATAAACTACTAATTATAGCAAGGACTCCTTTGCTTCTAGTAATACTACTCTACTTAGTACCAAGACTATCTATTAATTGACCACTTTGAGAAAGACTTTGTCACTGTGTGACTTTGTCTTATTTATTATGGGCAGATTTCCTTTCATTGTCTAGGTAGTTATATCCTATATGGACAAATCAAAGAAGAAACCCAAGGGTTATTATACCCTTGAGAAACCTGTCACGAGTATTAGCAAGGAGTATTCCGCCTTGGTATTAGATATACTATGTCCCTTGAACCAGTCTAGCTTAGCAGTTAGTAGGTCATGATAAACTACTAACTATAGCAAGGACTCCTTTGCTTCTAGTAATACTACTCTACTAAGTACCAGGACTATCTATTAATTAAATGCTACCACTTTGTCTTGTTATTACGGGCAGATTTCCTCTTCCATTGTCTAGGTAATAATACATGATATATTATCCTATATAGGTAAGGTATGCAACAGGGAAACTGGTTAATCAGTTCAGTGAGTTTGCATAATAACCACAGGTGTACTCCAAAACCTGGGGCTTTGGCAATGTTTGAGCCCCCCCTCCCCCAAGAGGGGCAGTCATACATTGCCAAAGTCCCAGGTTTTGGAGCGACTCTGACTGTGAAAGGTGAGGTTCTGGTATGACGGGTGGTAGGGAGGTGGGTTGGGCTTTATATCTTTAATGACCTTCAATATTTGATCTTATATCTGAGTTTTTACGTGAGGATATCTTTTTAGTTGTATATCATATATACCCGCTGTGATGAAGCCTGTTTCTTAGAAGTCAAGGAGATTCAGATCAACAGGAACAGCTGTGTCTGAGATTATCAGAATATCAGCAGAGGATCACAAGGTAATTAATTAATCATGATTACGTAGTATATAGATATAAGTGGTCTGTTGTACCTGTACTGTCTTATCATGTTGTGATACCCTAGAGCAGGGGTGCCCAACCTTTTCTCTCACATGAGCCATTTCAAAAATCAATTAAACCAAATGAGCTGACCACGTCGCGTGTAGACAACATGGAAACAGTCAGTGATATATATGTATCGTATTCATTAATGTATAAGTGTTGGCAAAAATTCCAAAGCAAATTCATTGTGAGAGATTATGCGCGTAGCGTGAAAAATTTTTTGAGGCAATTTCTGGTCATATAAGGCGCCCTGGAGTTTTGTAAGCATTTTAAGCATTTTGCAAATTTTTGTAAACATTTTGGAAAATTTAGGTTGGCAAGTCTGCAAGAAAACAACTCTACACACATATTACAATGCAGGCACCCAGTACAATGTACTTGTATACACTATACATACATTTAATGTACATTGTACATGCATGAATTGAATGCATGAAATTCGCGCCAAAAAGCCCGTGAAATTTGCAAATATTAAAATGAGCCACCCAAAAAGCCAAAATGAGCCGAGGTGGCTCATGAGCCATAGGTTGGGCACCCCTGCCCTAGAGGGTTGAAGTATTCAAAAGAGGAGACAATTTCCTTTTCATACATGATTGAAGTAGTGAAATTTCCAACTAGCTGAATATTTACTCAACTGTTTTACTTTATAAAAGCTGGCTGACATAGGTGTTAGCTTTAATTTTTGCAATGTCGTTTGAGTCGCTTTATTTCATAAGACGGCTTTATTGGCACTTACCGAAGGTAAAGTTAGGTAGGTTTACAAAGTGCACAAACTCACCAAACACCTGAGGAAATTATGGTGATAGATATATTTAGCTAATCTCAAATTCAGCTACATCACTAATTTAGAAGGGACTATCTGGTCAGCACACCAGAGCATGTACTACATGTCTGGACATATTTGTATTTGCACGATACTTTTGTCCGATTAACAGATTGAGAGTAGATAATATAGAAATAAGTACCTGATCAGCGCATCAAGGTGACATATTTCTATTACCAAGCTAAGTGTATGGAAGCTTGATGCTAAGTCTTACTGTATGTTACTCATGTTGGTCACCAGTGTTTTGACACACTGATTTTATGTTGATATTGAAAGTTTCCTTGAGCTAAGAAGACAGCAGCAGAGCTCAAATATTGAAGAAAGGAGATGCGATGTCAGGCTATGCAACCATATTGTAGATCTCAGGCTACACTAACAGGAAGTTACCTCACACACCAGAGAGTTGAGAGAGACACTCTGATACTAGAGACTTTACTGACAAGTCACCATCTCTATACAGGTGTGTGACTTATATTATATATCTCAGCTACATTACAGACTCAACACTCAGACTGGTGAGATGATGAGGACACTTAGCCACCATTTGTTGATATCTTAACATTACATAAAGCTTATCAATGTAAACAGACCTGAAATCGCGTGATAAAAAGAGTAACAACATAAATACTGTATTATGTCAATCAGTTATGTTTTATCACTCCGCTCACCTGTACATATTGTGTATACTGAACAGGTAAGCCTCCAGACCTATTCTCCAAGAGGTTACAAATATAATTCACCTTTTTTGCAAACTTAAGATATGTTATCATGATGATTTGACTAAAGATGACACAAGACCAATTATCATGAGCTATACTCTAATTTGTTACTCATTTTCTGTAACTTCTAGCTGATGAATGATGTGGTCAGCACACAGACCAGAGATGGATTGAGATGCTCAGATCAGGAGTTGTCTGTAGTTTGTATGAAAAAGAGATATTCTGAATCATACGATGAAACGCTGTCATTGTCATGACATGTAAGAACCAAGTAAGCGATACCTAGATCAAGTATACTTAAAATACTGCTGCCATCCAGGGAAATGTGTGCTATGTGGACTCTGTGTAGGTCAAAGACAACTAATTGATGATTTGCACAAACTGATGTCAAAATCAGAGTATGAAATCAATGCACTAGGTGTTGCTGTCATCAAACCCACTATTTCTGCTAGATCATTGATTGTATATCCTGATTTTGTCAGTCAGTTTGTGCAAATTATTTGCCCAGTGGGTGAAACTGCTCATTTTGTTAGTTTTGAGCTATACAGAATGCGATAAGCACGTATTTCCCTGAGTGGCAGCAGTAGTTAAAGCTCAAGTTAGCCAAGATAACAGATGGCCCGTATTTGGGGTTGCTCCCCTCCACTGATAAGCCGCAATCCGGAGTTCTGAAGCTTATCAGTGGAGGAGAGCAATGCTGAATACAGGACAACTAGATATAACTTGGTCTTAGATATATCCTATGTGATGATAATCCCACAGTATTGAGGCTAGCCACCTCACTGACCGAACCCTAGGAGTGTATATACAGTAGCTTTGGATCACTGGATTTGCACAATATCCTTATAGTATCTATTTTATGTGGATAGTGAGCACTTCCTCACCTTCTAAGTAATGTTGTCATACCTGACAGGATAAGTTGTCAGTTTTTTTGCTGTACGCTTATCTGGAGTTCTCTGACATTCGCTGTTGTGTGATTTTCTTTTGTCAGCATGTGCTTTTACTTATATTTTTAATTGTTTATTGACTGATTTACTGTTGTATGGGATGACTTGATTTGGCTCGTCTCATACATCACTAAATCTGTCAACTACAACACACAGCAATTTGTTCTCATAAACAATATGAAATACAAATAAACATAAAAATTATGAAAACCCGATCATTAATTCTGATGTCAGAGCTTATATGTTTCACTTTATATTACAGCTAATTGTATAATGATGATGAAGTTTGTGTGGAGTTCATGAAATCCAAATCACCAGACACAGCTGGCTGTGTCAGAGCTCATAAGAATATCAGCAGAGAGTCAAAAGTATTCTATCATAACTGGTTATACTTTGTAGTATACATGTGGTGCAATTTGGTTGTTAATAGAATATTAAATCTTATTACACAATATTACTACAAATGGGAGTTATTTACTCTCTGAAGTAGAAGTTCAGAGAGATAACAACTCCATATTATTGAAGGCTGATTTACACAAGTTATAAACGTCATGAGTTGTCTGGCAACCTGACAAAGCTCAATAAATCAGTTACATGTTAAGATATGCCAACTGCTCTAGGAACTCCTTGTGTAGATCCCATACATCGTTACTTATTTATATACTGATGTCCCTCTAAGCCTGTTCATACCTACATGAAGACCACATCCTTAATGTCTAGTCAATATATAGTACAGTATAGTAATATTGAGAATTAAACAACTATTATCATTAATTACCACATTATGTCTTTAATTTCGGATGCCTGTATAGTACACTGTAGATATATGACCTTGAGTGATGAAGCTGTCATATATGGACATCACACAGAAATCGTTAATATGGTACCAGGACTGCTGTGGTCTTCACTAAGGCCAACAGAAAGGTTTGTAAGCACTTGTCACATATCAGCTATCAACATATACTGACAAGCCTTGTGGGAGATGAGACCCCTTCCCTCTACCACAAACAAGGCTTGTTAATATAAGCTATGTGACTTTGAAACATAAATTATTTAAACAATTGCCTAATGTAAAATCGCAACAAATATTGTTAATGTGGATATTTTCTGATGATTGGACAGAACAAAAGCTGAAAGCAAGTCTTAAGGATACAGTTGAATGGCTGTTTTTTTTCCACGTTGATCATTGAACAATATGGCATGTTAACATCAATCCCACAATGCAAATAAAATTTAACCTTGAATTCCCTAGTAGCACATATTCCATTGTATGCTGAATGTGGCATTTAATTTCAGATGGGGTCCATCAGGGAATTCTAAAAAATTGTGATAATTCTACATTGAGAGTTAAGTGTTACTCAGGATTTGTGTCGACACAACACACAGAGAAGATATTCCAATCAAAGGATACCACTGAGAGAATGTATATTAGCCTCTACTGGATCACCTGATATCAGAGCTATTCGCCAGTAAGTGTGATATATAATCCCTCATAGATTATTCCACTGAGTCACTTCTGATCTCATTTTTCTCAAACATGTATAGTGGTCCACATAAGAAAGGACATCAAAGAGCCTGGTAGGATCACCTCTTGACCTCTCAGAGTTACCCAGACTCAGCACCGTCAAAGTCTGTCTTTGTTCCATGAGTATCGTATGATAAACTACTGATACAGCTGATGGAAGGTGAATAATTAGATCTAGGCTGTAAAGTAGTATATTTTAATACTCACTGTAGCTCCGTGTTATATCAGGCTGTAGCACAACGCATACTGGCCAATTCACAGGGCAGACAACTGCCATAACTCTTATTGAGCTTTGCGCTAGTAAAAGTTATGATAATTTATCTGGTCTTTATTCTGTAGATAGTGACATATAAGCTTACTGGAGAAGTCTGTTAGGAATCTCATACTTCTCCACCTTATTCGGTCACTTGTATCACCTTGTTCTAGATCTAGCCAGCGAAGGTCGGCATTGATTGTGTCACTCCATAGCTGTTTTGGCCGTCCACGCCCTCTGCTTCACTCTACCCTCATCTCGTACACTCTCCTGATATCTTCATCACTCTCACGTCGACAAACATGACAATACCATTCTAGCCTCTTTTTCCTCATGACATCCCTGATTGGCATTATATTTGCTTCGGCTGTTATCTCTTCATTCCTTCGATGTTCCTCTAAGCTTATCCCTATGCAGTACCTTAGCATTCGCATTTCACAAGAGCTAACCCTGTCTATAAGGGTTCCTGTTACGGGCCAGGTCTCATTCCCATACGCCAGAGCTGGCCGTATAGCAGTCTTGTAGATGAGGATTTTCAAGTTAGCAACCAATAGTTATAACTATCTGTGTTTCTTTTCCCAGGTCTATCTGCACAGTGACGTTTGAGATATACTTCACTTATTAATACTGACTGACTTTGAGGTAGGGAGGGGGTTTGGGCTTTATATCTTTTATAAGATTCAATATTTGATCTTATATCTGAGTTTTATATGTGAGGATATCTGTTTTAGTTGTATATCATATATAATCGCAGTGTGATGAGGCCTGTTTCTTAGAAGTCAAGGAGATTCAGATCAACAGATACAGATGTGTCTGAGATTATCAGAATATCAGCACAGGATCACAAGGTAATTATTTGATCATAATTACATAGTATATAGATATAAGTGGTCTGCTGTACCTATACTGTCTTATCATGTTGTGATACCCTGGAGGATTGAAGTATTCAAAAGAGGAGACAATTTCCTTTTCATACATGATTGAAATAGTGAAATTTATAACTAGCTGAATATTTACTCAACTGTTTTACTTTATAAAAGCTGGCTGACATAGCTGGTGCTAGCTTTAATTTTTCCAATGTCAATGGAGTCGCTTTATTTCATAAGAGGGCTTTATTGGCACTTATTGAAGGTAAAGGTAGGCTGGTTTGCATAGAGCTCAAACTCACCAAACACCTGAGGAAATTATGGTGATAGATATATTTAGCTAATCTCAAATTCAGCTACATCACTAATTTAGAAGGGACTATCTGGTCAGCACACCAGAGCATGTACTACATGTATGGACATATTTGTATTTGCACGATACTTTTGTCCGATTAATAGATTGAGAGTAGATAATATAGAAATAAGTACCTGATCAGCACATCAAGGTGACATATTTCTATTACCAAGTTAAGCGTATGGAAGCTTGATGCCAAGTCATACTGTATGTTACTCATGTTGGTCACCAGTGTTTTGACACACTGATTGTAGGTTGATATTGGAAGTTTCTTTGAGCTAAGAAGACAGCAGCAGAGCTCAAATATTGAAGAAAGGAGATGTGATGTCAGGCTATGCAACCATATTATAGACCTCAGGCTACACTAACAGGAAGTTACCTCACACACGAGAGAGTTGAGAGAGACACTCTGATACTAGAGACTTTACCTACAAGTCACCATCTCTATACAGGTGTGTGACTTATATTACTAGTCCTTCCTTATCTCAGCTACATTACAGACTCAATACTCAGACAGTTGCGATGATGAGGACACTTAGCCACCATTCGGTGATATCTTAAGGCGACCAAAAGCTTATCAATGTAAACAAGGCCTGAAATCGCGTGCAAAAAAGAGTAACAACATGAATACTGTATTAAGTCAGTCAGTTATGTTTTATCACTCCGCTCACCTGTACATATTGTCTATACTGGACAGGTAAGCCTCCAGTCCTATTCTCCAAGAGGTTACAAATATTATTCACCTTTTTTGCAAACTTGAGATATGTTATCATGATGATTCGACTAAAGATGACACAAGACCAATTATCATGAGCTATACTCTAATTTGTTGCTCATTTTCTGTAACTTCTAGCTGATGAATGATGTGGTCAGCACACAGACCAGAGATGGATTGAGACGCTCAGATCAGGAGTTGTCTGTAGTTTGTATGAAAAAGAGATATTCTGAATCATACAATGAAACGCTGTCATTGTCATGACATGTAAGAACCAAGTAAGTAATACCTAGATCAAGTATACTTGAAATACTGCAGCCACCCAGGGAAATGTGTGCTATGTGGACTCTGTGTAGGTCAAAGACAACTAATTGATGATTTGCCCAAACTGATATCAAAATCAGAGTATGAAATCAATGCACTAGGTGTTGCTGTCATCAAACCCAACTAGCAAGGCGGTAATTATTTCACTATTTCTGCTAGATCATTAATTGTATATCCTGATTTTGACAGTCAGTTTGTGGAAATTATTTGCCCAGTGGGTGAAACTGCTCATTTTGTCTTGAGCTATACAGAATACGATAAGCACATATTTCCCTGAGTGGCAGCAGTAGGTAAAGCTCAAGTTAGCCAAGATAACAGCTGGCCCGTATTTGGTGTTGCTCCCCTCCACTGATAAGCCGCAATCAGGAGTCCTGACGCTTATCAGTGGAGGAGAGCAATGCTGAATACAGGACGACTAGATATAATTTGGTCTTAGATATATCCTATGTGATGATAATCCCACAGTATTGAGGCTAGCCACCTCACTGACCCAACCCTAGGAGTGTATATACAGTAGCTTTGGATTATTGGATTTGCACAATATCCTTATAGTATCTATTTTATGTGGATAGTGAGCACTTCCTCACCTTCTAAGTGATGATGTCATGCTTGACAGCATAAGTTGTCAGTTTTTTTGCTGTATGTTTATCCGCAGTTCTCTGGCATTCACCGTTGTGTGATTTTCTTCTGTCAGCATGTGCTTTTACTTATATTTTTAATTGTTTATTGACTGATTTACTGGTGTATGGGATGACTTGATTTGGCTCGTCTCATACATCATTAAATCTGGCGACTACAATACATAGCAAGTTGTTCTCATAAACAATATGAAATACCAATAAACATAAAAATTATGAAAACCCGGTCATTAATTCTGACGTCAGAGCTTATATGTTTCACTTTATATCACAGCTAATAGTATAATGATGATAAAGTTTGTGTGGAGTTCATGAAATCCAAATCACCAGACACAGCTGGCTGTGTCAGAGCTTATAAGAATATCAGCAGAGAGTCAAAACGTAATCTATCATAATTGGTTATACTTTGTAGTATGCATGTGATGAAATTTGGTTGTTAGTAGAATATTAAATCTTATTACACAATATTACTACAAATGGGAGTTATTTACTCTCTGAACTTCTACTTATTGAAGGCTGACTTACACAAGTTGTAAACTTCATGAGTTGTCTGGCAACCTGACCGAGCTCAATAAATCAGTTACATGTTAAGATATGCCAACTGCTCTAGGAACTCTTTGTGTAGATCCCATACATCGTTACTTATTTATATACTGATGTCCCTCCAAGCCTGTTCATACCTACATGAAGACCACATCCTTAATGTCTAGTCAATATATAGTACAGTACAGTAATATTGAGAATTACACAACTATTATCATTAATTACCACATTATTTCCTTAATTTCAGATGCCTGTGTAGTACACTGTAGATAAATGACCTTGAGTGATGTAGCTGTCATATATGGACATCACACAGAAATCATTAATATGGTACCAGGACTGCTGTGGTCTTCACTAAGGCCAACAGAAAGGTTTGTTAGCACTTGTCACATATCAGCTATCAACATATACTGACAAGCCTTGTGGGAGATGAGACCCCTTCCCTCTACCACAAACAAGGCTTGCCAATATAATATAAGCTATGTGACTGTGAAACATAAATTATTTAAACAATTGCCTTATGTAAAATCGCAATAAATATTGTTAATGTGGATATTTTCTGATGATGGGACAGAACAAAAGCTGAAAGCAAGTCTTTGGGATTCAGTTGAATGGTTGTTTTTTCCACGTTGATCATTGATCAATATGGCATGTTAACATCAATCCCACAATGCAAATAAAATTTAACTTTGGATTCCCTAGTAGGACACATTCCATTTTATGCTGAATGTGGCATTTGCAGATGGAGTCCACCAGAGAATTCTATAAAATTGTGATAATTCTACATTGAGAGCCAAGTCATACTCAGGATTTGTGTCGACTCAACACACAGAGAAGGTATTCTGATGAAAGGATATCACAGAGAGAATGTATATTAGCCTCTACTGGATCACCTGATATCAGAGTTATTCACCAGTAAGTGTCAGGTATAATCCCTCTTAGATCATTCTACTTAGTCACTCTTGACTCTGTGCCTCTCGAACGTTAATAGTTGTCTTCATAAGAAAGATCCTCACAAAACCCGGTAGGATGACTTCTTGACCTCTCAGAGTTACCTCGACTCAGCATCTCTGTAGTCTGTCTTTGTTCTATGAGCATGAGTGTGGGAAAATACTGGGTACAGCTGATGGAAGATGAATAATTAGATCTAGGCTGTAAAGTAGTATATTTTAATACTCACTGTAGCTCCATGTTATATCAGGCTTTAGCGCAACGCATACTGGCCAATTCACAGGGGAGACAACTACCAAAACTCCTATTTAGCTTTGCGCTAGTAAAAGTTATTATAATTTATCTGGTCTTTATTCTGTAGATAGTGACATATAAGCTGACTGGAGAAGTTTGTTAGGAATCAGGAGAGCTGCTCCAGTGTCCGCTTAATCCTCTCAGTATGTTTACAGTACAATACAGAGAAGTCACCAGAACAAATATCACTACACCTCCAGGTATGTAGTCCTGTCATAACGTCTTTACATAACGCAGTCACCGGTCTGTCGTATTCAATTTAACTCGAGTTGAGCATTTGGGTGAAAAATTAGGTGTTTTTCCTGCATCTCTGCAAGAGGTCCTATATGACTTGATAATTATTTTAGTTTGAGAATTGTATAAAAAACGGCCAAATTGCAGACCATAAAACCTCAATTTTTGTGGTCACTCACTGCGTGCAAATGCTTTAAACATGACATCATAACATAGAGCTCCTTATTTCAATCTGTCACATCTGGCTGAGATATCCCACCTGATTACCAAGCCCACGGTCTGGTCTGACAGTAAAAGAAATGGTAAAATGAGGTGATTACTTACCCTTAAAACAACCGTCCTCGATGTTGCAGCATGAAATAATATATGCCTTGAGACTCAAAGTAGACTGAGTGAATATATAACTGCCTGAAGTTTAGTTTAGAATTCATGAAAAACATACAAATATTTATCTACCCTTGTAACTGTGGTCCAAAAATAGGCTGCTTTAATAACGGTAAGATTTACATTGAATCAATTGTTCGCCTTTCACCGCCATGTCCTGATCGAGTAGCGGGTTTTTACCTGACTCCTAGTTCCACCAAACTTCTCCACCTTGTTCGGTCACTTGTATCACCTCGTTCTAGATCTAGCAAGCGAAGGTCGGCATTGATTGTGTCACTCCAGCGCTGTTTTGGCCGTCCACGCCCTCTGCTTCCTTCTACCCTCATCTCGTACACTCTCCTGATATCTTCATCACTTTCACGTCGACAAACATGAGCATACCATTCTAGCCTCTTTTTCCTCATGACATCCCTGATTGGCATTATATTTGCTTCGGCTCTTATCTCTTCATTCCTTCGATATCCCCATGCAGTACCTTAGCATTCGCATCTCACAAGAGCTAACCCTGTCTATAAGGGTTCCTGTTACGGACCAGGTCTCATTCCCATACGTCAGAGTTGGCCGTAAAGCAGTCTTGTAGATGAGAATTTTCAAGTTAGCAACCAATTAGAATAGTTATAATTATCTGTGTTTCTTTTCCCAGGTCTATCTGCACTGTGACGTCTGAGACATACTTCACTTATTAATACTGACTGACTTTGAGGCTGTCTTCTATCAGGGTCCTAAGTTTGCTATCTGCGGCTCTGCTGACACTGTCAGAGTTATTGACAGCTGTGGTATGAATATCATCATATTAACAGAGTTGGTCTCTAATTTTCTATCTGCTGAAGTACAAGAAATGTTAACATAGTGATAGACTCGGTTCGCTGCCTCCATGATATAACACTACTATTACTGATACTAAATGAAATTGAACGACATCCTATTTTTAATGCGTAGTGTACGACCATATTTCGATATTCCTACGATGATCAATTTGTATTACACATTCTTTTATCCACATTTAATTTATGGTATTGAATTTTATGGTCATGCCGCAAATTGTCATCTTAATCAAATCTATTTACTTCAAAAATCAGCTCTTCGTGTCATACTCAAAATCCGCCCACGTGGTCATGTGACCTCTTTCTTCTCTGAGTATCAAATTATGCCCATCGAAATATATATATATATTCCATGTTTATTCTGGAGAAGAATAAGTCCTTAGGACTTGTACCCAGAAAACAGAAAAATTGATAAAAATATGGTGTAGAATTAAAAAGACATGTAACTAAAAATCAAGAACAATGACAGGTAAAATTACAACGTACACGCAGGCATTAATTAGCAGTAAAACATTACACAAGTTGATACACAATAGCTAGGAAAAGAAAAGTTAGAACAATGTAGCAGTAGGCTAAAATGAAATGATAAGAACTGACTCATTAATTGAGAAGTTTGCTTTTTAAATACCGCTATTTGTTACATTTTAATAATACTCGCCTTAATGGGGAGTTAGAAATTCAAACCCCTGCCATTACAGCCACTAGGTCGAAGGAAAAATTTGCCCCAAAGAGAGCCAACAACTGTAGAGGGGAGAGGTCAATGTGCTGTACATTCGATGCTATCAACCTATCACAGGATGGATATTAGAATTTAGGCAATAAACAAACTTCAAACTTCAAAACTAACCACAGGTGTTTACCTGTGGAATTCACACCTACTGGGGGAGGAGGGGGCGGCTCTTTCTGCTTTGCGTGGGAGGTTGGCGTCCTCGCTGTGGGGTGTGGTTTGCTTCTTGTCGAGTATGCTGCGTGTCTGGGCTTGCCCTGGGGACAGTAGCCTTCGTTTTCCCGATAATCGGATGGTCGCCATACTAGTCCTGGACTAATATGACCATGCCGCTGCCTTATTTTATTTCAATATTTTAGTCCCTTGATTTTAATTACAATAAATTGTTGCAGAAACCAAAAAAAAAAAAAATTACACTAACTCCGTCTGATTTACTCGACATTTAAACTCATGTGATATTAGAGATATACCCGGATCCCCTTCCTCTATAATAACTCTATCTGTACTGATACTAAATACTATGATTGTCAGTTGATGATACTGCTGCAAAGTTAGCTTTACTTTGTGTGAGGTCCCAGCCATTCATTCATTAGGCAGCAGATGGCTGCACATCAATAGTCAACTGAAACAACATCCCCATCATTATATTGCTTGTGATGTGATCTTGTTTTAGTGATAAAGGAGAAGTTGGTGAGTCAGTTATTGTTCACTCTACAAGTAGATTGTTGATGTCATTTTTCATAGCAGTGTTGTTGGCTACAATGTGGTCGGATGTTGTATTTTGTGATTGTAAAGTCGACAATGCAAAACCTTAATACGCAGAGCCGATAACTAAACATAATATCTGGCTGTTTACAAAATAATAACACTGTTTGCGGATTTGAAAATAAGCTGTTATATGAAATCCAGATCAACATTTATCCATCCATTTCTCTATAACTTCTAGGCTAAACATGATTTTTTAAACTTGCCAGTTATATTGGCTTAAAAACTAGTCAGTCATGATGTGAAACTGGAGTAGAGGCAGTTTATTTCACTACTTTATTATTCGAGTTAATATTTTTTATGAGGGACACAGTGGGTGTAGTAGTGACCCCATTCCTGGAAAACAGTTACAAAGCTTGAATATTATTTTATTACCCGTTATCTATGACTTGGCTTCATTGTTTTTATATTAGCTGTACAGGCGCCCCTTATTTCATGCGTGTTAGAGGCATTATATTATCAGCCTAAAACCACTATCAATATTAGACTGTGGTTAAACACTCAACCTTTTGCTGAATCAATGCAATAATGTTATAAATGCTCAACTTGTGGTCACAGGCTTTTTTTGATAAGTGGTACCAAGTTCAACTTGTGTTTAATATTCGAGTATAATATCACATGATATAGAGAGAAACTTCCTTATTTAGATTTCATATCAAGCTGGCTGTCATCAACGAGCCAGTAGCATTGTGCCTGTGAGCTCCATCCTTCCTGTAGAACTTGGTATAATCTAATATTTACTGGTGTAGAAACTTCTCTCTCTCCAACAGTAACTGACCGGTGAGTGAATATAATATGATAAGTTATACCATCTTATCCTGACAAGGTAGGTCAGTTGATGAGAATGAGCATTAACAGAAACCTTGCACATCGGCTTTATCCAACCCATACCAAAACTGACACCACCAGCGATCGCCAAACTGCTGCTGTGTAACAGAATATTTTAGAGTATTGCCTCTCAAGTCATATCTTAATTATTCACATTTATTACTTACAGTAGGTGATAGATCTTATTGATCAACATCTGCATATCGAGTCCACTCTACAGAACTTACCTGTAAGATTGTATCAGTGCTCTCTTCTCTCCTCTCTGACTGATCAGATGGCAAGGAGCAGGGTGAGTAGTGTGTGCTAAAAGATTTAACATTGAATCAGTGTGCAGAAATATACAATATTTCAATCATTTCAAACTCTTACATCTGTTGGTGATTTTATACCAAGTATGTCAGGGTAGCGTATGATAGGGTAGAGATGGGTTAGAACAGGTTAAAAAAAATATATCTGTATTCCGACTTGCTCTGTCTTCCTGCTGGCAACTTATTGCTGGGTTGAGGGTAGCAACTCCAAATACAGGCAACTGTAGGGCATGATAAGGTGAAATTTATTTAGTATCTCAGCCAGTATGATAATATTAGGAGATGTATTGGCTCCAAGCTATTGGTAAGCTCTCAAAAATATCCAATTTATAGGTCAAGTGGCCCAAACATTTGCAGCGTTGGACTGAGTTGGGTGTTTTTGAGGGTTTCAAGTTACCATAGTCAGTGTCATAGTCAGATTGTGGCAGTTTGATGAGGAACAGGCGACAGCGGGCATTAGGGCAGACTATATTCAACCTAAACCATTATTTTTCACCATTAATTACCAAATGCCTGTAAACCTTTCAACCTGTATCAGACTATATTTACAGACATCAGATAACTGTTGTATGTATATATTACTTACAGAGATCAGATAATTATTATTATATATTACTTACTGAAGATTGTGAGCTGATAAATCACTACAAATGGTGACATCAGATAAACTCTGCAGACCTGTCCTATAAGAGTGATTGAGACGTACATCCCTATCAGTGTATCAATACTGCTGCTACAATTTGATGTTGAAAATTGAGGTAAGTAGAGAGTGCAGAGTTCTAGCTTGGTGAAACTTTTCCACAAGTAGAGAGTATTATAAATGTGTCATTTTACCCCATCTTGCATAATATGATTTTACTCAGTGGCTCGCAATGTACGATGAGATGGGTTCAGTACAGTAATATTCAGAATGGTTTGGGACAGTAATATCCTGCATCTAAAAGGTTTATTTCCTGATGTATTTTAAAGAACCAGATGCCTTTGAGGCAAATGGCAGATGCAAGAGTTGTAACTAGATGCCTATTTCGAAATTGAAGGAAGTGTGCGCTGCAATAAAATCTTATAATACTTCCTAACTGGCAGAAAAGTTTCATCAAGCTGAAGCTGTACTCCTTATACAAACTTAACTACAGAGAGCCAATTCACTTTGATTCGAGATAAATAAATGATTTCTGCCACAAAGCCATTTTTTCAGATCCCTACTGGGGTTTTGTATCATCTTGTTACGCTGATATCACTCAGCTAGCAT
Organism: Membranipora membranacea; assembly: GCA_914767715.1. Lineage (NCBI taxonomy): Eukaryota > Metazoa > Bryozoa > Gymnolaemata > Cheilostomatida > Membraniporidae > Membranipora > Membranipora membranacea. The sequence continues at coordinate 1,178,409 of OU612075.1, read as the reverse complement.
GATAACAGTGAAGCATGATTATGATAGTTGTCAGGTTTTCAGATTTTAGCTCTGACCGACTCCTAAATGAACATGTTTGGTTCTGTAGCTAAACCACCATTTGTCTCCACCATGATGATATATGTGTATTACGATATATGTACCCTTAGATGGTGCTCAATACCATGATATGGACAATCTGCTTATCAGTACTTTGGGGGTCGCTGTTAGAATATTGAGTCTGACTATAACTACCATGGGATGATAACAGACTGGTTATTATAGATAAGAGATGTGAGGTGTTCACTGTTTTATCCAATCAAACTGTGGGAAATGCGGTTCCGTGTGAGAGAATAGAACTGTCTGTAATAAAAGGGGGAGGAACCTAACAAGTGATATTTTAGATAATTTAGTGAAATCTGCAGACAGAGTTATTATAGATTCTCAATTCTATGAAAGCCCAAGTGAAATAATAAAAAGAAAATAAGTAAAAATGCTAACTATTTATGGTACTCGATAAGTGTTGTGGCTTCATCATAGTACACACTATACCCAATACACACTTTCCTGATTGTCAACAATGAGAAGGGGGAGTAACTTCTTACAAGTCAACACAGATGAAGTTCACTGTGAAGTTTCCTCTCACTAGCAGACAACAAATTCTCCAACCTCAACAAACCACTAGTTTTGTACCAGCAGTCTCTGTGTCTATTAGCACATAAAATGTTTACTCACAAATACTATTTATGTGTATATTTGCAACAGTTGACAGTGATAGATTCTCAGCAAAAAATACTGCACCTGCTGACACCTGCTGACGCCTGCTATCATCTGGTGACATTCAGATAAACCCAGTAGATCTTCCCTATCAGATTGCTTGTAGTACATCTGTATCAATAATCTCTTCTCTATAAGTGTAAGTAGAGCCTGCCTTGAATTACATCTGGTTCTGTGCAAAAAAAATCTGCACATAGTGGTATAACAGTAATTTAGCAAATTGATCATCAGTTGATATTTCCTATGAGTGACACAGTGGGTGTAGTAGTGACACCATTCCTCAAAAACAGGGAGGAGGCTTGAGCATTATTTATGTACCCGTTATCTATGACTTCGCTTCATTGTTTTTATATTAGCTGTACAGGCGCCCCTTATTTCATTCGTGTTAGAGGCATTATATTATCAGCCTAAAACCGCTATCAATATTAGACTGTGGTTAAGCACTCAACATTTTGCTGAATCAATGCAATAATGTTATAAATGCTCAACTTGTGGTCACAGGCTTTTTTTGATAAGTGGTACCAAGTTTAACTTGTGTTCAATATTCGAGTCTAATATCACATGATATAGAGAGAAACTTCCTTATTTAGATTTCAAACCAAGCTGGCTGTCATCAACGACCCAGTAGCATTGTGCCTGTGAGCTTCATCCTTCCTCTAGAACTTGGTATAATCTAATATTGACTGGTGTAGAATCTTCTCTCTCTCCAATAGTAACTGTCCGGTGAGTGAATATAATATAATAAGTTATACCATCTTATCCTGACAAGGTAAGTTAGTGATTGTGAATGAGCGTATACATAAACCTTGCACCTCGGCTATATCCGACCTATACCAAGACTGACACCACTAGCGATCGCCAAACTGCTGCAGTTTAACAGAATAATTTAGAGCATTGCCTCACAAGTCATATCTTAATTATACACATTTATTACTTACAGTAGGTGATAGATCTTATTGAACAACATCTGCATATCGAGTCAACTCTACAGAACTTACCTGTAAGATTGTATCAGTGCTCTCTTCTCTCCTCTCTGACTGATCAGATGGCAAGGAGCAGGGTGAGTAGTGTGTGCTAAAAGATTTAACATTGAATCAGTGTGCAGAAATATACAATATTTCAATCATTTCAAACTCTTACATCCGTTGGTGATTTTATACCAAGTATGACAGGTTAGCGTATGATAGGGTAGAGATGGGTTAGAACAGGTTAAATAAAATATATCTGTATTCCGAGTTGCTCTGTCTTCCTGCTGGCAACTTATTGTTGGGTAGAAGGGAGCAACTCCAAATACAGGCAACTGTAGGGCAGGATAAGGTGAAATTTATTCAGTATCTCAGCCAATATGATAGTATTAGGAGATGTATTGGCTCTCAGCTATTGGTAAGCTCTCAAAAATATCCAATTTATAGGTCAAGTGGCCCAAACATTTGCAGCGTTGGACTGAGTTGGGTGTTTTTGAGGGTTTCAAGTTACCATAGTCAGTGTCAGAGTCAGATTGTGGGTGTTTGATGAGGAACAGGCAACAGCGGGCATTAGGGCAGACTATATTCAACCTGAACCATTATTTTTTCACCATTAATTACCAAATGCCTGTAAACCTTTCAACCTGTATCAGACTATATTTACAGACATCAGATAACTGTTGTATGTATAATATATTACTTACAGAGATCAGATAATTATTATTATATATTACTTACTGTAGATTGTGAGCTGATAAATCACTACAAATGGTGACATCAGATAAACTCTGCAGACCTGTCCTGTAAGAGTGATTGAGACGTACATCCCTATCAGTGTATCAATACTGCTGCTACAATTTAATGTTGTTGAATATTGAGGTAAGTAGAGAGTGCAGAGTTCTAGCTTGGTGAAACTTTTCCACAAGTAGAGAGTATTATAAATGTGTCATTTTACGCCAGCTTGCATAATATGATTTTACTCAGTGGCTCGTAACGTACGATGAGATGGGTTCAGTGCAGTAATATTCAGATTGGTTTAGGACAGTATCCTGCATCTAAAAGGTTTATTTCCGGATGTATTTTAAACAACCAGATGCCTTTGAGGCAAATGGCAGATGCAAGAGTTGTAACTAGATGCCTATTTCGAAATTGAAGGAAGTGTGCGCTGCAATAAAATCTTATAATACTTCCTTACTGGCAGAAAAGTTTCATCAAGCTGAAGCTGTACTCCTTATACAAACTTAACTACAGAGAGCCAATTCATTTTGATTCGAGATAAATAAATGATTTCTGCAACAAAGCCATTTTTTTAAATCCCTACTGGGGTTTTGTATAATTTTGTTACGCTGATATCACTCAGCTAGCATGATAACAGTGAAGCATGATTATGATAGTTGTCAGGTTTTCAGATTTTAGCTATGAAAAAAAGATATGGGCCTTCGTCCGACCGACCCCTAAATGACCATGTTTGGTTCTGTAGCTACACTACCATTGGTCTCCACTGTGATGATGATATGTGTACCCTTATATGGTGCTTAACATCATAGACACCATAGACACAATAGACACCATAGACACCATAAAAACCATGTCTATGCTTAACACCATGATATAGACAGTTTGCTTTATCAGTACTAAGAGGGTCATTGTTAGAATATTGAGTCTGACTATAAGTAGCCATGCTGTGATAACAGACTGGTTATTATAGATAAGAGATGTGAGGTGTTCACTGTTTTATCCAATCAAACTGTGGGAAATGTGGTTCCGTGTGAGAGAATAGGACTGTCTGTAATAAAAGGGGGAGGAACATTACAGGGAATCCATCAGTAATTATCCAATCTGTTATATTTGGTGAGTACCGCAGAAGAGTGGGATGTTGATTCAATAGATAATAATATCAACATTCCTAGCTGTCATTATCTTCAACAACAGAAAACAGCAACAATATTCTAATATTACTTCAATTTTTTGACACAATATTGAAAGTTTCCGCTGCCAAATTCAATCTTCTGATAATCTGTGATATATTACAGTGAGTCGAGCAGGTTCTACTGCTGAACTAAATCTTACACTGAGAAGAAAATCTCCAGAGACACTGATTGCTGGGTACTGGTCACTGGTCACTGGCCACTAGGTACTTGAAAAAAGTCACCGATCACTGGTCACTGGGTACTGGTCACTGTTGACTGGTCACTGATCAAGGTAAGGGATATAATGTGTTATAGCCATTCATAGACAGTAATTTCTTGCTTATAATATTTTGAAACTGATCTGTGATGTTTAGTTGTGGGGAAGCCGATAATGATTATTCTATTTCTATGCACCATTCGATGAATGAGGCTAACTTTTAGATAGCTGACATTTTCAGATTTTGTTTCCCAGTTTATAAACTTAAGCCTTCCCTTACCTTCACCCATATTTATCACTCACAATGAATGTGAGCAGATCTTACATTTGAATGTTTATGAGTTTGATAAACATACTGATAGCGTATGGTCTTAAAAGGTTTTTTAACATTACTTCATGTTCATGCAGTTGTACAAATCACAGTGATTTATTGTTGTTTTGTAATTTATTGTAGACCACGCTTGAATTGCTAACATTTAGAAGGCTGTTCACATAACGTCACATACCGAGAAAATCAACCACTGTCACCACAGACTGTTCAGTAATTATCCAATCTGTTATATTTGGTGAGTACCACAGAAGAGTGGGATGTTGATTCAATAGATAATGATATTAACATTCCTAGCTGTTATTATCTTCAACCACAGAAAACAGTGTCGATTTTTGACACAATGATATCATGGTACTTGAAGTAACTTGTGATATAAGGGGAATTTCCTTATAGGAATGTCATCAATCATTCAGCTGTCATTAAAAACTTTAAAATTTTAAACCCTAACATTCAGTGTTAGGCATTTGACCCTGAGATGTAGATTCTATGGAGCAAAACTTAAAAATGAACTTATATTGGCAATCTTAGCTAAAAATATTTCCTGACGTATCTGAGCGGTGGAGTTATGCACTAAGGGTTCTGTGCTTTGACCGGGTAGTCCTACCATCTCTAGATGCTTAGTGTTTTTCTTATCCTGTCTGTTTCTGTAGCAGCTTACATTGGTGGCACTTACTGTGTAGACCGAGCTTAGCAACAGAAAACTCCAAATTGGATTGATTGATAATTTCTTCTCATGAAAACTCAGCACAGAACCTACCTAACATATCAGTAAGTATCATAAGATTTACAGCCGATGTAGATTTGACTTATAAGGGCAGCCAGGCATACACAACATGTCCCACCTAGGGCTCAGACCTGATACACTCAACGCCAAATGGTGCGCATCCATCAACCACACAACTATATTATCTCTGAAAACCGGTGTGAGTGTTATGAGTTGTCCTCCCCTTGAAACGGTTATACAGCCTTTTTATGAATGCGGCTTAATCCCATAAGCCCATAATCAAATACTCATTTATTAAATTACAGTTAATGTGAGCAGATCTTACTACTGAACCAAATCTTATAGTGAGAAGATCGACTTTGGAGATTATCAAAGCTGTGATATCATCAACCCCAACTGGTCACTGATACCTTCAGAAAAACTCAGCATGAAGCCTCCCTAACATACCAGTGAGTGTTAGAAGATTGATAACCATTGTAGAAAACAAAATACAAGACCTGATCCACTTTGAGGCCAGACTTAATGTACCAGTCAAACGAAATGTGTCTTAGTTCTAGAACCAATGTTCAGATTTAGTCTGCATCAGGTAGCATTTATGGATACATCTCACAGAAGATGAACCTTGGACTTTGGGGCAGATTATTTTCATTACTGAAACAAACTCTATGCTGTTGCATCAATAGCTAATTAATAATTTGCATTTATATTTCAAACTGTGATTAAATATCTTACCCAGTATCAGTCTCGGTCTATATTCCCCTCAGACATTTGATAATCTTATACCCACATTACTTACAGGACATTGTGATCTGATCTCGCCATTGATAAATCACTACACATAATGACTTCAGATATACTCAGCACAGAGCAATCCTAGTGGTGAACATCTCTATCAGTATTCTCATCTCTACTCTACGATAGAGGTTAGTGAAGAGTGCTTGAGATTCAGGCCCGGCACCTATTTGTATTAAAATGTTGAATGACCAAAGATAATGGATCTGCAGCATTGAGCTTTTTTGAATAAATCTAGCCCTCCTTTTGTGTTCCCGTCCTAAACATTGTGGCACAGACTGTTCCATTTATCTGTACATCGTAGATCATTGTCTGAATCCGGACAGTAGACAGATAGACTGTATAACATTATCCACTAGTATCTTTTCTAACTCTTGTTTCTAAGTCTAGTCTTTCTAGCTAGTAAGTGTAAACTTGTGTAGGATCTAGTAAATTTTAATGCATTAGAAAGATGTTTCAAAGAACTTTCAAATTGTTGATACATGTGTTTGAAATATTTGTGCATTGATTGCATATTATATTGTCTTACCATTAGTAAATATGGCGTGTGTTTTGTTATTGAAAAATTGCACCTAATTCTCCAAATTCAAGGATGGAACAAAATCTCTATGTGAGTTTAAAACTTAGTTCAGATTGATGTTCGCCATAGATTAGCATATATTGGGAGGTAATTAAATTGGGGTCCATCTGCCAGCTTTTGGAGTTGCTCCCCTCCAGTCAAAATACAGACTAATGAATAAAACTCGAGCTAATCAGTCATTGTCTCTGACTCGTGAAATCCATGTCCCGTTTTATCTCTCACTGGGGACTGTATTACATATACTATCTGCTTTCAGCTACGATGCTCGGTGCAAGTGCTCGGTTTTTCAACAGGAAGAGTAAAAGTGAGAGAAAAAATAAGAGTGAGAGTGATGGTGTTGATGAGGATGAGAATAAGATTGAGATTGAGAGTGAGGATGAGGACAGGGATGAGGAACCGAGTAAGTAACTACAAATTTTTTGCTAATACCAGCTTAGTCCCCCCCCCGCTCATACAAGCTTCATAACGACAAAAAAAACCTCTTCACTATTATGACCCCCTGTACTTTACTCAGGGGACTCTCACTAGGTTTGGGGCAATCAAAGGCAGATCTCATTTTGGAGCTAAGTAGACAGATGAAATTAAAATTTCCATTTCGTTTTCGACAAGATATGATGATTCCAAATCTTGAGCTTGTAAATCAATAGGGTATGCTCCCATCTCGCAACATTATTTAGTCATTTGCACGCAATTATATTTTCAGTACAGAAAACAGACATTCAAATTGTCTGTTAGTTATTTCTATACAGAAGCCAATAATTTATTCAAAACCACTACCTTTAAAAGTCCTGATAAAACCATCACCACAACAATTGGTCATACCAGGAATTGGGAGGCTATACAGTACAGCGGTTTTTTATTTAGTCCGGTGTTGTGATCTCATACATCATAATAAGCTAATAGCTAATCAGCCCATAATCATATTATCATATCATATGATGAGAGACAAGATGATTATCAGTATAAACAGATAAATACCAGATTACACATTAACAAGAATTTATTTTTATGTTGGTTATTTCTATACAGAAGCCAATAAGTTATTTTATTACCTACCAACGTCCTGGTAAGACCATCACCACAGCAATTGTTTATACCAGGAAGTGTCAGGCTGTACAGAAAACCTTAATATAATATTAGGAGTTTTGATCTCATACATCATAAGATGCTAATAGCCCATAATCATATCACATCACAAGGGACAAGATGATTATCAGTATAATCTGATAAATACCAGATTACACATTAACAAGACCTTATTAGGATGACAGCACTGATTATATATGATTAATATTATTATATTATAGAATATAGAGTCTGGTACAGACACAGCGGAGAGACAGAGGTAGAGAGTGTATCAACATTAGGATATGGTGGTGATCTGTCTATAAGACGTAGAGGTGAGGCTGGTGAGATCAGAGTTACTACCAAACCTCAGACTATCAGTGAGATAAAGAGTAGAGTAGGATCTCACTCTATAACTCACATGTTTATATATGACTGTGAGGTACCTGATAGTCTGAGGTCTATAGCTCCTCATCTTACACATCTCTATCTGAGGTATACCGGTGGATCACTTACAGGGTGAGTAGAATTAGATTGACATTGTAATTATTGTTATGATTATTTCTAATTCATTCATCAGTTGTCAATGCAATATTTTGGGTATTTGGCAATACATGAACTTTTACCTAAACTGGCGCACCAGTTTTGTGTGCAAAATATTAAACTAATCAGGAATCTTTCATCTTGTACGTCTTGATTGCATATAACATTATTTTGTACATATTTGACAGACTATCTGAGCTTAGTCAGCTGGAGGAGCTGCGTATAGGACATAATAGCTTCTCAGTGGGTGGTCTCCCTTCTGTTATATACTCACTAACATCCCTCAGAGTGCTGGATCTGTCTGGCTGTCAGCTATCATCATTAGATGACAGGTGAGTCTGGTGTGTGTATCTCAATAGATAAGAGCTTCAGATAAGTTTGAATGCTTTTTCCCTCCATGATAATCTGAAGTTGAATTTTTGACTCACGAGGCTGTATAAAAAGATAGGAGGGTTCCAGAAGAATATATTATCCACAATTTTAAAACTTCACATTCTATCAGCTTCACCTAATTTATTTATTCTCAATTCCTATTTTTGTCATCATAAATTTCATTTTGCATTCTGGTAAAAATAAAATTTGGGAAGATGATGGATCATAACTAGCCTAATAAAGTATGCGTGACGAAAAATAGTTGCATTCCGGAAAAGTCAAAATATCAACAACTTTAAAACTTCAATTTTTACCAGCTTGACCAAAATTATTTATTCCACATTCCTATTTTTGTGCTCACCAATTGTGCATACTTAAGATATATGTTAAATTTGGGAGGGGGGATGATGGATCAGAACTAGACTAATAAAGTAGCTCTCTTGTCCAATCTCATCTAGTGTCAGTTCTGTTTGTATTAATTTATCATAAAACATAAGGAGGTATCAATTTGGTACAATTTGACAGCAGTTTATTTTAGCTGAATTATTTGAGACAAGAAAATCAGTGTAGCCTCATCTCGGTCTGTGCTAAAATAACCACTACTTGAATTTTTAAATTGTATCCATGTTATATATGATTTAAATTGGTAAGAATATATTGCTATTTTTTGATTGAAACAATGTGAGGCTTGTCAATTTATGGGATATAATTTAATCAGGAATCTTTCATCTTCTACGTCTTGATTGCATATAACATTATTTTGTACATATTTGACAGACTGTCTGAGCTTAATCAGCTGGAGGAGCTGCATGTAGGAGGTAATAACTTCTCAGTGGGTGGTCTGCCTCCTGTTATATACAGTCTTACCTCCCTCAGAGTGCTGAGACTGTCTGAATGTGAGCTATCATCTCTAGATGACAGGTGAGTCTGGTGTGTGTATCTCAATAGATAAGAGCTTCAGATAAGTTTGAATGCTTTTTCCCTCCATGATTATCTGAAGTTGAATTTTTCACTCACGAGGCTGTATAAAAAGATAGGAGGGTTCCAGAAGAATATATTATCCACAATTTCAAAACTTCACACTCTATCAGCTTCACCAAATTTTTTTATTCCCAATTCCTATTTTTGTCATCACAAATTCCATTTTGCATTCTGGTAAAACTAAAATTTGGGAAGATGATGGATCATAGCTAGCCTAATAAAGCAGCTGTGACGAAAAATAGTTGCGTTCCAGAAAAGTCAAAATATCAACAACTTGAAAACTCCAATTTTCACCAGCTTGACCAAAATTATTTAATCCACATTCCTATTTTTGTGCTCACCAATTGTGCATACTTAAGATATATGTTAAATTTGGGAGGGGGGATGATGGATCAGAACTAGACTAATAAAGTAGCTCTTTTGTCCGATCTCATCTAGTGTCAGTTCTGTTTGTATTAATTTATCATAAAACAGAAGGAGGTATCAATTTGGTACAATTTGACAGCAGTTTATTTTAGCTGAATTATTTGAGACAAGAAAATCAGTGTAGCCTCATCTCGGTCTGTGCTAAAATAACCACTAATTGAATTTTCAAGTTGTATCCATTTTATATATGATTTAAATTGGTAAAGATATAATGCTATTTTGTGACACGTGTTAATATTATAGGATATAATTTAATCAGGAATCCTTCATCTTGTACGCCTTGATTGCATATAACATTATTCTGTACATATTTGACAGACTGTCTAAGCTTAGTCAGCTGGAGGAGCTGCATATAGGAGATAGTGACTTCTCAGTGGGTGGTCTGCCTTCTGTAATATACAGTCTTACCTCCCTCAGAGTGCTGGATCTGTCTTTCTGTCAGCTATCATCATTAGATGACAGGTGAGTCTGGTGTGTGTGTATCTCAATAGATAAGAGCTTCAGATTTTTTTGAATGCTTTTTCCCTCCATGATTATCTGAAGTTGAATTTTTGACTCACGAGGCTGTATAAAAAGATAGGAGGGTTCCAGAAGAATATATTATCCACAATTTTAAAACTTCACATTCTATCATCTTCACCAAATTTATCTATTCCACATTCCTATTTTTGTGCTCACCAATTGTGCATACTTAAGATATATGTAAAATCTGGGAGAGGGATGATGGATCAGAACGAGACTAATAAATTAGCTCTCTTGTCCAATCTCATCTAGTGTCAGTTCTGTTTGTATTAATTTATCATAAAATATAAGGAGGTATCAATTTGGTTCAATTTGACAGCAGTTTATTTTAGCCGAATTATTTGAGACAAGAATATCAGTGTAGCCTCATCTCGGTCTGTGCTAAAATAACCACTGATTGAATTTTTAAATTGCATCCTTTTTATATATGATTTAAATTGGTAAAGATATAATGCTATTTTGTGACACGTGTTTATATTATAGGATATAATTTAATCAGGAATCTTTCATCTTGTACGTCTTGATTGCATATAACATTATTTTGTACATATTTTACAGACTGTCTAAGCTCAGTCAGCTGGAGAACCTGAATATAAGACATAATAACTTCTCAGTGGGTGGTCTGCCTCCTGTTATATCCAGTCTTACCTCCCTCAGAGTGCTGGATCTGACTAACTGTAATCTATCATCTCTAGATGACAGGTGAGTCTGGTGTGTGTATCTCATTAGATAAGAGCTACAGATAAGTTTGAATGCTTTTTCCCTCCATGATTATCTGAAGTTGAATTTTTGACTCACGAGGCTGTATAAAAAGATAGGAGGGTTCCAGAAGAATATATTATCCACAATTTTAAAACTTCACACTCTATCAGCTTCACCAAATTTTTTTATTCCCAATTCCTATTTTTGTCATCATAAATTTCATTTTGCATTCTGGTAAAACTAAAATTTGGGAAGATGATGGATCATAACTAGCCAAATAAATAAGCTGTGACGAAAAATAGTTGTGTTCCGAAAAAGTCAAAATATCAACAACTTTAAAACTTCAATTTTCACCAGCTTGACCAAAATTATTTATTCCACATTCCTATTTTTGTGCTCACCAATTGTGCATACTTAAGATATATGTAAAATTTGGTAGGGGGATGATGGATCAGAACTAGACTAATAAAGTAGCTCTCTTGTCCAATCTCATCTAGAGTCAGTTCTGTTTGTATTAATTTATCATAAAACATAAGGAGGTATCAATTTGGTACAATTTGACAGCAGTTTATTTTAGCTGAATTATTTGAGACAAGAAAATCAGTGTAGCCTCATCTCGGTCTGTGCTAAAAAAACCACCAATTGAATTTTCAAATAGGCGGGTTCCAATGGAATAGATTATCATCAATTTTATAACTTCATATTTTATCAGCTTCAATTTTTGACTCATGAGGCTCTTATAGGATCAGTTCTTATAGTAATGGTGTTCATATCAGACAGAAAGGGATGCAAATTGTTCACTACACTGTCAGCGGTTTGCAGGGGCATTTAAATTAGAATAGGAAAATTTGACGGTCCTAAAAAGATGACTGGTGAAGTCTCAACCTGGTCCTGTGATAGATACAACAATCAATAAAACATATTATGATTTTATTGAGTAAAATTAAAGTTTCTAATTTTTTAATGTAATTTGATGTTTGAAATTATAATATAAGATGTGTCAGGAAACCTGAACATTTTACATCTTGATCATACATAATATTACTGACAGGCTATCATGGGCGGAGTCAGTAAATTAATAGATGCATTTCTTTTACCAATTAACCAGTCATCAACATGCAAAATATACAGCGAAGTCAACAATAAAGTTTGGTATGTTTTATTGACAGGTAGAATAATGACGGGGGAGGGGGCGGGGATGGGATGGGGGAGATTGAGGATAGTCTTTGTATTTCCTTTCTCCATGTTAATTAAATCAAAAGAATGAACCACAATGTTTATTAGTTTTTTTTTATCCCCTCAATTCAAATTAATGCTTTAAAGACTTTGTTTTGCTAGCTCATGCGATGTTTTTTTAATATTTTTTGGTTACAAGAGGTAAGTTTAATGGCATTGTCATGCCTGCTTCGGTTTTAAATTTGACCAGCGTGGTTAAATTAGTATAGAGGAATTTCCAATTTAATTTTCATGGTCTAAGTTTAAGTGTTCAATGTGGAGAGAGCTGTTCCCTCTAGGATACAGGTGCTTGGACCCATGGTACTCAAACCGCTCTCCATACCCTTGCCCGCCAAAGATCTGGTAATTCTTTGGTTTGATGGTTTATTTTGTCACAAACATTGAATATGCTGAGAGATTTGGGTGTTTGAACTGTTGTATAGACAGGGGATAATAAAAATAAATATGAGTAAAGTCAAAGAATATTGAAGAGGCAGAGGGTATCTTTTTACTGCTTGCGAGGTGTGTTGTATTCAAGTTAGAAGTCTTCACCTTTACACCACTCCTGATTCCTATTTTTCAATAGTAAACTTTCCTATAGTTCAGTTTGTTGACGTTATGTCTCTTGATAATCAGGTGAAATCAAAGTCCTGCAAAAATTAATGTTGACCGTTGAAGGAGCAGAATACAATTTTTGCTGGAGTTTTAGCTTACCGCGTTTTTCCTCATATTTTAGGATAGCCAAAGATTTGCCCTATATTATTTTAGAAATAGGTGTTTGAAGTTCTGTATTTCTATAACGATTCAAATTAAATATAAAATATATGTTAAAAGATAAATACCTCATCAAACGCCTTGAAGCTCAGCGCAGGAGGATGTGGGGAATTTTCCTTACATAAAAATTCCAGGTGTATTGATTTAAATGTAGGATTGTTTTGGATTATTATGAAATTAAAATGCAAAGTTTTTCTTTCAAAAAATCATTTAAGGCATGACCTATGTAGTATGTGTACTAAATTCAAAGCTGGATTGTCTTTTAATAATACTTATCGTAATAAATGATATAGTGGTTATCTAATTAAATTAAATTAAATACTGGTTCAATTAAGTAGTTGAGCATAAGATGCATATATAATATCTTTGTGTTTAGATTCTATCCTAATTTCCCTGGCCATCAGCCAAAAATGTGCACTCTGCTCCAGTGATAACATAAATAATAAATTGCATATTCATGGTCTCATCTGATAATCTGAGGAAAAAACTCCTAACACAACCCTATTCAACTTAATTTTTAAGACAGGTCACTTTAGCTTTATCCTACAATTTACTTCTGATAAGATTCAACCGCATCCTGCTATGATACAAATCACCCAACTATCTTAAAAGGAATTAATATTATCAAAACTTCTAATTCTAAATTACAACATATAAAATGATCCCCACCAGTTAACATAGTTTTAACAGATTTGGCAGTCTGAGTCTGCAAAAAATTAACCAAAAATTTGCAACCTTTTGTAGTTAAACACCCCGATATCCCAACAAAGATATTGATCAAAGGTCTCATGGCGTATGAAATATATTAGTGGATAGTTTGAAGGGTAGACCATCCAGAAAAGTTTATATGCAGAAAGAAAATATGGCCAATCATAGGTAGTTATGTCTGAAATTTTAGCATTGGGTATTTACATCCAATGTGTAAGTCTGTCAGTCCACATTACATTATTATACAGAATAATGTTTTGTCTCTTATTGCTTTATCGACATCACCTTCATTTCATCTATTGTTAATCTTATAGGCTGGATAGTCTGGCCCGACTAGAGAAGTTATATCTCAGGTTCAACAACCTCAAATCAAATCATTTTAAAAGCCAAAATCATAACTTTGAAAAATATTGGTGGATGGTATAAAGGGTATACAATTTAGAAAAGTTAGAATTCAGTTCATGCGTTAAATGCAGAAAATAAACATGGCCCATCATAGTTGGTTGTGTCTAGTCTTGTCACGCGGCCACGGGTTTTGGTTTTTTCACAAAAAAAACCACAAAAATGACAAGGCGTGACAAGGCTAGGTTGTGTCAGCAATTTTAACGTTTGATTTGTACATCAAATGTGTAAGTCTGTCAGTCCCCACTTTAGTGTCATCCACATTATTGTATACAGATTATTGGTTTGTCTCTAATTGATTCATTGACATCACCCTCATATCATCTATTCTTATTCTTATAGCCTGGATGGTCTGACCCGGCTAGAAAAGTTAGATCTCAGCTACGACGACTTCAGATCTCTGCCTGCTGTGGTGACAAGACTGAAGTCTCTCACACATCTGGATCTGTCTCAGATAGAATCTCTAGAGGAGCTTCATCCAGCAGTGATAGACTTACCAAACCTGATAGAGCTGGACTGTGGTGAATGCTTTAATCTCAGATCTCCTCCATATGCAGTCTGTGATCAAGGATTAGCTGCAATCAGGAAATACTACACAGATCTAGCTGAGAGATCTGGTGTCAAGCGACCCATCATTTCTGCAGCAGTCATCGGGAACAGAATGGCAGGAAAAACTAGTCTGATAAGAAGTCTGAAGAGTCGGACACGAGAGCTCACACATAGAGATGAGTCTGCTGAGGACGATGAGACTACAAGAGTGTTTGAAGTCAATGAGGTATCCATGGGTGAGAATATGCTGAGAATGTTTGACTTTGGTGGTGACCAAGTTTATCGCATATCATACCAGATGCTTATTAGGCCAAATTATATCCCGATTGTGGTTATAAACATGGAGCAGTTTGATCAGCTAGTCAGGTCAGAGAACATTGAAGAGGCCACTAAACAGCTGTGTGTTGAATATCTCGCTCATTTGTACCTGCCCTGTCCCAAGTTGGGTCCTCCATTTCTCGTCCTAACTCATAAAGACAAACTGTCTCCTGAACTCTTTGATGAAAGGAGAGCTGAGCTGCTTGATGCTGTTGAGAAACTTCGGAATGAGATGCTTGCAGAAGAGGCAGTCATCCTGCAGGAAAAACAAAGGAAGGAAAAGTTACAGGATAGAAAGATGATAACAACGATTGATCACTTCTCAGCAAGAGGTGTGAAGATATTCAGTCTGCAGGACATATTTGAATTTGGCAAAAATTTGGATGAGGTGGACAATATCCTTTCTCTACTCGACGCATTGATTCTGAGATGTAACAGGCACTCGACCAAAATTCCCTTTATTTGGGAGAAAATAGCACGTTTTATCGATGACCAGCTTGAGCCCTTCATTCGAGTAGAGGATATATTGAAATCTTTTCCCACACAAGGCCCTCTGATTGTAATCAGATATATGCATAATGAAGGCAGGTTGATGTGGTTTGAGAACGAAAGTATGCTGAGCGATGTTGTCTTCCACAATATCTCCGAAATCACAAAGGTGATACTTACACTGTTTGATCACCGTCGTGGTGAAATGTGGGACAAAAGAGTGGCTACTTTCAGGCCCTTTTACTTTGATAGGCGTAGAGTTACTGCCGAGAAGTACAGCGAGCTTGTTGATACCTTCAAGGGTTGTGGTGTCCTTGACGAGCGTCTGCTTAGAGGTCTATTTGAGAGTCTGTCTTTTCCTGAAAACAGGGCCATCTGTCTTCTGAAAACTTTCTATCTTCTTTGTGGACCCATCCAGAGAAATCATGGAAAGGAGTACATCATCCCCTACCTCTCACCAGATCTCATTGTGCTCCGTTCTCCTTCTGCCGGTCTTTTGAGAATAAAAATGGCTGTGAGGTTTGATAGTTTACCTCCACCATCTTACGTCTACCACCTGCTTGTAGTTTCCTTTTTGAACCTTTTCACTGATCATCGTTATCAGATCAAAGCTGCAAAGAATGGATCATCTGTTACTCATGGTCAGAACGTAACAACTCTCCTTCACAATCACATCAGGCATGAGATCTTACTCTGCACTGACACACCAGTAGAACAGCTTGATGCAGCCTGGAAGAGAGTCTTTGAAGTATTAGAAACGATTCTCAACAAATTGAAATCGGTCTGGGTAGCTGCTCATCCTGTGTGTACATTCTACTGCGCTCACTGTCTCCGCTCTGAAGAGTTAGATCCTGACTGGTACAGACCACCAGAGGATCCTGAGACAGACCAGCCCTTCAGCCAGCGGTTGGATAACTTCACAGGAATCGATCCAGTACCATGTGGTAACGACAGCTCTGAGGGAGGACCTCCCACAGTGCCCTCACCACTCAGATATCCGTGTGAGTAGCCTTTATGAATAGTATTGAATTATTGACAAATTACCGGATCTACTGTATACCTGTCATGCTCTGAGCCATTGTATAATTATAAATTCCTCCCATTTGACAGGTTTTGCGTTGACAGCTGCCGAGAAGAGTCAAATCAAAGACTACCTGATCCGTCTTCCAGCTGTACCAGCAGTACCTAATGGTAGGTTAAAGCTTTTAAACAGTCTTTGTGATGATGGTGTCAGGTGACATGTGAGGTGTTAGATATTCTGAGAATGGAGAAGCTTGTTATTCACTTAATTTTCTCTATCAGACTCAAAAGATCACTAAGTGATCTGTTTTTTCTCTCTCTTCCAGAAGCTGCAGCCGTAGACAGAGCAATGATTGAGGAGATAATGAAGGAGATGAGAGAGAAACCAGCTTTTATAATTCTGGATCCTCAGACAAATAATGTCGGACTCTCAGCCAATCAGGTTACACTAACTCCAGCTGTATATCTTCATCTCTTCTTCGATGATAACTTGCCTTTTATAATATTGCATGAAAGCCGTTTTTCTGTGGTTAACTTTTTAGTCATTGGGGATTTTTTCTGTAAACAATACGCATTCTTCTGGAGGCTCTTTTTTCCGATCTTATTACTCATGAGAATTAATTGTGTTGAGTGATTTCTGCAGATAAATCACTGCGTAGACAACTATAACAGGAACAAACATCGCTTGCATTGATACTGTTTCCTTTTATTTCCAGTATACAATGACTGAGACACGAGGGAGAGCACTCCTAATATCTAATGAGTACAAACTGCCCAATGGCTCATACAGGAAAGGCTCAGAACATGACTATAGAAATATGAGAACTCTTTTTGAGGACTTTGGGTTTGTTGTTGCAGGTGGTCATGAGAACTACACAGCAAAGGTTAATATCCTTAGTAATGAATTGAAAATATAATATGATTTTCTTATCTATGGTATGTGCTTATACTTGAGGACCCTTGCTTTTTTCTGTTGTAGGGAATAGTTGATACAATCCATAGGGAGACACAACTGGTGGATGAAACAGGTGAATCTGTCTATAAGAACCTCGGAGTGTTTGTACTGATTATCGCAAGTCACGGTTTGGAAGGCTGTGTAGCGGGTGTGGACGGTAAACTAGTAAAACTGGCTGACATATACAACCTCTTGTCTGCTCGGAACTTTCCAGCCATGACTGGCAAACCAAAGCTACTCATAATACAAGCCTGTGGTGGAAGTAAGTGTAACAATAACAATCCATGAGCTCTTTGAGTAGCCAACTGTCCACATCCAATTAAAAGCTTCTTTATGAATTAGTTACGCAAATGTGTTAAATATTGGATAAACCGGTACAGGAGGTTTCTGAGCTAAGAGAGTGTAAGGTTTAATGTTGTTGTGAATATCAGGGTCAAGGGCAGATATGTCAGAGTAATCAGCAGGTATAATAAGTGCAGTAGGTTTCGCAATCATGACACATGCATGGTAAAGGTCTTGCTACATGAGCCCACAAAATGCGTGGAATTGTCTTCCCACGCGTGGTAGGCGTGGCTTCATAGGCTAAACACACCCACCTTGTGACAACATCGCTAAGTGAGTGGCCAATGAGCCATGACCAATGAGTAAGAGTAATGGCCAATTAAATACGCTCTATTGTACCAACTGGCCAATGACAGAAGCGTAGGTTCACAACGTGGTTAACAACACGAACATGCTGGTCTTTGAAAAGACGCATCGTTAGCATGGCCAACGGCGTGGTTTGGCATCAACAACGCGATTTCGTGGGCCTGTCTAGCTACACCTTAAGTGTTGAACAATTTGCTACCAAATTTAACAGGGCTCACTCTTGTTTACATGTTTTCCTGTCTATGTGCCTAGACTGTATTCTTCTGATATCTGGTTCTGGTATCAGCTTCTGGTGATCGTCCTTACAGGTAGCAGAGAGATGTTGTTAGATACTACAGACTCAGTTCCCTCAATCTCAGAGCTGAGTGCAGCTGCACCTGAACCTCTCCCCACTACCTCTGATCTAGCAGTGACATCATCAGCACCTAGAGAAGGAGATCTGTATCAGACAGGAAGTGATGTCATACAGCTATTACCTGAAGTAGACAGTATCAACGAGACAATATCAGTGGCTGATCTGTTAATCATGCAAGCAAGTTTTGACAGTAAGTTACAGATCTTAAATGAAATTAAAGTTGAAGCAAATGAGCAAAATAAGCTCAAAGCTGGCAATGATATTGAAGATGAGAATATATGGTAGTTTATTGGAATCACTTTATTCTACAACAACGCCTTCCCTCCGCATCCTAGAGTTGTTATAAAATTTATCAGTCCCATCAAGTGGCCTAAATTCAGATTTATATATATTTTATAGCATTCGCTTCTGTCAGATCATCGGGCACAGGATCAACACTCATCAGAGCACTAGTTGTGACATTTTACAAGTTTGCTGGACAGTTTGATGTTGTAGCTTTAGCTGAATTGGTAAGTGGTTGATGGGCATGAAAAACATTGTGAATGAAAAAAACTTGATGAAATTGTGAACATAATGTGAAGCAAGCCTAGACAATCCAAACTTAACTGTGCAAGGACAAGCAAAAACACCAAAACACATGCGACTACAATTCAGACAATCAAATTTTATGACATGATGAGCATCATCGCTTTGCTTCTCTGTTGTTTTTGGCCCGAATCATATGCATCTTGTTAAACTACCTTTTCTTTTACCACGCAGATCAGAGAAGCAGTCAGTAGATATGGAGTAGAGCTTACTCAGAAGTATCTGCCTCTATATCCAGGTCAGAAGGAAGTCTATCTCGCTCAGATGCCTCGAATATCCAACACATTCACAGATCTGAGAAAGTTATACCTCAGACCTGGAGTTAATATGAGAAAGGCTGGTGAACATCCACAATCTCTGACAGATCCCAGATATCCTGATGGTAATACTGATACTACTCTAGAATGGTTACCAGGTGAGTAGAGTACTGGCTGTCTTATCATTGAAGTTTTTTGGTACAGATGATAGTCAGGGTTCAGATGAATAGCTGCTTGCTGTGGTTAGATATCAGACCTTATGTTAGGTAATCTAAGGATATTTATTCAAAATTTTCGTGGCCTATTATCTCGAGTAGAACATTTTAAAGATCTAAGACAAATTTTTTGCATCAAGCCTGCCCCCTCAACAAATGACTCTACACGTACACTTGTGACTTTTTGAGGTTTCATTACACCAAATTCTCTGGTTGTCGTTGACTGAGTTTTTTATGGCACAACCATTGTATTTGTTAATTTATAGGTCTGAAATCGATTATCTACTTCATGAGCTCTATAACAAACAATGACGATGATAGTCCCCAGCTCAACACATATCTTACAGAGCTTTGATATACTTTACCCTATTGTAAATGATATACAATCAGGTTTTCTGGTTTTAATACAGAATATTTGGCTCTCTGTCTGTGCTGCAGAGCGCTCTTAACCGCATGTTTTTCTTTGTGATTTATTTAATAGATTGTTCCAGAGATCTTGGATCTGTCATACTTAAAGTGCAGTGATAAAGTAATATTTACATTTGTTATCAAGCATTTACTCATTCTTTTTTTTAATTAAATGGGGCCAAAATAACATACCATAGTTAGCCACTGTTATTGTCATATTACAGATCGTATAGCAGACGATGACATAAATAATCCCCAGTCTGGAACTAACACTTATATCAGATGGAATGTTCTTAAGAGGAGAAGAGTGCCTGCTACTCCAGTTGCTCCAGCTACTCCAGCTGCTCCAGCTACTCCGGCTGCTCCAGATATTGCGGCTGCTGCAGTAGCTGCTCCAGTAGCTGCTCCAGTAGCTGCTCCAGTAGCTGCTCCAGTAGCTGCTCCAGTAGCTGCTCCAGCTGCTCTAGCTCCATGAGAGAGCTTCATGTAAAGACACTGTTAAGTTTGTTTGCTACTACTTTGAGGTGGAATGATATATGATTTTAATCAATGATTTCCTTTACATTCATACTCAGAAACCCTGTATTATTTATTGTATAAGAGTGTTGGGGAACGCTGTATTATTTTATTTGAGTTGCAGTAGATGACTGATCGTACTTATATTTTATATTTCACCCAGTAAGTGTCATAGAGTGCAAATATTATCATAGCGTTTTATCTGACCTAACATAATAATGTATATTCATATCAATTCAGAAGCTTTTCGGCATCAGAATTCTGTACAGATAAATGTATGATTAATAA
The DNA here is from genome assembly GCA_914767715.1 of Membranipora membranacea. Lineage (NCBI taxonomy): Eukaryota > Metazoa > Bryozoa > Gymnolaemata > Cheilostomatida > Membraniporidae > Membranipora > Membranipora membranacea. The sequence continues at coordinate 1,157,821 of OU612075.1, read as the reverse complement.
ATATCGTAACTCTAGTGAAACGCTAATCATATTTACTAGTGGTCAACTTGTGTTGTGGTATTTCCCAACACTCAGTAAATTTGAAAATATGTGGTCTATTTAATCAAAATATGGAATGATTAAGTTTCCGAAGCATCCAATCAATCATCATGCGGAATAAACCAATGTTAATTTGATGATGATGTAACTGAAAATATGTCTTTTGGCTGGTGTTATAGTTACATCTTTATGTCTGATAATGCCCTGTATTTATGCTGTGTGTAATGATTCAGTGTTGTGTCTCGATGGTGAGTTATATTGGGAGAATTCTTATGAGTTGGATAGTGTGAGATGTTAATAAGGAAAGCGTGAGCTGATAGAATTGCTACTTTTATTCTCGATCCTGATATCACAACTGACAATAGTTAGCGGAACATTACATTACATATGATACTCATTAGTGATGCACAGCATAAAAAGGAAACATTATTAACATACCAGGGAAATTAATTGCTCATTATTTTTAACTAACACAATCTACTTATAAAGGTCCGGACATTCCTCTGGTAATGAAACCTTAATTAAAATGTCAAAATCCAGATATAACAATGAGGCTGTGTAAAACTTATGACATGACCCTTGACCCTAACTAAAGTCTCCCACTTGGTTATGAATAAGAGCCAATGAGGCAGCTTTCAAAGAGTGGGCCTACCAAGAAACAATTCTATTTTCTTTCCAAAATATTTTACCAGATACCACAAATGTTCACTATATTATTGACCGCGGTAATAAAAACCCATTAGCATCACCATGTTACAAAGACTTGTTCCCTGGATTCAACAAAGCTGCTGTGTATGGCGTATGTATGTATTTTTATTTAAGTCCACTGTCCAGAAAAAATTCATGCATGGTCAAAGTTTTTGAAAGAAGTTGTGTGCCCCTACTCAAAATTGTATGTTTATTGTCAAGGCATAGTTTTGATACCTGTGTGTTTCATACCTTCCAATATGAGCCAATCATAGTTAAAAACACAATGTTTCAACCAATTATATGTTGTTTCCTGAGAACAGCTAGTCCATTCAGATCATTTCCATACATTAAATATGACAAAACAGATCTACTACTCTTCTAGCAAGGGGTACTCCTTGCTTTGACCAAGGACAGTCCTCCTTGCTGCTAGTCATACTACATTTCACTTGGTACAGAGGTATCTAAAAGTTTTTCTTCTATCTTCTGAGCATATTTTGATCTATTGTCTAGATAATGATAGCCTATATAGATAGGTTCACTATAGTATAAGAACTACTCAATTGGTTCAGTGTGTAAGTTTTAAAATTATTCTATCAATTTTTTTGACACACATTCTGAATTGACATACATTATTATAACATTATATTTTGTTTTTCCAATGACTGCTTACTCAGACCTTTGTAAGCATTCCTCTGCAAAATAATTTTTCAATTTACCTGTGATGAGGCCAAAATACCTAATCTGTTGCTGGGAGCACAGGTCTACTCCAAAACCTGGGATTTAGGCAAAGTTTGACTGCCCCCCTTGAGTTTTTGTTCTTTAGTTGACAACAAAAAACAAAAACTCAAGGGGGGCTTTCCTACTTCAAGGGGAACTTTCCTACAGCACACAGCTGACATTGTAATTGTCCCATTCATTCAGAGAGATTAATTCCCAAGTAATTTCTTATCCCTGAGATATCTGTAACAGCGCGGTGAGGTAGTCTGGGCAGGTAGTCGCAGGCTGTCTTAGGTGACAGCCTGCGATCACCTGCCCACTGGCTAGTGGTGAGGGGTGAGGAGAGGAGGGGAGGGGAGGGGATTTAATATCTTGTCTTATATCAGACTAGGTTTTTTATATGTGGTTCACTTTTACAGTTGTATATTATAGGAACAACCTGGATGACGGTGTTGTTTACCCAAGGAGTTACTTCTTGGTTTACCTTGACAAGAATCAGATCACCAGATACAGCTGTCTCTGAGATTATCAGATTATCAGATTATCAGATGGTTGCATCCCGAAGGTGTACCAGGTATGTAGAGGAAGTATAGAATGTCACACTTATGAGTATTAGAGATGTGGTGAATGCTGTGGTGAGTATAATAAGGCATTAAATTCTGTTGGTATATTATGGGAGGTCATGACTTTGTGAATGCTGAATAATCCAGAAGCCAAAGACACAAATTTGTTCTCAATTCCAGCGGATGAGGCTGAAAACTCAACAGTTGCCCAGTTTCTCTCTTTTCAGTCCAATTTCAGGCTAAGTACCATGTAGGGTTGTTAGTTTTTGTCCAACAGGCAAAGGTCCAGGTCTTGTATCTCAGAACTGATCAAATAGATGCGTTTGGCAGTATTATAAAATGGTGAGTTATAATATATGGGGGAGAGGGAGTTCATTGGTAAAACAGTTAGTAAAGAGAATCAGTTTCAGTCCCTTCAGTCCCCGTCAGTCAAGCTGGTATATCATTTCCAATTACTCAACTTCTACACTTCATACATTAAACATTCCTGAGCAGCAATATTAACCATTCTCCAAGCTCCCTAGATGAGCACAAACATGATATACCAATAGCTTATATGATACATCAACATAAAGGAATCAAGTCTGTCAAAATAAAAACGCAACACAGTGTTAGGATATATAAATGAGCAACTCATAAAATAGAAACAGACATTTTTAAACGTATATACTGCAAAAACTACAAAAATTCTCTGTCTTATATTCTATCATGTTCTGTCGATCATCTCACACGTCCAGTTTGTCTCTAATAGACAGGGAAGCCCCACTCCGCAAAGATAAATAATCTTTTTGTAAACTTGGAAAGTCCCAACGTGATGATCCAACCAAAGACGCCACAAGGTCAAATATCATGACCTCTATTCTAATTTGTTGATCATTTTCTCCAATCTCTAGCTGATGAATGATGTGAGCAGTGCACAGATAGATAGATTGAGATCAGGAGTTATCTGCCATGTAAGACAAAGAGAGAATCCAAATCATACAATTTTAACTCGTCATCCGCAGGTGAGTGAGCCCCCCTCCCCCCCCCCCCCCCCGCTCCACTTCTACCAGAAGTTATAGAAATAAATTATTTTACCAGCTGCATTTTGTGAATTGAGAAGTCTTATCATGACCATTCAACCTAAGTTGCCGTCACCTCAACCTTATCTTATTGCTCACCTGCTATAATTTTTAGTCATTGTGTGATGTGAACAGGAATCAGACCATAGATGGATTGAGATCCTCAGATCAGGAGTTGTCTGTAGTTTGTGGGAAATATGTGGGAATCTGAGTCATATGATGAAAACTGTAATTCACATGACCTGAAAGGATAATAAGTAAGTAAAAAGTGATTGATAACTGACTTACCACAGGTGTTATAATCATGTGTACTTCGAATGTAGTGTAGTCTGATAAGTTCACCTTGAAGACTTAGCTTCAGCTTTACGCAAAAACTGAGTATCAAGCCCATCACGTCTAATTAGCTAAGTCGGTTTACAATTATCACACATACACTCTGTTACACTATCTCTCTTATAAAGGAAGTAAATCTACTTTACTGCATCCCGTTGAACCCTCTCAATGTTTTTTCTGGAGTGCTACCTGATGTGGGGCCACACTTGTACAGCATATTCCAGTGTAGGCTTAACAATAGTCTTGAAGGCGAGTGATTTTGATCTGACAGGACCCCATCTAAGACGTCGCTTGAGAAACCCTAGTGCTCTGTTAGCCTTACCAATAATACTACTGACATGAACACTAAGGAAATTTTAAATAAAATGAGTGTCTCATTTGGCTAACAGTGTGTGAATGTGTTTTGCAATACCAATACTAGGATACAGCTACTACATTATTTTCTAATTAATAGTAGTAGGCCTGCTTATGATACCATAAATGGTAATATACAAGAATTATCTTGTGCATTTTTATCTGTAGGACTACACGGAGTTGTTGGACGCTGAACTCTAGGAGGAAAAGATACATACATACTAATTTCTAAAAACTATCAAGGCAGAGGCAGCTGCAACAAGACCTTAACTCGCTAGAGAATAGTAAGCTGGTTGGGACATGCATTTCGATCCTTTCAAGTGGGAAGTGATACGCTTCAGTCGGGAAAAAAAGCCGGCAGAACAGAGAAAGTATACTATCCACAATGAGCAGATCCCACACAGACCTCATTAGATATCCGGGAGTGACGATCCAATCAGACCTGTGCTGGAATGCTCACATTGACTTCACTACTGCCAGGGCATCAAGTCCTCGAGGCTTTATCCATGCACCATCCCTCCCCAGTCAAGCTGAGCCAGAGCACATAAGCAGCTCATTAAACCAGTGCTGGAATATGCTAGCTGCAGTCGAAGACACTATCAGGCAGACTTGAAGCATCCCAAGTTAGTCAACTATCAATATCAATATTTATGAAATAACAATTAATGTACTCAGTCAGCTATTCGACTCTTTTCCTTACAATATTGACATAATTAAAACATAATCATGTATGTATGTATTTATGTTCCTCCTAAAATCAGCAGTGTGATGTACTGGAGTGAATATATAAGGTCTGTTGTGATAAATAAGGGTCCGCTACGCCAGTCTGCTCCTTACCTCCGCTAAAAGGTCATCCCCCAGTGCTAAATACTCCAATCAAAGTTAAAATGCACCGTCAAGTCAAGCGTTCAGCACAGCTTCATCCCAGTCAGGGCCTTAAAAAACAGTCAATAGAATTAAATAGAAAAGAGGAACTAGGAAACATTTTATGATATCTGCTTATCTATTAATTTGCACCGCTGGGGGGCCGTCAAGCGGGGGAGGGGGAAGTCTGGGGGGCTCAGACTAGGTTTTATGTTGAGTTGACAAATAATTAGGAATCTTGTACACCTTGATTGCATATTACAACATTTTATACTCATTTGACAGACTATCCGGGCTGAGTCAGCTGGAGAAGCTGTATATATCATACAATCATTTCTCAGTGGGTGGTCTGCCTACTTGTATATACAATCTAACCTCCTCAGAATGCCGAACACGAGGGACTCTAATGACCTCAAGAGAAGACAGGTGAGTCATGTGTGTGTATCTCAAAAGGTAAGGGCTTCACTCAAGCTTAAAAGTTATAAAATCAATGGAACAGCCATGAAGCTGCTTACCTTTAACCTTTAAGTTGATGTGAACCGTGAGTCATCTGTGTTTACTGCAGCATTGTTAGCACTGCTAGCACTGTTAGCACTGCCAACACAGCTAGCACTGCCAGCACTGTTAGCACTGCCAGCACAGCTAGCACTGCCAGCACTGTTAGCACTGCCAGCACTGCTAGCACTGTTAGCACTGCCAGCACTGTTAGCACTGCCATCACTGCTAGCACTGTTAGCACTGCCAGCACTGCATAGTGTAGAACAAGAGTATAAGGGAAAAGAAAGTTAGGATTCTATTTACAAGTTATATAATATAACATAATTGCGCAGGCCTAACTGATTGGATGCTGACAGTCTGCTGATAGCTGTGGGGATAACTGATTGCATAAACTGAAGCTTCCATCAAACGGGCCGAGTTTAAGCACTTAAACTATATGTCAACCTGTCTGTCCTTGCTTGGCAGCTAATCTTCCACTGTTAGTAGTCAGTTTTCAGTTCTCCATACTTACAGACAACAGACCACTAGTTATGCAAAAGCTTGTTTCCTGTATGTTGGGTAGCCCTATCATGTTAGGCTGATTAAACACAAGGTCACCATAAAGTTACATATTATGGCTTCTACCATTAACTGTTTGTGTGTTATAGAATATAGCTGAGTTATGATGTGGGCATAAGCAGACCATATATTGAATATGAGCCATAGATCAGGAGTTATCAGCTGTTTCTGAGAAGAAAATCTAAATATTCTGGTAAGCCGGTATAAATCTATCATATCACTTCAAAACTCCTTGTAGTTAAAGATACTGATAATTGAAACTTGCGAATCTAGAATAGATAAAAGCAAAAAGTTATTCCTGTAAGTAATTCTTGTTCAACCTTGAAGACTTAAAGTAGAAGACAACACTGGCACCACTAAACACGTATCAAGATACAACAAACCTTCACCAGTAGGCAACATACTTAACAATAGATATGCAAAGTATAAGCTTTGGATATGCACCACAGGGCAGTCAGTAGCCCCTCCACCCCATGGCTGCATTAAACTGAATCAGGTTGAGAAGCTGTTATAATCTCAAAGAGAATGCTGAATTGTTGTTATTAAAAGCAATAAGATTGTTCTTTTAGATGATTTTGTAACTGAGATGACTGTTTATATATTAAGATTGACACAACAAAAGAAAACTGCCTCGATTCGAGTAAAAAAATTCTTTTATACATCAATTTTTCCCAATAATATATTTATTTGGAGAGTACGGGTATTTGAGTTACTGAAACAAAATGGCGGACGAGAGTCTGTAATTGAAATAAATAAAATCTTCAAATTTAACATTTATTTATGACATCCAAATTTTGAAGAAGTGCATCATTACGCATCAAATATCAAAATATAACTTTTGTGGTTGTCTGCCACTTTAAGTATAAACTATGATATTCATAGGGTCATATCTTGGCAGGGAAGAGATAGTAAAATATTGACATACCATTGTCAGGTCTATCAGTAACTACAAACAAATAAAGCCATGGCTACATTAGCCGATTTTTACATCGATTTGGGGTCACGAGTGGTTAATCGGGGGATCTGCATGAGTGATTACTCGTGTTAAGTGGACATCGAACTTGTTGGTCTTTTGCCAGAGTGATCTGGACGATCCTCTATGCTGATTGGTTGTTGATTGCTTGCTTCAATAATTACGCAGTTAAACACGTCATCTATCAAATCGTGGCAGGGAAGAGATAGTAAAATATTGACCTGCCATTGTCAGGTCTATCGGTAACTACAAACAAATAAGGCTGACCGCAAATTGTATTGATCAAAAGTCAGACCCAATTTTGCTTCGAAGATCTGACCGCAGTCAATCTCTTTGGAAGAAGATTGAGGACATTGAGATACAATGTCAGTGCGAAGTTGGTATTAACATCACAACTGTTCAGATGCTAGAACATATACTCAGTAGTTGTATCTGATGAATTTTTAGTTTGACGGAACGATGAGGTCAAGGTGGTATTCATAACTAATGTCATATAAAATTTATCATGTTACATCAGACTGATTTTTGTGTCTTATTCTTTTATTTGAAGAAGAAGTTTGTCTGCAGTTTGAGAAATCTCGATCCCAAGATGCGTATGTGTCTGAGAGTAACATAATATCTGTAATCAGCCACAAGGAAGCTTTCTCTCTTATTCACCTGCTCGCCTACTCACCACTTACTGGCCAGGAAAGTCTTGTAAATCTGCAGACACGCTTACTCATAAAGTGAGCTTATTTAAATGAGTGGAACTGATGATTACCTAAAACCTACTGGTTACGAAAGGTATAACAACGTGTAGGAGTTGTCTTGTCACACATATAAGATAGACAACTTCATGTAAGATGGAATTCAGGTCATTTTCATGTGTCTTATACCGCTATAGTTCTCCAATGATATGAACACATCTCCATCTGATCAAATTATGTAACTCTAACAGCCACACCGAATTAAAATTCTAAACATTCTACTAAGTTGTGACCAGTTGTATTATTACCATTTATTCATGCACATCAATTTAACATTCAATGTGATACTTAATGCTTTTAGAGTATTGTTTATGTTGTCTTAGAGTATCTCCTTTCTCACATTCCTTTACTTTACTTTATAAACAGCGGTTGTAAAATGATTGCGACGAAATGACTGACTAGATGTTCTTTTTAATTATCATAAAATGTTCTAATTTTGCTAATCTTCATTTTTCTATACTTTCAAAAAGATTTGTGTTACTTGTCCGCTCATAGCATACTTATATCACTCTTATATCAAATCCTCAATAAATATGTGAAATACTTTTCACCTAATAGCCTTGATACAGGAAAACAAGTTGGTACGGAGGAGTCAAATGAGATGAATAGCAATGTTTGAAATGTTAAGGATTGTTCTCATTGGGAAAGTGGACCAAAAAATGTGGAGAATACTTTTTAGGATAGTTTAGTTACTGCATTTAAACAATTTTTTTCTTGCTCTGAAAATGAGTTCCATCCTGGCTGGATTTCCAAATTCAGGTAGATAGGCATTAATCAATACCCCTTTCTCTATGCTATTTGAGCTGCTACGATATAGCTAATGGTTCACGGTTCCCCAGTATGGTGTCACCAAAATCATCGATACACAATCTTTAAATTAGTGGCATTTCCAAAAAGTTATTGCAGCACATTAAATTGCAGCTTGAAAAAAAATTTGCTGCTCACCAATTTTGAGAAAAATAATATCTTCTAGATTGTTTTTACCTGCCCCCCACCCTGTCATGTGTGCTAGGGGATAATTATTAACATTGCTGCACCAGAATGTTGACCCAGTTATACTTGATTTGGGTCACAAAGATGTTACATAACTCTTTGTGTCATTATCTAGGTATATAGGACATACAGGATGAAAAGGAGGACATAGCTTGTTTTTGGGATAATTCCTAATTTTCCTACAAAACTCAACTAATTTGAGAAAATCTGAGTTGCAAAAGCCAAGTAATGTAGAAAAAACGGCACATTTATAAGCATATTATCTGGCTATTACAGTATGAGCCTATTGTTGGTATTTACCAGTAGTATGAGCTGGCTATCATGTGAGTTTTCACCATTCTGAATGGTTTGGCAGCTGAAAGCTTAGTACTGTATTAATCAGATATCAAAATCATTCTGTCGCGCGTATATATAATGATGAGTAGGTAAATAACCAAATATTCAAGACAGTTACGCATGTGAAACTATGAACTTTATAGGAGTTTTACAGTAGAGCCAATCCTTGCATACATAATGTTATGTACAGTGTTCTCCCCAACAGCACCAAGGGTGGAACTCAAATCTTTCGATACACCAGATATTACAGGATGCTATTGACATGTAGGAGAGACACCAGAATACAAGAAGTAAATGTATGAACCGTTCATCTACATGATATTAATAAAACAAAAATAGCTGAATTCTAAAGCACGCCTGGGTTCGCTCAAATACCTTCGACTTTTTACACATATTTAATTCAATTATTTAGGCTAGCCCACCCTGCCATGTGTGCTAGGAGGTAACTATTTTTGCTATAAATAATAGCATTATATGTATGAGCCAGAAAGCTGACCCAGTTGGTCGGTGGGTAGATTGGGGTCACAGATACATTACATAACTCTATGGGTCATTATATAGTTATATAGGACATACAGGATGAAAAGGAGGACATACCTTGTTTTCGGGATAATTCCCAACTTTTCAGCAAAATGAGAATAATACTGATTTGGAAAGCCAAGTAATTTACAAGAAATGGCTCATTTATAAGCATATAATTTGGCTATTACAGTATGAGCCTATCAGTGGTACTTACCAGTAGTATATGTTGGCTATCTCGTGGACTTTCACCATCCTGAATGGTTTGACAGCTGAAAGCTTGGTACTGTATTAACCAAATATCAAAATTATTACCTCACCAGTATATACAATGATGTATAGGTAAATAACCAAATAACCAAGACAGTTACGCATGTGAGACTATGGACTTTATAGGAGTTTTACAGTAGAGCCAATCCTTGCGTACAGAATGTTATGTACAGTGTTCTCCCTAGCAGCACCAAGGATGGATCTCAAATCTTTCGATACACCAGATATCACTTGGTGTTATTGACATGTTGGAGGGACACCAGAATACAAGGAGTAAATGTATTAAGTGTTTATCTACATGATATTAATAAAACAAAACTATATGGATTTTAAAGCATGCCTGCGTTTGCTTAAATACCTTCGACTTTTTCACAATATTAAATTCATTTATTTCGGCTAGCCCACCCTGTCATTTGTGTTAGGGGGTAACTTTGTCCTTGACGTAAATAAAAGCATCAGATTGTTCTTCCAGAAAGCTGACCCAGCTGTGCTGTGGGTAGATTTGGGTCACAGAGATGTTACATAACTCTCTGGGTCATTATCTAGTAATATAGGACATACAGGATGGAAAGGAGGACAGAGTCTGTTTTCCCATTTTCACATTCAATTATGTTCTCTACCAGCAGACTGATGTTCTCTAGTTCTGTTCTCTAGTCAGTAGTAGGCAAATTAATGTAAATTTAGTAAGAAAATAGACGACATTGACCAATATATTTATAAGAAGAAAAATTTTACCAGTTGTTTTTATTGTTTGATTTTCTTTTTTATAAATCTTTTTAACTAGCGAACATTCCCCTGTTTGCAGGACTTCAGGACGCCTCTGCTCACAAATTACCAGGCTACATAAAGTAAACATTAGACCATAAGGACAAGAACAAATTAGCTAACCATGCAATAACATCAAGAGATATAGCCGACAGATGATAAAACAGAGTCAACTGTCAACGTCTCTAAACTCCTCATATCAACTACAACAATATCCCAGACCTCCTAGCTTCCATTATCCGGTCAGTGTGCGATTCGGAGTTCAACAATAATAATATGATGATTCTAAATATAATTTTTTGATTATTATTATTATTATTATTACTATTTGTATGTCAATTGTCACTTTGCAAGCTTTCAGAACAACTCGTCAGATTTCAATTTGACAAAAACAATAGGCACCAAAACGTCACCTCAGGTAGTTAGACAATCTTTATTATCAGAGTATATATAATTTATTTTTGAGAAAGAACTGCCATTGAGGCATATTAGACTGGCACTTTGAAAAAGGGCAGCCGCTGTGGTAAAAAAGTAAAATTTGATCTGATTGGTCGGATTAATCAATTTATCGGACGGCTTTGAAGTTAAAGATTCATCAAAATCTATAAATAACAAAATATTGTTGGAAAAAAATCTGAAGCACAAATAATTTACACAGCATACAACAAAATAAATAGTCTGGAAAGTATCGTTGCCTTCAAAGCTACATGTCATGTACAGGCAAAACCTTCTTGATGGAAACCTCTATGATTTGAAAAAATAAAACAAGAAAGAGCCTGCAAGCTGACAGTTTGAAGTCACCACGGCAGTAAGTTGTTGGTAATACAGGAAAAAGTTTGAGATCGTCCACCAAGAGAATCCCTACACTGACTCACTTGTGGCCTCCCAGATGGCAAAAACATTCAGGCATAAATAAACAAATAGCAATCCAGAATACGAGAGTATGCTGACAAAGGCCTCATATTTAGGAGTTATGCTCCCACATCTTCAGCGGCGTAGAAATCGAAGGGGTTGTTTTTGTTAATTTTGAGCTGAGGAGGGTCAGGTTGTGGACAAGTACTGAGATCGTAACATCGTAACATCTGATACTCACTCGGACCTCCCCGGTCTACCATTGTGTGCTTCAGCTTTTCGTGACGTAGTCTGAAATAAGAATAGACTTTGATAAGACAGGATCACAATCATACTCCGCGGGAGAGAGGAACAGTACCGCTTGAATTCACTCCACTGTTTTTTCTGAATAATGAGCCTATTTCATACACAAAGATGAGTGTCATCTCAAAAGCCGCTGCCAATGCTGCTGCTGCTGAGGAAAGACTTTTAAAGGCAGGAAGCCTGTTGCGCAGATGTATAACAAAATCAAAAGAGAGTTGAGAATTGGCTCAAGCTGATCAAATGTGTTAATCATAAAGGATAGAAGCTGTAACTAATGGAAACCTTAAACATTCAGAATGACTTGATGCTAGGTCTGGAACACTGACACAAATATCAGTAAAATTATTCTATTTCAAACAGTCATCAATAGACATTTGGGGTTTCGGAGCTTTAAATTTCAATTGTAATCACAACATTATCTGGTACCTGCTATGATACAATTTGTTGACTCGAAGCCTCGTCAAAATTAAGACTTTGGCTTACTTTAGTCACTTGTTGGTGAATTGTGATGATAAGTGAAGACATGGGTCTTGAAGACAAGGAATCATGGCCCTAACGTTATTTATTTATTTATAGAGGTTTTCTTAGAAGTGTACAGATAACAAAAGAATTCTATTTTAGGTAACTTGTTGACCTCTGAAAACAGCAAAAAAAAACATGTTATGCTTACTACCAAAGTTTAACACAGAGTTTATTATAATTAATAACATGTGGCATTATGAGTAACTTATGATAAGTGACATACGACCTAATGCCTTGTGTCTCGTGGGTCATAAACAGAGAACCTTACTGCAGCAGCAACTAAACACATTAGTATCTGAATCTGCCTAAACTGTAAATTTTGCGCCTTGAAAAGACGCCTCATTCTTGGCTCAGAGTTTTGCTTTGGACTCCTAAACTTGCGACTCACAAATTTTGACTTGGTTACTACTGTTTGGCAATATCACAATATTTTGTTTCTAATATCAATACAGCATCATCATTTCATTCAGGTGTCAATTCGTGGATACCTGCCTGCTCCTCAGAGGAGTACAGAATATATATTATGATATACAGGAAAGTTCTCAACAAACGAGACAAGGGTATTGATCGGGATCAAACTCTCAATAAGACATGACAGGACATCAAAGATAACAAGCAAAGAATGGGAGAGGCTAGTCTAGGTGTCCAGACATTGGTGAGGGTAGTCTGGACCCTTAGACTATGGAGAGGCTGAAGCTATACTAATAAGACATTCAGGCTCATATAAGAGCTGACTAGGACTATCGTACAAGTAGTGGGGAAAGTCAAGCAGGAGGTCAAAGTAAGAAAACATTTCTATAAATCATTGATATGTTTTTTGTGTAACTAAAGAGTCTAACTTCTAGTGGTGAAAAGAATATCCAAAGAATACCAATTTCTATTTTGAACTTTTCATACAGAATTTTGATTTCTCTGGAGGATTTTGTGGGCACAATGTGTCCCAGAGAGCTTCTCCTAATGATATCTGACACAGTTTTAATGTGGAACTCATGGTAATAATGGGTAGATAAGAAAACTGCTTTCAACTTTCTGTGTAGTAAAAAATGATTAGGTAATAAGACAGAGAAAGGATAATTCTACATATATAGGGTGTTATCCAGTACTCAACTATCACCCTCATCAGGGTGGGGGGCAGGGTGCGCCCCAAACAAACCTCTGATACAGGGGAGAGTAAAGTACAGGCTACACATAGCGATATCTTACCTGATACCTGCGTGTCTCGGGTTATAAGCTGAAGTCGATCTGTCTCTATATTTAATGTTCAATAAATCTTTTTTAAATATTGATTTCCTTCAACATTATTTGGCTTCATTAAACATGCACAGTCTTAAATACAGCTGGTGCGCCTTGTTTAGAAAGGGAGTCGACTCGAAACAAATAATGAGATTCTTGTTTTAGTGTAATATATTGTTGGCGAACTACTAGTGATTTTGTTCGCATAGCTATAAGGCCGGAATACACAGCTTCTGAGGAACACCACCAACCTTTTGCCCACTTTAGGTGGAGCTGTAAACGTTCTGTCTCTGAGTTGTTTGGCTATGGTAGCGTCGTCTACATGGAAAGTCTGTCGGGCGTGGTTCAGTCTGGCCTGGATCTCTCTCTGTATCTCCTACAATTAGAATAAAATTTTAACGAAACTAATCTCTATGACAACAAATCAGTATTTTTAGGAACTGTTGTTACGTCTCTCTTTTTTGTGATAGAATCCTTTAGTAGTTGCTCTGATGATGAACCTGATAGTTAAGTTCCATTGCAGCTATAGGCATAATGGTGCATGTGACGTATATGATGTATTTGATGTATTTGATGTATTTGATGTATTTGATGTGTATGATGCATATGATGTATTTGACGTACATGATGTATATGATGTATATGATGCAATTGATGCATATGATGTATATGATGTATTTGAAGTACATGATGTATATGATGTATACAGTGTATACGGTGTATATGATGTATATGATATATATGATGTACATGATGTATTTGACGTACATGATGTATATGATGTATATGATGCAATTGATGCATATGATGTATTTGATGTGTATGATGCATATGATGTATTTGAAGTACATGATGTATATGATGTATACAGTGTATACGGTGTATATGATGTACTGATGTATATGATGTATACAGTGTATATGATGTATATGATATATATGATGTATAATTTACACAGCATACAACAAAATAAATAGTCTGGAAAGTATCGTTGCCTTCAAAGCTACATGTCATTTACAGGCAAAAGCTTCTTGATGGAAACTTCTATGATTTGAAAAAATAAAACAAGAAAGAGCCTGCAAGCTGACAGTTTGAAGTCACCATGATAGTAAAGGAAAAAAGTTTGAGATCGTCCACCATTAATACAAGAGAATCCCTACACTGACTTACTTGTGGCCTCCCAGATGGCAAAAACATTCAGGCATAAATAAACACCTAGCAATCCAGGATATGAGAGTATGCTGACGAAGGCCTCATATTTAGGAGTTATGCTCCCACATCTTCAGCAGCGTAGAAATCGAAGGGATTGTTTTTGTTAATTTTGAGCTGTGGAGCGTCAGGCTATGGACAAGTACTGAGATCGTAACATCGTAACATCTGATACTCACTCGGACCTCCCCGGTCTACCATTCAGCTTTTCCTGACGTAGTCTGAAATAAGAATAGACTTTGATAAGACAGGATCACAATCATACTCCGCGGGAGAGAGGAACAGTACCGCTTGAATTCACTCCACTGTGTTTTCTGAATAATGAGACTATTTCGTACACAAATATGAGTGTCATCTCAAAAGCCGCTGCCCATGCTGCTACGCTTTCTCAGGAACGACTTTTAAAGGCAGGAAGCCTGTTGCGCCGATGTATAACAAAAACAAAAGAGAGCTTCGCTTTGGCTCAAGGTGATCAAATGTGTTAATTATAAAGGATAGAAGCTGTAACTAATAGAAGCCTTTAACATTCAGAATGACTTGATGCTAGGTCTGGAACACTGACATAAATATCAGTAAAATTATTATATTTCAGCCAGGCGCGAACTCAAACAGTTGTCAATAGACATTCGGGGTTATGGAGCTTTCAATTTCTATCGTAATCACAACATTATCTGAAACCTGCTATGATACAATTTGTTGACTCAAAGTGTCGTCAAAATTAAGACTTTAGCTTAATTTAGTCACTTGTTGGTAAATTGTGAAGATGAGTAAAGACAAGGGTCTTGTGGATTGGCACCAGAGTGAGTAATGACTGAGCATGAGCCTCACTTGGACTTGGACTGTGACTTGGACTGTGACTTGAACCTGACTTGGACTGTGACTCGTGTCTCGTCACTTGAAATGAAGTGAATCATGACCCTAAAGTTAACTTCTGAAAAGCGACAAGCTACCTAATGCCTTGTGGGTTGTAAACAAAGAACCTTACTGCAGCAGCAACTAAACACATAAGTGTCGGAATCTTCCTAAACTGTAAATTTGGCATTTTATCTATATATAGGTTTAGACGCCATTTATTTGTGTTTTGTTACATAAAAAGACTCCCTATTCCTGTGTTTTGTTTTGGACTCCTAAACTTGTGACTCACAACTTTTGACTTGGTAACTATTTTTTGGTAATATCACAATTATCTGTTTCAAAATATTAAATCAGCATCATCATTCTACTTGGCTGCTCCTAAGAGGAGTACGGAACATATGGTGCACACATATCGGCAAATTCTCAAAACAAGATAAGGGTAATGATCAAGATCAGACTCTCAATCAGACATGACAGGACATTGAAGATCACAAGCAAAGAATGGGAGAGGCTAGTCTGGGTGTCCAGACATTGGAGAGCGTAGTCTGGACCCTTAGACTATGGAGAGGCTGAAGCTTTACTATAAGACATTCAGGCTCATATTAGAGCTGACTAGGACTATCGTACAAGTAGTGGGGAAAGTAAAGCAGGAGGTCAAAGTAACAAAATATTTTTATAAATCATTGATAAGTTTTTTCGTGTAACTAAAGAGTCTTACTTTAAGTGGTGAAAAGAATATTCAAAGCATAACAATTTCTTATTTGAACTTTTTGTGATGAATTTTAAATTATCGAGTCAGATTTTGCCCTTATTGGCTTTTCTGGGGGATTTTGTGGTCACCATGTGTATAAGGGAGCTCTCCTGATAATATCTGACACAGTTTTAATGTGGAACTCATGGTAATAATGGGTAGATAAGAAAACTGCTTTTAACTCTGTGTTGTAAAAAAACTATGTGATTAGGTAATAAGACAGAGAAATGATAATTCTACATAATTATACAGTGTGTAATCCCGTACTCAACTATCACCGTGACCAGGGAGGGGGAGCAAGGTGCGCCCCCACCAATCCTCTGATACAGGGGAGAGTAAAGTACAGGCTACCCATAGCGATATCTTACCTGATACCGGCGTGTCTCGGGTTATAAGCTGAAGACGATCTGTCTCTATATTTAACATTCAATAAATATTTTTAAATATTGACTTCTTTCAACATTATTTGGCTTCATTAAACATGCAGTCTTAAATACAGCTGGTGCGCCTTGTTTAGAAAAGGAGTCGACTCGAAACAAAAAATGAGATTCTTGTTTTAGTGTAATATATTGTTGGCGAACTACTAGTGATTTTGTTCGCATAGCTATAAGACCTGAATGTACAGCTGAGGAACACTACCAACCTTTTGCTCACTTTAGGTGTAGCTGTAAACGTTCTGTCTCTGAGTTGTTTGGCTATCGTAGCGTCGTCTACATGGAAAGTCTGTCGGGCGTGGTTCAGTCTGGCCTGGATCTCTCTCTGTATCTCCTACAATTAGAATAAAATGAAAAGAAGTGATAACGAAACTAATCTCTATGACAACAAATCAGTATCTTTAGGAACCAAAACTTGTGGTTGTTACGTCTCTCTTTTGCGATATAAGCCACTCTGATGATGACCCTGATTAGTTTGGTAGCATTGTAGCTATTGGCAGTTAAAAGTCCTATAGATGAATAGGACATGCTCAGGAGAGGGAAAATAAAATATAAATCCCCTCTATTATGTGTATCTCTGATAGATAATCATTTCATAGTTAAATATGTCAGAGTTACGCATACTAACAAGCTTCATGTGATCATACAATAACATATACATAATGATGTATATGATGTACATGATGTATATGATGTATACGATGTATACGATGTACATGATGTATACGATGTATACGATGTACATGATGTATACAATGTATATGATGTACATGATGTATACAATGTATATGATGTATATGATATATATGATGTATATGATGTATATAATGTATATGATATATATGATGTATATGATGTATATGATGTATACCTCTTCCCCGTCAGAGTTAGCAGCTGAGTCCTCGTGTACGACTTGATGTGTGTTTATCTTCCCCTCAATCACCGGATGTTCAGGCATAGACATCGGGTCAACAAGCATATCAAACGGAGCCATAGGGTGCTGCCAGGTACTAACATTGTATATATCCCACGGCTCTGGCTGTCCAAATGTACCTACAATACGCCGAGAATATATAACAATATTAATGGTGTAATCCTGTACTCAACTATCACCCTTATCAGGGTGGGGGGCAGGGTGCACCCTAACAAACCTCTGATACAGGGGAGAGTAAAGTACAGGCTACACATAGCGATATCTTACCTGATACCAGTATGTCTCGGGTTACAAGCTGAAGTCGACCTGTCTCTAAATTATAATTAGAGAATATATAACAAATATTAATGGTGGTTAGGTAAGGGGGGTAGATAAAGTTTGATCTGTTTGCCTGCATTAAGACGCGCCTCCTCCCCTGGTCACGTCACAGCGGCATGCAGCCAGCGGCGTGACCAGTGGGGGAGCAACTCCAAATGCTGGCAAATAAATCAAACTTGATCTAGTCGAGGGTGGGTGGGGGTGGCTGATATCAGAACATGCCTCTTATCATTTCTATCTGACATGTAAGTTACTGGGACAGACAAGTCACAATAATCCAGCCTGACACAGACCCCTGTTATTGGCTTTCTTGGCCCTGTCACAGAGCCTTCAATGTCGGAGCCTTCAGACCCTCCCCCCTCCTCCCTCATATGTGACCTGAGTACCTTTGGAGCTTATGGAGAAAATTTTTTGGTGAATTATATTGTCGAAACCATCTGGAAGACTCGAGCATGATGGTAAATTTTGCCAAAATATACTGGTCCTAGCACTAGAGATAAGTAAACTACTATTGTTTAGAACAAAAAAAACCTGTTTTTGTAAATAAAAGATCTGCAATGAAGATACAAGTACTATGAAGGGGACAGATCTGAAATCATCTCTGTGTTACATAAATCTTATATCTGCAATATCTTATAAATATAGTAATAGCAGAGGTTAAGCAAAATGAATGAAATATCAAACAATATGTTTGAGAAAATTAATTCAAAGACTACCCAAAGACCAAAGCATGTTATAGTCAGGCAGTTACTTATATTAAAGTTGTGTCAGATTTGCATGGTGGAAAAATTCAATGCTCTACTTGGCATGAATTATTGATTGTGGAAAGAGTGCCTGTACAAAGGGAAAGTAACTCTCATTCTCTGCATTATGATGTCACAGTCTCCCGGAAGTGCTTATTAGTTTACTTATTAAATGTTTCTCATTAAATAATAAGTGCTTATTAAATTTCCTTGTGTTGCATATCCGGGAGACTGGAACATCATAATGTAGAGAAGGAGATTTACCTTCCCTTATGACAGGCACTCTTTTTCACTATCAATATTTCATATAGAGCATTGAATTTTTTACCCTGCAAATCTGACACAACTTTATCATAAGGAACTGCCTGACTATAACATGCTTTGGTCTTTGGGTAAGTCTTTAAAAACTACTATATAAAACAATATTATTAAACAGTTTGATGAACAAACTGACCAGGAATGAATTACACTTACACTAAAACATATCTGCAGGACGTCATGTCTGTATAAATAACACTTAGAGATACTAATCTGTCTAGCCAAACAAATCATTAAAGTAAGATATCGCTCAATTTGTGAAGCACATGTTGACTATTTGAATCGGGAAAGTCCGAGGAAAAATCATAGGAAATATCAGACAATCACTATCTCATCACAATTAACACAACTTGGTAGTTATTGAGATTTACTGCACAGCTCAATCTACCTTTTCCGCTACATTAAGTTAATTTTTTAGAAAACTAGCTCGCTGATAGATTTTTCTGCCCCTGACACAGTCTTCTTGAGCAAAGACATTACAGAATCTTTAAAAGAAAATTGATCGATCTAAGACCTAGAGATGTTGATGAGACATAATTAACATTCCAACATACAGATATAGTCACCATCTTTGTTCCACAGTCTGACGGAGCAGTCATTGGAGGCTGTGATCAGCAGCTTGTGTTCATCTATAAAATCTAGTTAGTTTATTACCTCCATATGGGCTCGCCATGTTGTAATCACTGAAAGATAAATAAGATTTTTGTACGTAACTGAGAACAGGGTGCAGTCGATCACTCCACTCTATAAATATTTATGAGACAGCAATTGCTAAGACAAAAATTGTCTTTGATCAAAAGGCTGGAAGAAGCTCAGTTATTGTGTTCCTGGATTGTCATGCCCATATCTCATTACATATGGGTATAACAAAGTTGACAAAGATAGTTCTATGGGCATAGCTTTCAATACTAGAGGACGGTCATTTTGCAGTCCAAGGTTGGAAGTCTAAGGATGTTTGGCTGTGTTTCCTGCGGTAGTATGGGCACAATTGGAATGCAACTTTGTACTACTTAAAGCACCCTAGCAGTGAAGACCCTAGGAATATTTCAATATGATTTTACATCATATGATACACATTCTACAGCCAATCAGGTTGACACTTACGCTCTGGTGGTTTAGTTATTCTTTGATTGAGTCCATATTCTGATACATTCCAGCAGTGTATAAATCCAAAGCTATCTCCACTATATAACACCTGATCTCCACCGTTCAGTACTAACGTTGTGATCATAACATTAGAGTGCTTGCTCTATAATGAAATAAACTTCAGGTTTAGGTATATTTTCTTGGTTTAACTCAGACTACTGGGTTTGCTGGTACCCAAGGGGTGCGCAGAGTGGAATACCATCGAGAGTCACTCAACGCAGTCAATGCAGTTCCACCCCTTAGATTTTGTCAATGGACAGATTACAGAGAAACAGTGTAGAAATAGATATTAAATAGAGTCACTCGATCGTATATTCGGAGGTCTAGACCCACATGATTTGTAGCTCTCAAATATGTTATATCTCCGTCCTGTAACAAAATATGACAACAATACCAATATAGATTCCATCAAGTTTAACGAAATAAAAGTGACAGCACTTACTCCTTTGAACTTGGCTAGCAGATGTCCACCTTAGAACACAATCCAGAAGTGTATACACCCTCTTGGTCCTGAGGCTATCAGAGACTCAGCGCCTTTGTTATAAGCTCGAGTTTTCATAAACATCACTTGATTGACAGTCCCATCACCATCCACTGTGGGTGAATATAGAAATATTATTTATACCAGCAATCATCATGCAAAAATAAAATGGCTGAGCTTTTGGCTGTTTCTGCAAAAAAAAAGGAAGGGTAACTTTCATCAAAATTTACACATACTTGATACTTGCCGACGTAATCTCCACTTCTTAGTGTAGAAGGTTCTCGAAATGTGGCAGCTCATGGTCCGTTAATGTTCCGAGATTCAATTGCCAGAAAACCAGGTGAGGGACGGGCGTGGGCTACCCAGGGGGCAGAGATATCTGCTTTGGGGATCCAGTTGGTTCCAAGAGCGGCTCGTGTTGATGTAGAACGAGTTCATGTGGGACTTGGTGTTGTGATGGTCCACTCGGTACTGTTGGTTGTGGCGGCGTGCGCTGGTTAGTCGATCAGTCATACGGACATAGTCGTTGATGTCAGTGTTCACCTCCTGGAAGTGCATGGCTCTAAACAGGCAGAGACGCCTGTGGTTTCGTCGGTCCTCGAGCTTCTCCCAGTCCAGTTTCTGAATGATACTGGTAGTTGAGGCATGGCTGGTTCGGGATATGTTGAACACAGCACGGGCTGATCTTCTCTGTACTGCTTCAAATTTGGTGGCAAGTGTCTTCGGGAGAGGATCCCATGCACTAGATGCATATTCGAGGACTGGACGCACTAGATGTTTTTAGGCTTTCACACGAAAGTTGGTGGACTGTGGCGGTATGGTTCTCTTTATGAAGCCTAGTGTTGTAGAGGCTTTGCTGGTAATGTACTCAATATGAGAGTTCCATTTCAGATCTTCTTGTACTTTTACTCCTAGGTATTTGATGGTGTCAACCTTGGGGATGACTTCCTGGTGTAGTTGGTAGGAGGGGGGCTCTTTCTTTGTGCGTTTTCTACTGAAACGGACAAACTCACATTTGGAGGGGTGGAACTCATGTTCCAGTCGAGTTCCCATTTCTCCAGCTTGCGCAGATCTTCCTTGAGCTGGTGTGACTTATCAGCCGTGGCATATATGATTGTGTCATCTGCGAAGAGTCTCATGTGGGATGTAACTGAGCTAGGAAGATCGTATATGTAAAGCAGAAAGAGGGATGGGCCAATGACAGAGCCCTGTGGTACACCAGAGGTCACAGCACATAGATCAGATGAGACTCCTTGCAATGTGACAGCTTGGGTTCGGTTTCTGAGGAAGGATGCATGCAGTCCAGTTAGTGATTTGGTCACTTATACCAGCTGATTTCATCTTCTGGAGGAGTTTTGGATGGTTTACCTTATCGAAGGCTTTGCTAAAATCAGGCAGGCATGCATCAACTTCCTTTCCTGCATCAAGATCTTTCGAGATGTCCGATATCAATTCAACCAGCTGGGTTTCACAGCTCAGTTTAGCTCTGAATCCATGTTGTTGAGGGTGAAGCATTTTGTTGCCTACTATGTACTTCATTATATGGCTGATAACATCACGATAGTAAGCTTGCAAGGAAAATGCAACAGGTCTTTTGGCAGGGCAAGGCTACGTCCTTACTGACTCATTGGAGAAGAAGAATCAGCTTTCAATCAGGCAATCAATGTCCAAAAATACTTATACAACATATATAAACATCAACTCAATGATAACGGGAGAAACACACAAAAAGATACATAGTAAACTGTAACAGATGGAGGAACACACTGAAGATGGGCTCAATCGTGGCAGTTTTCTTGAATCAATTGTCAATGAGCAAAGGATGGATTCTTGAAGTGAAAGTGTAAAAAGTGGCAACACTGAAAATAAAGTAAATGAGAAAAGTGGAAAGTTGCAAAACGGAAGACAACTCATACTTAAAAATCTGCTGTCCTCTTTTCAGAGTTTTAGTTGCTATTCAAGTCACAAATATGCAGTGATACACTCATGTGTGTTAGTTAGTTAGTTAAATCTTTATTGCTTAAAGAACGCAGAAAAGAAGGAAAAATAAAGTGCCTATATTTGCAGGCATGCTGTTGAGCTTAAAACATTTTGGTTCACATGGAAAAAACGCAAGGGATATTTATACTTCAGAACGTCCAGCTGCGCTACCACACACATTCCCAGACGGAGCTTATAAAAACAATTTAATGAGGTTTTGGAAGGCACACAACAAAAATGAGTATTATAGAGTGTATGGATTGCAATCCATGATTGTCTTTGCAATGATCTGGTTATTAATATTATTTTACATTATGACTTTAAGATTTAACATATATCGCTATTCGCTATTGGAGGTTTTTACCGGTAGGCTTGCACCATTTTCAAAGACTCCGTGTGTGGCATGTGTGGATGTGTGGCATATCTAACAAGAGTACTTAGTTACTTGGTTACTTGACAGTTTATACCAACATGATGAGGATGTGATCAAAACATATAATATGATTTCATCATTTACTTGCATACAACAAGAATCATCATAATCGCATAACTATAGCAGTAAAAATTGAATACTGAACATCCGCAGTTTCCTCCCACGTTGCCGTGAATTCTATGTTATGATTTTATTGGTGTTGCTGCATCAAAATAGAAGTTTTACTTTTATCCTCTCAATGTTGACTTACGAGAGTCTGATATGTAATCTGGGTCGTCTGGTGAGAAGAGATGACAGAAATATGTCCAAATATCATATTCCATATAATCACCTCCCCATCATAACTGGAGGTCGCTAGCAGGTTTCCTTGTGTCCATATTTCTGTTAGATAAAAAATAACATAATCTTTAAAGTGGATTGTCATGCAGTGTGAAGCCAATGAACTAAAGGTTTAGTTCATTGGTGAAGTAAAAACAAATTATATACAACTGTACTAAGTGATGAGCATTTGAAAAGCAACAATCAACACAATTACCAAGGAATACACTTATCATTTTGTTTTTGTAAACGATTTTAGTCATTAGCATCAAAGCGGGAGAGTGTAAATGATCCGATTATTTGGAGAATTATCAAGCTTGATTGAAGTTTGATTGAGTTTGGGACCAAATCCCAAACTCCCTAGTAAAATGTAGGTGTATATTTTATTCTCAAGTTGTCTTCCTAACATCAAGGATGAGACAATTTCCACTGTTCACCCCAGCCAAACAACCTTATACAAATCATTGAACCTATGAACCTGGGATTTTTAGATAAGAAGGTTTCTGTCTAACCAACATTTTTACTCTTTGTTGGGAAGAGAGGCATTGAGAAGGATTCTGGGACAGATGATGATGATGAGAATAGTAATGACATATCTGCACAGGTGCTCAGTCCTACAAGTGACAGTCCAAGGGAGCCTCTCAAACCTTCACCTGTCAGCTGGCACCTCAAATCTGACACAGACCTCTGCTGGGTAAAATCTTCCATAGGTTGAGTGATTTTATCATCTTACTAATGCCAACTGAGGCTTTTTTATTCTACTTCTGTCATTTACCAAATTATGCAGACTCGTTCAGCAGTGTTTCTAGTTTACAGATCTAATTCACTCACTGACTAAAACATAGGAACCAGCGAAAAATTTCATGGTATTGGAGTTAAACTTTATCAGAGTTGAATTTGATAATTTTACAATGTTGATGATTTGACCAATAAGCTGAACATGTATCACGAGTATGCTGCAAAGTCATATTTGGATGCCGACCTACACAAAAAGATTTGTTTGGACCATGATCTTCTAAATTGCTGACACAATTGTGCTTTTCATCTGCAGTCAAATGAAAGCATCAATTCTCGGTCCAGTTAACATAGCAGTATATTGGTAAATCTGTCAAAGACAGTTTACAATTGTTTAAAAAGGCTTTGTAATTTCTTCTGCAAGCCCGTTGTCAAGACAGCAAAAGATTCACAGTGGCTATTTTTAACCGATTTTGTTCATATTGCACAAGGGATGGACAACTCTAAACCTTGAATGACAAACGATAATGTAGTTCAGATAATGTAAGATGTAGGATGTGCTGAAAACTCAGCATGCACTTCTGGGTTAGTAGTTGGGCTGTATGTGGGAAATAATATCATGAGTGCTAATTAGAGTGAGACGCATCAAGGATTCTAACATCGTCAGATTTGTAGATTGGCCCAGCTGGGGAGTCTAATGCAGAAACTCTTATCAATTTTAAAATGCCAAAAAAACAATGTTTAGCCTTTATTGAAAACTTGCGCTATTTCGGCTAGACGTAAAACTTCTGCATCATCACATTGTATACATTTTATATATATATACTATAGTGTCTGGTCTATATCTTTCTCAAAAGGCCACAATATAATGAAGTTTATACTTCTCAGTAAATCCACATGTTTGTAAAGTCTGTTAGTAGCAATTTCCTCTGACATCTTGTAATACTTTAGCCAATTACCTAACAGTGATTAAAAAATAATGGAAACAGCAGCTGTTAACTTTTAAATTAACCCATTAAATATCTCATTACAGTGGCAAAAGTTAACACAACTGGGTCATGACTGTTATTATTAGAAGGTCATAAATTCTTTAAACAGCCTCCACAAAAACTGACGATCAGTTTAAATATTGATAGGTTCACTTGCTCAATATAACAGCGGCTGTAGATGGATATTGGATTAAAGACCTCCCACAGAACTAGATAAGAGAGGCCATGCAATATTTAGCTTCTCTTTGATAATAAATATCAGTGACATGATTCAGCTATGGATAATAACTCAGGTAGGCCTAAACCTTCATGTGTGTAGATTTTATTTATGATATTAAACAATTTTGTATCATCAGGACTGTTGCAACATTAATAACCAGGGCAGTGTAGTTTGTTTTTAAGTTTATCGGTTGCCACACATTGCATATTATGTTGTATGAATTCACTTTATGCGTAAATACGGATCAAAATAAGTTTGCAAAGAGGGGGAATTTGTCGCACAGTGTAAACCTGCTGTGATTATCTCCTCTCGCCTTGATTGCTTTGTTTATATTCCAGGCTCTCTGTCTCATCACTACTCATATCAAAGGATTACAGTTTATGGGAAGGGCTGTCAGCTTTGACTGTAAGTTTAAACGGATTTATCTTTACTTTGTTGTCGGAGGACAAGCTTTTCTGCCTCTGTTATTTGTAGCCATAATACAAAAATATAAAGTGTCAAGTCTAGGATTTATAGTATATCGATATTTCATTCCCGATACAGACTATAGATTATTTTTCCTTCTTGAGCAGAGCTCCTAGATCTCTACATGTGTACCAATACAACAAAGCAGATAATGTACCATAAACCTATACATAGGCATAATTTTGTCTATATGATGTACAATCAAACCCATTAATATACATGATGAACTGAACTAAAATTTTGTCTATCTTACACATGTTTATTCTGCTTTTTAGGGCATTTTCGCTCACAGCTCCGTAAGTATATATGACATCGACATTCTGAAAGTCCTCTATATCGAACTCAAACTATTAAGAATTTGTATGTTTAAGATTTTTTTTCACTTGAAGGGAAAACTATTCCCTCGTACCAATACCAAAAATGTATCTGAACTACCTTACTAGAGGTGCAAAGTATTTGCAGGAGGAAAAGTTCTCCTTTACGCACATGTTTGAAACAGAAGCTCAGGTTGATGCAGCTAATATTTACTCAAACCTTTTAATTTATAGTATTATATTTAATGTAGCTAACATTAAATCACCCCTAAGCTAGATATACTGAACTCTACCTAACATTTACATCCCTAAGGTATAAAGATACTGAGACGCCTTCTATATCAGGTCTGTAGTTTAGGAAAAATAGTAGGGGAGGCGGAAATCTTTGAGGGTGTGAAGTAACACCAGGTTGGGTATTGTAAGCTCCTCCTGAGTCCCAATTTCTGTGCCTCCAATGCGTTTTAATGATATAAATAGCAAATGGAAGTTCCAAATGAACTGATTCTGATAAGGAATAATCAATTATAGCATTTTTAGACCACTCTATTTAACATTCTTGAGCCTCCCCTAGAACTACTGGCCTGTATTGAGTGGGAACCTCTATATTTTATCGTTGTTGGCAGAGAATAAGATTATACTTTTGTTTTCACTGTTTTAGTGCCTCCTTTCAGGGAAACCCTAGACCTAGAACAGAAATTAGCAAGCAAGCAAAACGATGATAGATTGGAATTTAGATTTGCGGCATTCGGCAAACGCTGGCATGTTGATGTTCAAAAGAACAACATGTTGTTTACCAAAGGGTGAGCGATTAGTTGTCTGATGGTTAAATAGTGTATGTCTAGTTATTACGGAGAGCCTTCTATTGTTTTTGAGTGTCATAGATAAAACAAGACATTTTGCTCTCAAATATTTTAATCTGATTTTGCTGATGATGACTTCCATATCACGTCAGCTCTTCTCTTGGTAGGCGGTGTAGATGCTTTCTCCTTGCATCCTTCTGTTGGTTAAGGTTGTGTATGAGAACCAGTTTATTTTATCTGGCAACTGGTTCAATCGACTTTGCTGACTATTCAAATACTTTATTGACTCATTTTAGGGCTAGTAAAATCACAACTAGATCATCAGATGGACGGATACTAAGAAGGCATAACAAAGTTAGATCAGACTGTTATTACGTAGGGACAGCACGAGGGGACGAATCTGAGTACGGCATGGTCAGCCTCTCCACATGTAATGGTGATGTGGTAGGCTCGGCAAGAACTAATGATTTCTCCGATGTTTTTTTTATACCTTATTTGGCAATTTAAATCATTTTGAGGAAAATGTTTTAAATTTAGTGCCAGACCGAAAGGAAAAAAAGACAAAATAAAAAGCAACTATAATA
Organism: Membranipora membranacea; assembly: GCA_914767715.1. NCBI lineage: Eukaryota > Metazoa > Bryozoa > Gymnolaemata > Cheilostomatida > Membraniporidae > Membranipora > Membranipora membranacea. The sequence continues at coordinate 1,130,605 of OU612075.1, read as the reverse complement.
GTGAAAAAAGATATTTAAATACTCCTCGCTTGCAACATACTACTGCTATCGAAATATAAAAACTCTAACTCAAACTTGTCTGCTTATTTAGAGAGTTATTTGTTTAGATATGAAAATGGGGAGGAATGAAAGAACTGATGCAGTAACAGTGTCAGCAGACAATTGTTTTTGGAAATATTATAATAAGAAATTACCTTAATTAATGTTGTACTTTTGTAGCACGGACTTATCACCACGAACGCGAACGATTATGTAATCTTTGAGAAAGGGTGGAAGAAGAGTCGGCGTAAAAGAGCCGCTCATGAAGCAGTCCTTGATCTGAGTGTAGCTCCAACTTCTGAGTTTGGTAAGTTTGTTATTTAAATAGATTTAAGGCAAATAAATGTCATTATTATACGTCTGCTCTTGGCATTCTCGTTATTGGTCATTCAAGAATAAGCATTACAAAAGATCATCTGCTTACTCGTCGGACCACAGCCATGACATTCTGTCCCCTCCCGTCCCTCCACCCAGCTAAGCATTGATCTCTTATAATGAAGAAAAATGGTAGAGAACATATTTAACGAGAGGGAATGTTGGTATATCATAAAAAAGTTAAAACCAATTATGAAACAATTTTTAAACCAATTATGAATAAATTTTAATCCAATTATGAATCAAATTTTAAATTATAGGGAATTATAGAGAATTGAAATGATGTTATACCTTGAATGTAACATTTCATTTTCACTGGTGGATACACTATTGGAAAGGCCTTACAAATGGTTGCGGATAATAGTTTACTACCTATTTCCTATTACAGAGAAACATTCAGAGACACTGGCTAACAGATCATCCATGTTTGGGAAGAGAGAGAAACGATTTACACCAGAAGATATTCAGGTTCCCAAGTTTTACAAGCTTGATGCTCCTAGTGGAAGGAATGTGTTTGTGGAACTTGGAATAATAGTCGACCAGGTGAGCGTGTGGGATTAGTGTAACTTTAATATGACGTTTTTGGTTATCGACATAGTTCATACCCATCGGTATTGAGTTGCATTGTGTTAACATGCTAAATTAAGCAGCAGATTTCTCCATCGCGAACTACGGCATAGCCACTGAAGTTTACACTTGGTGAAAAACTTCAACAACAGCTTTCTGCGACTGATAATGTTGGTTTGCTAAAACGTCACTGGGGTCAAATGCAGAAATAACCGCTGAGGCTTTTAATTAGGCGCGTTTTCTCGATAGCTTTGTACCTTTTAGTATTCGTGTATTAAATAACTGATGTCCCTTTTTTTTTAATTCACAGATAGCGCCTTAATTGTAATGTGTTCCTGACATCATTACCGAAATAAACTCATTCAGTGATTAACACAATTAATTTCTGTCATCTCATATCTATTCCACAGTACTATTCAGATGATTTCAAGCTTCAAATATCCAAGTCTACCCAGAGTCTTCTTCACCATATCCTGTTAGCTTTTAACAATGTAAGTAGGATAAGTAAGCAGCCCCATTGAGGAAAGCTCTAGCCTTCAAAGTGTATGAATGAGGTGTAGGATTTACATCCGGCCACCTGTTACTCTACTGTATTGACACTGATGTTCTCTGACTTATCTGCAATATTAAAGTGACACTAATCAACAGGTATTTTGTTCAAACTTCAGGGCGTGGCAATCAATATTAAATATCTGATATAAACCACAGCCAGCCCTTAATGGCGCTCGGCGCTTCAGCAGTGAATAAACTAAGGCTGATGTTAGAACAACCAGTCTCTCTCAGATATTAATTTGCTGAGCTGCTAAGGGTATATTTTCCGGTCATGAAGATAGAAGACATTGTTAAAAGTTAAAAGTGATGATGTGATGTCTCTATATTACAGGCACAGCTGTGGTATCTTAATCCTAGCTTGGGGTTTAATGTGTGGCTCGTGATCAAAGATGTAGTTCTATTACAAGATGAGCTTCCGCTTAAAAGCTCAAACAGTGTAAGAAATACTTTATGAACAGAAATATCAGAGTCTTATATCATGCCTGTTTATTATTTATGATTTGAAGATAAGTTTATAGTTATAAGGGACTCAATCTCTGAGGAGGAAGTACGTAAAATGTGTTCATTAGAGTTTGTCACTAATGCGGACGCGACGCAGGCTTGTGTTTCCTTAGCATGTATTCACAAGCATTGTTGGATCCCACCCCCTCTCCCTCCAACCAACAAGCTTGCAAAGACGGCTTGTGTAACTGTTATGTCTGTAAATCATTGGTTTGATTCATTAAGAGCCGCAGATTTTAAGTATCTTCTCATTAACCAGAGTAGTTGTTATTCTTACAGCTGAGTAATCCAGCCACGTTATGTAATTGGGTCAAGGATACATTCAGAGAAAACAACACCTGGGATGAGGTTCTTATTCTATCATCGTAAGTTAAGAAACAGGCTTGAATCTATCTATCTATGGTCTTATACCTAAACAAGCCTTCATTACAAGCACGATAGGGGTGATAATTCAATGTAACCTTCTCTTTCATCAGTGTTTGATGTAGTAATTGTCAAACTAGATTTGTTACTCCCCTATCCATTGTAGCATACATAAATCACCTGATTAAGATTGGTAAGAAGTAAATTCTTAAGGGTATCAGCTTTGGAAATTCTAGTCATTGGGTGGTGCTAGATTATCAGTTGTGCTTTTCACATCACACTCAGGTATGATCATAACGTTTAGCATGGAGTTGTTTTACCTGATTCTGTGAGGAGAAAACTACTAACAAGGTCTGCTTTTATATCTGTTTAAGATTTATCTTAAATATTTGGGAAACACATAGCAACCAGCCCTAACAGGGTTATTTTTTAATACCATTATTTTTTGTGATCATGCCTGCCGTGCCAGCAAACTTCATCATAAAAATGGAAAGAAAAAGTGACCTTGTATTTCCCGCTGTCACATTCTTTAATGTGCATTATCATTTTTTGCAGGCAACCGAACATCTGGCAAGGCCGAGTTGGCTTGGGTAAGTCATACAATAAGTGTTCACAGCTGAGCATTTATCTTGTATGCAAGCTTCTGTGTTTGAGCAACTTGAAGGTGTTTTCAGACTGCTTAAATGCACAACCTGGTTGATTGAACAAACAAAATTTCAGCTACAAAGATAAACAGTAACCTCACTAGTGCAGGCTACAATGCATTTTCTATAGTTTGTCCAAATCACCTACTAATTCACGGGTCTACTATGCCAACTATGAATCATTGAGTAGACATATCTATGCCACAGCGTTAACATAAGGTTCCCTGACAAAGTCAGTATAATGTTTTAATACAGCCCAGAGAGCGGGAGTTTGCTCCTCCCATGGGAATGATAGATGTGCTGGTGTCAGCCATGTGAACTTCCAGATGGCATCGTTTGCAAGACTTATTGCCCATGAAGGCATGCATCCGTGAGTTTCTTAAAACAAGTTATCCTTGTGAGTTTAGACATTTTGTACATTTTCTTATGGAGCGTTATTTGAAGGTAATACTGTCAAAGAACATATTTCTTCAATAGTTTTCTCAGCACCAATTGGCAGTTATTATTGTTTTCAAAAAGTGTGTCAGAATATTGTCCACAATATCCACCAATGTACTATGTAATGGTCTCAAACCGTTCCTTGATTCGTTTTCCTGTATAAAGCTTGCCTTCAAAGTAACCCACTTCAAAGTGGACATTTAGTTTGTGGACCCTTTTGTAATGCAGAAACATAAAGCTGCTTCCAGAATTAAGCGAGAATAAAATTGCCATGTGCCACACTAAGAATATAAACATCTTAACGAGGAATCTGTCATTACTTTCAGACTAGGAGTGAATGATGATTACGAGGGGCGTAACTCTAGACTTTGCTACTCGGGGGTGATGAGGAGAGGGGTGTGGCAGGACCACGATTGGTCTGTCTGCGCTGTACAGTCCTTCGAAAGATGGCTCAGCGCCAAAGGCAGCAAATGTGTATCTAAAGAAGAGACGCCCACAATACAAGACAAGACACCGACAGCCATTCCAGGTAACGACATAAAGCCACTGTATAGCTTTTATAGGTTCATTGAGTCAAGCTTGGTATCTCAATAATGACTCACCAAGATCTAAATAAAATTCAACAAATAAGCAACACTTTTCCTTCCGGATTGAATTTCATTCGCAGCAAAGTTCTGGTTTCTTACACTAATTTGTGTCGTTATTCAGTGAATGTTGTGCTTGTGGTCATTATTCAGTGAATGTCGGCTGGCGCTCGATGGTAGTACAGAGCTCTACATATAAGAGTGAGGAGGAGTGGGGAGCCTGGAAGGCTACAGATGGTCCGGTTACTGGTCTGCCTCAGACTAAAAATGGTGAGTATAACCTTCGCCTAGACCAAGGAGTTCGAGACTGTGACTCTCTGACTCTAACTCCTTGCCTAGACTAATGGTGGAGAGTGAAGGCTGGGTTTTAAATAGAGGGAGAGTTGTGCGCCCTTTTACCTGTGTGCGTTATTAATTTGACTCTAGTTGTGTTGGTATTGGGTCCTGCTCCTCATTTATCATGTGCATGCTATAATTAACATGGGTTCATCGGGTCACTAAGAAATCATATTTTTCATACCAGAAGACTTATAATGGTAACTTTGAATGTCTCCACATCTAAATGGTTTGATGGTCGAAATAAAGCTACATATTACATCATACATATATACATAGATACATATCTTGGAAATTTAAGTTTCAGGTGTAAAGTATTTTACTTCAGCTATGGATACATCACAGCTGCAGTCCACTGATTAAACATCAGAATTAATACTATTTCCATGCTCTGCCATAGGCCTGTGACAATAGGTGATATCACGTGGAGCATCAGACGATGACCCGAAGTTGGTTGGTTTAAAAGTTGGTTAACATCGCCGCAAGTTTTGGCTCTGTCTGATGACTGAAAAATAGAGGCCGCCAACAGGAAACGACATATATTTATTTACGTTGTGTTATACAGCGGTACATGGGTCGTGTACACATACACTAAGAGAAGACAAACCCTGGATAAGAGTAGACTTAGAACCTAAATACTCTGAGACACAAGTAGAGGCTGTCATCATTTATAACAGAGATGACTGCTGCTGTGAGTTGAAAACTACGACTATAATTGCATCATTTTCTCTAAAAATACTTAAATCTAATCTTAAATCTTATATACATCTTATTTTGCGTTTTCAACGTTTTGAGCACATATTTTTAACTCTTAAACCAAGCAGAAGAAGGCCTTCGGGCATAGATATTAATTTTAGGACAGTCGAGAGGAGACAACTGGATTATGTGTTGTTTGAGCTTCTACACTTCTGATCATCCCAATGAATCATCTTCTCAACTGACTGGGACTTTAAACTATAGACCACACAAATCAGAGTGGGTGCAGTATATTCTGAGAACATTCCCTTATACAATCATTCCTCTGAACATCTATGTACTCTGTTCCAGCTGACAGACTGAGGAACTTTGAAGTGAGGATCGGTAATAATTCAGATTTCACTGAGAACCCGCTGTGCTTTCATTACAGAGGTGGTACGTAAGTGGATATTCAATGGCTTAAATAAAAATACAAGATATGCTCTCTCTGTATGACTGGCTCAGAAGTCAGAAATGGTGAAGGCTGCAGCTTCACTTTTAGTATACCGATATGATGTTAATTACCTGTACCCCATCCCGTCCATACAATCATAAATGATACTTAGGTAGGAGTTGTTATGGTGTGAGAGGGTAATTACACATCCTAGTTTAATTTCTCAGACTCCGCCCAGGTAGGAGCAATCTATTTGTAACCACAGATCATGATAATCCATACTGTAATAATAATTTGTAAAATGTTAATGATATGTGATCAGATTTCTTTTGATCACCAATGAGAGGGCAATCCCTATCGTTTATTTATTGTACTGAGAGTATGAAGGTTTTTTGATACAGGTGTGTCGGGAGGTAGGAGTGGAGCTGCAGTGATTACCTGTGAGAGTTCTCTATCAGGTAGTTATATCAGCGTACAGCTCATGGATATCAATGTGATACTTACTGTGTGTGAAATACAGATCATGATGAGTAAGTAACGATAAGAATAACTTACATAGCTCGAAGCTACATTATTTATCAATAACACAGACTCAGAGCATATTTTCTGCCCTTTTTCAAGTTTTGTCAGTTTTGTCAAGTTTTGAGACTGACTTTCTTTCTGGATTCTCTGATCATAACCATCAGTCCCAAACCTAAAAATTCAGAGTCCAAGTTTTGTAATAATAATCCCCTTTAGTGGAGCTTGATGACTCCTCAATTATGAAATAAAAAAGTACAGTCAGTGTTTTCTTCCTTTCTGTTCTATCAACCAGCCCCCTTCGCTGTGCATTTCTCTTGTATTCAGAGCACTTAAACGTCATAGCACATAAAAATTATACACCCCTACCTACCACATACAACGTACTGCAACCCTACCTGACTGCCCGCCAAACCACCCGCCCGCCTGCCTACCTCATACAACGGCCCGCCCACCCGCTCATCCGCCCGCCCGCCCGCCAACCACATACAATGTACTACACCTCTACCTATTTTCCGACAATTTTACTTAACCTGTAGGAGTGACACCTGAGTATTTCTCCTACACACAGAATAAATGTTATGATTTGGACGGTTTCTGCCCTTACTGGCAGGCAGTCGGAGAATGCCACAGAGATGGGCAGGAAAAGTTCATGACTTCAAGATGTCCTTACAGCTGTGGAGTCTGTCAGAGAGAGTCTATCCGCCCTACAGAGCAGAACGCACCCTATGAGACCGTCATCCACCCTGTAACATGTAAGTCTGATCTTAGGTTTGTAAGGCTAATGCTACGTTTCTATTCCATCAAATGCAATATGATAACAGGGTAGCTTGATTTACTGAACTGGCGGAAAGTACAATTGTTATAGGAACTCTGGCTACAAAGTTGAACTCAGAGCATGTCCTGGCATTAGGTAATCAGTTTTGAGCATGCTTTTTGTTACAGCTTCACCAGGTTTATGCAGAGATTCACATGAGAGTTGTCTGCACTATGCTGCTAACGGTGACTGTGGCATAGACCTGGAGACCAGACGACGATGCCCTCGATCATGCGGGACGTGTAATACTACAGTACTCAGTACTAGTGCTGCTCTAGTACCAAGTATATCACTAGTTGGTAAACCACGAAGGAGAACCACAACCAGACGCAGTGAAGGATCCACTTCTCCAAGCGACAGAGAAAGGATCAGCACGACAGCGACCAATGCACTAAGACCCACTGATAGTGAGATTGACAGAGTCTCAAGAAAACCAAACAGCCAGAGGAATGTTACACCTCCTGCCTTTCTATCTGACACAGAAAGACACACGCAATCAGATACAGCTTACTCAAGTATGGATGTATATGTAATATTACAATATTGATTTTGAGCTAGTTAGGATCTCAAAGAGACTTTCAAGGTTTTCAATCTGTGCAGACAAGGGTTCACGCTGCGATGAACTTACTAGTCGCAAAGTAGGTGAAACGGAACGGCATGCTTATGAATTTGGTCTAAGTCATTGACAAGAAAGAAAGCACGAGATGCTAGATATAGGTTATCCTCCCGGTAACTGGAATTTTGAAAGTTTCACTTTTCAAATCTTTGTTTTCTCAGGTAATTTCCAATTGAAATCTACGCTCTTAATTATTTTCTTGCCACTCAGCTTGCAATGACGGAAACAAGAACTGTGAACAGTGGATGGAGTTAGGTTACTGCACAACGAGTCAAGTAGTCAGTGACCTGTGTATGAAGTCATGTGACCTTTGCTCACCAGCTGATAAGGAGAGCACAATCCAGACTGATAAGGAGAGCACAATCCAGACTGAGGAGGAATGCCCTGCTGGTGTACTGAGTACATGTGCAGGCATTATATCTGAACATGGATGTAATACAGAAGATGAAGACACAAAGGTAACTGATATATTCTATTGTGTTGTGCGAGTCCTAAAAGTAGGAGACAAATCTATAAGAACTGATTGACATGTGACGAGTAATGGTTAATTTCTTTTATTAATCCTCCTATCCCATAGCCTCATTCTCATATCCTTCCCAAAGTTACAAAAATACTTTTCCGGACACCAGCTTTCTCCAAAGAAAAGCCACTTAACTGTTGTTGTTTGTTGCCCTTAACCTTGGTTCATATGAACACATTATAATACAGTGTAATCTTTATATTTCAAAATTCCTTTGAATTCATACAAGGAAATTTGGTCCCTTCAGCCAGATTTCAATGCATTCTAATGTCATTTAAGTCAAACTGTGCCTAATTAGAACAAATTTTGGTGGTCCCCGGAGGTTTGAATTAAGTGAACTGCACTCTATGTTTGTTATTCATAATGATATCGACTTAAAAAAAGCAGTCTGTAATATTGTTAATATAGGGAGTGTTTGTAGCACTATTACGAATCTAATTACATGTGTGTATTGTAGCAATGTCTCAAAGTATGCAAACTTTGCAGTGACACTAACACCTCACATACTATGCTGCCAAGCAATGATGAAGTCATCCATGAGCCACAACACCAGACCACCATGTTGGCACTTGAACATGAAGTGATACCAGTAACCACGGTGATAAACAGCACAACTTCAAAAAAAGAAGACAATGCTGACACGGCCACCGCCAGCCCAAATCAGAGAAGAAAACTGCCAAAGCGCTGTCGCGATTTTAGAAGTTCTTGCAGTAACTGGGCTAAGAATGGTAAACTCTTCATTCAGTCATACAACCGTAGTCCGTAGCTCATCAAACTTCCAATAAAAATATTTGGTGAATTTTTATGCCTAAATAGGGTTTAAAATATTCAAAACACAGCGTAGTATTCAAACTCAGACTTAGTGATGCTCCTTTTTGTAGGTCATTGTAAAGTCGCGAGCGTTCAGAAGTCGTGCCCTCTCTCATGTGAGCTCTGCTCTTCAACAGGAGACACGACGTCATGTAGAGACTCATCACATAACTGTATAAAGTGGGCGGAGTTAGGACACTGTGGCAGTAAGAGTGTATCCAGAACGTGCAAAAAGTCCTGTAACCGCTGTTAACAAGTCCTGTGATCACTGCTAGCAAGTCCTGTGATCGCTGTTAACAAGCCCTGTAACCGCTGCTAGCAAGTTCTGTGATTGCTGCTAAAATGTTAAGTTTGCAAACTTCTCATGTAAAACCCATGATTACAGTACCAGTTTTGAAGTTTTCTGGAACATCAATCAAGTATGATTTTACATGGTAAGACTAATTTAATTGTTAGAAGTTTTATTTATTGACTGGTATACATTATTAAGTTAGGATCGTATAAGTCAGTCAAATGGAGTAGAAGATTGACTTTGTCACTCCTCGATATTATAAGAGAGATAGTTTGTTAATTATTTTATTTTTTGAACCGTTAATAGCGAAATGTTTTGTGTGAAAACGTTGGTTTTTTTAAAAATTTTAGTTAACTGAATAAATTGACATCTTTATTTTAGGATGCATCTTTAGAAAACTTCTGCTGCCGGACATATGAAAATATGAAGTATATACATTATCTCATAAACATATAAGTATCATTATACATGCATATAGACTTTTAAAGTGACAGCATATTGCTCTTTATATGTGAGCAAGAAAACATGCCTCCACCGCACCCAAGGCGTAGATTATTATAGTTGTCCATCAAAAATAAGGTTATTAAAATATCAATTTTTTAACCATCTGTCTAAATTTCAAATATTGCTCCTCCTTTACTGGACTGGATGGACAAACCGCACTGATCACTTGATTCATATCAGATAAACACAGCTTGGATTAATAACCTGGAGAGTCTAGCCTCAATTTACTAAAAAAATACTAAGGCTAATGAGTTAGTTTAGCGATGCACATGCATATAATAATCTCAGTGCTTATGTGAGGTGTAAGTACCCAAGAGTAGTATATATTAGCTAGAGTTTAGTTGAGCAAGTTTGGGGTGGTCTTAATGTTAGCTAGCACTAATTTTGGCTAGCTAAAGTAAGAGGTTGAATAAAGCAAAGATGATGAGTTAATGTTAGCTAGCCTTGAACTCCACTCTTTCAAAATGATTTAGATGCCAATATACGTATAAGAAAAATTATGCAAAAGCATCAGACTGTTTCTACAGTGAACACTTTATTCCTCTAGGATAAATGAGGAAGTTAGAATGGTTGGGATTACGTATACTGGCGATGTACATCTGCTCTAGATGATGATAAGATGCTGATCAAAGGTTACTCCATATTTATGTTTGTGAGTCTCAAATAGTCTTTGAAGGTTCTCTATATACAGTGAGTGCAGATGATCTATCTCTTCAGCTGAGGGCTGCTCGTTCTGTTTTACTGGGATAGGCTCACCAACTACAAGATAATATCAGTGCCTGAACTTTCAGAATAGTTTTCAGCAGTGAGTGGACAGTAATCAATTGTTTACCTGACTTAGGTCTGTCTGCTTTGTAAAACATATCAGAAAATAGATTATTTGTGTGCATGAAATGCCACTCAAACCAACAACTTATGAATGTTGAGTTATCCTCCTTTAATACAGGTGTACACAACTTACACATGAGAATTATCCTTTATTTCAAAACCACAATATCTATATGAGAGCTAGGATTACTATGCAGAGGGTGAGTAATTTTTCAAAAGCAACCTTGATATCTCAGCGCAGGTGGGTGAATTGTACAAACAGGACTTTTAGTCCCAAAGCATAAACTATTTTAGGTTACGAAATACAAATTATTTTGATAATCTGCAGAAAAATTTATTCAATTGAACCCTTTAGCCAGTTACTTGAGTTTCCTATGCCATGAAGCATTGATTGAGGAACTTCTCAACACTCCTCATTTTTGTTAATGTCTGGCATACCATAAATATACAGCCATATATCTTACCCACAGTGGTGACCGGTTTTCTGTATGGCAAGATTCCAAATGAGTATTGAAATAACCCTCTACCATAACACATTGGAGGTGAATGGCCGATTTTACTAGTTATCCAGTCCTGATAGCTTCTAGCTCTGTCACTAGTCAGCTGAGAATAAAGGTCATTTTCTCCAAAACTGTAAACTGGAACCAGGAAAGCTCTGAAATAAGAGCGCTGTGCGTGATAAATAAAAATATATATATATATACTTTTTATATGGCAGACCATCGTATGTTTTGCGTAACGTGCCAAACAATTTATGGCAAAAGTTGGGAAAAAATGATGACGTATTGTGTTTGGAGGATTGATTGGTATGCCAAATTGAAAAACTTTTCCTCAGCATGAGAACCCTATACCTTTACTCTGCATGAACATCGTACTGTACTGGTGGTTGCTCTGATTGCCGGGAGGGAGAAAGCTGAAAAGCTATTTATTTTAGCTCTTATAAAGAATTAATTGAAACTGGGAGAGGGTAACAGGTATACAAAGGTGGATATCAAACTGATAATTATAACTCCTAGTCCTATGTGAGAGAATTTTTATACATAATTAAGGTACCCATTTCACCAATTTGGTCAAGAGTAGCCTAATGACTACCCTTGCTGCCCTATATTTTAATCACATGTTCTGCACTCTCTAGCCACCCTACATACTGAGAGCATTGTAGTAACATTTTGCTGTAGTAAGAGCATTGACGTCCTTGTGAGGTCGTGATTAATGGGCAGATGATTAACAGTGTAAGTTTGCTTAACACCATGTACACTATATATAAAAGTGAGTTGAAGGCTGAATTTATGTACATGAGCATGAACTACAGTCCTGCTACAATGCCAAAAACATTGCAATATTTAAATTACCCACAAAGCAATAATTTCCCTAATTTTGTGTCAAGGTGATCTGTGGAAATTAAATTCTACCTTCTCACCCGGTCTGAATGGCTGATTTTATGAAGCCTTTTTTATTAGCTAGCACCAGCGAGTGTCTGCCAGGGGCGGCCTCCAGGGCTTCCACAGCTCCACCCACTATTACACAGGCAGCGTGTCCAGTGCCTTCTTTCTTAGTCAGCAGGTAGTGAAGACTGTCCTTTTTACATGAGCAGACACCTATAACGAGGGTAAAACATACCCACTACACAACGTGCTCATCAATAGAAACATCACTGTAACCACTACCCATGGTAGTCAAGTTGCTAATCTGTATATTATTTAGAAGCTGAATTTAAGGGAGCAAGCCAGCATTGCAGGAACGGGGAAAGCGGCCAGAAATACACAGTGATGTACAATGTATAATCAGTTTGGCTCAGTGGTAAGCTCGTCTACCATACCGGGACCAAAAGTCGTTTCTACTTTGACTGATCACATAGTCACTTCAGAGCAGGACTCAAAATAATGGAGGTCTTCTGTATGTACAACAACATTGAACATGCAGAAAAAAGAACCCTCCTGTATGGTATAGCTCTATACAGGAGGAGGCTGTCATCAACCACTGCAGCTCCGGCGATATGCTTCACGCTGATTTAAGGCTGTCAGTGGTTGAAGAGTGGCACTTATGACTTGGAAACCTATTCGTCACTATACAACCTCTTCCTAGCACGCACCTCCGTGCAGTCATCGTCTGAATAGAAGGACAGCCATTATCGTTACAATAATATAAATATTCAACCTGAAATTATATCGATACTCCCCTCCACAGATGAACAGGCGGAATGTATACACTGTTTTTATAAGTTGATGAGAAGTTTAATTTATGGTTTGGAATACATGACAACATTGATAACAAAATAAACAAGACAAGACTTGAGACACACTTACATAACAAGTACGTAATAGCACGCCCAGTCAGTCCTTATCATTAACAATTATACATAACGATATAACTTTATACCTATCCGAACCATGAAGAGTGATCAACTTTGCCCGGTTGCTGATCTAATTTATGAATTCAGATGATCCAAAGATGATTAGCGTCAAGTATTAGCACTGAAATTGTAAACTGGATTGACAAAAGTTTTTTTAAAATTGAATTCACCTGCTGTTAAGAAGTAGTCTCTAAATATTGGAAATCTGAATCCGGCAGGCAGAACCATCAGATGAGGAGTAATGTTAGGAAAGGTCTCACTAAATCCGCTACCTTCTGTGGCAAAGTTACAAAAGTGGCTGCAGCTAAATATCCCGTGTGGATGACAAGCGAAGAGGTAATTATTTTTCGGGTCCAGCTCGCTAGTTTTGACGAGAGACAAAGGGAAGTAATTTGCCATGTATCTCCATATTGACCAGTTTCTGATGAAGTGAACTCGCCTCCCGCCCTGAGCTGGTGTCTTACGATCGTAAATCATCCACAGAGCATATATCAACACGACAGGCCAGTATCTGTTAATAAACATCAATATCAATATCAAATCATCATTAATGGTTATTTTCATTCTTTTATCATATCCATTGATATGAATTCATATATATTGATATCAATGTATATCAGTGATCATATCATATTTATCGATGAGCTTTTTTGTTGATGAACCCATCGTTAGAAGAACATGTTCAATACAAAGAGTATACACAGAGTTAAATTCGTTAGCCTAATGGTGACAGTGTGTTTTGGTGCAGTGGAGGGTGTGACTGTGCAATACACTGCACCACCCAAAACCCCATCCTCCCAGTTTTGTCCATGCAAAGTCAAAATATTATGCATTCTCACTTTTGCACTCACTTTAATCAGGAAAAGCTACTCACAGAGAACTATTATTTTAATGTGCATCGGTTTGTGAGCATAAAAGTTTATACTCCTTTGTCATACCTCCACAACAGTATTAGTAAGTACATGAAAAACCTACACAACGCTAATGGTAAACAGTGATAGTTAGCAATACCTATATACATTTAAATATGTATATACCATAAATATATGAATATATACATTTATTCATCCAGCAAATGTCAGTAGTATGGCGCCCCTAGCCTGTACCAGTGAACATGGATTGCGGTTGTTGTCGGCGGGCGGTAGGTTATCCTGAGCCATGCTGCTTATATCGCTCTAAGAACCTAAACTGGGCACAGTGACACCATTTTACTGGCCCAGAATTAAACATTGAACTTCTGGAATGAAATACTCGTACATCGTACATAAGACCTAGATCAAACATGATCCAATTTGCCTGCATTTAGGTTTTGAGTTGCCGGCAAAAGGCCGACAGCTCACCAGTAGAATGGGAATGATCGGACTGCCGGCATAATGGATCAAACTTGATCTACTTAAGACCTTATGGGTCTCTGAGTCAAAGTAACTGCATAATCCATAATATCATTGAAACTTGTAACCTTTTGGTCAAAATCAACCCCTCAGACAGCCACGCTTAATTATTTTCTGGTCTGCCATTCATAGAAGTCAGCCCCCTTTGGAATGAGGCTAAAATAACCTGAGGTCAACTTTGCGTTTGTACATTACTTGATCTTGTACATCTGACAAACTGAAAAAGATCCGCTAGTCTAGAATATATGAAAAGCAGCCAGAATTTCAGCGCTAATACTTACAGGGCACAGGCCGGGTACTATGGATGCTAGCACTTGCAGTAAAGAGAAAATAATTGAAATCTGACTACTCTTCTTTCAGAAAACATTTGAAAGGATGAATGATTACGAAATTAAGAAAAACAGAGACTTACCTGGTAAATAGTGTGATAACACAGAGTATACTACACACGGTGCCCATACACAGAAAGGCTGTGATGTAGTGTGCGACAGCCAGTATCTGCAGACGTCTCTCTAAGGGTACACACAGAGGTGCAAACTGTATACCCAAAAACTGCATTCTCTTCTCAAGTTGTAGCAAATTTCTCAACATGATGGCGCCAAGGCAGCCGAGCTGTGATGACTGAACATTCTCATAATAAGCGTGTGTGCCTTGATCCCTGACTAAAATGTTTCAAGGCAGTGATTTACTTAATTATCTGTTTTTCGTGCCAAATCCGGGCAGAAGATCACAGCATTCTCGTACTCAGTTATGGTACTCTTTACAGTCGTAATCTAGATTGAAAGGGCAAGGTTATGGGCACGCAGTGAAGATAGCATTCTGCATACACTATCTTAGCGCTTAGTGTGATTTATAGTGTCAACAACATCCTATATATCGTCATCCTATAAACATCCTATATACAGGTTGGACAATGGCCATCAAAACGACAATGTGATGCCCTTTGGTCATATCTCATCACATCAGGAGCTTATCTGTAGATGAATATGTGCCTTTAGATGCTAACTCAAAGATTAATCCTTGCAAGATATAGCCTTCCAGTCTAGGATAAATAAATCCCCAGAAAAGAGAGTCAAAATTTGTGACGGGTGGTAAAGAGTGTAACAATATAGATATATTATAAGTAGCTTCTATCAGGTGCAAAGTTACACCCGGATCAAAAATCCCTCCTAAAGGAAAGTGGGAGATTGGCAATAGAAAAGAAAGAACTCCAGCAAATTGGTCATACTAGGTCATATTCATTCTCAACACTACCACTATATCTCTCACTTTAACTTGGCAGCATTTAATTGAACTGAATTCAGAGATTCCTTGTGGTCAGCAGACACCCAGAGAGTCACTGACAATATTGGAGGGTGCGCTTACATGATTGGTAGAGAGAATTTTGGCATGCTGTGTGCAGGTTACATGATTGCAAGGTTCCATTTGTCATGAGCGAGGGCTATGTGTTGCAGGTTTTGCATTGCATGTTGTGTGTTGCATGTTGTGCGTTGCATTTTGTGTGTTCCATGTTGTGTATCACACGCTAATTGTTGTGTATTGAGTTGCAGGTTACGTACATGGCAAACAATGTATAAGCTACACAGTTGTATTTTGGTAAATATATTTAGAAAAACTTGAAGAAATACCATGAATTATTATCATTTTAATCACTCTACTATATAATGCTACGAAATGGCTATAATTCAAATAGAGATCATAAGTGCAAGTAGTTATGGATCGTCTTTGGCGATAAATCATAGTTGCTATAAGTACATTTGTCATAGCTGTCTCGGCAGAACTTTTCCGTGATTGATCAAATAAATTGCAGATGTTTGACGTCTGGTATGCCGAATTCCTTTTTATGATCCTCAAATAATTTTTGCAGTGCTTTGATGTAGTCACTGTGCACTTGTTGTATCTCCTCTCTGGTGGGGTCTGGGTTGGCTACAACGTCGATCGGCTCACCAACTATAAAAATAAACAATTTCGAAATCATTAAAGTGGAAATCAACCACAAAGTATGATATAGGGTTAATAATATAATCCATAAAGAATTATGAAATCATTAAGGAGGAGTTAGTAGAGATGGCTGTTCTATCAGGGGTTTGGTTCTGTCCCATACTTCTGATTTTATTGTCTATTCTGTAGACACTGTGCGTAGTTGTCTTACTTTGTCAATAGAAGACACAACTTCAAGATTTTATAGGGGAAAATATATCACTTCTCATTTGCACTCCAGTCAGTGAATCATCTCACAACTTTCAAGTAAATATATCAGAGGCCACTCACCCACTGTTGTGATAGGTTTTCTATACGGCAGCAATCCAAAACTGTAGTTAAATATCCCTCTACCATGAAAGAGCGGAGGAGAAAATCCTGTGTACTTAGTTAGAAAGTCCTGCATCTGCCTGACTTTAGAGCCTGGTGGGTTACTGACCTGAACAAACAGTTCATTCTCACCGAAACTAAATACTGGTACTAGAGACGCCCTGTAATATAAGTAGTTATCCTTAGATTATGACATATACAGACAGAACAACAAGTCTTGTAAGAAAACTTCAAAGCCAAGGACAGACATATGTCAGGGCATGTCAGCTGTCATTGATCCGATATTTGAATTCATAAGGAGGATTGCAACCACGCCAGAAGACTGGGACAATAAAATATTAGTGCGAAACAGTGCTGGTTTGTTGAACTGTGTCGGGAGGGGAAGGAGTCAATTGAAACCATGTCTTATCCGCTTATCCTTTGGTGGACTAACCTATCTTCTCAGTGACGTATCTGGACGTGTATAACCCTTATAGAAAAGAGACTGTTCCATGATCATTGTGATTTGAAAAACCTCTTTGGCACTACTCTTGTACCTAGTCCCTTGCGCTGTTCAACAAAACATTACACTTGTTACACAACGTTACAACCTACCCAGTTTTTATGGCGCTTTTGATGAATCCCATTTTATGAGCCAAGTTAAGTGTGAAGTGACCTGGATTTGCCTCCAGGGCTTCCAGTGCTCCACCTGTAGCCAGACAGGCTGCGTTTCCTGTTCCCTTCTTACTTAGTATGTACTCCAGGCTACCTTTATTACAGCCGCAGGCACCTGTAAAAAGTCACAAAAGCCTGGTTTGCCAAACTAATCGTAATCAAATCATCATAATAAATAAATTGTTATGGTAAAGCCAAGAAGCAATAACACCGTTGCAGTATCAAATCACTGATACCCTGCCAGACTGCTGCCCCACAGAATGCCCAACACACAGTCAATCCCGCGGCCTAGCCCGCTATCCATCCCGTTCTTTATCCCGCTGTCTTGTCGCGCCCAGCCAGCTACAGCATTGAATCACCAGCTTGTTGCCTGCTGCCTGCTGCCTGCTGCCTGCTGCCTGCTGCCTGCTGCCTGCTGCCTGCTGCCTGCTGCCTGCTGCCTGCTGCCTGCTGCCCAGCGCTAAGCACCCTGTTCATCCTGCTGCACAGCCACCATGATTTAGTGAAATGACTCATGCTGGTCCGAAACTATGGACTGTTGGTTGGAGGCATTTCAGTAGAAAATCTCAAAAGTTAAACCAGCTGTCTATACTCCTAAACTAGATTCACTCCAAAGTTAAATGGATTTTGATTCATATGTCAAGCTTCTGTGAGAGAACACCAACATATGTCTGTTAATGCCTCTTAATGCTAACATGCTTGTAACAAAAGAAGCAAGCGTACAAACACCATATAAATTTATTCATGATTACTCAAAACACAGTTAAATTGGGAGTTTCTTTCTTTTTTTCTATGCACTAGGTCTTATTTGACCGCCCTATTTAACGGGCCCCCTTAAGCTCGGGTGGCTTGTGTTGGGTAGTACCCTATACCCTTGCCCGCCGTTGCCGGCTACTCTTTTTTCGAAGAAGCAGAGGGGGATCTTTATACTGCATGCAAGCACACAGCATACCTCCTGTATTTATGATCCCATAGATAGAAAAGCTCATTTTCATAATCAATACATTTACTTACTCAACAACCTGCCAATCTATAGAAAAATTATCAGATTGGTCCAGCTTTTGTAATATAATTTACCACATACTCCCTCACATAAAGCTAGCTGATGAATATTGCAGTGATAATAAAGTTTTACTGTGGTAAGTGTCGCGGAAGTCAGTGCGACGGCATGACAAGCTCTTATGATTAGTCTGCCAATCTGGAGATTGTATGATGCAGGACCGTAGTTTAGAAAAAATGGTAGGGGAGGCAAAAGACAGATGCAAATCCGTAGCATCACCAGGAGGTGTACTATAAACTCCTCCCTAAGCAATTTAAAGCATATAATTAGCAAATGTAAATCCCAGAGGAGTTGATTCTGACCTGGATTATTCACTTATAGTATTTTTAGGCCAATGTGTTTAGCTTCATACAGGAGGCAGTGCCTTCCTTCCTCCCCTAGAACTACGAGCCTGTGATGGGATGCTGTATTCCATGTTCTTATCACTTACCGACTGTCATGAAGTAGTCACGATAAAGTGGAAACTGGAAATGTCCGTCGAGTACGAGCAGATGTGGAGATATTCCTGGGAAAAGTTTACTAAATCCGGTGGCTTCTGTGGCAAAACTTCCAAAGTGACTGACGCATAAGACACCGTGTGGATGACAGGCAAATAAATAGTTTTTTGATGGGTCGAGGTCGGTAGTTTTGACGAGGTTGAGAGGGAAGAATTCACTGAAATATTTCCACACCACCCAGTGTCTAAAGAATGAAATTCTCTTTCCTCCTTGATGTGGAGAGTTTCGGTCGTATATATACCATACTGCATATATCGCTACAAATGGCCATGCTCTAGAAAATAAAAACATTAAACAGTATAGATGTCGTGACGATATGTGATGATATATATAAATATATATAAAGTTATAAGGGTTTAAGTCACTCATTCCCCTCCTTCTAAGTTAAGGTGATACTCTGCTTGCTTTTATTCTACATCATCACTGCCACAGTAGATTTAGGATGACCGAAGTAGTGGAAGTGTCAGATGTCCTGGGTTCGAATCCCACTGCAGTCTATTGACAACTGAGCTGGGACCTGCTTGCAAACTGAGAGCTACTTGGCGTCAAAAAAGGGGGCGAAGCTCTTAGGGCACCTCTATTCCTTGGTCTTCAGACTCTTGAACAGACCTTGCTACTTTACCAAATATTTTTAACAAACACAGCTCTCTAAATTCACCCACCATCAAGCAGGAAAGTAATATGGGAGGGATCTTTCGAAACTTTCTTCGAAGACAGCTGCTTTGTTTTGCATAATATATTCAGAGATGCTCCCTCCCCTCTACAACTCTCATTGACCCCGCTGGGTCTTCATGTACCGGTCAAAGCTCAAATATGACCGAATGCAATGAACTCTGCTAATTAAAGCACAAAAAGCACAGTCTTCACTAGCCTGTCTTGACAAGCTTTGTCAAGACAGGCTAAGTCTTCACCTACATTTTTAGCCGTCACATGACTTTTAGACTGATCGAGAAATATTACACAAAACTCAAAAGTCCAGTGCAAGGGTTAAAACATCAATCACCAAGGAAAGGTTAATCATAAATACAATACAATGTAGGTCAATATGCTTATCTAAATATAAAAACTGTTCTGTATCTTGTTTTAGCGTCAGAGGACTTTGATATTATTAGTAACTTTTGATCAAGGTGATAGGATTATGAGTTAAAACTGCCGGTAAAGAATGGACTGTAGGAGAACCAAATTTATCTTGTTATCTCTATGACCGACCCACCAGTTCGACAAGTACCCATTCTTCAGGTGGTTCTTGGCCTCAAGAGTGTAGTCAAGCACTATCCAATCCAATGGAATACCAATTTGAATTTAAATTACAAAAGGGAATATCTAACCAAGGAGTTGATCTAACAGGCTGTGAGATGTTCAATTTGTCAGTTTGTTGGGGGTAGAGACGGCTTGGCAGTTATTTAGGGCAGCAAGCCCGTGGCACACTGGGAGGGTGCAGGAGGGGTCACAACTCTCTATTTAAATTTTTGACTGGTGGCTATGCTGGGCAAAGCCCAGCTGTGGCAGCAGTGGTTTAAACATCGACCGTGCTTCTGGTATTGGCTCTAAATGATCAATCACATCTTCACCAACGGAATGGGAAGAGGATGAGAACGTGGTTGATAATGAAACGCTACTACCTCCAACCTGGGCAATGTTTGAGTGCGTAAACTACTTACATTGTAAACCTAATCTCAACTTTACTCACCTTGTGAAAACGAGATATATCATGAAGAAGGTGCATAAGAAACCGAGTATTAGAAACGATGCGACCCACTGCATAACGGCCATGGTCTGTAGTCGTCTTCTCATCGGGATAAACAGGGGAGCTAATTCAAAACCTAAAATCTTCATCTTGTTAGCTGAGTGGATAGCTAGGGAGTCGTTGTGTTCTACAAATCAAAGATATGTTCTTGCAATAGATATTTAATGTCCCCTGCACCTCAAGACCAATATCATTTCCAAAAAAAGGATATGCTAGGCCCAAGTGAAATTATTTTGATATTCGAGTTTTGATATTCGATATTGCAAGTCAAAGGTTATTGCTGTCACTTGCCGAGCCCATAAACTATCTAGATGTCATTACTGTGCAGTGTCTCTTTATACGGTAGGGCGTGTTTGCCAGGCCCCCTTATGCCGAGGCTTGCTGAGGTCACGACTAATCTTTTTTCGTCGAAGAAGAAGAGAGGGATCTTTATACTGGATGCAAACACAAAGTAGACCTGTATTTATGGTCCTGATACTAGCCTAGCAGTACTGTCCAAAAATACTTCAATTTTGTAAAACTGATCATAACCTACTACCATCATCAATATTTGTCAAGCAAAATTATTGCTCATACATCATATGTCCCCCATTTGCCCACTCAAACAGAGCCGTTTTAGTCATATAAATTGTAACATGTCTACGACATTATTACCAAAAATAAATTAACTTCAACATCAAATTCAAACCGCCAGGTAATTCTGTATGCACTGCTTGATACAAGCCTATGTGACTTCCTGTAACCATGAAACATACATAGCCTGGGCAGGCTGTCAGGGTTGGTGGTTGCGGGGGGGGGCAAACACCCACCAATCCCCATCAGCCTGTCAAGGTTAAAACATACACATGTATAATACATGGTAACTGTTAAGATCGACTTACCTCGAGTGTGTATTCAGTGTATAATGGAAGCGGTACACTCAGTGAGTGTTAGCTAAAGTACATTAGATGTTAGTTGTTGACTCACACACTTTGATTGACTAACATGTGAGTGATCGGTACGTGTTAGTTTTGTGGGTTCATACTCATAGCGAGCCGAGCCGCTAATCGCCCAGCAGTCACGCTTTGGTAAATAAACTGATAACAAAACCAGAGTGCCTGCACAAATTACTGCAAAGTTATATTCATGGAAATTTCAAGGACCTTTTTAAGCTGTGGTGTGATCAGAGATCAAAGTCCTCTAAATAATAATCACATTACCGCTTCTGATAATAATAGACTGAGATAATAGATAGTGGGTGGTCATTTCTCAGCGATGTCATTATTCCCTAAACCTTCAGTTACTATAATTTTGATAAATTACTATTTTATCATTAAGACACTGTACTATAAAAAATTACATTAATCAGAATTAAAGAATTGAAAAGTAAGCATTACACGGAAAACTTAATTGTTGAATAGGCTTTGATATGATGACCAATCAGACTAGAGCACATCTGACTATCAGGAACAAATCATCCTGCAGGTTATAGATGCAGAAAATATGTGCATTACTGACTGGAATCAAACATTCTTCAACTCGTAAATCCAAATTATTTCTGATGTTCCCAATGGCCCCTACTAGGGTACATGAGGGTTGATTGGTGTCTCAATTTCGAATCCAAAGCTTAAGTTTTCTGTCCTGGTGAGATTTATGTAAAATTGACAAACATATAAAAAATTGTTTGACGCTGATGCACAATACGGATGCTTTTTTGCTCACACATCTGTTTCACTTATTTTGTAATCATCAGCGTACACCATAGACTTATTAAGTCTATGATGTACACTCATAGGGATCCTTTATAGTGTGTGTATTATGTGCGTGTTATGTCGGGGTCTCGTAATGTAAGCACATTTCTCAGTATTAAACATGAACAAAAAATAGTCTCCTCCTGTTCAGAAAGGAGGCAACTCTTAATTATGCAAAGTACACAAGCCAAAGAGTGCAGGCAGCAGGGTGTTTGGTTCCAAACTCCCTACAAGCAGGGAAGGTGTGTGATGAGTGTGAGTAGGGATTTTGGGACAGAGTAAAGACAGGTTTTGATAAAGAATCAACATTGGCGGGATTCAAATTAAAATATTAACTAATAAAAGAGGCCTACTCAGCTTTGTGTTACGATATTCTCTACAGCTACAGTGTTTTTTGTAGGAACAGCAGTGAATAAAATGAGGTGAGAGAGATTCTGTTTCTCTTGTTCACAAAGTATTATGATACTATCAAAGTGTAACAGAAGCCTTGGTACTATGGTATATTGAGTGCAAACCAGACTAGTTTGCTGTTTAATATCACGGAATAAGGATATCATAACCCTGCTATAATTTCTTGCGCTTCATATCAAAGGCAGCAGGCAGCTCAGTAGTTTAGGTAATATTACCTCAGTGCAGGGCCGTACATGTACATGTTTGTATTATTTGGTCTGCTTTGTTTGTATAATACTCAGTATTTCCTGCTGATTACGCTGGTCATAATGTTACCACAACAATTCTCTCACACATTATAGAGTATTCCATTCTCATTAATTACACAAATTCGGCAGCGTAGGAATGCAGTTGAGACATTGCTCCTGTTTATTGTAGAAATAACTCGTCTCTTTTATGTTTAGTGGGTTCCAAGTTCAGTAACAGAGCTTATAATCTTTTTTTTGTGATTGCGAGTGAGATGCAAAAATCTCTTCAAATCTCACATATTTTTGGAGTGTTACTTGATGCTGAATTTTGAATTTATGCTGGCATTGACAAAATTTAACTGACATGGTTTTCTAAACTAAAACTCCTGTCAATGCAAGCAATTTTTAAATAATGATTTCAGACACATTGCTGCGGTATATAAAGTGAGATACTTGGGGCCTCCTCTACATATATTAGTATTGCGGATGTTACAAGGTAGGCTCTAAAATAAACCATTACCAAATATTTCAGGTACACTTTAGATAAGACCGTAGGAGTGAAGGCAATATTATTATCAATTTAAATCTGCAGACAAAGAGAAGTCAGACCACCATCTGATGGGTCACAGAGAATTTTATCAGACTTGTCAGTGGAACTTACTACCAACATATCACTCAATATGTTATTATATAGGTGTGCCATTGCCCTTGCCCTCCGAGCAGACTAACAAAACTTAAAATAACTATTACGTCGTGGATTACCTTATGGAGGGGTAATGCATGTCTCCCCCTAAAGGTCAAATTGTTATCTGTTAAAGACACCTGGTTACACCAACCTTGAGTGTAATTATAAAATGATCTGCAAATTTAGGAGTTGGGAACAAAAGAAATTGATCCAAAAACAGTGCATGTATTTGTCTTGCTGAGGACGTCAGGGGCAGATGATTACAACCACAACAATGGCTCGGTCTTAGCTTGTATATATGTCACAGATTTATCAAGACTACTGAGTACAAATTTATTTTGATAGATAAATGTTTTCAGGGGTCATTAGTAAAATCATACCCATGTGTTAGCAATATACTAAAAACGGACATGTGTTGTAGGTGTTTGATTGTATACAAATGTGTTGTTGTTTCAATGATAACAAAGAGTTTAGTGTTTTGTGCCATGTGTTCAGATTTTATTTGTAATTATCGTTTAGTTTACTCAACTTCCACTCGTTGGTTGTAGTTTGGATCTTGAGTGAGGCTTGAGTTGTGCTGAAGTAGTGTCGTTTAATACCCAGCATAAGTCAGGGTGTAAACTAAACTACTCTAAGTCTCAATCCTCCTAACACGACGTGCTGACTGATCAAACACTACCTGCTGTCATTAAAAAACTTTCTGTGTTATTTACTGAGTTCTGGTTGAAGCCTTAAAGATTATATTTTTATACCATTTTTATATTGATGAGGCTCTAAGAAGCCCAATAAGGGAAATTTAAATGAAAATATCAAATTGATATTTCAACTGCTCTCGGTCAAAATTTAAAATTGTTTAACAAAATATATTGTTTTGCTCAAATGACGACAGAAATATATCCCTTGTTTACCAATGTTTTTATCTCATTTCTTGGTCACTTAAGTTTCTCACCCATCGAGTGGATAGAATAATAGCAATAGCTGTTCCACCAAAATTATTCTGCCAGTGGTCCTGGGCTTAAATCATAAAATCTCGATCCGATCTAAGAATCTTACTTCAGATCAAGTCAAGTATTAGAGATTGGGGTATCTAGGTTATCAGAATTTTAATAACGTCTTGGCCAGCCTGTTGTTGTCTCTGACTGCCGAGATGCTGTTGTAAACAAGTTGAAGGTTGAAGGTTGTCAGCGGAACCATTTTGATCTATCTATACAATCCTTAGCACTCACTGCCGCGGCTGAGTGATTGCTATCTGACTGCTACAATGTTGCCGATTGTTTGTTAGAGCAATTATTTCCACTAATCTGTTTGCTATAAGCTAATTTACATCCAAGATTACCAACACCAACACCCTCTTATTTATCCATCCATGTTTAAAACAAGATTAGCTCAATAAACTGCCAAGTGTGTCTCTGTTAAAATTAGATTTGCTCATCATTATTTGTTTAGGCTTTAAACACAAAAATTCACACGTCTGGTGAGAAAATATTGTTACCAGTCTCTAAAGACAAATTTGTGGATAATTATCAGTGTAAGATTTTTGTTGGTGATGAGAAAAATTGAATGGTTACTATTCACCGATCAGCTAAAAGCCCCATAATAACTCCCCAAAGTGGGCCAATAATCATTCCAAGTGATGCTCGAAGCTGATTGGATAGTCATTCTATAATCAGTGGTCATGTGATTAGATGCGCACCAGCCAGTAAAAAGAACAATATATTTTCCCTGAAGCAGCCTAATTCATTGTTTACATGTACACAACACCAGTGCTATGTTGGTTGCTTTTCTACAAAGACTAAACATAATTATTTAGAGACAGAATTATTGTTCTCTTGGTTAAAAAAGCACAAATCAGAGGCAAGGATTATAAATACCTAAATACGCTGTGAACGTCAAACCTACACACGCCGAGCACACGAGAGGTTGGCATCACGAAAATACAGATAATAATCTGCCACAACAATACGTCAGACAGGCGAGCCATATATACTAAACTGCAGATTTATACAACGAGTGTAGCTCAGATGTTGGAGTCTCTTCGGATATCTTTATAAATTCTTGGATTTCATTTAAAAAATCAGCTGCTATTGGAGTGGATACAACCCAATTCAACAAAACTTAGAAGATATCATGACAGCGAGTACACACCCTGGCTGTTTGTGGGTGTCAGTATTATGTACGTTTGCTCTGTCTGCAGCTACTAAGCTGACCTACACAATACCAGAGGAGAAACAAGCTGGATATACAGTGGGTAATGTGATGGAAGACGCTGACTTTGCGCGACGTTATGAAGCAGATGGTGAGATCCCACCTATCCTCAGGTCAGCAACTTTATTTGTTAAACAAAATCTACTTTGAAGTTTTATCGGGTGATTAAATTCATTTTTTGATCTCAGCTTCTGAACAAAACAAGCCAAGTCTACTCTGTTTACTGCACCAAAATAAAAAAGTTTTTCAACACATCAAAGAAGTCTAGCCAAACCTATTTTTACTAGACCTCACATCAAAGGTTACCCAGTGGCAGCCCATATTTTGACGTCAGCACACTTTACGAGTATTAGCAGACAAAGTGCAACAAATTTTGATAATTTCATTATTAGCCCATCGGTGTATTTAATTACAACAATGCAAATTATCTTTTCATAGTTCACTTTTTATCAGCGAGCTGACTCAGTGAAACAGCAGGCTGCCAATCTCAAACGTTTCGCGCTTTTGGCTTCTGACAGCCCTTCTTGTTTTATTATAAAACATTACGACAGCGAAGTCTTTGTTTGTGCAAACACGAAAGACGTAGCTTCAGGCCTAGAAGCATACTGCCATTCATTTTTTGACTGTGGGAATTAAAATAAGAACCTAGAGTCCACCACTTGCTCGCAAAAAGCCCTCCTATAGACCTAGAATAATCAGTAGCCTGTCGTACACAAAAGCCACCTATTGGATTCGATGTAGTTTTTACTGCTATTATTGCTAAATCACAATTACAGACATATTATTTCTCTATTTTTACACGTTTCTGCGTCAATGGAATCCTATAGCTGGCCCACTAATCACTTTTTGACAATGCAGAGACCACCTAGTGTACATAGAACTAGCAGCTCATACTTCGCAGCAGTGTTACATGGGCACAATCTGCACTGCATATCAGGGGAATTTTATTTCCTGTTTCAAGGATCGTCAGTTTCTTGCATTCTTGTGAAACTGACAAAAGTCTCGGTGTTGGGGTGTTTTATGAAAAGAATTCAAGAGAAAGTATTGATTGATTATAAATTGTACAGTTGAGACAAAAAAGATCAACAGAAGCATTTTCCTGTATCTAGCCTTGCACTCTGACACCATAGCTCTTCAAACCAGACTGCTATCAAAAATAGCAATTATTCATGATAGCCGATCACGATCACCCCTATTCTCTGTGATCCTATCAAACAGACACTGAAATCTGACATTTACACAAAGCTAGGATTGTGGTCTAATGAGGCAATCATCATCAAAAGTAAACATCACAGTGCTCTTCGAGAGAGTGAGAGAGGGGTAATGCAGGGAGAACTTTGACACTTTGAAGGTATCATCTTCTAATGAGATCACCAGATTTTCTGTCTAGTAAGGCAAAGATAAAAATCGCAGCTCCTGCTGCCGCAATCGTGAGAATTAATTTTCAACTTGTGATCTTTGCAACAAAACTTGGCGTAAGCAGTCGTTATAACTGAGAAGTTCTTCTGACAAACCACCATAATCATAACTACTGTCCCAAAAGATCAGAAACGCTCCTGATAAAATAATATTTAGATACAATATATATTGAATTGTTATAACAAGCAAATAATATGTATGTACATGTGTAATAGACTTTAGCACTGTGTAAACCCTTATAACTTTTTGGGATAAATGAGCAGTAAACTTCAAAAAAATTGTCCTAGAACCAGCTTAGCAGATGGAGGCAGATAAGTTAAAGAGAGTGACATCGTCACACTAACCGTCAACCCCATATCTCAAAAGAAGTTCAAGCGCCAGCCGAGGAAAGTAAACTTGATCATGTGTCGACAACGGTGATATCCTCTCTAACTTTGCATATTATTCCAAATCTCTGACGCCACATCAAAGCTTAAATGACCTCACATCTAGTGTAATGGATGAAAAAATGAAACTTCCCGCTAACTTTTAATTTTTTATTACATCATGATAAGAAAAGAGGGTCCCAGCAGACCAGAGAGGACAATGCGATTCAGAGTAATCACTTGATGGCGCCCCACTCATTGATCACTAAGTCAAGTGTTTCAATTTTCCACTCTGAAGCAGCTTTGGTTTATTTGTATGGCTTGTTTTAGCTAAGTAATGGTAGCCCTGGGCTTAACTTTCACTCTTTTATTACCCCATAACCTGATCGATTCGTAACAAACATTACAACATTTAGTCGCTGTCAGTTTGTTGAATCTATCAATTAGCGAAAAATATACACACAAAGCTAGATACAGTGTAAGTGTCTGGTAATTTGTCAGCATGGTAGCTGTACGGCGTCCCGCTGTGACTCGGAGTTTTACAGGCTAATACTCTGCATAATTATACAAACGAAGAGAAAATGTCAGTTCGCCCAATTTGAGAACTGCATAGTTCAAGAGGTTTGTTAGGATTTTGTTACAAGCCTACGGTGCCAGTAGCTACAGTAGCAGCTTACTTTGTGTCTACCATGACCACCATTGTATACAATTATATACGCTGCCGCGCTGCCACTTTCCTAGTGCATGAGAAAGTTTGATTTGTCTGTTTTATGGCAATATAAAACTATAATCCACTCTTTTTATGATAGTAAAACACCCAATTAATGTTCACGAAGTTATTGTACATCTCCATTGATAGAGAAAAGTTATGGATCTCTTCCTGGCTACTCTGTTGTGATATATGCAACATTCCTAGAAAGTGACTCAAAAACCTCACCGTATTATCACTTTTTTATAACATAATAGTAAAGCATGATTACCCTTCACACAATAATGTGACATGCACTCTTTTTTCTCTCAAACTTTGCCTGAGTCGCTGCTAGTGTCATTTTGTTATCGACCACCCATTTACCACATGGTCGGTTTGGGGATGATGATG
Source organism: Membranipora membranacea (assembly GCA_914767715.1). Classification (NCBI taxonomy): domain Eukaryota; kingdom Metazoa; phylum Bryozoa; class Gymnolaemata; order Cheilostomatida; family Membraniporidae; genus Membranipora; species Membranipora membranacea. The sequence continues at coordinate 1,102,018 of OU612075.1, read as the reverse complement.
GAATACCTCTACCAGCAACGCTGGTAATGTTTGAGCACTTAAACAAATTAAAAACTGAAAATCATCTTGACACATTTGAATCTCAGGGATTGTTATGAACTCTAGGGTCTGGCAGCCTGCCGAATGAAGGGTTTGTTTTTTTCTTTCATTCTTGCACCGCAGCAATCTTTCCACGATGTTTCATTGCTGAGCGTCACAAGAGCAAGAGCAAGAATTGTCCTTCAACAGTGACCTTCACCATTAATTTAATATTTTAGATTCTCGTTGCTTGGCAACTCGGAGTACTTTGCTGTTGACAGCGTCTCTAGCGTTATATCTACTACAGTGAGGCTGGATAGAGAGGTGATCTGTTTAGACGCACCAGACGAACCATGTATTCTGGAAATTGATGTGGTCGTCAGTCCAAACACTCCGCAACACTTCCAGATGATCAAAGTACAGGTAAAGATTTCTTATTCTGTTTATAGTGTTTGTTTTTGTGTGATTGCTGCACATTCCTAAGTGCCTTCTGAAAGTAATTCTGTGATTTCGCAACAACACGTCATCTCCAGCTTCCTCTGGTACCCTTTGGGCAAGGCAGCCATTTAAAGATTTAATGAGGACTACTTCTTTGTGATAGTAGTGGTCACTTACTTTCTTACCCCATCCCACCATCTATTTCTTTTGCAAGCTTCATCACAACCTTCATCTAACTGCCTATTAAGAATCGGCAGCTCGATTATGGCACTTTTTGCTACTGCCATTGACATTTCCTGATGGGGATAACAAAACACAGTTTGCTGATTCATAAAACAGAACATAGCTTACTGTTGTTGTCATGAATCATGTTATTTATTGACAAGAGTTATGTTTTGTGTTGATAAGTTTTGTTGTTATATCATAGTCCAGAGATTTAAGCCCAGGGAAATTCATCTCCCCACCATCCTCGCGGCGTCGCAGCCTAGCCAATGGTTCTCCCCACCCACCAATCAAAGTCAACACATAGGCTATCGCAGCCCAACTTTTATGACTGATATCAAGGGAGAACACTCACTAACTGTTGAGGATTTTTTCTCATTTTTTCAGATCACTCTCCTAGATGTAAACGACAACTCACCCATGTTCTCCATGCAGAGACAGGATATGTTTATACCTGAATCTGTACCAATCAACACTACATTCTATCTACCAGTAGCTGAGGACCGCGACTCCCAACAATTCGGAGTTGCCTCCTACGAGCTTGAAGCGCATACCCAAGGTTGGTCCATAGAGTTGTGAATTGATATGACGATTGAACTAAAACATCTACACAGAATAGTGATGTGACAAGAGATAACTTTCAGTTTTGAAAAACAAAACAGTGTTCAAATTTTTAAATTAGTCAATACTGTGAATTTCAAATATTATAGTCTGCTCAGTTTATGTACAGAGAAATCCTTGATATTTTTTCAGTGTTTAGGATCCGATCAGTGGAGTCCCCCTACGGTGGTACAGAACTGTACCTTGTCGTTATCAAACAGCTAGACAGAGAGCTAAGAGGATCTTATACACTGAAGCTAGTAGCTCGGGACTCAGGCACTCCTCCCAGGTAAAATATTATATTCTGTAAAGGAAATTAATTATTTGTGAAGTTTTTAACAGTCAATGGGCGAGATCTTGACCATTTTTTCCTTCTATGAACTGCTCCTCTTACTGGAATAGTATCGGAATCCACCATCGCTACTGTCATCTGACACTAAATAATGGCTCCATCCTAGTCTTATCACTGCTGTGAGAAGACTACCTCTACCTACTCTGTATATATATATATGTATGGTTGCAGCAGGGAGGGCAGGAGATAGCAAAGTCGTTATTGATGTATAAAAAGTTAATGGTTTGATTAAAAACACAAACAAACCTCATAAATACCTAGTTGCAAAACAAAAGACATCAAGGTTGATTGGACACAGATACTATGGGAAAGTTGAGCCCATATTTGCTGCGGTGACAATGATCACCAGAATCTGACCACCAGAACACTAGAAATAGCTGCCAAGCTGCCACAGTGAAATGAGTAACTCCGCTAATTACTCAGAGTTTGGATGTAATAAAACCAACATTTTATAGTTTCAACAATAAAAAACAAATTGATCAATGAGAGGCTTGAGGGAGATAATATCAGCTAAATGCTGACTTGAAATACTGCTGCCACCTGGTGACAGAAAATAAAACGTCATTACTACATAGTAACAATGTATTTATAATCTTTGATAGTAATGAACACAGACTCAGATTGAGTAAGGCTACTTTTTCTTAAGCGGATCTTTGCGAAGTTTAGCTTTGATTCTGGTTGTTGTTGGTGTCAGTTTGAGGTAGCTAGTAATGGAATGCCGCTCACATAGAATGAGTGAACATTTTTCTTAAAACTTTGGTTGCAGCAACAACAGATGAGAAAAAGTTGTACATTTGCAACACCAAATCATCAGTGGGTGTAATTAACCTAACTCAACTCTTTGCCTAACCTGTCAAACTAGGAATCTCCAGGCCAGCGGATGGGGATTAGTTTCAGTGACACTGTTCTATAATTAGCTAGTTAGATAACTCTAACATGATCTTATGACCGCTGCTTTACAACATTGGCAGCATCAGCACCTTTTACTTCTTTATTTGAATGATAGCCCAGCTGGCTTCACAGCATGACAGTAACTCCAGCAGCAAATAGACCGAGATTGTAAAGATTAAGTATGGAAAGTTTGGGTGTCCCTGTGTGACCGTCTTACTATGATGAGTTATCCAGCGATGACCACAAACTGAGCTGTTGTTATGAGATGCCAAATAAATTATGTAACATATACACAGATAAACAGGGTATTCTGTATGTAAACTTGTTAGATTTTGGTTATGATACAATGTACTGTTATCGAATACAATCTGGTTTTCTCACTAAAAGTACAGTAGTTGATTTCTGATGGATGTAGAATTATGTAACAGGAACTAATTGGTCACACTTTCCATATACAGTAGATCAAAACAGAACCAGACTTAATTCCACATTGTCGACTTCATCAAGGTTTTCATTAGTAGCCATTTGTCATTGCGGTGTTTCTAAACTGGCCTGACCTGCTATGATGATTGTTTATACCTCATGACTAGCAGACAGGCAGTCTGATGTCAGAAGAGTCAGCAAAATCAACAGTTTGATTGTTTTGATGGCAGTAGGTTAAATACTTTTGCAATATATCAAACACAAACCTTCAAGTTAAGCTACAAGCTGTTGCTTGCTGTTGGTACAACAGGTTGGTAGGTTGGTCGGTTGGTCGGTTGGTAGGTTGGTAGGTTGGTAGGTTGGTAGGTTGGTAGGTTGGTCGTTAACGTCCGACCCACAGCGATCGTCATCCCAAACGCAGTAATGAGCTGGCTGTGGTTTGTACCACCATAAGCTGCTTGTTTAGAAGGTTTTGGCCGGTCTCTAATGTGGTATTTCTTGTTCACAGATCCGGAATGATGTTACTGAATGTGACCGTCGGAGATGATAATGATAACTTCCCAACCTTCCAGCAGCCTCTGTACAGTGTAAGGGTACCAGAGTCTGCTCAGCCTGGTATCATGCTCACTCGAGTAGTCGCTACAGACAGGGACAGCGGGGATAACTCCAAACTTAAATACTCTATCAAGCCCTCAAGCAGCAGCAAAATCAGGAGAATCTTCAGACTGGATGGAGAAACTGGTAAGAGCTAAGCACATACAGAGGCCTTTATGTGTACATTGCTGACCTAAATGAACTGAATATAAGTTTGGGTTGAAATAAATACATCTTATTCGCAACTCATTTTACTTTTAGCCATTTTATCGCTGCTCAAAACAAGCGTGAATAGAGTGGTTCTTTTCTTGAATATTGAGACTTATCTCCCCTGCCTTGCTATTTACAGGCGAGCTGTATTTACAGCAGAGGCTGGATTATGAGACAGACAAGCAGTTTATCATCCCTATAGTAGCAATGGACTCTTCTAATCTACCAAAAAGAAGTCATACTGTAGTGAATGTATCTATAGCTGACGAGAACGACAACTTCCCTGTCATAGATGTAAAAACTGTCACTAATACTGCTCAGGTCAGTCCGATCACATCTTGGTCCCAGAGAGCAAGTGTGTAAAAGAATAACTTTTAGTTTTAATCATGGAATGGAAGCTGTTCTCAAGGGCTCACCCCTTCTTTGAGTTGTTTAAAAAGAAGCTGAAAACATTTCCGAATGCTTTACTAAACCATGACAATACCTCCTCCTATATTTATTTATATATTATTAGGAGCAGATAACAGGTTATTAAAAATTGTTGCACCAAGGCTGTGAGTTTAAGCCTAAGCTCTAAAAGATATATTCATACTAAGATGTATGTTCTCCTTCTAGAATTAGTTCTGTTTCCACTCGTTTGTTCGTAGACAAAAACAGCCATGTGCCCCATGATTCCATGTCTACCTCAGTGAATTAGTTTTATTACATTTGTATCCCGCGCTAATCATACCGACATATCCAGTCGGCGTTCATAACAAGACCGCAGGCAGTAAAAAATAAATATCATCTTTCACATCGCTACTTTGTTTTACTGCTTTGATTTGGGTAGCAACAAATTACCTAGGCATCTTAATTTGACATTTCAAACGAAGGTTTAGCCCTACTTTGAACAGGCACAGCAGCAGTGCAGTGCTTTTCTGTAGGGCGGGCTGGGAGCTTCAACTACTAGGCTGCTCTCAACTTTTTCATATAGGTAATTCAGCATAAGAAGTAAAAAAGCTCTCCAATGCTTCCTCAGATGGTTAATTTGATAATCTTTGAAGTGACTGAAGGACCCTTTTCATGATTCAACACCAAGTGAACCATGGATTGATATAATTCATGCAGATGATGTAATTTCACCAAGTGGGGGTTAAAAAAATGAATAAAAATGGCTCATCACTGCAGCAGTTTGTTTCATGAATCTGGATGTAAACAACAGCCTCTCATATTTTTAATTGAACTCACTTTGTGCAGGTTTTGGGTGTGTCTCATGAAATTTATGGCATTCAAACTTTTCACTTGCAAAAACTGTCAAATTGTCAAGTGTGTAATCTTTTACTCACAATAATTTACATGAATTACATTCCAGGCATATTTTAAATGTGTACCTGTACGTCAGTAGGGAAAAAAGTTTAATTTGAGATTGACAGCACAAATCTGTCAGCCGTATGCGAGTGTTTCCCAGCTGCATTCCGTTGTCAAAGTTGGCAGCAACTTTTTTGATGACATCATTTTAATTCAGCTTCAAATAAAAATGGTAAAAAAGTCTTTTGCATGAGTTTTTCACAGCAAATCTTATTCTGAACACTCACTGTATGTAGTTCTTTACATTATAACTTTCCCATTGGTTTGATTTGCGTGTCAGGCAGAAAATTGATCGATGCTTTCTTAATTGATTTTTTTGTCTACCAGTGACATTCCAATATGATGCGTGAATTTTCACACATGGTCTGTTAGAAAGATTGGGTGTTAGATAAATAATTTTATTTGTAAATCTAGCCACTTAGGGTAATTGGGGAGCACCTTTAATTTGGACATATGTCCATAACCCGTAACAATCCCTATTGGTGCATGAGATTTTATCACCATAGAAAGGCTAATGAACCATCGGATTAATAATGTCTACGAGGTTCTACACCCTGAATACTTGTTATTACGGGACTTGTGCTAAGGCAGCCTCAAAACTAGGCATGAAACTAGGATCTCACGCTATCATGAGAGACATGAAAGTAATGAATTCTTTTGATTGAGAAGCTCAATTTTCTGGTATGAGTCGGTGTGGGGGGATTGCAGGATAATATCTGTTTATCTCACTGTATTATTAATTAGTTCATAACATGACATGTCTGTTGCTGTCGAAAGTGGAACACACAGTCAACTGTTCTGAAGTACTCACTCAGTTCTTAGAATACCTGATGCACATTCAACCCGCCCAGCCTTTTCATAGATTTCATGGGATACACTTTTTGATATCCTGAAGCCAAACAAAAGCTAAAAAAATTGGGGAAAGATTTTACTAGAGTAGTGAATGTATTGTGAGAAAGGATACATCCTTACTCTGTGGTATCAAGGAGTAACTGTGTCTCAAATTCCCCGATGGTATTGTCTACAGATCAAGACGTATTCTCTCTTTGACTATTTTTCATAACTGCACAACATCAAACATTTCTTAGAGAATATTTCCAGTTACATCTTTGTGAAGTTAGACTATCACTTTCAGCCTCATAACAGGATGGGAAAAGTAGCGGTCAAATCCCTAGTTATCAATTTAAATTCAATTAGATTTTAGTGCAATTTCTAATTTCCTTTCTGACATAATTGGCATTGATTGGAGCTGTTTGAGAGACAGGTTTTAGATAAAGCTGAGTATTATAGTTCTCAGTGATTGTGTGTCTCCTGGGTGAGATAACACAGTGTACAAGTATCTGTCTGTGTTACTGAGGCTGCCGCTGCTCTAAATGTCAGCAGTGTAATAAATAAATATACAAGGTGCCAGATATACTTTCCCCATACTTATGGGTAGCGACCTGAGTTTCTCTCACTGTGCCTTTGTGTTTGTGATTGATCACTGCCTGGTGTCATTAACGGCTGACCATTCTGAACAGGTGCTTGATTTAGGGTTTTGATGCTGTTAGACTGTGTTGACTGAAACATCAAAATCTTGCCATCCTCAGCAGTAAAGCATAGTTGACCGATGCTTACATATTTTAGCCACAAGAATCTAGTTGTTATGATCATTATTTTAATGAATCATAATGATCAATATTTGAATAAACAAAGCTCTGTAATCAGTCCCCCTCCCCCCAAAAGAAAGAAATAAAAACAGTAGCAGTAAACTTGTGTTTCAATATCCAAATCCTTGAATTATCATCATCGACCCCTGGTACTCACTACATGCCTCCTGCCAGTCCTATTAAAACAGGGGAGTTTGCATTGTCAATTTTGGCAATGCTTTATCCAATCGGGACATTTATGATATTATATGCCATGTACCCTAGTTATTATTAGTGTATATTCCTCATGTACCTTTAGGTGATCGAGCACTCAGCTAACGGCACATTCGTAGCACATGTTAGAGTGGAGGACTCTGACTCCGGGTCTAATGGTCTCGTTACCTGTGTCATATCTTCTCCTTACTTCCTCCTTCAAAACTCTTACCAGGTAAATTAGATACCCTGTGTTGTTCATCTATATAACCTAGCCTTGTCACTCAGCTACCTTTTTGTTTTGTTATGGGGGTTGGCCGGGTACCACTCAAAAAAAAAGGAGCCTTATGACAAGGCTATATATAACCAACACAACGTTATATTTAGGCGAATCAAAGGGCGCACAATTACCACATGGTGAATTTCGGAATTATTTGGGTACACATGAAAATGATACGGACATATTGCCTGAACCAAAGCTTATTTGGATGAAGAGAAATCACACCTTGACAATTATCAGAATGAAAATTGCAAAAAGTCTTTGTGGTTTAACTTTCCGGTCAGACCATGATTAATTTGGCACTGCTGCGTGTTGTGTTAGCTATCGAAACTTTTTGATGTCGTCATATCACGAGTTGATATCATGTGAACCGGGAAAGGGTCCACTAATGTGTGCGTTCTGCTGCTAGTGTGGTAATTGACTATTCATGTTACTTTGTTATTATGAGATTCATGTCATATCCTTTGTAAAAAAACAGTTAAGTGAAATCAGCATTCTGAGTTTTCCTCCATACACGATCATACTGAGAATAAGCGCATCTTCTCACTAGGATTACAGTGGGGCACTTCAAATGTGATGATTCAATGTTTGAACAGGATACATTTAACTCATGCAGTGTTTTGTATTGAACTTTCCTGGCTAATTCCTTCTCCTATGAAATTTCAGCTATAATTTCTCTCTCGGGATTTTGTTTTATACAGGATGAGTTTAATTTGGTAGTGAATGCTGCTCTAGATAGAGAGGTCCACGCAGAGCTGAACGTCAGCATACTGTGCTCTGATTCCGGCAGCCCTCAGAAAGTCAGCACCTATTATCTACAGGTATGTTTCAGGATAGCAGTGAATTAGGTTTGATATCGCATATCGCAAACTCAGTTATAATATCGCACATTGCGAGTTGTCTTGCCTTGTCCGAATTTAAAATCTGTTGTGAGTTGGTCTCAGGGTGTTGAAAAGTATGCGCCACATCCCCTCACTTGAACTCAGACCTAGTTAGTGATGGCCGCTGACCACTCTCTACTCAAACATCTTGCAATGTGTACAACCCATTACCTTGGATTATTTTCCTCATACTTTAGGACAATTGGCAAATTAAGTTCTAAGGGCGCAGTGATACACTGTTTTCTAGTAAGGATAACATATACTGTTATGACTGATGTTTCAGGTGTTCATTGTTGATGTCAATGATCAGATGCCGACATTCGACAGGTTTGTCTACTACACGATGCCGATACTGGAGAACAATCAGCCAGGATTACCTATAACTCAAGTCAAGGCTATGGACAAAGATATCGACGCCAACGCTGAAATTCAGGTACTACATGTCAAAGAGTTAACTCCCCTGTGAAATGGTCCATCCCAACCCCATCCTCACCTATCTGGTCATTCGGGAGCTAGGAGCTGTGTCATGATAGTGAATTACAATTCTGAAAATTTATTGATATCATCAATTATGCGATAAGTGGAGAGTGAATGGCGTTGAATACCAGTCAAAAGGATATCCCACGAGTAAGAGCTGGCGCTATGTAGTGGGGACAACACAGCATAGCATATATTTCGAAATGTTTCCTACCCAATTTTCACAATCATTCTGAATCAAACTTGATTATCAATCTCTTTCCTATTTTACAATAATGCCAGCTGTTTTTTTCTATTTTTGCTGAATGGAAGTATGACCAATTGTAGCTGTCACTGAAACTCCAGCTTACATCCGACCTCTCTCTGTGTACTGAATTGCAGTGAGCAAAGTAGCTGCTCATGTAAATTACGCAATATTACTTTTCAAACTCCAGCTGTTGAGGATCCACAAAGAATAGAACATTGGATTCACACCTGTAGCGAGATGGAAAAACTCAAATGATTTGACACTTGTTTTAATACTAAATATTGTTATTATACTTTCACAGTATAAGTTGGGGTCAGAGTTGGATGCAAGTTTCTTCTCAGTGAATCAGCAGACAGGCATGATCACAGCTCAGAGAAAACTGGACAGAGAATATCAGAAAGAATACACATTCTCTGTGCTAGCTGTCGGTATGTGATTTAAAAGTCTTTCAAATTTCTATTTTCAAAAGCTTAATTTAAGATATGAATGTGTGATCAAGTCCCTTTGGCTCAGGTTATTTATCAGCCTTACACTGTATCAGTCAGAATCTCAGGGTTTCCGGGTCCAAGAATCAAATCAGTTACTCTCTTGTCTCGCCTCATACTGACAACATCTGTTGCAACATTTTTTATTAAAGTGAATACTTCAAAACTAATGCACCACAAGGACTAACCTAGGATCCAGTAATAGCACACAGCTATAATTTGTCACCCTTTCCTAATGCTGCAGACCCGCTCGGGACAATCACATCAGGGATTCAACCTGATCACTTGATCGATTCTAGCCTGTTTTGACAAACTTTGTTCCCAACAAACTAAGCTTGATAAGACAGACTAGATCACTTCATGCTTGCTTGGTGTTTAACAAGGAGTTGCCTACTCTTTGTAAATGCTTAGACAACTCCAAAATAGAACTCATTCTCTCTCAATGTGATTATTCTAATTTTAATTCTAGATAAGGGAGATCCGCCATTGACTGCCACTGCTGCTGTGTATATCAGGCTGGCTGACATCAACGACAACTCTCCAACATTTAATGTCACTCATTATCGTATGAGTGTCTCTGAGAATATGCCTAAGTACTCATTTGTTGGCAAGGTAAGTAATTGTTTGTGGTCAGGATTATTCACTGATGTTTACTCTTGAGGTATATCTCTTATTAAGCACCATCACCAATTAGATTTCAAAATATGTTTTCCTTTTCCTTTCCTTTCTCTTCTGTTTTTTTCATGTATGATCACCTGATCACAAAGGCGTTCAAAATAAATTAACCTATAGTGGCTATTGTTTGGCTGTGAAAATTTGGGATTTGCGCGAGCCGACCATTTCTGCATACTTATAAAGATTTGTGCTTTGCTTGTATCAGATATGAGTTGTAGCTTTGAGTAATCATACCATACCTGTTATCACTTCTAGGTATCAGCCTCAGATCCAGATGAGGGAGCTAATGGAGATGTTTGGTATAGGATGGTTAACGCCTCCTCTGGTCCGTTTATAATCGCTCATGATACCGGAATTATCTCCACTCGAGTACAGCTAGACAGAGAGAAAGTTGGAGGGAGCCAATATCAGGTAAACAACAAGATCAATTTTCGTTACGAAATAATCGTACTACACTAATTTAAAACTCTTCTCTAAAGTGACTATTGAAGCTGTTATCTCATGATTTCATACAGGATATAAGGAGCAGTTACCACAACCAAATCCATCATGGTTGATTAAAACTAGATGGAACTGCCTGAAAGTTGCGAGAGTTCAGTTGAATTGACTAATGATATAGACACAACTGAAGCATTATGGGTAGATTAACCCATTATCATATTATATTCTCTTTGATGGCATCTGTTTGACCATATCATTTAGTTTCTGGAGGATAGCCTTAATTTCACTGATAGTGATAGTAGTTCGTTGTTTGTAAGTAAAATTTGTTGGTTTGTGTATTTAGCATGCAGCTAACTATGAGATTATGTGATGTTTAATAACGCTCTGTCTGGAAAAGTTCATGTGTCTATTGAGATTTGAATGTCAGAATCGTGAGCAACTATTTGAAGAGAGGATTTTTTTGTGTGAAATACTATTACTAAAATAATTATCTTCGTTGTGATGTTTGGCTCATACTAGATTTATCATTTTTGAGAGTTGGGGTGTTGCTAGAGTAATTAAATCCTGTTGGTTGGTATTTGCATCGTCTCCATCCTAGGGTCAATAAAGAAAAAAGTGGACGTGTGGCAAATTTTTCTAGACTATTGGATCAAATTTTATTTAAGCGGCCCCATCTCGCTACATGCAAGATCAAAACTGGCAATCGGAGACATTTGTAAACCTTCTTTTTCTTAATCAAATGAACTAAAGGGATCAGTGAAAATTTGTTGATATTGCGACACATCTGTACTTCCACATTTTTCTAACCAGGTTATGATTCATATTTCTGCAGGTGACAGTTGTAGCGACAGACTACGGTACACCTGCCCTCAGCAGTGAAGTAAAGATAACCATAGACATAATAGACGAGAACGACAACGCGCCACTCATCACCTCGGCAGTCAACATGACCTTGACCTGCTCATATCAAACCCCTGTGAACACCTCTATAGGTCGGGTAAAGGCGTACGACCCGGACGCAGGAGATAACGGCAAGCTTGGCTACTTCATACAATCAGGTATGTGTTACATTATCAAGTGGTGATGAGATATTTTGTTTGTGGAATTCTGAAAAGAAATAAAATTGAAGTATAGGTATTGGTTTATTTTCATTTCTCTATCAAACCAAGGTTCGATAACATTGAAATGTGTTTAGTAGCAGAAATAGTCGTGATTACGCTGTAGTGGACCACTGGCAGACTGCAGTGGACCAGTCATAGTCTCAGCTACCCTTATGACATCCACATCCACCATCTATCAGCAAGGCTATCTGTTTTGTTTCAATAATAAAGCTATATCAACTCAGGTCTGGAGCCTTTTACAGCTTGTAGGAATGAAATTCAGAATTGTCTGATCATATCTTTGTTGTATCAGCCCTGGATGGACAACTTCTAAATACTGCGGAATATCCGATCCGCAATTACTCGACAAAAGTGGAATACAGTTTTGACCACCTCTTTACTGTGCAGGTTATCCCTATCATAGAATCACTATGATCTGAATACTGAACTTAACTTACAGGTAACCAGTACAACATGTTTGGTATAGAGAAGCTGACAGGGAGTATAAAAGTATTGATGGCGATTGATCCTTCTATGGTCGGTTATTACAGACTTGGAGTTGGTGTACACGATAATGGACAGCCGCCACGTACAGTACTCTCCCATATCGCTATACAAATCACTAAGGTAAATTTAACTAAATATAAGTGCGGCATATGGAGTAGGGAAGATAACTTGTACAGTCATAAGATAGATAACAATAGAGTCAACTGTTACAGTCCCCTCAGAGCTATCCTTTAGCCTTATTCTAGTACCAACTTTCTCTGAAGATTGAGGATTGAAGTGTGAATTGTAATGTGTGCCAGTGTTTGATTACTCAAGCTTTAGAAATATCCTTACACTCAATACAACTCATAAGAGATGGTAGTCTTCTCATGCTTTTCCAGAACCCGCCAGTCAAGCGGGTCTAACAGGGGTAAAACAGATACTGTTCTCTATGTACATCATTCCCCATATACGAGTGCAATCTTTAACAAGTAATTATTGATTAATTGATGATATAACAAATTTTTGATGTAATTTTGCAGGAGAAGTACGTCCCAGTGAGCCACCTAGTTGGTATTAACCCTGATGGGAAGGAGCCAGTTGAGGGGCGGACTTATAATGTTAATCTGATAGTGGTAGTTGTCCTCTCCTCGATGTCAGGAGTACTCAGTATTATACTAATAGTAGCTATAATACGCATTAAACGTCAGGTCAGTACTTAAAATCAGTGTCAATTCCTTGAAATTTTGCTCATTGGAGTCTTTTAGGTAGCTCGTGACATTTCTGCTGGCTTACCTGAGTCAGCTCAACCAAGAAATAGTAATGAATCATCTCTACTAGCTTTGATGAACAATATAGAACATGAGCAAGTTGAGCATTAATGAAAGGCCTTGAAACCCATTGTTTGAGCTGCAATTTTAAGGCGGCACAAAAAAAAGTTGTATTTCTATTTGTAACATGTCATACAGTACTGCTATTTGAACAGAGTGTTCTGCTGGCTGATGTTGCACAATATAGAGACTGGATGTGGGTGTCTAGTGTGTAATTCTTTGTTGTTACAAAGCAATGAGTGCTTCATTGTTCATCGATAACCTTCACCCATACCAGGATGAATATTGACCTTGTCTCACACACAAGGTCAACATAAGGGGTCAGCAGACACTGCTGTCATTCATTATGACGACATTCTTACATCAATTACTTTCATGATTGCAGCCAGAATTTCAATGCCCTGTACATCAGGCTTAAACATGCTCAGTTGTGAAACTTCTCATACCTAATGTATGACTTTATGTAAGCATATCCCCATAATTGTCATATCTGGCGCAATTGTTCCCGTTAAGCTTCGTTGATAGTTTCATATTCTAAATACCTAATGTAATAGTTGCTTGGTAATAAACGTATAAATAGATTAGTATGGATACATTACAGAATAAGGAAAATCACAGTTACAACTGTCGTACCGAAGCTCAGAAGTTGTTTAACCAAAGCGGTAGATCAAGTCATGAGTCCCATCAGACATGTGTCTCTAGCTGGGGCGGAACTACTGCTGACAGAAGTTCTATGTTCAGTAGTAGAGAGAGCACAATCTCTGATCATGAATGTGAAGACCAAATACCGACAAAGGTAACTACGCAGGGGAGATAAACCTTAATGCTTATGTTTCTACTTTTAGAAGTCACTGCTTCCAAAATGGCTCAAAATGCGTTATAAGGTAACAGTGCCCAATCACTGCACTTGTGTGAATTTGTATATCACCTTCCTTCACAAAGTGGAGATCACCATATCCCTCTCATACTCCCATCCCACCACCTATCATCTAGTCATACATGAACTAAGTCTTCTGCCAGCAAAGCAATTCCCTGAATGGCAAATTATTATAGTTTTTTTGTCATTGCAAGGTGTTCTCTGTCTATATTAGTTAAGAGTTATGGGATCTGATTGCACCTCCTTTAGTGAGTGACGGGTATATGGTAGACTATAGAATGAGACAGTTATAGAAATATCTGATCTAGCTACGTATGCAACATTTTTTTCTTGAATGAGTATGTGGATACCACATTATGAAGGAAGCTCAGACCGTCTTCATTTTGAGCATTCCTGCACAATCAATATTGTGCATACAGTCATCACAGTGTTGTATCATATTTTCAGAACATCCTGACTACATTTACAAGTAGCACCAACAACAATCAGCATGTGATGACTGCGTTACAAGGCTACGATGCTGCAGCGTTACAGAAGTCAGCAGCTGACCAAACAGCTAAACCTCTCAACACCACTCTTCATAACCAGGTAAGGGACAACCAAATCAGTCCACTCAACCAGCCACCCACATACTAATGTTTTATGCTGGTTAAAAAAAACATTGGTTTAAATCAAAATGTGATTCTCTATCTATAGCCTGAGAAATTAGGGCATATCCCATATGATCCCTCACTGACCCCTGAGAATCAATAATTTTGAGATAATTATTATTGGCAGAGAAAATTCCCTCCTGGCTTGTGTTCCATCATTCTTTGTCTTGTGTATTATAGAGATTACAGCGAGCTAAAGAACCAGACAGCGACAGTGGAAACTGTGACGATGTTTGCAGTATACACAACTCCACCCCACTCCACACAACATCAGAAGTGCCTCCCTTGAACCAATCAAAAGCACCACCAAGTGGCTCTCAACAATCCTTTCAGACAAAGTTCCTCTCCACAGCTGGTCTGGGTGAGGATGGAGGCGACAGGAGTAAAGTACCCAGTAGTATAAGCAGCGGCAATAACTCAATCAACACTAGCTCCAGCCATCAAGGCTCTCCCGCTGTACTATCCAATCAGGTGAGTGCTCTAACATTGCTACAACTAGTATGCGGGTAGTAGTAACCAGTAACCAGGCGTGGCTTCATGCTGCTGGGGCCGGCCATGAAGATTTTGTACGAATGAAAGCCTTAAAACAGCGTTTAACTCATAGTTTCTAGGTATGTATTGTGCAATGGTACTGTGTTCTGTGCCCTCGTGGACAACAGTAGTTTTATCAGGTCACAGTCTAGAAAAGTTGGGCACTGGCCAGACATCTGGTCCGCTCGGATAATAGGAAATGTGCAAGAACTGCTGCTGGGCAGGTAGAGTGAGCATTTGAGGAAAAGTTTATATCGTACCTGAGATTTTCTTAGCAATGTCTAATTTGCAACAGGCTAGTTCTGCATACTTAACATATAATTGCCCATCATGTTGGCCCTTTTAGGGTTACGTATTGTTATGTTAATCATTCAAAGGCACAAGACTTCACTTCATCAAACACACATGTTTAAAACGCCTTTTAACTCAAATCACTCATTGTCTGATGTTTCCGTTGCAGAATTCCAACACTAATTGTAACCATCATGATGGGACAGTTGTATCTGCACACAACGCCAAAGGTGTTGCTAATGTGAACAGGGCATCTTATCGACATCACATACCCCCGCCGCAGGAGAGCACGAGTAGCAGTACCTACCCATCACAGAACACCAGCCAAATGTCAGACCAAACAATAAACGGCGACAAACTTTGCGAACATATCGATGACCTATTCTTCAATTCCGACGTCGTGTAAGATCATATTTTCTTTATCAACTTTATGAGACTTCCAGTTGGTTATGTTTTAGTGTATTATTCTCTCACTAGAATAGAAAGTATTTTATATTATTCTCTCTATATCTCTGAGACTCTCCCGAGCCTATAGACACTACTTCGGCCGCTGGTCTGTATCTAGTGAATATTCAACGACAATCAAATTGACCGATAATGTAATTATTAACAGTATGCTGTAAATAAATCTGTATTTATTTTTATTTTAATGAGTATTATCATGCAATATTTTATTGCATCCTTTTTAGTCTGTATATCAAACAAATGGTCACTCTTTTACTGCCAAAGTCTTCTCTAATTCGTTGGGAACTCTCAACAATAAAAACTTTGTGAATATTGAATGAAAATTGTCTCTTCACTCTCCCCCTTTCATATTTTAACAGCTGCTCATCTCCATCAGACGCTTTTCAAAGTGTGTGCGCATATATATACATATTTATGTATATATCTATATATATACACACATTTGTGCAATAAAGTCAGTGTCAGTGTGTAGGGCAAATCTTTGCATTGCAGTTGTCAGACCATGTCAGTCTATTTTATCTACCATTAATTTCTTTACTATTGGGTTAAGGATGCCCAACATGATTATTTAAGAGGATTTAAGACATGATTTTTTTGTGAGTCATATACAATGACTCCTTATTTTTGAGTGACACTTAGTTGGGGCCAAATACACACAGATGACACTTAAAAGTACAGATTTGAATCTATATATATATATATATATATATACTTTTTTATCTTTCCAAATTAAAATGTTGCATCAAGTGTTGTGCTTACATCATGGTCAAATACTGAGTAGAATTGTCAATGGCAATACAGCTTGCCTCACACATCAAATCATGTTTTTCTTGGTTTTTGTCATTTTATTAAAAAACTTAATGGAGTAATAAGAATATCATAACCAGATAAATAACGGATTATATTGATATATATATGTACAAGGGATCTTGTATTTCCCAATTGTCTAAATTCATCTCAAGATAGCACCAACAAAACTCTCAACCTAAATAACCACGAGTAAAATACAAAAATATCCACAACCAAAACTTAAGGAGGCATCTAGCTCTCGAGATCCCCAGATAAAATACATCAAAGTAAAAATAAAAGGTTAAAACTGTTCGTGTAAGTCCTGTATTGTCTTCATAAAAAATCTCAAAGCATTAAAATAATGTGAAATCACCATAATGCTTTCCATCTTTAGGAGTAGGCTTTACTGGTTCTGTCGGCGATGTTTTCCTCCACCAGTTTGTTATCAGTACAAGTGTAGCCTGCTGTGCCAGAAGGACAAGGTGTCAGGGTGTCACCCCCTCCTACTGTTTGTAAGGTACTGGGTTCACATCACTTGATGGGAAGGATGGTGGCTGATTACTAGCGGCGAATCGTGGGGTGTTGTATCGGTGAGGGTTGTCCATCAAGTCTAAAAAAGGAAATCAATTGTGATCATGATAATAAATGCAAACCTTGCATGGGCATTCAGATTAATCCTTCCACCACATTTACTAATTGTAGCCTGGCTAAGTTCTCAAACTCATTTTAAAAAAATTTTTTTAAGTTGAAATCTGAGGTCTGCCTATTGCCCGTGTTTAATCTCAGTTTAAGGTAAGTCATCCACGGCAGCTCACACCATATATCTAGACTCAAACCTTCAGCCAAAGTTACCGTCATACCCAGTATGCATAATCTCTTGCATACACTCCATAATATCATTTAATCCTACCTAATGTTGTGAACTTCCATTTTTGTTTGCTGCTCGCTGCTTCTTCTTTTTCTTTTTTCATCTTATTCAAATAATTTATGCTGCCATGCTTTCATTATCCTGCTCACTATGTAGCATGTACCACCCTACACTTAAGTGTTTTTATTCAAGTCATTTTTCTATTTCTATGTTAATGTATGTGAGGTCAACAAGTTATTTTGAATTTACTTTAATTACAAACTTTTAGAAAACCTCAGTAAATAAGTAAATAAATAAATATGCAGACACTTAATTTATTGAGTGTGTACTCACTGGATCTGACAGTCCAGTCCTCTGCCATTTGCTCTGGGTAGATGTACTCCATCAGAGGTCTGCCAAGTCCGAGTCTCTTAAAGGCATCGTCACATCTAGTGTTACACCTCTGGGCCTGGTACATGCAGTCATCCATACATTGCTGTCAAAATATAAATGAAAGTTATTACGAACATCGTGAAATAGAATCATAGTGGTATCCTGCCAGTGGGGCCGGACCGTTGGGCAGTTGGTTATTGGTTAATGCAGTTACACCTTGGTGGATCAAATTCAAATTTCCCAACCAAAATGATTAGTTCATATTATGAAGCCTCGAGATAATGATTCGTATGACAAGTTAGTGAACAATTCAGATGGCCTTGTTACTGATATACTTATACTCGGATCGGTGGATTCTAACTCTAGGTAATGAACTAAGGGCACTTACTCTTCCATTGAATGGCATGTTCATATCGAGCATCATCTTTCCTCTGTATTGACATTCGCTGACACAAGTGTCTGTGCTGAACTTCTCATTACAGTTAACCTTACAATTTTGCTACAATAAAAGTAAGATGTGGTGTAAAGAGTTTTACAATTATCATCATTTATATTATATATATTATATTAGTTGTTATATTATTTATACATAGTCTATTTGGAGAACATCCCGCTCTAAAGAATGATATTTCATTTATGTCTGTAGAAATCGCATGAAAGCAAGGTTGGGTTAATGTTTTCACATGAGAGTACATGTTTTTGATCCTTAACTGACAAAGGATCTGCCAACATGCTATACAAAGAGGGTCAGCTTTGTGTGGCTCTAACATTTTAAATTCAAAAGAGACGGACATATTCAATATATACATGTCAAGCTGTTTGGAGTTTGTTACCATGTCAGTCAGTTGTCAAAAATAAAATACTTACAATACATCCGACGTCACACTCGTTCATCTTTTGCATACAAAAATTTCCCATCTGTCCTGGGGCTCCAGTCCACCGACAGTAGTGATCATTCATTTTGCAGTTCCTCAAACACTGCAACATCAAGACATGCTCTGAGAGTAAGGTACACAACGCTCACGGCAACATCACAGATAATCTCAAGCTAAATCAATTCACAGAGAACACTTTGAGTTCGAAAATAGTCTGGCAGAAGTAGATGCTATTATTTGACAGGATTGAGCCAAAGATTCAAAAGACCTGTTGAAATGCTCACAAAATATAATGTATTTCTACCTGACCGATATTCAGGTAAGCATTACATTACTGAGAGGATGAGCGACTCACCATTCTCAGATCGATAGCTGCCACAGCAGTAATACTGAGACACACAAGTATGGCAACCTTCATGTTTGCGCAACGTAATCCCAGCAGCAGACAACCTGATGTAACGACGAGCAGCGAGCAATAGCTGATATCACCAGGCTAGTATTATTGTTTTATACAAGTCATATTGTAAAACGTGCACAGTAACATCTCTTGAGTGCCCACCCCGCACTACGTTAATTTGTGCTAGCCCAAGTGAGACATTTCATAAGGGTAATGCAGCGCGGCCCGTCAGTGTCCTCACAAGACTATAGGCTAGGACTAGTATTTGGATGAGCGCCGTTTGTTACATGATACCAAGTGAACTTTTTTACAGTTATTGTTGTTAATTAGAAACACTTGGGTAGCTTGTGTTGAACACTGTATTAAGTAGTGGCTATTGTTTTATAATTTTGTATTCTGTTAGCTTTAATTAAATCATTTGACACTGTAGAAGCAAATTAGGGGCTAACCAAGAAAATTCATTTTCTGATGACGAAGAAAGCATTTTTTTAACCCACACATGATAATGACTTGCAAATTAAATCTTTCGAAAAGTGTAAAAGACCTATTGTTAGTCGTTTTAGTAAATAATTATGATGTTCAGATATCAATGTTAACCACTTTGCTTACTACACTGGTTATCCAAGACATGACCAACTAATGAATCAACTTTGGTTTTTCTTTCTGTTAATTTTATAAATTGAAGTCCTAAGGTGTTAGCACATGGAAGTAGGTGAGCAACCCATCAAAAAGATTCAGGTAGAGACAGGTTTTAGTGTCACTAAGAAAAGCTCACCGTTAAAAAGTGAGGGGGTTCAGTGAAACCCCAAACCCACAGATAATCTGAAATCGTAGAAATCTGCACATTTCTTGAGACAGCGTCTCTATATATCAGATAAACCACAATGCACCCCTGACGGCAGTGTCCCGTTTATAGTAATATCACAAAAATTGTCGGTCTGATTTGACATGCTATAAATGATGGTAACAAAGTAATAGATCAAATGTTATATTTATGAATAATGTATTTATTTTTAACCGGATGTTATTTAGTTCACACTATGTGTCAGTGTTTGTTGAGCTGTTTAAAGCACAATTTGTTCTCTTTAGAAGAAATATCCGATGACATCCTTTACCATCTGGGCAGCCTCGACATCCTTCTGGATTCTGGCAAAAAGCTGCAAAAAAAAGTAAGAATAATAATAACACAAATATTATCCATAAAAATAAAAATGAATGTAGAAATAATAACAAAATTATTTAGTGAAAGTAATAACAATGAGAAAGTAACAGTACCTTATATCATGACTTAGTATTGAAACTTTCCATTACAGTTTGATTATTACATTACACATAGTTCTAAGTTCACGGATGTGCAGAGGTTCTGAATCAGATACAATAGGATCGGCTTTGTTTTTTTCCTGCATATATCAGAATGTTTGATGCACAGGAGTGAAAATGCTCTCTGACAATCATGATATAAGAACATAGGCGGTAAATTAACTTACGAAAAGCATGCTGTCCAAGAATTCTCGCTCGCTGACCATACCATCATCTGAAACGGGAGAGACTCAAATATTACAAGACAGCTAAGTATTTGTCCTGTCTTGTTTAAAGGGTCAGTCATATTAGAAAAGTGGGTTTTATTACCCAAGTAAATCAAATATTGTGAGTTCATAGGGCAAATAAAAATAATAAAAAAATGAAAATTGTGGAAAATTGCAACTAGTTTTTTTCAATTATTTTAGCAAGGATCATAGGATCAATTTTCAGACTTTGCAGCAGTTTTACTGCAATTAGGTTCACAGGCTGTTTATCTCATAGGCCCTAATGACTTTTCAGCCTGAGATCTTTAAAACCATACCAAACATGGCCGAGTAGGACTGTCACTTTAAAGTATAGGCAACTCCCAACATTGGAATGCACATTGAAATTCAGATTACACCCGTACCAAAGCTGTCTTCGAAAGTTAGAGACAATTCAACCCAATATTTTTACACTGGGCCATCAAATTTTAATTCAATTAGGAGAACTTGTGCGCATACGATAGTGGGTCATGCAACCAGTGCATGTGGAAGGCCACTACAGAATCCCAAGATGCAAATTTCCAGATTTATCAAGAAGACCAAGGCAAAAATAACAACTAGGAATTTGTTCTAGGATCAAAGTGCATTGTGGCAATATCTGATCTGAGGTGATCATTTGAAGTTGTTCACTCACTGCTATAGTCGAATCCGGTGAAGAGTCCGTTCAGCTCGAAGTCGTTTCCAAACTGACCATCATCATCTCCATCAAAGTATCCGAAGAGCATGGCGGTCATGTCCTCATCAGCTCCGGTGGCAGCTACAAAGTAGGTCTTGAACTCCTGCTCGGAAACGAGGCCATCCTCTGTAAGCAAAATGAATAATTAAAATCATGTTTGTTTAGTCGCGCCAATCAAGAATCTGTAGGGTGATATAAACAGCACAATTAGACAACTGCAATGAAATTCTGTGGGTCTATCCAAGGCCTTGTAAATTTTAGCCATCATGTTTACTACTTACTATCAGCGTCCATAGCAGCAACAAGTCCTCCCATTTCTGTGCTGCTGAGCATTTTGTCCATGTTAGCATCGAGTTTGTGGTAAATGGTGATGAGGCTTGCCTCCATACCTTGAGCTACCATGAGCTCTCCGAAGATCTTAGACATAACTCCGGAGTACTCAGCAAAGCTCACCTTACCATCCTCTGTAACAAATGAATATTCTCACTGTACTGTTGTCACACTAATTTCAATTAATGTCATACTTAAGTCACCCTAACGCCATACTAATGTCACATTAATGTCATGTTATTGTCATAATATTGTATTAATATTACCATACTGTTGTTGCACTATTGTCTAGGTATTGATAATGACGTTGTCCTTACATAAAAAAGTTATGGAAATAAATTCCTTATGTGGCAAAACATGGTGTAGGGATGGTGCATTACTAGCATTATAATCTGGCTTGTGAATGCTGATAGTTGGATAGAATGTCAGAAAATCAGTATTTTGTGTAGGCAGCTCAGCCTTTCTCAAACCCATATCACCCTCAGCCAGACAGGTGATTCAGGTCCGTAGTTCTAGGGGAGGCAAGGAGGCACTGCCTCCCCTAAAAGCTAAATACAGTGGCCTAACACACTATAATTGGATAATCCATATCAGAATCAGCTCCTCTGGGATTTCCGTTTGCTAATTTTATGCCTTCAATTGCTTGGGGAGGAGCTTACAGCACCCCTCCTGGTGATGCTTCGGAATAGCCTCTGACTTTTGCCTCCCCTACCATTTTTCTAAACTACGGCCCTGTGATTGTTAGCTGAGCCAAAAGGCACAAATTTGTGACTGAAGTTAGACCCAAGCTTGACTCGTAACTCGGGTCCGCAGGTCCTGATTTTTATGAGCGGATAACTCACTGTCAACATCGAAGGACATGAAAGTCTCTTCCTCCTCGGACTTCTCGATGAAGTTGTCCTCGTTGGAGTCCATTCTGAAGAAGATGTACAAGCTTCCGTCTCTGGTCATTCCTGTCTTCATGAATCCAACGATGAACTCAGTAACGTTAATCTTGTTGTCACCTTGAAATATAGAAAGGTCAGAGGTTGGCAACTAGGACTGGTTTATATGTAATATGTAAAGGCACAGTTCAGTAGCATCAATTAAAACAATGGTAACAAAACAAAACAATTGCTATTATCTCCCAAGTCAACACATTGGGTTAAGACTGAAATTATCCTTTACATCATGAGGTAGACAAGGAACTGTTTCCATAACTTAGGAACTTATCTTCAAGCATCAACTTAAATGGTATGAAAAAAGATAACATAGAGGAGTAAATTTTAGCTAGAGTTTATTTTCCTTCGTTTCGGGGTGACTTAATGTTAGCTAGCACCAATCTTCGATAGCTGAGGTGAGATTTATAATGTAAGTAATGAGGAGAATGAGTAAATGTTAGCTAGTCATAAACTATGCGAAACGGCTAACTCTATCTCCTGTGATGCTTTAACGCTCTAGGGTGCTTGGTATAATATACCTACCATTATAAACAAGAGAGTAATTAGATACTACACAGTATTTATCATTATTATTAATAAACATTCCATGGTGATCAGGGAAGTTATGATACCATAAATAAGATTATATTTTATGGAATGTTTTAGCGGTAAAACTCACCGTCGAGGTCCATTCTGGAGTAGAGTCCAGAGAACTCAGCCTTAGACACGAAGGTATCCATATCAGCGTCGACCATGTTAAAGGCAGCCTGCATATCAAAGTCTCCCATAGACATGAGCTGACTCTTCATGACACTGTCCTTGATCTTTTGTCCGTCCATCTGTAGGGTGATCTTTGAGTAAAACTGTAAATAAATATATCATAATAATATGGTACGATATATGACAACATATTATTATGTTTTATTACGTATTACATTATATAGTGAGAATATTGCTATCATATACAAGATATTGATTATTAATTAAATTAAATTAAGTAAGTATTAATTATTAAAGTAGCAATATAGTGTAAGAAAACATGCAGAGAGAATAATGTTTGTGAGGCTCATGATGATGATGATGATAAATGGAGTTTGATAAACTAGAACTTCAATTTCGACCAAAGTGCATTGTCATGTCAAACCATTATAAGAGTCTTTTGCTGATCCTGCTTTTACATATATGGGCGTTTAACTCATCTTCCACACCATCGGTTTATAGCATACTCATTAATATAGTAAAAGGAAGTAAATTGGATATCTCACTTACATAGAGCATGAAGTTCATCCACTCATCCATAGATCCCATGTTATCCTCTACAAGAAGAAACAACCTCAGATCAGATGTCTGTGAATTGGTTTACAGGTAATGCTGTTTCACTCAGAGTCAGACAATCCAGCACAGCGAAATATTCGCTTTGAGATCTAAATTCGACTTTGCAAGGTTTGGACCATGGCCTAATAGCTCTCCAATGACTCAAACAGGGTAGTACAACTACATGTATTTAAAATCAGGTTATTGCTTGTCTTTTAAATTAGTAATAAATGTATTTGGTTTGGACATTTTTGAAACTTATCAATTGAAAGATAATAAGTAGTCCCAGAAAAATAAAGAAAGAGGGCGTTTAAGATGGTAATGCTGTCGTTTATAACTCCCAAGCTTAAATTGCATCCTGGGAATGGCGTTGTCATACGCTTACTAATAACCTACTGTTGAAGTCCATGTTGGTGAAGAAAGTCTTCATATCATCATCTCCGAACACTCCATCGTTACTCTTATAATTGATCATAGTGAAGAAGATCTCTGAGCTCTGCTTACACATGTGTGAGACCATCATCCACCAGCTTACAAACTCATCTCTCTCAATCTTACCATCACCTTATATAAACATACACACAGGCAAATATAATATAATAATAATATATATAATAATAATACATATAATAATATAATATAATATTATAGTGGATGTAATATAATGTAATAAAAACTACATTGCAGAGCATGAAAAATGCATGGCCTCCCCTTGATAAAGTTTGGCCCATGTTGCCTATACTTAGCATTTGTCAGACCATCTGAGGTGAAGCATCTAATATATTGAGCTTTGATACAAACATTGATGAAATGATTATTGGAAATCACAGCATTGGAAGAAATATTATAAAAGCTATCAATGAATGCACATAATTCGCATTTCAAAACATCTATTTTCCATGCAAGAAAGATAAAAACAGTATGAATTCACCCATACATACATACCATACATTA
Organism: Membranipora membranacea; assembly: GCA_914767715.1. Taxonomy (NCBI): domain Eukaryota; kingdom Metazoa; phylum Bryozoa; class Gymnolaemata; order Cheilostomatida; family Membraniporidae; genus Membranipora; species Membranipora membranacea. The sequence continues at coordinate 1,077,306 of OU612075.1, read as the reverse complement.
TACAACAATATAAAACATTTTATAACTAAACCAAATTACAAGTGTACAATTGCTATATACCATATGCAATATACTATACACTGTATACTTTATACTATATAGGATATAGGAATACAATATACTATATACTACATGCTATATATGTTATATGATATACGATATACCAAACTATATAATTTATACTATATAATTTATACTGTGTACTATATGCTATATGCTATATACTATATACTATATACTGTATACTATATACTATATACTGTATACTATATGCTATATACTGTATACTATATACTATATACTGTATACTATATCCTATATACTATATACTATATACTATATACTATATACTGTATACTATATCCTATATCCTATATACTATATACTATATACTATATACTATATGCTATATACTGTATACTGTATACTATATACTATATACTGTATACTATATACTCTATATAAATGACATACCGTTAGCATCAGCCTTCATGACAGAAGCCTTCAGTTCATCACCAGACAGCATACCGTCCATATCAGAGTCTGAGCTATTGAACATCATCTCCATAACAGGTGCTAGTCTAACAGCTCCATCAAATGTCGCCATATCATGCTTCTCCTTCAGTGAGTACTCAGCAAACTCAACCATACCATCCACTGCAATAACAATATCTCTGAGTCAAACTGATTCAAGATCGGTTGGCAGGAGCGTAGTGTTAATTAGGGGTGGATATAAGATAAGTCACAAAACTCTGACTACATTTTTTCTAAGTAGATGGCCAGGGGTGGTCAAGAAAGATTCTTGGAGGAGGGAGGGGTTCAAATAATCCAGTAATTTTTTTGTTCTTAGCTCATACTTTACGGTGAGTTACTCAATTTAGTAGTAGATCCACACAAAATAAGGTGGTTCAGCTTTACAAGTAAGGAGTGCTTATTATTATACTAGATGGAGCAGATGTTCAGTAACCGTTGTATGCACTTTGAAATACTGTTGGTTAAAATGCTCAAAAACTTGAAGCCATGATTGAATCAAATTTACACTTAGTTCATACTAATGTCATATTAATAGGGTTGGATTCTGTCGTCAACGCTATGTCCTATCTAACTTTTTTCCAAGTCAGAAATTTTGATATTTTTGTTGTTGTGTATTTAGCGTGTCACCTCTATAAATGTAATACAAATACTAATGAATGACAACATACTGTTAAAGTCGGTCATGTTGAAAGCTGCTTTCGTCTCATCCATTGAGATGACATCGTCATTATCCTCATTTACTCTGAAGAAGCGGAAGAGAGCCTCTGTTCGTGATTTTCCCCACTTCATAGCTGCGCCTGTAAACTCACTGTAACTCAATTTTCCGTCCTCTGAAATATAAGTAATTACAATTTTATGCTATTACATTATTGACTGTATCTGAACTAGCTTAGTCATTTCAGTACCTCACAAACCCAATTTTGTTTGACTGGAAAAGTTTTGACACGACTACGCTAGTACTAAATTATTGAAACTCAAATTCATAGTGTTAGGCTTTATTATAGGTATAGTCATTCTATAATAAAGCAGTAGGGCTATCTTACAAGAATTGTGCCCTCCCCATAAATGAGAGAACAACTTCAAATAGGATTTGCTTATAACTAAACTGCAAACAGAAGCCAGGTTCCTCTTCACATGTCTTGATTTGAGGCTATCGCTTTAATTTCATGCACTCATAGTTGTCTCCCATGAAGAATAATTCCAATGTAGAAAACTGTAGAGAAAACTTACTGTCCTCATCCATAGCGTTAACCTGATCCATGAGCTCCATCATATCAATACCTCCATTCATGTCCTTGTCCTTCTTCATGAACGACATTGCCAGCTCCATATCGATCTTATTATCAATATTAGCAGCAAACTAGAACACAACATACAAGCATCATAAGAGGACAGTAGATTATAACCCAGTCCAAGGTGGAGACGATAGTAGATTATAACCCAGTCCAAGGTGGAGACGATAGTATATTATAACCCAGCCCAAGGTGGAGACGATAGTATATTATAACCCAGCCCAAGGTGGAGACGATAGTAGATTATAACCCAGTCCAAGGTGGAGACGATAGTAGATTATAACCCAGTCCAAGGTGGAGACGATAGTAGATTATAACCCAGTCCAAGGTGGAGACGATAGTAGATTATAAGCCACATCATAAAATGAAATTTTTCAAACAACTAGCTTAATCAATTTTTACGTCCTGTTGTTGTTAGACAAAAAGCTCACCCATGTCATGCCACTCATCCACTCTGTCTCAGAGAGGCTGCCATCCACTAAAAACACAAAACTACAATGTAAATGTCAGCTTATATGGGCTGCACTACTCAGGTCACTTTAAATAAGCTCAGGGGAGGCGCAAAACCCTCTGTTTTTAAAATCTATAGGGATAACAGGACTCACAGTCCGTTCAAAACTATCCTAGTACAGGCAAATCATGAGAGTCGGTTCAATAACGTAGCAGTACAACATTCTCGGGTTCAAACACAACTTTAGAGGATTATCATCACTCAAAAATTGTTTTTTCCTGCCTTTGTCACAAAAATGCAAAGGTGACACATCATTATTAAACCCAAATTTAATCGATATTTTTCACAAAATGCAGTATATGAGCGGTTAGGAAAATAACACATGGTTAACTTACTAGGATAATTATCCATGCCATTGAAGACATTTGTAATCTCGGTGACATCAAGCATACCATCCATGTTTGCGTCGAGGATACCAAAGAAGATTGTGGATCTCTTAACAGTCTCGTTGGTAGCCATGACCCATCCAGTAACATACTCCTCAGCTGATACCATACCGTCCACTGCAAAATAAGAGGTCACCTTGGTTATTGTCTGCCGCAACAAATCAAACCAAAATATAGTATGGCATCTGGTTCTGCGGTAGCTATGCAATGTTTTCACACTCTCAAAAATTTAAAGCACTTCTAGCAGGGAGGTTGGGGTGTACCCCTCCCACCCTCCCTGCTTCTAAGTAAAAATTACGTATGATGTTAGAAATTTTCCTCCCTGCTCACCTATGAGGTATTTATGGGTATGTAATGTACAAGCCAATAAGCTACCACTACTTGCTTTGGCCTCTTGGTAGTCTATAAGCTGATGTCATGTGATAAAGTATTCATGTTACTATCAGATTTCCTTCCTGTTTGGTTAACCGCCCATTAATTTCAGTACAAAACACAAAGTAGAAAATATCAGAGAGTAGACGATAGTAACACCAGATAATCCTGGTCATCATGCTCACAGGGTTGGGGTGGGTATAAAACCAACCCCACCCTCGGTATACATGGGGTTAAGTAGACTTACTGTCCTTATCCATAGAGAGGAGCATAGTCTTGAACTCATCCAGAGAGTGCATGTGGTCATCATTAGCATCTCCCTTGTGGAATACCTGATGAACAGCCTCTCTGAGCATAGCACGTGCTCCAATATCAAAGATCAAGGTAGCCAAAGATGTCTTAAACTCCTTGAGTGAGACGCTCTTATCATCTGAAAGTCATGAAAAAAGAAGTTATGAAAATGTAAGGGTCACCAATTGACTAGACATTGTGACATATTTTACGTTTTAGTTAACATCAACACAAAAGTTGTCAAACATATTTCTGTTCAAATGTTAGCTATTTGGTATCGATCTGTAAATTCTTCCAAAGGTTGACCAAAATGATAACTATGATGAACAATCAAATAATCAACTTTGGCAAGCTACAATTTCAAATTCAATATAGTCCATATTGTACTAGATCAACAGCGTCCTTAAATTACGTATAATCACATATTAAGCTTGATATTTGATTGGTTTTGGTGGAACTGAATTTAAAATTGTCAAAGGTTAAGTAACTCACTGTTGGCATCCATGCCCATGAAGGCTAGTTTGATCTCATCTTCAGACAGCATGGAATCAGTGTCGTTGTCTCCCCTGAAGAACATGTATACGGCAGCATCTTGGGGCATACCAGACATGACCAGAACAGTGACATACTCTGTGAGGTTGATCTTCATATCACCTACAAAATATTCATGAGCTGTTGAGAAAAGGAAATCACCAACAACAAAGACTTATTATTTTAAATATCTCAACACACAAACAACACCTTTCTACTACTTTTCAACTGCGCAACAACTTACTAGTGCATTAAGGTTATGATACTAGCGCTGATTGATTTGGACATTTTGTATACCGTTGGAAAGCTGCTGAGCTACTGATCGCTAATTGCTCATCGAAAACGTGGTTGGATTACGTTGCGTCATTTTATCGGAGAAATGAGGCCGAAAAGGCTGTTTTTAGCAAAGTGGATGGCTGCTCTACATTGATTACTAGAAATTTCAAAACAGGTTACATTCATTCTTAGAGACATAGTTCATCCTAATTTTAAACACCTTGAAAACATTTTAAACACAATTGAAAAACACCTTGAAAAGCCCCTTAAATTGGCTGTTTTGGGCATTCTGTGTGGTATAATTCAAGGAAGACAAATACATAGTGCAATATTCTGTTGGCATTTCCTGTTTGTACCATGCTTAATCAAAGCGGCTTCGTATGTGAGAATTTTCAAAATAAATTTGTCTGTCCTTAGTGCTGTACCTTTTGACAGCATGTTTGACGTTATTGATAAATGGCCCTAAACGTATCTACCTTTGATGGTCTATGTTGATATTGATACATTTGATATACTGCTGAAATTTGTGGTGTGTGTCATTTAAACAGCAATATAGTGGAAAAAAGCAAAAAATTTGGCCCTTTTTTATTTGAACTGTCTCAAATCATTGCTTAAAATTTAGCATTATATCATTAAAGTTAAAAAACAACACGCATTATGACGTGACGTAAAAAGCCATTTTTGGCTCATCAAATATTATTTTCAACCTAAAATTAGGATGAACTATGTCTCTAAGAATGAATGTAACCTGTTTAGAAATTTGTAGCAATCATTGTAGCGCAGCCATCCACTTTGCTAAAAACAGCCTTTTCGGCCTCATTTCTCCGATAATATGACGCAACGTCATCAAATCACATTTCTGGTGAGCTATTAGCGATCAGTAGCTCAGCAGCTTTCCAACGGTATATAGAATGTCCAAATCGGTCAACGCTGGTATCATAATTCATAACCTTAAGCAGTCCACTTATATTACCAATGATCATGATATACTCGGAAATACACAAAAGGAACATATTCCATCTTATGGTGCAATCAAGACAACAATTGTAATATACTCAAAAAGAACATATTCAATCTTATGATGAAATTAATTTTTGAAATTCCAAATCAAGAGAAGATAACTTCCGTATTACATGACACGATTATAACACTTACCATCCATATCGACGTTCTTCATGTAGGTGTCGACGAGTTCAGCCTCAGTCCACATACCGTCCATGTCCATGTCGATGTTGTTGAAGTTAGCAGTTGCGTTGTAGGTGATATTCAATTTCTCTCTGATCATTTTAAGCTTATTGTGAAGGTAGGTCATTTTTGGGTTTGACATCTTGTCCATGCTGTGGTCGTCATGGTCATGATGGTCGTGGGCACTGCATAGTAAAATTAATTCAAGTAAAATATTCATTGATCATATAGGAAATATGATCGTATATCATTCAAACTATATTTGTCTGTATCTCAAAATCTAGTGCGGAGAGAACGTAAAAAGAAGAAAGTCATTTGTCTCCGTTGCTGACTGCTGACTGACCCGAGCCATTTTAATCTGATTTCACAGCTTAGATATAAAAAAATACTTAATTTTTAGCAGATAGTAATAATATGTTATAATCAATGGACTGCATGAAGGCTTCGCATCCTGTGTGATTATGATGGAGATCCCTAAAAATCCACATCGTAAAATTAATATAGGGCCTACTTATATTACATATCAACATGATGTTACCAAACAAGTATAAGATGAAAAAAAGCTGGATGAAATTGCAAGCATTTCTCCCAATTGTTTTACCAAATTTAAAAGTTAAATTTTATTAATAAAATCTTACCTGGCCACAGCAACCAAGATGGCTGCAACAATAAAAACCTTCATGTCTCCTGAGACTTCTCTGCGACGACGGTTTAAAGGAAAGTGATGTGTCAGCGAACATCTCCAACTTAAATACACCAGCAAAACAACCAAATGGTGTAGCCTAAGATCAGCCAATAGTGATGGTCAACAATAAGTCATATGCCTCACCATGATAGGAACCTAGGCTACTTGAGAAAGAACATATTTGTTGACATAATGAGTGTAGCTGTGGATAATGAAATTGTTGATGTGCATGCCCTGGGCGTGGCGAGGGTACGTAAAATTAGCAAAGCTAGAGAATTTTCTAGAATACAGATTCGGACAAAGGCCATGTTGTGTGAAGATGTGTGTTGTACCGCAATAATCATATTAACCTAAATGTATATGTGTTCTTTCAAGCTTGCTTCACATTTTTGCATCATTTATCCCATCTGCAACACCAAGTCTTTTTTTAAAAACAGTTAAAACTTGTATGCGCATAGTAAAAATTGCTTGTAGAAAATGAAAACTAATTCACATCTTTTCCACTAAATAGGCCTATGATAGACGGTCAAATCAACATTTCAATCCTTCCATAACCAGCCAACGGCATTAGGGAAATCATAAATTATTACTATATTGACACTCTTCAGCGAGGGACAATTGTATAATTCAAATTAAGAGCTACTATAATTAATATTTTAATATTTATTAAACCTTTATTAAAATATCTGCTCAAATCATTCTTATACAAATACAAAAATTGACGAGTCATGTCAGCATTGGAGGTATTGGAGAGTGTATGATTATATCACGCCATGTACTGAGATGTACAGCGAGATATTCAGTGGGTGGTGAGAGATAACATATGGTAAGTGAGGAATAGGAACATTACAATCTTACCAGGTAAACAAGACTAAAATAAGACCGACGACCCGGCGATCGTGTCACCTCATCATCACACAAGGCAGTAGTTTAGGAAAAATGGTAGGGGAGGTGAAATCCTGTAGCGTGTGAAATAATAATACCAGAATGGGTATTGTATCCTCCTTCCATGGAGTCTGGGGTTAATCCCCAGCCTCTAAAGCACTTTAATAATAGAAATAGCGCATTGAAGTCCCAAATCAGCTGATTCTGACAGGGAATACTCAATTATAGCATTTCTAGGCCACTCTATTGAGCATTCTAGAGGAGGCAGACCGTCCCTGTCCCCCCCTCCCCTAAAACTACGGGCCTGTCACATCTACTCTTATCTAGGTATAAGTATGAGATAACTCATAACCATATATAATATTATATAATAAGTTTATGAAGTGTATAAGCGAATAAAACATGATTTGTTATTTTTTTGTAAAATAGCGGTATGCAACCATCCATCTTTCATATTCCATGTACGTCTAACACAAAGTTTCATAAAGCACGATGAGATCTAGGCGGATTAATTCTCTCCTCTAGAATCAAGAGAGTGCTCATTCAAACGTTAAACCAAGTTTGATCCAGTTAGCATGTATCCCAGTTGCTCCGTGACCAGTGGTAGGGGAGCAACTGGAAAACATGCAAACTGGATCAAACTTGTTATGCTGATTGATTTGATAATGTGATGTCAGAAATTTTTTTTAATTATCTAAGAGTTCTGCTGTTTTTATAAAACATAATTTTCAACACATAGAACTGAAATTGTAGCTTGCTGGGTGGTGTGAAATCCTCAACCAGTAAATTTAAAGTGAAGTTTCATTAATTCAGGAACCCCATCTTTAGTCACTTCTTTTTTTACCAGCCAAACTAAAATTAACCTGACCTTTACCTTGCTAGCAAGCATTTACAGCTCATCAATTTATTTTACATGAGTAGGCTACCCACAATGGGCAGCAAAAACAAACATAAATTCACCCCAAACTAGCTAACCTCCAATCCTAGCTAATATTCACTCAATCGGGGTGTTTTGTGTGGCCAGGGGAGCCTTATTTGATCATGACAGCGTGCTGGAGATAGACAAAAAACCGGCAAACTCTACTTGACCGGCCTATTAAATGTCCCTTAGATTTATTTCACATTTTCTTATCACTGTATTATTATTTATAACACGTTGCTGAGCAGATACAAGCATACAGAGAAACACTGAGCACAAAGGGGGCTCAGCATACAGACGCTCTCTCCGATGAGAAACTACAGCTTGTAATATCATATCTTCTGTAACATGTCTAACCACAAACAAGCTCATGATAGTACTGCAGCTTACCATAAGATAAAAATAACCCAAACAAAGACAACAAGTGGCTGTGCGTTGTAGAGTGCAGACAAAGCTGAGAGAAAGACCTTTACCTACATAATGGATAAATACATTAAATTGTTAGAAGAGCCAAGCTTTGGTCTAGCTATGCTTGAGGGAAAGTGCTGTAAGCATCTTCTGGTGAAGCTTGAGTTTGTTATTTTAAAGGAGGAGCAGTAGGAGCGCTACCTCAACCCCCCAAACCTAATGTGGTACTTGACAAAGCACACCAAACACCTCTTAATAAACAGCTTGTGCCTAGGTGAGCTCTAGTGGTAGAGCTTGCCAAGCGCCTTGGGGGCCATGGGTAGTAGAGAGTACTGTGGGCGGCTGCTGACCTGGATTAGTCTCCTAGGGGATCGGCCACCAATCTAGTCTCCGACTATCAGGCTTGCAAATCACTTTATTTCACAATCATTTAGTATTTCCTTTTTATATCAAAAGAGACTGAAAAATCTCGATAAAAAAATAAGAAGCAAAAAATGTCGAAAAATAATTGCTTAATTGCTTTCCATAAGCCAACATTGCAGAATGACAAATAATAATACAGGGCAGCTACATTTATGCAACTTGAAGGATCTGGTGGAAACAATGCTTTGGATCAGTATATACTTGATCATTAAGAATAATAATAAGTGAATTTGTGTCCACATCACAATAAGACTCACTCATGTTAATTATCTTCTCTTGTAGATAACTCTGGAGAAAGTATTTAGTTCTCCTACCAACTGACTTAATAATACAATAAGATTATAAGATTTGACACATGGTTTGGAATGTTGACTAAAATTTGTTTATAATAATTATAATTATAAAATTATTGAAATACAAAAGATACAGGAAGGAAGGAAGAAAAGAGATGGAATGTCTAGATAAAGTAGATCTACTGCACTAATAAATGTTAAGAAGGACATATGTTAGGGCATCGGTTAGGGTACCCACATACTTTAAGCATTTAACTAGCCATGACATTATCCCTACATATGTGTAGGCACGAGCCTACGAACTCAGACTACAAATCTTATAGGGTAGTCTGTGCACTTAGACTAAGACAGTACAAGCTGAGAGAATATAGCCATTCCTTCTATGGTGTGATGTGCTGAATATGCTGATAAAATCCGACAAATAACCAACCAATAAAATGTGATGATATTGTTAAAAAAGACATGAAAGAGATCAAAACCAGTCATCGTTAAGACTATGAAGTCGTGAATGTCAGATATCAGCCTAAAGAGCTTTCCCTGAATGCGTCATACAGATGTCATAAGTAACAGAACTAAGTAAGTGAACCAAATATGTTTAAGAAGAGATAACATAGAAAAGAGAGATTTGAAGTGATAGTCAGGGAGTCTAACAGTACGTAAGCTTGAGTACCTGAAATTTAACAGTATAAAGTAGTGAGGGGGTTTATCTCACACCCCAAACATGAAGCCAGCTCTGGTCTCACCTGATTCCTTCACCAGACTATAATATATCACAGTTAAGTCATCACTGACTCGGTAGCATATGAGCTGTTAAACTGACGTCTACTCGATATAATATTATCCATCTCTGTGGTGTCCTGTTCTAAGGCATCCCGATAATCAGTCAGCTCTTTAGATGTCTTTATTCTTTGATAGTTTGCACTGAGTATACAAAGGAATGTTACCTGCAGAATAAAAGTAAAAGAAATCATGAAAAAAAATTTCGGTGAAAACACTTGCAAATTGCACCCAGCAAGCTTCAGCTCAATTGGGATCGGACACAATTTGCTTTACACTAGATTGCCAATAAATAGTCTGCCAAAAAAGTGTTAAAAAAATACTGAATTTCAAAACATAGGAGAATTTATCACCCATGACATATAGATTTTGGATGCAGGATAAATAGCAGAGGGGGAGACAACTCTCTAAGCAATTCCCTTATTGGATCACTTCCCATATTCGCGATTGTTGCAGTGAGAACAATGTAGCAATGTAGCATGGTTTCCTAATGTAGTCAAACATATTCCTTTCTGAGAGGACATAAGACACCCCTTTAATTACCATCGATATTGTGATGAGAAATGCTCCACCGAAGGCAGCACTGACTAATGGTATTTCTTTCTTCACTAGCTGACACATATCTGTTAGTTTCTGCTGCTCACATAGAGCTGGTCCGTGCCAGAACTGACTCTTCAGCTCAGGGTCAGGAGAGAAACCCTCAAAATATACACCTGTGGCACAACATAAAAATTGGTTGAGTGATTCATTCGTGGTGCTAAGCATAATGTAAATATACAATAAAATGTTTAAATTGGCAATGATATAATGAAATATCAAACTCCAACGCAATGTCGTTCAAGATAGGTTATCAGTCTTGAAAGACTAAAACAATTTTCATATATTGTGAGTGGTGACATTGTTAGGATTCTGTGGTGATGTACTTTCCAAAAAGGACTAAGAATACCACAGATTTATTGCATTTTTGCACGTCAAACATGCAGTTAAAAGGACGCCTCTGCCTCTCCCATATATGGACAAAAAGATTGAGTGTGGTATGTGGCTTGAGTTTTTTCAAGAGGGGATAACTCTCTCCATAGCAAACAGACTGATTAACAGATACCGATAATAATACCCTACCTATCCTTGTAAGGTTGAAGCATCTGAGAGCCTGCCCATCGGCTGCTTGTACACCCTGGTATGTGTATTCTGTCTCACATATATGATTCATCATCACAAAGAATACAACAGGTATAGCCATGCCACAGGTAACCGCCATCCACGCGCAGTTTATCTTATACGACAGAACCATAAGCTGTAACATAGAAAAGTAAACCATGTAAGACAAATAACAACAACTGTAATTTATTTAACAACATTGTTTTCATTTTCTTTAAATTGTGTTATGTACACTAACATTCATATGTAAGAGAATCTTCCATGATTATCAACTTATCAATATAATCAGGGCAGTATAGCTCTCATCGTTGGAGCTATGATCGATCAATCAATGAAATTTAAACAAGCAACTTCATGAAAAAAGGGAACAAAAAAAAAGAAAAGTAGTCCGCTATCCTCAGCTTGGTCAGACATGTCCACTGATGGATTTTTCTAAAAGTACAAAAAAACTGGCATACTATGTGACAAGACCAGAGTATCCTAACCCCACATATACTCACAAATATGGCGGAGCATCTACCGCCCAAAATACAGCTTGTCCCTGAGTAGACATTTTTTCTCGTCGATCCAGTAGCAAAAGCTCCGAATACAACAAGTAATATACCGATAACTCCAGTCACAACTGCAGCGATTATTAACACTATACGTAATTCTCCTATCCTAAAAAAATGTATAATCATATTTGTGTGAAATATTTAATAATTGATGTTTTCATGGATATCACCAGCTTAAAAATATGCATAAGGTATTTATCATATGGAAGAAAATGATTTATCAGAGTTGTTTTCCTGTATTAAATAACAGAGTAGTAGAGTTACAAATTTCAACTATATTAATCAGACAGTCAAATTGTTTTTAGCAGAGTTTTGAACGCTTACCACAGAATCTCGTTTTCTTTGACAAGATTAAATAGGTTTGGATCACTGAGCAGATCCTCTAACTCTGTCAGGCCCACAAAGAATGGTCCGCAGAAACAGCCTATACCTGCCAGCATAATCATCAGGGCAAATATCGAGCAATATGGCACCTTCTTCCAACACGACTCACCTGAATATAGGGACATGAGAAACAACAATGAAGCGGTTAATAACAAATAGTCTATATAAAAGACCCCACAGCCCTTGTGATATCTGACAAAAGTATTTGGAGTGGTCCATGAACAATAACCATATAAAGGTTTCACAGTCTCATGGTCAGATCACATCATTTAAGGCAATAAATTTCCAGCACTTAACATCTCCCTGTCTTAGTGATTCGAGGAAGCTCAAGCTACACCACATATATTTGCCGCACAAGAACAAACTAATATAAAGACAAATGAAGGTATACTGATGAATGATGACACACTGCTCACCTATATTCCCCATACTGGCTTGAGTTTGACCTGAATGTGACGGCTGTGTCTAAGTTATCCGATTGTTTTTTTTATCAGTGTATCAGTTGAACTGTTGGTATTGAGAAGTCTATATAACTAAGAGCAAATATCTCATAACCTTTTTGACACCATTCATTGAAGTTTCCTACAAGAAAGATTGCAACAAAGTCTTGACTTTATATTGATGTATTTGGGAAGTCCGACAGTTGGAATTATATTGTCAGCCTGATACCAAGGAGCACACCTTGCTGACACGATGAACTTTAACCTTTAAAGGTAAAGATATATCATTTACAATCATGTTTTCCTATTCATGTTGTCACTTTTCCTTGCTCTCATCCCATTCCCACACTACCTACAGCTCACACTTTTGTTTGTTTGCCCAGCCTGCCTACATTGAAATTTCTGTCTTCACTCAACATCAGCAGTCATAGTAAGAAAAAATAGTACCACCTCATTTGCTCCAATTCTAATAATTACCCTAGAGATGAGATAGTTATTATTCTCTTTTTTTCTCTAATAACAAATATATATATATATAGTAAATTTTACCAACACAACAGCAGTGGCATCTATCACTCACTCACAGCTATTCATTTGGACCATGATGGGCATACCTGTTTGTGATGACTATTTGCTAGTGCTTCATGGACAGTAATACTTTAAGGTAAGGATTCCATATAACAGCAATACTGTAAGAAAAAAGGAGAAGTATCAAATGTAGTGTAGAATATGAAGTTTTTCTCTTCTCCTAAAAATTACCTGTCCTTGAACTTGATATGAAAATAGGTCATGTAGTTTGAGTTTTAGTTCAAATGTCTAAGTTACATATTCATAAGAATTTCACCTGCAATAGATTATTTTCATACTGACTCTCGTGATCTGACTGGGCATGTAGATCACTGATAAACTAGGGTATCATTACCACAAAGCAGGTGTCGTAAGGCTAAGTATGCATCATGCGTGACTTGAATTTGCGCATGTGCAAGAACAATGAGTTTAGTTTGGGTTCTGATTGCAACTTTGGAAAGGGGAAATGGGATATCCCCTGCATAAACTGTCAATCAAAATCAGCTAATAATGACAAGAGAGGATAACTATTGATAACAAATCCGCACGCTTTGGGAAGTATGTCACCAGAGCAGGTAGCCAATCAGATGGCTTCGGAATTCCGAGGCTCAATTTTGCAGAGATCAGCTCATGCCCAGAGCTGAGCATGCGCAGAATGGATTATTTTAGACCACAACAATAATGCACTAGCGCGGGAACAAACAAAACAAATGAATCAGACATTAAAAATAATTTATTCACTGACATTTCATCCAACATCATGCCAGCTGCAGCTGAAATGTTGAAAAGAGGGGCACTCATAGTTCTTGAGGGCTGTGACAAGTCTGGGAAGACAACACAATGCAAGATGCTTAAGGAAACCCTTGAGAAACAGGGGTTACCTGTTGACCTTTTCAGATTTCCAGGTGAGTAAAACTAAAACTTTTTTTTGCTTTATGATTATCTAAAACTGTTTCTTCATTGCCAATGTGATATGTAATTGAATGTTTTTCGTGGGACAGTGAGAAGTTAGTATAATTACCAAATGGAATAGATGGAATCCATCTGGATGATAGTAATTGATAGTAAGTAAGCTCAGTGCAGGTGATGTATGATTGGAATGGATTCCAATGGTACTGGGTTACCTTGATTAAACTCAATTCAGAGTGATATGGTAAGTAATAATGGAGTTTATACCATCTGTATGAGCTGGAGTAAAGTGATTATACGAATACCACCTGTCAGGATTTCTGGCCCGTGGACATCCCAGAGCTAAGACAAGAGCACACTGAAAAGGCGGATCGCAAAGATGTAAATTCTGCAACCCGACTTTTCAAAGATAGAGCTCACCAAGTGTGCTATAGTGTTAGCTCAATGTGACCCAGGGGATAATTACTGGAATAAATTAAAGCGATGAGTGATACATTGAGTGCTCAGTGGAATGAAAGTAGAAATCATTGCAGCTATTGTGATGGCATTTTCACTGTGTATTTGTAATTATAGATCGCACTACAGCTATTGGCAAAGTTATAAGTGACTATCTGTGTAAGAACTGTGAATTAGATGACCATGCAGTGCACCTCCTCTTCTCTGCTAATAGATGGGAGTTAGTGTGAGTACCTACCACCATACTGTGTGGTGTCATCTAATAATATGTAAGGTAAACTCAGTCAGGTACCACCACCACCTACCACCACACTGTGTGGTGTCATCTAATGATATGTAAGGTAAACTCAGTCAGGTACCACCACCACCTACCACCACACTGTGTGGTGTCATCTAATAATATGTAAGGTAAACTCAGTCAGGTACCACCACACTGTGTGGTGTCATCTAATAATATGTAAGGTAAACTCAGTCAGGTACCACCACCACCACCTACCACCACGCTGTGTGGTGTCATCTAATAATATGTAAGGTAAACTCAGTCAGGTACCACCACCACCACCTACCACCATACTGTGTGGTGTCATCTAATAATATGTAAGGTAAGCTGAATAAATAAATGAATAATAAATAAATCATAAATAAATCATAAATAAATAATTTTGCGTGAACCTTCAACATTCCTCTCGATGCAGTAGATACCTCACATATAAATAGATAAATATATTTATTGTTTATGATACCACATCTCGTGCTTATTTTCCACAAGACCTTCATTTGTTTGTCTTGACTAACCAGATTGAGAATTGTTTAATACTGATTTCTATTTCATTATATACATATATATATGTATCCCAATTTACTAAATCTGCTATGGTGTTCTTGCTTATGAAGGAGTTATGCTCCCTTCAGTTGCAAGAAGAGCCTAGATAACATCATACACTACGCAATGTAATAACCTGTTTTGATGATTTTCAGAGGTGATATAAAGAAGCGACTGTATGAAGGAAGAAATGTTATAATCGATAGATACGCATATTCAGGAGTTGCCTTCACTGCAGCTAAACCTGTGAGTTCTCTCTTGTGTAGTTTCTGTACCAAAAATTGGGTAACGAAAAACCCGACTATGAAAGTAGGTTTGTCTCAGTATATACAGTATGATAGTCGGATTTTGCTATGGGTCATTCTACATTCAATTCAAAATGACCATAAACAATTGATATTCCTGACAATTTCTCTGGTTTCTCCACATCTAGAATTTTGCCTTAGTGCAGGAGAGTTGAGGTTCCAATGTACTGTTTTCTTCTTAGATTGATGAGAAATAAACCAAGACATTGTCAGAGAAATAATTCATCCTTGATACTCTTCTGTAGCCTGTATACTCACTTAAAAAGTCTGTATATAGTTCTTCCCTACCCGACCGGGATTCAGGCGTACAATTTGGAGCTATCTACTCCGCTTGTAAGTTGTGTTTTGTGGAAGACGAATAGACAACTCCACACAACAACAAACCAAAGCCGTCAGTCATTACAAACAAAGCCAAAACACACAAGCACATGGGTCCATTAAAAATAACCAATACATTCGTACATGAGTAGATATCACCAACACAACCCAGGATACAGACAAGGCCCCTTTGTTGACCTTGACGACCTTCATCGCAGACTATCTCTTCACCTACTTTTTGTACCTTTTACTTACAGGGATTTACTCTGGATTGGTGTAAGCAGTCTGATGCTGGGTTACCTCGGCCGGACCTTGTACTCTTTCTTACTCTAAGCTCTGAGGAAGCAGCTAAGAGAGGCGGGTTTGGAGAGGAACGTTATGAGCTGACAGACTTCCAGAAGAGAGTAGCGGATAACTACGACGTACTCAAACAAGAGGACAACTGGAAGGTAAGTCTCCTCGGGTGCATTTATCATGAGTCAGTCTTTGAAATAGTCTCTAAAATGGAATGACACTTTTCTGAACACATGGCACATCAACAAAAACTAGTTGCTCCCCTGACAAGGTCCAAAGCTTGCAAGAGGCTTCCACGGGAACGTCTTCCAATCCTTAAAAAGTGCAGGTTAAACCACTGCACGGCAGGGACTTTCTCCCTCTCTTGTTGTTGGCTTCTTTGAATTTCTTATATTAGCTTCCTCTTTCATATTTATATTTTTAAGAAATTTCTCAGAAGGAATTTAAATTCTATGAGTAATTTAAAGAGTATGTATCCAAAAAGATGGCATAATTTTTAGCTTCAGTTATTTTCTATTTAGAAGCCATTGCCAAAGTTATCAATGACTAAGCATAGGGAGGAAAGGCGTTTAAGGCCTTCAGTCTGTGCATGTCTGGTTTCATACTGCCTCTCAGACACAAAAGCTAATCTGATCTGAACACTAAAAGCTAAATATGGCAATTAATATAAAGCTAATAGATGTTGAATATTTAATTCATAGTTCATATTTTAATTACGAATTTTATTCTTTATTCTCCAGGTTGTAGATTCTGGTACAGATATAGATACATTACACACAAATCTCACAGATATAATCTCTAATGTTATCCAGTCTCCTAAATCTGAGGAGCTCACTAAACTTTGGGTTAAACAAACAACAGATCCTCAATCACCGAGCTTAAAGAAATCTAAACAGGAGATACTTGCGTAGATCAGTCATAACAAACTGTGTCTACCTGTCCTTTAGACTGGCATATTTTTGTGAGCTTTGGCTGATTGACATCGATACTCATATGCGCCGCTGTGATCTTTATTGTGCTATGTTTTACATCTTTGTACTGACTTGTGTTACTATTGGAAAATTGTATGGTGCGTTTACCTCTGTATCATTGTTGTATGCTGTCTACAGTCTGTGTTATACTTAATTATATCACTAGCCCTAAGAGTCAGACTTGATAACAGTAACACACCGTGAAAAACAAACTTGCAATATGCTGGATCAATATGAATTCGCTTCCAAAGTTAATACCACAAACATTTTCAAGTTTTGCACAAATGTTGGGCTGATTGATTTAATCTCCATATTCTGATTTCAGATTGTTTTCACATTTCATTCACGAATTTTACATACACTCAATTTACTGAATTTGTTGTGCATGTTTTATTGTTGTAATTATATTCTGAACTGTCACAACACCTCACAACACTGTTACAAAAGTCTATCTATTACAATGTATGAGGACCAAGTCTTATATGTTTTCATTTTTGCCTCAAACTTAGTCAAGTGCGAAAGTTTTTTTGTTTTTTTATGCACTTTATTGGCTGTTCAGTGATACATGCATACATCAAGATGAAAAGTTCAAATCAGTTATTATTTCTGAAATAATAGGATTAGTGAAAGGTTGAAAAATTATAAGCTGGCAAATATAAAAATAAATGGTATTCTAAGAAAACAGAAGGCATTCCTAGTAAGGTGTTCCTGGACTTAGCGCTCAGTATGATCATGATAATATGATGCTAAACAGTACAAGTTTTTTGATAAGACAAAATTGGTACAGTTTGAAAAAGCTAAATTTTATGTGCTTGTTATTTCTTGTTGCGAGTTACCATTTATATATATATTTATAGTACTCGAAGGTTTGGCAATTCTATTGCATTATGTCCTACACAAGCTCATTTACTGATACCCAGTCAGGCTGAATGCTAGTATCATGAAGTAATAATGCTGTCAACAGCAAATTATGGTAGACATAATATATGTGCCTAGTTTTGTCATAAGTACAAGTTGTTTCCCTTTGAGGATTGAAAACACAACTCCTTAATATAAGTTTTGAGGCTATTTTATTTTCATCATTATTTAGAGGCTAAGTAATTCAACTGATATCTTCAAGATATTCCGATTGATTATCAGAAGAAATAATCTCACATTGTGTGGAGATCAATGTGTTTGGTTACCTAGCTTCAAAAATTGTTTCAAAATGGTGGCAGATGGTGAACCTGATTCTCAAGAGAATGTACAAGTTGAGGAAGAGGAGCAACCCTCAAATACCTATGTAATCAGACCCAACTATCAACACAAGTATGTATTATATAGTCAAGTCTATTCCAAGCTTTATTAAAACTGCTTGGGTACAGATAAATCAATCCAAAATCAATCAACTTTTTTACTGTATCATTGTTGTTTTTTCTTTTCTTCCCTCATTCATTTCCAATCCTCTTTTTATTCATTCATAATCAATTCCAAATCCATTATTGTGAGTTTGCTGCATCTTTAGTGAGCTAGATTTGGGTTCACTGAGTTCAGGAGTGTGTGTAACTGCTGCCCTTTTTCTCACAAGACAGGACCTTGCTTGAGTTAAAATCCTGTTGTGTTGGCTCCACTGATATGCAGTGTGTGTGTGTGAGCGGTCAGTTACTATACCATAGTGGATGGCTTAGCCTGGCTAGACAAGCTCTGTGTGTGGAAAGGAGGTGTTCCTCCCCCCCCCCCCCCATACAACAGCAAATTGGAGCCAACCAAAACAACCAATCGGAGCTGTATTATGTGTGTAACCTGACTACATAATGACCAGATGACTTTTATCTTTGCCCTTAGCCTGATCACATCTTGGCATGTTTTGATTGGCCTCTTGTTTCATTACAGATTTAGACCTGCAATAGTAAAGGAACTCATACACAATGTGCTACATGAAAAGCTGACAGGTATAGCATACAACCAGGAGGAGTCAACAGAGCTTACTAAACAACTTAGTGATGAAATCAAAGCTAAACTAAAAGGTAAAGACAACCACAATAAAGGAGCTCTTCTGTCTCTACTCGCATAGTGATCTGTTTTAATGATTAGTCTTAGGAATCAACAAGTTGGACAAAGGCAAACTGGCCAGGTCATTGATAGGCTAACCTCAACTGCTACATTATTTTTTGCAGGGTTTGTGAATTACACAATGTATGATGTTAATATTCATCTATGTTTTTAGACATAGGATATGACCGATATAAATTTATCGTACAAGTAGTTATGGGTGAGCAAAAAGGAGAAGGAGTTAAGTAAGTGAATATTATGAGATTGTTTACTTCAGGCCTTTCTAAACATTCTACAAAAAATAGAAAACAATAAAAGCTGTAAACTGCGCACTTTTGGGGACACTTTGAATTCAGAATTCTTTATGTTGCTTTTAGCTTATGTCATCAATTTTCAGCTTGTTTGATCTTATACCACTTTCATGAAACACACTCCCATATAAAATAAGCAATACCCATACCTGTGAACGGTGTTATTGATAGGTTGGTTGAACCTAGCCTGGTGTGACCCTCAGGAGCTCAGTAAGCATCGATGCTGTTAAGCAGATCGCAGAGTACATCGTAAATTAAATGTGAGCTGATAAATGAGACTCTCAGAAACACAACTAACCATTTCTGATATCTAATTGTATTGTATTGTAGAATGGCTGCTCGATGTTACTGGGATTCTGACACAGATAATTACGCACAGGATATGTTCATGTCGGTACGTACAGTATAATCCTGTCAGAATGCATGTACAGTATAAACCAATCCGTATGCCTGTACAGTTCTAGCCCATCCTATGTCTGTATAGCTCAAGCCCAGCTGTATTATTCTATGTCATACTTGGTCAGCTATTTTATCAGCTGTCTCATCTCTATGAGCAGGACATGCTGACTGTCGAGAACTTTCCAAACGGGTGTTCGTTCTTGTGTTCGTTGTGTTCTTTGGCCCTCTAATTCAAGGGCAAGGTCTCTCATTATCTCAGTTAATGACCCTAAAAGTTCTATATTATAGTGTACCATTTTGAATAGATTATTTGTGGTGTTCATGGCATCAATTTTCTTTTACAGGACACATTCTTCTGTGTGGCAACAGCATTTAGCTCATATTATTACTGATCTACGATTACCTCAACACACTGTAACTCTATCACATCTGTGACGATATCAGCACCAAGTAGTAAATTCTCCTCACATTCTTGGATCCAATGTCATGCCTGGTACCATCTAATATCAATGTGCTATAATGGGATGAATCCATGTATTTGCTGCATAGCATGACGATATGTTATACAAAGTATCTTATTTATTCTTATACAATACACTATTACAAAACAAAAGTATGAAAATACCAATATTTGCACTTAGTTTAAGACAATAATGATTTCAGTTCTATAAAAAATCCAGCTGAGGATAATGATGTATACCAGTAACCTTGTAAAAGCTTGCATGATGTTACGGTGCATAAATAACTTGAGCATCGCAATTAGTAGTCATTACCACATAAGAGAAGAAAAATAAGAGAAATTTCTGTATTTCATAATTTCTGCTGCTGCTGCCTGATCTAATCTGGGCTGTTTGACAAATATTTATCACAAATTATTATAACAAAAATAATACATTCAACTATTGAGCAAAGACTATTCATGCCTGATCAGGTTTGATCCCGTTTGCCTGCATTTGGGATCGCTCTCCTACTACGGATAAGCCACAGTGTAGAAGCAATGCTGAATGCAGGCAAACAGGAGCCACCTGAGCTGCTGGGTCAAACATAGTCACCCGTAAAATCTCATTATAAAGTCACCAGACTTGTAAGTGAAATGCCGTGCTTTCAAAACTAATTTGTTTCACAGTAACGAATCAGCACGCACCTAAAACAACTTATAATCTGAACCAAGTCAAACACATAGCCTTTGTGATCAATCTAAACACTGACAAGTCGGCATCTTTGGCCATAAAAAAAATACATGATTCAGATATAAGCAACGTCAACATTTTGTATCAGTTTGTTAAGTCACCTTCATTTTTAAGTCATGTGACTTTATTACAAGGTTTTATGGTATACATGCTCCATGTTTACTGTATAGTCTGAAGTTTTAATTACTCATTCATCCATGGGGTTATCTCTCCTCATCTGTCTCTTTCTCTCCAGGAGTTGTGCTATCGGTACCTTCGTCCAATCACCTGTAAAGTACAATCATCTTACTATCTGGGTTGTCGATAAGTGAAGGAGATTCTGACATTGAGACTTTTACACATTATCTAGTTTTTTTTTATTAACATCCATTTCGAAAGATCCTTTTATAGATAAATCAATGGTGGTAAAATGAGGTACAATATGCTCAAAGGCAGAGGAAGTACCAAATTTGTAAACATTTTTCGCCAAGAAAAACATTTCAATTTTCAAAATTACAACAGGGCATGTTACTGAGTATTCAACAAGGCTATTTCCTGTAATTCAGACATGATATTAAAGATATCGACTGTCCCGCCGGTAGTTGTTTGATAGATAGAGTATAACTGATATTTACTTTGGGATACGTTATTATCCATTTATACTGTAGAAATATGTCGGATCCTGTCAGAGCACACAGAGTAGGTTAAATGTTAGATGTGCTAAAAAGCTACCCAAGGCTAAAAAATTAATTCTTGGGCGAACCTTTTTTAGCGTGTTCATCCCATGTTTGTTTTTTCTTCTCTGTCTTCAGTTGTCTGTACTTAGCGAGCAATGCCTTCATCGATGGATTTGTCTTCAGCTGTGGCAAATTGGTAAAAAGTTTGATCAATGCCAAAAACAGAACACAGAAACAATGGCATGTCTTTACATGTGTCTACTTATTTCAACACAAATATAGCCTAATTTAAGTGAATACTGCTTTTGTTTGATACTCATGGGGCACGGGTTGTGATAACTAGGGCAGTTATAATCATAATACTTCCTTGCAAAACCGACAATAGCCAAATAGAGACTTTTTAGCCATTTAATCAAACTTTCGACAACCTCAAGCTTCTATGAGGAGAAAGAACAGCACTAACAAATATACATACTTCATGCTCATAAACGCTGACTTTATCCATGGCCTCTCTAAGAGCTATGCTGACATCCGAAGCACTGGCTCTCATCGAGTCTGTATTAGTTGGTGTAATAGGCGCTGGCAGGCTAAACTGTGGACAGCCAGGGCTGTGCATTGTACCTATAAGTTGTGTAATTATAATTTGTTTCACCAATTATGTCTTGCATGTAACATCTATATAATCTTAGTGCTAGGGATGTTTAGGCCAGGAGGGTTAGATATATGGAGATGGCACTCCACCAGTCCACCTGTATCGTGACTTTTTTGTTTTCAATGATAGGTATTGTTGAAAAGTTGTCCTCTCATGTTTACATAATGGTTTACAACAAGGGAGGTAACTCTATATGAAGAGTCTTGAGAAAACTAAAAGTTTACATCAGATTTGCAAAAGAGAGAGATATAGATATATCTTCATTAAATATACGTGAACGTGATTTCCTGACATGTTCAAAAATTTATTAATTATATCTAAATGAGTCATGAATTAAGCTAAACATCTAATATGAAAGTGGCGTATAAATCTCTGTAAATATTGCAGTTTTGGCATTAGTTTCTACACACTATACCTGAGTTCCAACCTGAAACATGTAAACTAAATTAGATACGGTCAAAATATATGCATGTGAAGTTGAAACAGGGGAGTTACATTCTCTTTATGGTTGAATGATGACTCGAATACTACTCGCGATTAGCACACCCATTCTGATGAGGTTTACAGCTGTATTGTGTCTTCACTCTTAAATATCACTGTCACTGCACAACTATATGGTATGGAAAATAAATCGCCATTTAGTGACTCATACCTGCACATCGACACCGAACCACTATCTGTGTTTTAGGTTTAGTTGCTGGGATTACAGTTTTCTTTATGGTGGTCATGCTTTTTGTTGGACTTGGTCCACGTTGGGCGTTAGTAGGCTTAGGAGGGTACAAGTTCTGTCTGTAATACAGCAACATATACGATCGTGTTATTCAGTATAGATGTTAGAAGAGTTTTTAACGCTGTCATAATTCCATTAAATAAATTTTATCTTCGCACAGCATCAAAAAAGTAGTTCAATTAGACCAAATTTTGACCTTTAACCTCACAGGATGTTCTGCCTTGTATAAAAATAGTATATGACGGGTTATGAGTAAAAAATGAAAGAAGAACTTACCTGTCAGCCACCGGATAAAGATTCTCATCATTCTACAAAATAACAAGGAGTGGATGAACATGGGGGGGGGTCAGGTGACCTATGTCTATGCGTTCAGTTACATCCATACATAGGGCCTACATTCGTCTGTGTCTATGGTGACATCCATCACCAACTCTTAACATGACAACAGACTGAGAGTTAAGATAAGATATCTACGCCTACCAGGGGTCTCTCAGGACGATCCTCACTGCTGTGGTAAGTTAGAGAGACAGGTTCTCGGACTATCTGACTCACATATGGACTGTCAGAACCCGACTTCTCATCGTCTAATATCGGCTGTTTCTCTAAGCTGGCCTCCTTCTCTTCAGCTCTATTAGATGAGAAAAGTAGAATCACTGTTTTGCGGTGGCATTGCCCAATCAGATTTATACTTAGATATGTCAATATTCTGAGTGGCTGATGACAGATAAAACCCACACATAACAGAAAATATGTGTAAATAATGATCAAAACTTCAATACTATGCAAAGCTTTGCAGTGCAATGGAGTAACTGTGTGTCAAATAACTGTAAACAGAAATCACGAAAATTATGAGAACCACACATGACTCATCATAAATCCCACCCTAGACTGCTGACTTTGGTGTTAATGTAATGTAATTGAAGGATTCACAATTTATATTTTTGGTATTCTCTTATCATTTTTTTCGATAATACGGGTGATGTTCTCTTAATATGGGTAATAGTGATAATACATCTTGTTGAAAATATATTAAAAGTTAACATCCTGCATAACTTGAATGGGGGTTTGAGGGGGGCGACCAAAAATAATGTGAATTTTCTATTAAATCACAAAACACACGCACTTTCAAATCACCATTGAAATCATAGTTCAACCATACCCAAGTAGTATCTCTGTCACTTCCACCTTTAATTGTGTCCTATGAAACATGATTATTTTAATGCATAATGTTACATATGCCGGAGTTCAGATTATTTCAACTCAAATGTGTAAGCCAACATAAAGAGTACACACCGATGTGAAAATATTTGGTAAATGGCAGTATCTTAACCACTACACTTGGACCACCCAGGAGTGATTGAGACCACCCAGGGGTGATTCAGACCACCCAAGTGGAACTCAGACTATCAAGATTTGACTGAATCCTGAGATGCAGAAGCTGAAAACAGAAACTCAGGTCAACTGTAGATGTAAAGTTACTTCCTATCTGTTAAGTTGAAGCCTTTATAAATATGATTTGAACATAAAGCAACTTGTGTAGCAGTATTTTGGTAAAATGTCTCATGATTATGTCACCTTAGTCATAACTACCACCTAGTTGAGACGCTTTGAATAATATTTCTTATGTTGGCATGATTGTAATAGTATAAGAAGCATAAATCTAGGACACTATGGATTGTAGTCTTCTGAAGATTCACATACATGCAAATCTTGCTTTACCTGCGGCGCCGTTTATTCTTTTTGTACATTTTTCTCAGCCTATGTATGATATAGAGCAGCAGACATCCTCCATACAGCAGACATAGACCAGGTATAAGAATGTACTGAGCTAAATTCCGCTCATCAGATATCCAAGCTAAGAACTCCTCCCACGGTGTCAGCACAGGCTCAGGTAACAAAGTGGTGCTGATGTTCAGAGGGAGAGGCTGGGCTTCCAGGGTGTACGCCATCTTGGTCACTCAGTGTTGAAAGTTGAGTAGTATAAATCTTAAATAGGATAAAAAAAGTTGTAAAATAACATGACACTTTTTCTGATAATCATTTTTGAGGTCAGGTGGTGTTTAACACAGCTGTAAAATAATGTACCACAATTAATCCAATTAACACATCTCTAAGCAGATAGTGGTATTTTGGCATACAAACCCTCCCAAAAGCTTCAAATTTGTATACATTAACTAAGACATGAAAGCATTTTATTAACATGATAATATAATACCTCTTACCTGAAATAGGCCAGCAGATAAGCAGAATCAGGCTGGCGATTTATTGATGGCAGCGCCCTACACACAAATAAAATTCCACATCTTGATATAAACCTCCATTTATCGGCAGCACAGCTAAAAAGGCAGCTATAGGAAAACTGATGATGACTTTAGAATATTACATCCAATCAATATTTTTATGTGCTATTTCTATGTTGTTTTCCTGTTTTCAGCGGTTTCCAATCACAGGCACTTTGTTGTATCACTGCTAATTTTCATGCCATTTAACAGTATTGTTTTCAAAATCAATATTTCACATTATAAGTGACATTGTGTACAGATGTATATCACGGCAGCTACTTTAAAACTGTGTGTAATGCAGCTTCTGGACATAATAAAGTATATCTAATATGTCATACTCACTAATGGACATATATCAGCTTGAGGTTGTTTATAAAATATAGATTTTGAAAAACATCCTCACTGTTTATATGCTCTAATGTTGCCTGGGTTGCTGGTATTGGCATTTCACTTGGGAGCGCTTTAAAAAACACTGCTTATCCAGACAGAATTTACCATTCAGATCACAATTGGGTTCATTCAGCCAATTCTGCTTAGCTTATTGTCAAGAAGGCCTGTGTGGCACATCCTTGTTTCATAGGTTA
The DNA here is from genome assembly GCA_914767715.1 of Membranipora membranacea. NCBI lineage: Eukaryota > Metazoa > Bryozoa > Gymnolaemata > Cheilostomatida > Membraniporidae > Membranipora > Membranipora membranacea. The sequence goes on along the minus strand of OU612075.1, from coordinate 1,051,524 downwards.
CATACAGATACTGACCGAACCAAGACAATAGTTTTGTGTTTTTTTTAAGATTTTTTATTTACATATATGGGTGATATAAAAAATCATTAGGGATGGGGTTATCTGAAGAAACAGCTGACATGTAATAGTGACAAGACAAATGGAAGAAAAGTTATATTCAGTATAGCATGCTAACTTATAGTTGTAATACGTCACACAGTCACACATTCACACAGTATCCTGGAAGTTCTTAGTTCGCTTATCTCCCCTCTACACCTCCAGCTAAAAAATTCCCATACTACCACACGTGTCATAAACACATAACTAACTATTAAAAAAAAGATCATAAAAATTACTGGCCACGACATTAATTTTCCAAACTCTTGAGTTTTTCTTAGGTTGTCTAATATTGCTTCATGCAAAAAAATTTGAACAAAACATTAAAAATATAAACGGGTTAAATAGATGAATTCAGGAGATCAACAACGGTCATATAATTTTGTCAAAAGGTTCTGAGGCTATCTGGGATACTCCACAGAAATCCTCAGGCTACATAAGTAGAGTAAGATTGTCAGAATCAGTCAGATTATAATATCAGATTATAAATCGATATAGTGAACAATGAATAGTGGAGATGAAAACCCATTTTTTTCACCGTTTTTCTCAAGTCCTATTTTGTATGTTCCAGAGTAATAATATATCATAAATATTATGATTGACCGATCTCCGTCCCATAAGTTATAACCACGATTTCAAGCCAAGCCTGGTTCACAGTAATATTAACAACTAATGAGCAGGTATTTAAATTTAGTGATGTCACACGTCATACCGAACCGGTCTCATCATCAAACTCTCCATCTTTGTTAATCAATAGTATGACCCCAATCGTTCATGGTCACAATTCGCACAAACAGTAAAGAAAAAAAAATTGATATCAATACAACAGACTAATTTGTTAAAATGCAAGAATATTGTGTGGTTCTTAAAGTAATGTTTACGGTGTTTGGTTGGAGAGGTTTTCGTAAATACAATTTGGCATTGCTATCCCCTTGTTAGGCCTTAGTTATAGAATATGTAGTTTGTAGGCTGTACCCACAATGGTTGGTAATCTTACTGTCTGCCGTGAAGGGTCATACAAAGTGATCCGAATGGACATCAAGATCTAGGAGCGTTTAGGTTTTCTGCTGACTGGTAGCAGTTTGAGGAGATTGTCTCCTCGGTCTTACAACAAGTGTAGGGATTCCCCCTGGACCTGCGGCTAGGCCACCAGTAGCCATGCCTGGCAAAGCATTAGAGGATAGTTCCTCCCCGGAACTAAACTCATACTCCGCCCCTGATTTTCGAGTCATTCTGGCAGGAGTAGAAGTACTCATAACATCTCCTCCCTTTACTGTCTGTTTATTAGATGAGTCTGATATATCAATCACTGATGAGCTGATCACTGTTACCTTAGCTTTCTTCTTACCCCCTGAAGCTGAGGTTCCTTCTACACTTGAAGCTACAGATGATGTTCTCGCTCTCTTAGGCCTTGACACAGATGACTGAATAGATTCAGTGTCAGTTGATGCCGGCGTCCCAGGACTTCTAGATCTTACTTTACCCTTGTAAGGGGAATGGAATCTACATCCGCTCAAACAAGCCCAGTGGGGGTGCAGGTAGTTACCCATACTCTCAGAGTCCCAGATTTCTCCCTCAGAGTCCTCTGCCTGTCCCGCAGTCTCAGCATTGTCCCTCCCTGTAGGTGGTGTTGTCACAGATTCTACCGATTCGTTGTTTTCCTGACTCTCCTCATCAGAGAGCGACGGACCGGGCCAGACACAGTCGTCCTCCATCTCTGCCTCGTCCTGAGGGTACAGGTTCACAGGCTGAGGTTTAATCAGCTTAGCCTTATATTTTATATCATGGTCTATCAGATCAGATATGGAGTCATTGTGATACTTAGCGCCGTGCTGCTTCATGTTAACTTCCGTCATGTAACAAGCAGACATTACAAGCTCCTTCTTACGATTAGGTGACTGATCAGAGTTAGCCTGTGATACTGCGGGTAGGCACAGGGCGGTGAGGGCGTGCTGCGCTGTGTCCTTATTTACTCTGTTTGCAGTGTTAGATAATCTTGGTGAGTTCTTGGCGAGGCTTATATTAGGGCTGCTGCTGCGTGATGAGGGGGTAAGGCTTCTCTTACCGATTGTCAGCAGGGGCGGATCCACAGGGGTAACAGAGCGACGTCTCACTGGTTCTGCTGGAGGTTTCATTATTACCGGTTCTTGCTCTGTGACCTGTGGACCACAGTAAAACAATAACTTAGTGATATAAGCCACACCGAAATGACTCACTGAGTTAAACTTTCAAACAGCATTCATACAGGCAAATGCAGACCTATATATGATAACCTAGAGGGGTTAAGTATTCGCAGGAGGAAAAGTTCACCATATCACAAAAGATTAAAATAGCTAGCACTTTTTGACCCTCATTACTTTATATAGACTCCCACCTCAGCTAGCAATAATATAGGGCTGACTGACATTAAATGACACACAACTAGGATGGCATTTTTTTATAATGAAAACACATTAATAATCCTTGGCCCAAGTTTCAATTCTCAACCCATTGGCTAAAATTAACTATCATAGACAGTTAGCATTAATCTTCCACTTCCTATTAATACAATACACTGAAAACAAATGCATATTTTTTCTAACAGTATACTGAATTTACCAGAGGTCTTGGAGGGGTGGGTGAAGCGGTTTTAGGACTAGGCCATGGGTTCTCCTCTTGTTCCTCTGTAGTCTGATACGGGCCAGGTGAGCTATCCCCCTCAATAACCATCATAGAGGCAGTAGTCTCCTTTCTAGGCCTTCCCACAGGACGCTTCACAAGTTTAGGTGCAGGTTCTGTACTTATTGTCAGGGGAGACAATGGCTTCGAGGAAAGTATAATCTGCTGTTTCTACAAGCATCAGACAGGAATCATAAATATGTCCTCATCAGCCAGGAGACATACACCACTACACAAAGTATGTCCTCATCAGCCAGGAGACATACACCACTACACAAAGTATGTCCTCATCAGCCAGGAGACATACACCACTACACAAAGTATGTCCTCATCAGCCAGGAGACATACACCACTACACAAAGACTTTGTTAAAAAAACTAGTAGATCATAAACCATATGGTATCAATCAAGTCTGATAGGAACTCACTATGTGAGAATAATTATATTTTGGCCTGTCTGTGTTATCCAGTCAGTTCATGATTTACATGTTGGTTACAAAGTGGGTATACTTATTATGAAGGTACTGAAGGATTTGAGCATATATCAGAAGGTCAGCGCTCAGTACTGTTGTGTAGGATCGCCATGAGGGGATATTAAACAGCTATTATTTGAGCAGTCGGGTTAGAACAACGTCATGTTAAACCAGAATTACCAACAACAGTAATCTCCAGCAAAATACACAAGAGCCATGCACACAATAAAGTGCTCGCTGAGCATGAGCAAGCATGATGAATCTGAAATAGAGTCCCCATTGGAAATTTGATCATCCAGATTTAAACTGAAATAAGCGTGAGATTGAAAGTTGATGGTTTGGACTGAGAGCCATCAGTCAACCACACCATTACCTGTTGAGCAGCAGCACATGCTCGGGTAGCCAGGTTTCTCAGCACCCTACCGGGTGGTACATTCTCCTCGCTGTCACCACCCTCAATGTTAGATAGGTATTGAGAAGAAGTGCCCAGGCTATTATCTCCAGATTTGGATTGCATTAGGTGAGTTTTGTGCCATGAGGTACCGGCAAGCGTTTGGTTAGGTAGTTCCTAAGCACCACAGAAATACAGCACAATAAAACATCCAGGGAAACCAGGACCACACAAATATAAAGTTCTCATCCAGGGCATACAATGATCAGAAGTAGGATAGCTTGTTACACTGAATTCATGACGCTATTTTTCAGAGAGATTTCCTAATCCTGATCGGATCTTTTGCAGCTTTATGGTACGACAAAATACACTACACAGGAATGTGGGGAGGGGACATAGGTATGTATGTATGGACTAATGATGTCATTAACATCACACGTCGGTTAGGTTTATATGGAGAGAGAAAATGGACACACAAATCTCTAACTGAATAGCAGACAAAACAGGGACTATGTAGGTATCTAGTAAATAAAGAACTCATCACCGTTAAACACCATCATCAGTTTTAAGACATTCTTTGAAATGAGGGAGTGTGAGAATTGCCTGGAGAGGTCACCCTTCACCGAATTAAACACAACTTAGTTTGAAATCCACTGAACCCTACCAGCCGCCATACCCTGTCAGAACTACAAGCTTTGTATGATTTTAGTTCTAGGATCAAGTAATTCTAGGGAAGTTAAGATTTTAACATTGATATGATGTGTGATTTGAACCTGAGATTCCGTCCCATTATAAGCTCAAGCCTGCAATCTTAACCTCTGTAATGTGTCCTTGGTCTGACTACTGTTATGTAGTTTGGTCACATCATGTTTGATATAATGACTCATCCAGGGTGATCTACAACATACCTGATCTACAGAGGATGACGGTATAGGCAGACAGAGAGCTGAACCGCTCGCTGCTGACCATGTAGACGAGCTGGCAGCATCTCCAGGTTTATTTTCAGCAGGTTTAGTCTACATAGAATAAATGAACATGTGTGTTGTATTATATCGAATTATAGGTTTTTCAACAGGATTTGTTGGGGAGTTTCACTGCCGAGCAGATAATAATACCATAGAGAAGTAAAGTATTCGCAGGAGTAAAGTATTCGCAGGAGTAAAGTATTCGCAGGAGTAAAGTATTCGCAGGAGTAAAGTATTCGCAGGAGTAAAGTATTCGCAGGAGTAAAGTATTCGCAGGAGTAAAAGCTCACACATGCTTGAAGTAGCTAAACTTAAGGCTAGCTAGAATTTATGTCCCCTGACATTAGGCCGTCCCCAAACTAGCCGAATTAAACCCTAGCTAAAACTTACTTCTACAGGATAATCGGTTATTTTTCCCGTTTCAATCCAAACCTCAAAAAAACTAAGCTGAGGGAATGTTCTGGGAGTTGTGTCCCTTTTGTCCAGGTTAACACAACTCTGAACTCTAAATTTTCTTTGTCAGTCATACTGTACACATTTTTTTGTTATTGAGTAAAGTGAGTATTTAAGTAAAGCTGGTCTGATATGTCTATCAAAAATATTAAAAGGCTGTATGAAATAATCAATGGGACTTTTATACAAAAGACTCCAAGGGCTGTTGAAGTGAACTCTTACTACCACAATGATAACTCTGCGGGAAGGATAAAGGAAGCCTAGAGTAAATTTATCTAAGTTTACTCGACTTCTAATCACAATAAAGCTCATTTTAGTAAAGGAAAACATGGTCAAGATCACACAACCTACCAGAGAGAACGCTGATTTGAGCATGGATGTTTTGTCTGACTTAAGACCCCATCTTGGCGCTGTGCTTTTTCTAGCTGTCTGTTTTCTTCTGAATCTCACTATAAGTAAACATAAGACCATGTAAGTACTTCTCAAAGGATGAACTCAGGAGCTTCAATTGAATAATTGCCAAGCCCTCACTCTTGAACAAAAATCATGGTCAATTTATGTTTTCAAATTTACAACTACCTACTTTCGATGATAGTGCTACACAAAGGTTGGACCATGATGATCAGGTTTCAGGGTTCTTTGTTGGTTTATTAATGTTGTTGCTTATTGTTTATGTCGGATACCAAGGTAAATTTCTTTGAGGCAGAATGATACCTCGCAGGCAGGCTTAACTCCAATTTAGAGCATATCTAGTTAATTTGGTTTTCCACTAGATTAACTATAAACAGGAGGCAACTTGAAGTTAGAGATACTCACCTGGGATTTCCATTCCTGATTCTGCCATGGCAAGCTTCCAGTTGATAACTGACCCGACCGTCATATCTAAAATTATTATTGGGCATGAAATTGTCTTACATGGAAGAAAGACTATGACTGAACATATCCGTAGTTTTCAAAACCTCTGATGCTCGGTTTTAAAATTGGGCTCTCCATCAATTCATTTCTTTTTACAAATTAGGTCTTATTTCATCACCCTATTTTACTGGCCCACTGAAGCTCACGTATCTTGTGTGGAGTAATGACCCTATGTCCTGACCTTCTTGTCGAATTGCTGTTAAGGCACTGATAAAAAAGATATAAATCATGCCCCATCCCGTGATCAAAGTAGGTGATGACATTGTGTGTGTGATGTAGTAATGTAGGTCAAACTTACTCTGTATAAGCTTACTGCGATGGATAGTGATTTTAGGTTTGGTGATGGTCTTAGTGATAATCGTCTGAAGCTCCTGTAGGTCTCTAGGTAATTCTTTCAGACGTGTCAGATCAAACTTACTGACAGAGCCAAGAGTTGCCTTAGAATCTCCCAGGTTCAGTGTCATAGTGCCCTTACGTACTATAGTATTACAGTCAGCGCCGCCAGTCACCACGCTAGAGCTATCCGCAGCACTAGATGGCCGCGGCTGTGCGGTGTCACTTAGAGATGAAGTACTTCTCTGCGTATGCGGCTCAGCTGAGTGAGGCCTTACATCTTTATTAGCTGGAGACATGATTATCTTAGAGGTTGGCACTATGGGAGTAAGATTTGGTTTAGTAGTCTGTAGGATTGAAGATATAGAAGGATTACTGTTAGCCACTGAATCTACAGTAGTCGGAGTAGAACCTTTGTCAGCAGTTTGATTTTTAGAGTAAGATGATATACCTTTCACTGGGTTCCATTTTGATCCATCTGCACCTTGTTTTGGGTTTGGTATCAGTATAATATCCGGTGATGATGATGATGCCTTAGCAGGAGCTGTGTCATTAGTTGTGGTGGTACGAGGTATTGGTCCTATCTTGACGACACTTGGTTTAGATGCAGCCTGTTGCTGGGTTTTTTGAGTTGGACTTTCTTTAGGCATAGTAGCTGTAGTGATTGACTCAGTAGTTGCATATGTGCCAAGGGTGCCTGAGGTTGTCAAGGTCACGTGAGACGTAGAATTTGTCTTAGCCTTAGGTCCTGGTACTACAGGCTTCCATTTTGAGTCATCAGCCGTAGCTGTACTTTTATGGGCGAGAGAGGCTTTCATACCTACCTGACGCCACACAAACATGTCTTTGGCATTTGGAGCATTGTTTGCGTCTAGCTTTCTGTTTTTGTATAAGGTAAGGAGCAAATATTTGGCGATAATTTTGTCTACCTCCGCTGCAGAAGTTTCTTCTGACAGGAAAGAGAGTATTTTCATGGTATCTACATTTGGTTTGTCACATCGCATAGCCAGTGTGATCTTGTCTCTCATAGTTTTGACACTGCTAGCAGTTGGTTGATAATGCTGGCCCCATTTACTAGTAACAAGTTCAGCCATCTTTTCATCATATGCAGAAACATTGACTGATGATGACTGTTCCATGATTTTTCTGTAGTCGCTTTCACGCTCATTAAGCCAAGTTAAATCATGACTAGTCAGAACTGGGTGAACCTCAGCAAACTCTCTGCTCATTCTTGCGGCCTCTTGTTTCTTGGTCAGTAGGTATTGGTAGGTGGACTTGATGATATAGCTCAACTCTCCCTGACTCGGTGGAGCGTTACGTGAAGACGATTTCCGAATAGCTCGGGTGGTGTAACGATAATGAATGTCTTTGGCAAACGCGTCAAAATCTATTGGAGGTTTGGTGCCTGGATTTTTAGCAAACTCCGCTTTAACAGAGTCCTTTATAATAGAAAGAAGAATGTCAGCTTTCTTTGGTGGCCGGAATGGTGGATGGTTACGGGAGGTGGACTTTCGAGCAGCCACTGACATTCGAAGCTGCAATCCTTTCAGCACCGCAGATGCAATACTTTCAAAATTAAGCTGCGGCGCATCTGTAGGCTGTGTGTGTACAGAGCTGTCATCCACTTTCTTTAGTCCGAGTATATTTGAAAACTGATCAATATCTACTCTCTTATGAGGCGGACTGAATGTAGGCGAGTCGTTTATACCTCCATCAGCTGTCACACTAGTTGTAGGCGGATATATATGTAAAGGTGGCACCGTAAGAGCCTTATTTGCCAAGCCTTGGTTTTTTATTGTGGCAGTAGATTGAACACTACTTGTCGACATAACCGCTGGCAGTCTTGGAACTTGACTGGCAGATTGCCCATTGTTACTTGCCGAATTGATCAGTTGTCGGATTGAAATGACATTTCTACCTGCTACCGTCCCTGTAGTAATTTGTTGTGCTGGTGCAGCCAACGACATGTTGACAGTAGCAGCTGCCCCTTTATCAGTAATGAGAGAACCGAACACGGGCTGACCAGTGCTCGGTTTGTGTATGACAGTCTGTCTGGCAGTAGGTACAGCAGGAATAGCCACCAGTGTGTTGGCCAGAGTGCTGGTGGTCTGAGTTCTCTGTGTTAGGTCTGTAGCACCTGGCACAGTGGGCACAGCAGGCACATCTATAGAATAAAATCGTATGAGAGGTTGACCATAAATATAAATAACACAATATCACAAGGAAAATGTGAGGGATACTTTGGGGGAGTTTACATTGACAGTGGAGTTGTAAGATTGTAAAGTGATTGTGTGTCATATCCGCTCAACTGAAACGATGTCATATGATGAGACAGGAAATGAAGGATCACAATCACTATCAGTGTGTCCAATTCATTTTGACCTCAGGACCTAATGGCATCATACTTTACCATTTATGGTAAAATCACAGGTTATTGTGTCTCTGTAAAGCCATCTTGAGCAAGACAAGCGCAATGAGAAAGCAGTCACAAAAATCCTGTGAAACTCAAACTTTTAAAAAAATCAGGCGTTTTTGTCAAAATCAAATTCATTGACAAACAATTATGGAGGCATACTAATATGTCAGAATGGTCAAATCGTTATTAAAACCTAATTCATCTTTTAAAATAATTTCATGTATAGATACTGACCTATGACTCTGGATGACATGCCAGGGTTAGTGCCTGGTACAACAAGCACATATTTATGAGCGTTTGGTGATCTTATTGTAGAAGTGACCGGTGCCTTGATAGCTTCAGCTGGTCTATGCAACTGCTGGGACTTAACTCCGAGCTCAGCACCACTAGATGCTCCGGGAGCAGACTGCTCCATCGCTGATTCATCCTCGGGTATAACTTTGACAAACTTATGTTTAGATTTGCGCTGTTTCTTAGACACGACAGATTGTGGCTGATTTTCCCCTTCTTGTGACATGCTGAGTGACTTGCCGTTTGGTTTTGATGACCCGCCATATTGTTTGTGACCTCGGTTGGGTTTAGGTGTGTCAAGGTCAGACAGACTCAGGTTGAGACGATCGGGAGGCAACACTTCCTCCACTGTAACCTCTAAGAATACATACAGTAATGAGAGTATGCTTGTGATATATTAGCGTCGTCTGCACTTTGCTACTTAAAATAATCTTATTGTATTAATGATCAAAGAGCAGGCAAATTCTACTACTATGAAACTTTTCATTGGATCTAATAATTTGTGCACAATTTATCAAGAGAAAAATCAATGAAGGGTTTTTACAAATTACCAAAGACGATGGATCCACAAAGAAAACATGGAAATAAGCGGGTACTAATCAGGAGGTGAAAATCCTAATTCAAATATCTAACCTTTAGTGTATAGTAAATTGTTTTGCTTCAATCTGACGCAGATTGATTGAAATCAATAATTAATTAATTTAATATATGGGTTTAACAACCATACAAATAAATATGATTAATATAAAAATACTTATCAACAGCGCAATAAATGGTTACCAGCTCAGCTTGCTTTGTAGGTATTTTTTCCTTTAGCAAAATAAGTGAGCAAGAAAATAATCGAATTTAGCGACCCTTCCTGATTTTAAAGGTCATTGACTCAAACTACAGGTTAATCACTAAGGCCACCAGTGATTCATTAGGGGCCATACATAACACAGTCTGATTAATGTTATATTTTTAATCTGATTCGCCAAAGTCAGAGAATTTATCCACCTAGCGAATTCGATCCTAGAAGTCGAGGCTTACACCCACCTAGGTCATTGATAGGCTGAAATCTGTGATCTGATTGAGATGCGGCTTGTGGATGTAGAGATGTTATATGTGTCTCTATCTCTGATGTATAGAATGATTTATACTCACAATATGAACACTCGTAATACCTGTATGTGACAAATAAATACATAATTATTAAAGGGCTATATGAAAAAAGACCAAAATTCTAAAACCCTTATTTATAACATATTTTCTGTTTTTAATATTTAAATAACAATGACGCCTTATCATTGTGATAAGTGGTTGATAAGATTCAAATAGGAAAGTACGTCTAAAATGGTAGCTTTTGCCCATAGTTCCCATAATAAACTTAGACTGAATTTACAGTCAAACGAGAAATTGCAGAGTCGCCAATTTTTCCAGTGATCAGAATAATCATGGCTATGAATAATATCACAGAGTAAGGATATATATGTTATATATATCCTTACTCTGTGATATTATGTTGCAAAGCCTGAACTGGCTCAATGTCATGGGTAGGAAAATATCATACTCAGCCGTCACCAAGGCAGAGGAAAAAGTTTTACTTCTGAACAATCCTCAAAGTCCAATAATCATCCATCAAATTCTACCAGTTTTATTTAGCATTGCAATAACGAAAAGCTTAATAAATTTGTGGACAAGATGTTGAAAAAATGATTGCTAGAGACAACGTACCACTTGACTTTTTGCTTGTATCCGTGAAGCTGTAGGTTGACTTTGTTGGTTTTCTGACAGCATGTAGCCGGCGCTGTGTTGATCTGGTTGCCCAGGCGATTAGTTTGATCATGAAAAGCTTGTCGGATTGCCTGTGACAACTGACAGCATTGATCGCATCCAGCCAGACCTTCCTTAGATAATGTCTGCAACAAAGAAGAAGAATATTATGTCCCAGGTAAAAAATCAGGGTTAGAGACAAATGGAATTTGGTTGTATCTGCGGATGACAAACTCCTGTGTTAGAAATATTGACAATCTCAAAGAAAAATCTTAGTATTTTACTCCTTAGAAACCTAAGCCATGACAGTGTCGCTTCTCTCTGACTTATGCACCTAAATCCAAGACACACCGCTACAAGGGAGACACTGCTTCGAGGCGTTTCCTCTAGCGGAATGAGAACATCTTCACAGCATCCAAATAAAAGTATTAAATGTTACTAAACTGTTATTTATATATATTATAATCCTATTTCATTCACAAAAAGTTTCATTAAAACAACAGGAAGCATTTAACCTCACATTTCATGAATACCAGACAGTCAGCCCTCAATTATTATAAATCAACGGTATCAGCATAGTAGTACTACAACTTATAACCTGAATAAAAGGCCTATATATTCTAGTAATGGTACAATATCAGGGCCCATGTCTGGGGCTTACAATGAAAGGCAGCAAACTGCAACTTATAAATTACTAGTCATATCTACAATATCACCGATGTCTTGTATGCGTGTATGTGTGCGTATGGTTTGTCTCACACGCAAGGCTGTCAGTCATAGTTATATGACTAATAAGATAGCAGTACAAAAAAGGTCACCTCTTGTCACTATTGCAGAGGACATAATAATGGACCAGTAACAGTATTCTGTCTAATGGTACAAGATGTCAGGTCAGGTGTCTGATCTGATATTAAAAGGGAAATTAATCACTGAGAATTATTGATAGACTACAAACCACAGCTGAGCCTTCATTATAATGATGAACAATGCTAGAGTAAATTAAAGCACTAGAAGTGTAATTGTATTCAAAGAGAATCTTGAGAGGCTCTTGGATTGACGAACAAAGAAAAAAATGATAGATAACTGGCTTATCGACATACTCACATCATCGATAGTAAAATTTATATTTCGAAACGCCAACTAGTTATTTTGGTTACTTGTATGAAAAGGCATTTCATTTTGGCCGAATATGTATTTAAAAGGTAAGCTGTTGATAGATAGTAATATTTCTAATGACTTTTTCTTTTCATGAAAATATTTTGAGGCAGTTCTACCAATGAACTCCCTCTGAGGGAGTTCATTGCTTCTACTTCTGCTTCTACTTCTACTAATATAGTCTATAGCCCAACCTATGGTCATGGGCAAAATATTGGTGGCTTATTTCCTTGTTTCACTGCGTTACACTGCACAAAACTCACATGTGTATCATATTTCAGCAACAGTACATTGGTTGGATATAGTATATCTACTCTCACTGATTATTTACCACATATCATATGTTATTTCATCAGAATAAATTGCCGCACATTTTGGTATTGGTAATTACTCTTTTATCACCATCATCAAATTTTAACTGGTGATTTGGTCTCAACCTTACGTCAGATGACCCAAATTCCTTTTAACATAAAACACCTCTCCCGCACCCTCCCCACAGGTCTCCTCCAGGCCCCTCAGGCCTCAATTACCACCAAGCCAGACTCTTTTATCACTTGGAAATTTGAAAGGTTGGGCATCCAGGGTCTATACGATGTACTCCATGGATGTACTTATTGCAATTATGAAACTAACCGCTTCAGATATAAGGCTTATATCATTGAGCTGACAGATAGTTTTATATAAAAATTTTAAGAAGGCTCACTAACCTGGCTATTGATGATGATTGGGAATGGCGAAGTAGCTCCATTCCGAGATGAGCTATCCATACTGCTACTGTTTGATGTCTCCATGTTGTCCTGATTTGAGAGCGACCTAGGATCCAATGAGAAATCACACTGAAAAAAGACGAGTACGTACATTTGTTGTATATAGGCCTTCCGCAGTTTTATATGAAGATAAATGTTGTTGTAATAATAGGACTGAGTTTTTCAACAGACCTTGCTCAACAAGCATAGCCTTTTCTGACTGAAACATCCCCTCTCCAATGGCTGAATTTGCATAACCATAGGATCCAAAATGAAAATTGATTATCTATATGGATGGAACTTTTTGAATTGAGACGGATCGGTTTTAATTCTATGTTGACTTGATGTCATGTAGGAGGCTTGCTAGGATAGTGGTGGCAATTCACAAGCAAGAGTTCATGTATACAAACCTGCATATTAGTGTACAGTAGAAGAATGTGAATATGTGTAGGTAGAGAAAACAAGATATAATCTATGAATAATAAGCATTATTTATTATTATTTAATAACCTTCTTCTCTCCTCTTTCAACTACTAAAAAAAGTGGAAAAATATTATACTTACTTACTAGTTTGCAACCAAGACCTATTTTCCTCAGAGTCAGTAGACAGTCAGCTTACTCGTGAGAATGATCAGCACAGACAATCTGAGTACGCTGGCACCGTGACCATAGAATATATATCTATTGTAATTTACAGAGTGAGTAAATCACAGCTCAGACTCAGACAGTGGTTTGTGAGTCACTCAGTTGAACAATAACTAACCTGCTTAAATTAGAAACAGGTGGACCAAACTCTCTTCATATTCAAACAGCTATGAATAAGAATCGATTCATTCAATCGAATCAATTGATGCTGCAGCCTTACAGATGCAGGCAAATCTTACAAAATGATACTTTTTGAAGGTTGAGATTTATAACCCTCAACTCTCAGTCTAAATAATGCTGCAAAAGAAATTCTCATTATTATTTTACTTTACTGGGTGCAGTTCTCAGATTTATTAGTATTAATGGCCCATAAGCACTCCATGTATGGACTACCAATAGGGAATGAGTAATAATTTACGGAAGAGGTTTTTTTTGGTCAAAGTATTCCATTACATCTATCTAAATGACATGTCAAGTATGTAACAACAAGGAGTAACAGCTATTACTTACTCCAGTCCTTGGTAACAAGTACTAGCACTAGCAGTGGTAGTAGAGTAGTAGTAGCTAACTAACCAATGAACTCAGCTATCTATATATATCCGACCAAACCAACCAAGGTAAACAGAACTGTCAAATTTTCTTGTGCATCTGGACCAGGGAGAATGGTCCATTCTCCCTGTCTGGACTGACAATCCAGTAAAGCCACAAGTAGAGCCTTAGGATATATAATTCTTGTTTCTCACCAGTGGCTAATTTTCTACTACATTCAATTTCTTATAGTTGTCAAATAAACATTTGATGTTATGCTGAAGGTCATTCAATTTTGCGGAAGCCCGTTTTCCAAAATTGACTATCACATTCAAACAATATTTTCTTTTTTTACAGCAACACATGGTGTTATAGTCAGTCTCTGAAGATTCCCAATCAGTAGAAATGACGCAAGCCATCAAGATTTCCTCAAGAAAAATGCTCTCCGCCGTGTTTAGCAATATGGCGCCGATGCAAACATCAGCATGGTGTCTCAACTGTGGTATGATTTCGAAACGTAACTTTGTCACTTCAACAGCAAAATACAGCCGGGAGTAAGTAGAGTCACAAACATATGAATGAAGAATTTTAGAGCCTATAAACTACACTGTAGTTTATAGGCTCTAAAATTCTTCGAAACATATTTTTTCAGAATGCTACAACATTAGAATAATGTAGTCTACAGTATACTAATGTAGTATTCTGGCAAAAACTGAACCAGTTATGTCTTTTTGCCTTACTATGCATATATGCTAGTTATGTTCATAGTAAAAATCTTGATATTATTATTCCATAAAGTAGGTGAATGGTTAAGCTGAGAAACTTGAATATGTGAGTTGAAAGGTCGTGCTTTGCTGTGGTGACATATTTTAGTTTATTTAATGGATATTTTGTGTACGTTCAGGGGCTCGCCAGCTGAAATTGCAGCTCAGAAGAAGCGCAAAGCTGTGGAAATGAAGATTTTCAACGAGATGGCGGAAACTATGCAGAAGAAAGATAAAGAAACTTTCCTCAAGGTACTTGCTTATTCTTTCGGCCTCAAAAATTATTATTATGTTGAATTAGTAATAAGTTAATAAGTAAAAAGTGAAAAAATCAACTCTGATACTTATTAATGGAATGTATGAAGAGATGTCAAAATAATTGTGAAAACTAACGCATAAATTTTATTTTTATTGTTCTGGTTTTACTATTTTATTTCAGGCTGTACAGATTTATGAGAGCAGGCAATCTGTCTACAAACGAGGACATGTGGATTTCCTGCTGGCTTCTCTCGATAGAGTGCAGGAGTTTTCAGTTCACAAAGATCTCGCTACCTACAAGGTTAGTGATATTTTTGGTATGGGTTTTTATATGTAAATCTTAGTTAGCTGCATTAGCTGAGTCCGGATAGCTTTAACCAAGGGAGGATTTCGCTGTTTTTTCCCACCTGTCCTCCTTTCCATTATCGCCATGTTCAACTAGCTCTGATTAATTATTTTCTATGTTATGATTTTAAAGTACATATAAGGGACAATCCTCTAAGCCAACTGGTATTTTCAGACCATCCATCATTTTTTAGAAAACACCATCAACAAATTGGCTGATCTTTCATTTGTAAATTACATGTGGTTATGTTATTAATCCATATATAGACAGTTTTCTGAGCTCATGTTTATGCCTCCATTCGGAGTTGTCCTCTCTCCAGTTTGGTACTTTTAACCCAAGCCGCATAGGAAAAACCTGCTGAAAGAGGGTTATATTGAAAACCGCTTATGTTAGGATAAAAATGAGTTTTGATTCAGAGTCTGCCCTATTGAAAACCCTGTGGGACAGAGTTTCCAAATCATTGGAGGCTTGAATGTTGATAAATCCTAATTTTAGTGACGAAACTCATGACAAATTCTGCCAAATTGTCCGCAAAACAGGCAGAAAATGCTATAATTGACTATCCAAATACTAAAATTATTTCCCAAACTATGTCCATATGAGTTTTCAATGCTGCAGATTCTGAATCAAAATAATTTTTATCCTATTATAAGCGGTTATCAAGATAACCCTCTTTTCAGCACGTTTTTCCTATGCGGAGTGGGTTAAAAGTACCAAACTGGAGAGAGGACATCTCCGAATTGAGGCTTAAATCAGAGCTCAGAAAACTGTCTATTGTTCCAGTATTACGCCTTTTTTTCTTTCTTACAGAAATTGATGGAAGTTTTCCCTGCTGAGGTTATGGTACCTAAGAATCTCATACAGTATGAGGCGATGCACTACCCAAAACAGCAAGATACAGCCATGAGAATACTAGCTAAGATGGAGTCTTTTGGTAAGTATTAGGTAATGTGTGTGGCGATGGTGGAATGGACTGTGCTATGGGATGGGAGAACACAACTCTGAGTAGTGAATATCGGGCATGCTAATTCACGCCATCAACCCATTTCTTGGGGATGGTGAGATGGCGCAATCGGTTAGCGCGCTTGCACTTCAATGCCAGGCGATTGGTGCCGCAGGAGTTGTGGGCTTGAGTCCTGTTGGGGGAGTTTCCAATTCCTTGTATACCTCGATATATATATTCTTTTGGTTGAACAAGTATATGGCGTCTTATCGAAAGGTTGCAGGACTTGGTTTTTTTGTTGATTGGTCCCCCTGTTCAAGAAGGCTACAGCTGACCACATTTCACACTTTGATAAAGCAGCTTATCTGAGTTTTCTAACTGCTACACCATATTTACACCTGATCAAAGCGTTTTACAGTCAGATAGTATCATAGATCATGGATAGTATGCACTGCTGTGTGCAATGATCTCTCTCATAAAGCTTGATACCATTAGAATTGTCCCTCTTGCTCAGGTTTGTTTGTGTACTTGTGTATATTGTACCTGTGTATATATGTTCATGTGTATATTGTACTTGTGTATATTTGTATATTGTGCTTGTGTATATAGGTATGTTTGTGTACAGGTGTATAATGTACTTGTGTATATTTGTATATATGTATATTGTGCTTGTGTATATAGGTATGTTTGTGTACAGGTGTATATTGTACTTGTGTATATGGGTATGTTTGTGTACAGGTGTATATTGTACTTGTGTATATAGGTATGTTTGTGTACAGGTGTATATTGTACTTGTGTATATGGGTATGTTTGTGTACAGGTGTATATTGTACTTGTGTATATAGGTATGTTTGTGTACAGGTGTATATTGTACTTGTGTATATGGGTATGTTTGTGTACAGGTGTATAATGTACTTGTGTATATAGGTATGTTTGTGTACAGGTGTATATTGTTCTTGTGTATATTTGTATATTGTGCTTGTGTATATAGGTATGTTTGTGTACAGGTGTATATTGTGCTTGTGTATATGGGTATGTTTGTGTACAGGTGTATATTGTACTTGTGTATATAGGTATGTTTGTGTACAGGTGTATATTGTACTTGTGTATATGGGTATGTTTGTGTACAGGTGTATAATGTACTTGTGTATATAGGTATGTTTGTGTACAGGTGTATAATGTACTTGTGTATATAGGTATGTTTGTGTACAGGTGTATAATGTACTTGTGTATATAGGTATGTTTGTGTACAGGTGTATAATGTACTTGTGTATATGGGTATGTTTGTGTACAGGTGTATATTGTACTTGTGTATATGGGTATGTTTGTGTACAGGTGTATAATGTACTTGTGTATATAGGTATGTTTGTGTACAGGTGTATATTGTACTTGTGTATATAGGTATGTTTGTGTACAGGTGTATATTGTACTTGTGTATATGGGTATGTTTGTGTACAGGTGTATAATGTACTTGTGTATATAGGTATGTTTGTGTACAGGTGTATATTGTACTTGTGTATATATGTATCTGTATATATTATGTATTATTAGCTGTCACTCCTGATGATGAGATGGCTGATATTATAGAAGCCAGATTCGGACTTTACTCATATGTGATGAAGCGATATCAGCGAATGATGTACTGGATGCCAAAATTCAAACACATGAATCCACATCCAATACCTTGGATGTTACCCAACACAGTGAGTTTGGGAAAACTTGAAAAGGATAGAAAACTCAATTTGACTTTTGACCAAATTTAATGCCACAATGCTGAAAATTTTTTACATGTTTTTATCGTGTTATATTTTTCAAACCATCCAAATTCATGTGAGCTTTTGGAACTCAAACCTTGGCACTTGCCTGACATATTCGACTGCAGTGATTTATGTTCAAGAGTTGTCCTGTCTTTGAGGTAAAGCGGACAACTTCGTAATGGTTGGAATGCCACAAATATAATGATTTCAAGTAATAAATGCAAAGCTAAGCCTCTCCTAGTGTATAGCTTGTCAATGGGAAGCAAATATCTTTATTTCAAACTCATTGTAGACCAACTTATCAGCTGTAAACCACATGATGTAAATATTTGCCGTTGTTATTTTCCTTCTCAGGGCGAAGAGTTAGCTTTGATAGCGCTGAGAAGAATGGCTCGAGATAAGAACAATGAGATAAAACTACAGTACAGTACAGAGCTGGAGAACTCTGCTAATATAGATACATTCATAGCTACTGCTACCAGCCCAACTCAGCGAGTGAGATCTCCTATTTCTTACCGTTCTTTTTGTAGTGGTATCATTTATAAAAAGGAATTAACCAGACTGAAATCTACTGAAAAATATTCAATAATTTCATAACAATGTTTGCTTGGTTGTGACTCTGTTTGCTTAACTGATTGTCATTCGTTGCAAAGTTAAAAGAGGAATGTTGTCACGGGTTGCCGAATGTCACTTCATTGTATATATGCGTGCCTTATGATACTTCGAGAGGACAACTCCGGGCATTGATGATTTTTGTTTTTAGGAACTGATGGCTAAGCACGATCCAGCTAAACCGTTATTTGTAGAAGGCGGTTTCAGGGTGTGGCTGAGAGATAAAAGTCTTACATATTTTATACTTAGAGCTGATCCTACACAAGAAATACTAGAATACAATAACAAACTAGATGCTCAGGAAGAAAAGGATGTCAGTTCTGGATTTTTCTCATTTATTGGTGAGTAATGCTGTTGTTTGTTGAACAGGATAAGTAGGGTTCTGTGATGGTTAGGAATCTATTGAAAGTTGTAGACTCCAGCATTGGACCACATCCATGGTTTTGATAGAGGTTAGATATCTATAAATTAAACCTGTATCCCATTTCTTCGCTATCAACAATCAAAACCAAATGGCTGAATTTATTATTTCTGACTGCAACAGATTACAACCACAGTTGTTTTATTTATTTCGTTCCAGTCTTTTTTTCAACAGATAAGTTTCTATCAATTCTCTGATAAGGTAAGTAATATAGCTCCAGTTTTCTCATTGATGGTGTATTGGCCTTTTTCAGGTGCTGATGATGATAAAAAGTCTGAGGCTCATTTGATACCCCAGCTGTCCGTACATGAACAGGAGGAAGGTATTATAATGGCTATATGTATAACTGGTACTAGTGATAAAGACTCACTAGTCTGCTGGATTAATCTACTACAGGTCAGTTACACAACGTCATCATATCAAGGGGCGTACACAGAGGGGTCTATACAGGGGCGTATGGTAAACTGAACTAATCAGGGGTGAAATAAGACTCTATTATAGTCCAATTGTAACCATTAAATCTGTTTACATATCTAGTACAATTACAGGCACAGCGTTAGCATCACCTCAGTCCATGGCTGTGTTCTGATTTTATATGCTGACTTTGCGTTTACCCTGACTTTAGTAAATGCCGGCTGTTGCGGCTGGTGGGAACCAATCAAGGATTTAGAAATTAAGCTTCCTCAATTGATATTTTCCACACTTGTCACAGTGTCCATACATCCAAAACGCTCCACCACACCTGCCTTTGTACTCACTTATGCATTTTATAATTACAGAAATTTCTGTCATTGGAGTGAATTATACAGACAAGTTTGCTGAATTTTGACTGATCATGTCATGTTTTGTTTGTTTTATTAGGAGGAGAATCCATGTTTGTCTAGGATACCAATAGTTTTCTCACTCAGGTCAATGGATAGAAGTTTACAGCCTTCTGATCCAACAACTCTACCATCTCACACTCAGCAAAATTATTACGATAGTGACAACTTATCATCAGCTAGTGAAACTGAACAATCTGACCATGAACCAAGATGACATAGGTGTGTCAAATCTGTCTAGGAAATCAAAGTTCTATATGGTTGTTATATACAAAGTTTTCTACTACGATTAAATATGTCAGTCAGTAATATTTTTCAATCTTAGTTGTATGTTTTGTTACTATATGCAATTGTCCACGGGCATGATGTTCCGTTTGGCAGTCGTTTGTATAAAGTCCGTTTTGTTGAAACATGTATCTTGTGTTCCTTCAAAGGCATTCAGCTCAAGAGTTTTCTCTGTTCATCACCCATTGGTTGACCATAAGGGAAGTTATTCAAGTTGTAATTTGTTACAATAGCTATTTATTTTTGACAGCATTGCAGTTGATTTGGGTAATTGGAAGCGGATGGGAGTTATTTTCAACTTGCTATTTTATTTCCAAGTCATTTTTACCAAGAAAATAAATATGATGCCCAGTTGTGAAATGTTTCACATTGTCATTTAAGAGCAGAACCTTAATATTTTCTGAGAGATCTTGATCTCATAAACTGATGTTAGTGACCTCTTCCAAGACTTTCGACAAGTGCATTGTCAGGTTTTCAACCCCGAAGAATCTTAGATGCAAAACTATTCAACGTAAATTAGGTTTTTGGCCATCCCAAACATAAAAAGTCTGTTTACCCAATCATTGTCCAAGCTGCAATCGCTGAAACACACAGCTGTTTTTTTCCTTTGCTGAGACTCTGAAAAAGGTGCTCATAGATGGGCATCTTTTCATTTTGGGTTCTACAATCATACTGTGTTTTGTCAATGTCCATAATACTGAAATCCAACAGAGTTATAAATCAGACAGTTGCAGTTTTGGAAACACCTCAACCTTTTTACATACAACACTCAACATCATGACTTACTGTCCTTTTGATTAATAATTCCCTTGCATTTGGATGTAGTTGCATAAATCACGGAGTTTTGGACATAAACTGCTCCAAACTCCCTGCATAAATGACCCGCAAACAAGAAGTTGTGCCCATATGTTAGAAAGGAGGACAATCCTGAAATTGTATAATGTTTATTTAACTACATTGTTAGCCCCACTTCCCAAAGAGTATCCATCAATACCAAAAGCACATTGATATTATTCATGATTTATTCATCGATGGTTTTGTAGATAATGAGCTTGGGCTAAACTCTTCCACTGATGTATATAACATACTTTAATCATCTATATAAAGGAAACATAGACCTCATTGTATGTTATTCCATTCTGAAAAAGTAGTTACTCAGATTGGGGAATAAGAACTGCTGAGTGAGTGACATTCAGATACCAAAGCGTGTATGAGCCTCATATTATGAATCAAAGTTTGAGTTACAGCTTGAAGGAAGATTTCTTGTAGAAGATTAATCTCTAAATACATGTGCTGAAGTCAGCTATCCAGTTAAACTAGTTTAAACAACTCACAGGTGAGAGAATCTTTTATTATTATTTATTAATAATAAAAATGTAATTTATCTAAATTGTATTGCAATGTCTCTGATTCAATGACATGTTTGAGCTTTGCTGATAGACCTGTTCACAGCCTTATAGTCATCACTGTAGTCATGTACTTTGAGGAGTAATTTTATTACTCCTGGACATGATGGTATAAGGATTAATGGTTTTTTCAAGGACAGCTGAGTTCTGTTACACTCCGCTCGGCTTTGGTTTCTATATATAAACAATAAATATTTTTAATATTATACCCGCTACAGTCCGCCAAGCACCTGGTCCCTCTGTTCTGATGATGCATGCTTGCTATAGTGAGTAATCCATAGCTATAGTAAGAGTCTCACTTGGGTGGGAAATAATCTCACCCAAGCGGTGCGGGTTACATTTAGGTGATAAGTGGGGACCTTCCGGGGCCCCACAGCTGCATTCCAATGATGAGATAGTGACATCTGTTTTGTTGATGCAACAATTGATATCCAGTTCTGAAGGGCTGATTTCTTTTAGTTTGGTGTAGCTCTTGCATAACCTCCAACCATACTTTATCCAAGGAGTCCTTGCTTTATCTACTACGTATCTAAAAGTTTAGAATAAAACGGACAGCACATGAGGGACAAAGTATGCCCCTAATGTGTTTCTGTCCTATGCTGGTATTATGACTTTTTACATGTTCACGCAACATATACATTTTCCGTTAGCATACGGAATGTGAAGTGACTAATTTTTGGCCTTTTATTAGATTCTCAATTTGCTGTTTACCACCAGGGTCATGGTGTGGAACTGATATTCTGTGGTTATGGAAATATGGTGCATTCCTAGAAAAAGATCCTCCTAAACTAGGAAGTATTTTGTAATAGATAGTAATATACACAATATCTAGCTTGGATCATTTGTAGCCAAAACAATAATTCCCTGTAAAGTTTTAAAGTTGATCTAGAAAGGAGAATATGTATCTGTTCTGAGATGACGTGTAGTGCGCCTGACATGTCAACGTGATAATTACACTTTTCCAAGTTATAAAACAGTAGTTAAGG
The DNA here is from genome assembly GCA_914767715.1 of Membranipora membranacea. Classification (NCBI taxonomy): domain Eukaryota; kingdom Metazoa; phylum Bryozoa; class Gymnolaemata; order Cheilostomatida; family Membraniporidae; genus Membranipora; species Membranipora membranacea. Next base: position 1,029,109 of record OU612075.1, on the reverse strand, counting down.
TGTTAAGCCACATCTCTCTCAGGGAAATCTGTCAGACCATTAATTGATAAATTTGTAAGGTTTCTGAGATGATCCTATTATTTATTCACTGGAACCCTCAAGGACACCCCCACCTTAACCATTACTTGTTGGGTTTCATCTCTATTACTTAATTAGACTCAGTAGCTTAATGATTTTTAATGAGGCTGGTGGTTCTGTTTGATCCTGAGGTTTTGGCTCTTATCTGTTTCTTCACTAAATCCAGTTTGGTGAAAGCCAGGGCAGTGTGCAGTGTCAAACAAACCAACTGTATCCTGGTATAAGAATGTCACAATTTGAATTGAAGTTTGAAGTTTTTTTATCCATTCTCTAATAGGTTGATAACATTTAAAGGACATTAGATAAGTTGAAAAATGAAATAAAAAGGAGTCTGAGCTGCATCAGTTGAAAAATCGCATAAAAAATTCAAAAACCATGAGATTTGTCTCTTGGTGATTCTACACTTATTAGGTTGGCAGTCTTATCCTTCTTTGTATCTGTAAATCATGAGGATCAACCAGAGACCCATCAGGTTCTTACTGTGGTCTGTTTATTTGACGTGGCTGTCCTAAATAATGATCAGCGTGGCTGTCCTAAATAATGATCAGCGGAAAGGTTTAATTACTTTTACTGAAAATGATGTGATCCCCAATGTACTTTGTGTTATGTGTTGAAATATTGTGAAATAGTTGTTGGAGTCATCAAATATGTAAAGTCATCAGTACAAAATACACTACAATACAAACACTTCTGCTACTGTGTTATCACAGAGTTGGATATATTCTTACTCTGCGATGTTACTATGCCTATGTTTACCATCTGGGGAGTTACATAACTGAGATGGGGCACCTTGCTCTGAGGTGACAGGTGGTTATGTAATAATTGCTCAGTGGTCAACAGTCCTTCATAACTTCACTATTGCCATAGTCATAAAGGATGTTGTTGATTAGAAGGTGAAATATGTCTTGTTCCGTCCATGCTGCACCATATCATTTTATTGGCTTGATTAGGAAATATGTCAAGGATAGAGGGCTCAGATAACAATACTAACCGATCATATTATCACCATTGTATGGCCTAAAGGACTATGAGCCGTCGAATTACGCCTATGCTATCTTATCATGAATTGTGAGATATGGGCCCTGCGGTTATCTCAGCAGTGTGTCGCAGTGTTGTGACTCAGTTCAGTTGATCAGTCGATTGTTGAACTTCTGGGTGATCAGACGCCCAGTGCGTACTCCGTAATGTTCTCTGATTTGGATATATTATATCTCGTGGGAATGTAGTATTGTACAGGTAGGGCCATTTTACTCATTGGTATGTCGGTATCCTTGCTTCACAGCTCATATTTTTACAGTGAAAGTTGAAATGTGAGTTATAGTACATCGGAATTGATTAAATTAATTGCAACATAAATGTCAGAAATGCTAACAGGCCTGATTTGCTGCAGAGTATTGCTTAACCTTCTATTTGAGTTTTGTGAAAGTCAGCTTTGCAGTAAACACATATATTTGGCATGTATCCAAGCGATTACGTAGATTGTATTGAATTGGCGAGGGTTTGTTTTTCATTGGGCTCGTTTGCAATCTTATGAGAGCCCATTGAAGCTGTGTATGTCTGCTTTGGCCTACTAGCTGGTTGGAATTTTCCCTCTTGTAATAGGTCTACTGATTGTGGAATAATTATCTATTCTTGTTTTGCGCATTGATGACCAATTGCTGACGTGGCAGTGTTAAAGTAAAGAGTCTACAGTTTCAACACAACATTGGCTTAATTTATATAGATATCGTGTAATACGGCTCCACTCACTTACTATTTCTGCTGATTGCAGACAGCCCGACTGATTGCTCAATATTAGAATCGTAGAACCAAGCTATGCGGTTTATGGTTCTAAAGCTGAAAAACAAGAAATATTTGAGAATACTTTTGACCGCCATAGTGCAGCTATTTTTCCGAATATCTAAATTGTTTTGATTTATACCGCATTCTTGCTGCTTTATTCTTAGAAATTGAGCCACGGATTGTTTATGTTAGAAGTTTTACTTCTGCATTTTATTTGCCAGATCTCAACATCATATTATGATATTTAGTCAGTCTGTGACTTTCACAGGGAAAATTTCTTGCTCTGTTTGCCAAATTACAACCATATTAGGCTGTTCGATGATGTTAATCCCGAGTTCAGTTTTCCTGTGTCATCAGCTTTGCATAATTCTGTTGGCTCGTGTTCAACGTTCAGTAGGATATTTGGCAAATCATAGTACATTTTGTATGGTTAGCAATGGTGTAACAGGAAAAATTGATTTTACACTTATCTTGGTTTTATAGCTCACGGATGATTAGCCTCAGTTTGGGCCCACACACTAAACAAACCTCCTGAGAAATGTCACAGGTTTACACCCAGGATTGAAGAAAACACGTTTCAACATAATCAAATTATCTCAATGCAAATTTTCAAATCAACCAATACTTTTTCCCATCTCATTTCCCATCAATTTCCATATTATTACCATGCTGCCGAGCTGCTGTGCTGACCTAGACACGATATAAACTCATTGGTATGATCCTATATATACCTCGATAGAAGGCAGTCAGTAATATTGATTATATTTTATTGCACATTGAGAGTGTAGTTGGTGTTTTTCTTGCCGTCAGATTGTGACATCGTTCATTTCGTCGACAGTTTGTAGCAAGTTCTGTTTTCGTTTTCGGTTCCGTCATGCGTTAAGAAGAGAGGCTGGGATGTTAGCTGCGTAAGGTTTGTGACCAATTTGCACTTACTTGATTTTAGCTCGGATTTTGAAAGTAACCAAGAGTGACTACGAATTGCCACTATAGTAAATAACACGGTTAGAGGGAAATGATAGGTAAATTTTTAACTTTAGGACAATTATTTATTCAACAATATAGATGAACAGTTGAAATAGTTGTTGCAATTTCAAGGTGAGGTCTGACTGATATGAATGTTACAGTCTCACTATCAGGTGTGACAGTAGTTGACACTGATTTTTACTATTTCTAAGGCATTTACTGTAATCCTCTTATTTTACTGGCCAAAGATATTGGTTTGCTGCCTAGGCAGTAGTTGTAGCGATGACTATTTTAGTATTGTGATTGTATCATCACTTTGTCCTCCTTTTGTCAGCTTCTCTGTAGTCTCTGTAGTCAGTAAGATTATAAGTATTAAATATAACATCAACATTACCAAGATGATCTGATCTAATCTTTGTCTAAACCTCTGTTTATTTTCGGGCTGCTAAGAAATTCCTCACGTACACAAAATTTCAAACAACTTGCAAACCATACAGTGTACTTTTGTTTGTGATGAATTCAACAAGCTTATGATTGGGAAATATAACTAGTATTATGGCAGCATCCATCAGCCCCACCCTAAAAGAGGTAGAGTGATTTTCTCACAATCGTATTCCAGGAAAGTCTTTTAGGTTGACATTGTCTGTCTACCACTCCTCGTTTATCAAAGATTTGGAAGAATCACAAAATATGTCATCAGCTAGCAACATTGTAAAGTTCCAGAAAAGTCTTTTATGTTGACTCATCCGTTTCCACTCCCTCTCAGTAATAAAAATATCTGAGCACAATCATGCAGGTCCCATCTTTATGAATGTTTATAATATTATATTATATTTATGTTATGGTTGATGCCATCATAGATAAGTCCCAGTGAAAGGCCTGTTGACAAAAACGAGTTGTCAGCATGCTGGAAAAATGATCAAAGTTAGTTCTGTCGAGTTGTCAGCATTCTGGAAAAATGATCAAAGTTAGTTCTGTTGAAACCGCTTGTTTGTTTGTGAGCCACTATGTACTGGGGTAAAATATGTCATTGCATTATTTTGCAACCACAAGGGTTGGCAATGCCCTGTTTTTCTTGAATCACACCGAAATGTGACACTTTTGAGCTATCTATGCCCCTACAATTATGATCAGCAATCAACAACTTTGTCTTATCCGGATTGGCTTGCACTGCGTGGAAGTTGCCAGAAAATCGCTGCAGGAATAAAATAACGTCAACAACAGTGACCTTCGACCCTGTTCTCAGTCTGTTTGCTGTCTCTTCAAGGCCAAAAGTTGCCATATATTTTAATTTCACAAGCTATTTATAGAAACGTTTTCCGAGATCAAAGTCAGTGCGACGCCTCCTACTTCATGGTTTGTTTATCTTTAAGGGTCATCGTGGTGCAGGTCTGTGTGTCTGATATGGACAAGGTTATCCCTGCTTTTTCTACCTGCAATGAGATGTCAAGTGTAGCTATCACGCCCATGTCAAGTTTAGCTGTCATGGTACATTTTTGATTACCTACATTCCTGTGTCACTTTTGGGTGGTCCTTGGACTGTCTTGACTAGATTCCAAGTCATGTCACATCATCGACCTGTTATCCCAATTGACAGAATAAGGATGTGGTAGACCCTTGTATAATATTATTTCCTTACTCTGTGCTGACGTCTTGGGTGGTACAGGGCTAGCCACTCATTGTTATAAAGAAAGTAGACAGCCCTTGTTACCATCTCATTCATAAAGTCGAGGTAATCGTGTCACTACCCTGGGCAATGACTAAGTATTTATAATCTTTGCCCTGGGGGTGTGACTTTTAGCTAGAGTTTAGTTTAGCTAGTTTGGGGGTGACTTAACGCCAGCTAGCATCGGTTTGCGGAGCTCAGATGGGATATCATATAATAAAATTAAGATGGTGAGTAAATGTTTCTGTTCATGGTATCAAGCCTGTGCAAAAAGGCAAACTTTTCCTCCTTCTTTTACTCTAGGGTATTATAGCTAGCTTTCGTATAACATACCTCAAAACAAGACTGTTAAATGGAGATGATACTAGCTAGGCACATATTATTGCCGATTTATTGGTTGTTATTCTGCTGCGTACGGAGAGATTATTGATCTGTTTTCGTTCTCTGATGTAATAGGATTTGTTTGAATGCTGCCAATATGGCTGCCAGCTATAATTAGTACTAAGAAAAGTATTTTCAGATATTGAATTCTTGGTTTTACTGTTTGTTTCCATAGATAGACTTTAGCTGGTATTCATTAGTATTAACAACAGGATCTGAGGATAAGCGAGATTAATCGTAGACCGCATTCTCATTAGCCCTGTTCACACGGCCACAGGTTTTGGTTTTTTTTGGCCGTGGCCGTGTGAACAGGGCTACATTCTCAAGTCTGAAGTTGTAGGAATGTATAAACACTCAAACTCAGTATGTGATAATGACAGAGTTAGCTACTGAGCTGTATTACACATCAAGGGGTTTAACGGTATCAGGTATCATTGTAAACTGATAGAGGGGCTCACTGTACGGGATCATTACCAGTCAGTAGTTGTTTCAACCAGGGAGCTATGTCCCGATCTTCCTGTTTTGACAGCTTTGACAGATTGTAGCAGTGTAACACTGTACAATCACTATAAATTGAAGTTGTGTGCCCCTTGTTAATTAACTGTACTAGAATGATAAAGTGGCCATCCCTAAATAAAGTAAATTTTTCTCTCCTTCCAATTTTGTGTGCCATTTAACCATTCCAGAGCAAGATATTCAGTTAATGTCGCAGCCCCAGCTATACCGATCTGACAGTCCTTCCTGGATCCCCTCACAACACATAATCATAATAGCATCGCAAACGCATGCATATTACAGACGTCCTTACCAAAGACACAAAACAAGGAGTTTGAGTTTGGAGTTTACAAACCAAAAGCGGCACAACATCTGAAGCTTAGTACTGAGAAGCATCATATCAAACAATTGTGTTGCGGCTTGAGTTCTTTTACTGTCCATCACCGCGATGTGGGGTGGTCTGATACCCTCCCCTTACTGTAAACGGCAATACTATCAACTTTTACTCTTATATTGTAGACGATGCACTTATTGGCTACCTTCTGCAAAGAGCACTACAGCCCCGGAGCCATCCCCGGTTAAACGCCTCAGGGATCCTCACTGACAGTGTCGCCTACTGCTGCAGTCTGGATTATATAATATATATCAATCATTTACGACAACGTCACTATACCAGCATTTTCAAACTGAACTTTTTCTCTGCATGAGCAAATTTATTTCTTGTCCCGGTGATACAACAACAAAATATAAGATCAACAGAGAAAAATAAGCCCAAGGAAGACAATCTACTGTCATAAAGCTATACTGACTAGCTGACTGCATATAATACTCACTTAGACGGCCACCACTGAGCTGCCATCTATATATCATAATGACTCGACTGGATCTAGGGAGAATGAACAAGGAGTATGTGGATACTGAGCAAATGGAAGGTCATCTTCTAGACACATCATTCGCCTCACAATCATTGGCTAAAGGCTCCAAGTAAGTCACTGATAGTATATATAAGTCCGGGCCATTTCTAGGTTTTCTTGCTCTTTGGGTTTGAATGGTACCTCATTGTTGACAATATGTGTAATATCAGTAATGATATGGGAATGTTGTCTGGGTCGCTAGTAGTGAAATCTCTTTATCAACCACATCTTTGCCAACATGATCCGAACGTGGTTGATAATGAAAAGCTACTGCCAAGAACTTGGGGAGTGTTTGAGCACATAAACTAGGGTTACAGGAGTGTTCCTATAGTGCTTACATTGCTGCTAAGCTCATTTCGATGTTTTTAAAAGATAAGTTCATGGTTGTCAATTTTAAATGTTCGGCTGCGCATCAAGGTTATGCAACGTGATCATCAAGTAATTTACCCATCTCTAATCCTAACACTTTGAAGTTGTACCCTCTTGATATGTAGCCTGTCTGCCTTTCACTTTATCTATAAATAGAGGGTGTTACTCACCTCATAGGTATGCATGCATCCCATTGGCCAATCATATATACAGTCCTTTCACTCATCAATCACCCTCATTGGCTCACTCAAAGTCACATTGACATTTAGAAGTCATGTGACACCTTGTAAGAAAAAACCCCACACCTCATTGCAAACCAATCAACAACCACATTGCTACTCTGTGTAGTTTGGTGCAATGATCTCTTGCACTGTTGTATATTTCAATACGAACTGTTTAGATTAGAATATTGGTTGGTTATGCCGGATTTGTGTGTAGCTAGTTGATAATGCATTTAAGTTCTTGTCAACCATCTGAGAACGACTTTCCACCTTGAACTACATGAGCTGAAATCTATCTATCAGCAGGAGTATCACGATATATAGTCTCTGGCTTTTTGCATCCATCCGTTCAAATCGTAACTAGCACTTTAAAACTGTGAAACATCACCAAACAACTGATGCCGGAGTTTTTAGGATTAAGAGCTGGCTTACTTAGGACTACAAAGATCTTTAAGTTTGATCCAAGATATGTGTGTGAAGAAAAATGGCAAGCTGAATTAACTCTTATTGAACAGCATATAGCTGTTCATGAGAGTTTGTCTCCAAATACGCAACATGACAAAGAAAGGTAGGTTCTGATCATCGGCAATGGGGAACTAAGCATTTGCACAGATGAAATAATTTGCATAGCTAGAAAGGTCTGGCCCAGTTTTAATCCAAATACAATTTGTGTGTCCTCCTCTAGTTATGATGTTTATGGACTGTCAGTCGCTGCAGCCGCTGCATTGCATATTGAATACTTCAGTCTGTGCGTTTGATGATCAAGGAAATGCAAAATCAGAGTTGGTAGAGCTTTTTGGTGTCAAAATAGGTCCCTGGGACCTTTCGAAACAAGGTAACCAGTCTTGTGCTAAGTCATATATTTATGCCTTTTTTGCTGTTGCCTCTTGAATTTCTTTGTTATTTTGGGTATCATGAGTTTAGCAGCAGTTAACAATAACCCCCCCCCCCTCCGCCCAATCTATAACATCTGTAATGTCACTGTTGTTCACAAAATCACTCAATGCTATGTTTACTCCAAAGTTAATCTGATCTAATAGGCCAGCACGATTTCTTGGTCAAATAGAGAGAACTTTATCAAAACAATCACTCCCAATTTATTGTTCGTTCACTAGACAGTTTGTTCCATAGTCTATCCATGGTATTTTGTAACAATCTGGGCTGGCCAAACACATAAAACTTTATATTTAAAAAATTTCACATTATCATCACATATCTGACACTCATTTCTTGTAACCTTAATCTACAAAAACATCTGCTGCTGCTGCTAAATCAAAGTCCATATTACTTATCAATCACTGTGAAAGTGAAACTTGACCCAAAGTTCCTCATTATGTGTCATGACATGTCTTTGTCTGAGTTCTGCTGACGGCTGTCACTGACCTCTTGAGAGGAGATAGTCTTTGTTGTCAACCTGAGCTAACTATGTATGACACATACACCCTTTGTCTCTTAATATTTTTATTTAACCTCAAGTCAGAGTGTGCAACCAACAAGCTTTACAATGGGGTAGGTGATATCGATATCACTTCCTACTCATGTGGTCGCCTTGTTTAATTCAAGAGATCACTGTATGTTGCCTTCTTTTAGAGATCACTGTAGGACATAAGTTCACAGAGTTAGGTTAGGGTATCCTACTACCTACTCAGTTCTCAGTACTCAGCAATAAGTCGTTGTCCTGTCCTATCCCAATTATCTCAACAAGACTCCCTGATCTAATCAATCAAACATACTCCATGCAGAGATCACTGTCTGATTTCTAACACTGATTACAATATAGTCGTATTCAGACAAAGCAGCCTAGTAACTGAAATCTTAGAAACAAGAGCGATTATCTGACAAGGCTGTTATTCGTTTGAAGTGAGTTGACATAGAACACTCCTGCATATTAACCATTATTATCTCAATATCTGTCTGCGCATTAAACTCTTATGTCTCCAGAGTTACATAAGATATGGTCTGGCTCTGTCACGCCTTCTCTGATCAGATCCAATTAGATTTCTTACTGTGATACCAGTTGGTAGTAAATTCTCATCTCCTTGACCACAATATGACACACCTGGTCACCGATACCAGGACTGTGTCCATAGACATATATATATTTTAATATCATATATTATATATGTCTAGGCTTCCAGCACACAGTGACCACACCGACCGAGTGGTGACAATTGACATGTTAACATATGTTGTGACAAATCGCAAATTTATCAAAATCGTTTACCAATATAATCTCAAATTTAATATCCATATCAATATTGAATAAAAAATGTAAAAAAAAAGGGAAATTAAGTTTTTTATGCCACATTGGGTATATGATACTGACTTTTGCTTGTCATCTGGAAATATCACTGATTAATTGGCCGTTCGATTTTTACAGTGTTGTTACATTAAAAGTTTCCGTATCCGATATATAAGATTTATAGGTTATATAAGATTTATAAGTATTATTGCACCATTGCATGTGATAGCATGGTGAAGATCACGTCTGCATTTCTTATTCTATTTATTTTTAGCACTTCAGTCGATTGCACTGGGCTAACTAAAGCTGGGTAAAGAGCAATTTTATTCTCAAACCCTTATAGTATCATTCTCAAAACCACCTGCATAAAATCCAGACAATAAGCGGGCTGTACCAGTAATGTACCTAATCACTTATTCTGTTACTGGCTGGTCTGACTGATTAGATTGTCTGGCCAATTGTCCTTCATTGAATCCTCTTTGTCTCTATACCTTCTGATGGTGGTGTTACCACCACATGTAACTAAGCATGATACATACCATAAATGTGTTATTTTATACCTGGTTAACTTCATGATGAATCCAGTAATGGCTTTTCTCTTACCATATCTTTGCCGGTGGTGGATATGACATGCATTTCCTTTCATCTCTTGCTATCAACCCCATTTGTTACCAGAATCGTACCTGAAACCCGGCCAGTTTCATCATCGCAAGAGGCTTCCATACAGCAATGTAATTTACATCTCATTGCAGCTAATTTAGTCCTCACAGATGATGGTCATGAGGTAACTACATCATATTACCTAGATGGAGAACCGAGTGGCTTCAGGAAATGCATATTTAATGCAATGCTATGAATAAGGTCCATAGATTTGCATCAAATTACCATGATCTGATTTTCTTTTGCGCAGGACAACCAGTTTCTCCATTGATGCCGTACACGGCCTGATAAAACAATACAAAGATGTGAGGAAGGTGAAGCCTCTGCTCAGAAATAATGAGTTACCAGTGGACCACGACTCGCGCACTCATCTCTGGACGTTGCTTACTTGTAAAACTATCGAGAAAATAGTGGATGAGACATTCCAGATGTACGCCAGCAAGTTCGCTAACGGTGAGGATTAGCCTTTATAAGTCATAAGAGGATTAAACCTGACGGAAATAGTGATTAATTCACATTTTATAAGGAGATGTAGCTGAAAATATACTATCCCACATTACAGTGTCCATTTGGTTAGCTAAACTTTTTGTAGACTCAGGGGTTGTTTGCTATACATAAGAGAGCTGAGTTACTAACGTTTTTTACTGCAGAATCAGAACTGAAAATTCATGATATTAGGGGTTTAAAAAAGTACTTATAATATTAAAAAAGAAATCAGTCGCTGTCACTTTATCCCTCACTTGAGGTGGTGACCTTGACTTAAACATGACAACGTGGTCCTCCTCACCTATCTCATGTAAATCAATATCCTGGCCCAGCCAACACAAGGTCACCACCAACATAAGTTTAGCTACCTGACCTAGAATTGTATTATGCCAGGAAGTTTTGTAGTCCCTCGGGCCTAAATAATGTCAAAGACCGACTAAGAAGTTGAAAAACCTTAGATATTCCTTTTCTGTGCACATCAGAGAGTCTGCAGAAAAAAATGGGATTCTGAAATTTCATTCCTGTGTAGTTACAGGGTTGACAATATATTATTCCGTGATTTGGTGCAATTAAATTTCTGTAGGCAAAAATGACGAAAGCTAGAATCCAAAACAGTTTCTCTTCAATAGTGTAATATTTATGGTTGCTATTAGATATTGGTCGGCTTCCTTGTGATTGAAATGGTGAACAGTGTTCTGTAAATGAAGACCTGTACAAGGTTAAACTAAAAACAGGATTACAAATTTCGAGGATGTAGCAACAGTGGTAATATCAGAGACTATAGATATATCTATAGTCTCTGGTAATATTCTGGCACAGAATTTAAAATTGTTACACTGATGTGTGTCATGTATGAAAATGCTAATCAGCCCGTCTATGGACGTATTTCTACTGAACTGTGCCACTATCACAGTATATAACTGATAGCGATGTGTAGATTGGCATAAGATAGGGAACGTCATATCTACATTCTTCTGGTAAACTTACCCTGGATACGCTGTTTAGAATAAAAACGGAATCACTGAGCAATGTTGTTTTCAGTCAGCAAATGTTTTGCTAGACGAAAAATGGGGAAAACGACTGGATGTTGGCCATGTCTTCGTCATCAGACTAAATAGTGTAAACATTATTATTATAAGTGGCACCCAAGCCAATAATATAATAATATAACAATGATTCTGGGCACTATCACAGTTATATATAGCTGGGGAATATATTATATTCCCCAGCTATATATTTCCCCAGCTATATATAACTGTGATAGTGCCCAGAATCATTGTTCCTAAGCTTTCCAGTAAACCACACAACCAAGACCACACCTGATTCATGCTTTGATCTGAATGACCGCTACCGATTATCTTGAGCCTAATGTAAAAAATATGCAAAATAAAATGCTTTTTTATGCATTTTCTTGGCATTTTTTATCAAACGAAACCGTATTATAACCGATTTTTCCTAATCCATCATCTAAAATAGATCAGACATTAATTATGGGTGGCCAGACGTATCATCATATTAATTATAATTTTACTCCAAGCAATGGTGGAGTTGTCTTCTCTGTGCTGTTAGTTTATAATTCTCACCTTTATGACTGTAACCACTATATGTAATTAACATGATGAGGGAATCTGTCTTTTCCAGTAAAAGTTCGGATTTATGTGACATGTAAGAGCGTTTGTACCATTTCTGTTTTGTTTAACCTACCATTAAAAGTACTGTATAACCTGCACAAGGCTTTACAAATACTGTATAACCTCGACAAGTACTGTATGACTTGTACAGGGCTGCACATTTACTGTATTACCTGTACAAGCCTGTTGTGTTGAGTGAAGTGTGAAGCCAGTAAAAAATCTAGTCTGTTGATCTCTCCAATCACAGAGAATAGAGTTTTTGAGCAAAGCCGAATTTTTTGAATCTTTGGTTGTGGCTCTCAAATTTTTCACTGTTGGTTTTGCTTAACAACCTTTATCCTGTGAATGATGAGGGGCGCATTATGTTAACCTGTGCATGTCGTCCTATTGTTGTAATTGTGACATATGTGTGTTGCTGTGGTGAGCGCGGAGGTCTATCATTGGTTGTCCAAGAATCTCTCTGGATTTTGCTTTCAATATAAAATCCAAATTGGTTTGAAACCATGACATTTGACAAATAATTGGTAGCGGGGATAATATTGCCTCAACAAGAGTCTCTTGGATCTTATACTATCTGGTTTTTGAAAAACTCATTTTTTCCTGGTTTGTCACCTAATATAACAAGATGGGCTCCACTGGAAACACTGTTAGATGATTCATGTGATAGTCCTTCACCAGATTAGTTGTCATTGGATTTAGGATAAATTTTTGCATTTCGTCCCGAAACAATTCTGGGTGAGGCCAACTCTTAGTGGCCGAAGGCAATGCTAGGTCAATAAATAAGCGCAATAATAATTGATTCAGTTTTCATTCTGCTTGTTTCTTGTCACCAAATATTTTCGGCATGGAAGACTGTGCGCCATTTCTAGTAATTTGCATAATGTGCCACACAAAGCTTTCTAAATTTTCTATCAATGCTTGTCACTCTGTTGCAGGCTATGTAAATGTTTTGTTTGCTGCACATTTTTAGGGCTATCTTCTGAATAGTCAGTAGGAATGAATTATCTCCAAAATCTACCACCCCTAATTGGATCCCACCACAGATGCAGTGCCTACACACCCTAATATGAGTTGTTTGAGCTTTTTATTATTTTTTTATTACATAGTCCCCCACAGGGAAGACAACTCGCCATACCTTGGAACATGTTCCTCGTTTTCTTTTCTGATCAAATATCCATCGGTCTTCAATTAGACCAAGTTGAGGACAGTGACGGTTTCGGTTAAACAGTCCCATTTCTAAAAATTTCCCACCACCATCCCATAAACCATGCAAATCAATTTGATGTTGTGGATACCTTAAATCTACTAAGATAACATATAATTGTTCAGATTCAAAATTGTGAAGGTCCTAACATAGGATAGGCCTCACCCGAAAGGTTAAAGACTATACCACAATGCACTAACCAGGAATTACCAATGAGAGGCCAATGATAACATATAAGTCAAACCTGATACAACCACAAAAGTTGCATTCTGGGAATGCTGTTGACATGAACTATTGTTACAATGTCAATGTGATACTGTGATACAGTGACACTGTGATACAATGTCAATGTGATACAGTGAGGCTGTGATACAGTGACGCTGTATCACAGCCTCACTGTGATCACTGGTATCACAGTGAGGTATCACAGTGATCACTGGTATCACAGTGAGGCTGTGATACAGCGTCACTGTATCACAGCCTCACTGTATCACATTGACATTGTATCACAGTGTCACTGTATCACAGCTTCACTGTGATACAGTGAGGCTGTGATACAGTGACGCTGTGATACAGTGACACTGTGATACAGTGACACTGTGATACAGTGACGCTGTGATACAGTGACACTGTGATACAGTGACACTGTGATACAGTGACACTGTGATACAGTGACGCTGTGATACAGTGACACTGTGATACAGTGACGCTGTGATACAACGATATGATGATGATGGCGGTTATCTTTGTTATTGTTAGTCGCACCAGAGAGGATGTTACCTATAGGAGATATGGATGAGGAGATGAGAGTACATCATATGCTCAGTGTAGAAGGTGTTAGAGCATGTCACAGAGTTCTCTATGCTATTGCAGAAACACATCCTCATATACAACAGGTGCGTCAGCAGCACAACATGTGGATATATTATCTTTTATATAACATATGTATAATATCTCAATGTCTGTCTATGATCAGGGTGTACCTATATATTAGGAAAGAATGAAGGAAGAGGAAACAACTTGGACAGTCATGTGATGCTTTGTTTTGTTCAACCCTCACAAAGCAGACCAGGAAGTAGGCTTCTATTAATTGTGATCTTCTTCTTCTCTCACTGTTATACTATTATACTATAATGGGATCACACCATGTGTCACATGGGGAGAGAATATTGATGTCATACCCATCTTTTTAGTTAATATAATGCATAGACCTACTAATAATAAACTTATTATTAGTAGGTCTATGATATAATGTAATTAATAAAGAAATTGAAAATTGACCACATACTATTTGACATATGCCCAATAAAATAGTAATTCATGCCTTATATATTATATATTTATAGATGATATACTCGTCACTAATATCCAATATAGTAATATTACATGTCTCTTGTTTTGTAGTTTTCTCCCCTGTTATACGCGTTTACTAGCGTGATGTTACATTACGCAGATGAGCAGGCTACATTTAGGTGTATATGTGAGCTGATGAAGGATAGTAACTACTTCTTAGCTCCTTCTGAAATTGTTCTCATAGCTGCATGCTTTGTACTCAAAGATCTGGCCTATAGATACGCTGTAAGTATGATTCCTTCCTGATAGGGCATGTTAAAGGGCAACCAAGGTTTCGCGGCAATACATTAATGGGTAGCAAATAATGTGCTGGGCAGCATCAGCTTTGTGCATTACGCGATGCAAAACTCAAAGTAGTTGCTGACTCTAAGCAGGGTAACACTTCAGTTTAGGGGAGGTTCCAAGACTTTGCTGTAATAATTATAGAGCACAGGCTAAATAATAACAGGAACAGGAAACTGCTATGTGGTATTCTCTTTTAGCTGAGTTTGAGTACCTGATGGAAGAAATGTTTCACAAGAATTCTGGCTGAATAATCATCCGAATTATATTTGGTTTTTTTCCCCATGCAGAAGGTGCAATCTGCTATTAATCAATGGCCATAAATGAGAAGTTGTTTGAAACCTTGGTTGCCCTTTAATAACCTACCCACAATGCAATGTTGGCCTCAAATTCACAGGTAGTTTCTCCCAAACTGATAAAATAATGGAAATTCAGAAACAAACTTGTCTCTGTAGCAAAAATCTAACTGGAATGGGTGTGGATGAGATAACAGATGGTGGCAGTCAGTCGTCGTCAGTGTCGGTCACTTTTTTAAAATGTCAGGATGATGGACTCTGGGGGGTCTTTCAATTAGAAACAGCCGAAATCGCAATCTGATCGCTCACTCACTGAGTGAGTGAGACCTGCTATGCCCCCCAGGCCTGGTCTGTGTAAATTGGGTACATCTTACATATTCAAAACCATCTGGGCCTCTCAAACAATACTTCCAAGGCACTAGCGGTAACCAACATTTCCAGATGTTAGCTAAAACTGTCATACATCTTACTCCTTGTTCCTCGGATTAAATAAGTTAATCACTGTCAGCTCGGGTTTAGGGCAGGATCATGACATCTGCCAAGTGAGTCAAATATCAATTAAATTTTTGGTGCTCGAATTCAACCATAAACAAAATCCCGCTGCATATAAACTACCCAGAATCCTTGACACTTCTAAAATGTTTAAGTGATTTTCAATTTCATGTCATCTGAAGAAGTTTTATTTTTGCTGTGATCTTGACCAAATCCTGTTCAGATTGGGTAGGGCACGTTAGGGTTTGCTCAGTGACATTTTGACTAAGATCACCCAATAATATTGTTATTGGATACTACGTCAAGCTGCATTTAGCAAAGCTTTATAACAATTCTCTTGATTTACTGCTGCCTCCAAAAACCAATGAACATCCATTTAAATTTTACAGGCGTACTAATATTATTATTATATTATTATTATATGTAAAACATGTTTTTTTTCAGAAATCAGCAGCAGCCCATATAGAGCAACACTGTCCCGATCAGGATTTTACTATGTTTCTAAATGACTGGGTTTTGTGGATATTCAAGCACCTACCATTTCACTACCTCGTAAGTTAATCATGTGCTTAGAATTCCCTTCCCACTAACCTCCCACCAATCTACAAACAGTCTCTATATAACTGAAACATACTGTGTACACATAGACTTAATATACTAGTATATTAGCATACCAGTATATTAAGTCTATGTGTGTACACTACTGAAGTCTGATCCGAGTAGACCACCTTAGTTTTTTTGTATGCTGGTCCTAGGAAGACCCGAGGTAACACCAATGACTATTTAGAATCTTCGGTTTTGGCTTTAAAGCCTGATCATGATAGTGGGCACAGTACAGTACATGACTAGGTGTGAGGTTTTTAGTTGTGTTTTAAATTCATCCTTTGCTATTAGATGCTCAAAATTGAAAATACCAAAAGCACCAACTAAAGACACCAGATAAGAGCACCCTGTTGGTAGATGGCTAATCCATGACATTCAGACAAACTGTGGTGTTTTGCTTTAGATATGCATTTTGTAGGTAGTGATTTTCGAGATACAACTATAACGTGTTGTTGAGTTACAATGCGTTTGTCAATACGATTAGATACCCAATATTATTATTTTTGTAGGTAAGGATTATTGACTGTTATCTAGTCGAAGGTTACAAAGTCCTGTTCAGAGTGGCTCTCGTACTTATCAGGCTGTTTCATAAAATCTCAGGTACCTAAATTATCAAAAGTACAACGTGGGCTTATATGTGAAATACTGCAAGCTACATAACAGCTGCAATGAAAGCTGTGTTGACAGCTACAATGCAGGCTTTATTGCAAGCTGCAGAGAAAGCTGTGTTAAAAGCTGCATTGAAAACTGCACTGAAAGCTGCATTAGACATTACGCCATAGGTTGCACTACAGGTAACTGTTCTGTCAGTAGTATACAGGGACACCTTTGTACTAGCACTACAACCTTCATAGTATCACATAGTAAGGATACTTACTCCGTGATACTATACCGTCTGAACTCTTGACTTACTATATCAACACTAGACTAAGACAACAAAGACTAATATTACGTCTTGTTGTTTATTTTGAAGAGATAGATCATAATAACCAAGTGAAGCACACGAGGGTCAGCGAGGGTCAGCGACCACGTGTTTATGATCATCACTCCTCGATTTAATCCAGTTTTATCCTGTTACTGTAACAGTTAGATTAACTCTGCAGGCATCTGAAAGAGATGTTCTCTCATGTAGGCTATTTATAGCTCATGTTTTGACTAGTTTTGTTATTTTTAGCTCAGAAAAGTGAATTTATGGATGCTGGGAAGCCAGATGTTGGTATTAAGAGTATGTGTGCTGAGATACACAAATACATTAGCTGCGATAGATTACTCAAGGTAAAGTCACTCACAATATTAAAATATAAATGTACGTAGTAAAAACAAGAGTAAAGCATTATATAGATGAACAATGTTTGTACCACAACAATGACTAGTAGTCCATCATATGACAACCTCTCGTTGAATTCAGTTCTTGTCAAAGTTTTCCATCAACTGACAGTAGGACATCCAACCAGAGGTCATATCAAATATCTCAAGGCCATTTTAATTAAATAAAAATACCAACCTATTAAATAGCCATATATAAATTTCAGTAGCCCTACTAGCAATTACTTTGCTCCTTTTGTTGACTGTTGAGACAATGCCAGTATCCGTCAGCAGGTAGAAGATTAACAGCACTGCATGTTGTTGTGATCGCACGTTGAGCTAAGTAGTATCATATTTAGATGATTGTGGGCTGTGTGTACTGCTGAGTTTATGGTATGATGGCCTTGAGTTACCATACACAGCCGTCATGTATTGTTAGCTCATCATTCATAATTTTCCTCGAGATAAGAGGGTGTTATCAGTGCTAGACTTTCCCTTACCAATATAGCTATGTGAAAAGATCAGTGCTAGACTTTCCGATATATTAATCTATCAACGCGCATAGTGCCAGGTTATCCGACAAATCTATTTTAAACAGCAGAACCGCTCTCCTTAGCAAATCACTATTTTATAGCTACATGTAATGCGATGACTTTTAGTTATGTTTTCGGTAAACCTGACCAGACTTTTTTAGATTTTTTAAAACCTTTTCTTGCAATCACCATTATTAGTAAACTTTTTATCTCAATGTCTCATATTCTCATTGGCCATAAGCACTGAACAGCCAAAATTTAAAAAAAGTCAAAGTCAAGTCAATGCTAGGGACAGCAGAATCTCCCCACCCAATATGTATCTTTGTCATGCGGCTACTTTTAGTAAAAAGGCGTCTGTCAAAGCTACCAAATATTTAATCCAATTCTTCTTTTTGATACAATCCATTAAAATTTAGCTTGGAACTAAATTTATTCTTCAGTTTGGCAACAAGAAGAGAAATAGGAGAACCGGAACAATAAAAACCATATCAAGTTTTTTAACAAAAAACCCGACAAAAAAAGGTTCCCATAAGCATGCACAGCTGTTTAAGTTGATCGTTATTTAATGGAGTTTTGGTTTAACCTTGAAGTTCACCCTTGATTTAAAATTTAAAAAGTTTTGATGGGAAATTAACCATTTTAATACATCATGCTACTTGGATCGCCATGAAGCAATTTGTAATACAAGGAGCCACTGGGTCTAACTTCAAGTGTGAAGCAACTTCTCGGGTAGCCAGTAAGATGGAAGCTGTTCGGGAACCTAATTGTTTACCATTATTGCCTCTCTATTGTAGGAAGCATTTGGTATCCGAGGGTTTTCTAAGAAGGAGATAGATTCATTGTTTAACAAAGCTGAGAGAGAGTTGAGGGCCAGTGGAGGGGCGTTAACATACCGCCCGCAACGACCCTCTCAAGATATGCTGCCGTCATCAGTACCAAGACCATGGTTAGTATTTGTGTAGCAAGTGTTGTCCCTCGGACTATCTTGATATTATCAGTGCTACCAAGAAGGACCAAAAGCAAAAGCATTAATTTAAACAAGACGGTTATGGCCACAATGTCATTGCATTGAATTCTTTCCATCTGTGAGACACTGAGGAATGACAACTAATCAAATGATGGCCATGAGCATTCCTGTCACTCAATCATATGTGATGCTGACCCAATGGACAAGTGGCTTTGCTGCCACATTGGAGATAAAGTGATAGTGAAAGTTTTACAAAATAGTTACGGTTATTTTTTGTCATAAAAATGACAATTTACAGGATCAACTGATTTTTTTCCCAAAATCCATGGAAAGCTGTTATCTCAGCTCGTGATCTTGAGACATGGAATGCTCCATTTTGGCTTCAGAATTTAATTTAGGAAAAAAATTCAGTATTGCTTATATAGACTGCGCCGTTGGCACCTGTTTTCTTTCTGCATCGATCTCTAACAAAAATTCGATGCTTGATCGTTTTGCTATGTTACGCAGGAGTTCTCATTCCCTGACAAGTCAACCATCGGCTAAAAAACTTCAAGCTAAGAAGAAAAGTTTCAGACTTGATAAAGATGTGCACACACAGCTTGTACTGGATGATCTAGACTCTGATATACTCGGTGAGTCTCGCTCTACTCTGTTCCATTATAGTCAAGTTATTACCAAGTCGTATCAAGTCTTTAAAAACTACCCAAAGACCAATGCGTGTTATAGTCAGGCAGTTACTTATGATAATAATATGTCAGATTCGCTGGTAAAAAATATAATTTGGTCTTTGGGTAGTCTTTAATCTTGTTTTTTGTAATCTTGAGTCAGAGTAACTACCTGTCTGCTAATCTCACCCAAGAGATTCCACTGCACTGATCTCAGCATATCATATTTAGGGTATCATTGGAGGGAGCCACAATGTGCGCGGTGGGGTAACGGTGAGGTAACGGTGGGGTAACGGTGGGGTAACGGTGAGGTAACGGTGGGGTAACGGTGGGGTAACGTGGTTATAGTGATGTTTGAATCCCTCACAACCAATGTACACTTGAATTAAGTGACTAGTCCAGGCAATCTAATACATCACAGTCTTGGATCACATGATTTCCTCTCAAGTAATTAATCAGTAGCCTGTGTATGTATGCTAACAGGTAATCTAATTATATGTAATATAATGTTACACTGTGGTCTGCTGTACTCTGCAGTAGAGTGGCGGTCACTGACCCCTCATAGATCATGATCTACTCAAACTTATGATTATACCAGAGACTATAGATATATCTATAGTCTCTGATTATACTGCACTATAGGATGGCAAATTATTTAGATTGCAGTTCATTTCTGGATCAGCATAATCTGGTTTGATTAGATTAGATTAGGCCTTCAGAACTACTCTCAGCTGAAAACGGTGGTTGTGGGAGGGGGAAATTTTCCATATATCATTATATAATCTATCAACTGATATCTTTGATGAGGGTAATGTTTACAGTTAATAGAAGGGCATTGGTCTAATGTCGCTGTAAACATTATCTGATCTGATATTAACCATACACCTAACCACATGCCTGTATCAATCTTATACCAGCTCTTCGCATTGTTCAGTCCTTGATTGTAGCGCTGCAGGGATGTTGGAAATAGTGTGGGCGCTTGTCAGCAAAGTTTGTGAAATTTAGTGACAGTTTGGTTCTCATTATTATGGGGCACCAAAACATATCTCACTTGTCCCATCTGTGCCCATAGATTATGAAAGTCCTTCCATGTGCTACAAAGTATCACATTGGCAATGTTTGCTTCTTATTGAGACGTTGTTATATCTCATATTCCTTTACTGTTGATAGCTAAGCATCAGTTACTGACGTTGTGGAGCTGGCTTCCCCCTGCTGAAGGAGTGAAGGAACCACTAAGAGTATTCACTACTAATGAACACGGTTATAGCCTCAAAACTCTGTATGAGAAAGTAGAAGAATACGGGCCGACGCTCATAGTCCTACGCACCGTCGATAATGATGTGAGTATTTGTGTACTTGGCAGATTCATGGTCAAGTTGCCAACTGACATGCCAGTAGAAGGGCACAAACATTATTTTTGTGCCTGTTTTTGTTGACTTTTTGACAAGCTTGTGTCTCGATTGGCAATCAGATTATAGCATCCACTTCCATATCAGTTATCACCAGTCTCAGGTCAGCGAAACTGACAGTGTTTTGAATTCCGATGTGACGTGATGATGATAGCTGCAGTCATAATGTGTCAATATAATAACTCTGGGAGCAATAATCTGGAATTTTCATGGAATCAATGATTGTCATCTTATGTCAAGTGTTTACAGTTAGGTAAAACATGTGACATATGAAAGATCAGTTCATCACATGACAATGTACACATCATGATAATGTCACAGAGTAAGGATATATATCCTTACTCTGTGATATTGTCACAGAGTAAGGATATATCCTTACTCTGTGACAATATCACAGAGTAAGGATATATATCCTTACTCTGTGATATCGTTCAGGGTTACCAGTCAAGGTTAACGCTAAACAACTATTGACAAGGTGGCAACTTTATGGTCAAAGTTCTATCAAGAATCCCAAGCTTATTCTTCATGAGTAACTCCGATCTAGATTGGATTATCATTCTGTCAACTTTATCATACTACTTGTTTTCAGATTTTCGGCGCATATTGTGGCACAGACTGGGTGGAACGGCACAAACATATCGATGCTGGAGCACAGATCAGCTTCTTCGGATGCGGACAGTCATTTGTGTTCAAGATATATCCAGATGTGTGCTACCCATGGGTGGGTAAGGAGACCCCGGTCACCCTGGCTAGTGCTTCTATGTTCCAGGCAGGAGATAGGAATGTTATGATGATCGGTGGAGGAGATGGATGTGCCCTTCAGGTAAACATTCACTTCTATAGTCACTTGACTATTAGGGTGTGGCTAGGGTTAGCGGTCAGGTACTTTAGTATAACCCCTTCATAAAGACCATGGTTTTGTGACTCAATTTGAGGGTGTGTCTGGGTAATTCAGCATGTCCTCCTCTATTAATACACACATGCAATTTGAGGAAGTGTTTGGGTAGTTCCACAACTCCCTTCCCTCTGCTATGAATCAGTGAGAACTTGTTGGAAACCCTAATTGCCCTTTAATACAGGCGTCATGCTAGAGTCAAACAGTTTGGATTGACTTGCTGGTTTATCTCATAGCCAGCCTACGTCTCCCACATCCTACTATCAGGCTTATATTTGTGTCATAAAGAGAAACTCACAGTCATTAGCATGGTATGGCATGTTGACGCTAATCTTCATCTTATTAAAAGCTGGTTATGCCAGCTGTTGACGCCAATTTACAGTGTCATGTTTTATTTTCTATTGGTCATATCCTATTTTTTGACAGATTGATAAGGACTTGGATTATGGGCGTTCAGAGCGTTGCGATACATTTGCCAACGATCCCTTATGTGACGACATGGAATTCAGAATTCAGATGCTGGAAGCTATAGTGTTCACTTCCTGATATGCATACAGAGGGTAGAGTATGAAGGAGCAAAGATTCTCATCAATATGACTGGGAAGCGAGGCGTATAAGCCAGTTAGTCACGAGGTGGTAGATTGGTGTTATGGACACCTGAAATCCACGTCTTATTAACATCACATATACATTATATCATTCAAGTTATTTTGATGTTGTATGGTGATAGCTGTATCTCCATGTTTGTGATTGTGCTGGTACTCAAAAGAGTGGAGCTGGTCAAGATAGTTCTGCAGTTAGGTCAGTGACTGATATGGACATGCAATCAGCTAATGTTTGCTAGATATACGACTGCAGTGATAAGGGAAAGGCCTCAACTTGAAAATGTTGGTTAGTGAACGTTGTGTTTTAGATATTAGTATCACTAGAGCTATTATCGCTATTATTATTCTTATAACTAAGGATTTTTATTGTTGCTGGTTCCATCTATATAAACTGTAACCCATAAGCTGTAATACATACATTTTCATTCTTTGCTGCTGTTTCATGTGTTTTTATTTATATCACAAATCCTGATAAACAGAATGAAATGTCATCATCAATATTGCTACTGTGATATGAACCCACCAAAACTCAGTATATAACTCAGTATATAACCAGCTATCCTCAGTGCATTTCTACCATTATTGTAATGCAACAGCTTTCATCCTCTGATTTTATTATCACAGACTGGATGTGGATATAAATAAGTCTGCTTCATTCATACTAGAAAACTCTAATTTAACCACCATCTTTATGGGAAATGTTATGAATGATTGTCCATATGTTCGCAATCACAAAACCACAAAACATTTCATGGAGTGCACCCTGCCTGCATGGTCCAAATAATGTATCTTTTTCCATTCAGTAGATGAGCATCTTACCATTTTATGTGCTTATCATTTCTATGAGCACGAGTATTACCTCCATGTTATTATACAAAGCTGTCTAGTTGAATCGTTGGCAGCTCTAAGTTTGAATATTGTATTGTAAGTTGTAAATAAATTGTCATAATAATGAGTTGGTTGCTATTATCACTCAATATCATAAATACATGATTCTTTTTTTACGATATGCACATGAGTTATGCTTCAAACAAACTGTCAGAAAACAGACATTGGATTTAGTTTCCTACAACCGTAACTGAAGAAGAAAGATGAGAGCATAACTCCAAACTGATTGCATACGGTCTATTGTTACAATCACGCGCCTATAAAAGTTTGCCAACTGATCAAATAGTATAGGCTTAAATTAGACATTATAGATCTATTCCATCTGTGTTGCCAGTTTCAATTTAATTCCTGAAGTGGGACTTTGACCGGAGCTGTTTTATCTGACTGTTATACTGTTAGTGTATTCGCTAGTTGTGGATTTTATGATATTTTAGGTTTTCACACCGGCTCTGCCCTCTCTCTCCTTCTGATATTCTGCTTCGATCTTCTGTTGAACTTTCTCCCAGTCAATCTTCACCTGCAGCAAAATAGAAAATATATTTGAAACATTGCTGTAGCAGCTCACTGATTAATGGCAGGGTGCTCCCTTGGGTGAAATATATATTTTTGGAAACTGCTTAGTTTGTTTCTGAGGCGTGACTTGATAAGTTTTAAGACCCTAAATCCTCTTTCACAGAAGACATTAGAAATACAAAAAGATTGGGGGGTATCATGATCTTTTAAGGAGTGACATAAGAATCACTGGCTAGAAAAACCACTGTGACCTTAGGGACAACCTTTTCAGCGGGTTACGTATAATTGAAAGCCAACCTGAATTGACAGGTAAGAATTTGTGGTCACATTAATGTGAGAAATAAAGAAATGATTTTCCCTCCTTGAATAAATCTTAATCTCATCAATCAACTATCACCATCAATCACCAATTGTCTGCTTAAAACTGGCAGTGCAAGTTATTTATGACTGAAAAGTGACAACATAATGGACAAACGCTGCAGACAAGATGTATCATATCCATATGTATTTATTATATTTCTAAATTAGCTACGTGACCAAGAGCACAATGATAGTTAGTAAAACTTTCAATAGGGTTAAAAACCTACTCCCCAGCTCCAAGCCCATCAAGCACTTTTTAGAGTACTTGACTAAAAAAGTTCACTTCAACCAAGGAGTCAGAGTGAAACAGGTGCAACACAATGTAGACTAGGGAGCAATTGTATTAAAAAGTTGGGGATCATGCATGCGCCCATAAATGAGTTATACCAGGGATTCTATCATATTTGTTTATTTGTTTAAAGAGGTTTTCTAGAAAGCTTACAGATAACAGAGTAGTTAAAAAGTAACTTGTTGACCTCTACACACAGCTAAATACAAAAAAAGGGGTTATACACAAATAAATGACGATGTTCTAGAAATGGGAAAGTAAGTTATATATGGCTTTGTGAAACCAGCGATAATTTGCAGTGTTTCATGGCAGTTGAACTTATCTGTTGTACACAAAACTATCCGCCCCCCCCCCCCCCAATCTGCTACTGATGAATGACATGGGCCTTAGCAGTAGTCGGACCACAGTGAAACTTCAAGTAATATGTGACATCATTTTGACTTTTAGATTGATATGCGATATATTCATAGCTTTGTGAGAAAGGAACTTGAGCAAAGCTGACATTAGGCGGTACTCTTACTCACCCCCTCCATATACTGCAGATATCTTTTGTTGTCTTCGTCTTTCTCAAAATTTTTGAGATGATTCTGTCTGTAAGCTAGAACAGTATCTACGTGTGTCTTGTGTTTCACAGCTAACTCCAAAGCCCTGCAGGACAAACAAGACAGTCAAAATACCAACATTATTTTTACCTTATTTTGGAAAGCCAGTCAATATGGAGTTGTTTTCCCTGTGCAATATCTATTGGATAGATAATTATTAACTCAAGTTTGCCTGCATTCCAGTTGCTCCTTTCCACCGGTCACGCTGGGAGGGGACACCTATGAGAGCAACTACGAATGCAGGCAAATGGACTAAACTTGGTCCAGGCAAGGAGTTAGAGACAAACAGTTTGAGTCTCCAACTCCTTGGTCTAGGACTCTAGATAAACATATTACACATTAACAAAACTTTAACCATTAACTAGTTAACTTCAATATGTCTTAACAGTGCTTCGATAATCGTTGTTCAATGTTTTCACTTACCTATCCCAGTTGAACAGTTCTATATTCATCATTATAGACCTAAAGAAGAGTCCAGCAGCTAAAAGAATTCCCTCAGCATCTTGTGAGTTTCCACAGAACAATGCCATGCCAGCATTTCTCGCTTCTTTACTTGGCAGCTCTTTTATGGAATTTATGTACTCTACTTTGTCAGCCTGTAAAGTATATTTGATATTCGTATAAGGTATTCAAACTATGCATAAACTACGACTGCGATTATGACCCAAGCCCACACACATTCGAGCACACAACCGATTGAGTTTGCTAAGATAGGCACCTTTTTAATAAAATTGCCCATCTTAATAGATGTATGTATATGGGTTATTATAGTAGTAATAACAACAATCCTTTTATTACAGAATTATAACATAACAACCTTATGTTGGTGTGACAAAGATTTTATAAAAATATGAAAAAAGTCTACCACGGGTGGGGTTCGAACCCACGCGGACATACGTCCATTGGATCTTAAGTCCAACGCCTTAACCACTCGGCCACCGAGGTTGATGTTTCAATGGGCTTCTATTTAGATTATTATCATGCAATCAATAACCTTGTACCCAATCATATTTCAGCTTCTAGTAGTGTAAACATAATACAAGCACAATCATTGGCTAGTTGTGATACAATATCACCAATGAACTAAACCTCTTAGTTCATCGATATCACAGACCTATATAGTGATCAATGACCATGATGCAATCAAGAATACTGGTATTGATTTTATACTTTTATATGAGATGGCACGTTGTGAGCATTCTGCTTGCAGGATAGCCTTGTGACATAGTCTATCTCTGCAGCACAGGAGTGGTGGCGCTGCCTTCCATCAAGAAAGGCAACTCCCAGGGTTCAAGGTTATGAGATATCAAAACCAGTGTTCCATTTAGGCCCAAATATTTCCAAAATATGGGTTTCTATTGTTTTCCCAATTTTGGTACTCAGACTAGGTGAATTAGTTCAAGCCCTATGCTGCAGAGACGAACGTATGCCTCAACAGTTCGCACATGCGCAGACTGCGTTGTGAGTGGTCTAACAAAATGATGACTTTTATAAGGCAAAGCTGCATCAAGGAAATGTCTCTAACTCCTTGGCTGCATCATTCATTGTTTTGGTCAACGATTCGGACATTTCTAGAAAGCTATTGGTGACTGTTGTGTTTTATGAAACCCTTGGGCTTGTCACACAAAAATTTACCTCATCAATAGCAGCGTATGCGACCTCCGCTGTCGATAAATCTTTGGCATAAGCGGACATGGCAGCCAGACAAGACCAGAGGGACGCTTCCTTCACAAATCTACACAACCTTACAGCGTCATCCCAACGTGCCCTGTGTGTGGGAATAACATGTAATATGCATTACCTCTCAGCAAAATGCCGGAAAGAAAAACAATGCAGCTTGTATCTGAAAATGTGATTCTCACCAACCTGGGCAATAATTAATTTTAATCAATTATTAGCAAACTGTTAGGGGGAAAACAATTTTGTAAGGTGTTCAGGGAGAAATTGACCACTAACTGTACTTATATGTTCATGATTGAAATAAGCAAAAATCAAAGCTACAAAACAAAAACCTCTACTACATGGTGAGTGTTACTGGGAATTATGGCCCAAGAATATCTGGCTAAGGTGATGATATACCGGCAACAATATTAATAGAAAAATTCCCATACACACCCACCCCCCCCAGTACATTCTTAGCAGGAATATCAGCCATATGTGTAAATATTGAACTATTATAACAAGTACCCTTATACATAAGTTATATATATTATTATACGTACCCTTGTACACATATACATAAATTATATATAATATTATACGTACCCATGTACATATATACATAAGTTATATATATATTATTATACGTCCCCTTGTACACATATACATAAATTATATATTATTATACGTACCCCTGTACACATATACATAAGTTATATATATTATTATACATACCCTTGTACACATATACATAAATTATATATATTATTTTACGTACCCCTGTACACATATACATAAATTATATATTATTATACGTACCCTTGTACACATATACATAAATTATATATATTATTATACGTACCCTTGTACACATATACATAAATTATATATTATTATACGTACCCTTGTACACATATACATAAATTATATATATTATTATACGTACCCCTGTACACATATACATAAATTATATATAATATTATAGGGTGGCGTAGTGGTTAGGATTCGAGCATCTCAATCTGAGAGTTGCAGGTTCGAATCCCGGTCACTACCCATGCTGCTGAAGGAGGTGAGCTCTCTGGACAATAGCCTAGCTTGCCCACTCCTATATTGTACAGAAGTGCGCTAAATTGAATATGTATATGTATCTATCTTATATTCATGTAAAGATTGCTGGAGAGCAGCTAAATAAAAAGTGATTTACATTTTTTTACATTTACATTTTTACATACGTACCCCTGTACACATATACATAAATTATATATATCATTATACGTACCCCTGTACACATATACATAAATTACATATATTATTATACGTACCCCTGTACATATATACATATATTATATATATTATTATACGTACCCCTGTACATATATACATATATTATATATATTATTATACGTACCCCTGTACACATATACATATATTATATCTATTATTATACGTACCCCTGTACACATATACATATATTATATATATTATTATACGTACCCCTGTACACATATACATATATTATATATATTATTATACATACCCCTGTACATAGCCATGTAACAGAGCAGGATACGGAGAGACAGCAGTAGAAACGACCGCCCCATCAGCTCGCCGGATTCCAACATGTCTACCAACAAAACTGCTAACAAACGGGTTCTTACCAAACTCACTCGCGTCTACAAAGGGAAACACAATCATACAGTGATAGGGGGTAGCAAGATGGCAAAAAGGCACAATATTCTTATTGAAATTGAAATTTTGTTTACAGTTTCTTTGCAGATCCATAATTCGACTTCCTACTGGATTTTACCTTTTGCTAATGCCAATACGCCAGTATGGGGTTTTCTTAAAGGGCAACCAAGGTTTCAAACAACTTCTCATTGATGGCCATTGATTAATAGCAGATTGCACCTTCGGCATGGGGAAAAAGACAAAATATAATTCGGATGATTATTCAGCCAGAATTCTTGTGAAACATTTCTTCCATCAGGTACTCAAACTCAGCTAAAAGAGAATACCACATAGCAGTTTCCTGTTCCTGTTATTATTTAGCCTGTGCTCTATAATTATTACAGCAAAGTCTTGGAACCTCCCCTAAATTGAAGTGTTACCCAGCTTAGAGTCAGCAACTACTTTGAGTTTTGCATCGCGTAATGCACAAAGCTGATGCTGCCCAGCACATTATTTGCTACCCATTAATGCATTGCTGCGAAACCTTGGTTGCCCTTTAACCCAAGATTAGATAATATCAATATTTCCGAGAATTTTAAGATTCGATGATGTTGGTATTACCATGGATAAAAAAACTACAAAAGTCTTGGGCCATTAACAAACTGTAGGTATTTGGCATAGACAAGTTTTATCAAGTTGTAATAGGACACTTACCTTTCTCATATACTGTCTGAGCCAGGAGATCCTTATCCACAAATACAGCATTAGGATAATACCATACTGTAAACTTTCCATCAGCTAATGCTGCTATCATATTACATGAGTCATGACATACAGCCGATAATACCATCGTACCTGTAACCAGAACCATAACACTGAGAAAGACGTCACAAAACCAAGGTGTACAGAAAGGTCAAGTCTCATCCAAATTGCTTGCATTCATGAAGCCGCCGCTGGATTCCATTAGACAGGGAGCAACTCAAAATGAAGTGGATGCAAATTCTATGTAACTTGGTCTAGGATGGCATCATGTGTAATTTCATTTAAAATCATTCAACCTAGGATCCAACCAATTACAAAGAAAATTGTTAAATTACCAAAAATCTCTTGAACAAAGTCTAACTTAAGAACTACTGATAGTTGATAGGGATTCAAATTAATCTGTTTCCTTCAATAGTAGTCTAGCAAACTTCTATCACTATCTCTTAAGATATAAAATATATCATCTGGTTGAGAGAAGATAGGAGAACGTATCCACATTCTAACTTTTTTACCGAAAAATTAAAATCAGTGTTTAAAAGAATCTCAAATTCGAATCGGACAATTAGAACATTTCTTTCAAACAAGTTGAATCTAATTCTAATTTATTGTTCAACATACCGAGTTTCTGTATATTAGCCTCAGATCCGAATGTCCTGGTGCTGGTCAAGAATAGATTACGATTCTTATCTATAATAGCTAACTTCCTCTCATGAGCCGCCCCAGCCTGATCTAACACTACCTGTAGGATATCTTGCTACAAAAGATCAAATAAAAACAATAACCTTACTGCTGAAACGCTGTGTGGTATCATGTTATGCTATCATTACCGGCAGAATTCAGTTTTGATTTAGATAAATTTGGGTTTGTGATCAACAAATTTTTTGATTTCTACAGCATAAAAATAGATTTCAACAAAGACCATCTATTTAATAATTCTATTTAATATATTATTATTTAATTATTCAGACCATTCAGACCATTCAGACATTCAGTTAACCAATCGATTTAACTGAATGCTAGCCAGTTTACCATGCATGACCAATGCTTAAGACTTGTAGGTGAACAGGATGAATGCCAAGAAGTTGTATACAAATCATCTTCCTAAAAAGTTCATTTCTTTCCTTCAGTAAATAAAAGCAGTGTGAGTGTGACTTACCTTATGTGTGAGAGGTTTACCATCTCCGAGAGCTTTACCAGTAGAGGCATCAAACAAGTGTACAACTAAAATATGGAAATCAAAATATACAAATATAGCTACAATCAGCGCCATAATAACTATGAGGAAAACTGCTGACCAAGCACTTCATTGGATGGGCCTTTTCAGTTCAGATCTGTATTTCTAGCTTCTTAGTAATTTTATTATGATGTAATCATTGATTCATCTTGTTTTCTGCTAGAGTTAGTTTAGCTTGTACACAAAGCACTGTATGTGCCAGTTGCTAATTCCTTTTGTTTTTACATTTTATGAGAACTGTACGAACAATGCTTTACCAGCACTGCTAAGCTATTTTATTGAACTCAATCCCACCCTGATAGCCCTGTCTGACTGTCAGGCTAGAGTAGGTATGGTGGAGATGGACTGATATATAATAATGACACAGAGCTAAATACAGGCTTATGGTTACACTTCTTAAACTGCTGAAACCTTTCTCTAAAGATGGTCACTAAATTCAAAGTAGTAGGAAAGTAAGTAGCGACTACAGAGATATAGATGTTTTGTTATTATAGTGGAGTTATGTTATTATAGTGGAGTTATGTTATTATAGTGGAGTTATGTTATTATAGTTGAGTTATGTTACCTTTCTCATTAGCCTTATCTCTGACAGCTAGAGTATCATTACTAAGAGCTACTGTCATATCATTTAGTATATCAGCTCTCATACCTGCAGCAACCAAATATAGTCATTATACAAGTATTTCCTTAAATATCATTAAAGTTATTAATAAATCAAAAGTGATGTCAGTTTGTCTTGTCAAAATTTCTCCCTAGTGAGACAGTAACGAGGCATGGTTTTGGATATTATGACTAACAAAAATCTTTGTCAATTTGAAAGATTACGGATAGCAAGCCAGCATATATCACAACACAAGCCATTTTGAATATTGGATACGATTCAATAACCTTTTTTTTTGTAGTTCAGTAACCACAAAAAGAGATAACTCCAGGCAATAAAACTGTGAAGAGCAACAGCCTGGAAAGTTATATGATATCTTAAATCACAAACCATTTTAAGTATTAAATAAGATTTCATGAAAATTTAATCAAACCATAGTGTAGTGACCTTAAAAAAAAAGATAACTTCAGGCAACAAAACTCAAAAGAGAAGCAGCCTGAGAGACCCCGGCTAAGTTATATGATATCTTACCAGGGAATTTAGGAGAGCACTGAAGTCTGCCGTCGTATGAGTAGATATAGATACTTGTGTTATCAACAACAAGAAAATGTTTCTCTGCTAGAACAATCAGTGAGACGCTTCCCTCCTTCAAGTCAAATATAGTCGGTGTGTTCCAGTTTGTCACACTGTAATAAAAATATATGTGTTAATACTCAGCAGGCATACATGTACAAAAGTGTGCAAGGAAATACGATCAGTCAGTAAGGCACCCAAACAGCTGTACAAAAGTAGAACAGCTAAATCGTTATTGTTCAAAAATTATTATGCATTGATGTAAATATTAAAATCATACAATGTCAGCGGGACGGTAAAATGATACGCCGAGTTTGAACGTTTCACTACTTCGATTTGCATTCCACACACGTTAAGAGGATAGTTTATGTTCTAAAAGTCGTCTCATCCAATGTCATGGAAGTCAAAGACAGGACCACAAAACAAGCTTTAGGCTACAGCCAGACATATTTGTGAATGTACCGGCTCTAGAGGTCAACAAGTTACTTTTTAACTACTCTGTTATCTGTAAACTTTCTAGAAAACCTCTAAAACAAATAAATAAATAAAACAACCGTGATTATATGAGGAGTTATCTTACCTGTAGACATAGCACTGAGTGGGAGTTGTCACCACAAGGTGCCGATAACCCAGACAGGCTTTAATGACTCTATCTCTGAACTCCAGTTTCTCTTTAGTATCATTAGTGACGTTACGTACTGTTATTGTCTTCTGATCAATAACTGTAACTTCAAACTCGTTCCATTCAAGTCGCCTGAGAATATTACAAATTAGCACACAAAGTTGAGATGATATAAAAATTAAAAAGTGTATGCAAAAATAAAGATACCAGTTTCTAGGTATGACTAAATGGAGCAAGAAGAAAAATGCTCCCATAAACTTTGCAAAAGCCACACAATTTAAATCTTCATCTGAATTGGAAGTTCAAAAGGAGTCCCTTTGATTGAAAGAGTACGGTTTGGCCACCTATACCAATATTTGACCCATTTTATGAGGATAATTACAACAGACAGAAAAAAAAATGGGATTAAAAGGGTGTTGTTTGCAAATCAGCACATTTGGTGGTGACAAGAAATATAACAACTGTGAAAATAACCTGTCTTTTCTATGTAAGAAGGTGAGGATAAATGTTACAAAGCTCACCTGTCGATGACATTAGCAAATATGATCTGTCCACTACCACAAGCACCTGCGACCTGAGTACCATCTGACGACCAGGCTAGAGAGAATACACTGCCAGTAGTGACCTTATCTAAACTGTGTGACCACTACGGTAAGAGGATATACAGGGATTAGAGGACATGTTATTTATTACACGGTTTTCATATATAAAAGTTATGATTGTTTGATAGATCTACCTGCTGTTCAATGAGCTATGACTATGAGTTAAGAGCTTAGACTAGTCCATAGATATTGGTAAACCAGCAAATTCAAACTGATTTCACCTCAAAGGCTCATAAATCAATGGTCAACCTACTCTGATATTGCTGTTGGATTTATCTTCTGCTGCATTAAATTAGTATAACCCCTACATAACTTTTTATTACCATACTGACATGAGCTTATAGCACTAATGCACCAGTTTTAGCATATCTATGTATTTCATTGTCGGATCGTTGGGAGTGTCGTTCAGTATAAAGGCTGATCCAAAGTCTTTAGTAATAATCTAATCACTATCCGAGCATAAGAGAATTCTAGATGTGGTCCGAGTAAGATATAGAACTTACTCCTGTTTTGTCACAGAGTCTCAGAGTGTTGAATGACCCGACAGCGAATAGCTGACCGTCTGGTGCCCAGGATACTGAGGTTATTGGATAGTCATGTGGCATCGAGTTATACATCTGTCTACCGTAAGAGTCCCATACCTTCAAAATAAAAACAAACGCATCAATAAACACGTCAATTGAGATTATGGTTCAAATGAATAAATAGGAGTTTTAATTGGTGTCGACGGTAATTTCTGCAATACATATACAAATACTATTATCCTAGAGGACTTAATACTAACTTGAGTTTAGTCAAGCTGTTTGGGGGTGACTTATCGTAAGCCACCATCAAACTTAGCTATCTGAGGTTGGAGTTCAAATAAGAAGTGAGGTTGAGTAATTTTTAACTAGCAAGTACACCATTTGCTATTTCTAGCCTGTGTGCAATGGTTGCAAACTTTTCCTCCAGTTCATACTTTACTTATCTTTTATTACTGACCTTGTATCTACAGTCCTCACCCCCAGATACAATCAATCCTGTTACAGGATTCCAGTCTATCTTAAGTATGACTCCCTCGTGTGCCTTCCACTACAAGAAAATTGAAATAATAAAATTATGATAATATGATACAAAAAAGGACAAAAATTCGTGGAGAGTATTATGGAGATACAGATAGGTACCTCAAACTCCGCTGTACCATCATTGGTTCCATGCAACTGATAAACTTGATGAATTTGATGGGCCAAATCCCAAAGCTTCATTGGGAGATCAACACATTAAAAGTCTTATCTCAGTAAACCGATATGAAGAAAAAAGTGTGCGAGCTTTCTTGCGTGTTATTGTTTCATTTCAGAAAAGTGAAGACTGGAGCCAAGAGAAAATAATTCAGTATCACATAAAATGATATGAGCCTCAGCGTAGAAATAGATGTGCCTTCAAGGTCAAGGTCTCATACACGACATCACAACATCAAGATAAAACTCTCAAACTTAGCTCAAATTAGTTTACCGATTTTGCAGCCTAAAGAAGTTTCACGTTCATAGATAACATAATTATCATAAATTTTATCAATATCAGTATCCATTACATGTGATCACTAGCCGAAGCTGATCTGTATTTCCAATGGATTAGATGCTCACAGAAGGAAGTAAGCCCAGGGCAAACAAACAAGAAAACAATTTGTTACATTGTGACCATTTCCGTTGCTAATTACAGACCGAATTAACACCAGATTAAACATCATAGACTTAAGTTTTTCTTCAAGAAAATTTATCACAGTATTCGTACCTGTTGAGGTTTAGCATTAGCCTGTAGAGACTTGATGATGAGTTGGCCACTGTTTGTATACAGAACAGCATCTGACTCTGGGCTCCAAGCTACTCCATATACAGGTGAGGCATTAGTAGCTAAAGTAGATCTCAGCATTCCACTTCTAGACCATATCTTCACCTGAACAACACAAAGTTCATATTTTTGGATTTGAACCACTGATTTTCCACAACTAACTTTTATAGCCAACACAATAACCCACGGCTACAAAACTTATTGGCAAAGAGTATTCGCTGTTATGAAAACATATTTGAGTAGGCGCTGATTGTAAACTGAAACATAATGGTGCTCATACTTACATATTACTTTTACTAAAGGGTTGATTGTCACTTTGAACCACTCTATTTCATTCAAACAATAAAACCATACACTCTACCATCTCTACACTCTGCGGATCATTATCATGTGATAATCTCACCTGTCCATCCTCCCCGGATGTGATGAGTGCACTGCCATCATAGCTCCATCTAACACTGAGTACAGCTCCTCGATGAGCCTCTATAGACTTCTCCACTCTACCAGCTCGAGATATCAGGTAAAACTTACCTGTAGACATAAGAATCGGTAAGTTTTATTTCTTTGTCGCCTTTAATGCATTTAAAATTTGTGGGTATAATTATTTTTCGCGTTGCAGGTAGAGTTAAGGGTGCATATTTTGTTGCGATCATCTAACCCAGAACTAAAATGAAAGTACATATTTCTATCAAGCCACGGCATTATTAATGTGCATGTCCATCAGATTTGCTCATAATAGCTTAATTAAGAGTAAGATCATTGTTGTTGTGTCTCACCATCTGTAGCAGCAAGAGCAAACACATCAGATCCTGCCTGTTTCTTTGATCCTCCAATCTTTGGAAACCAGTGCATGTCAGTTGGATAGACATCATTGGGGAGGTTACAAACTTTACTGGTTTCCTGATTCAAGAGACTGGTCTTCAAGACTTGGTGGTCATCAGAGCTAGAATAAACCTCATCAGCAGTATTCCAGCCAACACAACTTGCTAGCTCTGAGTGCTCTGCATTCTTCTTAATATTCACTTTGAACCTCATATTGCCTTTTCTTATGCAACAAACTAATATGTATGAATCAATGGAGAAGAAAGTTTTCCTTGACTTCTGCTATGTTCAGTTTACTGGTTGCTGAGGAATTTCCAAGCTACGCATGCGCACAGGAGACACTGTTATACTCTCCAAAAATGTTATCCTATGTAAAGCACATTTAAATTTATAATTCAATGACCTATCCACATTCCATTATGTTTGATGAAATGGTAAATTATAGATCAATGCTGTAATATTTCAGAGATTTGAAAAGTTCACCTTCTTCTTAAATGATCATTTTAATTTTCACATTTTTATTGAGGCTGTAAACACATTGCTTAGCAACCCATCATTGTATTCAAAATGGCTGCACAAGCTGAAATCTTGTACTTTTAGGCCAAAATATACATATTTGCATAGTTTCTCTTATCACAGTCGAACCAAATCAAAATCCATCAACCTCACTCCTTAAACCATAGGATAAGGATAAATCAGAGCACATAGTTGTGTGGGTTTTAGTCAATATTTGGCTTGTCTTCCTACCACCCAATCATCAATCAAAGGTAAGCCGTTTTTAATTTATCCACTTCCACCAATGAACTAAACCTTTAGTTTAGTTCATTGCTTCCACCACCATGGTTGTGGTAAAAAGCATTTCAATATTTTCTAACAGTTTGCTTTTTCTACTGTGTAATCTGAGCCAAACAACATTTACACAGATAATGTAGCTGAAAACTGGACAGGGAACTCCCTTAAAATAACTTCACTAAAGGGGGGGTCTTTCAATTAGAAACAGCCAGTGAGTGAGCGATACGCGCTAGGCTCTCACTTTCAAATCGCTCAGTCAGTGATAGAACTATATACATTCTGAGTGAGCAATTTGGGAGTGATTTTGTCTAATTGACAGACCAAGTGAGTGATCATTCTGAGCGACGTGATAGTGATAACTTGCTTTAATAAAGCATCGCTGTTTCTAATTGAAAAACCCCCCCAGTATTACAGTCATACCTGATTGCCATATATATGCAGCCTACTCCGATCTTGTTACTTTGCATCAAACATATTTACAGAACACAAGTATTTACAATCTTCTTGTGTTTCAGATACAAATATCGGTGCAACATTTCTAACCAATCCGGACACTTGCAGCGTAACCCGATGGATGAGGAAGGTAATAAATTTAGCGTAGATATTAGACGAACAGCAGCAGATGGAGGGATCTTAAAGTCAAGAGCAAATCGACTGGAGTCAAGTCGTCAATCAGTAACATTCAGAGATGAACCATATGGCAATAAACCAGGTTCAGAACACAGCCCTGAAGAGCTGAGAAGGATATATGCCGCTCGAGTGATTGAGCGAGCATGGCTCGCCTTCAGGGATCGTAAGATGTACAAACTACTCAAACATTCCACATGTGCAGCTGAACAGTCATTAAGTTATGAAATATTGAGGAAAATATCACCTAAGGAGGCCAATCTGCTCAGGGATAAAGGAATGCCTGTCAAAGTTCGCTTCAGGTAATTTCCGTAATTAGAGTCAAGAAAAGCGTAGTGTCATGCCGTAATGCAAAGAATGTTTTATTAGTACCAGTTGCATGAAAAGTGTCCATGTACCAAATCATTTTATTGATAATAGCAAAATAATTTGATTTAGCAGTTGGTGTTTCAGAGACTCCTTCAAAACAAATATCTGGATTTCCCCAAAAGATCAATCTAACAGTGTGACTTACCTCCGTGATTTCCGGGTCGTATTTCCATGACGGGAAGTTTGTAAGCAAGCCTTATTTGATGTAAGTTTAGGATTGTTAAATCTCCTTTCTAACTGTCATGTTTCTTATGAATTTACATGATTTCAGAGATCATTTCAAAGCTGACCAATTTATAAAGTTGAAGCAAACATCTCTTTTTCGCAGAATGGACTGCTGTTACAAAATTTATTTTTGTCATGTTATTCTATACAG
Source organism: Membranipora membranacea (assembly GCA_914767715.1). NCBI lineage: Eukaryota > Metazoa > Bryozoa > Gymnolaemata > Cheilostomatida > Membraniporidae > Membranipora > Membranipora membranacea. The sequence goes on along the minus strand of OU612075.1, from coordinate 991,423 downwards.
ATTTGGTGGTTCAGAATTTCCACCACTTGTATACTTCAAAGTATTCTCAGACACATCTATGACGAGAGTTAAATACATGAGCGGCAAGAAATCCATAAAGCCTGCCAGTAAAGCAGCAGAAGAAGCTTGCGATTTGATGGGAAAAAGAAAGTTCTTACAGATTATGGTACAAGATACTATGTGTCAAGAGAGGTATAAAATCACTGACGAGATGGATATCACAACTCTCAAAGACTACATGCAAGTAAGCATTCACTTATAATTTTAGAGGATGAGAAACATTCTCCAAAGTCTAAACAGTATAATCAAACTTAACATCTCCACACGAACACTGCCCAACAATCAACAGAGATGTGTACCTTAGTGCCGCACTGCAAAGTATGCCAACAGCTTTTTTTGTCAAATATGCTATGTAGTTTTTTGTGTCACATTATATTTTTGAAATTTTTCCTTTAATTCTTTTAACAACTTCTCCATTATAAACCCCATGGTTTCTGCGCGAGTTTCAATAACATCTTATCTAATATATTTGTAAAAAAAATGAAATGGCCAGTAATAAATGTAAACCATTGTGCAGCATAGCTTGATTCATTTAGCCTTAGTTCTCTCAACATATTTGTTTGATAATGATTGTCTGGGTCAACAAATTCTCCTCATTTTACTAATCAAGGCAACTTGAGTATTATTATTGTTTATTATTTTTAGTTATTATTATTTATTGTTTCTAAAACATCTGCATTAGATTTTTTGAACTTTGGTTAATGTTGGCTCTTCTATTACAGTATTTGAGTCATGTTGATGAGTTACCGAGTTACATGGGAGGTAAAGACAACTACTGGAGAAAACTAACATTAGATGGTAAGTTCTCATCATATATTATCCTCAGAAAACATGATTCTTTTGTTATTCCATATTAAGAGGAGAGCATGATTCTTCCTAACTTAATTGCTCATACTTTTTTTACCATAGGAGGCATAGTTGCTAGAGATCAGTTTCGTAGCACATTAGATGTGAGTTTGAAGAATTAAAAACCTGTTTATAATCCATAGAATAGATTGCTTATCTGTGCTGTCTTTGTTTTGTTTCAGTTATTCCAAGACAAACTATATTTTATGACATCATGGATTTTCTTTATCATAAAAACATGTCTGAGAGGTTAAAAGAAGAAATGCCTCTACTTGCCAAATCACCAGTAAATGCAGATATGGAACTCCGGCATATAGAGGTAAATGGAATCCTCCTGATTCTAAAGCTTTGTTGTAACAGTCCCATAATGCAACTGTGGCCTTGAATTCCAGCAGATGACGTTGTCACTGACCTGAGATGTTTGGGAATTCCAGAAAATTACAAAATGAAATACAAGAACCTGCCTCGCTATTTTGATAGAATAGTTAGATAGTAAGTTGTGATATCCCCTCTGAAACGGGTCATCAGCATAGCAAACAATCTTTTTGTATTACACTTTATTTGACTTTCAGTAGTGCTAAGGAGTCTGAGTTTGCATGGCATATGTTCTCAAGTTGAATGCTTGATAATGTAATGCCACAGACCTTATATGACTCATGTTATATGTTATGCAACGTTACTTAATTTCAAAAGTTTAATTCAGTAAAGAAGTTGTAGAGATATCTAGTTGTGATTGCAGGTTATATGTACGATAGTTCTCAATCATTAGAACGTGATATAGGCTGTGATTATCATCCTGAGTCTATAATGATAAAGGATAACAACTGTAAATCTCTTTTCCAGACCATATCACGTATGTCCACACCACTAGCACCGACTCACACTCCTAAACTTCCTCTGACCAGTAGAACCCAGGAGTCTGGAAGACGATCTAAACAAGCCCGAGGCAGAGTGAGACAGATGAAGAAAATGTACGGCATGTTATCATCATCACCAACTGTGAGTATATCATCGACAACCATCTTCATCTTACATTGGGAATCAGACGAGATGATTATAGAATGTAAGATGAAAGAACTTCATCAGAATTGTGTCAATAAGGTTAACTACAATCACAAGGGAAATGCAGATTAGTATCTAATCGATGGATGAATAAATTATTTCACAAATTGACTGGCTAAATATTGTTAAGAAATACAGACACCTCTTATATCAGTAGGCGATGGTTTTAGGAAGGTAAAATACTAAACCTCATCTGGGTGGTGGTATTAGGACTTTTATTTTGAAAAAGAACACAATGCACTCTAGTTGGTATACCGCATCACACTCCCGTAGCCCTAAATGGTTGTCTCCCCTTTAAATATGTTTAGACAACACTTCCTTTGTAAAACTAAGATGATCATGGCCGCAGATGAAAATTTGGTATGATGGAAATATAATTTGACGACTTGTTTTCACCAGATGGTAGCGGAAGATGCAGTTGGAGTCCCGAGTGATGATGATGAACTAAACGCTGAGGCAGAGAAACTTTTTCAGTGGACTCAAGAGCTCAGCTTTGATGAGTTAGATAGAATGACATCAGCCCAAGGCGTCGTGTAAGACGCTGTGTAAGACGCTGTGTAAGGCATCGTGTAAGATGTCGTGTAAGGCGTTGTGTAAGGCATTATGCAAATCAAGACGTCGTGTTAGACGTAGTGTAAACCGGAAGGAACAACAAAGACGACCCTCTCCAAGTCTCAAACTGTTTTGTCAATTCTTCACATGCTTTAAATTAAATTCTCTGTTAAGTACGCTTGCTTTCTCCAGATGACTGAGCTGATGCGTTTCTAAATGAGACAAATACAGCACACTATAAATTTCAAAGTTGAATGTATTGCACATGTACATTGAATGTTTGTTTGTCTGTTGAATCAACTGTTGACTCTTTGATGTGTTTTCCAAAACTACATGGTGCTATTTTATTTTTTATAATTTTGTTTCAGCTTCCGTGTTTTCCTACATGTAAGTTTTTGCGCCGTTACACCTAAAAATGTGAATAAATAAATCTCATACACCACATCATATGATCACCGCTGCCACCACAGTGCTGTTATAAACACTCGTAGAATTATTAACCTTGCGTTCACATGGTGAATCACATTGATGTAAATCATCAATTGAAATGTTTTCTATTATAGGTTTCTCCGTCCGTTCATTCGTTACTGGATAATAAATGATGTTATTAATAAAGTTTAAAAAAAGGGTATAAATATATTAATCTAACAGTATTTTCATTATAAAAAAGTGCTACTCCTATAGCATTGATATATGATCGTATGTAGCATAAAAAAGTAGCACACTATAAAACTTCAAGGCCTATTGGCTAAGATCAAAGTGTCATTGCCATGGCCGATTAGTGCCGGTCTCAGTTTTGGTAGCTTGCTGCACACCCAGTTCAGGAGGTCCTCAATGGCCTCACATATCCACCTTGTGTCCCTCTTTAGGGGAGTCCAATTTTCAGTTTTTGTACTAAACAGCATGTGGACTTCCTTCAACTGCCTTCAACACTCAAGGTTACAGACATTCTCCAGATTGTGTAATGATGGTATAAAAAGTATCAAACAAAATGTGATGAGACAACCTCAACTCAATCACACACAGTGCTTATTGATCACGTCGGCATCGTAAAACGGCGTCAGGACACCATCAAGTGTGACTCAAAACATCTAATGATTGTTACCTGAATGAGAGTGATCATCGAGGACTAGTTAGTTTGAGAATATCCATTTTTTTTAGTTAAGGCAGAGTTGAATTTAATTATTTGAAAGTCATTCAGGTTACAGGCGGGTCACTGATGATGATTACTGTGGTACACCACCACACATCGACTGCTGTGTTTTTCATGTTGATGATTGCTGTAAGTACTTGTAAGTGTTTATTCCCATTTTCATATGTCATTTTTCAATTTATTTGAGTGTCCAGTTTGGATTGATTTCTTTCTGAATTCGATACTATTACTTTGATTGACATGGTTAGTATCCAAGACCCTTCTTCATTCTGGCTGGGGCTTTTAGTTTATATATATTCCCAGATGATGATGATTCGGTTTTGATATTGAGAGACACTGAGATATCATTCTCTTCAATTTTACGCGATAATTTGAGATGATCACTGCAACTCTTGCAATCATTAGTGTGTTTGTATTGCAATTTTCAGATTCTGTTTCGGCCGAGCTGATCTCAAAATCAGATGGAGTTGAGGTGAATGACTCTACATGCCCGATGGCTTGTGATCAGGGATACTGTAAGGATCAGAGATGTCGCTGCTTTATCGGATACAGCGGAATCAAGTGTAATATGCAGAAATGTGCAGATGGTGTATGCGAACAAACAACCACCTGCATCTCAAACACAGAATGTAAGGGACGATTATGTGACAGGGATTATCTGGAATTAGGCGAAATATAGGGTGATGCGTACCTCCATCCTCCCTTTCAGAAAGGAATGATTTATAAATTGATTATTTCCATCATTTTGTGCGAGGGGGGGGGAGGTGAGGAGAATAGGAGGGAGACAATCTGAAAATAACCAAAAACCTATACATTGCTTCATTTAGTAGGGTTGGTGTTGGCTACCAAATCCTAACGTTCATGATAAACGTATTTCTTCTCACTACATCCACCTCAGTCATAAAAACCTTCTAGTAAAGTCTATAATCAGTCGCATAGGCAAATAGTCAACTGACATTAATTGTCATCTTGACATGTAAAACCGTGAACAGTGACAATATCCCTACTCCACGAGTTAGAGTAGGTTATCCCAAACATCTTACAAAGTTGGGTGTAGGTTCTCCTGAACCAAATTTTTTCTTCATTATTTAAAAGAACCACTATGATTGAGTGCTACAACATTTCAAAGTTCGCCTGTTCTTGTTCCCAGCAATCACAACCCCTGATTTTAATCAAACACCTATTCAATCATGCTGTTAGTAACTGCTGTGGTTTATTCATCAGGTTGTTCTATAGTTGGATGTGATCGTCCTCTCCTGTTTGGGAATCTGTCGGAGGATAAGAACGGGAATTATTTACCACCCATAGCTTATGTTGGTGTAGGACTGTGCGCGATATTTGTGCTGGTAGGCGTGGCTGCCATGGTTATGTACGGAGTAAGATGGTTTAAGCTGCCAACTATTTTCAGCCTTGGATTGAGATCAAGATAAAGATAACATTTTTACTTCCCAGCAGTCAATGTCCTGAGTGTTTATGTTATTTTTTTTCTGAACTCTGAATTTTTAGCTGAACTCTCAACTTCAGATGTACTTGAAGCCCTCATGCAAACACAATCAATGATATCTTATTACAGAGCATTGCCACAGGTTTTCATTGCCCTCAGACATCTTGTCCTAGCCTGCAACTTTCAAAATTTGGATATTACCACTGGGGTCTATGTAATACGGTCGGGGCGATACAGAATACTTTTTATAACATCATTGTTTTTCAGCCCTGTTGTGGTAGTGGGAGTCAAAGACAGTCTGCCAGTAAATATGTGGTGGGCGCAGGTAAATCGGTAAAGAAAAGACCATATAGGAGCACGATAAGCAGTTTTATACCTGCGGAGGATGTGACCAGTGAAGATAACATCGGTGATCTTATGACTAACTGGGTACGGACAGAAAGTAACGCTATCAATGAAGCACCAGGTAGTATATCTATCTATCTTAGATTATGAACAAGTTTATCCTCAGCCCGACTTAAATACACATCTTTTTGATCACTCACATGTACCTCAAGAAATGAGAGAAGTTATCACAAAAATAAAATGAACAATTGCCAATCACCAATGCCTAGAAAAGATTTGAGATTAGCCTATTACAGGTAGATTAGAAATAAGGCAATAAAAAAAAAAGAAAAAAAAAAAAAGAAAAAGAGATCATTTTACAAAACATTGATGTATTCAAACTTGGGAATTATATATACCGTAGAGTAGTAAATATAAGTTAGAGATCAGGTGAGCTAGTTAGGGGGTGTGTTAATGTTAGTAACAAGCGCCTAGAGATCAGGTGAGCCAGTTAGGGGGTGTGTTAATGTTAGTAACAAGCGCCTAGAGATCAGGTGAGCTAGTTAGGGGGTGTGTCAATGTTAGTAACAAGCGCCTAGAGATCAGGTGAGCTAGTTAGGGGGTGTGTCAATGTTAGTAACAAGCGCCTAGAGATCAGGTGAGCTAGTTAGGGGGTGTGTCAATGTTAGTAACAAGCGCCTAGAGATCCGGTGAGCTAGTTAGGGGGGTGTGTTAATGTTAGTAACAAGCGCCTAGAGATCAGGTGAGCTAGTTAGGGGGTGCGTCAATGTTAGTAACAAGCGCCAAGTTTTGTTAGCTTAATTTTTAAGTCATATAGTAAAGAGGGTGAGGAAATGTTAGCTAGCCATGAACGAATACTAAACTCCTCCAAGGTAAATGCAGTTTAAGTGCTCAAACTGTACCGAGATAGTTGTTTGTGGCATCATCAACCATTTTCCCCACCCAGTGGTTGATAATGAAAGGCCACTACACTACTGCTACTGCTACTGCTACTACTACTATCCCGACACAGTTATAGCGCTTAAACTAGGGTAAATGAGTACACAGGATACAGTATGTTGTATACTGGTGACAGTATCAGATGGTATATAGCTGTGTTTCTAGTGTTATATAGCATGTAGTATACTGTATACTGTATAGCTATGTTTCAGGTGTTATGCTGCCCTACAAACCTGATACAGATGACAAAGCGAGAGAAGCGTGGGAGGGGCCAGGACAGGTAGGAGTAAGTTAATATATATATCGCTGGGTTTCTACAATGTATTGTCACGATAAATCTGCATAAAACTAGCTATACAAATTTGTGAGGGCATCCTGACGTTGTAGCAGAGACGATGTATAATGTGAAGCTTGATATAGCTTTTTTTTCCATCGAACACTTGGTCGTATTTGACTGCTCTATTTAATGGGGTGGCTTGTGTGGGGTAGTGACCCTATAACCTTGTCGGCTGTAGGACTACCTTTTTTTTTCAAATTAGCCTAGGGGATCTTTATACTGCGTGCAAGCACACAGTAGATCTCCTGTGTTTACAGTCTAGAGTTCAGTTGCTTGACTTTTTGATACAGCTACTTGATGAAACAGCGAGTCTCCCACACACAAATGCAGCCAAAACAGGAACAGAGAAGAGAGTCAAATCTAGAACTGCTTCAGAAAGAAGTGCCACTAGATCACCAGCAGCGGACAGCAAGAGATCAGCTGGTGGTAAGAAGAAATCTAAGAACCAGCAGTAGTCAAGTCAGGCAGTTTGTCTCTGATTGGACAGTTCTATTATAAGATCAACCAATCACAAGCTAAATAGCCAACGGATGCGGAGTAGATATTGGTGAACGAAATGAAATGAAGTCTAGTTGAGGATTCAAACAGTCGCACTTCAACTCTTTGTATTGTTCATCATTTATGTTGGTTACAAAAGAATTTTGACCAAATAAAACATTTTTCTGGTGGAACTTTTTACTTATGAAGTGGTTAGTTTTTTTGAACTACACTAAACTGCAATATGGCTTTTGTTCGTACTGAATAAAGATACTGTAAATAACTCTTGAGTGTTGAAAAAAGAAAATAACATGGTTGTGATGTTGATCCCTTCTCCATTAACATGCAATGCCCAATTGGTGGGAAAAAAATAAAAGCACCCACAGTAAGAATTCATGATGATCAACAGTATCATGATATGAGTATTTGCTGCTATTTTGAGCACCACTGCTGTTCTGCTGACATCGATATAAAGAAGCTGACCTGATATTGGACAGACTGACTATTTACTTCACTGTTTCAGTTTGGCGAGAAGCTGCTGGTTCTCTTTCTTCATTTGTTTATAATCAGTAATAATCTTCTCAAGATTCGAGGCGGAGTCGTTCCTCTCTTCCTGCTCAATCTAAATATTGTAAAAATAAAGACAGTTCATTCATTATTTGAATCATAAGGAAGGCCAACCAGGGAGTTTGGGATAAGTCATGACCCAAAGTCTCGCCCTCCACTAAGCTCTTAGCCATTTCTATAGTACTACCAGAAGAACACATTGGCTGAACTACCTCATTCTAAGCACACAAGAGACACTGTGTTTTGTAACTGTTCACATTATGAAGAGAGGTATGGTTCCACAGTGGTCTCCAATTGTGGTAGACCATATGTTGTTTTCCCTACACATTGTTTCTGCAAAGCATCGAAAATCTTTTGATGTAAACCGATATATAACCTGATTTTGGAGAAAGAGGGAAAACTAAATTTCTCCAAAAATAGGTTACATAGATATGTTTATTATTCCATATTAAATAATCATTATAGCGTTACCTGATCCTCCAGTTGTCTGATCTCTCGGAGTATATGCCCCGTCTCCTCTATAGTATTCCTTACTGAGTTACAGTTATCATGTAGAGAAGCTAAATACTTGTAAGCTGCTCTTACACTTTCATCCTTACGCGCATCCTAAAGCAGAACAAAATAAACATTATATATACATATGAAAATATATATGAATTTAAAAACGATTTATACTCAGGATAACGATATATAATAATATATATCATTATCAATGGCAATATTTAAGCCCTGCAGAGCAAAGTTGAAAAACAAATTTTACAGCTTTTTTAATACATTTTTCCTGCTCAGAAAAATAATAATACGACTTTTATACTATTAATAGAACTAATATTGTCATAAATGTCACAAAAGGATATGAGTAGCTTTAGCCAATCAGCGACTGATTTTTGTTCCACTGTTGTAGCTTAACCAACAAGAACGCTCAAAACTTAGTTTAAAAACCTAAAAATGCCAATTTTCTGAAAAAATCTTCTCCTCTCTTTAGCTAGAACTTATTAGCTTGTCCAATAAAGTCTGTGACAAACAAACGTCTATCTGATCTCTGATCATTTGCAATGTTTCACATATTCTGCTAAGTTTGATAAGGTACTCTGAATGAATAATATGAGCTCAATAAAAGTCTGACAAGGAAACAAACTTAAAATAAGTTTGATACAAATTAAAGATAAATTTGATAAATAAGTTTGATAGCATACCCTGAATATAAGCTCATCAGTAACAGTAAACTGTCTGTCCAGCTTCCCAGTCAGCATGTTAATCTCCTTCTGTACAGCTCTCGTATCAGTCAGCACCTACAATAAACATTACATTGGCAAGATAGGTACTTATATCAGTGAAGATGTTAGATTTAATGTATCGGCAGAACTTTGTGTCCAATATATGTCAGTATCAAAAATGGATAGATGAAAATAGTATAATATAATACATATTACCCCTCCCTTTAATGCAATATTATCAGCATTGACTCAAGGCTGACTTTTGGAATTTCAAAGAATCAACTTTCTGAGGTGCTGATCTAAACCTCAGAAATGATCTACATACCTTATCAATATCATGCTTCTGCTTCTTAATATTGCTGACGATCTCAATAATTCTCTTGGTGTAAGACGACCTTGAGAGTTCACGACTCATACCGTTAAATTCAGCAGTCTGAAATTGAAAAATGATTTTCACCCTTTTTTGCAGAGTTGTCCCCTTTATATCAATGTGTAGATAATTACAGGCACATATCAAATTACATGTCCCACCCTCCTGTCTTCAGGGAGGGTGGGATATCAAATCCTCCCTGCTGTTTTGACCCCATCCATCATGATCAATTATTCCACAAAGTCCTACATATTACTACCTATTCCTACATACTCTAGATATTGCGGAATATAAGTTGTTTGTTGATTAAATTCAAAAATCTGAAAATTAGGTAGTCTAGTATTGGTGGTTTAATACTGTTTGTTATGAAGAGATTGGTTGTTTTGCATTGTTAGACTGTTTATCAGCACAAAAATCTTAGAGTGAAAACTTAGTGTAATTCTCATGAAAAGGTAATATTATTTATAACATACCAGAGCTTTAACTTGCTCATCTTTCTTCCTGGCGTCCTCACCCGATGATTTCATCTGCTGCTTGAAATCCTGAAGCTCTGCTAGCTTCTGCTCTATAGTAGCCTGTCTGGTGTTAGCCTGAACTCTCAACTCATCTATCTGCTCCACTAGGGGTGCCTTGTGCTCCACCCATTGTTTCTCTAAAGCTTTCATCCTATCATCAGCACCATCAATCACTTGCTGAAAGGAAAAAACATTATAAGTTAAGACCCGATTTTCTCTAGCATTGGAAACCGAGATTTACAACAGGGTCGGTGATGCTGACAATGCAAAGTTTTGATATAGGGGAATGTTCACTTCAACTGAAATCTCTCTAAATTAAGCGGCTTAAAATCCAGTTGCTGTTGCTGGACACACAACAAGTTCTGAATATGCTGAGGAGAACTCAAGAAAACAACAGGAGGATAACCTTTATGGTATTTGCAGCATTAGTTAGGCGATTACCCCTCTGCACCTCTATTCTCCGGCCTTACTGTGATATTCTATACTGACCTGTAATGCTTAGTGACAACTCTAACCCACAGTGCTATATTCCGTGCTCCCCTTTATTTTAGCGATCGTCCTCCCTGACTCACCTTTATTTTAGCGATCGTCCTCTCTGACTCACCTTTATTTTAGCAATCGTCCTCTCTGACTAATCTCTAATTTAGCGATTGTCCTCTGACTCACCTTTATTTTAGCGATCGTCCTCTCCGATTCCGGTAGTACATCTAAGGTTTTCTTCTTCACCTGATATGATTTCTTATTCTCCTCCACACTCTTCTTCTTATCTACTATATCCTTCTCAGTCTAGTCATACAATAATATATATTATTATAATATATGTAATAAAAGAACAAGTGAAAACAAGGTCACATGACAGTACACCTACCATTTCAGTCATATAATATCATATTTTGATATTATATGACTGTAAGTAAGTGAAAGGGCAGATGTACTGACAGGTGACCTTGTTTTCACTTGTTCTTTTAATTCAATTTAAACAAAATTGCTGCCCACATCAATTAGTAATACCATACCTCAAACTATATCACTTCCCATAATTATCTGTTACCAATAAAATATTTCTTTTGATTTTTAATTGACCAACAAACGCAACATGAACAGGACTAAGCTTCATTAATGAAAATAGGTTGAGACATCCCTCCCATCTTCCCCTCCACCTCCTTCCTGAGGGATGCGTCACATTGAGATCTTACCTGATCTTGAGCTGTTTTAGCTTTATCGATATTCTTAGTAAGTTTAGCGATCCTACTTGTTATCTCCTGAAGCTCTGACTTAAGGCTCTCAATCTCCTCTTCTTGTTTAGCTTTCACCTCCTGGGCGAAATTACAATTTTACAAAATTAAAGACTTCCCAAAGACCAATGCATGTTATAGTCAGGCAGTTACTTATGATAAAGTTGTGTCAGATTTGCATGGTAAAACATTTCAATGCTCTACTTGCCATGAATTATTGATGGTGGAAAAAGTGCCTTCCATAAGGGAAGGTAACTCCCATTCTCTGCATTATGATGTCACAGTCTCCCGGAAATGCAATACAAATAACAAGCAGCAAGAAATAATATCAACCAGCCAAAGCTAAGCTTTCCAAATTATTCGGTTGGATTAATTGTCCACTGCCCTTTTTTTGCCTTTCACAACAAAATTCATTATACAGGAACAAAAATCGACATTGCTCAGCAAAAATAAAGAAGATAATTTTGATCGACTTACTTCTTCAGAGGAGGCTGCTGTTTGAGTTTCGTCCTCTTCAGCCGTTCCTGATTTTGTGCTCTGTGATTTACTGCTACTCTCGTCCTAAAATACAGATACAATTTTACCACTGGGGTCATTTAGATCAAGTTTGATAAAGTTTCCTGCATTTCTTGGTGCTACAATTCCGCCGCTCAGGGGGGAACAACTCGAAATGCAGGCAAATCGGATGAAATGTTTTCTAGGGCACACCGATTTCATGTCATAACAGGCATTTTGTATTTTTGTTTTTTGTAGTTTTTTACAAGACCCACTTTTTCATACTCATCTCTCTCTGGTTTTGACCTGATGCAGCAATGAAACGTTGTACTGTTAGATGCACAGTTTAAAAGCAAAGTAGTAATGTAAGAGGGAATCATGCACTCTCTTTTAACTTTCTCCTAATCATCATTGTAACTGCATGCTTTTCAAAGGTCGCTATCAGCTGTATTTTAATCACAGTATTTTGTTTTCATAAGGCGACCACTTTAATTATCAACTGCAAACGCTGATAGGAGAGAAATGGAGGGCACTGATAAAATTGTCTAACCTGAGTATGCTGGAGACGCTCTAGTTGAGTAAATCTACTCTCTGGTAAATCAGCACCACTGAGAGTTTTCTCCACGCTCTGCTGGATCTGAGCTTCTCTCTCTTCTAATAACTTCTGTTTGATCTCCTCCATCCTCTCTGACTTAGACTTACTCTGTGTGCGAAATAACATCAAATCATTCACAAACAACTGTTTCATAAATCTTCAGTCCAATCCGTCTATCATCAATCATGCAATGAATCAACTGTTATGCTAACTAATAAATAATCAATCACACAACCAATCAAATCATTTTATTGTGTAAAACTTCCCTAAGTTTTTAATTTTGTCAAATTTTAAAGACGAGATTATAACATCCGAATCCTTATGAATTCCAAAGCTGACAAGTTCTATTTTCTTATGTATATATGTATGTGGGTTAAAAAATTGCAAGTATATATATAATTATATATAAATAAGTATGCATACATATGTGTATGTATGCATATGTATTGTAAACACCTGTTTAGGAGCGTGGAGTTTCCATTGAGAGTTTTGATCGCTGATGAGTTGCAGTGCGTTATTCTCTATTAGAGCTGAACAGAGAGCCGTGTGGTTAGGAGCTTGTGATGATACTTGAGGTAATGCGGAGTCATAATATCTCTTCATATCTACAAGTGTAACCAACAAAATATCTGATATCTGAGTAATCAATATCACCATCATATGTAAAATACTAGAGCCATTAAATGTGAAAGGGATAAGTGAGGTAGCAAAACTTACAATGAGCGTAAAAGAGGCCTGATGGGGATCATCCAAGCCTAGGGGGGCCATCGGACGGGGGAAAGAGTCGGGGGGCACAGACTAGCTTAAATTTAAAATGACTGATACGACCAATATGATTTAGCTAATCATATAGAGTTTCTGAAACCTTTTGCTTCAGATTTTTCTCTATGCAAGGATCACCCTATCACCAACAAGTTATCATGCAGCAAATGCTAAGAATGCGCTGCTTTGCATGCATTGTTTATTAAGAATTCCTTGAAATTAAATGATACGCGGATAATCTAATAAACAAACCTTTAGGTACTTTTTTATCCTCAGCGATGAGAGTTGCTGACAGCAGTTCATGACCTCTGAATGGCTGAGTTTTATATTTCTCCTGACAGCAGATTGGAGGTAACCACACCTGCTTCAGCTCTGCCTGTATCCGAGATCTGATAGTGCTGCGTAACTGTACCACACCACCTAAAGTGTGAAAGTATTAAGTAACATGGTCATTCTAAAGTTGTATTTAATCAATTTTAGACTGAAAATAGAGAAGTATTTTGCTACATGATAGAATGATTTAGATTTATGTGCATATCCTATTTGACACATGGTACATAGCAGAAGAGAATGTAGCATCATCAAATGCTTGGATCATTGGTTGCCTCCAAAGAATGTATCGCTTCAAATCCTTCAACTGATGCCAAAAGACTCACTCCCCTTCTGATTTACTATGCTTTTTCATTGCACAGCTACATATTTTATGTGTTGACACAGGCCTGCTATAATAAGGGTCCGATTTTACCTCCCTAACTTCAAAGTAATCTCCACTTTACCAGATTGAGTTTGGTGTTAATATTCTGCGAATAGCTCACCTGCCCCAGAAGTAGAATCATCAGCAGCTCCGGAAGTACTACGTGGTAACTTATCCACTAAGAACATTAGTATCTTCCTAATATCTCCTTCATTTGAGTATAAGAATGTCTGATATCCAACTTCTCCTTTGTAGCCAAGCTCCTGAAGGTCAAGGCACATAAAACATGATATAACGGCATGGGAAGTAGCACAATCACACTGTGCAATGGTAATTATAAGTACTGAAAAACCAGGCATAGTTTAAACAAGTAGTCCGATTTAATTGACAACACAATACAATATTTTAAATTGTCAGTAAGAACAAGTCAAAAGAAACATGGGCCTATTGAAAGGCTTCACAAAGCTACTTACAGTGACCAATGAAGCTAAAGAAGATCCAGCTCTAAATTTCTGAGACATGCCCGGAGGCAGCTTTTTAGGAATATCGCAGTTTGCATTTTTTATTGCCTCCACACAGCCGAGGACAGCCTGGTAAATCAGATCTGCTGTGAATTGGTGTAGACTCACCGTATCGTCATCCACCGCACTGTAATAAATAAAAAGTGCCGCTAGTTGAATGTCACACCAGTACTGATGATCATATTATTCAAACAATATTTATTATCAATCAAAGCAATAGAGCAATGAACTCCCTCATTAAGTGGAGGGATACTAAATTTGGCCACTCAATTTGTTGAGTGGTGCACACTGCATAAGGGCCTCACAAATTGGACACAAAGAAGAGATGAATAGGCTGGGACACATGCACCTTTTGGAAATTTCATTGATTAGCCAACACTGTCTTGATCATTAGTGTAAGAAAAGCCTATCTAGGTATTGGTACCATTATTAGGATCAATGAACTTTAAGTTCATTGTTAGGATGAGAGTATAACCATTGGCTGCTTGCATGGGTGACAAAGTATGCATCACTTACTGGCCATTCAATTCTAGTACTTGTAGAAAGCATAAATTCTTGTTGGAGGGAAACTACAAACAAATATAGGTTTTACCTTTACATAGATAGATTTTTGTTAGTAAAAAAGGAGGGTTATACCAAAAAGTTCGTAGTGCTGCTTATACAAGTAAAGTCTGCAAAAATAGCTCACCATCCTATGGACTTCAGTGAGTGTATGATTATCCTATCCACCTCATCCATAGCTGCTGTTTACTGCCTAGGATTCCAATCAGATGGGTCTAAGTACTGTTTTATTGCTGCAGAATGATGAGGAAGCCAATAATTTCCAAATTTTATTCTTCTTGATAACACCCCTAAGCCAAGAACATAATCTTCTAGGCAAATTATCTGCTATGTTAACAATTCAAGTTGTTACAGCTGGGCGTAGTTGACTCAGCCTACACCTAAACCTTGACCTCAAACCTCTCACTACATCTTTTTAAGGATTTTGGGTTATGAGTTTTTATGTAGTTTTAAACTGAATTTGATAGCCAAAAACTTTGATTATATTTGGAAAGCAGGACTTTCCTTGATTGGTCAATAAATGCTCAGGCCACAAATATTGAATGGAATGGAAGAATAAAAAATATATACTAGTGGAACTACATCAACTTTTGACAGCTTTACAGAACAGCAAGTCCCTCTAAAGTAGCTACACATATATTCATTAGTTTCCAAAGTAATCTGGAAAAGAATAAAGACCTTGGCAACTGGAACAGGTAGCATTATTTACTCTACTCTTCATTTATTTAACACAACTGCAATGTGCTAGATCATTCATAATCATTGATTGAATCAGGGACTAGCTAGAGTAGGTTGGCATCATTATCCTTACATTCAAATGTTGCCAAACATTCATTTTCAATAGTTGAAGCAAGTCTGCAACTCTTGGTTCAAGTTTCTATGAAGGTCTACTCAGACTCTTACCCCACCCCCTCCTAACCAACAAAGCTTGTGAAGAGGGCAGGCTACATCAGGGTTACTTCAGTCAAGGAGTAAAAGACTTTTACCCCTTTCCTCAGTTAGTGTGCTGCATTAAGTGCAAATTCAGTGGTTGAGTGCCCCAGTAGCTGAGTAAGGCCTACTGCAATCATCTCCTGGTTACTCAACTTATGTAGATGCACAAAATACAGCACTGTCCTGCCCACAGGTCTACTCCAAAACCTGGGACTTTGGCAATGTTTGACTGCCCCCTTTGAGTCCAACAGGGGGGCAGTCAAACATCGTCAAAATCCTAGGTTTTGGATTAGACCAGTGGTCCTGCCCTAGTAACTACATCGGCAATCAGACTGACGGATGGTGGTTAAGATGGCGGTTGATGACACAGTTCTGCAGAATCCACCCTATGTAACTTTTACCCTCCCACTTCACTATATAATTAACCCTTTCACTTCAGCTATATAATTATGCTTACCTTCCAGGTATTTACTGATTTACCATGAGGACGGCACTTGTGATTGGAGGCGGTGGATTCCTCGGACAGCATATGGTGGAGAGACTATTAAAAGATGGATGGAAAGTTAGAGTGTTTGATATTATACCTGCCTGGAAGGGTGTGGACGGAGTAGAATATGTTAGAGGTGATCTCTGCAGCCCTGAAGTGAGTCATGTGACCAAACTAGTAGATATTCAACTTTGATGAATAAGGTTGTGATGGAAGGATCTACTTCTCTGTATGATAAGCTCATCCACCGAGAATCTCTCCATATTGAGGCTATAGAATTGATACCATTGTTTATAACTTATTTTCTATCTTCCCAATGACTTCTTCAACTTAACATTAGATTTTGGGCATGTTTTTAATAACAGTGTCGGGAATTGGGGTCCATACTGTTTTTGACAACAGTGTTGGGCATCTCTGACATTTCTATTTCGTCTCTAGATACTGTTAATAATAATGATGATTTATTTTTCTGCAGGATTTGTGTCCAGCCTTGAAGCAGATAGACACGGTATTTAATGTGGCTTCTCCCTCACCGGCATCTAATAATAAAGAGCTCTTCTACAGAGTAAACTTTGAGGGTACTAAGAATATCATCAAGTGCTGCCGAAAGGAACAGGTCCAGGTACGGTTTACGTCAGCTCAAAATTAAATCTGGCGACAATAATATCGACTGATGCTTGGCTTTATTCTATTTGATTTCACTGTTTTTTTTAAAATGTCGAACACAAAGTCATAATTCTTTTGTTTGAAACTCAGCTTGATTCTATTAGTTTTTGACCAACTTCTATTTTGGAATGTTGAACAAAGACTCATACACAATTTTAATTATCAAACTAAGACAAAAATTTAAAAAAAAAGAGATTTAAACATTATTCATGACAGCTTACTTACTGAGTTTGTAATATTTATAGAGGATAGTGTTGACAAGCAGCGCCTCAGTGCTGTATGAAGGAGTAGATTTATCTGATGCCACTGAAGATATGCCTTATGCTGCCAGACCACTAGATTACTACACAGAAACAAAAGCTCTTCAAGAGAAGGTAGAGCTTAGAGTACAAATATCTGAGATCGGTGTTGTTGTTGTTGCGGCGAGTAATAATATAATTTTTTGTCCCAAAAGTGACTACATTCCAATTATGGAGCTTGATGATTACTAATGGTTTGTTGCTCCTGAACTGAAACCAACTTAACCACCGTGACTGCACCACGATTGCAGAGCCCTGAATGATTTCATATTTATTATAAAACGAATTTGGAGTTGTGTGACCTATACATGAGGGAAGCCAACTTCTTGGGTGAAATGCTTAAAGCCTACCCAATTCCATATAATGTAGCAAGAGCCTTACTTTTGTAATCGTAGGCTGGCCAGCGTAGCAGTTGGTAGAAATTTAACCTGGCATTTGAGTGGCAATTCAAGCATTTACTAACCATTTTTAAACTTTCAACTTTATCACTCATATAAGGCTGACATTGTCTATCAGAAGATCAGTACTTCACTAACCCTTCTCCCATTAGTTTTTTTTTCGTCTCATTCAGTTGATCCTGGAAGCCAATGACGACACACTATACACGACAGCTATCAGACCTCATGGTATATTTGGCCCTAGAGATCCAATGCTCGTTCCAGTTACTGTAGAAACTGCTCGCAGGGGAAAAATGAAGTTCATGATTGGGTAAAATTATTTTCTTTATATTCATGTATTTAATAATGCTACTGCAATTAATACCCAATGTTATGTTAACAAGATTAACAAGGTGCTATATTATGAGAATGCTCTAAATATTTGACTATCATAAGACTTGTATTGGAGCTTTGACAAGAATCTTAATTGACCAACTGAAGTGGCTGTGCTGCAGGTAGTACAACTTCACTACAGCTTTCATTCTGTGTCGCAGTGCAGAACCTCAGATACTGATACTTAGTGTAAATCCAGCCTTGTCATGTATCTTTTACAGAGACGGTAAGAACACAGTGGATTTTACTTATGTTGATAACGTGGTAGAAGGACATATATTATCAGAGAAACATCTGGGACCTGATGGTAAAGCCAACGGTCAGGTGAGCTCATCTATACCTATCCTTAGTGATAGATGTGGATCTATTCATCCAACCCAACCTCAGTACTACTTAGTGCTATGGTATACTGACCTCACCTGTCAAAACACCATAAGGCAGTTTCGTGAAAATTTTCAGTAGGCCTAAACCGTATATTAGGTACAGCAATTTAGCAAATGACTTACGGGGTATTCTCAATTGTAACACCCTCGCCAGTTACAGAGTTACAGTCAACACCTTATATAGGGCGTCTGATTACAGTCAACACCTTATATAGGGCGTCTGATTACAGTCAACACCTTATATAGGGGTAAAAAATGGATAAGTTCCTACATTGGCTTATCACTAATTTTTTATTATTCAATTTATAGTTACCTTCTCCTAGTTTTTATATGCGTTGACAACTCAAAAACGTTAAACATATCTTATGTTCAAATTAAGTTCCGCTAAATTCTTTGCATTGCATAAACACCCATTCAGTATTGCTTTCATATAATTCTTGTCTATTCATTCAGGCATTCCATATAACCAACGATGAACCGATATACTTCTGGGATTTCCTAACAAGAATAATAGTTGGTTTGGGTTACCCAGCTCCTAAATACAATCTACCTTATTCTCTAATATACTTTTTAGGTAAGTTATACTCATTTTTGTGTCACGTCCGTGATTTCTTGTGTTAGCCGTGATTTCACAAGACACTTAGTGTGACATTGAAAATTCTATGAAAATGCTTCACTTTTTTATGTAATCAGAAAATAAATTGATACGTAGATTTTTCTGCTTTTGGGTAGGTAAAAAGATGTAGGTAGAAGGTTTGGGATTGTAGTGTGGTTATTGCGGCAAATCTTTGTGTGACCCTGGAGCCGGAGTACAGCTATGAAAAAATACATCAATCACGTCCATGTGAACAGTTCTTTTTTAATTATGGTAAAAAAAGCAGTTTCTGGGAGGAAAAAATGGTCCAGAGGGTGTGTTTGTGGTATAGAGGACAAAATAGATATGCTAATCTTTTTTTGTCAAGATGTGATGCCAACTAAAATAATTACTAAGTACATTGACTTCCAAATTGCTTCCACTGTAATATATACTGACCCCAGAACTGATGCTAGACAAATTAATAAAAGTTCTCGAGTTCTTAGCATGCTCACGTTGATATTCCGATGTTCCAATAACCATGATCACGTTTACCATTGGGTTCAGACCTTAGTGCCTCCCGTCCGACCGATGAACTGGGCGCGGAACATTGCATCAACTCTGAGCAAGACCTCAACCCCTGTCATTGAACTAGTGTTCATGAAATTCCATAGGGAACGGGAGACAACTTCTATCTGATTGATGAATCTTAATCAATTCTATAAATATAGGGTGAAGGGAAAAGTTTGGTGTAAAACAAAGTGAGCTTTAAAACAGCTAGGTGGTATCTTATTCATATCATATGGACACATGAGCTAAATTAATAAAATCTATGTACGCTGCTATGCAAAGACATGTGAGGTAATACAGTTGAAGGTGTACATTGGGAAATATGTTAAAACCATACTTTCCTTCTAATCCCGACTTCCAAATCATTGGAATAGCAGGTTAGTTGAATATGAGTACGAACCATAATTTCAATAAAACATTAGCATAAAT
This sequence comes from Membranipora membranacea, assembly GCA_914767715.1. Classification (NCBI taxonomy): domain Eukaryota; kingdom Metazoa; phylum Bryozoa; class Gymnolaemata; order Cheilostomatida; family Membraniporidae; genus Membranipora; species Membranipora membranacea. Next base: position 971,565 of record OU612075.1, on the reverse strand, counting down.
GATCATAATTAAATGCATGCAGTTTAAATTATACAAATTAATATTTGATGATAGAAATTTTTAAAACTATGCAGCCTTTACAGGCAAAGCTGTACTACGATGTTCTGTGGTAGGTTTTCTGAATTGTAGCAAGTGACGGGGCTGTGAGGGGCGCTGGTCTCTGATCAGCAGTTTAATGCGCCTGGATCCCTAGAAATATGATTGAAAAATGATTTTTATGAAATCTTGTAGTAGAATTCAGTATTATTGTCAATTGTCTTGTTATCTAATAATAGACTCCCAACTCTAATATATACAAGAATAGTATGGTCGCAAATAGATTCAAGCCGGATCTGATCCGTCCTCTCCCATTCCATTCCATGTGTTGTGAAATCGAAAGATTTATCACATTTACGGTGATCATAAGTTCAGAAAGTAGTTCTTACTGCAAGGCTGCAGGATCTGTGCTGGTTTGTGTTAGTTTGCAGGCAGGTCGTACCACGAAAGCCCAGTAGTCAGTGGACTGCAGAGGAATTGAATTCCAACCAACTGAGATCAAAGGCAACCGTTCTGATTAATAGAGCCACCTGGAAGGTCGTTCGATTTGTTATTGCCAAAGTAAATTACCTGCCAGAGGCCTTGTGCAGAAATTTCTCACTACATGACAAAACTATGAAACTCTTCACGAAAGATTTTGGAATTAATTTCAAATTTAATAACCAAACTTATAGACTAACTAAATCTTCCTCTTTCTAATTGACCTCCAAGAACAGTTATGACCTATATAATTTTGACTTCCACAACTGTATTTATGTTTGTTTACAGCATGGATAGTATCGATGATTGCTTGGATAATCAGTCCAGTATTCACCCTCAAATCTACATTCACACCAAGCAGAGTGGCTCTCGCCGGCACAGCACATTACTATAACTGTGGTAAAGCTAAAACTCGTCTCGGGTTAGTATTAAATTTGATGTATTGGGAAACATCAAACTATCTAAATTCAATTACAGCTGATATTTACCCCTCTGGCGTGTATTGATACCTTCACTACCTATAGACAGGTAGGTAGGTACCCGGACATGCTTATAAATCCAGTCATGTCCACAGTTTTTTATGCCAATAAAACATTAAAATAAGACAGATAAATCTTCGGCGAAGGTCACGGTTAATTTTCTGAGATTATTGACTTAATTATGCTCAACATTTAGGGAATGAGCAAACCTGACATTCATCACATCAATGGTTGGCGGTCACTCTTAATTCCAGTGATGTCATTAATTCCGTAATCTATCATTATTATAGACAGAGAAAGTGAATTAAATGTTAATCCTGTTAAAATGTAGATTACAATCAAGGGGCTATAGTATTATGTAATATCAGGAGGGACAGTCCATTTTTCATGAATATTTTTAATTATGTTCTGGTGAGTTTTGAGTTTTTACAAAGTGCTTGGAAAGCATCGCCCAGCAACAACATTCCTTACATTTAATATAAATGAGGCGGGTAGTGTAGTGGTGAGGCCCAACCTTTTTCGTAAAAGAGCTGATACTATTGGTATCGTAACTAAAATACAGAGGTCCAAACATACATTTCTAAAACTACCTACAATTACATTATGACCTCAACCACCATTTCTATTTAGATGTACTCTATAATAATATAGCTTCTCATGTTAGTCCATTCCATGGAGTTATTATATACTAAATATATAATAACTCCATCCCATTCTCTGAAGGTTTTTAATCTGAGAAGGCTGCTCAGGATCAGGTTTTTCTGTCTCATTGAATACTAAAGAAGAAGAAAATAAAATCCATCTGAGAGATTGACCAAATAACCTAGTCAATCACTCCGGCCTTATTAATGAGTTAGTGTTTGTCGATATTATAAAGTGTATATGGGCATATCGTTGAATTGTATTAAATCTATGATATATTGTCTAATATTAATGTATGATTGTTTCAGGTATAAACCCATAGTTCAGCTTGATGAGGCAATAAAGAGAACAATAGCCAGTTATCCTCATCTTAGAGCCGAGAAAAGCTAACACCCCCAGTCCCCCACCATGTGTGCTAAACTCTAGGTAATAAAAGAAGACAACTCTACTAAGAAAGAGCAGACAAATCCGAAACGAAAAATTGTTAAGAATTGGAACAATGGAGATCTCATTTGATGAGGAATTTGCTTATTAACTTAATAAGGTGGCCTAATTATTTTAATTAATCCCCTTTTGTTATGGGTAGCTGAGATGACATAAACGTGTTTTTGTTTTCTTGTTAGTATGATTATATAATTTTTATCGAGCGGTAATTTTCAATCGATGCGATCAAAGCGCAGCCGCTAAAAATCCCGAAAGTCTTTCATTCATACAGGGAACTAATGATCAGTTAAATCTGTACCGGGAATCCATCTGACCCTATAATTCTGATTTTCAACGGTTACTCACAATCTATTATAGGTTAGCATGTACTTAATTATGTGTCTTATTTATCTAATGAACATATCAGAATTTGACTGATTTTTTACCTTATAGGTTCTGTTACTATCTATCAAGGTTTACAAAATATCTTTTATATCAATATAAACATATAATATTAAATTTAATTCTTCTCCCAACCTGGATTTTTATTATTGCAAGGAAACGGAAAAATGTTGAACTGTACCCCCCCCCCCCTTCCCTTTCGTTTGGTAGGCTTTGTCTTGATAGATTGACCAGTCACGATGCATGTATGTATGGACATAATGTTCTAAGACCTAAATCTATATATTTATCCCAATCTCTACATCCCCTAAAGCACTCTTTCAGCCTCACCAGCGAGTTGGTTATATTGAGTATGTCTATACAATGCTAAGATTAATCAGTCAAACGACCATATCCTGGTCTATTGTCAGTGTGATATTTCACACATTAATATAAACGTATCTATGTTGTGAAGTATGGGCATGTGCCACTCTATCGATAACAACATGACAAGTGCAGCTGTCCTATCTGAAGGTCTGATCCATAGACGTTATGATCTGACTGCAAGCGAAGCACCTGACCGGCTCATGCCTTCTCCTACCGGCACCCAAATCCACTCGTAAATTGCCTTGTTTCTCATTTCTGTCATAATGAAGTGTGGCCGTTGTTGTAAAATGTCAAAAATTATGCCGACGACAAAATTTCCGACGCCGGTTTCTCCAAAACGATGAACCAGATTCATGGAGAATATGGTGTGTTAGTGTAGGATTTTAGCGCCACGTAGATGACTTTCATATTCTGGAGATGAAGATGCAAATTAAGTGCCACCTATAAAATTCATTACCCAAGCCGGTCTAGCCTATGCGGTCATTGATTGGTTTTTTGCTTCAAGTTTTTGAATATTTCAATTATAAAAATACAAGTTACAGTATTGGATAAGATATTAGTGACAATACTATGCATTAATTTTCAATTATGAGCTGTCTTTTGATAAATGTCATGGGTCTAAAGTCCTACTTTGAACACGATAGGAAGAGAAGAACACTTGTCATACCTGTGATGGCCATAGCCAAGCTGTTATTAGCATTTCAGCAATTTTAAACAAAATTCAATTCATTTCAATAGGTAAGCCATAAAAAAATTTAAATAATTTATCTTCAGGTCATTATGTTGGGAGGTAATGGCTATTAAAAGTTTCATCTCAATTTTGACCAGGCATAAATCTTTCTATAATAATAATGTTAATTAATATTTTGACCTAAGGTCTATTTCAGCTGTGAGGTCTGCTAGTAACGAATCCTGTTTGTGCATGAATTTTTTTATTATTGTAAATGCATGTTGCCATTGAGTTTGAAAGACTCTCCTCAGACAAAATTCATCAACCAGCATTGTTGGATTGCGACAACAGTAAAAAAAACGATCTGTACAATATCCAAGCTCACATAACCGGTTATCATGATTTGCCATAAAAAACATGATGCAAAATCCCCCTTAAAATCTTACAACACTGAACAAAATAAATAGAAAATAAATATTGATTTGGGATCTTTATATTTGGTGAGAGGGTTTCTCTGTCAGCGTCAGAAAAATGGAAAACAAGATCATTGGAACGGTTGGAAATTTGTATGTTTAGTGTGCCGTGTCACGCTTTAAATTGTTGTGAAACACCACAAAGTGAAGCGACAGGGCCCATCAGAATTAAGCGTTATACAATCTAGTATAGAACACTTTAGGAAGATATTAAAGTTTCAGAGCAGAGCCAATTAAATGGCTAAAAACTTGTATGCACATGACAACAGAAAAAGAGAGATAGGGCTGATAAGAGGGGGAGGGGAGGGTTGGGGGGATTTGTACATAGCACAGGGGACAAAGCTTTTTAGATTTTTAAGATGAAATAGAAAAAAATAATCTAATTTGATTGTACACGTAGGTCAGCGGTATAGTATATTGTGTAGGTCTAGAAGTGCACTAGATAGCCTGAGATTTATGTCTGCTAGGCTATCCAGTAGTTAGGCTGGATCAAGGAGCGTCCTCCTATCGTTGTATCCTTCTATATCGCGATGATTTCCGCCTTTTTGATTTGGATGATTTGTGTCTAATAGGATTATCGTCAAATAATTCAAATGGATTTGAATCTCCTAAATCAATGAGCATTGATTCTCGGAAGTCTACGTTTTCAGATCCCCCAGATTTGGGTGATGCCTTGGATAGCATCGTTTCTATTGAGTCTAGAATATTAGACAGTTGGTCTCTTTTTTGTTTGTCTTCGCCTTGGCGTAGTCTGATCGGTTCAGACTTACCATTGCCAGCGCTATCAGGGCGAGTATATCTTTTCTTGCCTCCTTTTCGTTTGTGTGCTGGTACAACGTCAATAGGAGGGACTATGCTCCCACCTTGAGCATGGATGCCCTGAGTCATGAATCTAGATGATCGATGCTTAGTTGTCATTGCTGAACGCGGTCTTCCACGTTTGTTTAAAGCTATATACCATTTGACTGATTTTTCTGTGTTGTTAGGGTGCTGCACACTGTAATATGTATTCCAGGATCCCGCCTGCCTATCTACCTCCTCATAAAACTCACATTCACTCGTCTTATGCATCTGTAACGAAAAATAACAGGAGAAGATAAGTCAACATGCTACAAAGATGCCATCAATTTAAACGGAAAAACCTATTGTATAAAATTCATTCACACTCGTAGCAGACGCACCTAATGTGGTCTTGCGGTAAAGAGCTATGTATGAATGATACTCTTAGTAATGTATATTGAACTCCTAATTTGTCTGGCAGCGTAATGTGAGATGAATTCCTTACCTACTAATCTTGTTATCGTGTTTACTTATCATACTCTGCTTAATTACATACTCTCGCTGCAGTGACTCACAATTTTGACAGTTCTGAACTTCTTTCCTTTCTAACAATTTGATTCAGCTTCCAAATGATGTCATTTGTAACTTTTCCTAATTAAATCCTGGCCATGTTGTTTACCAGTGTTTACAATGATGATTTTATCATTTTGCAGTTTGTTTCTCACCAAACTTTCGTGTTCTTACTGATATTGTTATAAGATATTGAGACTGAAGACCAAGTCGTCAGGTTTTGATGTAAACTAGAACTGACAGTAATGCTTTGAGATGGTTATGGATATAGTAATGATTGCCTTAACTGGCTCGTGACTTTGTGTTAAGTTGGTTTTGGGTCTTGAGGGATTTTTTATCAAAATGTCAGTTTGTCTTGTTTGACATACTAATGTCTTGTTATTTAGTCAACAATTACCCAGATCTGTCTGGTCTACTGGCTGTACTCTTTGCCCTTGCTGAAATGCTGCTCGCAGCGACTAGCTGAAAACCTAACGATGCTGCCAATGATTGCCTTGATCTGCAGCAGCAGCAGCTGAACCACCTGCATACTAATGAGGTATGGATAAGCCGCAGTGACTGATAGACACGGATATTAGGTGTTTATCTGATATGTCGTGAGCCCTAGGAAGATATTGGACAAGATTATAAAAGTGATCGAGGAATTTAATCCCAAATTAGCATGTTTTGAGTCGGAGTTATGAGGGAGTTTAACACGGTAATTGTCTCATTTTGAGAGAGTTGAGGATGTTAATTTGTGTCTAGTAGGCCAGCTTCTGCCAGTTTTAATCAGTTGACTGTTTTGAGTGACCGCTCTACTACGTCAGCGTTTAAAACGATGACCCCCACAAGCGAGCGAAATCCTCAACTTCACTTGACTTTCTGGGGGACAGGAAACTAAACGGATGTTATGGCCAGCAAAACTATTTTTGATAACATGATTTGGACAATATTCAATCTCAGGGTCAATGGCACCCTTACAAATTTGGTGGTGGTTAAAAATTGAGATTTCTGTCTTCCCTCAGCTAAAAATACGATGTGTTTTGGTAAATTGACTAAATTATTCATCAATTGTTTGCTGTTATGATTTATTTAAATTTGATTGCGATTCTAATTGTTGGCAGGCTATTTTATGATTTGTGTCTGCAGGTATAGCTTGTTAGAACAGAGGTGGCTTGTTTATGATCGACCCCTCGTATTGTATATAAGTCGCTGACAGCTTTGAAATGTGTTGGACGCCGACCAGAAGACACAATCTCTCACTGTCATGTAAGATTATGTGAAAATGTGTGAAATAATGGGCTTTTCACAATAGTTTTACGGTTTCGTTAACCCCACAATGATTCAATGACGGTTGTAAAATTAATTCCATCTACTTAGAAGACTGTTTGGCACCAGTTTTCATCTACAGCAATTCAATGAGAGTTTGCGACATCATGTGTAGGTGGTGCCCAGTATCTTGCTGCTTGTAGTATTGTTCTATAAGTTGTGAATCAATTTGTGTTTATACAGTAAGTTCTTGATTTGCCCATGTAAATTTCGGGTCCCAGATATAACAAGGAAATTACAAATTTCACATGGGAGCTTTCCATCTTGTTTCCTATTCTTAAGTAGCAGCGATATGTAATCATCTGACCTGACCACGAATAACTGAACTAAGATTGAGTTACATCACTAATGGCCTGTGTAGTTTTGAAATGAGGCAAGGTGAGAATTGAGATCTTGTTGATAGAGAGATCAAACATATTTCAAGCACTTTTCATGCTTCATGCCTGGAACAGGAATTTAGTGTTTATTTTTTTACCAATCTTGAGTGCTTCTGGAGACAAGCGGTTCTCCAGGCTTTACCAGACTCTCAACTCTCTAGAGCTTACAATTTTGGCTTCACTCAAACTAACGTTTTTGTTGAGTTTGGCATTTGGTTGACCGACTTACTGTCTAGCACAGACTGTGATCTTGACAGCAGACATGGTTAACATTGAGTTACTTTATACATGGATTTTAATAAAAATAGATTCCCACTGAGATTGACCCGTGATGCAATTTTCTTAAAGATTTCATTGGAAGCAACGCATAACAAATCAGTTACACGACCAAACACCCGTAGAAACCTCTGAGCAGACGCTGCATTTCAACTCGTGTCAGGTCTAGGGTGTTTTTACAGTTTTCAAGTGCATTGTGGGAGCGCTAAACTTGAAAATTGCATTATGGGAGTTGGAGTCGTTGCATGGGTACTTACACTTCCGTAAAGTTGACCTGTGTGATTCATACATAGCCACATACGGCTCTCCACGCCTCTAATCTCAACTCGAGGATTGTCTCGTTTACTTCGAGGAGTTGTCCTGTATATACTCGACATCCACGTAACCATCGTAGTTATAAACTCCAACATGGCTGTAAACACAAACAAAAACACAAACTTATTAAGTTACAATTATCAACTTACACTTATTAACTTACAATTATAAACACACAATTAATAACATACACTAATTAACTTGTCTAACTGATGACTTTTTATTAAAATTACATCATAATTATGGAATCAATCAGCAAATATAAATAACCAATCGATTGATCAGTAGTGTTATTAAACTGAAGCGGCAAAGAAGCGGCAAAGCTATTGAATATGCTGTCAATTATATAAAATTGGCGGCGAGCGATTAAACCGGATATTTGATATTTGAGATAGGTATCTTTCATCTTCATGACGGCCAGGTACTTGATCAATGGAAAATTTTCACTTTCGCGTAACGCGACAAATTGATGAATTGAAGTCTGCGTTACGATTGTTTTTATGCAGACGTTTTGGTTCACTTGCTGCGCAACCAATACTTGTTTGCTAAAACATACGTAAATAATATATCTTACGTAATGGCTTATTTCCATAGGTTTGAAGAGTGGCAATTAACATTTGATCACTAATTAGCCTGCATTGTTAATTAAACTACACTAGCCTGACAAAGCAGAAAATCAGAGCTAAATTAGCCGTACAATTGTCTTATTATGGAATGATAATTAAAAATTGTGCCATTTCTTTGGTACTGCCTCATTAGTGACGATTAGACAACTGATTGTCATATATAATACAATGATGATCATGATTATAATAATTACAATAATTAACTGCTGATCAATAAAACATAACTTGGAGGTTTTTGTGCCTGTTCCACTGTTGTGGACTGATATGTTTTGAAGTGATTGTTTGACGATTGTTCAGTGATTTATGAAATCACTGCACAAGAACAGCACATATTATCGATGATGAGCCACGGCCCATTTTTACATCAAAATCACTATGATAATAACAAAATACTGTGCCCATTGTTGTTTGCAGGGCCCTGAAACCTCTCTATAAAATTTATCAAGTAACAGTGGTTAGGTAGAAATGATGGTCTCAAAATGACATGACCTTTCAAGTGCTTTCTGTTTTCATGATTGATGGGTAGTTTTTGTCACAAAATTATGCGTTGTGATTATTAATTTTACATTATTTAGGAAACGGTAGTTACGTAACAATTTGATATATTATTAATAATTCTCCATCAATTTATCAACTGTTGATAAGATATAATAAATCATTTTGTTTCTGAGTGTAAAACATGAGGTCTTTTCATAGGTCACAGACGTAGACATTATATAGAGGGCGCGCCATATAAACTGTAAGCAGGCTGTTGCCCTGATAATGTCCTTTCACCAAGTCTCTGACACTGAGGTACGGAGAGACAATGCTTCTCTGACATCCTGATGGTAACTATGCATAAATTTGATGCACTTTCCCCACAGTTTTAAGTTTCAACCACATTCTAGCAAAATGGTTAGGTTAACAATTTCAGTTCACCACAGTCCTTGTCATATCTTGTCTGGATAACACGATTATTCAAATGTCTTTCAAACTCATTTTGGATCATTTTACTTCCAAACCTCTATTGGAGCTACTGGCAGACAAGTTTTGACTATTTGGAGTCAAAACACCATTATATCAAAATTATTAAAATGATCAAAAACGGGAGTTGTCTTCGCGTTTTACATATTAAGATAGTTGTAACAAAGGAACATTCCCATACATGATTCAAACTGTGCTCTGACGTTAGAATGACATGATAAGTTCTCAAGCTCAGAATTTGCTCATGATGAGAATGATTTAGACTTTCTGTTTGATTTTCCATTTTCTCAGCAACTTGTAGAGCACTCAAACACGTCTTGAGACTGAGGATTTGCATAATCTCTACCTTCAAGCTTGACATCAAAAAATGGCTGACAGAGTCACGAGTTGTATGGCACCTGCTGGTGCATGTCAACAGATCGCTGGCTTGACACCTCCAGTCAAGTGTGCTCAGATAGAGTCATTGGTGGGCAGGCTAAGTGACCTTGAAACTAGTATCAAAATGTAGTCTTGAATTCAAAATTTTGTTTGGAAATTTTTAGAGAAATATGTAACATCAACACTGAAATTTCTCCCCATGTGGTTGCTGAGAGGTCAATAACCACTCCGATCAAAGCAGTCAATATTTAGCTGATCTTACAAGACGCGTATTGCAGGAGGTCCCAATTTGTTTGCTCAAAAACTAGGAAATATGTGTAAAATGCTGTTAGGAGAAGTTCTTGAGTGTTTTAGCAACATTTTATATCAACTTCTATAAATATTGCATGCACACAAATCTATTGTTTACGCACACATTCCAATCTCGAAAGATGCTCAACAGTCAGATATGCTAGGAAATATCCTCTGGAGATATTAGGTTTGTTTTGTCGCGTTGGATAAAAGCTCATGGATGAAGAGTAACATACCAAAGATTACAGTATAATAATTCTAATAAAAGCTTATGGTGCGAGACTAACATACCGGAGATACCAGTGCCATAAGAATACAAACTTACCGTATTTACTCGTTGAGCTGTTTGATGTTGTCTCCACGCCGTTTACAGTGCCGTTTGGCCAGATGTGTAAGGTAAATCCAGTCCTAGAGTTCATATATTTTATTTGATCTGGACTTCGCTTCTTAAGTAATGACTGAAGCTGGTGTTCCTGACGCTGTAAAGTCAATGGTGGTGAGGTGGCTAGGTGTTGTTTGTTGTTGATGAGATTGTCTGCTAATCCTCCCAGGGTCGGAATGATGGGTGGTGCTAAGGGAGATGTAGTCGTTAGGGCCGATAGTGGAGCGGCGTATGTAAGTAGGGGTGCAGCTCCAATTAATACTACAGCTGTCGCCATAAAGAGTCTACAGAAGGCACAGTGAAGCCGGGCCGGCAGAACTCTGCTGGCCTCGACGACGATCGTGCTGCTGAGAGAAAAACGACGTTACGTTAATCGCTGCCAGTCTGTTGCCTGTTTGTCTCTGTTGCTATCAGCTCTATGGGTTGTGTAATAAGTGACTGTTGAAAGATTATAGTGGTGAAGAAAATGCTGCCGGTGTTTTTATAGGCTGCCGATGCCGTATAGAATCTTTGTATCAATTCGATGAATGGGATGAGTAGAAGAAAGACAATAGACAGCGCTTGTTTTCTTGTTTTTACACCGAGATTGAGCTAATTGTTTATTGTGAATATCCAATAAGTATTAATTGATGGCTTTGTCATCCGATTTGTTTAATAATGCGAATGATGCACCCGTCTAATTGAGCCGTTAAGGACGATAATATTTTTAGACTTTTTCTTAAAAGCCGCCGTAATTGGGACTTTTGTCTCAAAATTCGTAATTAGAATCTTGCTTAATGGGGTAGAAAATTATATCCAATGTTCGGATCGTTCGCTCATCAAGAAATCTACAACGAGAAAAGAGTCAGTGTGTAGAGTAATTATTATTTGAATAAAAGTAAATTAATTCTTTGTCAAAAGTTTGCTAATTATGTCTAATGTTAATTAACATTTGGGCTAATTAGCTTTTTTTACAAAAGAAGTCAAGTTAATTACATAGGTAAAGCGTTAACCATCAAGTATGCACTCGGCATGAAGCGCGGCATTGTCAAATGAAGTAGATCTTCAAGTGAAATAAAGTTATCAGTTTGCCGGCTGTTGGCTGCTGGTAATATGCAGTACTTTATATCATCCTGTGCCTCGCTTTCATTTGGATAACCTCTCTCCCACACTGTGTTATGCTGGACGTTGGTTTAACAGTTTTTTTGGATAAATTTACTGCAAGTCTAATCCAACAAGTATGGTTCAGTCATAAGCCTCCCTCAGTGCTTGATGTATTTCAGCAAATTTTCCATGTTCTATGATTCATAAAAAATCAACCTTTCGATAACTTTGCACGAATACCCAGTTAGCTTCATTCAGTTTGTAAGACGCCAACTTATACTCTAACAAGGCCTCTCTGTAAACGCATCGCTCCTGCAGTTTAGTGAAATGTATTATTGTGCAGCGCTACACACCGAAAGGCTTGTTTTTCTTGCTGACTTAATTGAAATATTTACACGGTGTCATGCTGACTTAGTAATTACAAGCATCAGGCTGATTGCTGAATGTTTTCTTCTCAAAAAGTTTACATTCATTCAATCCAGGGTAGCTGTGGGGGTGATTCTTAGCCTGTGATCGTAAAAAGTATCGGTGATATCAGTAGTGGACTCAGTCAGAGGAGCCCTGGCGCTATTGTCATAGGAACTAGGGCAACAAAAATACAGACTTTTAGTTTATCAGTAAGTTAAATTGAAACTTTCCAGAATTGTAGCAAAAGTGACGCAACAAAGCATATAATTGTGGAAGTGACTATTTGCGGCGGGTTTCACAATCTAGCTGATCATGCTTAATAAAGGCAGTAAGACGTCAAGTTGGCAAGACAGTCGGAAACTGTCTAAATCTTCTTTGGTTCTATAGGATATTGAGTAATTGAAACTAACTAAATACAATATGCATTGCCTATTAATGTTTATGTCCTATTTAGGTACTTTTTGGCATTAAACTGTCTGTCAGAAATTGGGGATAATCAAACTGATGCCACGTGAAAAATTAATTCATCATCTCATTGAATGTATACTCCAATTTTGACTCTTCCTCAAATACCAGGATTTGTATAATTTTGACATTGAGGTAAAGAATTACAATACATACAATTATCTTATCGTGTCATGTCATTCCGTGCCTTCCACATTTTTATTTATAATTATTTTATAAATTTTTCCGCATGGTGTTTCCCTACGACTCAGTTCATGACTTGATAACTTTGATCATCTCCAAGGAATGTGTCATGTAATGGTTCACTCACTGTAGAATATATTATTTAGGATTATTTAGTTTCCTAGCAGAGCTATGCGTGTCGGTTTGCTAAGAAGAATCCATTCATGGAATTTGTGGAAGCACAACTCCTTACCTTTTCAGCAAGCACGCAACCAATTTTAAGACAATACTTTTGATCACTCATCAAGTTTGAGCCTTGTGACACGTAAGCATGATATGATGTAAGAAACTGAATTCTCAGAAAATCGTAAGAACTTTCCGCAAGATAAAAGAACATTTGAAGCACAGTAAACTAACTCTTACAAGTCACTTAATTTAATGTTTTGAGGTTAAAATTAGCAATAGAAACCTAATAGGTCCTGGTTCATAAGTAGAGTGACGCTCAAAGTCAGTCTCGTAAAACATGACTAGTAAGTACTTGCGCCAGAAGGGGAAGACTTGGAGAATGAAACTTGTCACCAGGGGACCACAGGAATTCTGACATATGATGCATTGACTAATTCTGTTGTCACGTAGACTATTGGTGAGACATGATCAATCTACATTTTGGAAGATTTCCTGAGCATGAAGAATTCCTGCGTCAAATCAATTTGGCAGGAATTTGTTTGGCCATACAAAAACAGGTACCAACGTATAACTCCTACGCCAATCCTTATCATTGATGCCTCTATACACGCCAAGGCTCATTAATGTAGTATTATTATAAAACACCTAAACGCGACAAGAAAGAAGAAGAAAGGCGTCTGGCTCAATTAGACGACAGTATTGTGACTGGCTCGTGATCAATGTCATAGTTTTAGGTCTTACTCCTCAAACTCGTGTTGTGTAGTAGTTAAGAAGATGATGAATAACCCTATTGTCTTACGGCTGTGTAAAAAGCTAGTCAAATTGTTTACCTGTAAAAAAGAGTGCTTTGTACTGGCAAATGTATACAAACAGGCGTTGTCTTATGTTTATAATGTGCTGTCAATGATCTTCAATTAGCAGCTCAATGTTTGTGATGATTGTTAAGTTTTTGGGGCTGACCACAAAGTTACTATTTGTAACATATATCTACCGGGGGCCAAGCCGCGGGGACCACTATTGGAGTTGTATTATGAGTATGATCGTCGTTACTGGGCATATTTCTTCTATATTACAATGAACCGAACCGGACAAAACTTGCTATGTGCTAAACAAATTTGATGATACTTGCCAACAGTTTTGATTAATAGTATTTGGTTGTTTAGACAAAGTTGCATTGCCTTGACTCAAGCTCACCTTGCTACACAGTGATATCATAGTGTTATTTATATACCTGCTTTATGGGAATGTTGTACCACAGATAGGCCATGCCTAGACGTTACTGAAGTGTTATACATAATTGTTGATATTGATAATGCCTGAGCTGTAATGAGATCTAGGTGTAACAAAATACCTTTTCTGATAAGATAGTCTCTGCCTCAGACGTATGGCTATACTTTAGAGCTAGACAGATGCCATTGAACCCACCTACAGACTGCGCACCAACCCCATAGGTTCCCATCAGCTATCTCGTGTTATATTTAAAGTGTATTAGCTGCTGGCGTCATCGGAATGCTGATAATTTCACCTGATTTCCAAACCTATCTTACCAAACTATTTCAAGCGTTTCCATGGCGAAACCTATTTCTCAAGAACTTAGATTCAAATTGCTGGGGGCATTGTAAGGAATATTACCACTATTTTTACGTGTTACAAACCAAAGACCCCACAAGAAATCCTCCGGCAGACCTAGCTAACACCCAGGCGGATGGTGATGTTAATAGATTTGCCTATTCTATACACATAGTGTAGTGTGTATTGCTTGTTGTGTAGAGCGGTATTCATACCATTGCCTGATGGTGACAGATTGTCACTTAATCGCCACACTACATCCTGTAGCTGTGTGAAATCCATTGATGATTTTACTGAGCGTTTGCAAAGCTTTGTTCTAAAGAAAAGTTCACTAGCAGTTTCAAACCCTATCATCATCCGATAATAACAGGGGAGAGACCAGTAAGACAGCTAAAGAATGTTATTTCACGTAATGGTTTTCGGCCTTCTCGCATATTTTGAGCAAACAATGACATCTGTAGACATTTTTGCTTCTGAAAATAGTTTAGCTATACGGGACTGGTCAACAGGAGACAGGACACGATCATAGCCAAATATTCACCTATGACGTTTTTTGCAACCATAAATCTTTGTAAATCAATCACCAATCGATCATCTATAGGATTATTTGATTAATTCCAGTCGACTTTCAAATTGATAAGGTGATTTACTGCATGATGGCATAAGAGAGAACAACTAATTTGACAAATGGTCGTATTGATGCTCCCTGTGTCTAATATTCTAATAATAAGATGATATAAAAGCTCATTTCCTGCAATTTTGCGTGACTGGTCAAAGCTTTCTTTAATTCTATCAGCTGGATGGAAGTCTGATATGACTTATGGCTGCTCACACCTCTCGATTTAGGGATGGAGGTTTTTAACAATGGCTGAAGAGAATGGTGTGATGAAATTAAGACAATAGGTCGTACATCAAAATGAACATTGGAGGTCTTTGTGGGGTTGACTCTACCTGAATGACTTGACTGACATTTCCTTGCCACAAAATTTCATGATAAATCTTCAATTATCATTCCAGCAGAGTGCAAGTTTTGGTGCAATCCAATGGTATAACTAGATCGTTTCCCGTTTTCGCATGTGACCTCTGTAACCTCTGACCTCTACAGAGTAACAATCTACCCTGTAATCAAGCTGCTCCAACAACTACCTGGTAATTTTGGCACGCCCGAATCGTTTGTTTGTTTCTGTTGGGTACTTCTAACAATCTTCTATATGTTTCCTCAGCCATGGCTGACTCAGTATTGAAGGGCGGTCACTTTGCTCTTTCCTGGAATTTGCTGCCAATCTATTTGTGTTGCCAGTAAAGTTATAATAGGTGCTGATGCCAAATCTATGTACACCAATACTTTTAACAGTTGATTACATCTGGGTTGAGATGTCAGTGTGTTTCCTTCTCATGTATTTTGTTAGAGCTGCCCAGTATCAGATGAACTGATAGTTTTTTTTACAGCCTTTAGAGGTTTATTCTATTGTTACTTTCCTGTGATTGTCTTGCTCATGATGTGGTGACGTCATATGTATAGGATGGGTGACCTGTATCCTGTATATGGACGTTACTAAAATTACCAAAATAGACTGTGGAGACACGGTCTGCATTGATAGTTCCTATTAATTTTAACATGGTCCATTTTTATGTGGCCTTGAGTTTTAATCCGCAGATAACCCGAGTTCTCAAAGTGGTTACGGGTAGAAGATAGGACTCCTCCCTTATCCGATGAGTGTACCAGCTATTCAGTTGGCGTAAATACTTCTCTTCAAGAAGCATGGATAGAAACAATGTCTAATATAGTCCACACAAGGACAGGAGAACCATATGAGTTATAGTGGTGCTGCAGCTGCAAGCCATTGAGAATTATCAGATAACTTGGAGATCTAGATTTGCTCATCATCTCAATACATGATGGCACTGTGTCAAGTAGGTATCAATGGTTGTAATTAAATAAATGACAACCATCAACCAGCTCGTTATTTCCATCTTTACCAAATTCCTCCTGGGCCACATGACACTCAATTGTGTACAGTTTTAACATGTAGGCACAAATTTCCATCTGCCTGGTACAAATCCAAACCCTTGGCTTAGAGTTAACCCTTGGCGCAAATAATCTGCTGCCCTACCCCCCCCCTCACCCAAAGTCTAATAGGACTGTATCTATTGAAGTGGTTATTTTTTTATTTTAAGCAGATCCGGATGAAAATGTTCTTTTCTGTTGTATTACAATGTTGCTGAGTTTGCGTCAATTTTTTTAATGGTCACCTTGAGGCGTGAAAAACTGATCTGCTTCATTAAGTTGTGATTACATAATCATAAATGTTGACATTAAAAACTGATTATAATTGAAATTTGAGTCAAAATCAGGCTTTGTTATAACTGCTATATGTATCAACAGGCTTTTTTTGCCTCAAAGTATCAGTGATGAATGAGCTTGTCCATATGTTTGACGGGTTTTGGCGGGAGCACAGGTTCATCGAAACCTTTTGTATGTGATTATTGTCAAACACTTTCGATCAGAATAAACTGTCACCATCAATCATTAAATTACAATATAGAATGGCATTTTTATCAGGTGAATTCATCTTACACCAAGATATTAATAATATATGTCATTTATTACTGTACTAAAATTTTTCCATCAAGTTTTTGATGATACATTTCAAGGTTTTCAAGAAAGTTTCTCTCACTACAAAGCAGAGTCGATCCAACTCTTTCTCTGAGAGGTCTAAGCTTAGATATTAAGATCAGGATTCAACCAATGTTGGGAAGCCAACACAATGATGTCAATCAAATTCTGACATGTATATTACCATTGTCTATAATACACCATAACTCTTTACACGACGTCAGGAAGCCTTTAGCATTATAACAATATGCTCCTAGTTAACTATGAGCGATTATTAATACAGTGAACTTGTGTCATCTGTACGTTTGACTCAGGAAACACAGGGCAACACTCTCCCTCCAGTCTCTGTTATAGCACTTATTGAACTGGACTTATCTCGCTGAAAGTACTTGTTTTTGCTCAGATAAAAAAAAATCTTTATTTTTTGTTGATTAGGAAACATAGTAAGATTTGCTGCATGACGCAAGACAATAGGGAAATCCAAGCACATGCTCAGGCCTGACAGATATTGCATTGGTGATAAGTATAGTATAGTATAGTAGAGTAATCTATTTCACCAAGCACTTGCAGGCACTTGTCATGGGCTTGAATTTTCCTATGATTGACTTTCTAAGAAAGGAGACATGGTGCTATGCTAATTTGTGTGTTATATACTTGATAGCTGCAACTCTAATTGTACAAATTTTGATATCAAAGATTTCTAGACAGTGTTTATTACAAATTTATCACGGCTATGTCAATAGACAATCTCGGGTAAATATAGCTTTTCCCTTCTTGTGAGCGAGTAAATACTCAACTGCAGCAATCACTTGTAAACGATACATAGCAGTATATCGTTTTATTGATAATACGAATTCCTTTCTTATTTTACTTTTGAGAAGCTCATGTCTGGGACTGGTGTTAATGTACCCATAACCAACACCTTGCCTATTCCTCCAACAGAATGACATTACTAATTTTAGCTAGTTGGCTTAATGACTTTATTTATGACCAAGAACTGTATCGATGCTTCGCTTATCTCATAATATGTTTATAATATGCACGAGCGTGATGCCCGCATTTCTTTAGGCATTTCTCACAACGAGCCAAGGTCTGAGTCAAAACCACACATGACATGGTACTGCCTAGATTGGGACTCAGAATATACACAATGTAAACCAGCATAAAATTCTCCAATCAAGTATCCCACCCAACATTTATTATCTAGTTTTGTACTTCAGACTTACATGCAGGTTTAGATTTAGGTGCTCTGCTTTAGAGCTATATTTTGACTGATGGTGTTCTGTGACAGTTTGCCTCTGTCATCAGCTAACCATCAAAGTTTTGTCTAGCCTTTAACTCTGCCTTTTTTGTCCATGATTTGTGCTCCTAATTGTCCCAGGTAACAGGTGTACTGTTATGAGACTTTGTAGGGTTTTATGTCTTATCTCTTGTTAATCCCTCATCTCAGCTGTCATAATCTTTGACCTAACCCTGGGATTAAATATCCAAATTCCTCTTAACTACATCCCAGTATAGAACAGCCCAGCCATCTAACCAAAGATTATAAATACTGTCAGATTTCTATAGATTTCATAATCAGAATCCTCATAATTTTGGGTACTTAAAATATACAAAATGAGGCATAACACAATGACAGGGGGAATCAAAAACGAGATCTGGCCATAAACTTTTACGCTCCGAACAGATCAGATTAACCCGTCCAGGGATATAGAAACCCTACTCATTGTTATAAGGGTCAGATTTACTCCTGCTTTATCACATCTCCATCTAATTTTGTAATTGCTGCATGCTTATTTTGCAAGTCACATTTTCAGCTGATGAGAGATCGGTACATATTTAGTATCAGGCTTTGATTGAAACCCCATCTTTACCATGTGAAAACATATAACACAAACTACTAAACAAGTTCATTATCTGTTTGATATCATCATTTTTTATTGAGGATTATGCATACCTTTACCTCAGCAGTTTTTTGTTTTGCAACTTTCTGTGGCAGGCAGGCGATTGATTGACAGGAGAGTTTACACCACAACTGTATAACAGAGAGTGACTTTTAATAGCGTGTTGTCTGTACAAAGTCTCCTCTCTGTTAGTTAGTTAGTCACTCAGCTAGTCAGTCTATCACATGGTTGCTATTTCAGACCAAAATTTCACTTTAGAAAAATTAGTATCCCCGTAAATTACCGATGGGTTTGAAATATTTCAAAAGTTTCACCCGTAAATATAATTTTAAACTATTCTAGTTTTTTCGCATATTTTGTTATAGCCGTTGGTATGTTGTCTAAATAAAACTTACCGATTTGATATGATAGTCAAAGCACTGTTTGTTGATTAATCCAAATCAGTAAATAATAATCCAAAGAGTAAGATTGTTATATCCGCTTGTCAGTGCAGTGTGTATAATAATCTCCGAGTAGGACCTAGATCAGTCCCACCAAGCTAGTTCATTGGATACACTAGTACTAGTCCAAGCACAGCGCTGCAAAGTTATCCTGAGAAAATACAGAGGTTTCAGTATCAGTTTTTAGATAGATAATGGACAATAATGCTTTATCTTACATTCAACCCTATTGTTTACGCACCATAATAGTGATGTGTGTAGCCTATATTTTACTATTGCAGCTGATTATCACCATAGGAATATATGCTGGTGAAATAGTTATAGCATTTGCTTGTCCTACGTTATACTTTTAAAACCCTGTAATTCCAGATTTTTTCCCTATGAAACCAACTAAAATTATATCTAGACAAGCTTCACACAACTTACATTGAGCAAACTGAAGCCTTAACTGTGGGGCATTCAAGCAGTGCACTGTGCATTATAAATGTTTCATTTAGTATCATCATCATAATCTGGCATTGGCTTGCTTTTAAGTTTTCCCATGTTTATAAGGATTCTAGGGTGTAGAAAACTAATGATGTGGGTACAACGCATGCGCATTATGACCTACATTTGTGTAAACATTGAACATGGAAGGGAATGCAAAATTTTACACAAGTTCTAATCTCAATGAGTTTCTACAAGTATTCAACAGACACCCGGCCATGAGAGGAGTGAGATATGCTGTAGGCTGTGCCACTGCTGGTTCTGCTCTTTACTACATGCTAAGAGACAGTGATAAGAATGCTGACCATGAAATAACTGCTGCACAAGCTAACCCTAGCAAGTTTGCTGCCATAAACAATTTTTCTTCTGCAACAGCTGGTGTATCCACAAACTCTAGTGCTGCCTCTAATGAATGGAAGAGGGGGTTCCAGGAGAGGTACCAGGTGCTCTCAACAGAAAGAAGTGCAGCTTCTCATCAAAGTTATCAGTGGGCTAGCACTGTACATGACTCTGTGAGATCACTGCTGCTGAACAGCCTGACTCTCAATGCTGCTGAGAACAACAATCTGACTGAGGGTGGAGCTGTAAGTTTGAACTGTTCTAATGCACCTTAGGCTTTTGCCATACTGTATGTGTATGTATGCCAAGTGTAGGGATGCTTGTACCAACTAACCTCCCTTGGCCTAGGAGTAAGTCTATAATCCTTCCTTTCCCCTGACTCTCCCAGCTCTCTTTAGTAATTAGGATGTCACCACACGACAAACTAGTCGTTTTCAGTGTCAACTGACCCTGTGTACCAAAATTGAAACTCCAATCAACATCAACACCTGAACGAACAATTATGTACTGAAACGACACAACTCAGCAAGTGCAATACAGGCTCTCAAGCAACTGTCAAGCAGAGAAGCTGAAGTGGTTGAACACGAGTGTGTTAACCAGACCTGAGAGGCAAGTGTGGTTAACTCATCTTAAACTAAGAGTGAGACACCACTTATAACATTACGAACACTACAGCTACCTGTAAACCACAAGTCGACAGACTGAGGATATATATTCTATACTGTACTAAGAATATGCACTGATGTAGTGATTGACAGGAGCGAGAGTCTGACATGCTTCAGGCAGTAGAAGTAGAATCTTAGTAAGGGCAATAATCAGTCATCACAGTCTACCTGTCACCTGAACTGTACTCATATTAGATTGACTACAATAGGTCTCGATTTCTAATACTCATTACCTTCCGCTTTGCTACACAAAAATCGTAGTAGTTGAATGAAACAAATCAAGCCTGAGCTATTGTTAAAAGAAGATACAACCCTCCCATGAAAGATATTGATCTAATTCTCAGTGCATCAGTCAAAAGTGAATAAAATGCAGAACATTTTTTGTTGAAGGCTTCAGTAGCGTACTGATGTTAGGATGATTATCTGCAGTAGTGTGAATGTGTGCCTTCCCCATGGTTCAAGGACAGATTGAGCTTACTGCACATCACCTGATCTGATATCTATCGCTGTCCTTTCATGATGATGTGACAATAGTACTAAAATACGCCAAGTGAAACCTTCAGAAACAAAAACGGCAAAACAAAATCTAACAACCACAAACCATTGATGACAAATTAATTTTGTCAATGGGAAGTTGTCATTAATTAATAATTATTAATTCTGAAGTCAGTTTTGCACCCATTTAAAGTCAAAGTTCTACAATCACCAACTGGTGCCTGTCTGTAGGTTATGGCTACAATCCTACTCTATGTCATTGTCTGCAAACCAGACCAAACATACTATAAAAAAACACAGTCCCAAATCTTATCTATAAAGCGAGTAAATAACGTCCTGTAAATTGCATTAATATTATAACAATCAGTTTGGGACTAAACTTTTCACACAAATCATAAGTTTGGTTACACTGAGCTTGAGTAACTAAGAGCAAATAAAATGTGAAGCAATGTAAATAAGAACTAACTTTTCATCTGCTTATTGTGCTTATTGAGAGAAAACAATGGGCTGATAGCCAAATGTGATGCAGAAGACAGTGTAGACTGACTGAGT
Source organism: Membranipora membranacea (assembly GCA_914767715.1). Lineage (NCBI taxonomy): Eukaryota > Metazoa > Bryozoa > Gymnolaemata > Cheilostomatida > Membraniporidae > Membranipora > Membranipora membranacea. Next base: position 949,957 of record OU612075.1, on the reverse strand, counting down.
GATGGAAGCCAGAACCAACATAACAATCCATACTGTTTGTTGTACTGACTAACATCAAGACTTGTATACCCCCAACAAACCACCTGAATGAAAGCCCTGCCGCCGCACTGCATTCTTTTTTTCCCAGGGCTGATTAACTCACCAAACTACAAACACTTGGCGCTGCAAATCCTCACCGCTAGAGTGCAGTCCAAGTGATGAACTGCAACTTCTATGAATCAGCGACACTTACGTGATCGAAAGTGGAGATTTACCAACCACTGAGAGTCGAAACTTCCGCACTTGTGGTATTTGTTTACCGCTCGTTTACCAGTTGTTGTCCAAATGAACAAACCCCAAACTATCAAACATGCTCAAAACACATTGATTGTCACAGCTGTAACAAATGCGCAATAAGAAACAAATTATTGCTAAGAGCGGCCAGCACTGGTTCATTGATTAACAAGATTTTATACATTGATAACTTAGAGCAGAACAGGACTTTATCAATGCATAAAATTTCAATAAAAACCGGGATAATGTCAAATCACTTGAAACAACTGAATGGTTGTTCTTTTTCAATGTGTGAAAAATTTCAAAAATTTCCTCTTTTTCAAAAGCATTTAGTACTTACCAATTGAATTGCACAAAGATGCAGTTCAATAATTCCACTAGTGCCGTGACCTGGGTTTGATCGAATGAGAAATTGAAATGCTTCATACATCAAACGTCTGTGACCATTTAAATGAAACTCCTCAAGTTTGTCAACACCTCAGCCTCTCATTGAATGAACATGATAACTATGCTGCTACCAAAACTTTCTAATGCGTTGGTCGTCACGCAAGTTAAAAGCTAAACCTCAATGTCAAGCAGCGGAAAATTTAAGTTTTTAATCCTGATGTGATGTCCCCCACTGCGACGTTGAATGCTTATATTTATAAATATTTTACATTTCCATTCATTGTTCCTATTTATGCGTTTTAGTGGATTTTGTAGTTTATCGTACTAATTCTGCGTGTACGTTATTGACACAGTTTACCCCCAATGTAGACATTATATCGACCGCTAAAATGCATCATCTAAAGAGTGCGACGCTTGTTTGGAATCCGATTAGTGCAGTTTGGATAACGATAATCCATTAGCGCTTAACACCTCTCTCACCATTAGGGCAGAAGTCTGTGCAAAGTCTCCTAGCCGTCACATCCCAGATGTGATTCATTTTCTCAACTCTTTACGAAATCTCCCGCATCGTTTGAAGGCTCCTGATTTCCCAGCAACATTAATTGGATTTTAGCCCCTACAAATCCTTTATGCATTTTAATGGTTTTAACTTTTTCTATTGCCTTTCCTTTATATTTAAATTTAATGCGACATTTTTGTTACGCGCTTGTGTTTATAAAATGCAAACCTTGGGTTTCCTCAGCCAATAATAACCATACACCAATCTGATGCATATATTAGTATTCTGAGTATATTCTCTGATATTTTAGGAGCACACATCAGCTGAAGGAGATGTATTTGGTATGAGAGAACAAAGATACCTCCACTTTGCTTCGGTTCTCTACAATGGTGAAGTGTACATGACGCCTCAGGACTTTCTTCACTCCGTAACTCAGGAGGGAGCTCGAGGTGGGATGTCAGCGGGTTTTCTTGGCCCTGGGGTCTTTTCTATAATGTGTATTTTTGTGCAGGATGTTTGGAGCTGACGTGTGTTTTTGTCCCTGGCCCTTTATGGTCCGTGTTGTATTTTTGGTCAGGGGTTTTGGGTCATATGGTTCGGCTCTGTAAGAAATATTCAGCATTAATTCTAAGACTATAGTCTTTATCTTATTGAGATAAACTCCGGGAAGTAAATATCATCTTATCATCGATGATCGCTGGCCAAAGCAGCGTGGGAGGAAATTGCAAATCACTTGGGTCATGAGGAGGATGATGAATTTCTTGATTTACGGCAGTTCTTTGATTAGCTGGAATTAGGACCAGTGACTTTTGAAGGCCGAGTTTAGGAACTGGTAACAATGATCGAACTCTTGTCCTCAAGTAAGCTCAGAAAGGGACGGGTTTGTAGTTATTCGATCCTTCTCAAAGAATAAATATTGTTGCATTTGATCAGGGAGAATGGCTTGATGAATTCAAAATTATGTCTAAAACATATAGAAAAACAATTTGTCTGATTGGCCCAGTGTTTATCTAGTAAAAGGAGGATGACATTTAGGCGTATGATAGTCAGATGGTAGTCAGATGTTATTGTGAAGTGGCCGCATCCCTCGAGAGCTCTTACTTTCTCTCAATCAGTGATGAAATCGTGATTAATTTTGGTAATTAATGGTAGCTTGAATTGACTACAGATTCAGACTTTGAAAAAACAACAACTCATAATTAGCAATATTAAAGAATATGCAAAGAATACATGGCTTTTAATTGAGTGTATCCACTAGTTTATATGTTGTTACGAGTGTTCCTCAAGTATAAATTTGTGGCTGAAACTTTCCAACCTATGAGTAGATGATTTTCTAAATATAGGTGTCTGAAGACTTACAAATTGTATAGGTAAAAACCTTACCAAAAAATCCTATTATTTGACTGGTGGTATAAATTTAAAGTAATTTAATGATTTAGATTGTTAATTGACTTACCAAGTATTAGCAATAAATGTAGTAGCATTGAACTTCAAGATCAAAATAAGGATTTATGTACAAACTTCTTGTTTGATTTTTTAGTTAATTTGGTTGCAAAATGCGTTGTGCCCAATGCTTGCTTGTATTGCTAGTTAGATTTAAAAAAAAATTTCTTGCCCAAAATTATTCTCTTGCCAAAAAGCGCTGATATCTGATAAGGACTAGTTTTGCTCAGCCAAGAGAAGCAGCACCTAGTAATATAAGCTTTGAGCTCCTGGCTCCTATGAGTAGTTGCTGCGGTTGATCGTCCTTACTGACCTAGATCAAGTTTAATCCGATTGCCTGCATTCCAGTTGCTCCTTTCCACTGGTCACGCTGCAGGCCTTTACCTGCTGCGTTACCAGTGGATTGGGAGCAACTCCGAATGCAGGCGAATGGACCAAACTAGGTCTATTACTGACCCTACTGATTGCTATCATATGATCTGATGACTTTAATTGCATGTCTGTCTGTCCCCGACTGGCAGGAGAGGGTTAAATTTATTACCCCAAAGCTCCCAGTCTGATAACATTACTCAACCACTTTTTACGGTGACAGTAATGGGTTATGAGGAAGCTTAAATTGATGATTAAACGCAAATTCGTTAAATTCACCACAATGCCAGCCAGGGTCAAAATGTATTATTTTTAATGTTCAATCTATTAAAAAAGGAATTTTTTTATTAAAAAAGTATTGCTTAGGCCTATGTCCCAGGGGCCTGTGAATTTAGTGACTTTTTCATTTCTGATTGTAGCTAGAAAGTATAGAATCCAGGTGGATGACAGGACGGTGGAGAAATGGCTGAAGCTGACTCCGAGACGAAAATCAGGAGGCACCAAGATGTTCAGAGGTCTCAACGAGCAAGGTGAGCATAAGGGAGATATAAGGTAGTATCAATGACTATATCCTAGTATCTGGTAGTATCACCATAGACATGGATAGCTATTAGTGTTGGAGTCTCTGTGGGAATTACCGATCATAGATGTCAATAGTAGCGAACCCTGTCTATATTTGACCCCACAGCGACCCTCAAAGGGATACTTTCACTGATAGTCTGGAACCTTCGCTGATGTCACCAAATATTGGTAAAACCAAACTCCTGAGTTGATATCCTCTGCGGTTCCAGACTACCAGGCAGGGAAGGTTATAATGATCTATGAGTAACACTAAGAACAGGGAATACCATGGTTTGTCTTCAGAATCTTATTGTTCATTTTGTATATTGGGCTTCTAGACTGGGTAAGAAATGAAACTGAAGATGAAGCTAACAACAACTTAAGCTAGAAGCGCGCAAAGCTGTGTTTAATCCAAGCGAGTGAAAATGCTTCCATAACACAATGCAATGTTATGGGAGCTGTAATAATACAAACTCTTAGGGAGGGGTTCAGGCAGTTTGGGGAGGGTGGAAGGGATGTGGGGTGATCATCTCATCCCCTCTAGGATCTGGTGGGACATCCGTTACATCTGCTATTTTAGCTATCTGGCAGCTGGAACACCCTAATATAGTTAGCCGGTTATAATAAACAATAACATACCTACAGTTGTACAATGGTACATGTATCCAGAAATACTAATGACAATGGTAGCTGTGATAGTGCTGGCCAAAATCTATTGTCGTATTTACTTAATTTAAACATGTTACAGACTTGATTTAAAAAAATGTTAGGCAAAGAGACATGATTTGCATTCAGGTGATTTTTACTCAAAAATGACAGAGAATGCATAGGTGTCTGAAAGTAAAGATACTTGAAAATCTCAAATTGCTAATTTTTACATTGATTTATGAGTATTAGTGTAGAAAAATAAAATATGACAAAGCAAGACCTTTGTAAGATTGGAATATCTTTTGAGATTGACTTGTCTACCAAAGTTTGACCCGGCATGATAACCTCATGGCGAAAAACTCTAAAGATAATTTTTCAAACTTGTCAACTGAAGTTATTAATGGAAAGAACCATCTGAGAAATGTTTTTCCGTCATTGTTATAATCGCTTACGGGAGAGGCATAGAGTTGTCTTCCTCTTCTTTTTAGCCATGCTAAATACAATCACAGCTCAATCCATCTCTGCAGGATGGATTGGATGAAAAACATACTTAAATTATTAACACCATATCACCATTATCACTTAATAACCTGACGAATCTAATTGTTATGTTATCAGCCCAGTTATGGTGATATCTGGATCAACCCGCTGGCCTACTTCTTGTGTGTGTTAAAAACATGGAAAGTGTGATTTTTGTTGAGACAACTTTAATATGAAAAAGTATGTTTCATTGTTTTGTTGAGATGCGCGGGGGGGGGGGGATCGAGTACATCCCGACAATGCTGCTTCAGTACTAAAGCTAAAGTAGAAGTCTTTTCCTAATTATGGTGTCTAGATTAAAACTTTTAAACGGCCCTTGTTAGGCTGATTGTTATCGGTGATAATTGTCAAAACTATTAATCAAGTATCAATTATCAAGTCATTGAGAAAGTCGTCAACTCCTGCCCCTAAATACAGCATTTATCTTTCCACTCAAAGTGGTCTACATTTGAGTCGCATAAATTACAGTGTGAACAAGGTTCATAAGGGCTTAAAAAACCATGTGATGAATCGGCAAACATAACAGTGACCTCACTCCGTAATTAATTACCCGAACTTATGATAAAATATGAAATGTTGAGACAACAATGTTGTTTACTGAATCAGGTGTCACCCCATATAGGAAGTGTCACTTTTTAACTGACCAGTAAGTTCCACTCAAGACAAATAAGCCCCTGTTCACACCTCCGTCATTACCTGTATGACCGGCGCTAGAGCAAATCAGACCACAAACAATATCATCATGTATGCAATAGGGAATAACACGGACACCATATCCGTTATTTTCTTGCCTAGCGAAGAAGTGAAAGTTGATTTAGCATCAGCTACCTCTCATCTCATCTCACTGAGGGATAGACAGAGCACTCGAGGAGAGAAGAGTCATCAGATATTTAATCAAAGAGCGATGGTATGCTAACAACCAGCTTGTCTTCTGGTCATGAAGAAAGGAAAACTATCATGCCATTGCAATAATGATACAAGACTCCCTGTAATCAATTTAATTTGGTATGCTTCCCTTAAGCGCAACTAACAACGCTCAAAACAACACCTCATATCCCATTATAGTGCGAGGAAGAAAATGGAATCCCATGTGCCAATTGTCAAAAAACTGTAAACACAATTGGCATGTGAAAAAATGTACATTGTAGCTTAAATTGAGGTGTTTTGTCACAGATGTTATGGCATTACCAAAACCAAAACTGTTTGTTTGGTGAAGGGCCGTGTACGATATATGGCCTGTCCGAATTCACCAAACTAACTCTGCTAACAACCTCAGCAGCTCTAGGGCATGTTGCTGCAATAGGTATAAAATATCCACATTCAAAATCAGATGTATGGAGATTTAATAGTTTATCTATAGATAAAAGGGAGAAATGATCTTCCCTGATGGTACCCCTACTTAGAAGGTGAGTGTTAACCTTCTGTATAATATTTCCAAAGTTCAAATTAAAACCCTTCCACCATGTATATTTTTGTTTGGTCTAGCTTCCAGTACATTGTTTGTCCTCCCACACTTCCTACATCCTCTTCAGATGGTGGATTAAAATCTTGATATTATGCAGTATCAAGTTTATTAATAACTTGTGGAGTAAGAGGGGTGTAGTAATTCCCTAAGCATTTATGATCCTGAAACATATCTACTTGATCGAAGGCTCACTCTAACCCACTCAAAACTGCAAACCCATCATGACAACATGTTTCTTATTGGACATATGATATCACTTGTGTGATATTGGAATGCTTGCCTTGCTGATTGCCTCATCAATCCAGGGGAGTTATAGCTTCTGAGTTCAGAATTTAGCACTTTCTTTCGTGTAAATTTTGTGTGAATGTGAACGTGTTTACTAAATACAGAGCATCATATTTGTGTCTGGGTCAGCTATGTTTACATTTAACTGGCGACGAATCACTTACGTCTTTCATATCTTAGATCAGCTGACAAATTAACAACTCCATTATTTCCTTTTTTTAAAAGCAATAAAGTTGATGAAAAATGCTTCAAGTTCACTAAGCGGAGGGAAACAACTCTTCATTTGAACTTAAAAATGAGCTGAGAAACAGAACTCCATTTTGTGTTGGAAATTTAACTGTAATGTCTCATGTCTGAACTGCAATAATTCTGTATTTGAAATTCCAAGAAATAAATGTAGAGCATATTTTCACACGCCACTTCCCTTTGTAGTTACGATTTGTATCTATTATTATCTCATTAGATGAGTGATGGTGGTCAGAGACTGAAATTATAAAGTGATTTGTTACTAAAGTTAGCCGGCAGGTCATCCAATGAGAGAAAGTCAAGGCTAATTAAATGGGGCTTCCTCATTATTTCTATTATTTTTGCTTTATTTCCAGTCAACCTCAGGATCAATTCTAGGGGATGAGAGGAGATGTAAGTGACAACCTCGAAAGAAATGCCATCTCTAACTAGAAGAAGAGCTTCAGAGAGAAAACTTTATATTAAAACATAATTATTCCAACTTTGCAAAGACCAAGCTAAACAAAACTGATTTTATATGTAAAAATTCTCTTGATCTCAGCACTGACTTTCAGATCACTGATAGTGTTCAGAACCAGTAAGTTACTTTCTCACTGATGGAGACCAGATAAGATGCCGCCGGTGTTTTGTGAAAGGCCTATCTTTATTCATTCTACCCAGAAAAGAAGGAAATAAGTTGTACGCTATGGAATTTTAAAGTTTCAAGTAGTTTGATATCCACATTTAACCCGGATTGTTACAGCGGATCCTGGTTGTTGTCTAGGTCATGGAGAAGGTGTGCCCCCTCGGTGACGTAATAATGCTAATGATCTGGCGTATAGAGAAAATAAAGTGTTTGATCTGCTTGTTTTTGGTCAAAGACAATGTGCCCGGTGACGTCAAAATGTTAATAATATGGCATAAAGGAATTGATTGGCTTGTTTTTGGGCTAATTGCTCTCAAAAACTAGGTCGGAACGCCCAGCAAAGAATGTTTGGAAACCTTGAAAAAGGTTCTACATCCTAGTTTGATACTTTCCTATGACCAATTTACAGTGAAACGTGGAATTGCTCTGTCATTGATGCACTGTCATACCTATATTGAAGCAGATTGGTATCGTAGTTCCGTTTTAGCCCAGCAAAGAATGTTTGGAAACCTTGAAAAAGGTTCTACATCCTAGTTTGATACTTTCCTATGACCAATTTACAGTGAAACGTGGAATTGCTCTGTCATTGATGCACTGTCATACCTATATTGAAGCAGATTGGTATCGTAGTTCCGTTTTAGAGCAGTGGGGTTACTCCTCGTCGTTGTAGTGTGTAGTAGTCTGTTGTGCTGCTATTATCCAATCGATAATGTTGTCTTCTGATGCTGATGGAATATATCAAGAGTGATGTTATTTGTGATCTGTAAATGTGTTATTATATACCCTATCAGGCACTTCTGCTGTTTATAGTTGAGATAAACTAACTTAGATATGTTTGTGATAATGTCGATGTCGAAATCTGAGTTGATTCTTGTTGTGCAGTAATGATTATTATAAAAAGTCTTGGTGCCTTTACAACCCCGTTGTGTTGCGATATTGCCGTCAATGTTTTTTGGTGGTGCTTGATCATATCTGGACGATTAATCCATTGTTTCTGCCGAGACGTTGCGCTTTAATCCGCTGATCCAGCTCTGCTGTTGCAGATACCGTCGTTGTTGTGGCTGGCGATGTTGGCACCTCAGGCGTTTATGGTTGTATGTTTATACGAGTCTCTCTGAGGGGAAAGCACAGTGACAGGATTCTACACTGAGTGCCCTCAATGGTCAACTAGATAATTTGACAAGATATAATTACGGTCAAGTATGGTTTTAAATGTTACTCTCACATCGGTTCATTCCTCGCTGGGATGATAGCTGCAGCAGTTATAAAGTGTTGTCTTCGAGCTTTCCACCTCAGAGGGTGTTCAAGAGATGGCTGCTGAATGTGTGGCTGGGATAATGGATGTTTGTGATCCTGATATTAAATGGATACCCTTGAAATTCTTATGATGACATCAGTTGTCATGGTCATGGTATTTGCGAACTTATGGCCATGAATTTCAATTGGTTTTGATAGACCTTAATTCACGATGGACTTTTGTTTCACTGCCACATTGGTTGAACATTAAAAGTGATGAATCTGTTTTTGTCACAGTTGGCACTTAGCTTTACTGTATTGGTAGCAGAGAAAGTGGTGTCTGGAACTTGATGGTGATGTCGGATAAACATGATATTCAAATAACTGCCGCGTTGCTAATTGAAAATACTGATTGCTTAAATTATTTAAATATGGTAACATTGTAAGAATGAAAATTTGAGTGTTGTTCTTTTGGTCAGGCCATCATTGCTCGGCATGAACTGTTACAGTAGATCCTGTTTTAAGTCAATGTCATGTATAAGGTGTGGCGCGTTGATGTCTGGCATGTCAAAGTGGCAGTGAATTGCATGAGGCATGTTTTTACGGCCAAAATTTGTTATTTTAAGGTTGATAATTTACATTATTATGATTTTAAATTTGCATAGATTTTAACCTGTGAATTCTTTGTTAATATATATTTACATCGGTTTATGACCAGAGGTTGTGTTGCCGGTAAACGGTGTACCGTAACAGTGTCAGAATTTTCGATGATGTCATAACAGATCGAAAGAGAGGCTCTTCAGATCTCAGTGCTATGCGGGCAAGGCAGGTTACGAGCAAATTTTGGCCATGGATTGACGCGAAGCGAAATGTACTCGTTTCAAATTCCAAGTGGTTGCAAAAGACAAGCCTTGTTATTATCATCTTTGCCATGGACACACGGTATTAACGCTGAGGTGGTTATCTTAACATCATCAAACTGATATGTTCTCACAGAGTTATACTCTCTATTAGTAACTACTAAAATATCAAACGAAAATAAACCTGTAATTATTTCACGATCAGTGTTTCTGTTGTGATATCGGTGTCAAACCATATTATTCCATTGCTTGTCACAAATGACAGGGGCAAACAAGGATACATAGAGGCGTACTGCAAACCTTTCTCCATCTCAGTTTGAGATTCAGTGCTGACATATAAGACATACCTACTGTGGATGTGAAGCTAAATGAAATATACCGATTGGACTTGAACTTTTAGCTCAGCCAGCGCCATTTATCGGTGCAACTGTTTTCTGTCGGGTTTTTAGCTTTTCAAAGTATACCGAAATTATATTATATTGAAATGCAAATAGAAGCGGATACTTTTGAACTGTAAAAGACGGTTCACTTTAAGACAATGGGCCGATTGAACCCGGACCCCATGTCAGACTATAGGTCAACCTTGAGTCAATAATGAGATCAAAATATCAATATGTTAATAAGAAAGGAAAATGGAAATGAGTGTTGATCAATTGCCTATCAATTCAAAAGTAAAGAGCTCTTAATCGGAAGATTATCATTATCATATATAATAAACAAAAAATCATTAGCGCACAAGTAGTGTTACTTGTGGTGATTAAAATTGAATTAATTCTCATAAATTAGAGCCCACGATGGCATTGATGGACTACCTGCCAACTTCCACCAACATTTCTGGACAAGAATCACATGTTTCTGTGATGCTTCCAGTCGGTGATGTGGTAACAAATATGATTACTTGGAATTATAAATTTGGTATGGAAATTGTTGAAGAAGAATTTGTATAGTATACTGCCACAGGACTGGTATGCATATCATCAGCACAGTCTTCCGCGAATACGTAATTTACGATTGTATGCATATGAGTGAAGAAACATTCTAAAGTGGTGTAACAGCCAGCCTGATAGACAACAATACAAATAACGGACCTGTGGAAGTTAGAGTAAGATTACACTTCCCACGCATTATGTATATATTTTACCAGAGCTGCTGAACTTTGCACATTGATTAGACATTCCTATAAAGGTGTCACTCTACGGCTTCTTTTATTTTGTGTAAACCCTTGACCATAAGTTACCCTCCTGTCTGCCGAACATTTCTGTAGGACTAAATACTGCGCCCTTGATCTCCTCATCGACCTGGAGAAGTTAAATTAAATTGTGGAGCATACAGCAAATCAACGAAATCTGATTCCGAGGATTCAGATTTCTTTGCTTACTACCCAACAGACCTAGACCAAGTTGGGTCCATTTGCCTGCATTGGGAGTTGCTACCAATCCACTGGTCACACCGCAGCCTTTGTCTGCGGAGTGGCCAGTGTTTTGGAATTGAAGTGGAATGGAGCATCTGGAATGTAGGCAACTGTATTAACCTTGATCTACAATAGACCTGGCGAAGTGTCAATGGTAATATCTATATTGTGCAATAATTAACTTCAACAAAGACTGAACAGCTGTGGAACAATGAAATCTAGGGTATCATCCTAGTTTGCGGCACCTCCCACATTCTCCAGGGATTCCGATCTTGACAACCTTAATCTGTTACCTGGAAACATCCACAAGGCCACGCGAGTTACGGGTCATAAACTCGTGAGCAAACTTTCCTCCAGTTATAGGTCTGTGGTGTAAGAGATTAATCTGGTTAAAATCTTTGCTGATCAATCATGATACCCGCCTATATCCTATTGTACACTTCTGGGGTCACATGTTAGATCACAGGGGTTTGTGCCAGACAAGGTAGAACCATTGACAGAGTTTTTTGACCTTGCCATGATGCGCGACTCCTTGGTACATGATTAACACCATTTCTGTACAATAACTGACAATTTTTGAGAAACTGAAAAACAAAGGTATTTGGTAGTTGTTGTGTGCATTTCTTTATACATGGTTAGTATCCTGAAGTCAGATCAAAGTGTGGCATCTGTCAAGGCTACATGTTATTCTATAACAGATTAGTCATCCATTTTACAATTCTAGCTGTTATTATGAATGAGACTCATTCTATCATCCTCTATCTGGAGTTGATTACTACCAAAAATCTATCTTATATTATATTAAATTATATAATAGTCTTTATTTTTATCAATGATTGTGGAGGGATCTAAAAACAGCTGATGCATTATACTAATGTTTACCATCATTCAGCGAAACGATGTGTAATAGCCATAAACATATAAATACTTAGTATTTATTATGTTTATGGTAATAGCCACCAAAATATATAATGATTTATAATAATGATATAATAATTTTCTGTTTTCAGGTCTGATATCTTATGTGGAGTACCTGTTTCTCCTCTGTATCCTCACAGGTAAAAGTCACTCTTATTTATTATATTACCTGCACAAAAAAAGCAGAAAAAGGCCAAAAAACATGAAATTAATTTAATATCAGACAACTTCAAACCAGCAAAAGATTCACAATAAGACACATTAATGCTTTTCCTGTATTGTAACTTAAGCATGTTATTCCCTGGGCGTCTTACAGGATCACTGCGCCCCTCCGATGAGATGCTGTTTTATAGATTTGTCTTACTGGTTTGAAGTTGTCTGACCTCTGAGTTTTAGCAGCCTGAATCCCTCAACTCATCACTATTACTCATGGCTCTTCAATCATGATGCTGTGATTAAATTAAGCATTGATTTCAGCTTTGATAAAGGAGTAGAAAAATTGGACAATGATATGAGAAAACACCAAGTAGGCCTATATCAAGAAGCCCGTAAACTACGAGTGCTGAATGTATGCTTGACTTGTGTGTCAGGAGGCCTTCACCTAATATAGTACGGGTTAGTTGGGGTGGTAGACGCTAATTGATAGTTGCTATTCGGTGTAACCCATAAGTGTACTTGAGTGACAGAAGTGTCATTAAAAATACCAATTTACACTTACTTTCCCTCCCCATTCTCTCTGATTCAAAATTTTCACACCCGTTGGACTATAATAGTATTCAGCTGTGTGCCCTCCAGTCAAGGCAAGTACCTGAATCTGGGACTGGTCGGGAGGGCCGGGTCAATGTGAGGAAAAAACCCGATCCGGCATTATCACCATTTCCTTATCATCACTAATCATATATCTTCATCTCATTGCGTCATCATTTTCCTGAGCAGATCGGAGAGCTGGTTTTGCTATAGAACACGAGTTAACCAATGCTGCGGGTAATTATATATATTACCCATAATACCGCTGATGGCAGCATATGCTGAGGGGTGGCTTTGAGTAATTCCTATCCCAAGTATCCTTGTGATTTTTGAACAAGATTAACAACATAAAACAAGTTGAGTACATGAACACATAAGTAGTTCAAGGGACATGCTTGGTTCCGAATATTTTTGGAATAGTATGAACAACAACTCAAGCTTGACCGCTTCTACAGTTGGCCCTCCGAGATTTTAACAGCACATGTTTTCTCTTTCTCATCCCATTTAATAAGTTTCCCAGTCATGTTGAGAAGATTAAAAATGATTTTGCAAATGCTGGCCCCAGAGCACCCCATCTTAATCGCTGCTGTCTGAGGCTGTTGTTTTGACTATTGTTCTAATTTTTTTTTGCTAATCCATATTTTTTTAACTAATAGCAATTGCTGATTTTAAATTCTGTTCCGTTCAGACAGTTAAACATTAATTAAATCTTCAAATTATGCTGATTTTCGTCTTCACATCTCAATTTGGTGGTCCAAAAATAATGATTCTGTGAATTTGAAGGTGAGGTATCCCAATTTAATTTCCAGATTAAAATATAAATATTCATTGCCCTATCATCTTTTGCATACTGAAGAAAGGAATCATCACTATGGTCCCATGCTTCGAATGAGTGTTCCACTCCTGAATCGGAATAAGAAAGCTCTTGATTTCCATGATGATAAAACATAAAAAAGAAACTGCTGAGGCCGGGATTCAGACCTTGGCCATCAGCACTGAAGTTATTGTCACCAAGTGTCTTTAACTCCTTGTTGTCACTTTGCGCTATCCATTCATCTATGCCCTACACCGCCAGTCAGACTGAGAGTGGTTCCGCAATTACAATGAATTAAAACGAACCAATGTGAACAGAAGTTGACCTTAAAGTGCCTCGACCGGTATATAAGGGCCAGTCAATGTAAAGCGATCACCCAGCCATATCAAATTCAAATGGGGTTAGCAGCATTCAAATTCCTCCTGCTTTTTCGGAATTAAGAGGAGAGCAGTGAATTATTTTTAATGGGAATCAGACAAGCTGATGCGGAATTGTGTGATACACATGCCCAATAAATTTTCATTCCAATAATGGCATTGAAAAGTGGTGAAAATATGACTGATGTCATACGAAATTGCCCAGTTCCGATGATTTCAAATCATCCGCTTCAAAATATATGAGCTCTAATTGGTCAATTTTGACGTTATGATTTATGGTTTTAGAGGTTGCCTAGATACCGTTGTCAAGATTGAAATTGACCGTTGTAATTAAACCCTATAATCCCAAGTGTGATGAGCCAACACAACAATAGCTATATCATAGCTTCTATTCAACTTTATTTATGGGTGTCTGCGACTCCCAATTTCTTATATAACACACTTGACCACTTGAGAACGCAACGTGGACTGGCTGTTAGAGGCGGAGACCAAGGCCATTCTCCGCCTCTAATTACATTGATCAGCCAATGGTCTTGCCTGTCACTTCACATGATTAATCCCCGTGCACCCCCTTCGATTCCTACCTCTTTAATGCTAGTTCCATGTATCGATTGGCCCTCAAATTGATGTCACATCGACATATGGGAGCATAGGACATTTGGGCATTTGATACATCCAGAGTCGTTATACTGTATTATAGATTACCGGTATATAGGTCAATCAAACACTATCCTTGACCTCATGGCCTCAGTACCTGACCTCTGGCCTCAGTACCTGACCTCTGGCCTCAGTACCTGACCCCAATTGAAAACACAGGAAGTATTTAGGCGACATTGATAGGGCTGGGCAACACCTTGAAATATTCAATATTTGATCATCTTTAAATACTACATAATTGAAACCTGTAACAAGTGGTTCTATAAGCTCTATATAGGCGAAGGAAGGGTTGCCTAGAGCAGGGCGTTAGGTTGTAATCTTTTTCTGTGTCTGAGAGATGCGGTTTTCCTATTTCCTAATTGATATCTAAAATAATCAAGGGTCCAAACATAATCGAGGCCTTTTTTCTCCAGATTACCCAACCCTAAGATTTGGTGTTGTCATTTTTGAGGTGAGTCTTGTCAAAGTGATTGGCCTGTAAAGGACGTTGCCCGGCTATCAATCATTAGCTGGTGTCAGAGCTACAAGTAGATATATGTTAATCTTTTGTTAAGTGTCTCCCCCTCTAAGTCAGATACATGCACATTACACGGCCTCTTGTGGTCCTGTCAAACTGACAAGGAATTTTACTGAAATGAAACATCAAAGACTATTTCAAAATTCTATTGGATGTTCAGGTTACAAATGATGTTACATCAAATTCTTTTAACTGATTGGTTTATGCAGAAATTTAGTTTTGGTGGAAAAAAAATTGAATTATTTTGCTTTTAATATTCAAATTGGTAACCAAAATTTTGATGAAAATTCTTTCCTCACATTTTTGTCAAATTGATCCCCACATCAAGTCACTAAAATCCAAACAAGATCTTCAAAATCCCAATTGACCTTGGCCTGAAATTAAAAGACACCTTATCATCATAATAATAAGTCACACATTTTTGAGAACATATTCTAAATAGGTTATACAACCATCTTAGCCGGGGGGGGGGGGGGGGGGGGGGGGGGATCCTAATGTAAGGTAGCCTCTTAGTGTCTTCTGTTGATCTTATACTTCAATATTCATAAAACAGACATCCATGCAACAAAAACGTGCAATTCACTCATGATATTTTGTGTTATATCACGTTTTGGGTTGGGTCACTTCGAGCTAAATTCACAAATTTATGCTAATAGGTTCCAGTTTGGTTATGGAACTTGCTAAATTAAATAATAATATTCATTATGTTTGTCTCCACAGTAATGATCTTTAATTATACTATGCAAAAACCCCCACATCTGCATGGTTGTATTGACATGTCTACATCTCATTATGTTGACCTGTGAATGTCTGACCCCACTAATAGTTATATATTCTCGCTTATTTGCAATAATATATTCAGTTTTAAAATTGTTGATATTACTATGTCTTCAAAACACTCTTATCCAATAGTTTTCTGCCCACACAGCACCATCCAATTTTTGAATCCCTTGCTCTGATGTTAGCAATTTTAGACGGGAGTTGTGCTGTTTAATTTGTGATACCATCGAGTTCATAACTTCAAAAATATCGATCATTGCAGCCCCTGATCCCTAGTTCATTTGTATGTAATGCGAGAATATGTGAATAATTGTTTTTATGAGGCAGGTGGCTGCAGTAGCTACAGGCAGGAATAATTTTGCACATCACAAGCCACCTTCATTGGCAAGCTTGGTACTACGACATTAAATCGCTCACCGTTGAATAATTCACCTGAACAATCACTTCAAACTTCAACTTCAAAAATAATGATCACTCAATAATTTAAAGTGTGAGTAGGTTTATTTTTTCTGGCTCAAGGTAAATTCAATTAATTTGAATTGCATGTTTTTCAGGGTGGGCACGGTCAATTATAGGTTGCGGAGCCTCCCTGTAGAAGTTTGATGATGTCATGGATTTTTTGTTTGTAAATTTTAAAATGTAGGACGGGTTTTTTAAAAATTCTGATTGCATCGTCACATATTATTTTGCAGAGACTAATCCAAAACATACCCACAACTCAAGATGACCCAACATGAGTTGTAGGTGTCTTGGATTGGATTTTATAAGGAAATAAATATTGCCTACGCCCTGTTGTTTGTTTAAGGCTTCGGAATGGGAATTTCATTTCAACACGAGCTGTTTTTTAAGACGTCGTGTCAATCACCATTTAAAAAAATCTTTATGTCACAAACAAGGATATACATGTACTTTACAGTCTCATGATTGTTTGCTGAGAGACGTTCTGAGTATACCGACTCGGACTCTTACTTGATACATTCCTCTCTCATCCCAGTCTCACGTTCAGGAACATTTGTTCTTAGTCTGTCTGTTTCCTAATCAAGTACCGTCATACATACTGCCAATTCCATCTTCCTTTTTCATTGTTTTATGTCAATAGGACCTCCATATCATTCCTGTGACTCTTCTGTCGGCGGTTACCAAACATCAACCCCCAACATTCTGACCCTCATATTTTGTAATTGGTCTAGATTAGAAGCCAAAAATTGCAGACAGAACTGGCTGCCAATTTTTTGCGGTTCAAATGGCAGGCAGGTTTAGTGCGACGGTTAGGAATGTTGTGTAGATACAAGAAAACCAAATGAAATGTGTTCACAGGGCGATCCGGACCTGGATTTTATTGGCAAAATCTCCAGACCAATTATGTAAAGCATAGTTCAAATCGTCGGCCCCTGTGATGTAAATAAGACTACGGCCAAATGGTCTGAATGTGTGGGATAAAAATTTGGCTACAATCACATAGCTGATAGTGTTTCTCATGGTTGTTCGTTAGTATTGGTGCTCATCTATCATCTAGTGGGGTGATAGTCAGTGTAATGCCACAACTGCAGGGCTTTTGCCCCTCTAGACTTTGTTTAGTTATGTTTCAAATGTGACCTTCTAATAGTTTAAACCTCTAAGGATGACAAAGTACATGTTACATTACCTCTCAAATGAAACTATTTACATTATTAAACTGGACTATGAATTTTCTTTGCATATTCTTCCCCTGTATGAAGGTAATTGAAGTTCCAAAGCCCATTTTTTGTAACCCTGGACATCGCCGGTTAGTTTCATATTGTTTCTCATATGCTGCCTATTTCTCTTTACAGAGCCTAAAAGCGGTTTTGAGATTGCATTCAATATGTTTGATATCGATGGAAACCAGCGCGTGGATATCAATGAGTTTAAAGTGGTAAGTACAAGCATGATTGTAGTGTACTTGTGGTATCTACTCCATAAATAATATGTCAATTTCACTGTTTTTTGTTGCCTGCCCTTTCTTTGTGGATATGCTGTTAACTGGCCCAATGCAGAAATGAATTTGGCACACGAGCCACCCCTCTGTGTCGAGGTTATACAGTGACCAATATGCTCTACTGGCAGAGTATAATTCTTTTTTTGGGAACAAGTCATTTAAAATAAAAGCTCAGCTCCTATAGGTTGGTGGCTGCAGTAGATACATGTAGAGTGTGCGTGTATCACCATATTAGGTCCTGGTGGATTGATGAATTCCACAAACTGGGTTATGATCGATGAGGAATGCAGACCAATCAGCTGAATGTTGTAATAGCTCAGTATTTCTATTTATTAGAGCCTTAATCGATGTCCTCTAGATTAGGCAGAATTCTTATCAATCACTTAGGGGGACTTAACTGTATAAAAGTAGGAAGAAGGAAATTGATATTTGTAGAACAATGTCTGATAGATGATTATTTTATGTAAGATATGCGTCCTCTGCCGTTCCAATAATCTAATAGCTTTTTCAGAGCTATAGTTATTAGTTAAGGTACAGACACAGGGTCAACAAATATTGACTACTGTGCACTGTTGGAAAGCAGCAGAGCTACTGAATGGTAATATCTCATCAAAATATGATTCGATGACGTTGCGTCATTTTATCAAAGAAATGAGGCCAAAAAGGCTGTTTTTATCAAAGTGGAGTCAATTGATTGCAGATAGAGGTAAATCTGGCAGACTTTGGCATTGATGGTGGTGACATAAAAAGTCGCTTTGGGCCCGTCATATATTAATTTCAATCCACAAATTAAGATGAGCTATATTTCTAAGAATAATTATTAGCTATTTTGAACTTTCATGGAATCAATTCGACTCTGTCATCCACATCGACAAAAACAGCTTTTTTGTCCTCATTTCTTTTATAAAATGACTCAACATCATCAATTAAAAGATGATGATGATGAGATGATGAGAATTTATTGTTCAGTAGCTCGACCCTTTCCAAAGGTGTATATAAAGTCAAAATCTGTTGACCCTCTACCTCAAATGCTGGTTATTACTTACCCTGTTGTGTGCCTCTCTCCCTCGGCTGGATGTTTACCAATGTCAATGTGACATATTTATAGAGGGGGGGGGGGGATAGGACTGTGTTTTGTCTTTTTTCTTAGAAGGCACTGCCATAACTCCTTAGGCAGTAAACTGAATTTAATTGAGCATATTTCAGGATAAACTTCGATGTTTTTCCTACTCAAGCATAGGCCTACCCAACTGGATGAAAATATTCATGGAGTTAAACTTTGACGGCCTGCTTAGGAGTTGTTGATGTTAGCAAAAATTTTAATTCTGAAAAAGAATTTTGCCTAAATACATAAAACATATAATATATAAATCGGATGACTCTTTTCATCCATTGGGTAGCTATAAGATAGAAAAGTAGAGAAATAGTCAATGCCCTCCTTAAAAGTTAGGTTTCTGTCTCATGTATTTAGTTTTGTTGATTGTAAATGCTGCTGATATCGTTGACAGCTATTTACCATCGTCGATCTGACCTATTACAGGGCTGAGGTATTTGTGTTGTGCATTGTTTGTGCTTTTTCTGTTGATAAGTATACCAATTACCAATGTACTGTCTCGGCGGATCATATCAATGTCTTGGCAAACTCCCCTATAATGTCTCGCAGACTTATTGGCAGGGGTTGGAATGTCTGAATCCTCAAACTATGGCCTGTTATGCTGCAGTGGCTATCCTGTAAATCATATCCAACTTATCCCTTGATTTAAATAGATGGCTTTAAAAATCTGGACATATAAATGGGTATCACAAAGATGACGAGGTCAGTGAAAACTCATTAGCGGATGACTGGGATGGGCAATTCCAAGAAAGTGGTGCATTGTGGGTTTGCTTCGTTCACACTCTATTGAATACATAAATCTCTTGGGTTTTTTCAAAGCATCACATGCTTCATGTTTTTTATCTTAACATGGCTTAGAAAAATGATCAGCCATCTATTTGATGATCTATCTAGCTATCAAATCTATCCATGACAAGGCCCCTCCTTATTTACCAATTTGGGCACATCCTCATTGAAGTTCCACATCAGTTTTTGACTCTGGATAGATCTCAAAATAGTTGGCCAACAATTTTACAAAAACGTTTGTAGATATCATTAAACCCAGAACAACACATAGAATCCACACTCACACGCTAACGCTATCGATTCTCACAGTCAAAACAACAACAACAACAACAACATGTCTCCAGTGATAATAGTGAAAATTAGCTTACAACCCATTAACACTGATGTCAGCTGCAACTGTTATAATAGCAACAGTATGTCTGATGTTAACATTGAATGATCAATTGAATTTATGAAAACATCTGACATCTTGTTCTCCTATAACTTTAGGCTTGGCTAGTGGAAATGTTTTAAACATGCCTGAATTGTCTTATTTGTTTGATCAGACCTTATGATAAGAGGGAACGTTTGCCGGGGTATTTGATATGATATGCTGTTCTGGTCATTATTGATTATACGACTTGGAGAGGTTCCCTCCATCACCAATATACTGGCATTGTTCACCCCTCGTCGCACTCTACATACATACTAGCTTGAGTGTACAAGATGTTTTGTTTTGGGGTGGTGAGGTGGTCAACCCTCATGCAACAAACAAAACAACTTGAGCACTCATGCTATGTTAAAATGCTACCTTATAACTGGAGACTAAACCACAGTGCTTTTCAGCATTAGATGTAGAATTTCTAATCTATACATATTTTAGGTCAGCTACTAATTCTACTGAGTTGTCCCCCCTTTGCTTTACAAGCAGTAGGCAGAACAACTCCCATTTTATAAGCATGATATGAAAATATATTAATTTCTGAGAAACAAAATGAAGACAAACCACCAAATTATGCATTTTACTCTTCATTCCTGTGTGCAAGTCTGTAAATTAAGCTTATTTGCCCCTTGCCCATTATTGAGTGACCCATTTCAAATTACGATCTGCTGGACAATTTTTTTACCTCGCTGGCAGTTTGCCAATCCTCTCTCATTGGCTTTATAATTTAACATTATGGAATCACTATAGAGCTTGTAGCCATATGTACAAGAGTCCAACTCATCCTCATCAATACAGTCAAAGTCTACAGCAGTTCATCAGTTCTATCAATCTTATCTACAGTTGGCTGCTGAAATATTCTTCAGGAACCAACTGTAGTATGAATATACAGAGCTTTCACCCTAGGCTAGCCCAATAATGCATGCTAGTGTATCCATCCTAGGTTGTAGCACTAGATCTGCCTTGCAATTACTAGCTTACTGTTTTTGACACAAATTTGTTTTTGGTAAACAGTAGACACGTTATTCTCTGAAATGGTTTCAATGTCAACAAGTTCCACTGCATATATCATACCAAAACCTTTAGGCTTAGTTATGTGCAGTCAGTTATCTCCTTGCATAGTTACCTTGCTATTATTTCATCCATTGTTTGTGATGTTTATTATTTGCAGCTGACCAGACTTTTCACTTCGGCTAAGAACCGTAAAGGTGATGAGATAAAGACGATCAGCAGCCCTAAGGATCCAGTAGATACTTCAGATCTACCTAAAGCCTCCGCCTCAGGCATCATGCCTTATTCTTCAGCTGTATGTCTGAATTATCTGCTCCTGAAATTATCTCCTCCTGAATTACCTCCCCTGTGTACTCTTTGTATATCCTCATCCGTTCATAACCAACCTTCAATCACTCATAATTATCCCTTTGATTAAAAGGCACATTAGTTTTATCAAGGTAGAAGGCTCAAGGACTATGATCATATATAAATAAATGTCAATTAGATAGTCAAATTATAATTTACCGAGGTAGCAGGAAAGCCTTGTGACATGGTCCATCTCTGCTGCTCAGCGATGGTAGCGCTTCCTTCATTGATGCATCAAAGCCAGTGCTCCATTTAGGCCAAATTATGGGTTATCATTGTTTTCCCAAACAAGGTCTCTTTGAACTAATTCAGACCCTTATATTCCAAAGTTTAAACTTTCACAATACTTTTTCTTTCTGATGGCTATCTATGCGTTAATAGGAGGGTGGTTTTGGTTGCATGATCTTATATATAGCTGTCCTACAATCATGTTGAAGCTTAGTCTAGATTGAACATGCTGATGATCATTTATTGGATTACTCGATGCGCTTTATTTGTTCTCCCAGAATCCACTGATTTTTTATGTTTTGGTAGAATAAGGATTTACTGCGGTTTAAGGTAATTTTGTCCATACCCACAGAGTGTAGTATAATCTGATATACAAAAGCTCCCGCGCACTATCATAGTTGTGTTATCTTTAACAAGGGATAGACAACTTCTAATTAGCAACAAGTCCCAAGCCTTAGTTCAAGAACTATCAATTGAGTTGGATGCCGATGGTACCCCGACGTAGTTGAGAGTTCTTAAACAGGGGCTAAGGCAATGCACACTCGGGTCTTGTTCCTTGGCATGATTATACTTACATGTGCACAAGCTGTTATCGTGTACCCATTACTGCTATGTTACGTACCTGCAGCAGTATTTTGAAAACTTGTGTCAAAATAACTAAAAATCTTTGCATGAAAAATCTCTCAACCATCCTGACCAAACCCAGCATGTAACCCATAGCTTCTGAACATGTTTTGAGTTATAAGAGTGATAATGTGACCAGTAAGCAGGCTCAGAGAATGGGGAGTGACTCATTGTGATTAGTTAGTAGCCTAGTTTGTGTCTATATATCTGTGACTATCTCTCATGTCTAGATTTCTGAAAGCATCATGATACCTCCCC
Organism: Membranipora membranacea; assembly: GCA_914767715.1. NCBI lineage: Eukaryota > Metazoa > Bryozoa > Gymnolaemata > Cheilostomatida > Membraniporidae > Membranipora > Membranipora membranacea. The sequence goes on along the minus strand of OU612075.1, from coordinate 927,552 downwards.
CATACGCCTTCTGACATGGCTGACTTTGTCTCTGTTCTCAATGTTGATTACTGTGGTTGACTGGTTTCTTTCTCTGGGTTTGTTTTCTGAAGGTTGAGGTGTGGTATGTTGTATTTGGAATTTTGGTAATGAAGTTATCGCACCTTGTCAAAAGCATTGCATTGTTTGGATTTATGCTCCCCTTCTTATCTTGTATTACTTGTATTATCTTGTATTATCTTGTATTACTACCGCATACAGTTTGTTTCTAACATGCTCTTCTGTTTTAGATTCAACAAGATTCCAAGATCAAACTAGCAGACACACTCTCTGTCTGCATGCTATTAAAGCTTGATAATTTGATAATACTAAACCTATATTAACACATGAGCATGTCCGTTTGTTTTCTAGATGGAGCGTGTACTGCTGAGCGGCAAGGATGGAACTGAGGCTAAAATCGTATGTTGTGTAGATCGCCGCGTGTTTAGAGCTGTTATACACCTCAGTGTTTTTGTTTTGACTCAGCTTTAGTAACTTTGTTGTTGAGCTAGCTGCCGCTGCCGCTTGACAATTCTTTACCACACACATTTCTATATAGCGCTACAGTCTTGCATCAACCTGTTGCACATTTTTCAGTCACCTCTGTAGGTTAGAATAGTTCCTTTATATGCATTTCAGTCTTTCGGTAGAGCTATAGGCTAGATTTATTTCTAGATATGAAAAAGAATTTTCATGACGCTGTAGCGATTTCTGTTTTCTTCTTTGTGAGTGCGTGTGTGTGTTTGATACAACAATAGTTATAACTCTCAATTCAGACTTTCTGCGTTTGGACAAAGTTTTCTGCTCTTGTCCTTGCCAAGATTTGCATTTGCTAGCTTTTTTGCACGCAGGCTTGCTTGTGCGAACTAATCGCTGTTTGTTTTTGTATGCACAGTTTGATGTGTAGTGGTTGTAGGTCCTCGAGCCACCATGGGATATGATACAATCATATGAAATCCTGGCTGTAAAATATGGAATGGTTTTTATAATATAAAGACACCATGGCCAATTTTACTGTCGTTATGAAGTGATGTTGTTCAGATTGGCCTTCCCTAAAGTTATATATTTAGGATATGACAGTTCCCGCTTGTGGTATATGAAATGAATACATCTAGACTTTATCATTCCATTGACGCAACGTCCTACCCCGATACACGGGCGTCCGGCTGTCGCTGCTGCTTTGCTACCCCTAGTTTAGTGTTATCTAGTGTTATCTAGTGTTATCATTCACTTCTTGCATTTGGCTCTAGTTTTGGGTCACTGATAATAAACAAACCAGTCACATTTTCCTCACACGAATTTCTATGCCCGATTTTACTTCTGTACCAGTTGTAAAAAAATGTTACACTATGATAGTATTAAGAATATACAATATATATCCCTGATAAAGAATGCCCAGATATCTTCAAGTCTGCTTCTTCCAGTAAAGCCTGTTGTTGTTGCGTTAGGGTGTTTTGTGTGTTATCTATGGTGAGCTTGAACAAATGTAATGCAGTGCCAGAAATGATATGTCTCTTACACATATTTCAAATTATGTAACTTGAAAAAGACAATTATGGTCGAATCTGGATAGGAAATTGGCATGAAATTTTTTTCCCCTTCTTGCCACACACATATTTGAGCAAAGCATGCACATTTGTTTTGTAAAATGTTTGTAACAGTCACATAGTTGTTTGGTTTATTTTATCAGGAGGATGAGAAGATGAAACAGCTCCAGCAGACAACTCTACTTGTTCACCTGTTTGGTAATAAGGGATCTGATGTTCTCAAATATGATGACTTTGCCAGGTAAGTTATAACCAAAGAGTTATTGTATACTTAATGCACATACAACTAAAATACTACATATATGATAATCTGATAACTCAATGGATCTCGTCCTCAAATCCTCAAACTTTGACTTTAGATAATTCCACTACATTGACTTGAGTACATTTTCTAATAATGGAGAAGACACAGATTTGTTGCCTGATTCAGGATTGTATTAGGCTGGGATTCAGTCAAATAATTAGGAGTTATCTACTCAGGTCAACATGAACAGACAACTCAACACAACAACAAACCAAAACCCATCAGCCAATAAAAACCGAATCACAAGCGCATGGGTCTATTCGGAAATGCACAATAGTGTTACAGTGTTAGATAACATCACAGAAGCAATACAACACAAATCATTTGAGAAATGACAGTATGTAATGTCCCCCACATGACTTCCACAGCACCCAACTCTGTCCAGGTTGATGGTAGTGGTATTTCATTATAAGCCCCATATTGAAATACCACAATCGTCCACCTGGGCAGAGTTTGAGAGCAAAGACTCTTAGCACTCCTGGTGCAACCCTTTTCACACCAGTACATATCAGAAAAGAATTATTGAAGTAACTTCCATCTCGTTGTGCTTGTAGATTTACACAGAATCTGCAAGAGGAGGTTTTAGATATGGAGTTTCAGCAGTATGCTAAGGGATTAGCTACTATATCTGAGGAAGACTTTGCTCGTATATTACTGAGATACACTAATCTCTCTGAGGCTTCTATAGATGAGTACCTGGACAGAGTGAGAGACAGGATTGTAGAGGCCAAAGTTAGTATAATTATATATAGGCTCTTTGATTTTGTGTTATTCAAGGATTTTGATGATATGGGAGGATGGGGGAGGTATTGTGAAATTTTAAACACACTCATTAAGTTAATGCTTGAGTTTGCTGAGACTGAAGAGCGTCTTTCTTGTAATTCATTCATTTGGGAGTTCCACTGTATAGTCGGTGACAATTTGGAACCTGTAGTCAAATATGAGTAAAATACAGCTCATTCTGCCTGTGAGTGCCCTGCTTGAGATGTGATGCAGTAAGGAGTGATCATTGCATGACTCTGCCGGATAATGCACACCATTCTCCTGTGGTTTTCTCTCTTCTATGCTTTCACTTCAAAAAATGTTTTTGATCATTCCTTTCATAGGAAAACCACAAATTTTTCTCATTTCTATGAAGCTTCCGGCGCCAAAGCTGTCTTTGAAGGGGTAGGGACTTTTGTCACATTTTGCCTCTAATGCCCAAGCTGACTATATAATTCGCCAGAGCTCAGGTGGTCATCTGGTTTCTGAGTCGAAATTTCACGGATGACCACAGAATCTCCTCAGACAATCTGGAGCAGCGAGATTATGCCGCTGGCATTCCTTCGTAGAATTCATCGTAAATGTGGGTTGTGAATCTCTAATAGATCTAACTTGAATTATTTCATGTAGCCCTGGTACCTTGTTTATGATGAAAAAGAACTGGCCAAAAGAAAAATCAAAGTTATTGTGATCGACTCAAAGAAGATTCAAATACTAATAGAGTGACAACCAATTCCCCTTCCTCAAGACAGCCTTGGAGCTAAAGCCAATTTCTACTAAATGTTGGGTGTCTCGCATTAACTCGTATCAGAATTCTTAATAGATGAGGAATAATACTCAGTCTACTGAGGTGACTATGTTTTCCTTCCTATTTTTTGTTTACTTGTTGACATGCTGCCACATGTGATGTCATTCATTTAGCAAAGCCAAAGCTGAAGGCCCTATTAATTTCTGAATTCAGCCGTAGTAGACTAATTCATGAACTACATAACATGATATAACTGGCACTTGTCCTACCAATATCCCTCAACACTAAGCCACTGATTACTAAATACCTTGTTAAAGTTGCCTGTGCTCGAGTTGTCTTTCCCTGATAAGTTGCAAGGGGATAGACAACTTGATATATAACATGCACTTTTGGCGAGTCTAATTATATTATTTGTTGTACTGCACTGTCCATTTCATGATTGCTAAACACTGACAGAGTAGTTGTGTATAATTATTAACCAGGATGAGCGTGAGGTAAGACTTTGTGTTGTGACTTACTCGCCTATCAGTTAACTTATAGTCTGTTTGGTTAGCAGTTGTCTATCCGTTATATCTCAAAATCTAAACCATGGGCACATGCTTGAGATATCGTTCAATTCTATATTACATATCTAGAAAAAGCCAATTGAGATCATGGGATCAGATGTCATGGCCTCATGAGGTCTGATCAGTTATTCTAACAATAAATTTTCTATCAGCAGAACAATGAAAATTGAAATTTCATGAAAATGTTTTACAAGGAGTGAGAGGGACTCTTCCTCCTTGATATATATATAGGATGTAGAACATATTCGCAGGATTTCAAATTTTATTATTATGCTGATAGATAATTTAATTTTTACAACCTATAACCTTGTATGAACTACTAGTTTTGATCATCTTACATGATGTTTTCAGCTTGTCGGGTTTAAATGATGAAAAAGACGAGGCAGTATTCTGACACTAAAGAAAATCTATTTGTGTTTTTGCTTAACATTTAGCGTAACGCCAGCAATCATTCGCACCGCACCAATTTGTCATATTCCTGGCATAGTATACGTTGGTTTGTGTACAAATGCTTGATGATGAAGGGGTCTGGTTGCTAACACACGAGTTTATATCTAAGCAGGGAGGGTGGAATAACCTCCGACCCTCCCTGATCGAAGGATGCGCAGCCCTGGTCTCAAATTAGGAGTTGTCTGCTCATTTTGAATGGGCAGATAACTTGAGCTGCAAGCATACGTTTTGTAAAACTTCTTATTTACATTATAGATACCCTCATTGAAACAGGTATAATCTGATGTGAGATCTTTAGCCCTATCCCCGATTCTATTAGGGTATTTGAGCACTGTTCTATGATATTCTATGAAATTTAGAGCATTCGCTTGTTTTTTTGATAAATCTAAATAAAACTTTAAAAGTTGTTTCGACTCCCTTCTTACCCTGTTAGATATAATCATGACCCTGAGGATTTTTGTGTGATCTATCCTCAACATTTATCATGTATGCCGAGTAGTTGTATTCCCTCTACCAAAAGAAGATGTAATTCATCCTTCATATTTTTTGTAAACTCAAAGAATCCAAAAATACCAACACATATATTCCGATTCCCAGCAATTCATGCATTATAGATCACACATTTAAATGATACAAACCTTGAACTTTTAAGTGATATATCATTTCAAGAATTCGAAGCTTTATAAATATGTAAATTTAAATGCAGCATGTATATCTAAGCGTGTCTATATGTATATCTTAATCTATCTCTTTGTATAAGCCTATGTCATATATGCATATATATGACAAATAATACGGCAAATAATCTTCCCTCAAAGCCGATCTGATAATTATGTTCTATTCTTTTAGGGGATAACTTTTGATGATTTTAAGGGTTTCTTTCTCTTCCTGAACCATATGGATGACTTCACTCTGATGATGAGACTCTATAACCTATCAGATCAGCCCATATCTAAAGGTTTGTCAAACTCAAAGCAGTTCAGCACAGTAATTCATATTATCGAGGCTCTGCCCAGGGTCGCTGTTAGAGGCATTTGGTTATCAACCCCCTTCATTCTGGCCAAGAAGTGATTGATACCAGCGGAGTGTCACTACCAGCAACCCGTCAAGAGTTTGAGCACTTCAGCTAGTATCAGTGCATCGTATCAGTGCATCGTATCAGTGTATCGTATCAGTGTATCGTATCAGTGTATCGTATCAGTGCATTGTATTGACCGATTTGAATCCGGAAAAATCACATGACATCACACAGGACGTGACACAAGTATCTATACTTATGCACAACATCTGGAAATATTCTGTATGACAGAATATAAAGTTCATGTGATAATTAAGACTAATCACAAGGACGATCTAAGGTTTACATATACAGTTACGCAGGTGTATACGTGTATACGTGTATAACATACATGTATATCCACCTGTAATATGGAAATATACCAGGATAGGCTAAGTCTGTCTAAGTCACCCCCGTCATCAAACTACACAACCATGTGACAAGTTGAGAATTATAGGTTGATGATGTGGGATTTTCCAGCACTTTATTTTATACTTTCCACTGATGCGCATTTGCTTTCCAATTGTTCGATATGAATCAGTAAGGTCAACGGAAAAGTTATTTAACCCTAGGGCCTTTCTCTGCTGGCGCTGATGACTCAGTGCTCATTATTATATAGTATCTGAGTCAGGTAAGCAATTAACACTAACGCTGACATAGTAACAACAATGTCTTCTACTGCACTCGGGGGGGGGGGGGGGTCAGGGATTATTTCCCTGTATTAATGACACAATATACTCAGTGCTTGTTTCCATTATAAAAATTGTGACTGAAACAGTCATGAAAGTCTGGTCACGCTGGATCAACAAATTGAAAAGACAATGGTGGACGATTCTAGTATAACAACTCCTCGGGTGCAGGGTAACATAACGTAGTTAATATTTGCTTATGTCTAGTCGGAGGGACGCTTCGCACTTAATCAGGCTTTTTATATGTGTAAGTTATTCATATAACATCTTGATGATGTCCAAGAAGTCAGAAATTCTACGGCACGGGTTTTGACCACCATCAGTTATCTGATTGCATGGAGAAGCACTAGTAATGTTTGCAATGAAGCTGAATATGTTGCACCGATTCCATGTTAAGCTGTATAAGTTTATGTAAGGACTATGTCTTTGACTATCATCAGAAATCCCGGAGTTCAGAAGTTATCAGGGTCACTAATACCAGCAAGGTCAACCAGCCCCTATATATTTGTGTTGTATTGTAGGAAATAATTGGAGGGCGTTATTTATTATTTCTATTATATTTATTATTGTATCATATTTCGTAAGGCTGTATGTATATATATTATATATATATATAATATTGTATCATATTGTAGGAGATTTCCGTAAGGCTGTATGTATATATATTATATATATATATATATATTATCTTTGTATCATATTTCAGGAGATTTCCGTAAGGCTGTATGTATATGCGGAGGAGAGGAGATATCACCCTCAGTAATCGATGCTGTCTATACGATATTTGATGTGGACGGAGACGGCCAATTGTCCACTGACGAGTTCATCTCAATAATGAAGAGCCGCCTCAAACGTGGCCTCAGGGTATGTGGGTGGCTTGTTATGTACATTTGCGGATTTGAGGTATAGCCCGTAGTGTAACCTTTTTTGTTTCAGTTCCTGTAGTGTTGATTAATACACCATGAGGGTTACATTTGTAAGTGAGCATGTCATGTCGCTACGCCTCCAATGTCACGTTCAAGCAAATGAGATGATGTTATCCAGGGAAGATTATGAACGGAAACTTTCAGCACACACTAATTATTGCTTGATCAGGTTTGAACCGATTTGCCCTATTTCCGGTTGTTCCCATTCTACTGGTGAGCCGGTAGAGGCTGGAACTCAAAATGTAGGCAAACTGGACAATACTTGATCTACTTGTTATCTAGTTCGGAAGCATGATGCTCTGGCGATACATTATAAACCATTCTAATATCCAATATAATATTTTGTTATGATGTTGAGTTTATAACTTGAGTTTGTATCATCAGTACGTCATGTGTTGATACCAGATAACTAGCAGATCAGGTACCCGTAATCTGAGAGTTTGGGACTAATTCTGCTTGGAGTTTAGGCTACACGTCCCAAACTCCATGCTCTCTGCTATAAGAGGCCTGGCTAGTATTTGGAGTTGCTCCCCCTTTGGAGAGGGCAGAGCTGACAATAACCAATGCACATAACATCTTATTTTGTTGCTGTCTTTGTTCCTTCATGATCCCTGAGTGAGGTTAGATCTATATAGTGGTATGTTGATTCCGATGTTATTCCACATGCTGTGTTTTGATGGGGCAAAACTACCACCTTGAAGACTGAATGTCTACATTTATTATCCGCAGAAATTGGTGCAAGAAATCTTGAAAACGAAAAACAATTCAATGGCCGATCACCAGCCTACAGTTCATTTTTTGCAAGTATTATAGTGAGCTTCTGTGCCCATAGATTGTCAATGATCTGATCAAAACTGAATATACTGAGCGAGCTCATTTACCCTGTGATACTGTGTGTTTCAGGGTCTAAGTACGTTATTATTAACTAACTGTCACTATCAACTATAAGCTTTGGCTTTGACTTTCCCTTGTCTAACAATGGCTTGAATCTTCATTGCTTATTGCTATGACAGCTCCTGTAAAAACAAAATTTGGTTTAGATTCACAAAAGTAACACAGCGTTCCAAATAGTCATCCTTGATTGGGTGCTGCGGAAATGTTAGGATTTTAGAGGATGTTAGCACAGAGTAAGGATATATCCTTACTCTGTGATGTGAGTACGGTTTTGAGGACTCATGAATGAGTTTATTGTTGATTTTAAACGATAAATTGGTCGCTGGAAAAAAAGAACAAAAATGGATGACAAATCCCTATTTATGCTTACAACATCGGAACTATTAGTATTATTGTGTGCGCAACTACCGAGTTAAACTACTGACTTACAGTAGATTGAGTAACCTACTAAATAACTCCAATCACTTTATTTTTTATTAATGCAGTTAAATTCTTGGCTGGTGTTTCTTTTGGCAGTACCCCAATAGGACCCACCCATAAAACACGCTCATACGTAACAAACTGTCACATCACACAGTGATATGCAGACGCGGAGTTTTTTGTCATTCCAATTTTGATTCACTTTTAATCTGCCATCGAGACTGTGCGGTGCTCGGTAGTCTCAGCTCACTCAGTCAGACATAGAGAGCTAACGGCATCATGTCAGCATTCTATACTGGGCAGCAGCGGCAATACATGCGTTCCTTCGGAAATTTTGTTGCTTTATGGAATACAGATGCAGATATATCAAGTATATCATATTTTCCATTAATTACAACCTCTCTAGACTGAGTGTGTAAATTAAAGCATTGTGACGGGGTTTTGTTACGCCCCCCACCATGGAAAGTAATTTTGATGCTGATTTTCCATTGAATTTGACTGCTTTGAATTTGATGCTAGTACCTTCTAGTTGATATTCCCCAAAGCCCTCAGCTGGTTCCTATTTCCATACCTCTATTCCTGTACAAACCTCTCCAAGGTTAACAGGCTCCAGCAAGAGGAAAAATTTGACAACTTTTCAAAGTGTCAGGTTTCCTTCAAAACAGCTATATTTCTCTATATGCTGCCCTAGATGGTGTGGGGAAAGTATCACCCTACCACATCTACTAGCTATCAATGCTGTTATCGGTACAGCTTTATGTGGGGTGATAGCTGTCACCAATATATCACAAATTTAAAATATCTGAAATAGGAACTCTTGCGTTTTGTTCATGGTTGACTGTGTAAGGTGTGGGGGGAGGTACATTAAAAATTTGTCCCTAGTTTTCTACACCGTTATGTTAGTCATTCACTGGTTTATCTCTGCAGAGTGACTCAGCTAGGGCGAAGCTATTGTTGAGTAGCTATTATACTATTAGCTAGCTATAGTGTAAGCTTACCTCAGCTTTTCTCACTTAGGCAGATGATGAGTTTAGAAGGATTCATTATGGGTCATTAAAATACAAAAATGTAAATGGAAGATTCTCACCAAACAATATATTTTTCATTTGCTGTTTCATGATAAACTTCCTGAAAAAGGCATAATTTTTTTAGGAAAACTTCAGCCACTGAATGCTAGCTCCATGATTGTAGCTCTTGAGTAAAAGCCTGTAAAGCCGAATAACAGATGGTAACGCCCCAAACTTTCACCCATAGCGGAACTATTAAACTTGGATAAAGCAAAGACTAACTGTTATATAAACACAATTTTTATTTGCTGCCTGAGACTAACTGTAATATAAACACAATTTTTATTTGCTACCTGAGAGTAAATCTGCAAAACTTGGATCTCAAAATCTCCAATAAATGTTATGAGCGAGGGAGTGAAAAAAACTTTTAGCAAATGAAACTAAAATGAAGGAAAACTGTCATTTCAAAATTTCAAGTTTTTTACCTGTGGGTGAAAATTGCAATCTAGTACTGCCGATACATTCTACAAACAGGATAGTAGTCAGATATAGATACGGCACGGCTACTGGCTAGGTGGGATCCTACTTTCTATCAAGGATGGTAACTTTAAAGGTTCATTGTAATGAAATACCCAATGGTCGAATTTTTCAGAATACGGGCCTGTAAACTTTCTTAGGCTATATATGTCAATTTATTTAACGCTACAGAGTCCAAGATTTGCGCTCGCTGCAGATATATTTTAATGAACTATATTGCTTATATTTTCAGAGCCATTTGGTGAAGGATGAGCATGGCTGGATCAAGTTTAGGAACTGTGTAAGACATGAGATGAGGGTGAAAAGGAGCGGCATGTGAGATCTGACAGCTATACTAGGACATCCCACAACAGGTGGCTTCATTATATAGATTAAAGTGAGTACCATAGATATCTTATCTATGCATAGAAGGGCTTTCTGAGAGGTGCTTATCACACAAGTATAACATTGTCTCTGATTGTTTCACACTTTGTGTTTGTACCTGTGTACCTGCGTACCTGCGTACCTGCGTACCTGCGTACCTGTGTACCTGTGTACTTTGTGTTTGTACCGCCTGACTGACAGGGTTGCTGTTAGATCTACTTGGGTGGAAAAGTCACCTTATATACCCTAGACCAAGTTTGGTCCATTTGCCTGCATTTCGAGTCGCTCCCAATCCACTGGTCACGCCGCAGGACCAGTGGAAGAGAGTACCAGGAATGCAGGCAATTGGATTAAACTTGTTATATATATACCCCTTCTCCGTCCCCTTCACTTATTATGTATGGTCAGTGGGTAATCAATCTGACAGCATTCTCCTATTTTGTTTGAGGAGATTTGCTCAGCAATGTGGTGCAGCCGCACTGAATCAACACATCGTTTTAGTGAAGTTGATGATCAGTACCTTGTAAAGGTTATGGAGGTTTCCAGTCCCTCTAATCAGGGAGTTACAGAGAGGGAGTGGAAACGAAATGTAGCCTGTGACTTAACAAGGCTATTTCCAAGGGTTGTACTAATATGGTCCCTCCATTAAAATTCATTTAAGTCCTCAGTCTTTTTATATGTCTGTCTCCAGTTGAAAATTATTAAAATATTTGACATGTTTACTCAATGGTATATTCAGACACCCAGAGACAATATATCATGATGTAAATCACCACAAGTGTAGATGAGACATAGCTTGTAATATAGTAACCACTTTTGCAGGGTATTGAATTATAATTCCAATGCAAATGTTTGATGGGGGATAGAGAGACTGAAAATAAATCATTCATTCACCATTTAAAAACCATGTGAGGAACTTAGACCAGATAAAAGTAGTGAAAGTACTTAAAGAGGTAGGAATCGAAGGGGGTGCACGGGGATTAATCATGTGAAGTGACAGGCAAGACCATTGGCTGATCAATGTAATTAGAGGCGGAGAATGGCCTTGGTCTCCGCCTCTAACAGCCAGTCCACGTTGCATTCTCAAGTGGTCAAGTGTGTTATATAAGAAATTGTGATTCGCAGACACTCATAAATAAAGTTGAATAGAAGCTATGATATAGCTATTGTTGTGTTGGCTCATCACACTTGGGATTATAGGGTTTAATTACAACGGTCAATTTCAATCTTGACAACGGTATCTAGGCAACCTCTAAAACCATAAATCATAACGTCAAAATTGACCAATAAGAGCTCGTATATTTTGAAGCGGATGATTTGAAATCATCGGAACTGGGCAATTTCGTATGACATCAGTCATATTTTCACCACTTTCCAATGCCATTATTGGAATGAAAATTTATTGGGCATGTGTATCACACAATTCCGCATCAGCTTGTCTGATTCCCATTAAAAATAATTCACTGCTTCTCCTCTTAATTCCGAAAAAGCAGGAGGAATTTGAATGCTGCTAACCCCATTTGAATTTGATATGGCTGGGTGATCGCTTTACATTGACTGGCCCTTATATACCGGTCGAGGCACTTTAAATAAGCCCTTTCTAACACCTAAGTGACAATGGGAGGCATAACATACCACGTTTGACTGATAAAAACCGCCATTGATTACCAAATTATGAGGCAAATTTATGGCCATGTCTGCAGTGAAACTATCCCTTCTCATATGAGTAGCAGAGGGCTTTGGAGTCCCAGTTAAAACTAGACTATAGTTTGAAACATGGACTATACCTGAGTGCCATCTATATCTCTCTGCTACTTAGTTTAGTTTCTTTTCAAGAGGTTCAAACACTTTAGGAAATTTGTGGTATAACCCATCTTGATAAATGGGATTGCACCACTATGCTCTTGATGATTGGACAGTTTATCAAAATTATTACAGCAACTCAAGTTGTACTTTTTTTTGGCAGGAAGTCACTCTCTGCAGTCTCTGCTCTGATTGGCTGTGGTCATGAAAAACCTTTGCTGATAAAGAGAGTACAATTACCAGTGGAGACAAACAACAATTTGAAATGAGAGGCCGTTTCCACTCCTTTTTCAAACTCCTTGCTCTAATATCATTGAGTTGTCATTTGTCTGGCTGACATGATGCTTGGGTGGATTATTTTATCATGGGCATGCATTTTGAGGTAAATGGAAAATTCGCTGTCAACTGATTTTATATGCTAGTTCTAAAGACGGACTTTGTGAGTACCTCACATGTTCCTGTTTCAAGCACGCTCAACCGATTCCAAAAATCCATAATTGAGAAAAATAATGGGTTCGAGCTAAAACTTAACTTCGGAAAAGTTGTCTGCCAAGTAAAGTAAAAGATTAATGAGCTACTAGCTTGTCTTTTCTTTGACTTATGTTGGGCAACAATGATGATACCTGCTAGTATTGCGCCATCTCACCATCCAAAATTCAAAAGAATGAATGGTTCATTTATTAACTTAAATGCTCGAAAACAATTTCCATGTGATTGCGTATTGCTTGTGAACACCTGTAGTTTGTGATGATATGACTAGTCATCAAACACCATTGAAAAAAAAAGTAACAGTAGTATATCAACTAACCCGGATTTTGTTTTTTTTCTACATTACTGATCACTGAACAATTTGGCCTTTTTTGTATTGTCCACATTAAATCTCTGTTATTATTTATTATTTGTCATCTTCCTCTCTAAGGGTATTTTTTTTTGTCTAGCGTATTTCGCAACCTGGGTGTTTCTATCATCTTGTAGAAAGAATTTGATAAGGGGTCGCAGTCCTTTACTGTCATTAATCAGTGCTAGCCTCAATTCTCTCCATTCTGATATGTCCTTTCTCCCTTTTTGCCCCATCATTTATCCTAATTTCAACGGACATTATGGTAAACATCCTGCCAGTATGATATGATGTGCCAAAATAAGAAGTGTATGAATTCGAAGATCTCTTCATTGTAAGACATTAAAACAAGAATCCATCTAATGTCCTAGAACCAGCATCCTGTTCGCAGTGATGGGACAACTCTTAAACTTTCTCAACATGTTCAAAGAAAATGCCAAACTCATATCAAGTTACAAACTCCCTATACAAAGTTTCATAAAAGTACAGTTGTATTTGCAAGCTTCCTTTCATAGGCAATAACTCAATAATTCTCACCAAGATGTTTATACCTTAGTATTGCTATGTTGACAAAATGATTGTTGCATTTTTTGCAGGTTTTTTCGAGCTCAGATCTGTTGCAGTGCAAAAAATAGACGTTATGCACACAAGATATTGAAGAGTTAAAGTATTTTTTATTGTGGGTTGTTTTTTCGGTGTGCTGTGACAGGAAAATATATTATAGACTGAGTTTTTGTTCTGACGCACACCTAATTGACATCTGGACTATTATTTTACGACTGTGACCACCCATTTATCGACGCCCAACCAACCCTCAATTAACCGGGCCACTCCAAGGTGTTGCTATGTTCACACCCCTCACTGTATTTTTTCATGTAAAAGCCACACCCTCATTGATTACTTCAATAGCCATTTAGCTGTGATCCAGGAATCATTAAGTCTGCTGAATAGATTTAATACAATGTGAAGCTTTTTGTGTTTTTTTTTCAGCTAGGCTTTAGTTATACAGTAGAGAACAATTAAAGGTGTGTTTAAAAAGAATTCGAATGTCAGTTTGTCAAGTTTGCTAAGCGACGTAAAATGATGCTTTTCTCTCTCATTGTTGGCTTTTTTTTGTGTGACCAGAAGTCATTAGCGCATTGATATTCTTAGACAAATCACACACATTGAATGTGTACCTGTCAAAAAATATCCAGTGATGTATAAAACAATTTCGATAGGTTCGTTGTTGTGTTTTGCGATGGCTTTGTGGAATTCATTTTCAGAAGTAGACAATTTCTAAAGAGATATATTCCATCCAAATGTGATTTATTTTGTAATTCTCTATTTCGACCCGTGGAAAGACTTTCATCCTTTATTGCTTGCGGATTATTCCTCTTTAACTTTAACATTGATATAATATAGAAATACTTTATTTTGATAAAGACACTCTCTTTGCTGAACATGTGCTGTCTCCATCCCGGATCCCAACAAACATAGTCGGGTTTTTTTCGCCACGATACACTGTTAGTACTGGCTGCATGCATATCATTGGTGCACGGTGATGAATGCTGTTCTCAATCTTATAAATGGGAAGCCCCCACAAAGTTTTTCGTTTTTGCAAAGTGTATAAAAATTTGACCTATTTCTAACACTTGTTTTGTTGAAAACCCATATTTGAATTGAATAAAAAGTTAAAAAAAGCCTGATATCAAATTTCATGGATCAAATTGCAAAGTTCCTTTTAGTGTATAAATAGTCAGTGGTCATGTGATTCGCGCCTTCCTGAATACATTTAGAGTCTTTATAGCTTATTTCTGGCCTTCTAATGGTTTGCACACCACGCTGTGGAGATTTCAGGTCTCAATGGTCAAAGTAGTCCATAAAGTAGGCCAGCCAGCTGAAGGTGCAGTGGGCTAAAATATGCTAATGATTTATTTATGTCCTATTACCAAATAAAGCTTCCAGTGCTCTTTGTACATCGTTAGTCTGTTGCTGTGAAGTGACACAGCTATATAACAAAATACGAACACAATAAATATGTTCTCAATGAGAAGCTGAGACAGAAAGTCAGAATAGAGGCTTGGTTTGTGGATATGGTTTATGATACATCTGTAAGAAAATGGATATAGCTCGACTCTGAAATTAAGAGATGACCATGACAGTAACCTCGTTCTGATTCATTACTAGAATAGTACATCTAGTTGATATTTAATTAATGTATGAGAGAATTTTAATAATAAACTAACTCAACCAGATACTTCCAACGGCCAGGGCAGCATTACTAAATGCGAGGGCGTTGTGGTTTGGTAGAAAATCCTCATTTTGCCCACTCTTTCAGAGAATATTTTTTAATTGATAGCTTGCAATGATTTAATGATAGAAAAAAAAAGATTCTCATGGGCTGTTAAATCGTTGTAGTTGATTGTCGACATGTAGTAAAGGAACGAGCAGCCCCGATATTTTCCTCATTGAATGATGATCATATAGTATCAAACTTTTGCTGATAATGGTTTACACACCCCATTTGGCCTTTGAACCATTGCACTTGAGAAAATGTGGGAGTGGCCCTGAGCGTATATAACTCAACTGAAAATGTCTGCTATATGTAAGTGATCGTTGATGATAATGTTGTTATCATATAGGGGTGTGGCACATGGTCTATTACGACATACATTCAGCACTGTGTGTGTGTGTATTACACAGTTAACTAAAGCTGTGGCTAGGTTAGGCTTGGAGCCCTCATAAATACTAGTCATTGTTTATTAGCAAACTCTGCCTACTAGCCATTCCCCAGTGATTACACTCAATGTCTAGATATACCTCACACTGGTGGTCGATTTAGAATCCATCTAACTGCGGCTATTGAAATCGATCAAATATTCGATCAGGTATCAAAGGAATGAAATCAATCATAAGTTAGGATTAAATCTTCTCCAGTTGGGTTATCACATAGATTTGTAACAGGATACTTCTGCAGCGGCGGCGGAGAACCCGGGCACTTTGGATATTAGCCTTTAACACGGGAGTCGAGCAGGTATGTTGAAGATTCTTCTTGTTCTAATCAATACCTATGTATTGATTTATAGTCCTTACAAAAAGAGGGAGTTGTGAGGGGGAGGTGAGGATGACAAGTCAGCATAGACATGTGAAGTGTACCTTGTGTCGTAACCTATTGGAAAAGGTGACACATGTAAATGGGTATTATACGATTAACTTAACACCAGCTTATTCTTGCACTGATAGGCTATTAGCCTTTGTTATCAAGTACGTTGCAAGCTTATATCAATATCATAGTTTTATTCCCCACATTGCCGCTGCTTTATACAAACACAATTTTCTCCATTGATGACATGTATACTTTTATCATGTCTTGCTCTTGGTCGCAATGGACACTCTTATGTTCCCAGATCCCATCTTTCTAGCATACACCTGTAACCGACCAATAGCCTATAACATCTCACCCACACAGTATCACTGACATTACTGTGGGCATCTCTCTGATGTTTGATTGTGAAGAACACCTACATATTGTTTATCTACTGAGCAGTTCAATAAGTAAGACAGGCATTGCCATAAGTCAATCAATTCACACTGCCATACTGTTTCGATGGGCTGATTTAACCTAGATAATAAATTATCTCTACAGCAAATAATCCCATCGCATTCATATAACAAGGAAATAGTGTCCTACCGGTTCAGTAACGCATGGTCAACAAACGGGTAAGGGGGCGTGGGCACCCCCCCCCCCCATCATCACAAATCAGCACAGCTGGGCAGAAAAGCATTAAAGCTACTTAATCCCATTTAAAAAAATTTCTGTAATACTGCAGGTGTAAGGAACGGAATGGGGGAGAGCTGAATAATAATCTATATATGTGGTTAATCTTGTTTTACAATCCTTGTGATCAAAACAAGGGGTCAAAATTTGGGGTTTGCCAAGTATATCATCTGGGCGTGAGGTATCGTAACGTATGTCTTGGTATTCCCTTCTGTCAATATAATATGTATTCTACTTGGCAATAGCTAGGCCTATCGTAGCACCTCACCAAGGGGGTGGGGAGAGGACGTTGAAGTGGTTTGATGGTTTAAGCCTTAGTAACATACCCAGGGGGCACATATAAGTGGGGTTAGGTTAAGCTGGCAACTGGGAGACTTTTCATCAAATAATTCACCTTAGTAATAATATAGTAGCATCATCCATTATAAAAATCCCACATCACTTTTTGTGCATGTGTGATGAACTCAGATGTATAATACCGTGAGTCACAGCTGGGTTTTTCTTTTGCCTGGTATCCCGTCATGGTAATACCCTAGGGCCTAGAGGATTAAGTGGTAGCTAGAGTTAAGTTTATCTAGTTCGGAGGGGACTTAATGTTAGCTAGCACTAAATTTTTGATAGTCTAGGTGGTCATCTTTATGAAAAAAAAGAGTGGCGTTATTATTAGCTGGTCTAAATTTAGCTATTTCAAGCATGCATGATATGGCTACGAATACTTTTCTCCTCTACGGTGTAGGCCTACTCTCCTGGGAGCTGTGCTCAAAATATCTGAACGCTACCTACACGGAACTGATGTAACCTTTATCATGGGGCGGGATGGGATGGTTTTATCACACCATGAGATTCAGGAAGAGTAGAGGGGAAAAAATAGGGATTGGTTAAATTATGCTGAGTAATCATCTCCAAGCAGGGAGGCTGCCAAATCATACGTGTCAGTATGTGATAAATGAGGTCAGTATGTTCACAGCTGATAAGGTTTCTGGGAAAGGCTCAGTTTATTAAATGTTATCAAACAACCAACAGTTCCCGTACAAAGGCGAACTCTCAGCTGCATAATGACAAAGGGAGGCTGTTTCACAGATAGCAGGTAGACTCGCCTCTTGTAGATTTACCTTTGTTGCTGGTAGTGCCACTATACTGTTGAATGCCACTACCAGCGACTGGAAAAAGTTTTCGAACTCTCACAAGCTGGATGAATACCATAACAACAGTCATCTCCTCAATTTTATTAGTAAACATGCAAAGAACAACTATATTTTGCCGTAGTAAACAACCAGCAGAGTTGTTCAACATAACAGAAAGTATTTGGGCGGCTCCCAGAAAACTTGGATGATTAGAACAACCCAAGGTAGCTGAGAACAAGGAAAAACAGCCTGCCTCTTTGTTCGGCATTGAGACAGAGAAAAAAATGATATAAAAAGGGTATCGATTGAAACCAAAAAAAGCTATGGCCACAATCTGCCCACTGTCCATAAAAGATGTCAAGAACAATTTGTTAGATTATGGTATCAAATGATGTCACAATGCCATTCTGATCACCCATTAGGAGCATGTTAGATGTTGGCCGTGTATCTGACACCAATGCTGGACCACCCTCATTGTCAGACCTCCCTATTTGTAATAGTTTCTATTGGTGACTTGGGTACTGAATTAGGATGTTAGGTTAAGTTGATAATGAGCATGCCACACCTTTTACTGTGAGAGTTATAATGTGTCGGTGCCAAAAGCCGACTGCTATTGAGTACAGAGTGACGCCTAAGTTTTCCACTACTGGGTGCAAAAACTAGGCCTACATCTATTTTAATAGACGCCGCCGGCATAATGTGACCATATTTGGCTCCCCCACCCCTCCAAAAAAAAGGTCCGCAAGTATGACACAAGATGACACAGAAAAAATAACAGCCTCCGATGAGGAAATATATAGGCAGGACATGAGATGCGGAAAAGGCAAAGACTTTCAGTTTACAGAGCATTCGCTGGACTTCCTTTTCTCAATGGCTTGAATTGATTTTTAAATTTGAGGCAACCCAAGTAAAAATAGAATAACAGGCCCCCTTTCTAACATTGCAATCTCAAAACAAATCTGTACGTATGGATGGAGTATATTTTAAGAACCTTTGGTGTTATGGAGGAGGGGGGGGTCTTTCAAATAATTTAGTTAGACTTATTGAAAGAAAAGCTTTTCTACCACGGGAGTGCAGATTGGGATTGAGACATCTGTCAGGTCTTACTCATCACAGAAAGAATGGTTCAGATACATTACACCAATTTTTGAATTTTTAATATGAATGCACCCCTGGTTCATCCTTCTTTGTTCTGAGCACTTATATGTGTGTGCACCATGAAAGCTGGAAGCTCTTGCCCTTTTAGACTTGAACCCAGAAATTTCACTCTTTTTGCAGCAAACAGGAACAACCTGTCAAAACATGATCATGTGCGCAACGCAAAGTTCAAATTTAGTCATCAGCATGAGACATAAAGAAGTCAAATAAACATGGACATTGATAAACAATCCAATAGACTGCTAGTTTGGTAGAGGGGTACTGTTGTGGTAGAGCAATGTGACCATCACGAGACCGAGCCTTTGTTTGGTGTGAATAACAATATCATTTACTTCGCTGAACATTCCTCTCATACCATGTGACCATATGTAGTATTTTGACAGTTAATCATTTTTTACGACATATTATCTTATTGTAGGTTTTTTAGTTGAATATCATGGTATCGCAGTATTAAAAATATACTGATAAGAAAATTAATTGTGCATTCACTTTTTTCCTTGTTTGAACTCTCTCATTCTTTGATAACAGTCCTAATAAAAAGTTAATTTATAAAGCAATAGGCTACAACTACCAGTCATCACTCATCAACTGTTTTTGTTGATTGTACTCATGGATTGTTGATAGTGGATCCAGTGGATTGTCCAAAGGGTGAACTTTTGGAAACCATCCTGCGATTCCTGCCCCCTCTCCGTTCTCTCCATAATAACAATCCAAAAATCCAGCATTTTCCACTCCGATGATTTCCGTTAAACACCAAATTAGGGCTAATTGTGATTTAAACTCTTGTTACTTGGCTCAAATCCTGGGTGCGTGCATACAGTTCGCTTGCAGCCCCCTATCCAGGTCATGTAATGGTGTAGATTCACAAACAACCTCGGCAAAGCCATAGCCAAATCTTCACAGCTAACAGATGGTAGCGGTAATCCTGCACTGTAACACCCTCATGCATTTCCTGGGTCACAGACAAATATTTATAAATTTGTTCTCGTAATCATGAAATACTTGAGTTTGCCCTCAATGGCACCCAGTCTTCTGGCACATTTACTACTGGAGGGGTTATTAACCTAAGTGAGCCTAGTATGACCAGATTGAGGTCTAAATTTAGACCAGTACAACCACAGACCCGTAATTGGGTGAATCAGAGTATATTAATATGTAAAGGGTCTAGTTGGGAGTAGAGGATGGCAATTAAATCACTCATCGGCAACAATAGGGAAGCTATCATTGCAAAAGATTTCGGAGGACATGAATATGATAATGATGTTGTTTTTCTAGGACCGGACCTTACCGTTTTTCCTTTTACCTTTTAGTTTAGCAAACACCGCAATAAAAAGTCCTGTTTTCATCACATGTGGTGGCTTTATGCATTTTTTAGTGCGTAATTAATGGCCCGAGAGGTGGACCAGTCGGGTCTGTTGCTCCTGGAGGTTTCGATCGCCTTTGGGGGTGGTAAGTGGGGGAGGTGAAGGGAGGGGAGATCAGCAGAGCTCAGTAATTCAGGGAGGAGGGGGGTGGGGGCTCTCAAAAATATATGAGTTTGGTCTGCGCAGAACAGCAGCTTTTCGATAAGACAGCTAGCCTGCAGCGGGCTTTTGGATGTCTGCGATGTTGGACAGCGGCTGTCGGTGTTTGATATTTCCTTGTACGATGTGTGATATGAGGAATACTGATTTGAGTGCTGAGAGAGTTAAGAAAGTGATCCCTTTGTCACTCACAAGAGCTCCTCCATTCTTAATGTCTGAATAAATTGCTAAAATAGGTTTTTGACAGATGTGACCGAGGAATAAAAAAGAGCAATCCTTTGTTTTACAAGTGCCAAAATCATCTTAGATTAACATACAAGTACTTTTATACTGTTGTAGCACTCCTAATCTTGTCGATAATGGAAACTTGTATACTGTCACATGTCCAAATCCTGAGTCAAATGTGTGTCTAATCACGAGTTTGGCTCATAATTTATTTGTGTCAGATCTGACCTAGCTTGAGTTCCAAAGCTTTCAGGGGAGGTGGGATGGGGGTACTCAGTTACCGCCCTTATAAAAAAAGTTTGAGCCCACATGGCTTGCCTCATCCCAGTTACCAAACCTTTTCCTGGACCAGCTGTTTATGACATCATTCAGGCTAACTGTACTACTAAAGGCATCATAAATATGACAGCAGATCTAAGCTAATTAAGTTGATATGCTGTAGGAGTGTATGAGGCACAGTATAGTCATAAGCTATTGACTAAAGCTAGTTTTAAACTGCTTGAGGGTGTGTACAGCTCATTATCATCACTAATTAGATTCTCATAGCTGGCTTTAGTTTCTGCTTTGTTCTTAATTTAATGTACAGTCTAGGCTGATGTACTTCTCTACCCTCTGATCATGGCTATGCTGGCCTGATAATATGGATTTATCACAATATCCCACATCAGCACCACCACTACTTCTTGGTCTGGTCTTCATCAATATTGGGAGCTCTTTACCAATGGTTGTGGTAATTCCTTTACAAAATATAATTGACAAAAACGCACCCTCCCTTTTCAGTATCCTGTTACTGTGAAATTTATGGGGTTAATCAAAGGATACGGAAACACCTCAAGACAGACTGCACAGGTTGAAAATAGCCCTGCGTCATCACAAATTTAGAAACTGGAAGTTGAATCACAATCACATTGCTTGATCTCTTTTTGCTGAATGAGCTCCGTGGTAGCCTCCCTCCTATCTTTCAATTCCATTTTGTAAATCTGCCGAACATGGTTTGACAATAGTTAATGGTTTTATGGTTTATGTGTGTTATTGAATTGAGCTGATCACTATGGTGATGTACATAATGTTGTTGCACAATAAGCAGATAACTTTGAAAAATACGCTGCCATTAAACTTTAAAGTCAACAAAAACTGAATTTGAATATGGTTTTAAAACTTGCACAATTAGGACCAAGGACCATGTCAGAATTAGTGGATGTTCAAGTTTTTATGGGTGTCATCAATATCATTAATAGCCAAGAAACAGCTGAAAAGGGTAACAATAAACCCATAGCTCACCCATACTTGTCTCTGTTGGTGTTTGGATGAGGCCACCCTAATACTCTTATATAAATTCTTTGAAGGACTCTGTGAGAAACAAGGCTATGCAGCCCACATTCTCAACTCCTGACCATTCTGTTCCATGCCATTAACTCATCTCTATTACCGACTTTAATAAATCACAGAGAGTCAATGTTAGCTCATAGAACTACCTCCACACAACAGCGTATTCCCTCTTTATCAATTTAAACAGTTTCCACTTCCCAAGCTTCAACCCTTTCATCTCCTAATTGGCCCGTCTTGACTATCGTTCAGAGCTCATAACCCGGTGTATATTGCCCAGTGCGCAGTACCTATTGCGCACTGCCCAGTGTCATCTGCCCAAGGCTCAGTGCCAACTGCCCAAGTAAAGGCTCAGTCCTAGTTTAAGTGCTCAAACGGTGGCGGGGATGCTGGTAGAGGCATTTCATTATCACCCAGCACCTAATGTTCAGCATGATGCTCTTGACTCTCACACAGCCAGTCTACTTCTTTGTTTTCATTTCTCTCTAATTTTGCCTCACCTCAAAACATTATTTTTCATTTCATTTTCTTTGTTTGTTTGATTTTCTTACTTTTGATGGATGTGTTGTATTTCCTGCTGCACTTGACAAATGGTAAAAAATGTGACCTCCATGATGATTGATGATCTTTGAAATAATCAACAATCAGCTTCTAAGCATGAGAAAACAAATCCTTTTTTCCTCTTTTAAGCCTTATAAGACGTTATTAAAGCTGACTGTTGAGTTAGAGACAATTGATCTGACCAACGTATATCCTAGAGGAGAAAATGGTAACTAGATTAGGCTGACTTAATGTTAGCTAGTACCAAATTTTGGCTAGCTGAAGTGGGAGTGTATATAAAGTAAAGAGGTTTAGTTGATATTGGCTAGCCTAAAACTTAGTTAGCTATTTCAAGCATGTGCGAAATGTGGGACTATTCCTCCTGCGAATACTTTGCTCCTTTAGGGTACATGGCTAATGCCAGTGATCTGCTGGTGTCTTGTAGTCAACCTGCATTTATTTCGTACTTTTTTAGATTGATAAATCAAGATGTCTGCATTAGACGCCATAGCCAAGAAGCTTCTCAAAACCCAGGAGCTGAAGGCTTTACAGCAGCAGAAAGAAATGGTAGACTCGGGGTCAGAAAATATGGCTGCTGCTCCGATGTCAGATATACAAAGTATGTCCCCCTCAATGAGGACAGCTGTAACTGAGATCAATGGCAATGTCAGAACCGGCAATAAGGA
The DNA here is from genome assembly GCA_914767715.1 of Membranipora membranacea. Taxonomy (NCBI): domain Eukaryota; kingdom Metazoa; phylum Bryozoa; class Gymnolaemata; order Cheilostomatida; family Membraniporidae; genus Membranipora; species Membranipora membranacea. Next base: position 904,281 of record OU612075.1, on the reverse strand, counting down.
CAGTCCTGCTTTATCATTTGAGGTAGGCTATGATCTTTGAGACAAACAATGCTTTACCAGTTATTTGTCTTTATCAAAACAGTTTTTTTCATACCAGGATGGTTGACTTTGTGCCACCATTCATTAGGAGAAGGGTTGGCGGTTTTTTTACTATCAAGTCTCCCGCTCTCCACCATCCGCTCTGCCCGGACTCTATACTGCGTTAATGTCAGGGTGTCGAAATTGATTTGATATGCACAATAATGTAAATATTATAAAAATTTTGTTTGCGTTGCCAACATAGCAAAAAAACGCTCACACATGGATTCAACCTCATTTCTAAAATTGGGCTTCTACAATGAGTGTGCAAAAAAATCAGCAACGCGTTAGTGTAACATCGCTGTTTGATGAATTTTGCAGAGCGTTATCTTAACTAAACTCAAAGGGTGCGGCTGGAATTAAATTAACCAAGCCTTGGCTAGCACTTAGACTTTGGTATTAGAGTTAGTGGTACTGTAGGCCTCTAATAAACTTAACTATCTAAAGGGTGTGGCTATGCAGCAGTGTTTAAACACAAAGGTCACTCATGGGTCTGAAACTAAATACATATAATCATAAGATAGTTACTGCCTGTGGGCACAGCCGTACAGCCCACTAGTATGTGCTAACTATAACCTACCAGTGAGAGCTCTATCTAAGTAAGCATTGACTGATCATTGGGTAACTAGTTCAGCACAGATAATTGAACCCTCTGCTGCCCATGGTTGTCACACAAAGCACCTGTTCCTCTTCGATGTACTCATGATAGACTGGATAGTGGTTCTTTGTTATCAATGTACTACAAAGTATCATGACCAAGCCCGCATTGGTCACAAAACACTTCTCGTATGTACCAGCAATATTCTGCTGGAGGCCTGATTTCCTGAGAGGGCCGCAGTAAGATAGGTCATCTGTTTGCTGGATGAGTTATAATGTTTCGTCTGAAGAATTGATAGAATAGAAAAGACCAAATTATTTTTGTGGTCATTAAAATTCAATTATATACTTTGTATATCCAAGGAGTTAGAGACTAACTCCTTGGTATAACATAGCTGCAGAGCATCAATCCACAGGAGTAGACAACTCCAGAATACGATTTTCAGCAAAATCAGCACTTTATATTATTACCAATGGCTACTGCACTGCGCATTTTCTATCATTGTTACTGTTTTACGCACCGGCGCAAGGTGATAAGGTCTATCTCCTGCACTAATGGGGAGCTATATCACAAATTGTGATGTAAAAGAGCTGAGTAACCAATATCTTTACTAAGATATCGGTTATTCAGAGAGTCAAGGATCAAGGAGTAGGACCAAAGGGTGATGTTGTTATTTGCCAGAGCACGCAAAGTTTTGCCGAGCGTTAACATACAGTACAGTACACTTATAATGACCCTGACGCCTTGACCAACATATTACATATTAAGGCGTAGCTAGCCCTGGTACTTCTTCCCTCCCTCCTATCACGATCGTCAGCTTGTATGACCTTCACAATAAACTGGTCTCTCGTGAGTCGCTTCCGTGGAAAATCTCTGCGATTCTCAAGGACCCCAATCCAGAACGATCATGCCTCGATTGGACATATTTTTCCACACGTACTCTAGCATAACAATAAATGAACAGGGCTTGTTTATTCCTGGAAAATATGTAAGCTGTGAGATTTTCCTCATTTCTATTTACTAGCATTTCGTTATTAGGAAACGTTGAGTTCCGTGCATGATAAAGCGTTATTGTAAACAACATGCGTAGGGTGCAGATAGTCTGTGTGAGACTTACGCATCATACTTACCAGTCGCCCTTGTAATTCAAGGCAAAATGTCTCAGCTAACAACAGTCAGCCTGTCCTTGCTAGCTCAAACTTCAACCAGACCATCCTATGGGCTTTTGTTTGGAGGAAAAACCCTGCAACCATTATTTATTCCTTATCATTCTCTTATGCAAGCATGGCCACCAGACACAGCAGGCCACGTCATCATTATCATAAATTACCATTGTGAGCTAAAGAGCAATTACCAGCAACTTTAATTTGGCTGTTCTCCGGGGTTAGGTGGTCCCAAACCCCTCTCTCATACAACCAGTAACCCCACATTGGGTATAACTCATTGTAATCTTCCCAATGAATCACATTCTAGTGATCTGACTAACAAATTTCTTGGATTGTTTTTGTTTTTCTAGTCAGCGCCTTACACAGCTGTTATGGTGCGTTGTGCAGAATGTGGTTTTGTGGATGGTGAAATCAGAATAGGTGCTAAACCATGTGATACATGCACAGCTAAATATAGAACATCTCCCACCAATAACAGCAGTCAGACAATGAAGAGTTTACTGACTCAAAACCAGCGCAGCTCTATGCCGAAGAGTAATAAAGGTAAACAAGGAGGAACAACTCCAAACCAAAGCAGAAGAAAACAAACACCAAAGTCAACAAAGGTGAGTCTAAGTAAGGTTAAGGGAATGAATGGAGTATGCTTAATAATGGCAAGTATGTCAAGAGGTATGATAATTACAACAATGATAGTCTGAGCCCAGCAGACATTTGCACCCCGGCGAACGGCCCCCTGCTGGGGGAAACAACAATGAAGGCTAACTGAAAAGGTAAGAGGTCATAAAAAGATAGTACATTATCACATAATGACTATATACATGCAGAGCAGTGGAATAAAGATTCTGCGTAAGGCAGCCTTGGAATACATCTTTGTAATTGAGCCGTATAGGTCCTATTTGATAATGTACAGAGAAATATGCCAACATCCTATACCGAAAGAAAATGATGAGTACAGGATAAAAAAGCCAAAAACAAATATGAATTAGAATTTGGACAAGGTGAGCAACAGTCCTGCAGCAGACAATTTTTGGTCATAGGCCTAAACGAGAAAAACACGATGGAGAAATTTGGCTACAGAGCTACAATAAAATGGGAGAGGTCTGTCTAGCGAAGGTGTTAAACCGCAAATATCAAACTCTTCTAAGAAACAAGTTAATAAATTAAACAGCCTGCCATAAGATGGTGAAAATGTGCATGGGCGGTGTGCGCGCACATGAATTAATACTATTTTGCATACCAACGGTAAGAAATTTAAATTATCAAGGGATCTTTGTCAAGTATTTTAATAAAAAAATGCAATCAACATTCATAATTGAGGTTTTTAATTATTTAACCATATTTTGGGTGTTTGATTGGATTCTTACAATAATTGCTTCTGGGGCAAATATGGTCCAACCAGCTCCCTGGTTAGGCATTATAGTCGAGTTGCATCCCATAATGAGACGTTGTCATTGCAAAAACATAACAGTTCTAATAAAGAATTCAACAACAATAAGTTTATTGTTGCAGACGACAATATGGTGTTTATAAAATTAATGCTTACAGTGTTAGGCAAATAAAATGATTAAAAAGTTAATTAAAATGTAACATATAAAAAGGGAAGAGTGATTTAACATGTTTTTGGGACTTTTGTCTAAAAATAGTGTTGCGGAGAAAAGATGAGTGTTGGGTCATCAGCTATTTTCACAAAATGCCTCTTGCTCAGTTCAAAAATAAAATCATATAACGAGGGTAAATCTAAAAAATCCAGCCTTGCCTCATAACAAAGGTAAAATGGTCCTTGTAGCCTGGATTCTTTCAAGGCGCATAATGTCACAGTCATTTAATAATGGAAACAAAAGCAGCATATGTGTATGGCACAATGTCTAAATAAGCCGTCACTGCCTAGCAGTTATCCTGCTTTTGGTTAGGAGAGGATTACTCATAGAAGAGACTAGCGAAAAACAGCTTCTAGGGCGCTCACCCAAATTAATATCATTCACATTTTGTGTAGACACATTTTTCCTACAACAAGAATGTAAATAAATGCTCAGTATATGGAAATGAATGATCTGAAAAAGATGACTACTTTGAGGAAGGAAGAGCTGCCAGCTAATAGATTACCCAAAACATTCCCAGTCGATTTTGTGGTTGCCAAAATTTAAGAGGCGCCATCCAGTATTCAGTAAACCTGAATTTCTCACCGACTGTGACCTTCATTTGGCAGATGTAAGATCAGCATAAATATTCCGACCCTTAGTAAGGAGCGTCAGAAAGTGAATCCATTTTCCGTGTCATTTGCGGCCACAACATTGCGGTAGTTTTTGCCAAGATTTCTGGGCGTACAAGGCAGTGCTTTGTGATCTGGGAAATTTAAAAATAAAGACTAAAAATACAGAATTTTAAAAGTTGTTGATGGTTCTGTTATCGGACGAACAGCTGTCCTGTAGTCTATCCCGCTGACCCATTTTCCGATTGGCGGTAAGGACGGTTCAAGAATAAACGGATCCTCAGCAACATAAATTCTGAGCATCGATTTTTCAGGATGCATGTTGATTATTTATTTATTTATTCCAGTGCTGTCCTTGTATAGCATCGTCGCACCCAAGTATGAGAGCTTTAGGTAGGAGGCACACCCTTAATATATAATACCCTTACTCTGTCTCCTCTCTCTCTCTCTCTCCATAACAATGACTGCCGACAAGGTGAGACAAAAAAACATTCACCTAATCTGCTAATTCTCATTAATTATTCAAGGTTTTATTCAAGCCTATTGTTTTAGTGCCAAGTGGTCAGCTCTAGAATAACACATTAACATAACTCAATCGAACCTCTGTCACCTGGGCCTCACCTCAACATCACAGACTGTTAATTCAAACATTGCCATGCCCTTTTTTACATATACTCACAATCTGCACGGATATATTGATACCACCCCTCTCTTACTCCTCCTTACATCAGCAACTATGAGCAGCATTTCCCGATGAAGACAGCATCAAACAGTGTTTTCCAATGGCAACCTTTTGCCTATGAGCATTTGCTTGTATTTTGATCATTACCAGGGCACTTACGCGTCTAATACTGGGGGATGTGGAGGGGGTATACTACACCCCTACTCTGAGATGCCATCGCATGATGATATCATCCTTGTCGCCTGCATCAGTTGATTTATTGCGTTTTTTACAGCAAAACAAACATCCTGTCACTTTTTTTAACCAGACTTTTGACAAAACTCAATTTGATATTAAAATAAGAGGTGTAGGTGTTGTAAATAAAGTTTTGTTGACGCCTTAGTTACAGACTTTCAGACACCCATCACAGGGTCAGCGCATTGTGTCAGACGAGGTCAGCGTACCAGTATGGAAGAAAAGGTGGCGGTATCAACCTCTCAGCTCAAATACAATCGTCTGTCTGGTATTCTAATCTTCAACATTTATTTCGGCAGACCTTTCAAATTTTTGAGTAAAAAATCAATAAATTGTTCACCGTTCAGCTCGATCAACAATTTAAATTACTGCCTTGAAGAAACGCTGCATGTTACTGGTGGCGAACTGAATTAAATTTTTCCACTGATAGATATGAGTTTGATGGTTGAATCATTATTTGATTCATACGATCAAAAATTGTCAAGTTTGAGGCCATGGCATATTCCTCTGTGGACAGCTTATACGACATTGACAAAAAGATCTCTAAAACTTAATGTTGAAAGTTTGATTGTTAAATTTTCAATTATTGAGAGGTGAAGTGCAGAATTGATTTTAATATTCCTGCTGACCCTGAAAAAGGGCACTGCTTACATAGGCGGAAAATTTCTGAATCTCTCCTGCCGTAGTTGTTGTGGCATTGACCCAGTAATTTGTACATTTTGCACCAAATCTCTCATATTTTAATTACTGTTTCTGAGTCATACATAAACAAGAATTGGCGCAAGGGTTTCACCAAACAACTTTGCAATAATTTAATATGGGGAATTTCTTCTTTATGAAAGTCACAGGCAAGTACTATGACATGGATTCTTCCACACCTTGTCTGCTATGAGTACAGACTTTAAGTAAGGGTGTGCTGCAGACAGCTCGGTTCCCTGGACAGTCTGAGACAAAAAGGTGATGACTCATCTAATCTAATTACAGAGTATTACTAAACAGTTGATCATGCCAAGATGGAGAAGCACGTCAATTGTAAGACCTGGAGGGAGACAACTTCTTGAGCTCGAAGCTCTTATATCACCAATAGAGCTTATTCTGGACAGCAAATTATTAATCTGATGGGTTTTTATTTGATGCCACAATCCAGGTCTAAAACAATGAGAGTGGAAAAGTGTAAGAAGACGAAAATGGGAGAAAGACAGATTCAAATACATATACAGATACATATAAACAGATAGGCCTATAGTTTGAGTAGAAATTACAATCAGAATCTGCTAGTTCAGCAATGATATTATTAATTTATGTTGTCTTTGCTGATGCAGTGGTGAGAGCAGTGCCATGTTCTTAGGCACCGAAAGTACCATTAGTTAGACATGGTTGAATAAAAAACCAACAAGTTGATTTTATGGGGTGCCGTTACTGGCGCTAGGGTCAAAACAAAATTGAAAAGAAAGATAAATGATGATTTATAAGTTTGATTTCTTGTTTCATATCAAACCAGGAAGTTGTTTGGTTGTAATAGATGGTGCAATCTCGTGGAAGGTGACACTATTGGCTGCACAGGCAACAATTTATAAATAGGCAAAGAATCTCTGACAATAACCATCAAAAAATATGCAAATTTATTTTTATTTGTTTCAGAAATGTCCCCATCTGACACTGCTCAGCTTCAAAGTCAGGAAAACATAAATTCTTTGCTTTTCCTTTTTTAGGAGCCAAGTTAATTGTTCCCAGGTAATGTCCTGGATTAATTTGGAGAGCTACAAAAAGGCGCGGCCTGTCACGAGTAAAAAGGGCAAATGTGACACTCATTGTGTTACCTCTTGTTACTCATTAAGATATTTTGTTGAAAAAAATTCTGAAATCTGACATATCGGATAATTCCATTTTGGTAAGAATAATTTATACTGAAAACCTGATGTGAAATCGATTGCTTAATTCATGAGAAATTCTAGTTGAAAATTTGAATTCTGGTTCTATAGTTGAACTCCTTAATTTTGGATAATAAACATAGCTATGCAACCACAAGTTTTTGACACAACTAGGCTGAATTATTATGCATTTGATGACAAATAATATTTCAGTATGCCATTTGCATAACATTATATTCCGGCAGTAGCCTTACTTCCAGGAAGGTGCTGTGATAAGACCCGGAGCAGCGTCTTGCTGCTGCTTTAATCTCATTGGTAAACAGAGCTGCAGCTCACAGCCTCACACCATCAGCTAATCCTATAAACCAGAACACCAGAGCTTATGGAGAAGAACCTCCAATTATAATTAATCCTACAAACACCTTATACCAGTACACTGAAGCTGAATCTGGTCAAATAATCATGGTCAAATAACCACTGTCTGTTTCAGCCAGAATAGGCAATAAAATTGGTATTCCTGACTCTTTTTATCGATTGGAGCTATCCGGTTGGCTCTGCCCTTGACAAGGTCAGTTTGACTGAGAAATAACCATAGAAATAACATAGAGTTTTGTCTATGGAAATAACGCTGGATAGGATTTTCCAGGAATATCAGATCCAGTGAGGACAACTTCCCTACCCGCTTGAAATAAGAAATCGTGGAATAAAAGCATTTCAAAGTAGTCGAATTAACATGATACAAGTGGGTGTGGCCGAGGTTCAGACTTGCACATCCCATCTAATCATGGACTTGAATTTTTGGAGAAAATTGTTATCTTATATAAATGAAGAAAATGGTAAGGCGGATTTTGCTAAGCTCTTCATTAGTATAATTAGATGTTGTTATTCTTTATACCTGGTTTCTGACCTCTATAAAAGGATCCTCATGACATTCCAGCTAGTAATACACAGCAGATGTCCCCCCAAGTCTTCCTACAGGGGTTTCTGCTGAATCATGGTAAATCCTTTTCTCACTCATGTCGCAGTACCTTCAGAGGTTAATTTATTTGGTGGTCACTTAATGTGATTGGCCGGTTTGGTTTTGTGGTGATTGGCTGGTTTAGCTCTGCTTGTGATTAACTGGAGATTAAACCTAGCATCACGCCTCTGCTCATCAAGACTTAAATCTCATTTTTATTAAGGATGTACAAAGAGCATCCACGTCATAGGCTGTAAAAATAGCGCAGTAATGGGAATCTAGGGTTATATTAAAATGGATGCCCTGTATTTGTGCAGCAGGCACTAAACCTGAAACGTCATAGGGAACATTAAATTATTGATGAAACAGCCAAAGATATTAAGTTATATATCAAACGGACCAAGAATTGCTATTCTGGCAAAATGGCCAGAGGCGTGGAATAAACAGATTTGACATGATGGTCGTCCTCTTTGATCTCCGTTGGTCATTATGGGTGCCTCGTCATGGTCCAGCGGGCAGGAATCGATTATTATTTTGCGGTTAAAAGTTTTTGAATAATGCTAATTTGTTAAGATTACGATGTTATTATGTAAATTTTCAGCTGGTATTATCACTCCGAGATGATCCGGTGTTAAGACCTTTCAATTTTTTTCAATTTTTCAAGATCAGGATTTAAAAAATGTGACCTTAGCAATTTTGAGGAAAGTGCTCGGAATCAACAACAGTTTTATTGCAACACAAATCCAGCAATTGATCAGCCGCAGGAACTATTGAACACCTGGTTTGTGGAAATTGAGTTTTTTATCAAACACATTAATGTGTATAGGTATACCGTCATAAGCATCGAACATCATAAATTATAGTCTATGTAAGAACGAAAATGATAACATAGCTAAAGCAGAAGTACGTATTGCCAGTTTTCTGATATTCTGTTCGGACTTTGTACTCCAACCCAATTTTATCTACCCAATCGGTTTGTTTGTTTCCAGCCATTTTTTGCGTAAATTTCGTCCAGTTAGATATTTTGCACAAAGAAGCAAACTGATGGAAAATATTGACCATTTTCCAAATGTTGGAGGATTCTTCTGAGCACATGCATTGTCTCGTTGTCAAGATAACAAGAGCTATTAAAGTAATTTACAACAAACAAACGATCCATTTCACTTTCTGGTCCATTTCCCTTATGGCGATAATCTTGTTATTTTGTGGTATGGCGCTTCTTCATGGAGAGGAATTATTAGTTTGCGGTAAACAATAATTATTTGTGTGTTAGACAAGGATATATTAGTTTAGTCTTTATCTTCAACATGAGTTTGTCATGATTCACACGGAAATGGTGATTAAATGTTTACATTCTTGCCAAACAACAACGTTGTGATCAGATGCAGCCATACAGCGATGACCACACTTAGTACCAGAGGCTTATGTAAAGTTAGCAAAGTGGTGGTTTCAGCTACATATTGAAAGGCTAATGAAGGGTTTCACCAACAGGTGATTATCCGCACAAAGACTCCTCTGTCATAGGCTTGTGATACCGATAATAAGTCTAGCTGGCTTCTACATGTCAAGTGTTCAAGGCGGGGTTCATCCTCCCCAACCCGCCCTATAAACAAAGACGCTTGGAGGTAATAATGTGCACTTCGAAGTACTGGCACATGTTGTTTAATGATTTCAATAGAATATGGAATCATTATTTATTTTGACATTCTCTGTAGAATAGTAATTACACCCTTTGAAGAACCAACCAGGATGTTCATCTGAACATCTTCTCTCCCTAAGATGGGTCGGGCTTGTTATTTTTTGTCTGGTGAGATCACATAGTGAAGGTTAGGCCTACCATAAATATTCAGTGGCTTTCAATCAGTCGGGTTCGTAGGAGGGGATGTGGCGACACAGGAAGGTTAAAACTAGTTCAATAGCTATTAGCTACATACAAGCTCTGATTGTTTTTTGCTTTAATAAAATAATTTTTGTTGGGGAGTTATGACTGATTTTGCATATTGTCCCTTGGGAGGGTGTGCCTACCCTTTCCTGTTTCTGGTACAAGAGGAAACGGGGGCTTACACCTCTAATGAACGGTAACCATCTCGAAAATAAAGTCAGGGCTAGGGAATAAAAAGTTGCGTCATCGCACGCTTGATTTTAAGCTTGGATATTAGATGGTCCAATTTCTAAATTCTCAGGATAAAGTTCAAAGCCTGAGTATATCATATTTCTCCGAAATCGTAGGAGATTGTACATGTGATCATTTAGTGATGGTAGCCGAGGGCTTCATGAGTAAAGACACAATCCTATGCCACTAAATCCCGAGAGCTTTAACAGCTCAGCGTTAGTCTCAGTGACTATATGAGGAGGTATGGCAGCGAACTTTCAGGGCCTACATTAGTGTACCCAGTGGAACACTATTTTGAGAAATTCAACTACACAACACACACCATGCCGTACTAAAGTATGCATTGCAATCGTATACAACCAGTATTGTGACATCACATTTTGGGATGATGACAAATATTCCATCGGCTGCACACCCAACTGTGTAATCTAGAGTCCAATAACATTAGAGAATTCAACTTATTGGCCGGTAATGACACCCAGCATTTCCTGCCTCGTCTAGCACAAAGTCACAAATAGTAGGCCAATGTTCGATAGATATCTCTGCTTCATCCTCCTCCAAGGTGCAAACGCCTGTATGCTGCAAACAAGCACCTGACGGTATTTGTCACTAACAACTGAAGGCTGTTGTGAAGGGAAGATGAATGGTATCCATCCAGCACACCAAGAATAATGACACTTGGAAAATCTCCCATCCCTAACCCAAAACACAAAGTTTTTATCACCGATAAATGTGGTGCGACGGTTGGAGCTAATCTAATTTTTGGTATATTTGGTGGGAGATTGCGTCTAGGTTAGCGTTTTAAGTACCGGCGGATACAAACTGCCGTGTTTACTAGGAAGATCACTATGTGGGAGTACGCGATGATTATCATAATTAATTATTTCAATTAATTATTAGATCATGGGGTATTCCTCCAGGCATAGAAAGTTCTCACAATCCGATAAGCTTCCATCTGGTCGTAGGCAAGAGTCGCTGTTATCGATTTGGTTTAATCTGTTAGGCAAACACATGTGGCCACTTCTCAAAAATCTAATAAATCACTTTAGCACCTCAGTTCGGGCATCAGATGGATTGTTTGGTCAGCGCTCCGGCAGTAAAACATCAAACATGACCTTTTAGTGACAGAGATTGACCGATTCAAGACTCCAGGGGCGCCATAAAATCGCAAGGCTGCAATACTCAGAACATTCAATGATCACAAACTCAATTGATCCTTAAGATTTATGATTGCTCCTTTGAACTGCAAAAAAATTATGTGATGGCTTGGTGCCAAATTATCCCCATGATCAATAATTAGGAGGCATTAGAGCAGCAATGTTAGACAATGTGTAGTGTGGGAGGGTTTATCGATCTACCAACGAGCACACTCTAGTCTAAAAATAACCACTATAAGCCCTTACTGATAATCAAAACAGTTCAATATGATAAGAGGTTCTCCTAGGTGACAAAATGAGGTGGGTACTGTAATAGCCTTGAAAGATCCTGGGAATTATTGCATAATGACAAGTAATTTCTATGCTGTCATTACCCCCATGGCCGGTAGATTGCTTCAGGCAAAATTAACACTGCTGTCTTTGCCCAGTCATCACAATAACTGTTAATTGTAAGTGAAATAGACATGTGACAAGGTTTTATGATTTATTCACTGGCTATGGTCGGATGCATCCAACATCATTTTCCTCAACAACAAAACGGTGATTTTGTAAATCTCCATCAAGATAATCTTTATTGGCATAACCATTCTGGTTAATCTATAAGCTGAGGTAAGCTTGTCGTGACTACCTTGTTTAGACATTTTTTATTCACCGCTAGTCTGCAAAATTGAATTTAATCCAAATCCGAGCTTTGCAGGTGTAAAGCCGATGATGAAATATGCTTAATGGGCTCAGAAGATTGAGATAATACTTGAATCTGTGTTCAGTTATCTGTTTGAGATCACTCGGTGGCTGGTAATTGAGTCTTAAGACCCACATAATCTAATTAACCACAGTTATTATAATCAGTTAAATCTCCTCGTCACAATCAGTAAACAGTATAATCTCCTACACAACTAAATGTTGTTCTCAATTTAGAACTTCTCCCCATATTATTATGATGAGTACCTTCTCCATAGTCGATGCCTGTTTGTGGAGAGGAGAGGAGAGGTGTTTGTTAGTTCTTGGTACCAGCCTAAGATCTGAGGAGATTAATTAACCTCCGACCACACCTTGCTAACCTTCAGCTAACTCTACTTTCCTTACCGGACCTCCACCACTTAATAGATTAGCTCCAAAGATCAAGACACCTCACCCTACGCAAACTTCTCCATGAATCAAAGTTAGACACATTTATTAGTTTTGTACTAATTGCACAGTTTTGGACATATATGATAGGCAATGCACGCGGCCTGTCAGGTGAAACATTGAAGCTCAAAAATAATTAAACTTTTGTGCACTGAGTCATAATGAGCTTTTGGTAATGACTGCGTTTTGAACTCAAACACCTCGTTTGCGTTGCGCCTTTTATTTTTGACAATGCTTGGAGAAAGGATGTGTAGTAATAAATACAAAGCTGCGTATCCGTGTCCGGTCTAAACAATGTTTTCAGTCTAAGATGTACCTGATAGTTAAATCGGGTTAATGATTTTTCCTCAAAAAACTATCCAGTAACTGAGATCGGTCATCGATTCAGCAGTATCAGTGAAAACACTTCATAGGTCAAAAGGAAAATTAACACTTCGTATTCACAGGTTCTAAAAGGAGAGCAATGTTTATTTGTGTGCAACAATCCTGAAAATTTGATTAGTTAATCGGAGTGATTCTGAATGGGCTCACCAAATCAGCTATATAAGTTTTATTGATTGACTTCCCCACCTTGTATGAGTGCTAGGGTGAACACAAGGTGTGCCAGATTGATTCCCGTCATCTTATTCATTGATATAGGTGTGGTAGGGGGTGGGGCTAACAAGGTGTCGTGTATAAGTTCCAACTGTATGCCATTAATAATCATAGAACCTCGGCTATGCAAATGTATACAAACACCATGTACAAAGCACAATGGCCCTCTGCAATTGATTCATTTGTATAAAAAGTATTATCGTTGAAGGAAGGAGCTGAAATAGGGCAGTAATTTTATACATTTTATTGAATATCTCTACAATAGCGGAATAGTATTTAGCCTTCAGCAACTTGTGTTCTTTATACAAGGACACTTAACACTGGATTGTACACTAGTTTAGAGGAGTAAAGTGGTTGGTATATCTTTGATATCGATACTGTAAGTGTAAACTCAGCAAGAACTACACAGAGAGGGTCGTCTCAAGTTTCTGTTAGTTTTATTACAACAATCAACCTTTGAGATAAGATACCAATATACACGCAGCATTGAATCTATTGGCTATCCACTTAAGGCAGAGGACCCCCTCATTGATAGATCTCGGACGACGGACTGAACTACAAATTATATCGATCGAGACTTTGAACTTTTATTTATGTATACAAAGGATTCAGGTGTGCCGTTACGACATCAATCTTTGAAGAGATAAGAAAAACCACCTAGATCTTCACACCACGGCGAACTACTTAGATTTCATATTACCTCACCTCGAGACAGCGGACACCACTGTGTGATGTCATCAGCTTAAAATCCGGGATTAGAAAATTAAAAGTAAAAAGGAATAATCTTCAAACTATACTAGAAGACTTACAGCTCATGTGAGAACTTGTAAGAGTGTAGAAATGTCTATATGTGATTCGTTACTACTAGCGAAGTATCAGCAGCTACTGGCGCATGCTGCCAGGACGAACCTGAACAACAATAATAACACTGTTGACGCTTTTGCTCACAAAATCTGGAACCCAGCATTCACAGAATCGGATCATGAACGGAGAACGAAACAGCTACTTATGAACAGTTTTCATCACCACCACCACAGAGGCAGCCCTCACAGTCACAGTGGATTAAGTAGTTTACTGACAGCACAGCACGCCGCTGCTGTCGGTGGATTATTACCTCCCACACCAAAGTTAGTCATACCCAACACAGTTCAACCTACTTCCACATATCAAGTAAGTTGTAAGGCTACCCTGGAAATCTATTGTCTTTAGGTCACACGATAAAGTGATAATCTAGTTGTAATCACCTTCTCGGTGTAATCATGTCAAAAAATTAGCACCATCAATGGAAAATATGGAGTACATAAAATTATAGTCTGCAACGTGTGGGGTAAAGAATGACTCAAACAATATTTTCCACTTCCTCCTCTCGATAAAGTATTTGACTGTGAATTGGAGATAAAGAGTTGTCGATAAAAGCTAGCATAACCTTACCATAACCTTATTGCTATGAAGTTAGTATGGCATATTTTTAAGAGGATAATTTATTGACAGTCTGAGTCATGTGATGAGTTGAGTGTCATATGGTTGACAGCCAGTGACACATCAACAAAGTGCTCTAATCTAAAAAACAATAATAGTGGTGATCTCATATGTACAGAGTAATTACAGTATATTGAAAACTTGATTCAGAGTTATTAACTTATTAGGGACAGCAGCAAATTATGGTGTGATTTAAACAAAATCCAATTGATATTAATATGTCTGATCGATGTGGAGGCGTGATATCATGGTTATCTGTATACATACAATGTGATGGTGTAATAATACATTTTAAGTTTCCTAGAAACGCAGCTGTCTTTTCAAGACAAAAAATCGACATACCATTTAATTAAATGAAAGCAGCCATCAATGAACGTTCAATGAAAGCCGCTGACATAAAAGATGAAAACAGTCATTGATATCTGACCTCATCATTAAATTTGTGTCATCGTGTCAAATAAGGTCATCTGCTGAGGCTGGCTAGTGATGCCATAGCTTTACAAAGTTACGGAAGCTCTCTGCATATGTTAGCACTGCATATTAATTAGATTTTTGTGTGCAGAAGGCGACATTAGACTGAGATCATTCAGACAGAGTTATGGCGCTATTTTGTAAAGTACCCCAGCCCTGCTTTTGTACACACCATGCGAGTTGAATATCAGACTAAAAATGTGTAGTATGTTTGTAGTAGGGTCAGATAACAGAAGATTTGTTTAGGTTATCCGATGTTCAGCCCCACTGCATTAACTCTGAGTAAACATACCATCAAAAACACCGGACAGCGAAAATGTCAAAATGTAAAAATCTAGTGTCATATCTCAGTCATAGGGCATAATCTAAACTACTCATAGATATCTACATATTAATCTACTGACAAAAATGAGTATGTTACTGTTATAACCAAGAGGGATCAATCCAGTAGTTTGGGGGACTTTGATTGGCTCAATAAGTTTCACATTAAGTTTAAATAATTAAGGAAAACTTCCCTCTCAATATCAAAAACTTGGTGTGAATAAATAACCAAAATTATAACTCCTCCACCCCTTCCCAATTCCTTAAAACTTCGGAAACAGAAGGTAATTACTTCTCTGTTCGAGCAGGGAGTTTGGGAGTTTATATCCCAAACTCCCTGGTTCGAGAGTCTCATATATTAGTTAGCTTATGACCTTTAGAGGGTCATTGGCCCTGATACATAAAGGAAGTTATTGTTTGACTGCTTATCCGAGATATTAGACCTATTCCCTAGCTACAGGAAAGTCCTTTTGTTTGCGTCCATTGTATTAAATCTTGGATAAAATCTTTTCAATGAAATGTGAAAGGCTGATTCTAGAACTATAGCATTAAGGTGTTTTCATTTTATGAAATCAAGTGAAAGACAAAGTTAATTCCTCCTTAATGTGTGGAAAAATGCAATCGTTTTTTTAGACAAAGTCGACCTGTTGGGCATTGACACACCTAAATCACTGCCATGCACATGTAACATACCTCCGCACATGTAACATACCTCCGGGTCTCTGCTAATATGGAACAGCAATGTAGTCTAATTTCCATCTCTCATAAATAATTCCATATGCCAAGTGCGTGCACATGCCCTTGAATTGTCCAGATCAATACTATTAACTAGAGGACAAAGTTAGTTAGCAGCATATAGGTCAAATCCCCAACCATACCGCCCTCCTCCCTACTGCCCTAATGAACTCAGTTGACCTCATAGAAAAGTTGATACTCAAATTTAAAATCGCATTGGTCAATTCAACAGAGTTGAGCAATTACAAAAGGTAATATGAATAAACACTGACCATAAGTGGCTATATGTATAAACTGTTCTGAGTAACCGATTGGTCAACAAGTGCTGCCCATGTGCTGACTTAGAACATGCTGACGGGTCAGCAATATTTAGAAAGTCTGCAGACTCCCGTAGGAGTGGTTTAGGTACACAAAGACATCTTAGGTGTCTGACTTATTGGCATTCTCAGGGGGCATAGCACCAGTAGATGAATGGTCAGTCACCGCTGTCATGGTGTTCAGGGCATTCATCCACCTAAACCTTGACCAAGAAACTGTGCCATCAATAAACTATTATATCTATGTCAGGGAGACCATGAGCGTTGTGCTAACAAAAATTACACAAGGAGAATAACAGCTGACCAGAGGCAGCTTAATTTAACAATCTAAGAATCAACCAATATCCCTTGCTTCTCACAAAATTTGTATCGATGTTGCTGACTGCTGTTGCAGAAGGCTAATCATTTCTTGTGCTGACCGATTGCTCAATAAAAACTACTAAACGAAAAACTGGCACTAGTAATCATCAATCAGCATGCTATGGCAGCATCATAAAACAGCTAAATAATCGACTCCAATTCTCTCATAACAGCATTCCTTAGCTACATTCCTACTATGCAATTTCTCCATGACATTCCTAGCGCTAATTTATTGCTGCCAGTTACCTATGATGCTGCCGCCAATGCACATTCAGATAGATACGAAATCTTTAGCTAAATTAGGTGGGCTGTATGCGGACATCATTCAGCTGTAAGAAAACCAGTAAAAATATTTGCACAATGACCTCTTACAGCTTTGTCAGCGGGTGTTGTGTTAATATTTTGCAGGGTGTTGGGGGTTGATGACCCGATATTTATGACAATTGCTTTGTTTGCGATCAAACTTTCTAATTGAAATGAACTCCCTCCCTAAAGGACAAACTAATAAGACACATCCTTATTCTAAGATGGTAATTACTAATTGGTATGGCCAGTACCTGGTACAAATCCCTTTGATTTTTAATTTGGCTGTTAAGAAGCAGTAAGAATGGACAATAAAGTTTACTTGTGTGTGAGGGCAACGGCCGGTCAGTGACTTGGCTGTGCAGGGAGGCATATGGCTGCTCTCGTTAGGCCCTATCACACTGATCACGGTGTAGGTGTAGAGTATCCGATAGATAATTTTATGGAGGACCCTGGAGTTTTTCTTGCATCTGCTCATGACAGGAGGAGATAAGATAACCCACCCCTCCCCTTGTCCCTTGTCCCTTGTCCGTCAATCAGTAAAATCATGTGTCAATAACTGGGGGTATCATGTACGACAAAGCCAGCAATGATGGTGCTTACCCGGCCGGCCGCCGCATGTTATCAGGATTTCGACAAGGGCTTCGTCGTTTAAAAGGATGCTTCTTCCTGCTAAAGCAATATCAAAATTAAGTTTTAGTGTTTGAGATAAACTAACAGTGTACCACATCAAAGATAATGGCCTTAAGTAGTGTGCCAATGTGAAATGTCCTCGCTGAAATGGTAGGCTTTCAAGATGGTTATAGGCAAAAAAATTATTGAATAACACAAAAAAACGTCTTTGCAACTTGATAAAAAGGTGTCTCAAATGTGTAAACCTAGCTCTGACTCGCTATAGACGAATCCTGTGCCTCAAATTTCACATTGTGTCCTTGAGTGTCTTGTTTTGTGAAGATTTCGTGTGCCCTTGGGCTCTCTTATCAACAGGAGTTAATCTTTACATGTGACCAACTTCTCTTGCGTCAGCTTTTGTGTACAATCTGCTACGCTGGACACACACTGCCCACACTGACCTATGCTATACTAGGAAATCATAGTAAAATGTACATTTACAATAGAGGCAGATCTGTAGCCACGCAAATAGCGTGAGGATAATAGCAATAGAGGATTAGGACAATTTGTGTGGGCAAATCCAATCATTTTCGCTTAGATCAAACTTGTCAAAGTTTGTTGTTGAATAATTTACGTTGAAATGGAGCTGGCTTGAAGCTTACTTGCAAGTTCTCTTACGCAGCAGCCTCTGGTGATCAACAATTTAGAAGAAGAGAAGTCTTCACACACCTCTTATCAGTATCTCTAACCACCTGTATGTTATTGTAAATCTGACATGGTGTTGCGCTAATAAATACCTACAAAACAAAATAGATAATAGTATATATACATACAAGTGTTTATTTATTTCCGCTAAGCCTATAATGTAACTACCTGCCAAATCGTGGTGCAATCCGCATGTGCGCTGTAATTACGAAATACCATGTAGGACACTCAACTAATTGATTTGACTCCGCGACATGCAATCAGAATTCTGCATGGCGCCTGTTTAAGTCGTAATCGCAACTCAAATGACACAATATAAAATAATAACACTGTCCACGGCCAATAAGATGCTTCTTTTACATTCTCTTCGAATTGATAGAGAAAACACTTCGAGCTTATGGGAAACAACTCCAAAAAATTACCAATTTTACTGTTTGTAAGCCCTAAAGGGTATTATTACAGCTTGTGTGCAACTACCGAAAACCTAAACCATTTCATGGTCAGTGTGCATAGTGACCTCAGTGGCTGTCATCCGCATAACCATACGTCAACAAGCAGCCAAAAATGTGTCTGCCTTGTCATCCATGGTGACTGCTCGCTGTCAGTTATAATTTCAAATTAGCAATTTTGGTCAAACATTCAAGGTTGAGGGGTCAACCAAACTTTTGGTCATGTGCAAAAAGCAAAACAACAAAGGAGACATGTGTATTGAGTTCATGGAGGGTGATCAAGGGAAGAAATAAATGCTAATATCCATAGTTAAAGTCACCCTTGTCACATTCCGCCTGCGAGTTATAAACCAAGAGTAGTGGATCTTTGGAAATTCCCCGTGTGTGCATTTCATTGAAGCAAAGTTGATACAACCGGCCTCAAACCAGTGCAGTATAGAGGAAAAGCCCCTTTGGAAACACATGGAAGTTTTCACTTTGCCTAGCCATCGACGAAAACATCCGTTAGTACCAGCAGGTCATACCTCTATAAAGGAAGATTTTTAATTATCCATCAAACGGTGGGAAAATACAAAGTTATTAATATTTTCCCCAGTCGTTTACTGTAGTGCTTGATGCCCTTTGCTAGATAACCATCTATCTTCTGACATTTCTTCTGTAATTTTCCTACTGGTAAATGAGCAACACACTCATTAATATCAAAGCAATATGAAATATTCCATACAATTCTGAGGAGCTTTTCCGTCGAACTATTCTGGTATGAGGCCGATTATCATCATTGGTATACAACCGCATTTGCGTGCGGAATTTTCCGATTTGCGTTTGTAGTTGGTGCCGATCAAATCACGAAAGGTGTTTTCCACTCATTAACCAGATATATATAATAAGAAGTGTTTATTTTGATGCTTATCTCACCGTTTTCTTCATAAAATCAAATTGTGACTCACAACGCTCATAAACAAACCTGTAATACTATCCCATATATTATGGCTTCATATGTGTACATCGGTAGCATGTAACATGTGTCTATGGACAGCGTGTCACATGTGGGAGACAGCAGCTTGTCACATGGGGGAGGGGAGGGGAGGGGGTTGTCACACATTGCCCGGTGTGTTCGAGTTTCTAAAACTTTTCGCTTCTTAGAACATGAACTATGCTGTTTTACGTATATCCTATGTCTACTTTAAAACATATTACGTATACTGTATTGTATATGGTATAATTTATATTGTGTACTTAACATCGTATACCATATTTGTCTGTTGTAAACTGTCACATGACAATATCCTTTGCATTGGTTACAACATATTGTATACTTTTCTGTATGCTGTTTATTGTGTACAATGTGCATTTTATGCCATGCAACAATTCTTATTGTCTAGTGTATACTGTACCTATATTGCAAATCCAGATCATACTCCTAAGGCCACATTAACATCATCCCACAATGCAATGCAACCTATATGGAGCTCCCAGGAAATTGAGAAATTGCATTGTGGGGTATTTTTTTAAAATACCCTATTATGTTGCATCTCTTGCATTGCCGTATGCTCATGGTTGCTGACTGACTTTTAATGTCGCTCTGCGTGTTTTTCAGCCGATACAGACCGAACCAATAGATCTATCAGTGAGCAAATCAGAAGGCAATCGATCTGATAATAACGAGGATAGCACATCCGGTAAGACAACTCCTAATATCTGTTATGCAAAAGTCATTAATTTATAACAAGCACTCACTGTTCAATGATCACCACTGATGTTAGAATCTAAAGCTATCAGCTGACTCACATATCCTTATCTGCTGTCAGAGCCTAAACTGTTTTGGGGCAGTACCCCAACGCCCCTAAGAATGGCGTAGGGTAGTCATGCTATGATCCTCTCATTATCACACATCACATCTAGGCCCGCCTGACTCCTTCATAGTTTCACACTCTCTCTCCCTGTTGCTGTTGCTGGTAATTTAGCTCAGTCTTCCTTCATAATAATCTCAGGACCTAGATATTCTGTGCACCCCAATAAGGGGTGGGCGGAATCGCGCCCCAGTGCGTTATCGAGATAAATGTATGCCTAATTCTGTAAATTGCCAAATAACTTTGAAGCTGCTACGAAAAAAAAGAAGTAAAAGATTAAGATCAATTATGTAATGTGACGTCGGCATGATCGTAATTCTGTGCGTTTTCGTGATTTCACAATTTTAGCAACATATATAACTCAGATGGGGCTTTGATTAGCTGACAAAATTCTTAGTAAAAAAATTCCATGACCACCAAGTTGCGCTGTGATGCAGTATCAGTTTCCGTGTCGGTCATTCATGCATTTCCACAGTTCAGTTCTAGTTTAGATGTCCGCCTGGAAATTCATATCCATCGAAATCGTGGAAATTTCCTAAACCCTCACGCAGTCAAACAGATGATGAATGAAACACCAGATACGACCAGACAAGACAATAATCAAACAGTACACACACACCTCACTAGGACGTGTGGAATTCTAATATCTTCATGGAAAACTTCCATGGATGGAAAACTTAACAGTCAAGTCCTATAGACAAGGTGACAACATGGGCCACAACTGGTTCACCTGTTTTAGTGGAACTTTGTAACCTTCACTTGCCCGAAGGTGTAGGGAAAGTTTCCTATCCCGTAACATGCTTTGACATACTAATAAATATCTGTGACATAGAGATTTCTTGCTTATCATCCATCCACTAAATAACTATGACTAGAGAGAAATCACTTCTATACTGGGAAAGCTGAGTCAGAACAGGCAGCAAGTCTGCTGAAACTTAATCCACTCAATTATTTATGAGCCGCACACAATAAAAGTATATGCGGCAGCACCTGTTTTATTTACCTACAGTAATTGATCAGCTAGTGGGCACATTCAAACGGACACAAGGTGGTCGTTAACACAAAACTTTGTGTTTGTACAATTAATGTAATTCAAATTTCAATATGTCTCAACAGCCATTACGTTTATTTGCAAAAAGGCGGCAATGCTGAAACTCTAGATAGAAATTATTGTTCGTTTTAATCTGTTTGTAATCTGAGTCTAAATTAAATATATCAGAAGGACACGCGATTTTTTGTTTTGTCTACAAGTAAGGTGTGGCAATACACAGTAAGGTTCTGTTTCTATTGATTTAGTAAAACTGCATAGTCATCACTTAATGCCGTCAAAATTATTGAAAAATTTAATTTTGTTTAATAAATCACAGCTCAGCTATATCACAGTGACTATATAGCAATGGCTATGGCTCTGGAATGAATTATTTGATTCCAAAAAAGGGTCAAAATGAAGTGAGTTAGTCATAGGTCATAGGTCGCGGTCAGCTATTTATAGACACTTATATCTGTCTTGACTCATAGAAATGTTAGAAATGATGCCAACTTCACATAGAATTGATAAGGCCTTCCTGTTCCTATTTTTAAACCCTCGCATGAATATGATAAGTAGCCTTATGCAAGTTAAAAATTCCACCCTTATACATACATTTTTTTTAATTTATGCGATCAGAAAAAAATTTAATATTCCCAGTTTTTTTATGAATGGATGTCATTATTTGGATATACAGAAATTCAGCTTGATATGAAACGGATTGCTTCATTTTCCGTTACCATGGATTTAGCACCTTCGATGAAAAAGGTCTTGTTGGTTATTCTAACTTTCTAAAGGGGCGCTGCCTGAAAACTGATACTGATAGACTGACTTAATTCATAACCAGGACTGTGGCCTGGCTGTTAGGGCTTTGTACCAATTATCCCCAGAACACATATTTTACGAGGCAGATGATTGTCAGGAACATTATAACGATATCTGTACCTGGGGGGGGGGGGCTCTCTATCTCACCTTCTTACGCTTCCATTGAGTAAAATTATGCATATTTATTAGAAGATCACCACCTGCTTTAAAGCCAATCCCTTCTAAATCTTAATAATTATCATCCTATCTAAATGTGGTTCATATTGAGTGTAAGCCGTGATTATTGAGATAATGATAGGCAATGCGATTGAGTTTTTTCAGATAAAGCGAGAGCTTGGGCGGGTCTGCAGCCTCAAGGAAATATTTCTACACCATGACTTCACTAAAATCAAGTGAAACAAGAAAAAACCGCAATTTTTATTCAGAACAACCTATATGTACGCTTTGACAATATTCCGCTATTTAGCCTCAAAGTTTAGCTATGTAACCACACTGCACACAAGTGTAGGCGAGTAATTTGTTGAGGGCGGAGTCTACCTACTGCTCTTCAGACAAACCATGTCAAACTTTTCCATGAATTCAAATGGTATGTCTGGGACATGATTTTGACTCAATGACCATCAACTAGATAAACATTGGTTAACATACTCAATACTAAGATTATCACCTACCAACATCATCCCAATATATTATCTTCCAATTCCAACTATTCTCATAATGACATGGCGTAATTAATTTTTATTAAATTGTTAAGCGAGAGAACTGGTATTTACACTGCAGTAATGTCGGTAATCGAGCTTAAATGTGCCTCCGACTATTGAGGTTACTGGCGCCTACACGAACCCACAATGTTTTACACTCCAGTTCAGTAGAGACTATAATATATAGTGAGCCTCCATCCAGCCAAAATTGTCTGTCACACAGCACATTGAGATATTTTTTATGTTTTTCGCGGAATTTTTGCTTTTTTGAAAAAATAATTTGTTATCTCTGCGGAGGCTGGCGGTTCAAAAAGTTAAGGTTGTCTGTGCGGTAATTTTCTAACCACCCTGGAGGTGAACTCAATCTAGTGTCCCAATCTGTGTCCCAATCTAGTGTCCCAATCTAGTGTCCCAATCTGTGTCTCAATCTAGTGTCCCAATCTGCGCTGCTTGAAAAATTCTTAGGAAATAATAATCAAAAGAATATAATACTAATTCTGTTATGTTACAGATGTACTCCTGGCCCTGTCATGTGAGGCATTGTTGTCAGTTTGGCAATAAAATGTGATAAATCAAAAAATACCAGTCAAATCAGCAAACACACTGCCAATCAGTTAAATAGCAGCAAAATTCTTTGTGCCAGATGTGACTGTCACCAAAATAGCTCAGTATCCTAGCAAATATATGAAGGGTATCTAAGTGACACGCCCGCTTTTGGTCTTAATAATTGCAAGAACCACCACAGCGGCATCAATTATATATATGTGCCTGTGACTACCCTGTTGATTGCTCCAGTTCACCTGGAACCTTTCTGCTGTTACTGCTGGCCAGGGTTCAGTGATTTCCGATGATAAGAGGAACAGAATGCTAAAATTAGATATCCTAGTTCCAGATCTGTCAGCCGATTGCTATTTCTGGTTGCACAGGTAATCAGGCTATACCTGTGTCATAGTCGGTGCCAACTGGAGAGGATGTTCTGATAAACGGCCAACAATTCATCAACATTGTTGTTTGGAAATGAAGGGGAAAACAGATAACTCAAGCTCATTTATTCCCCTCTAGCCTTTGGTCCAACAATCACAGGATAGAGTGCTGTCTCACATCTGTATGTTTAGATGATGGTCTGCTCTGCATTAAAGAGTCCAAACTATGATGATGTAAACCTTAGTTGGCAGAGAGTATGGTTTTGTTGTGGGCGGAGATGCAGGTTTTAGCGGTGTGGACGGGAGGGGTAGAAACTCGCCCACCTCAGCTTTCTTCATCTAATGCCAACTATCGGTGAAAACAAACAAACCTGGCATTGATTCAAACCTCAAGAGTGTGTGAAAAGCGGGTACCTGCCAACAGCTAGCAGGAATTTGAATACCTGACTCCTGATGGCTCTATATGTCACCATTTTAATGCTTAAGTTCTGCTCTTCAATGAAATCAAAACTGCCATGTTTGTGATCCATAACCATCATCTAGTTAAAACTAGATTCAACAGCTCCGTTTCCGTGTATCAATAATCTGTTGTATGTTTCAGCAAAATTTCTCTGATTGCGCAAAAGGCAGATTACTCCAAATTGAAGATTACATAAACAGTTTTTTTTAAAATACTGTAACTGGGAACTCCATGAAAGTCCATGATTCTCTTACTATCGTCCACTCTACAAGTTTTTTTTTAATCTTCATTAAATCAGTTTCCAGTTGAATTAGCATTTTTGATGAGGAAGTCCATTTATATAATCCTTGTCCCGTCTTGGAGTTTGCCGTTTCTTACGCGTCACTTTTACATTTGGCAACAGAAAATAAATAAAGATGGCCACTGGCCAACAAGAACTTGAACGTGAACTCTCAATAATCCTTACTTAAAGTCTCAAGGAGAAAATAATAGTATCTAGTCATCGGCAAGTTGTTTTCTACCAAATATTAGCCATAAGCAGAATCTTCTGCCGTTATCTATCAAACATGAGGTGTCAAACAAATAAAGAGTTCAGGCTTTTGGCTTGTAGATCGTTTCAACTTTCAGATGTTTTGCTAGTGAAATCACCATCACTGTGGTCGCATTAAGTTTAATTGCAACATAGCTATTAGTTGCGCTTTGGTCACTAAGTACACGCTTGGAACGTTCTAACTCAATAATCCTCACATCCAAAGGTTCCTTACATACTACTCAGAGTTCACCAACATGGAACTCAAATCTGGCCTTCCTCCAGCTTTAAAGCCGAACAGTGATGGTGAAGCTTTTGTGCTTTTTACCTTAATGAAGCGGCAGGCAGTCACATGTGTGGCGTAACCACCGATATACATTCATATCAATGGGCGTAACTGTTCGGCGAAACTATTCGGCGGGCAGTGTGGTTGGTAAATCACCCTATTCAGCAGGATGTGGAAAGGTAAATGGCCTTAAAATTTCAGGCCATTCGTCTTTCTTCTTGAAGTTTGAACCTACCTCTTGACTTCTACACTATCCACCTTTCATAAACGGGGCCTGCCGCCACCTCATTGTAATGTGGTAGTGTGGTAACTTGGTAGTATAGTGTTCTTTCTAAAAATAAATACCAGCTGATTGCATCAGAGTGTTCAGATGTTGTGCTGGAGAAATACACGGATGTGGGTTAGGATGTATGGTAGATTAGATTTAACTGAAAATTAACAGTTTAATCCTCTTCTTATAGAAGGGATTATGGCCCTGAATTATTGATTAGTGTACTGTTTTCACCTTGCCACTAGTCTGGTGTGGGGGACAAGAGCATACCCCTAACTCTGATGAAATATCTGCCAACCAATCCACACTACTACCAATTGATTCTCTTCATTGATTCACAAATCAATTATTACCATATCAATATTACAAGCCTGAAAATTATATAATATTTTATATATAAATATCGTGAGAAATCTACATTTGACCCGCTTAATTTTCTATCGATGGACAACAGAGTGAGTAAGGCATGACATCCGCTGTAGTATGAAGACCGAGAAGTGTGTCTCTCTCACCAGGATGGCTATTATTAGTGATATTTAACCCAAAAACCTATAGTTTTACCTAATAATGTCCCTCGAGCTGTCTTTCACTACATCAGCTTTATTCTTCTCTATCTATCTATCTATCTATCTATCTATCTATCTATCTATCTATCTATCTATCTATCTATCTATCTATCTATCTATCTATCTATCTATCTATCTATCTATCTATCGCTCACTCTGTCGTCATTATACTTGGTGGTTTGCGAGAAAGATTCTTTTTCACTTTATCATGGTGACATTTCAGTGACAGACCGACCACACGTATTCCTACACACCAATATTATTATATTTATTGTATTATGTGACTGTTATATGACACTCTCAAATGTCAGGCAAGTGGCACCCTTTTTTCTTTCACTCTGCGACAGCTAAAAAATTACCCGTTGAATATTTAACTAATTTAACTCTAATTTAAGAGTAATCAAAAATGAATTTGTTTTCATTGTTTGAGAAAGTGTGCCAAGCTGCTGGCATACGGTTATGTATATGTGATAGATGTCCTAGCTGGCCTACGGATATTCCCCGCCCCTCCCCTTCACTGAATTTTTAAAGTCTAATATGTTAAACTTGTACTATTTATATTTTGTAGAGTGCAGTTCACCGCCCTCACAGTTATACAGTGGCAGCATACCAGGTTACGGCAGTAAATTTCACTATAGGTAAGGCAAGAGCTTTTGAATCGATGAATGGATACATACAGTCCTGATGTATGATTTTAAAACTAGCCGGCTGTCACTAGGCTCCGCTAGATGTATCAGTCATATCTGAGCGCTGCCAGCTTTTTTTGGTAGTCATGACAAGTTCAAAATCAAATACAGTGATTTAGTTTTGCTGTTGAATTTAATGCAGGGGAGTAATAAACTCTGTAAACAAGTGCTAAGGTTCAGACTTAGAGATGTGTCTACCAGTAAAATCAGATTCCTCTAAAGCGGCGCAATGATGACCGGACTCTGGATTAATTAGCTGAAATAACCAGATTCTTGCCCGTCATAGCAGCACATAAATGGACTGGGTAAACTAGTGTCTTGGGAAATGCCATTTGAAGAGGTATGAGAGAATATCACTTGGCATACCATGTCCTAAAAATTAGGATTTTGACGCAAATCATAAAATCATAATCATTTATATATTATGAGATTTGAAAAATGCTATCATTGTCAATTTTTGAGTTAATCACTCTGAGGCATGACAAAGCTGGCAAGTGTGAGGTGATTATTTGGAGAAGCTAGCAGGAAAGTAATGTGCTCTTCATCAAAATGATGCCAAGCGTGTTTAGATTATTCACAGATAATTTTGTTTGTTTGCTAACTTTCATCATACATACATGACTAGCTGAAATAGTTGGCTTATGATTTATTCTCTTTTTGCCAAATGGTTGCCAAAGTGACCGACTGTAAATTTTAAATTGCTTCAAAGTTTTTAGTATGTTTTGGAGATGAGCCAGAATTCCTATCAGATATTTGTGTCGCAATCACTTTTGTTGATTCTCAGAACGCTTGTCAATATCCGGCTGCAAAGATTTATTGAATTGATAAAAAATTACAATTTGAACAAATATTCGACCAATCTCTTTTGTAGCAACCCTAATGAGCCTTATAGCAACTCACCCGCTAATATGAACAGTATGGGCCACGGGCTAACTATGCATCACCACTACAAAAGACTTGGTTCTCCAGGACAATTGAGCGGCGAGGAGGATGAAGCTAAGAGACCAAAACGACAACATGTTTGTGATTTTCCAGGATGCAAGAAAGTATATACAAAAAGTTCCCACCTTAAAGCTCACAGGCGAACACATACAGGTGAGAGAGAGAGAGAGCACAACTTCTAAGTTAGATTATCTGATCCACTTTGATGCCATTCAATTATTTCAAAAATTGATATTTGCGGTTTTCTCTATAGTTTTCTCTATAGCCGCTTAATGAATTCAGTACCAAGCAGTTACAGAAGATATCGATAATTATTACCCATTAGGATTATCTGTATGGATTAATTAACCACCATATATAATAAGGAACTCTGCGCACCAGTCACGATGCTTCACTTTAAGTAGCTCAACTCCAAAATCTCATAATCTTTTTCAATCTAATTAAAGTATTTGTGTGTGTCTGCTTTCTTATACAAGCAGCACTGTCCTGTGTTATAAATGAAAATGAATATAAGCCCCTGTAATGTTGTTAATGATGCAGCTCCCCGCCACCCTGCCGATGGTTATCTGTTTCGGCTTGGTTGTTTCTTGTTTGACTGAGTAAGCCTGGTAACCTGACTCAACGATGAGTTAGGTAGAATGCTTATCCCCCACATCCTCAACAAAAATTAAACTTAAACAACATTAATGTTGTACAATATCCTGATTAGTAGTAATCTCCGGCCTCTTAGCGCTGCTTGACCTGTCTGTGTATTTCTATTTTAAGAATGACCTCACCAAGGCTTTCTGATATTTTACTTACATGACTGGTTATAAATTCAAATCGTGACCACTTTATCAGGTGTCTGATAAAATACAAAGTATCTTTGGTGAATATAAATCAAGAAAAAACTGCCAAAATCACCTGCTGAGTGCAAGATGGTGAATTAAATAGCCAAAATATATCACAATCCCCTCCACTTGAAGAGGAAATCAAATGACATTTTCTTCCCATTTATCATCAAATTATTTTCTGATGGTTTTAAATGAAATGTCCATATTAAGTAATATTTGACTATTTTTGTCTTCCACAGGCGAGAAGCCGTACTCTTGTTCTTGGGAGGACTGCCAATGGAAGTTTGCTCGAAGCGATGAATTAACTCGACATTTCCGCAAACACACTGGAGATAAACCATTCAGGTGCAGTGACTGTGATAGAAAGTTCTCACGTAGTGACCACCTGTCGCTGCACATGAGAAGGCACCGAGTAGGCTGATTAAACTGTGACATCATCAATATGGCCCCCAATATGTTGCTGCCCGATAATGTAGCGGTTATCAGTGTGCTGGTAGAAGAAAGTATGAGACGAATTTGTTGTGAGCGTTGTCGATGGCTAAGCTCGCCAATCGCCGATCCACATAAGTAAAGCTGAGATGCAATCATCAATCTATGGACATGTTGCCAAGTTAATAATATTCAATCATATTTTCTAGATCATTAACTTCTATATCTCTGTACAGACTAATTCTATTATAATTATTATATAGCAATATTTTCATGTGTAAAAATATTAAATGTCATGGCGTTTTTCACGTCATGTGGGTTTCTTTACTCATTATGTACATTTGAGAAGACAACTCCATAATTAGACACACAGTTGGTCTGCCGTTTCTCATTGCCCCGAGACTTGGCTGCATGAGGACATATATGACTGGATAGACCGATGAGTGGTAGCTTTTATAATGAGTCATTTTCCGAAATTAGAGAGCACCCCCTTAGCTAACCCGTGTATATTTTCAGCACCTTTGAACCTCATTATTTTGCTGTGGAAGAAAACTATGACACGATTCTATCCGGATTAAGTCTTTGCATGTTGGTAGAAGAATTTTAGAGTGCATGCATGGCTTCTAGCTTGTAGTTTGTCACCTTTAGTGTTGTGGCTTGATTTCAAATGGACTGCAGCACTTAAATGTTGTACCACTCAAAATATACTAGGCACATACAAACTCAAAACGAGGAACGGATGGATGACTTTTCTACATCTTGTTTGGTTTTGTTTTGTTTGTCTGTCTTATGGTGGCCGCTTATCAAATCATTCAATCTACGTGATCTCTATCTTATCATTATTGTCATCTTTATAACTATTTTCTGTACACTTACTACGATACTATGATACTGCAGTTGATTGACACAACTATTTTTTCAGACTTTTGCCATTTGAATGTTTTTTATTTTAAAAGAAAAACGTTATGAATGAACCCGGTAGAGGAGGCATTCTGTGCAAGTCTAGACTTGTTTTTCCTTTTTGCAGTGCTGGAATCATTGTTTTAACTATCATTCATTGGCCGCTCATTCTATTTGTATTGAATACCTCTGGAGTTTGTACTTTTTGTGTCGACGGATAAGTAAGTGTGAATATTGAGTACGCGGGCCGCTGAGTGAGTCCCGGGGAAAATCAAGGGTGCTATCTCTCTATAATTATTATATGTGTAATATATAATAAACAAACCATGATTAAACCTGCTCTATTCTTCTCCCCAGCATCTTACACATTACCTTCTCGTGAAGGTGAATATGACTGCGATCATTGTTGAGGGTTTTTGGTTGACCTCAAAGTAAAATTCGAAAATTCTAGTTATTGACACTGAAAATAAAAATAAAATTGAGCTCAAAATGTTGTAGGACTGACAGCCTGACAAAAATTCTGCAAATTTTTTCAATAATAAACTTTGGTACACTACTCAACCCCACACTTAGTTAGCGTTATAGATTATCCGACCTGAAAGCTGCCCCCGCAGACCGGCTACCATTGAACAATTCAGTGTTGGAGATCTAGGTATAGGGTCAGATTAACCGTCTTTGGTATAACATGATCAAGAATACCCTGTATATTCCTATGAGGGATGGTGCAGATTATCAGCATACTTTCTTCCGATATGCTGGACGGTGAGACTGTCAGGCTACAAGGGCACACGCTACTCTTTGTTAGCGTCAGATTATTAGAACTGTGAAATACTGGGAAGCTTTACTGTACAGATTGCTTCATCCTCCAAAAGAGCCAACACTCTCAGATCTATTCATTCCATTATATCCATAAACAGTTGGACCAAACCAGCAAAATATATGAAACAAAGTAGGCTGTTAATCACGGCAATGTTTGGAGTAGAGACAGGACCAGTTTTAATCCTTGGCAGTTGAAGGTCTTCTTGTGTTATTCAGTTGTTTCTCTGTAATATTCCATAATTTCTCCATTGACGATATAAGCAAAAGATCAGTTTCTAATAATAGGCGCTGGCATTCGCTTATTGAGCAGAAATTTGGCAGTGAAATTGCAGTGTGACGTGGGTAGGGAAAAAATGAGTTATGAAACAAAGTTGGCATAATTTTACAAGGCTAACCAACCATAAAAGCGTCCCCACTATATAGTTACGCTTAGTTACGCATAGATACACATCATTTTTCAATTGAGGAATTAAAATAAGGGGGGAGGGCTGATAAAGTTCTTAGAAAGATGCTTGGTGAGTATGCTGTGTGCCGGTTCCTGTTCCTTGTTAAGTCTATGAGGCCGGGGTTCCTAGCTGTAACTTGTATAGAATGAAAACTTTCCATCATGAAACATTATTAAAATAAATTTTTAAATTGTAATATTTCATGATATTATGATTGTTCTGACGAAACTGACCATGGTAAGGTTAGCCATAAATAAATACATTTTAGTTTCTAAATAAATTTCAACCATTTTGACAGGTGAAACTTCTTCATGATGATACGAATAACAATTAAATAAATGTATGATAGATGAATAAGGCAGGAATCGCGACCTCCTGATCAAAAGCTCAAACATCCAGGATTTAAGTAGTTCCACTGAATACTTGAAATTCTTTGGATGTTTAGGTTTTACTTTGATCTATCAATGCAGACTTTGAGATCTCGGAGTGATAAGAATTCAGATGGACATTCTCTGACTCTGGCTCTCCTCAGACATATGAGATTCACTTCACCTGGGTATTGATCTAAGTAGACATATACATCTTTACACCATAACCAAGTTCAAAGTAGCCTATCATGGACAGAATACGATATATGGCTCCTGCTTTCAGGCCTCAGTCATTGAAAAGAGATGTTGATACTAAAGCTCAGACTGAAGAAGATAGTGATAGTATCCTCCTACCACCTCCTCATCATCACCAGACTACCGGATATCATATATCGTCTACCTTTGCTCCCTCGCGTACCTTAAGCCTCTCTTCCCGGTCTGCCTCTAAACTATCACTGATAACTAAACCTTCTTCTGACGCGCGTAAGTCCGGGAGGTTTAGTAGTTTGGTTGATCGACTTGGCACAGCTTCTACAAAGCTTCCATCAGTTCAGGATAAAACACCACTGGTTACGTCGTGGGGCATGGCTCGGCCAGAGAAAAGCAAATCCGATGACATCGGCAATGAACAGATTGAAAAGCATGATAGCCTTGCTAACTCTAAAATTAAGAATGTATTAACTCAACTGTTAATGGAGAAGAGACAAAAACGAGTGAGCTCAGGTAAGACTAGAATGGGGCTAATGATATACACGATGACCTGTAAAGTAGGAGTTGTGCCTTTTTAAACATTGTGGAAACAACTCCTAAATATGTTAGCAGCAACATCTGACTACTCTTGACCGCTTTCATTGTCAGTTTGATGTGGCAGAACATTGAAACTATAAATGTACAAAACAACAGACCCCAAAAACTATGCATCATGTTCTAGTCAACGTGTTGGCGGCTCTATCCAATCTCCAACACATTGGCTACATATGTTCATAAGTTCACAATGTGAGTACATCTTGATGTCAGCATTGCTGTAAAAATGTTTGCAGAGAAAGATGGAGATGACAAGACTAAAACACAGTACACATCATCAGCGCTAGCTTTTGCTGCTCACTTTAGAAACCTACTGACAAAGGATACAACTGAATATCGCAAAAGCCTCAAACGTATGTCTATTGACCCACACATGGTACTTACGCCTAAGCCAGCACCGGAGCCGGACCTGAAGCCTTTGGTAGGGTTTTGGAGGAGCGAGGCATTGGCATCAAGAAGTAAACTCCGCGAAGAAGAAAAACGACGAAGACAGCGGAGAAAGCTTAGTGAGTCGTTATTAATCACACACATTTAGTGACATTACATTTAGTTACTGATCAGTGTCATGGAGGAATTATTTGATATAAATAAGACATGAAATCTATTTTGAATCTATAGAAGATTATGAGGTTATACATGGTTTTGATGTAGGGCTAGGCCCAATGTCATTTGAACGATTGATTTTTGAACTACTTGAGACTGTGACAAAGTGGAAATGGTTCTTCATATATCAAGGTACGACTGGATTCTTAACCAGTCAATTTATTTGCAAAGTAAAGAACAAAACAGACATTTAAATAGCAGATCCGCAAAACAGGCGCACATGGTCCGGGGGAGGGGGGTTTACATGTTACATGTAACCCCCCAACAATTCAGTATTCTCCTTCCTTATTATTGGGATTTAGATCTACATTTATTTGTCATTGAAAAGGATGATGTGGATCACATTTAAATTGTATACATATTTGTACTTTTGTAACTAGTAGCATCAGACATTAAATAATTGGCTATTTCTAAAAAATATTTACAGAGAAGGCCATGATGCTTGCGCTGTCCATTGGCAATCTTTACGACTGGACTAAAACTGTTATCCGAAATGATCCATTGACAGAAATAAGGTGGGTTCTAGAGAGAATCCTTCTTTGTTGAATATGAACCACTATTTTCTTCAAAATGTTTTTTTTAAGCTGCCGAGCAATGTCCAAGGGTGAGTTGGTGAAAAGTGTTTGTGCGCATGTCGGAGATTTCTTGCAATTTTCGAATCTACAATACTGGATAGTCATGAATGGTTTGCATTATAGGATTGGGTTCGACCCATAGATTTAAATCTATGGTTCGACCAATGAACTAATTTTATAGTTCATTGGTTCGACCCAATTCAATGTCTGTCATAACTCATAATCTGTTGGTATTGACATAAAGATTCAACACTTACCTCACACTCCACACTGATTATGTTCCTTATCCGGACTGAGGGCTCTGTAACAAGTTATAATCAATGATCTACATGAGAGCAGGGAGTTTGTGTAAAAAAAAACCAAACAAATATACAACTTTTGAGTTGTCTTCTGCTCATGTAAAAAATTTGTCTGAGCACTGTATTATTTCGAAGAATATAAAAACCTGGACTTTGAAAGGAATGTATAACTGTCCTTGCTGATAAAATGATTCATTGATAAAAAGTTATATTTTTTTTCATCTTACCAGAAAGTGTAAATTCATGCGGAGTGCCAAAAATACCAATAAGTTTCAAATAAAACTGAATGACCGGATTGTGGGAGTAGTTTACATCACCAAGTGGGAGCGACAGAAACTTAACCAACTTGAAACTTGGTGTCTTGGAGGAAAGTCCAATTCACCACTGGCAGGCATGTCACCAGTGGACAAACCAGTGCCTACAAGGCGACCTGTTCGTCCGAGTTCAGCATCAGCTAATCTACAGAGCCACGATGCCTTCAAAAGTGGATTATTTGACAATAAAAGGCCAACAACTGCAGCACCTGTTGAGAGGCCAAAAACAGGTGTCCCTAAAGCGCACCACTGGCGCGGTGGCTCAGAGACAGAGGAAATACAAAAAATCAAGCTCCAAAGAAGGCCAACTCTGTCCAC
The DNA here is from genome assembly GCA_914767715.1 of Membranipora membranacea. Classification (NCBI taxonomy): domain Eukaryota; kingdom Metazoa; phylum Bryozoa; class Gymnolaemata; order Cheilostomatida; family Membraniporidae; genus Membranipora; species Membranipora membranacea. Next base: position 869,967 of record OU612075.1, on the reverse strand, counting down.
ATTAGAAGGTCTAGATGAGTCAGATGTACCAAGAGCTGGCACCAACAATGCAAGTGCTGGAGATCTTCTCAAAAGCAAGGTAAATATTTTATGGCTCGACACAGTAGGGTTGTATACTTGGGCTATTTTAAGTAGTTGTTAGGCAACAGTATGCAAACTCGGACTAAAGCTTTAATTAGAGCATGTACAAAAAGAGTAAAATGGAAAATCAAATACAACAATGCTCAGGAAAAGCGACTTTCCAACCATGGATTTATTCACTCTCAGTCACTAAAAAATTATGGCCATTGCTTAGGCTTAATTAAGGTAGTCAAACAGAGGCTACTCAGTACATGATGATGAATAAGTTGGCTATACAGCCAAGGAATGCAGTCAATGGCATAATAGGACTCCTACATTGCTTGTAACTCTTGGTAAAATTTAGGAAATGAGGCAGTCCTTTGGTCAGTGGAGTATAATAAAGTATTCATTTACTGCTTCAAACACCCATTAAACCAACCCCTATCAATCTATCCATTTGCAAAGAAGATCAAGGCAAACCACGTTTATTGTGCACTACAGGGATTACTTTGGTAACCCTGGCACGAAATCAATTATCACTTTAAGTTTAGGCGCAATGTAAAGGGCAAACTACATTCAGGATGGCTAAGGAACCAGATAAGTGCAGAGCATGATAAAACTGGTGGCCAACATATAGCAATGAGAAACAGATTTTAAAACTATTGTCTATGCAGATTCTTTATCTTTAAACAGTCCATATGATTTGGAAAAGAGTTATAAATGACTTTAAATCCTACCTCCTACCTGTCTTTTTCCATTTTACTATCCCTCCTTTTTTATGGCAGTTTTCAACCTCATGCTTACTGCGCTATCTATCATCCTAGCAACGTCTTCTCTACTTAGTGTTCATCTTCAAACATTATGCCTTCATGTTCAGTTTAATTGGAGATCCCATGGGAAAAATTAACTAATTTACTATCTTTCATCCTACAAACACTGGATCACTAGTCAACTAAGGAAATTAAGCACTATCTTAACTCATTATCATGATTTATCTGAGACGCAGCGCTCAGGAAAAAATTTCTCGAGATGGAAATAGAAGAAGTTTTACAGTTTAGCGATCTGATTATAGTCAATACGGAGGAGGTTTGTCTTTGGATAGCGTAGTTTAAAGTTTTACTGGGAGTCAAATTTGCACAAATTTGGGAATGTATTATCATTAGCAGGTCTGAAAGTGCTTGATTTAGAAACCCTCATACACTGCGCTCACTGCTCCAACATCAAGTGGATGGGGAAAGTGTTTGAGTGTTCAATCCTCACCAGTAACTCAACAAAACACTCACCTTCACATTATCAAACTCCTCACCTCATCTCTCATTTCCTTCGTCTTAGTTTTACTATAGGAACATCGACCGCCGGCTTCATCTATTATATTGTCGCGATGATTCGACGTGTAGTTGTAATATATGGAGAGAGGATTGGATCAGGCGACAGACCATCGAGGAGAACAAGCTGAAGATTGAGCTGTTTGATAATCTGACCAGTAGAGCACCGACTACTTACCCAGCAGATCGAGGCAGTCTGTCCGGCTCTTATGTCTCCTCTGTCACATACTGTGTAATATACTTTTATTCATTTTGTTGCTTTACTTCTCAACTTACCAAATTTATAACACATGCCTGTCTTTCAAACCTACACTCAGAAATTCATCTAGGCCTTATCTTGAACCTGTACATCTATCATTTCCATATTCAGCTCACTCCTTACCTCTAGAGCTTCTCACATTACATCGTAATTATATTCTTTCTGTTGTAACCGGACTGCAACATATTCAAAAAATCTTCTCAATTGTCTCCATCATCCTATAGGGTCCTAGTCATCCTGTTATCCCGTAGCTGTGTTCTGAGACCTAAAATCAGGTTGGGTTAGTAGGACCCCTCTACTAGTTCCACCTGAGTCAAAGCTTTAAGTCTAATTGTTTGGATTGATTGTCTCACACAGATCGAGGAGAAGATAAACATAGACACACTAGAGTTACTGAAGCAGGCATTCCAGGAGGCCGATGAGGACGGATCTGGTGAGCTAGATCTCGATGAGTTCAAAATCCTTCTCAAGAGTAAACTCAATCTCGCTGGTACAAAGGTATGTGGGTGGGCTCTAATAAGTGTGTGATACATGTCATACATTTGATACCTGTGATACCATTATCAATGATACCTGTGACACATTTGATACCTGTAATTTGTGATAGGTACATTTGATCCCTATGTACCAATCTGATTCAGTTTTACTGGAGGGTAAATTTCCCCATGTAAGATGAGATTTGCTTATATGCTTTCTTCTTTTTGACCCACTGTTTCCGAGCAATTTTGCTTTGTGCAAACCTTATGATATTCAAGTTTGAGCAGGTAATAAATTACTGAAGGATCTAGGATATTAGCACAGAGTAAGGATATATCCTTACTCTGTGATATTAGTTAATAAGACTGGGTGAGGAAACCCAGACGAATTCCGATCTTGTGGTCTAAGGTTTCTCACACAGTATCACAGGGTATCAAGACTATAAATGGATATGGAAATCCACTGCTAGCCTGTCTATATTGGGTAGAGTAAGGATATATCCTTACTCTGTGATAATATACAACAACAGGTCATAATTGTGTAAAATTGGCTGTTGAGTCTAAGTGCTGATAATTAAGCCTAGCCGTGGGCAGTCATAATAAAAATTTGTTTTGTTTGGGGAGGCTTAACTTGTCAGAGTTTGTTTGTTGATGTAAGGTTCTACTGTATAGTGTGATATAAGTCCAGGATAAATAAACTTTGAGCTATTTCAGTAATTGTCTCATATCAGGTTATTAATGAAAGCCCCAGATTATTGATTGAACAGTTACATGATTAGATATTATTGAAATTGTTGCAAAATGTTCAGTGAATGTTTTGTCTCACACCTGGCATTGATTATAGTTAAACATGTCACTACACCTTATCGGCAGTTTATTAAAATTAGCCTACATGCTGCACTGTCAAAACAAACCATAATCTGATGTTGTCCTGGACGTCATGTTCCAACTGTGACTGGTGATAACACTGCATGAAATGCCAATATACTGTCCACTAATTAATTAATTCATGTCAATTTTACTGTACGGTTATATTCCTGAATAGGCTGGAGCAAGATTGTTACTCAATACTAAGGTAAACGCCATTTACAACTGCGTCAGGGCGGAACCACGTCCAGTACTGATTGCGTTATGGGTCTCTCTGCACTGTAGCAACGATGCCAAAAAAATTTTTATTAGCTCTTTCTCAATGTTAAATGAAAGCTAACTTTGCCAATCTGTGGATGGCTATATGTTTTAGCAGGGAGAATGGTTTTAGTAAAGGAAAATTCCAATTGATTTGGTTGCTACGGTGCAAGGACGAGGATCGGTGCATATGCGCAAAGTTGTGTCGTCCAGCTTTCAAAAATGATTTTTTTTTCAGTTTAATGAAGACAAAAGGTTTTGTTATTTTTAAGTTAGTGATTGTAGATTATTTTTATGCTAAGGGATGAGTTGTATACTGAAATACTTACATTTACTAAAATATCATAATTATAGGCAGAAAGCCCAGCAGATAAAAATTATTGTTTACATTTTTGGACAGATGTGTGATTATCTTCTCATGTCAAATGGGGACACAACTGAAAATCTTACCTGTAATGTTCATGCATAGACTTAATATTAAGTATATGTGTTCTGTTATACATTGCTAGGTATCAAAACGGTATACTTGGTACTAGCCTGTAATGACGAGTTTTTGTGTGGGAGATGTTATCAAATGATCTCAGCTAGAGTTTCAGCGGAATTTGTAATGATGGTTAGAGTTCAGATAAACTTGAGATTATTATGTCTTGTCAAGTCTGATCCGATCACCTGCATTTCGAGTTGCTATTTTTTCCTAACAACTCAAAAAGCAGACAAATTGGCTCAAATTTGATTTGGTTCCACATCCAATCTATTACAATTAGCGCCAAACTAATGTCTTGCTGACACTCTGTTGGAAAAATCCTGTCAAAAACGACGTGATCATGAAACTGACTCACAATTGGAGTCCTAGAATAATTCAGGAAAAGCATCAAATGAAGAGTTCAAAAATCATTTGAAAACGTAAAAAAGATATGATTATTATTTACTTTTTGTGTGATAAAAAATATCTGAGGTTGCGAGCATTATGGGTGATTAATTGTTGTAAATAACTAACTAGTAGGAATTAGATATCCACTCTCAGAGTATAAGGGTGATCTTATCTAATGCTATCTGGTTGTCTGATTGTCATGATTGTCATTGAAAATGGGACCTGGGTTTATGTTTTGTCAACCTTGTGACCAATAAAACATAAAAAAAAATTAACCATGGTGTGCTTTATTGTAATAAGATTTTCTAAATTGATTTATGTGATATTAATTATCATATAATCGAATTTATATATAATAAAATATAAATAATAATATAATAATAATCACTATAATATGGGATATTATGTTAATTACAGGATCAGCAGATAGATGCCTTGTTCTACAAAATCGACTGGTCCTCAGACGGTAATATTACATGGGACGAGTTCTGTACATATATGCAGCTTGAATATGCAGAAAAAGAGGATTCCTATCAAAGGTAAAACTTGTTAGAAAACTTAATTTATGTGAGTAGTTGGGATTCCCATCAAAACTTCCCTCATAGTTTCCACTTGTAATGTGTATGATTATTGATGATTATTAATGTATAATATGATGATTAAAATATTGGACGTGGAGCTGTCGGCTTTCTGTACTTATGGATACAAATATCTATTCATCTGTAAGACTAACAAAATTAAGTATTATCCTTTTTCAATCTAGTAACAAATTATATGCTGGTAATCCATGTCATGAAATCAGCCAATCGGCTTTTCATTAATCAATCGTTATCAAAAATTTTGAACTGTAAGTCACTAGTAACAGCATTGATTTTCATGTCAAGATATCGTACTCCTGTATTACAATGAATGGACTCAAATTTTAAAATAGGTTGGATCCCATTAAAATTATTGTAATATATCAATGCCTTGTCATCCAGTCATCAGCACAGCATTGTTCTTGTGGGAAAAGTTGACTGACAACCAGTCGACACTTTCGCTGCCACACTCAGGGTTTTAGCGTCGATGTAAGCTGCCAGAGCTACAATATGTCTGCCGCTATCTCAGATACACTTACTCCTATAGAGACCGTTGAAAAGGAAGACGACTTTCCTCAGACTTTTTTGACTGGGACAGGCGAGGAAAACTCCATGAAGATCAGATTTGATCCGTTTATCACTGAATGCGCTCTGTCACAACATGAAAGTGATGGAAAATCTGAGAGTGTGTCACCAGTCACTGTCACTCCTACCAGGACTATTGATATGATACCTGGCGGTGTTACACCTATCGAGAGAGTGCTGCTGGAGAATCTCTCTTATCAAAATATAAGAGACTTGTTACCAGGCAGTTTTGGACCTAGCAGATCAACAACAGTGCTACCTGACGACAGTGAGGCTAGCGGATGGATAAAACCAGATGACTTTGTTCCCTCAGAAGACGATTTATGGGCTATACTTTTTTCTTATAGATCTAAGGATGTTATGTTTCACTTGCCAGCTAAGACAGAGAATATGCCTCATCGAGACTCCATACTTAAAATTACTGATACCGATGGAACCTTCATAGCTTGTAGTCAGGTAAATCATCGCAATTCTTACTCTATTAAAGACTACCCAATGACCAATGCATGTTATCATCAATAATTCATGGCAAGAACAGCATTGAATTTTTTTACCATACAAATCTGACAAAACTTTATCATAAGTGACTGCCTGCCTATAGCATGCATTGGTCTTTAAGTAGTCTTTAATTGTACAAAATAATCCTAATTATAAACCAGAAAGAGGATAACTCCAACTTCAAGTATCTCAAAACAAGACCAATATTCTGTGCAAAAAATGTAATCAAGAAAAATAAATAAACAGATGGTCAGTGAAGCACACAGCTACGCTGCCTGTTGAACTCTGGTATGACTTTATTGACGTTCGTAATCAGAATGATCCGTTTTTGGTGACATCCTGTTACTTCTACAATGTTTCGATCGCTTGTGATTCACGGCCATAGTTATCTATTTCTGAATGTAACTGGGGATAATGATATGAGGCTTCAAGTACCAGTCTGCTGCTGTTGCTACCATAATCCAGTGTTATATGGCTGTCCTGGTAATCTTAGTTCAGGTTTTCGCACCATCAATAATACCCTTATTAACGTTATCATACCTTTCCGTATTTTTTTTCAATGTTGATGACTAGATCTGGTTTAATCATATTTTCCTGCTTTCCGAGTCGCTCTCAATCTACTGGTAGGATGCCGAGAGCAACTCGTAATGTAGGATCAAACTCTACCTAGTAACTATAACCATATAACTAATACCATATAACTAATACTATATAACTAATACTATATAACTAATACTATATAACTAATACCATATAACAAATACCATATAACTAATACTATATAACTAATACTATATAATTAATACTATATAACTATTACTATATAACTATTACTATATAACTATTACTGTTACTATATATTGACAAATATAAGATTTGCATCTTTTTGTAATTAGGATGGGATTGTATCTTTCTGGGACCAGAATCTGAGAATGAAGCGTACTCGGAGCGTCGTACCAAACGACCCAAACGTCAAACAGACCAAACAGAAATGGATCACAGACTTCTGTATCATGACTCAATACAATAAAATCATCGTCGGTACTGGGTAAGTACCTGGCAGGAGCAAATTATAGCTACTGAAGTTAAGTTAGCTAGTGTTTGGGTTATTATAGTTAGATGGCACCATTTGTAGCGTAATTTAGTTTTTAAAATTTTAGCTAGCCATGAATTTCACTTTTTTCTCCTGCGACTACTTAAATCCTCTGACGTCCATATAACTAATTCTTAGGCTGTTTTTAGATACTAGAGGAATGCTGCGATGTCATATTGTAGTCACCCATACACAATGACAACATCTTACACCAATTGTTGACCATAATAAAACATTTTTTTTTATAATACATCAACCAAGGCCTGCATTTCGAAACCTATCTAGCGTTCCAAAAAACATGACAAGACAAGCATGATAAAAAAAATTCTTCTCTCTACCACAGCGACAGAGAGATACAGTTTTTTGAGCTGTCATCCTTTGAGCCGTATTGTCAGATAAGTTTACTGGAGACAGTACCTCTACATATGGACTTCTGTTCTATCGGTACTGATGAATGTATTATACTGTATGGAGATACTAACGGATGTGTCAATATACTGTCAATCAAAGGGACTGGTGAATGCCTGAGGTAAGCAATAATATCAATGTCTCTACAATGAATCCAACTTTTGATGAAATGAGAGCATGCTTACCATAATTATTTGGATATGAGTTGGATGCGCAGTAGAACAGGGAGTTGACCCATGATGATGACATAGTTCCTGTTGATTGACTGAATCATAGACAACCAGACATTGATGTTCATGGACTGTGTTTTGTGCATTATAGACTGATCTTTGCACTCTTCATGTTGTGGCAATGAACTGTATCAGTATGTAGGTACATAGTCGCCAGGGCGAATTCTCTGTTGAGCTTACCAATAGATGCAATAATGGTGGTAGATGGTTTTGATCATAATACCCATAGTCTTGCATCAAGTCATGTATCATGTCATACGACAAGTCATGCATCAAGTCATGAATCAAGCCATGCATCAAGTCATGCATCAAGTCATACATCAAGTCATACATCAAGTCATACGTCATGTCATGCATTAAGTTGTACCTCAAGTAATGCATCAAGTTATACCTCAAGTAATGCGTCAAGTCATACATTGAGTCATATGTCATGTCATGCATCAAGTCATACGTCAAGTCTTGCATCAGGTCATGCATCATGTCAAACATCCAGTCATGCATCAAGTCATACATCAAGTCACATCAAGTCATCCTTATATTATTATCTGTCGTCTAAAGAACCTGGAAGAAGAGGCCGAAGCAGAACGGTATAGCAACAGTAAGTCTGAATGACGCGGCGAGAAGTAACCCTCAGGTAGAGTTTATCAGCTGGAAGGTTCACTCAGACTGGGTACAAGAGCTGAGATATTATCATGAGATAAGACAAGTTATATCCTGTAGTAACAGCACCAATACAGCCCTAGTTATAGGTGAGTCTTAGTGATTTAGTGTTCACTGTGATGCCTTCTACTAGAGCTCATGAAAACAAGTACCCCTATACATGTATATAAAAAGTCGGACAATTGTATAATTCAGGTAAGATTTTTTCTATATTGAAAAGATACCAAGTGCATCATTGTGGTTGTTCAAAAAAATTTTAACCCCCATTTCAGGGATTGTGTTCATGTACTGCCGGGTTTGCTAATATTAACAAGGAGTTGGGCTTATTAGATTAATGTGTTTGAATTAAAGATTCATCCAATGAAAAATATTTTAATTTTTTAGGATGCACAGCTGGCAGTACGAATGTAGAGGGATCTCTCAAAGAAATCAAAGACCAGGGATCTCTTAACAAGATAGATCCAGCAAGAATCATAAAGAAGGATGACCCCTTATACTTCTCCCCAAGAAACCGACTCGAAGCCGATCAAAATGTCTTCAAAGTGTATAAAGGTGTCAAAACCTTCGCCTTCTCCAAATCAAAGAATGTCATTGTGACAGGAGGTATGTTGACAGAAAATGAATGGTTGAATTGATTTACTGCTAATTGTGTGGGTCTAACAACTGATGCAATAAGCCTCAGAGCTAATGACCTATCGTAACTGTCTAAAACCAACCATTTATCCAAAAACTAAATAACCGAGCAGCCTCTGTTTTCTGTTATTTTTGGAAGCTGGAGAGTTTTAAAGGTTTCCTAGCGGGGTACCATACAAGAAAAATAATTAACACCATGTCGAGCACAAGAGGCTTTTACATACCTGTTCAAACTTTTATTGCATTTGAACAAATAGGGGCCTCTTGGCAGCTGCTCAAATACACCAACGTATAGCTCCAGACTCAAAAACATGCCTCAATTGATGAAGGCTAGTGATGATGCGTGTTGTTTCCTCATGGTTATATGAACCATTCATACTGAGTTCCTATTGGCTAATAACTAGGTATAATTCATGTGACATTATGGGTTATCAACACATATTAATTAATTAATAGTTTTCCAATAAACTGTTGGATTTTTTATATAACAGTCGATTTAATACTCAATATAGATGTCTGCATTCTCATCTCAAACTTACCAAACCATTCTGGATAATGAAATAATCAAACTATATCTGATTTTAACCAGCCATTATACACCAAAGGCCACATGACTCATGCTTTGTTATTAGCCAATAGGAACTCAGTATGAATGGTCATATAACCATGAGGAAACAACACGCATCATCATTAGCCTTCATCAATTGAGGCATATTTTCGAGGCTGCAGCTAGACATTGGCGTATTTGAGCAGCTGCCAAGGGGCCCCTATTTGTTCAGATGCAATAAAAATTTGAACAGGTATGTAAATCCCTCTTGTGCTCGATATGGTGTAAATGAGTTGTCTTGTATGGTACCCTGCTAGTAAACCTTTAACCGAGTCTCCCTGTTATGTCTTATGAGCTACAGAATCTCCAATTCTCTTATTCTGGTTGCATTGTATTTTGACACTCACTTTTTTTATGTTTGAATAAGCAAGGTAAGCCAAGGCTTTGCGAGCAAATGCAAACAGTATTTAAGTGCCTTGCTGACTTTTAAATCTATGGAGGTTGAATTACTGTTTCCAACCTACTCAATTTTGAATTCTTCTAATTTCTTAAAAAAACTAAGTGACATGAAAACCATCAAGTCGCTGAATAAGCACTTTAACTATCACTTTACACACACGGTGGTCTTATTACAGCCATCAGCTCCCACTACTCTCACTTGAAAACTGATATAGTCTTTGGAACATTGCCAGGCCAATCTACTACTAGAACACCACCTACAGCTATGTCGTTGAATTTTTCATTTTCAGGTTATCATTGATGGATAATTCAGAGACTCTTTATGTTAACATTCCCTTTTTAGTCCCTCAGCTCTATTTCAACGAATTAACATTTCTAGTCAGATTATTGTATTATCATCTGACTTTTGAGTGGAGTAACTTACACAATACACTTATTACTTGCAGGTATGGATCGGATTGTAAGGATGTGGAACCCGTACGTCTCAGCCAAACCAGTTGCCTTATTGCGCGGACACAACGCTCCCATATTCTACCTGTTCATAGCACCAGAGGAGAACAGAGTGTTCAGCATCTCTACAGATAAATGTGTCAAGGTAAGGTCAGGGTCAAGGTAATAATATTAGTGTCAGTTCTCACACTGACATCGGGACTACATTACATTCTCATGTGTATCTCTGATTGTTAGAGTCAATTTAGTACAAGTACCTAACATGTACCCGCCCCTGATTAATAAAATTGAACACGGGCTGTTACACCAATTTTCTTGTGCTGGTACTCATGCTAAGTGAATTAATTCACTCTCTATCGACCAGTGATATACATCCAATGGTATATCACATGATTAGTGTGGTGTTTGTTGTTAGTTATCATTTTATTCCTTGAACTTTCACACTTTTATCTAGCATCAATGACTAGCAACAAAGGAAAATTGAAGATCACAATAAAACCAAGTGGAAGCTACTTTCTTATTATCAATGAGCGGAAAACTCTTAAATAGAAATACAATTTGACTTGTTTTAGGTGCTAATAATTTGTATATCTTACACTACACAAAAATTACTTTTGAATCAGATTATTCCACTTTTTCCATGACTTTTTGAAATACTTTGTTACAGATGGCAGTATATGATGCTCATAATTGTAGCACAATGCCTATTTTCAATACAAAAATCACTATGTTCCCATGATTCGAATGTGTTGTCCGCTCCCGGTTTGGGACTTGGGCCTACCGCATTGAAGTCTTTGTTGCTGTCCATTCATCTACGCCGCCCTATGCCACCTGTTCCTAAATTCGAATGAACACAGAAACACGAACCGATATGGGAAGAAGTGGTCCTAAATGCTATTCTGATATGTCAATTAGCTTTAAAACCGACGTCACCTTGACATATGGAAACATAGTTAATGTATACTCTTTTATATTTTGGTGATAGATTTGGGATATACAGGATCAGAACTGTTTATTGACAGTCAGACCAAAGGGACATAAGATCAGAGGAGACCTGCAGGCCTGTCACTACTCTCATCATAACAAATCACTAGCTGTGGCTACCGATCAGATGGCTCTGCTCAATCTTAAACTCAAGTAAGTCTCATCTACATATATATATATATATATATATATATATATACATATTATACATATACATATTATACATATACATATTATACATATATGTATTATATATGTATACACACCTTAGCCTCGAGTGATTAAGTTGTAACAAAAATTTTGTGAGGGCCTCAATATGTTTGAAGATATTGGCTTATAAAAGGGGGAGGGGGGGGGCACAGAATAGCTGTCAATATTCAATAACCATGTTAGTACTCCGACTAGGTTTTCCTCAGTATATAATCACAGATCGAAGCCCTTCTTGAATAATTACTGATTCTGGAAATATTTTCCATCACAGAGTTGGGTTAAATTGACGTTAAACGAAAGATACTATTATTGTGAGATAAGAACCTGATATGTTGCTAAGTTTGCATCATTTGAGTCAAACTTTGTTGTCGTTTCCAAGGTCTGCAGTTTCGGTAACCTCTATTCCGCAGATACTTTCAAATTTATATCACATTTATTAAAGAAATCAGATCAGACAACCCTGGGAAAAGTTCTAAACTATGAGCATTGATCAGCAAGCCATTATTATACTGGTTTATAGTTTGTAGTGAAGAATTTGAAAAAAATGGTTTTCAATACATTTCATAATGATCTTGAACTGTTTCAGATATAATGAAAGTTTGAGACGTTTTCTGTAAGTTTTGGTCTCTATGAGTGTTTGTATATGGGCTCTCTGTCCATGTAGAGTATCTTTTCTAATTTCTCTCTGAGTCTTTAATGTGATAATTTAAACTGTCCCCTACCAACATCTGGGTTTGGTTTCACGTCTTTGCATGTAATTCAACTTCTGTCGGTGAAGGCTTCTGTTAATTCAAAAGCTGTTGATAAACAACTTTATTACCTTGTTCATGGCAATTCTTGTCCCATGTAAATGTGTGTATTCCTCTTGCATGAGCAACAGGGGTGGTCAGTTCTAAGTTGATCAAATTCTTACAATTCTACATCATACAGTGGATGAGGAATAGTATTTGAACAAGTCGGTAATTTGAAATCACCACAAACTGTAGCTCAGGAACTTCAGGTTGATGGTGCTGTTGGCACTGAAATGACCGAACCCTCAATATAGGTCCTTGGGCCAAACTGGTAACCCACCGCATGTTATAGCACGATTTAAAACAAAAACCTTGCTAGACACATCATTCTAAATGTCATAGATAAACTGATGAGTAAACTTCTTGGTTTTTGTTTAAAGTATTGATAATAGGAAAAGAATACTGCTTGTCAAGTAAATCACTGAAATGCATGTCAATTTGATTCACTTCATCACCCAAATCTTTCAGTAACAGAATATTTCAGTATTTCCATGTTGAACTGCACTACCTGTCTAAAAGAACTACAGAAAAGTATTCAAACTTTTCTCTTGAGTATTCTGTATATGATATATATATTATGATATATATATATATATATATATATTACAGATATTCAGTTGGATCAGGGATTAAAATATCTACAAGAAAAACATAAATATGGCCTGACTTCTACCCTGTACAATTCATATACTTTACTGCGGTTGTTACACTGTCACTGTACTGTCAGTTACTGATGTGTCTAGAAGTGTATTTATTGTACGCTATCTTGTTGTTTATTTCAGACCCGTATTACATGCTGACATAGTGATCACTCACAAAGAGCCAGTGACATCAGCGAAATATAACGGAGCATTCAGACAAGTACTTACATGTAGTGAAGGATCGGTAAGTGCAGCTTACATAATACAAATACTAACTATGAGATCAGACTAACAGTCTGGGGAATACTTACTCGCAAATATGTTGAAGCCGTTCTTAAATTGCCACTGAGTTTGCGAATAGGATAAATAATATTTTCAAGCGTGTCCTGTTATATCAGGAAGTTATCTGGCACTGAGTATTGTTGGCTTATTGTCTTCATGTTTGATGGAGATCCTGATTTGCCTGGGAAAGTATGCACTATAAAACTTGCCTTGTTTGAACCGTCTTCATTGACATGGGATTCTAAAGAATTGAAAATTCTATCAAAGACTGCAGGAAAGCATGAACTTACAGTCGTACCCTCTAACTTTGTAGATAGTAAAGTTATGGGATTTTGAGACGGGTAACGCTGTGTTTGACTTCGGAGAGGCTCATGGTGAGGCAGCCATCACCTGTCTGGATTTTGATACGACGGGACGTCGTTGTCTGACGGGAGGCAGAGATGGGGCCATCAAAATATGGAATTACAACAACGGACATTGTCTCATGACTCTGCGAAATCGTAAGTTCATCACAAGCCATACGAACCTTAGTGTGTCTCCTCTCATCAAATTACGTCAATGATAGCCACTAAAGTAATAAGTTGAGCTGACTAGAAAGATGTGTGCTGATTCTAGGAGGCCACCTTGTGGTTGTATGGCGGCTTGTTTCTCTCGATGTGTGTCTCAGACATAACAACATTCATTTGTAGATTACCCGTCAACTTTTAATCTTTGGTTGAACGCAAATGACAGGATATGTATTTTAGTTGTTTGCGCGTAATTGTACTGAGATATAATTCTAAATTTGCTTATGAGAAGAGTTTCTAAATCTTTATCTAAATTATGGAATTTATTTAATTTGTTCTGACGTTAAACATCAATGTTAAAACCTTTAAGCTTATGCTATATTTACATTGATTCTATTACAGCTTTCAATGAGCGAGGTTTGTGTTCTATTTTGCTGAATCCTAATAGATTAACCGGCAATCGCTGCTCGCCACCCTAACCTCCACACAGGGATTCATTTTGGTTGCTTGCTTTTGCTTCACATAAATGTAGTGCATCGCATTGTGGAATGTTGGGTAACAAAGCTTTATAAAGTCGCGTTTTGATGTTGTAACTAGTTATCCTCTCCTGAGCTGAGAGGGGATAACTCAATATATGTAAGCTGCAGAAACGGAAATTCTAGTGCAATTAAAATGTGGTTTGTAATGATATTCACTATATTGTGGTTTGTATGCTGAAACTAAATGAATAGCAAAAGTGAAAAGTCCACCACATATCATCTGACAAATCAGAAGTAAACTTGTAATTTCTGCAATACTACCAACTTTGTCTCGACTATAACTTACTTCAATACATGCAACAGCTCAAATAATCAACTGTCATAACAATAGCCACATGGTGTGTTATTGTTGAATGGTGTCGTGTGCTGTGATCAATGCCCACCCCTTGTACGCCCCCTAAGATCGCCTGTAACAAACCATATAGTGAGCATCAGGGATGGATGCTAATTAGGTGACCCTTTATGCTGTAATGTTTGAGTTCCCGTAAGCTTTTAAATAGTATCAGTACTTAGATAGGACTACCACCCTCCTCTCCTCTCTAGTTCATACACCTCAGGCTAACTGTCTGATTCTTAGTCATTGGTTTTGTGTTTAATCATGGTTTTAAGTAATGTCTATTTGGGAATGTATTGAGAATGAAATTGGATCCAACTAATAATGATCCTATATCTGATCTTGATGTTGTTGGAAAAGATTGAAGAAAAATGCAGGTATTGGGTGAATTCAAGATCATTGATTTTGATTGATATTTGATTTTGTTGTTATTTTTGCTCACAACCATGTACACTGATGAGATGATTGTATAGTAAATATACATTGTTGGATTTTCCGTATCTTATACTGTGTGTGTATTTTAGGTGAAGGTAACGATGAAATTTGCGGACTCACTTATGTAGAAATGAACAAAAATAGGTAAGCCATTCTATTTTAAAATCAGACTTTAACTCAGCCTATGAAGTTGTTCCACTTTGCCTGAATTCGAAGTTGTACACCCTTCACCACTGAATAGTGACCAGTTGAAGTTAAGCAGCTCAGCATGACAGCTCATCGATCTCAACTCAGTAACATGCCTGTATCCATAATATACATAAAATGTAACAAAACAAATGATTCTTTTCTTGTCAGAGTAATTCTGTTGTACGATACATTTGTGAGATTCTAGGACTATGTACCTGTGATCAGTATGTGTAACATTTACCTGCATGCCTTTGTATTGTTAACATTTAGTGGTCTAGAAAGGTAAATCTACGGCACTGACTTTGCTCAGTATATCCACTATTGGTTAAGAAACTTATTTACACTGAATTTTTTGCGATGGGCAAATCTTGTGTTGCCCATTGCCATATTTAAGTAAATCACCAGTGATTTAATAAAATTCATACACCCACATCAGATATTGTTTAGCAAAGTAAAAGATTTAACAAAACACCCTATTTTGTCAATATATTTTAGAAAACACTTTGATTTCATACCAAACCCCCCAATATGATAAGCGTATTATTTTACCACATCACGTATCCATTGAATGTCCCAAAAAACCTCACCCTTTATTTTCACCTGGCAACGTACCCCAGGTTTCATTACATGTGAATAATTAAACAATTTAACAGTTTAATGGGATAAGTCAATATTATATTATAATACTATTCACTGTAAGATATATCTTATGATTTATGGCTATGATTTCAGCGCCAAAGGTGGCGGACGAGAAAGGTTAACTATGGCCTCAATACCTCTAACTGGCAGCTAGATAAATCACAAGTTGTGTGCTCCTTCAAAATTCATGAGCAAACAACTTGTGATATTGATTTACATATATCTGAGAGTTGCAAGACCCTTATAAAAATTGAGTAAAAATTGATCCGGCGCTGCTGGTTTCGCCAGCACTAAAGCATTTAGCTGAGTCCTTTGGATCATATATAAGAACTATTGCCATTAGATGATCTAACAAAATATTAGAATGATATCATCAGAAAGTCGCTGGACTCATTTAAAGTCTGACCAACTCCTTGGGCTCTTGCAGTCTCTTGATTATGTGAAACAGTATTGAGTTTATCAGGTTCCCAGGAATAAGCGTGAAATTGAATTTATCATTTATTTCAGCCTATGAAAGCTTTTTCCCCAAGAGCAGCAACCATTTATTTTGTCTGTCTCTAGAATTCATTACCCGCCTGTTATTTCTCTCGGTTTTAAGCTTGAAACATTTTGATAGCATACTGACTGTATGTAGCAGTGTGAACCTGGCTTCATATTTATTTTCAATCCCGATTTGCATCTTTTATACAGCTCACAAGGCAAGGGTGTACTAGATTATCTGTGAGCTGTTTATCCAGCAATGTTTTGTATTGCCTTAAGAAAATGTTGACATAATTGATCTGCAATACACAGCAAGGCCATGGCTAAATACGTAACCTGATCTTAACATAAAACCCTGAAAACTACATTATGGGATGCTCCTATATTGTTCAGCTTTTATCCCTGAATACTTAAAGCTAGTTTCACTGCGGGATATTCTGTAAGATCCTAACACATACAACTGCATCTTATATAATACTTAACTTTGTATAATAGATATGTGGTAGGAGTAGGATGGGATAGATGTATCAATATTTACTGTGATGAGCCAAATGATACAGGTCTACATCAGCTGGTCGATCCACAAGATAGATGGGATGATGATTTGGTAAGATAACTCCTTATTGGTGTGACAACTCCTTACTGATCATAAGCAGTTCATTAATAGCTAGTTCAATCAAGCTTGATAATGCTCCAAAAATCGGATTATTTCACTCTCCGACTTGAAATGCAAACGATCAAAATCGTTTACAAAGACAAAACCATAAGTGTATTCTTTGGTGATTGTGTTGATTGTTGCTTTTAAAATGCTCTGTTCACTCAGTACAGTTGTATATAATTTGTTTTTTACTTCACACTGCATGACTGTCCACTTTAAATTTTATGTTCTTTTTTAACTAACAGAAAAATGGACACAAGGAAGACATTTTGTCTATAGCATTCTGCCCACCTAACCTGCTAGCGACCTCCAGTTATGATGGGGAGGTGATTATATGGAATATGGTATCTGGACATATATTCTGTCATCTCTTCTCACCAGACGACCCAGATTACATCTCAGACTCTCGTAAGTCAACAATGAAAGGATAAAACTTCTATTTTGATGCAGCAATAATAATAAAAGTTGCTTTAGAACTCACGGCAATGTGGGAGGAAACTGCGGTTGTTCAGTATTCACTTTTCACTGCTAGTTATTGAGCACTTTTGGAAAAATGAATACTGGGAGTGAAATTTTGATGATTCTTGTTGTATGCAAGTAAATGATGAAATCATATTATAAAATGTTTTGATCACATCCTCATCATGTTGATATAAACTGTCAAGTAACTAAGTACTCTTGCCGCTCATGAGTGTATCACTGCATATTTGTGACTTGAATAGCAACTAAAACTCAGAAAAGAGGACAGCAGATTTGTAAGTATGAGTTGTCTTCCGTTTTGCAACTTTCCACTTTTCTCATCTATTTTCTTTTCAGTTTTGCCACTTCTCGCACTTTCACTTCAAGAATCCTTCCTCCTTTGTTTCAATATATTGAATTGGAATTCAAACTAGATATTATAGTTACATTATTTAAGAATTAGCCTACTCTCCCTTTTGGTCATTGACAATTGATACAAGATACAAATTGCCATGATTGAACCCATCTTCAGTGTGTTCCTTCTTCTGTTACAGTTTACTATGTTTCTCTGGTTTCTGGGATTTCTTTATGTGTGTTTCTCCTGTTATCTATGAGTTGATGTTTATGAATGTTGTATTATTAGAAATTATTTTTGGAAATTGATCGCCTCTGTTTGACTGATTGAAAGCTGATTCTGCTTCTGTAATGAGTAAGGACCCAATAAGTTTGCTCTGCCACAAGACCTGTGGATTTTTCCTTGCAAACTTAGAATATAGTGATGATATCATACTTAAATTGTGATGAAAGTTGCTCTACCTTTTTTTGCAGAGACATGCAAAAACTCGGCCATTTTGTTTTTGCATGATTGCTGATGTAATATTTCTATATATTCACACACAGTGGATGGTGATGGGACTGTTAATCAAGTGGTGTTTATGAAAACTCGAGCTTATAACAAAGACGCTGCGTCTCTGATAGCCTCAGGACCAAGAGGGTGTATACACTTTTGGAATGTGTTCCAAGGTGGACATCTACTAGCCAAGTTCAAAGGAGTAAGTGCTGTCCCTTTTATTTCACCTGACCTTTGTTAAACTTGATGAAATCTATATTGATATTGTTTTCATACTGGTACATGGGTGGAGATAAAACATTATTTGAGAGCTTCAAATCATGTGGGTCTAGAACTCCGTTTTGTTGATCCAGTATCTCTTTTTAATGTCTATTTCCGCTGTGTTTCTCGTACTGTCCATTAATCTGTCAATTAAAAAATCCAAGGGGTGGGACTGCCACGACTGTGTCGAGTTGCCCTCGATGGCATTCGTCTCTGTGCACCCCTGGGGCACCAATAAACCCAGTAGTCATTGACCTGCAGAGGGATTCCAACCTAACACCTGCAACACTCGCATGTTGAAGGGCAGGCACTCTAACTTCACCATCTCCTATCCAATCTCAATGAAAAGAGAATGACGGCAAATGTTAAACCAAGAAAATATACCTAAACCTGAAGTTTATTTCATTATAGAGCAAGCACTCTAATGTTATGATCACAACGTTAGTACTGAACGGTGGAGATCAGGTGTTATATAGTGGAGATAACTTTGGATTTATACACTGCTGGAATGTATCAGACTATGGACTCAATCAAAGAGAAACTAAACCACCTGAGTGTAAGTGTCAATCTGTAGAATGTGTATCATATGATTTAAATCATAATAAAATATTCCTAGGGGCTTCAATGCTAGGGTGCTTTAAGTAGTACAAAGTTGCATTCCAATTGCGCTCATACTACCGCAGGAAACACAGCCAAACATCCTCAGACTTTCAACCTTGGAATGCAAAATGACCGTCCTCTAGTATTGAAAGCTATGCCCATAGAACTATCTTTGTCAACTCTGTTATACCCTTATGTAATGTGATATGGGCATGACAATCCAGGAACACAATAACTGAGCTTCTTCCAGCGTTATGATCAAAGACAATTTTCAGCAGCTGCTGTCTCATAAATATTTATATAGTGGAGTGATCTACTGCACCCTGTTCTCAGTTACGTACAAAACTCTTATTTATTTTTCAGTGATTACAACATGGCGAGCCCATGTAGAGGTAATAAACTCACTAGATTTTATAGATGAACACAAGCTGCTGATCACAGCCTCAAATGACTGCTCCGTCAGACTGTGGAACAAAGATGGTGACTATATCGGTATGTTGGAATGTTAATTATGTCTCATCAACATCTATAGGTCATGGATTGGTCATTTGTGTTTTACAGGTTCAGTAAATTCTTTGCACAATAAATTGCGGAAAAGGAATTGAGCTGTCCAGGAAATGTCAAAAACTATCGAGTTGTGTTAGTTGTGATGAGATATTGTTTTTCCTCAGACTTTCCTGATTCACATCCCAAATAGTTAAAATGTGCTCCACAAATTGAGAAATTTCTTACTTAATGGATTGTTTTGTTAGATAGAATAGTATCTCTTAGTCTTATTTATACAGACATGACGTCCTGCAGTTATGTTTTAGTGTAAGTGTCATCCATTCCTGTTCAATTTGTTCATCAAACTGTTTAATAAAATTATTGTTTTATTTAGTAGTTCTTAAATAAATTTTCTCGAATATATATTGTTTGATTTTTCATTCATTTTGCTTAACCTCTGCTATTACTATATTTAAAAGATATTACAGATATAAGATTTATGTAACACACAGATGATTTCGGGTCCGTCCACTTCATAGTACTTGTATCTTCATTACAGATCTTCTCTCATTTACAAAAATAAGTTTTATTGTTCTAAAACCATAGTGGTTTACTTATCTCTAGCGCTTAGGAACAGTACATGTTGACGGAATTCACCTACAGTCTCAAGTCTTCAAGATTGTTTTGACAACATAACTGATACAATTTCACCACAATCTCCAAAGGCACTATATCAGGGAGGATGGGGGGAGGGTTTGAAGGCTGTGTGACAGGGCGACTACCAAGAGAGACAAGTTCTGATGGTCTGTCCCGGTAACTGTCGATCCATTAGCCAGCATTTGGAGTCGCTCCCCTTCAATGGTCATGCTGGAGGGAGAGCAACTCCTTATGTAGGCAAATAGAGCAAACTTGATCTAACCCCCCCCCCCCCACCCCCACCTCACCTTTAATATTGTTATAATTATATATTTGTCGTATTGTAGGTACATTTGGACAGCCAGAGCCGTGGGATATATACAATGTTAGTACCTGGCAGCACCCTATGGCTCCGTTTGATGTGCTGGTCGACCCGATGTCTATGCCTGAACATCCGGTGATTGAGGGGAAGATAAACACACATCAAGTCGTACACGAGGACTCAGCTGCTAACTCTGATGGGGAAGAGGTATACATCATATGCATCATGTACATCATATATTATATCATATACATCATATACACCGTATACACTGTATACATCATATACATCATGTACTTCAAATACATCATATGCATCATATGCATCAATTGCATCATATACATCATATACATCATATACATATACATCAAATACATCATATACATCATTTACACCGTATACACTGTATACATCATATACATTGTGTACTTCAAATACATCATATGCATCATACACATCAAATACATCATATACATAATATGCATCATATGCATCAATTGCATCATATACATCATATGCATCATATACATCATATACATCATGTACGTCAAATACATCATATGCATCATACACATCAAATACATCATATACATCATATACATCATGTACGTCAAATACATCATATGCATCATATACATCTAACACATCAAATACATCATATACATCACATGCACCATTATGCCTATAGCTGCAATGGAACTTAACTATCAGGTTCATCATCAGAGCAACTATTAAAGGATTCTATCACAAAAGGGAGAGACGTAACAACCATTCCTAAAATTACTGATTTGTTGTCATAGAGATTAGCTTCGTTAAAATTTTATTCTAATTGTAGGAGATACAGAGAGAGATCCAGGCCAGACTGAACCACGCCCGACAGACTTTCCATGTAGACGACGCTACGATAGCCAAACAACTCAGAGACAGAACGTTTACAGCTCCACCTAAAGTTGGCAAAAGGTTGGTAGTGTTCTTCAGTAGCTGCACATTCCGGCCTTATAGCTATGCGAACAAAATCACTAGTAGTTCGCCAACAATATATTACACTAAAACAAGAATCTCATTATTTGTTTCGAGTCGACTCCCTTTCTAAACAAGGCGCACCAGCTGTATTTAAGACTGTGCATGTTTAATGAAGCCAAATAATGTTGAAGGAAATCAATATTTAAAAAAGATTCATTGAACATTAAATATAGAGACAGATCGACTTCAGCTTATAACCCGAGACACGCCGGTATCAGGTAAGATATCGCTATGTGTAGCCTGTACTTTACTCTCCCCTGTATCAGAGGCTTGTTTGGGGCGCACCCTGCCCCCCACCCTGATGAGGGTGATAGTTGAGTACTGGATAACACCCTATATATGTAGAATTATCCTTTCTCTGTCTTATTACCTAATCATTTTTTACTACACAGAAAGTTGAAAGCAGTTTTCTTATCTACCCATTATTACCATGAGTTCCACATTAAAACTGTGTCAGATATCATTAGGAGAAGCTCTCTGAGACACATTGTGCCCACAAAATCCTCCAGAGAAATCAAAATTCTGTATGAAAAGTTCAAAATAGAAATTGGTATTCTTTGGATATTCTTTTCACCACTAGAAGTTAGACTCTTTAGTTACACAAAAAACATATTAATGATTTATAGAAATGTTTTCTTACTTTGACCTCCTGCTTGACTTTCCCCACTACTTGTACGATAGTCCTAGTCAGCTCTTATATGAGCCTGAATGTCTTATTAGTATAGCTTCAGCCTCTCCATAGTCTAAGGGTCCAGACTACCCTCACCAATGTCTGGACACCTAGACTAGCCTCTCCCATTCTTTGCTTGTTATCTTTGATGTCCTGTCATGTCTTATTGAGAGTTTGATCCCGATCAATACCCTTGTCTCGTTTGTTAAGAACTTTCCTGTATATCATAATATATATTCTGTACTCCTCTGAGGAGCAGGCAGGTATCCACGAATTAACACCTGAATGAAATGACGATGCTGTATTGATATTTGAAACAAAGAATTGTGATATTGCCAAACAGTAGTAACCAAGTCAAAATTTGTCCAAAGCAAAACTCTGAGCCAAGAATGAGCGTCTTTTCAAGGCGCAAAATTTACAGTTTAGGCAGATTCAGATACTAATGTGTTTAGTTGCTGCTGCAGTAAGGTTCTCTGTTTATGACCCACGAGTCACAAGGCATTAGGTCGTATGTCACTTATCATAAGTTACTCATAATGCCACAGGTTATTAATTATAATAAACTCTGTGTTTAACTTTGGTAGTAAGCGTAACATGTTTTTTTTGCTGTTTTCAGAGGTCAACAAGTTACCTAAAATAGAATTCTTTTTGTTATCTGTACACTTCTAAGAAAACCTCTATAAATAAATAACGTTTGGGCCATGATTCTCTTGTCTTCAAGACCCTTGTCTTCACTTATCATCACAATTCACCAACAAGTGACTAAAGTAAGCCAAAGTCTTAATTTTGACGAGACTTCTAGTCAACAAATTGTATCATAGCAGGTACCAGATAATGTTGTGATTACAATTGAAATTTAAAGCTCCGAAACCCCAAATGTCTATTGATGACTGTTTGAGTTCCGGCCTGGCTGAAATAGAATAATTTTACTGATATTTGTGTCAGTGTTCCAGACCTAGCATCAAGTCATTCTGAATGTTTAAGGTTTCCATTAGTTACAGCTTCTATCCTTTATGATTAACACATTTGATCAGCTTGAGCCAATTCTCAACTCTCTTTTGATTTTGTTATACATCTGCGCAACAGGCTTCCTGCCTTTAAAAGTCTTTCCTGAGCATCAGCAGCATTGGCAGCGGCTTTTGAGATAACACTCATCTTTGTGTACAAAATAAGCTCATTATTCAGAAAAAACAGTGGAGTGAATTCAAGCGGTACTGTTCCTCTCTCCCGCGGAGTATGATTGTGATCCTGTCTTATCAAAGTCTATTCTTATTTCAGACTACGTCACGAAAAGCTGAAGCACACAATGGTAGACCGGGGAGGTCCGAGTGAGTATCAGATGTTACGATGTTACGATCTCAGTACTTGTCCACAACCTGACCCTCCTCAGCTCAAAATTAACAAAAACAACCCCTTCGATTTCTACGCCGCTGAAGATGTGGGAGCGTAACTCCTAAATATGGGGCCTTTGTCAGCATACTCTCGTATTCTGGATTGCTAGGTGTTTATTTATGCCTGAATGTTTTTGCCATCTGGGAGGCCACAAGTGAGTCAGTGTAGGGATTCTCTTGGCGGACGATCTCAAACTTTTTCCTGTATTACCAACAACTTACTGCCGTGGTGACTTCAAACTGTCAGCTTGCAAGTTCTTTCTTGTTTTATTTTTTCAAATCATAGAGGTTTCCATCAAGAAGGTTTTGCCTGTACATGACATGTAGCTTTGAAGGCAACGATACTTTCCAGACTATTTATTTTGTTGTATGCTGTGTAAATTATTTGTGCTTCAGATTTTTTTCCAACGATATTTTGTTATTTATAGATTTTGATGAATCTTTAACTTCAAAGCCGTCCGATAAATTGATAATCCGTCCAAACTGATCAAATTTTACTTTTTTACCACAGCGGCTGCCCTTTTTCAAAGTGCCAGTCTAATATGCCGTGATAGCAGTTCTTTCTCAAAACTAAATTATATATACTCTGATAATAAAGATCGTCTAACTACCTGACGTGACGTTTTGGTGCCTATTGTTTTTGTCAAATTGAAATCTGACTAGTTGTTCTGAAAGCTTGCAAAGTGACAATTGACATACAAATAGTAATAATAATAATAATAAAAAATTGTATTTAGAATCATCATATTATTATTGTTGAACTCCGAATTGCACACTGACCGGATAATAGAAGCTAGGAGGTCTGGGATATTGTTGTTGTTGATAGAGGAGTTAAGAGACGTTGACAGATGACTCTGTTTTATCATCTGTCGGCTATATCTCTTGATGTTATTGCATGGTTAGCTAATTGGTTCCTGTTGTCCTTATGGCCAAATGTTTACTTTATGTAGCCTGGTAACTTTTGAGCAGAGGCGTCCTGAAGACCTGCAAACAGAGGAATGATCTCTAGTTAAAAAGATTTATGAAAAAGAAAATCAAACAATAAAAACGACTCGTAAAACTTTTTTTCTTATAAATGTATTGGTAAACGTTGTCTATTTTCTTACTAAATTTACATTAATTTGCCTACTTCTGACTAGAGAACAGAACTAGAGAACATCAGTCTGCTGGTAGAGAACATAATTGAATGTGAAAATGGGAAAACAGACTCTGTCCTCCTTTCCATCCTGTATGTCTTATATTACTAGATAATGACCCAGAGAGTTATGTAACATCTCTGTGACCCGAATCTACCCACAGCACAGCTGGGTCAGCTTTCTGGAGGAACAATCTGATGCTTTTATTTTCGTCAACGACAAAGTTACCCCCTAACACACATGACAGGGTTGGCTAGCTTAAATAATTGAATTTAATATTGTGCAAAAAGTCGAAGGTGCAAACGCAGGCATGCTTTAGAATTCAGCTATTTTGTTTTATTAATATCATGTAGATAAACACTTCATACATTTACTCCTTGGATTCTGGTGTCCCTCCAACATGTCAATAACACCAAGTAATATCTAGTCATTGAATTCCATATCTGGAATAGCATCATTAGCTTTCTTTTGCAAAACAAAGGGCTTGCAAAAATAGCCAGTCCCTAGTAGCAATCTAGAAATGCCCTAATCATCGACACTGTAGGGGTATAATTACTGTTTGCAATTTTGTAAACAAGACAATTTCTCAGGCTAATTATTCATGCTACTAGGGGCAGCCAATCAGATAACAGTCAGATGGGTCCCTGTGTTTAGTGTCCTAACCGTATAACGCTATGATACTATTTCCATTCTAAGAGAAGAATCTAATTCAGTGTATCTGGTGTCTCGAAAGATTTGAGATCCATCATTGGTGCTGCTAGGGCGAACACTGTACATAACATTCTGTACGCAAGGATTGGCTCTACTGTAAAACTCCTATAAAGTCCATAGTCTCACATGCGTAACTGTCTTGGTTATTTGGTTATTTACCTATACATCATTGTACATACTGGTGAGGTAATAATTTTGATATTTGGTTAATACAGTACCAAGCTTTCAGCTGTCAAACCATTCAGGATGGTGAAAGTCCACGAGATAGCCAACTTATACTACTGGTAAGTACCAATGATAGGCTCATACTGTAATAGCCAAATAATATGCTTATAAATGAGCCATTTCTTGTAAATTACTTGGCTTTTCTAATCAGTATTTCTCATTTTGCTGAAAAGTTGGGAATTATCCCAAAAACAAGCAATGTCCTCCTTTCCATCCTGCATGTCCTATATTACTAGATAATGACCCATAGAGTTATGTAACATCTATGTGACCCGAATCTACCCTCAGACCAACTGGGTCAGCTTTCTGGCACAACAATATGATGCTTTTATTTACGTCAAGGACAAAGTTACACCCTAACACACATGACAGGGTGGGCTAGTCTAAATAATTGAATTAAATATGTGTAAAAAGTCGAAGGTGTTTAAGCAAGCACAGGCATGCTTTAGAATTCAGCTATTTTAGTTTTTATTAATTTTATGTAGATGAATGTTTCATCAAGGATACTCCTTGGTTTCATATATTTACTCCTTGTATTCTGGTGTCCCTCCAACATGTGAATAACACACTGTAATATCTGGTGTATCGAAAGATTTGAGATCCACCCTTGGTGCTGTTGGGGAGAACACTGTACATAACATTCTCTATGCAAGGATTGGCTCTACTGTAAAACTCCTATAAAGTTCATAGTGTCACATGCGTATCTGTCTTGGTTAATCGGATATTTACGTATACATCATTGTATATACTGGTGAGGTAATAATTATGATATTTGGTTAATACAGTACTAAGCTTTCAGCTGTCAAACCATTCAGAATGGTGAAAACTTACATGATAGCCAGCTCATACTACTGGTAAATACCAACAATAGGCTCATACTGTAATAGCCAGATAGTATGCTTATAAATGAGCTGTTTATTCTACATTACTTGGCTTTTTCAACTCAGATTTTCTCAAATTAGTTGAGTTTTTCTGGATTATTAGGAATTATCCCGAAAACAAGCTATGTCCTCCTTTTCATCCTGTATGTCCTATATAACTAGATAATGACCCATAGAGTTATGTAATGTATCTGTGACCCAAATCTACCCACAGACCAACTGGGTCAGCTTTCTGGCTCAAACATATAATGCTATTATTAATAGCAAAAATAGTTACCTCCTAACACACATGGCAGGGTGGGCTAGCCTAAATAATTGAATTAAATATGTGTAAAAAGTCGAAGGTATTTGAGCGAACCCAGGCATGCTTTAGAATTCAGCTATTTTTGTTTTATTAATATCATGTAGATGAACGGTTCATACATTTACTTCTTGTATTCTGGTGTCTCTCCTACATGTCAATAGCATCCTGTAATATCTGGTGTATCGAAAGATTTGAGTTCCACCCTTGGTGCTGTTGGGGAGAACACTGTACATAACATTATGTATGCAAGGATTGGCTCTACTGTAAAACTCCTATAAAGTTCATAGTTTCACATGCGTAACTGTCTTGGATATTTGGTTATTTACCTACTCATCATTATATATACGCGCGACAGAATGATTCTGATATTTGATTAATACAGTACTAAGCTTTCAGCTGCCAAACCATTCAGAATGGTGAAAACTCACATGATAGCCAGCTCATACTACTGGTAAGTACCAACAATAGGCTCATACTGTAATAGCCAGATAATATGCTTATAAATGTGCCTTTTTTTCTACATTACTTGGCTTTTGCGACTCAGATTTTCTCAAATTAGTTGAGTTTTGCAGGAAAATTAGGATTTATCCCAAAAACAAGCTATGTCCTCCTTTTCATCCTGTATGTCCTATATACCTAGATAGTGACACAAAGAGTTATGTAACATCTTTGTGACCCCAATCAAGTATAACTGGGTCAACATTCTGGTGCAGCAATGTTAATAATTATCCCCTAGCACACATGACAGGGTGGGGGCAGGTAAAAACAATCTAGAAGATATTATTTTTCTCAAAATTGGTGAGCAGCAAATTCTTTTTCAAGCTGCAATTTAATGTGCTGCAATAACTTTTTGGAAATGCCACTAATTTAAAGATTGTGTATCGATGATTTTGTTGACACCATACTGGGGAACTGTGAACCATTAGCTATATCGTAGCAGCTCAAATAGCATAGAGAGAGGGGTATTGATTAATGCCTATCTACCTGAATTTGGAAATCCAGCCAGGATGGAACACATTTTCAGAGAAAGAAAAAATTGTTTAGATGCAGTAACTAAACTATCCTAAAAAGTATTCTCCACATTTTTTGGTCCACTTTCCCAATGAGAACAATCCTTAACATTTAAAACATTGCTATTCATCTCATTTGACTCCTCCGTACCAACTTGTTTTCCTGTATCAAGGCTATTAGGTGAAAAGCATTTCACATATTTGATTTCATATATTTATTTAGGATTTGATATAAGAGTGATATAAGTATGCTATGAGCGGACAAATAACACAAATCTTTTTTAAAGTATAAAAGTGAAATTTAGCAAAATTAGAACATTTTATGATAATTAAAAAGAACATCTAGTCAGTCATTTCGTCGCAATCATTTTACAACCGCTGTTGATAAAGTAAAGTAAAGGAATGTGAGAAAGGAGATACTCTTAGACAACATAAACAGTACTCTAAAAGCATTCAGTATCACATTGAATGTTAAATTGATGTGCATGAATAAATGGTAATAACACAACTGGTCACAACTTGTAGAATGTTTAGAATTTTAATTCGGTGTGGCTGTTAGAGTTATATACATAATTTGTTCAGATGGAGATGTGCTCATATCATTGGAGAACTTTAGTGGTATAAGACACATAAAAAAATGACCTGAATTCCATCTTACATGAAGTTGTCTATCTTATATGTGTGACAAGACAACTCCTACAAGTTGTTATACCTTTCGTTACCGGTAGGTTTTAGGTAATCATCAGTTCCACTCATTTAAATAAGCTCACTTTATGAATAAGCGTGTCTGCAGATTTACAAGACTTTCCTGGCTAGTCAGTAAGTGGTGAGTAGGCGAGCAGGTGAATAAGAGGGAAAGCTTCCTTGTGGCTGATTACAGATAATGTTACTCTCAGACACATATGCATCTTGGGATCGAGATTTCTCAAACTGCAGACAAACTTCTAAAAGAATAAGACGCAAAAATCAGTCTGATGTAACATGATACATTTTATATGACATCAGTTATGAATACCACCTTGACCTCATCGTTCCGCCTAACTAAAAATTCATCAGATACAACTACTGAGTAAATGTTCTAGCATCTAAATCTAAACAGTTATGATGTTAGAACTAACTTCGCACTGACATTGTATCTCAATGTCCTCAATCTTCTTCCAAAGAGATTGACTGCGGTCAGATCTTTCCGGAGTACAGGAAGAGACTGAAGTAAAATTGGGTCTGACTTTTATTAATACAATTTGCGGTGAGCATCATTCATTTGCATTTATTGATAGACCTCACAATGGCAGGTCAATATTTTACTATCTCTTCCCTGCCAAGATATAATCCGATGATTATCATAGTATATAATTAAAGACTTAGTTTGAGGCTGCTATTTTGTATCACTTCTTATTCTCTATATTTTATTCTATCAGGCCGTCACCTTGGAAGTTTGAGAGGCCATAACTTCCTCAATATTGGGATTCTAAAGCTGAAATTCGCTTACATGATAGAATAGAATATGGAGAATAAGATGTGATACAAAATAGCAGCCTCAAACTAAGTCTTTAAGTCTTCAGGGTTGAACAAGAATTATTCATAGGAATCACTTTTTTGCTTTTATCTATTCTAGATTTGCAAGTTTCAATTATCAGTATTAGTTATTATCAGTATATCTTTAACTACAGAGAGTTTTGAAGAGATTGGTAGATTTATACCGGCTTACCAGAATATTTAGATTTTCTTCTCAGAAACACCAGATAACTCCTGATCTATGGCTCATATTCAATATATGGTCTGCTACTGTCCACATCACAACTCAGCTATATTCTATAACACACAAACAGATAACGCTAGAAGCCATAATATGTAACTTTATGGCGACCTTGTGTTTAATCAGCCCGACACGATAGGGCTACCCGACATACAGAAATAAAGTTTTTGCAAAACTAGTGGTCTGTTGTCTGTTAGTATTGAGTATTGAGAACTGAGAACTGAATAGTGGGAGCTTATTAGCTGAGCAGTGGGAGCTTATAAGCTGCCAAGCGGAGACAAACAGGACAGGTGAACTGATAGTTTAAGTGCTCAATCTCGACCTGTTTGATTGAAGTATAATTTAACTATCAGCTACATTACCCACATTCTAACGCTGATGGTAATGTAATGTGATTACCATCCGATTAGAGTTTGTGTACCAGTGAACTACTGGACAAAAATGGATAAAATGAAAACATATAATATGGTATTAATGTTGTTCTTCCCGTACATGGATCTCGTTGTTCTAATCTATGTGCTAAGCTTCAGTTTATGTAATCAGTTACCACACCCATTAATAGCAGCCATCAACAGACTGTCAGCATCATATCAGTCGGAGCGCTGAGTCCACTGATATGAATTCATGGATTAGTGGTAAAATACACAGTATGGCTATTTGTGGAGAAATAACGTCAGTTAATAATTTTGTGTCAGTAATTGGATCTAGCTAAAATTCTGGCAGCTTTAACGTTATGCATTGTCTGACGTCCCAGTAACGAAGTTTAAAAACTCAGGCAAGCTACATGACAAAAGTTTACAAGGGGTCGGCTGTAGTATTACTAAACTTTGTGACCAATCCGAGATGAGCATTTGTTTCCAGCTACCATACATAAATTGCCATATGTTCAGGGTTCCTCTAATCCATGAATATATATCAGTGGCTGAGTCTGATATAGAACATACCTTAGGCCTATACAGTACAACATATAATTTATAAATATAATTCTAACTTTCTTCTCCCTTATTATATAGAGGGAAAAGCCCTCATCTCCTTAACGCATATGACTACAGATAAAAATGCACAAGATAATTCTTGTATATTACCATTTATGGTATCAAAAGCAGGCCTACTACTATTAATTACAAAAGAATGTAAGAATGTAGTAGCTGTATCCTAGTATTGGTATTGCAAAACATATTCCAACAGTGTTAGCCAAATGAGACACTCCTTTTATTTAAAATTTCCTTAGTGTTCATGTCAGTAGAATTATTGGTAAGGCTAACAGAGCACTAGGGTTTATCAAATGAGGTCTTAGATGGGCTCCTGTCAGATCAAAATCACTTGCCTTCAAGACTTTTGTCAAGCCTACACTGAAAAATGCTGTACAGGTGTGGCCCCACATCAGGTAGCACTCCAGAAAAAAACATTGAGAGGGTTCAACGGGATGCAGTAAAGTGGATTTACTTCCTTTATAAGAGAGATAGTGTAACAGAGTGTATGTGCGATAATTGTATACCAACTTTGCTAATTAGACGCAATGAGCTTGATACTCAGTTTTTACGTAAAGTTGAAGCTAAGTCTTCAAGATGAACTTATCAGACTACATTCGAAGTACACATGATTATAACACGTGTGGCAAATCAGCAGGCAACATCATGTAAATCCCTGGCGTTATAGCTACTATAACTGTATCAGGGAAAAGGTATGTCTCGACACATCATAAGCTCAAACTACTGCATTTACTCTTGGCCAAAGCACAGATAGTGACTTTTTTCCAGTCACTAAGTCATACATTTTGATAACAAGTATTACCGGTGATATAAGTAATATATAAGTAATTACTCTCTCTTATGTGCATCTCTTTTTTTGACTGCCATGTGACTATGATTATCACCAATGGAATAGTTATCTTTTTGCACCCGTAACATGGACATTAAGGAGTATACAATCACCAACACCAGAGGACCAACTTACCATGCCTGCCTTAACAAGCTTTGTTCGGTGGTCCCAACAAAGCTTGTTAAGACAGGCTACAACTAACCATCATGCCCCCATCGGATGGTAAACTGGAACAATGATCTACTCTTAAACCCGATGCCAAAAAAACATTACAAAATAAAGTACAGTTGTGAAATACCCTTAACTAGTGGTTCCTACATATTGTAGCAAAGGGTGGATTGTGTATACCCACAAATGAGTTTAGCAAAAGTGGAGAACTGAGGCTATCATACACGTGCCCCAACCACCCAATCAACCACCCAATATATAATCAGACAGGCAAACTTTGCCTGCCATTGTACTCCTTTGTTCACCAAACAAAAGGCCTTTTGTTATACAAGTCTCATAACATAAGTGTTTTGGGACATGTTTGAAGTCAGACTCCCAGACATAGGCCCCCAGCATTACAAAATAAAGTACACCTAGTCTGTAGTATGTTGGATAGGCCCTGGGGGCCGACGTCAGGGAGGCATGCCCCAATGCACCTATGAGAGTTGTGTAACAAAAGGCCTTTTGTTTGGTGAACAAAGGAGTACAATGGAAGGCAAAGTGTGCTTGTCTGAATGCATGTTGGATTCATGTGATTGCATGCTGGGGCGTGTGTATGCTAGGCTCAGCTCTCTACTTTTGCTACACTCATTTATACACAATCCACCCGCTGCTACGATATGTAGGAACCACTGGTAAAGGGTATTTCACAACTGTACTTTATTTTGTAATGAGAGTATTTTAGAACTGTACTTTATTTTGTAATGAATGGAGCACACCCCTTACGCCCCCCTAGGCGGTCTAGCGTGATTTCATCGTTGATGTAAGTATGATTAGCACAACAAGTTCCATTTCATTGGCAAATTGTAACTCTCTCAGAGTTCATTGCTCAGAGACTCTCTGTCAAAGTCAAATGAGTACTCAGGGTGTTCATGGTTGATGGTCATGGGCACCTGGGGGATCTGCCCAGCAGTACACTTTGCCCATGTCCACTAACCAATGGTTGATAGTGGACATGGGTAAAGTGTACTGCTGGGCAGATCCCCCAGGTGCCCATGTATGTTCATCATGGTACAGACAAATTTGCAGTGCTCAGTACTGCAATTTGTCTGAACCGCCATGAACACCCTGAGAGAATTCATATGTTTGAAACTCAGTCCATCGGCAACTGTAGTCCATGACAAAGTCAGCATTGTCTCTGTGGTCACTGAAAGGACATGGCTGCCTAGACTAGCTGATATAATCGGTTAATAAGGTAGTACGATGTAAAAAACATGTTACTCCAAGTGAGAATGGACGGAAATCCCACATGTAAATGAAATTGGTTGGCTCGCTGATATAAAAAATATACGGGCACATAACTCTCACCATAGACAAGACAGTGTAGTGACTTGATTTTCTTGTACATTCATACCCTGATAGCCCGGTTTGGACTGCAGGTTTTCCACAACATATTCCAGAAATCGTGAACCAGAGTGTGGGTAGATTGGGTATGTGCACTGATAGTATCAACCCAGTATAGTTTGTGCAGATGCAGATGGCTGCTTAACTGCTGTGTTTACTCATCTAAAGGTAATACGTGTGCCAGGTGTTCTAATACATGATTATGCCACCATTACTTTAACATGCATCATTCCATTCCACTAAGCAATTGATGTTAGAGATCAGATTGTTGGCTGGGCACCATATCTGATATTGCATCACCTACCTACGTAGCTTGGGGTACGGGGATATGCACCGTAAACTCCGTTTCTTCCCCCACTTAGTCATACTGAATGAAATCTGTTATAAATGGTTGAAAACTAAACTTCATGCAGCCGGCCAAGCAAATTTCTAGGTTCTTGTTTTCATTGACAACCTGATGCAGTAAATACAAGCGAACCATTTTGCCAACAGCTCATAGGGGCAAAAATGGCGTGGTTATAGGGTCATCTGATATCATATAGGGTGATAAGTCCAAACATCCGGTGTTACTAAATAAGGGTACTTTTTCATGTATAGACCATGTAGCCTGGGCAGGCTGTCGGGTCGACCCGACAGCCTGCCCAGGCTAGACCATATGCATGAGTTGGACAATGATTGTAATTATGTATTCGGTGGATATTTTAGTTGTCTTCTTACATCTCGAGGGAAGATAAGTCTTTTCAACTCAAGTATTTATCTATCTATCATTTATCTGAGAAAGGAATCAAGTATAAATCACATATTTGGTGATAACAAAAGGTTTACATGCCAGGTTTTATTTTTGTTAGCAACATACCTACAAATGCACAAGTATAAGTGATAACAAATTCAAAATATCTATAACGTGGCATCATTAAAAAATCGATGAAAATGAGACTTGAAACATTATTAATATTAGAGTACTCAAGTCAGAGAACCAAAAAACAGCATATGATTCATTGTATTACACATAAAATGGTTTAAAACCGATATGTACAGATATAGAATTTATGAACTACTGCATAACACAGCAGTAGGATAACATCATAGTATAACTGCTGCCTAAGTATAACTCACACCAGCTGCCTCCACATATATAATAATATCTTAGTAAATAATATATCATAGATAATTATAACAATGTACAAATACAAACTGTCTCACCATCATGAAAGGTTGGCTACATCATGACTGAGGGTGATGGAGGTTAACAGAAATGCAACATAGAGAGGATTAATGGAAAATACACACTATACAAAACTCCCTTAGTTAGAAGCCATAATATATATTATGATGTAACAAAATACAGCATACAACACAGGGAGGCAAATGCAGCATACGATTAATGTTACACACTATACAGATAAAAAACGGCATGTGTTGTACAATATGTTGAGCTGTAGACCTATGAAAACTACAGTAAATCACACAGCAGTAGGATAACATCATAGTATAACTGCTGCCTAAAGTATAACTCACACCAGCTGCCTCCACATATATAATAATATCATAGTAAATAATATATCATAGATAATTATAACAATGTACAAATACAAGCTGTCTCACAATCATGAAAGGTTGGCTACATCGTTAACAAAACAGCAGCATGAAGAGTAATAAAATTATATACACTATACACACTATACACACTATACAAAACTCTCTTTGTTAGAATATGAGTGGAGGCTGGGATTACTCGAGACTCTCACATCAGAGAGCTTATAGATAAATAAATAAATGTATCAGGTATGCCCTGTTCATGGGCTCGGAGCCGGGCCTGCTCTCGGTCTAGGAGTAGGCCGTGTTCTCGGTCTAGGAACAGGCCTTGTTCTCGGTCTAGGAATAGGTCTAGGTCTCACTATGGGTGCTGCTGTCCTGATTCTCCATCGTATGTAATTCCGTACTGGAGGCCGAGTGTTTCCGACCGCCTCGGTGGTTTTCAAATCTAGAATGTAACCAAACAGATTATTTTGGAAAAAAAAGATTTCAACAGTACTTTGGCATTTCAAAGTGTAAACAACCAGCTTCTGTAAAACAAAAAATGGAGCGGCGTATTCTTCCCACTTTCATAATTTTATTTAAGCCAAAATTATAATTTGGACTTTGGAGAGTGATGTAAAAGTCAAGATCACATTGTGTTGAGCTATTTTCAATTTGTAATCTTTAATAATTTTTACCTGGTAACCATTCTATAGTTGTGGTAGTATTACCATCAGGATATCTGGGATCTGTCAGAGATTGTGGATGTTCTCCAGCTCTTCTCATATTAACTCCAGGTCTGAGGTATAACTTTCTTAGGTCTGTGAGAGTAGATATCATCTTAGGCATCTGAGCTACGTAAGCTGCATTCTGACCAGGATTAGCTGCAAGGTAAGCCTGTGTTTGCTCTACTCCATATCTACTGACAGCCTCTCTTACCTTTGTGTAGAAAATGAAAATTATACCAAAGACATCAAAATGGAGACGGGCGCATATGCTAAACAATTCAAATATAACCATATCAAGTAGAGATCAATTTTTAGTTATATGTTATTTATCATGATTTGGAATTTGAGGCAATATATCACATTTCTGGTGTGGATAGTGTTCTTGTAGCTGAGGGTGGTAGTTGGCCCTGACAGAATTAAGTTTTTTATATTGCGGTGTCAACCTGTCATTCTGGTTCACACATCCTAGTTCGAATTATGGCCATATGCGGTAATACTCACTAGCTCCCCCAAAGTTACTACATCAAACTGTCCTGCAAACTTGTAGAGTGTTACGACCAGGGCTCTGATGAATGCCGATCCTGTTACAGCTGATCTAGGAGACACAAGCGCTACAAAACAATTATTTATTATGAAACTAATCTGAGTACAATGGGCATTAAACCTGATATTATGACATCACAAAGATTGGGAGAGGGAAGTTGTAGAACAGATGACTATGAATAGTCGATTAAGTAAATGATGTTGGAAGACTCAAATTTGGACTCATATACTCTCGAATACCTTATTCATTAGTCATTTTTGTTAACAGCCAATGTATGAGAGGAACTTCCAAATATAAAACTTACTGTCAAAACTTGATTGCATAATTATCAGATCAGCCACTGATATTGTTTCATTGATACTGTCTACTTCAGGTAACAGCTGTATGACATCACTTCCTGTCTGATACAGATCTCCTTCTCTAGGTGCTGATGATGTAACTTCTAGATCAGATGTAGGGGGGAGAGGTTCAGGTGCAGCTGCATTCAGCTCTGAGATTGAGGGAACTGAGTCTGTAGTATCTAACAACATCTCTCTGCTACCTGTAAGGACAATCACCAGAAACTGATACCAGAACACCGTAGTATTCACACATCATATAGATAGACACATACACAGAGTATACTGGTGTTTTTAGTGGAAGTTGTATTGACCTACTAAATATGTATCAAATCAAATCTCATTGATTTGTACGGAGTTGCTTACACTCGACTGCACAGTTGTCAGACCTGGGAGAGCAACTCCAAATTAGAACTACGAGTTCAGACTTGATCGATATAGCAACATGGCAGAGTAGCATTGAGTAAATTTTACATATTTAATTGATCAATTTTGATCAATTTGCCTGTGTTTGGAGTTGCCCCTCCTCTACAGCTGCGTGACATGTAGAGAGGGGCACAGGCAAATGTATCAAACTTGATCTATACATTATTACCATCAACAATCACACTTCCAACATGTTTAATATATATATATCCAATACCCTCAATGACCCATGTGTTGATGTTTGACAGCTTTCAAAATTGTGGAATAATTCAGATGCTGCTCATTACTTAACACGGAATAAACTTTACCTGGAGATCGTGGCCGGCTGCTCAAACTAAAAGATAGGTTAATATTTCACTTACTTCCAGCACAAGCTTGTATTACGAGGAGTTTTGGTTTGCCCAGCATGGCTGGGAAATTTCTTGCAGAGACCATCTTGCTGATGTCTGACAGCTTGACCAGTTTACCGTCCACACCTGCCACACAGCCTTCAGTGCCATGACTTGTAATCATCAGTACAAACACTCCGAGGTTCTTATAGACAGATTCTCCTGTTTCATCTACCAGTTGTGTCTCTCTGTGAATTGCCTCCACCATTTCCTGAAATATAAATCAAGTTGTGACATCAATAAGCTACACCTGCAAGGTTAACAACATTATCACAAAAAATGTGTGTACGTGACAAGAAAGAGTATTTTTAGTTACGGATAATGATTGCGTCTATAAGTAAGGTAAAGAAATAGATAAGTGAATGCAACTATATTTTACACTCACGTTAGATTGACACGATCAATACCTTTGCTGTGTAGTTCTGATGACCACCTACAACAACAAACCCAAGCATCACCAAAAGATCTCTCATATTTCTGTAGTCATGTTCTGAGCCTTTCCTGTATGAGCCGTTGGGCAGTTTGTACTCATTAGATATTAGGAGTGCTCTCCCTCGTGTCTCAGTCATTGTATACTGGAAATAAAAGGCAAATATATAAGTACCAACACAATCTGTGTTTTGTTCCTACTCGACTTAATAAATAACTGAGGCTGTGATAAATCAGCTGACATGACAAAGCTTATCTTTCTCGTAAAATGATATAAAAGAATTTCTGAATATTGTGTAATTGATAGGGAGGGAGAACGTACGCATGTAATTTTAAGCACATGAGATTCACAGCATCTTGCAAAAGATATAATTATCACATTAAATAACACAATAAAAAGACATATATATTGGATATATATATATATATTATGTTATATTGGATATACATATTATGTTATATTGGATATATATTATGTTATGTTGGATATATATATTATGTTATACTGGATATATATTATGTTATACTTGATATGTATATATTATGTTATACTGGATATATATATATATATATTATGTTATAATGGATATGTATATAATGTTATATTGGATATATATTATGTTATACTGGATATAAATGTAATGTTATATTGGATATATATATTATGTTATGCCTATTGATGTTTAACCAATCTGCTGCCTGTTTCTTCGTACTTTGCGGCAGCTTAGACTGAATACTGGACAAATAATTATAAGAGGATTTAGTATCAGATGTACTAATAGAGTTATATCAATGAGGCAGCGAACCCAGCATATCACTATGTTAATATGTGTTCACATTTAGAGTCAGACTCTGATCTTAACTAACACGAGTTCACATTGCTTGAACTTAAGTTGATAGTAGTAGTTTAGAGTCAGACTCCGTTGACATGGTGATATTCATACCACATCTGTCTTTAAACTCTGACTGCAACAGCAGAGCTGCATATAGTAAACTGATAGAAGACGTTCTCAAAGTCAGTCCGCGACTACGTCACTATATACTTGTATCAATAAGGGAGTATGTCTCAGATCTCATTGCGTAGATAGACCTAGTAAAGTTAACAAAGATATATAACTCTTGTGATTGGTTCCAGGTAAATCTTACCCTTATCACGGCAGCCAATTTTTGGACCACAGTTATAAGGGGAAGTTCATCTTTTCATCAATTTTAAACTCCAGGCAGTTCACATATTTGCTCAGTCTATTTCCAGTAAGTTTTTGTCAAGACAGTCTCAAGGCAAATATGACATCATGCTGCAACATTGAGGGAAGAGTAATTAGGTGATACATCTCAGCCACGTGTCACAAACTGAAATCAAAACTCAAAATTTATTTTTGATGTTCAATTCATTTTTATTCTCAATGGGTGACCGCAGAAACCGAGACTAAGTGGTCTGCAATTCTGCCATTTTTTTATTCAATTTTCTAACAAAGGAATTCGCCGAGTAATATAGGAGCTCTTGCTGAGATGCAGGAAAAACACCTAATTTTTCACCCAAATGCTCAACTCGAGCTAAAATACTACATGCATTTGAATACGACAGACCTGTGACTGTGTTATGTTATGACGTAATGACAGGACTACATACCTGGAGGTGTAGTGATATTTGTTCCGGTGACTTCTCTGTATTGTACTGTATACATACTGAGAGGAGTAAGCGGACACTGGAGCCGGTCGCCTGATTCCTAAAAAACTTCTCCAGTAAGCTTATAAGTCACTATCTACAGAATAAAGACCATATAAGTTATCATAACTTTTACTAGCGCAAAGCTCAATAAGAGTTATGGTAGTTGTCACCCCTGTGAATTGGCCAGTATGCGTTGTGCTAAAGCCTGATATAACATGGAGCTACAGTGAGTATTAAAATATATTACTTTACAGCCTAGATCTAATCATTTTTGGACCACAGTTACAAGGGTAGATAAATATTCGTATGTTTTTCATGAATTCTAAACTAAACTTTAGGCAGTTCATATATTCACACCGTCTATTTCGAGTCTCAAGGCATATATGATTTCATGCTGCGACATCGAGGACGGTTGTTTTAATGGTAGAAAATCACCTCATTTTACCATTTCTTTTACTGTCAGACCAGACCATGGGCTTGGTAATCAGGCAGGATATCTCAGCCATGTGTCAGATTGAAATAAGGAACTATGTTATGATGTCATGTTTAAAGCATTTGTATACAGTGAGTGACCACAAAAACCGAGGTTTTATGGTCTGCAATTTGGCCAATTTTTATACAATTCTCAAACTAAAATAATTGCCAAGTCATATAGGACCTCTTAATGAGATGCAGGAAAAACGCCTAATTTTTCACCCAAATGCTCAACTCGAGTTAAATTGAATACGACAGACCTGTGACTGTGTTATGTTATGACGTAATGACAGGACTACATACCAGGAGGTGTAGTGATATTTCTTCCAGTGACTTCTCTGTATTGTACTGTATACATACTGACAGGAGTAAGCGGACACTGGAGCAGCTTCCCTGGTTTCTAACAGACTTCTCCAGTCAGCTTATATGTCACTACCTACAGGAAATAAAACATATATATTATCATACCTTTCTACTACCCCTAAGTTAAATAAGAGTTATAGCAGTCGTCTCCCCTGTGAATTGGCCAGTATGCGTTGTGCTAAAACCTGATATAACATGGAGCTACAGTGAGTATTAAAATATACTACTTTACAGCCTAGATCTAATTATTCACCTTCCACCAGCTGTATCAGTAGTTTATCATACGATACACATGAAACAAAGACAGACTTTGTCGGTGCTGAGTCTGGGTAATTCTGAGAGGTCAAGAGGTGATCCTACCAGGCTCTTTGATGTCCTTTCTTATGAAGACAACTATTTACGTTTGAGAGGCACAGAGTCAAGAGTGACTCAGTAGAATAACCTAAGAGGGATTATACCTCACACTTACTGGTGAAGAACTCTGATATCAGGTGATCCAGTAGAGGCTAATATACATTCTCTCTGTGATATCCTTTCATCAGAATACCTTTTCTGTGTGTTGAGTCGACACAAATCCTAAGTATAACTTGGCTCTCAATGTAGAATTATCACCATTTTATAAAATTCTCTGGTGGACTCCATCTGCAAATGCCAATGTCAATGATCAACGTGGAAAAAAACAACCATTCAACTGTATCCCAAAGACTTGCTTTCAGCTTTTGTTCTTTCCCATCATCAGAAAATATCCACATTAACAATATATATTGCGATTTTACATTAGGCAATTGTTTAAATAATTTATGTTTCAAAGTCACATAGCTTATATTGACAAGCCTTGTTTGTGGTAGAGGGAAGGGGTCTCATCTCTCACAAGGCTTGTCAGTATATGTTGATAGCTGATATGTGAAAAGTGCTTACAAACCTTTCTGTTGGCCTTAGTGAAGACCACAGCAGTCCTGGTACCATATTAACGATTTCTGTGTGATGTCCATATATGACAGCTTCATCACTCAAGGTCATATATCTACAGCGAACTATACAGGCATCTGAAATTAAGGAAATAATGTGGTAATTAATGATAATAGTTGTGTAATTCTCAATATTACTATACTGTATTACATATTGACTAGACATTAAGGATGTGGTCTTCATGTAGGTATGAACAGGCTTAGAGGGACATCAGTATATAAATAAGTAACAATGTATGGGATCTACACAACGAGTTCATAGAGCAATTGGCATATCTTAACATGTAACTGTTTAATTGAGCTTGGTCAGGTTGCCAGACAACTCATGAAGTTTATAAATTGTGTAAATCAGCCTTCAATAATATGGAGTTGTTCTCTCTCTCTGAACTTCTACTTCAGAGAGTAAATAACTCCCATTTGTAGTAATATTGTCTAATAAGATTTAATATTGTATTAACAACCAAACTGCACCACATTTATACTACTAAGTATAACCAGTTATGATAGATTACCTTGTGACTCTGCTCATATTCTAATAAGCTCTGACACAGCTGTATCTGGTGATCTGGATTTCATAAACTCCACACAAACTTCATCATCAATCTATTAGCTGTAATATAAAGTGAAACATAAAAGCTCTGACATCAGAATTTCTGACTGGGTTTGCATATTTTTATGTTTCTGTGAACAATTTTCTGTGTGTTGTAGTTGACGGATTTGATGATGTATGCAACGAGCCAAATCGAGTCTCATACATCATTAAATCAGTCAATTAACCATTAAAAAAATAAAAGTAAAGGCATGTGATCACACAACGTAGAATGTCAGAGAACTCCAGATTAACACCCAGCCAAAAAACTGACAACTTATCCTGTCAAGTATGATAGCATTACTAAGAAGGTGAGGAAGCTCTCACTATCTACATAACACATAGACTACAAGGATATTGTGCAAACCCAGTGATCCAAAGCTACTGTATATACACTCCTAGGGTTCAGTCAGTGAGGTAGCTATCCTCAATACTGTAAGTTTCTCATCACATAGGATATATCTAAGATCATGTCTGATCTAATTGTCCTATATTCAGCATTACTCCTCTCTACTGATATTAAACTTCAGGACTCCTGACTGCGGCTTATCAGTAGAGGGGGAGCAATTCCAAATACAGGCCATCTGTTATCTTGGCTAACTTGCGCTTAAACTATTGCTGCCACTCAGGGAAATGTGTGCCTATTGTAAAGCTCAAAAATATCAAAAAGAGGCTACCATCTCATCATTGTCACTGTAACAGTCAGCAAATAGCATACCATGACTGATAACTATGACTTATCACATAAACAAATCCTAAAGCTATCTCATGCAAAACTTCCTATTATAGCATAGTGAAAGCTTTCTTCATTGTTCAATTGTACACTGCCTACATATACCATAATGATTTCACTCTTTGCCATGAGCTCCTCTGGCGCAGATCATCATCTAGCTATTAGCTCATGGCAGATTGTCACATACAAAACATTTAACCTTTACTTTAACTCAGCTGACATAATGTACTGTGTGCTAATAAGGCTAATAAGGTAAATAATCCTTCCAACATACTTGATTTTATACGTCCTACAATTTGATGTATTGAAACATTCTCTATTTTGTATGTTATTGCAAAGCTATTTCTCTGCTTTATGATGTGCCTTTTACCACATAGATTTCACTGTACGTCAACTTACTTATCTTTCAACTGTTCTTTACAGTTATTACGAATCAACATGATCCTGTAAAACTACACCTATAATACACCACGCACTGTAAACGTTACATTATGGTATATGTAGGCAGTGTACAATTGAACAATGAAGAAAGCTTTCACTATGCTATAATAGGAAGTTTTGCATGAGATAGCTTTAGGATTTGTTTATGTGATAAGTCATAGTTATCAGTCATGGTATGCTATTTGCTGACTGTTACAGTCACCCAATGAGCAAGTTATTTGCACAAACTTATCGCCAAAATCAGGGTATACAATTAATGATCAGGTTGAAATAATTACCGTCTTACTAGTTAAAAACAATGACGTCAACAACCAGTGCATTAATTTCATACTCTGATTTTGACATCAGTTTATGCAAATCATTTGCCCATTGGAGCCTCAATTGGTTTTCTTTAGCTACACAGAACTCAAAGAGTACACATTTCCCTGAGTGGCAGCAGTATTTTAAGTATACTTGATCTAGGTATCACTTACTTGGTTCTTACATGTCATGAGATTGACAGCGTTTCATCATATGATTCAGAATCTCTCTTTTCACACAAACTACAGACAACTCCTGATCTGAGGATCTCAATCCATCCATCTCTGGTCTGTGTGCTGATCACATCATTCATCAAGCTAGAAGTTACAAGAAATGAGCAACAGAATAGAGGAGAGGTCATGATAATTGGTCTTGTGTCATCTTTAGTCGAATCATCATGATAACACATCCAAAGTTGGCAATAAGGCATAAGACATAACTGACTGACTTAATACAGTATTTGTAGTGTTACTCTTTTTATCACTAGGGTATCACCGAATGGTGGCTAGGTGTCCTCATCATCTCACCAGTCTGAGTGTTGAGTCTGTGATGTAGCTGAGATAAAGGAAGGACTAGTAATATAAGCCACACACCTGTATAGAGATGGTATCTTGTCAGTAAAGTCTCTAGTACCAGAGTGTGTCTCTCAACTCTCAGGTGTGGAAGGTAACTTCCTGTTAGTGTAGTGTGATCAGAGAAGTATGTCACTGTAGGCGTCTAACTTCATTGCGCAGAAAAACCTGACAAAATTGGCAATTACGCAATATGCTTATATCATAAACATATTAATATGTTTATATCATAAACATATTAATATGTTTATATCATAAACATATTAATATGTTTATGGTTTATATAATATAGTAGATGATTTGGGGTAGTTATCAACTCCAAATCAACACACCACAAAAC
This sequence comes from Membranipora membranacea, assembly GCA_914767715.1. NCBI lineage: Eukaryota > Metazoa > Bryozoa > Gymnolaemata > Cheilostomatida > Membraniporidae > Membranipora > Membranipora membranacea. Next base: position 826,108 of record OU612075.1, on the reverse strand, counting down.
AATGCAGAGACCACTTATCCAGCCTAGTACTAAAACATTACCAAGTGTGGAAAAAGAACTCTCTTTTATATCCAATGAACACAGTTTATATACCCTAGGGGATTAAAGCTCGTGATTTAGTGCTGACTTAATCTTAGCTAGCACCGTATGTTCAGCACATACGGTGGGAGCTTATATCAAGTTTAAAAGGTGGGTGAATCTTAGCTAGCAAAGGTCTCAACATATGAAACATGTTTGTAACATTTTTCCCTGCAGATGCTTTACTACTCAAGGCTATTAGGTTCTCCAGAACACTGGTACACTATATATACACAATGTAACTATGATTTCGCTAAGACAGGTTTCTAAATTAGATTTTCATCCCATAGTGTAGATCAAGGAATTATTTACATCGATCATGCATACATGATGTTAACAGATTATTACTCATACATCCATATTATCTCCCCTCCCTCACAGACAGCAGACAACTCCAGATCTGAAGGTATTAATGTATATCTTGGTCCTGATCACATCATCAGTCAGCTATAAGTTAAAGTAGAGGGTCATGACATTCTACCTTGAGGTTACCCAAATTACAGAGAAATACAGCAGACTGGACAGGTGAGCCAATCGATTATAACATAACTACTAGACACTCCATCAAACTTTGGTGTTATTGATCCTTTGGTGTCATTGAGGTTGTAGAGTTGTCTGACACATGAACACTTTTGTAACAACTCTAACTGCAAAATAGAATGGTTGTTTGGTGGTATCATGATTTTTGAGTTTACATGTTTTCGCGTGTGGTACTTGATCTTCTCATGTATAATTCGAATCACATCAGTCACTCCAACAGTTTGATATTACTCGACTCATACACCAGTCAATCAGCTTCATTACTGCAACTAAAAAACATAAGTTCACCGCACCACAAGACAAGCAAACTATTCGGTCTGATATACCTAACCAGATAACAACAATGAGGTGTCAGACAACTCCGAATAAGCAGCCAACATCAAATACTGACAACAAATCAAGTACAGTATTTAAATGTTACAAGGAATGTTACAATGAAACCCCGGCTACTATCTAAGGGAAACAAAAGTATTACATTGTTGTAGGCTAATTTCTTAATCAAAAATTTGTGAACATATATATTTGATACCTGAAAATGGTGAGTATGTACAAAATATCAAAGTATAACTTTATTTTCTCGCATGCTCATGACGTGATGTGGGCAGCTTACCTGGTAACCCGCGGACAGCAGACTACTCCTGGTATGAGTCTACTATCTTCTGTGTGCTGTTTACACCACAGCTCAACTAAAGTAATAATATATCATCAATAAAGTAAATAAGATGTTACAAGATACAACCTTCACCTTCATACTGATACAGATGGAGTTATGGTTGGATAAGCAGCAGATTATCTTAGAGAAGTTGCATATAAATGTTTGAAGCTCTCAAGGCAGCTTATCTTAACTAATTCAACTTTCAACAGTAAATGTTAAACCTCAGTAACAATTGAAACTTATGAAGGTTAGGCGTCACGGTTGCAGTTTACAAATCAACTTAGCTGATCAAGTTCAATCATAGGTGAATGAAAAATATCAGCGGTTGTGAGACACTGTGGGAGAGGGTACGGATATTATACTCAACCTCTTTACTCACTGTTTCAAACCAGTGTTCTCTTCTCACACTCTCGGACTACAGTATAAGTGTAACCATCTACATAATATACATAATAGGTTTTTTTTGTTGCTGCAATCAAGAGCGGAAGTTAATCTATTTACTGCAACTCGTAGCATCATATTAGAAGATATCGTCTGTAACATAAGTGAAGCCCTTTACAAAAGAGAGCTGCACTGTATCAGTAGACACAAACATAGCAGGGGCGCTGAATTATAATTCACCATTTTACAACCTTTCCTAAAATATTCAGTATTATCTTCCAATTAAAATAAGTGAAAACTATTTCCGATTTGTTCAGTTTTCAAAAGGTTGTAAAATGGTGAATTATTATACAAAACACCTGTTAGGTTTTGTGACTTGGACTCATTTGCCTGCTGCGCCAAGATTCTGTTGTGTTGAGACAGATATCAGACAAAAGAAGAGAAAAACTGGGCTACTGTTGAGTTTTCAGCCTCATCATCGAGAAAAATTTGGTGCCCTAAGTTTCTCAATTATTCAGCACTCATGAAGTCATGACTTTACATAATAAACTAACATAACAATACTCCCCGTTATACCCATCACAACATTCGTCACATCGCTAACATGTGTGACATTCTATACTTCCATCTACATACCTAGTACATCTTTGGCATGTCTTCAGCTGATCGTGAGCTTATTCCCTCCCTCTCCAGTATCACATGGGAGCTCACTCCATATCATTCACCATGTGACAATACCTGTTATACATATGAAATGGTCAGAAATAAATATGAGATCAGACAAAAAATTCAACAATGACCAAAGTAACTGACTGCCAAACAGCTTCAGCTAGTTTAGACAACTTTTTTCGTCATATGTTCAATTACTGAGCATCCTGATCCAGTTTATGTATTGAGAGTTAAGGAGTAAGGTCTTGTCATATATCTGGCAATACCTGTTATAGTTCAGAAGTGGTCAGATATAAATATGAGATCAGACACAAATCATAAATCTAACATAAATACACCTCTACCAGACAACTTCAGTTAGTTGAGTCAGCTAGTCTTCTCAGTCATATATCTACTTGACTCGTAACAGTTGATTATCCTCCTCCTGTCCGTGTGCTGAGAGATCGTATAACTAATAGTACTACTATCATAACTTAATATAATGATGATATTCGCACTGTTTGCGCATTACAAAGAATGGAGTTGTGATCTCATTTACTTCAGACAGGGGAAGCTATAATGTCCGCCTAGAATCGTATACCGGAGAGCTGTATTGTCCTCCGGTCTTCAGGCATCTGATCATCTCACACCACTTCTTACTATCCTGTATCAATTCGTCAGCTCCAATCTGTCAATTTATGAAAATATTTTGTGGCTGCATAACGTCACAGTCTGACCAATATCCTATATATGGTCAGCTATCACATAGAATGTAACCAGGGTGTAATGTGCTGTGAATCTGTATCATTATGGTAAAAGTCTTAAAAAATAAATATTTGGTGAAAAGGTTCAGATAATATTAAATAATTATATAAAGATACCGTTTTCACTTCCGCTAGATCACTTCATTTATAAGTGTAAATTAAGTCCAATCTATACATCTTCAGAAAGCCTGTGGTGACGATTCATGTGTGTGTGTGTATGTATACGTAGTTATGGCCTATCATGTTCATCCCTAATACTTCATGTGTTATAATCAATAACCTAGTGCTCCTCTGCTGATATTCTGATGATCTCACAGACAGCTGTATCTGGTGATCTGATTCTCTTCAAGGTAAGCCAAGGAGTAACTCCTTGGTTAAATGTCTCCGTCATCCAGCTTGTACTTATAATAATAAACTGTAACAGATAACCGCACATAAAAACCTAGTCTGATATAAGACAAGATATTAAATCCCTTCCTTTCCCTTCCCCCCCCCCCTCAACACTAGCCAGTGGGCAGGCAGTCGCAGGCTGTCGACCCTGACAGCCTGCCCAGGCTACCTTACCACTCTGTTTTAGATATCTCAGGGATATAGAAATTACTTGAGAATTGATCCCTCTGAACAGGACAATTACAATGTCAGCTGTGTGCTGTAAGAATGCTCCCAGCAACAGATTAGGTATTTTGGCCTCATACCAGGTATATTTTTAAATTTTACTTTGCAAATGAATGCTTAAATGTATGTCAGAGAATGTGCATCAAAGAATTGATTGAATAATAATAATAACTTACACACAGATTTGAACCAATGAAGGAGTTCATTGATTGTTTGAACCAATACAATTGAGTAGTTCTTATTGTGAACCTATCTATATAGGCTATCATCATCTAGACAATAGATCAAAATATGCTCAGAAGATAGGATAAAACTTTTTAGATACCTTTGTATTTGTACTAAGTGCAAAGTAGTATTACTAGAAGCAAGGAGGACTGTCCTTGCTAGAAGTAGTAGATCTGTTTTGTCATAATAAATGTGGTGAAATGATCTGAGTGGACTCACTAGTTTCAGGAAACAACAAATAATTGGTCAAAGTATTGTGTTTTTAACTATGATTGGCTCATATTGAAAAGTATGAAACACACAAGCATCCACACCATGCCCTTGTCCATGAACATACAACTTGAGTATGGGCACACAACTTCCTTCAATAATTTTTACCATGCATGGATTGCCCTGGTTTGACCATACCGCTTTGTACTTGCTTGCTGCCCAATTACTAACAATACTATAGCATAGTTTTAAGCTAATTAACTCCAAACTATATTGTCACTAGCTAGTGCGTCAACGGATCCATGTAGCTTGTTGTGCTCATGATATTCCTTTGGCCGAAACAGCAATTTAATCATGACTCATGTCTCATTATACTGTACAACATAAACATTCAGTTAACTGATGTATACTTTAACTTCAGCTTCTCGATAAAGGAGCAACAATACTCCGAGGGAGAATACTCAGATGAGAGATGAGAGATATTTACTGGATTACGTGATTACGCTAATTTAGCGAACATATGCGGGATCTGTTATACTATTTTGAGAAGGAAATAGCAGTGTTTCTTTGACAGCCCACTCATCGTTGCCTCATTGGCTTTTATTCACAACCAAGTGAGATGCTCGTGCGTAGGGTCATAACACAAGTTTTACAAAGCCTTATAAAACTAACATTGGTTTATTTTGCATGATGATTAATTGGATCCTTCGGAATCTTAATCATTCAATATAATATGATTTAGTAGACCACATCTTTTCAAAGTTACTGAGTCTTAGGATACGCTATACCACAAGTTGATCACCAGTTAATATTAATAGCGTATCACTATAATAGAGGTCATTTATTAATTATACATTTATTTGTACAGGATTCTGATGCCGAAAAGCTTCTGAATTGATATAAATATACATAATGTAAGGTCAGATAAATGTCATCTACTCCAACTCAAATAATATAATACAACTTTCCCCAACACTTTTAGACAATAAATAGTACAGTGTCTCTGTAAATGAATGTAAAATAAATCATTGATTAAAATTATATATCTTTCCACCTCAAAGTAGTAGCTAACAAATTTAACAGTGTCGTTACATGAAGCTCTCTCATGGAGCATGAGCAGCTGGTGTAGCTGCGGCAGCCGGAGTAGCTGGAGCAGCCGGAGTAACTGGAGCAGCCGGAGTAGCTGGAGCAGCCGGAGAAGCAGGAGTAGCCGGAGTAGCTTGAGCAGCCGGAGTAGTTGGAGTAGCTGGAGAAGCAGGAGTAGCTGGAGCAGCTGGAGCAGCTGGAGTAGCTGGCACTCTTCTCCTCTTCAAAATATTCCATCTGATATAAGTGTAAGTTCTAGACTGGGGATAATTCATGTCTTCGTCGGCCATACGATCTGTAATGTGACAATAACAGTAGCTAACTATGATATATTAGTTTGGCTTCATTTTATTAAAATTAGAGTGAGTTATCCATATAACCTATAACAAATGTAATATTACTTTATCACTGCACTCAAAAATTCAAAAGTGTACATGTAGAGGGGGTAGGCTAGTTCTCGATGCAAAAAAATTGATCCAGATCTTGAAAAAATTCTACTTGAAATAATGAGCCACAAAACCTTTGAATGAATTTTGTTAGATTACCTGACATAAGGTCTGATATCTAACCACAGCAAGCAGCTACTCACCTTGACCCTGACTATCATCTGTACCTAAATATTTCAATGATAGGACAGCAGTACACTACTCACCTGGTAACCATTCTATAGTAGTATCAGTATTACCATCAGGATATCTGGGATCTGTCAGAGATTGTGGATGTTCTCCAGCTCTTCTCATATTAACTCCAGGTCTGAGGTATAACTTTCTCAGGTCCGTGAGAGTAGATATCATCTTCGGCATCTGAGCTATGTAAGCTGCATTCAGACCAGGATTAGCTGCCAGGAAAGCCTGTGTTTGCTCTACTCCGTATCTACTGACAGCCTCTCTTACCTTTGTGTAGAAAATAAGCATTATATATAAGACATCAATATGTAGACGGGACCATACGCTATACAATTCAAATATAAGCATAATCAAGTCGAGATCAAGTGTTGATTTGGAATGTAAGGTCAACACATCTCACATCTGGTGTGGATGGCGTTCTCGTAGCTGAGGGTTTTTGTTGACCCTGACAGAATCAAGTTTTATATGGCAAGGTTTGACTCTCATTCAAGTTCACACACCTGGTCCCTATTAAATTAATGCGTTATAATACTCACTAGCTCCCCCAAAGTTACGACATCGAACTGTCCTGCAAACTTGTAGAGCGTTACGACCAGTGCTCTGATGAATGCCGATCCTGTTTCAGGTAATCTGGGAGACACAAATGCTACAAAACAAGTATTCATTACGATGTTAACCTGAGTACAATGGGCATTAAACCTGAATTTATGACATCACATAGATTGGAAGAGGGAAGTTGTAGAACAGATGATTATAAATAGTTGATAAAGTAAATTATGTAGAAAAGGCTCGAATTTGGACTCATATACTCTCGAATACCTTACTCCTTTGTAATTTTTGTTAAAAGCCATTGTATGAGAGGAACTAACAAATATAAAATTTACTGTCAAAACTTGACTGCATAATTATCAGATCAGCCACTGATATTGTCTCATTGATACTGTCTACTTCAGGTAACAGCTGTATGACATCACTTCCTGTCTGATACAGATCTCCTTCTCTAGGTGCTGATGATGTCACTACTAGATCAGATATAGGGGGGAGAGGTTCAGGTGCAGCTGCACTCAGCTCTGAGTTTGAGGGTGTTGAGTCTGTGTTATCTAACAACATCTCTCTACTACCTGTAAGGACAATCACAAGTAACTGATACCAGAACACAGTACTAAACATACATCATATAGAGAGCCACGTACACACAATAATCTGGTGATTTTGTTGTGTTGGCCTACTAATTATGTATCAAATCAGATCTCATTGATTTGTAAGGAGTTGCTACCACTTGACTGCACAGTTGTCAGACCTGGAAGAGCAACTCCAAATTAGAACTATGAGTCCAGACTTGATCGCTATGTCAACATGGCAGAGCAGTATTGAGTAAATTTTACATATTATTAATAGATCAAGTTTGATCCATTTGACTGCGTTTGGAGTTGCCCCTCCTCTACTGCGGCGTGACCAGTACCTGTGTTTTGTTCCTACTCGACTTAATAAATAATTGAGGCTGTGATAAATCAGCTGAAATCACAAAGTTTATCTTTCTCGTAAAATGATAAAAAGAATTTCTGAATATTGTGTAATTGATAGGGAGGGAGAACGTACGCATGTAATTTTAAGCACATGAGATATATATATTATGTTATACTGGATATATATATTATGTTATATCGGATATATATTATGTTATACTGGATATATATATATTATGTTATACTGGATATATATATATTATGTTATGATGGATATATATATTATGTTATATTGGATATATATTATGTTATACTGGATATATATAATGTTATGTTGGATATATATATTATGTTCTGCCTATTGATGCTTAACCAATCAGCAGCCTGTTTCTTCGTACTTTGCGGCAGCTTGGACTGAACACTGGACAAATAATTATAAGAGGATTTAGTATCAGATTTACTAATAGAGTTATATCAATGAGGCAGCGAACCCAGCATATCACTATGTTAATATGTGTTCACATTTAGAGTCAGACTCTGATCTTAACTAACACGAGTTCACATTGCTTGAACTTAAGTTGATAGTAGTAGTTTAGAGTCAGACTCCGTTGACATGGTGATATTCATACCACATCTGTCTTTAACTCTGACTGCAACAGCAGAGCTGCATATAGTAAACTGATAGAAGACGTCCTCAAAGTCAGTCCGCGACTACGTCAGTATATACTTGTATCGATAAGGGAGTATGTCTCAGATCTCATTGCGTAGATAGACCTAGTAAAGTTAACAAAGATATATAACTCTTGTGATTGGTTCCAGGTAAATCTTACCCTTATCACGGCAGCCAATTTTTGGACCACAGTTATAAGGGGAAGTTCATCTTTCCATCAATTTTAAACTCCAGGCAGTTCACATATTTGCTCAGTCTATTTCCAGTAAGTTTTTGTCAAGACAGTCTCAAGGCAAATATGACATCATGCTGCAACATTGAGGGAAGAATAATTAGGTGATACATCTCAGCCACGTGTCACATACTGAAATCAAAACTCAAAATTTTTTTTGGATGTTCAATTCATTTTTATTCTCAATGGGTGACCGCAGAAACCGAGACTAAGTGGTCTGCAATTCTGCCATTTTTTTATTCAATTTTCGAACAAAGGAATTAGCCGAGTAATATAGGAGCTCTTGCTGAGATGCAGGAAAAACACCTAATTTTTCACCCAAATGCTCAACTCGAGCTAATATACTACATGCATTTGAATACGACAGACCTGTGACTGTGTTATGTTATGACATAGTGACAGGACTACATACCAGGAGATGTAGTGATATTTCTTCCAGTGACTTCTCTGTATTGTACTGTATACATACTGAGAGGAGTAAGCAGACACTGGAGCAGCTCCCCTGATTTCTAACAGACTTCTCCGGTCAGCTTATATGTCACCATCTACAGAATGAAGACCAGATAAATTATCATAACTTTTACTAGCCCAAAGCTAAATAAGAGTTATGGCAGTTGTCTCCCCTGTGAATTGGCCAGTATGCATTGTGCTACAGCCTGATATAACGTGGAGCTACAGTGAGTATTAGAATATACTACTTTACAGCCTAAATCTAATTATTCACCTTCCATCAGCTGTATCAGTAGTTTATCATACGATACACATGGAACGAAGACAGACTTTGTCGGTGCTGAGCATAGAATTATTATATACTCTAGAGTGGACAATGTGTACAAAAATAGCATCAGTTTCTGTCCTACTTAATTATTGCGAAATCCATGACGCGACGCAATCTGGTTGTGCATGGCCAGTGCCTGTATCATATAATTTATCATTGAGAATTTAGGAATTGGGTATGAAAATTTAAGTTTTAGAGCACTTAAAGCCATTTTTTCGGAAAACTTTCATGGCACACTATGTGGAACACTTGTAGGTATTTTCACTTGCAGCCATTGGAAAAATGTTCTATGTTTTCCCATGAAAATAAGCCAAAGCCCCAACCGCAAACACATCATTGTGATGAAAATAAATTACCGGGCTAGCTTGTTTTTTCTACTGCCACTTGCCAGCCATATAAGCTGTGTCCTGTCCACTTACTCATCTCATATGTTACACATTCAGTGGGTTTTTTTATTTTTGGTTAAATGAAGTACGAGTAGCCTGTGAACAAATGATTCAGATTTGCTCTCCAGATAACATTTGTTTATTGAGGGTATTATTATAAGCTTTTTGGTTTCTTATGTCAAAGAAGATCAATTAAGATTGGTGCTAAAATCAGATGTGGTGTTACTGTCAGTCCTCAGTGTTCATAAGATCACTTTCTGGTTGCCTCTCTTATATTTTTATAGCATCAATCCATTTCTGACAGAGAATCACAGCTGTATGAAATGCTAACTCTGGTCATTTCCAAGGATTGAACACTACTACACTAATCCCCCTTCCCTCAAAACTATGCAAACAAATACACATGTATACGTCAACTGCCAGCGCCTTTACTGGAGTATATACAAAATATTATGTATTATGCTGACTTGCCATCTCAACTAATTTACAAACACAAACCAACAACCATAGTCATAATAATCATACCAGAAAATTGTATCAAACATCCACAACGACCGCTCTGAAGCAAATGGTCCCTTATTTCAAGTATGGTGAGAAATCAGAAATATCTGTCGTCTTAAAATGTCACATTAGTGAGTGTTTGTTCTGAAAAATCTGGAGTCAGTCTGGATAGGTATGTGAGTTTTCCATTCAAAGATTTACTTGATACTCAGCGACTTATCAAAAAAGTTTGTTACAAAATACATTCATTTATATGCTTTCAAAACCTGCTGTGTATGGTTGAATTGTTTTGAGGACACCACCGGGGAGGAAATTTAGAGCTTTAAATGACATAGCCAAATCTAAACGCCGAATCTTAGTCAGAATCGTATGTAAATTGCTTCTGCAAATGGCGGAACTTAGCGGCCGGCTTTCAACCTCCAGTCAGCTTTTCCACAAGCTATGTGTACACCTCATACTGAACAAATAACATTAACTCACTTGATGGATAACATATGAGTAAAAGAGACAGAATCCAACTTATGGTTGAGAGAAAGGTGGAAAAAAACAAGCTAGCCCGGTAATTTTTTTTCATCACAATGATGTGTTTGCGGTTGGGGTTTTGGCTTATTTTCATGGGAAAACACAGAACAATTTTCCAATGGCTGCAAGTGAAAGTGTTCCACATGGTGTGACATAAAAAATTTTCCAAAAAAATGGCTATAAGCGCTCTAAAACATAAATTTTCATGCTCAATTCCTATATTCTCAATGATAACTTATATGATACAGGCACTAGCCATGCACAACCAGATTGCGTCGCGTCATGAATTTCGCAATAATTAAGTATGACGTTTTGAGCACTGCATTGTCCACTCTAGAGTATATAATAACTCTATGGTGCTGAGTCGAAGTAACTCTGAGAGGTCAAGGGGTCATCCTACCAGGTTATGTGAGGATCTTCTTTATGAGAAGCGCTTTTTATGTTTGAGAGTAACAAAGTCAAGAGTGACTCAGTGGAATAATCTATGAGGGATTATACCTCACACTTACTGGCGAATAGCTCTGATATCAGGTGATCCAGTAGAGGCTAATATACATTCTCTCAGTGGTATCCTTTGATTGGAATATCTTCTCTGTGTGTTGTGTCGACACAAATCCTGAGTATAACTTGGCAATTTTATAGAATTCCCTGATGGACCCCATCTGAAATTAAATGCCACATTCAGCATACAATGGAATATGTGCTACTAGGGAATTCAAGGTTAAATTTTATTTGCATTGTGGGATTGATGTTAACATGCCGTATTGTTCAATGATCAACGTGGAAAAAAACAACCATTCAACTGTATCCCAAAGACTTGCTTTCAGCTTTTGTTCTGTCCCATCATCAGAAAATATCCACATTAACAATATTTATTGCGATTTTACATTAGGCAATTGTTTAAATAATTTATGTTTCACAGTCACATAGCTTATATCGACAAGCCTTGTTTGTGGTAGAGGGAAGGGGTCTCATCTCCCACAAGGCTTGTCAGTATATGTTGATAGCTGATATGTGACAAGTGCTTACAAACTTTTCTGTTGGCCTTAGTGAAGACCACAGCAGTCCTGGTACCATATTAACGATTTCTGTGTGATGTCCATATATGACAGCTTCATCACTCAAGGTCATATATCTACAGTGTACTATACAGGCATCTGAAATTAAGGAAATAATGTGGTAATTAATGATAATAGTTGTGTAATTCTCAATATAACTATACTGTACTATATATTGACTAGACATTAAGGATGTGGTCTTCATGTAGGTATGAACAGGCTTAGAGGGATATCAGTATATAAATAAGTAACAATGTATGGGATCTACACTACGAGTTCTTAGAGCAGTTGGCATATCTTAACATGTAACTGATTTATTGAGCTCGGTCAGGTTGCCAGACAACTCATGACGTTTATAACTTGTGTAAATCAGACTTCAATAATATGGAGTTGTTATCTCTCTGAACTTCTACTTCAGAGAGTAAATAACTCCCATTTGTAGTAATATTGTGTAATAAGATTTAATATTCTATTAACAACCATATTGCACCATATGTATACTACAAAGTATAACCAGTTATGATAGATGACCTTTTGACTCTCTGCTGATATTCTTATAAGCTCTCACACAGCCAGCTGTGTCTGGTGATTTGGATTTCACGAACTCCACACAAACTTCATCATCATTATACTATTAGCTGTAATATAAAGTGAAACATATAAGCTCTGACATCAGAATTAATGACTGGGTTTTCATAATTTTTATGTTTATTTGTATTTCATATTGTTTATGAGAACAACTTGCCGTGTGTTGTAGTTGACGGATTTAATGATGTATGAGACGAGCCAAATCAAGTCATCCCATACACAGTAAATCAGTCAATAAACAATTAAAAATATAAGTAAAAGCACATGCTGACAGAAGAAAATCACACAACAGCGAATGTCAGAGAACTCCAGATAAACATACAGCAAAAAAACTGACAACTTATCCTGTCAAGTATGACATCATTATTTAGAAGGTGAGGAAGTGCTCACTATCCACATAAAATAGATACTATAAGGATATTGTGTAAATCTAGTGATCCAAGGCTACTGTATATACACTCCTAGGGTTCGGTCAGTGAGGTGGCTAGCCTCAATACTGTGGGATTATCATCACATAGGATATATCTAAGACCAAGTTATATCTAGTTGTCCTGTATTCAGCATTGCTCTCCATCGCTGTTAAGCTTCAGAACTCCTGATTGCGGCTTATCAGTGGAGGGGAGCAACCCCAAATACGGGCCATCTGTTATCTTGGCTAACTTGAGCTTTAACTACTGCTGCCACTCAGGGAAATACGTGCTTATCGCATTCTGAATAGCTCAAAACTAACAAAATGAGCAGTTTCACCAACTGGGCAAATAATTTGCACAAACTGACTGTCAAATCAGGATATACAATTAATGATCTAGCAGAAATAGTGAAATAATTACCGCCTTGCTAGTTGGGTTTGATGACAGCAACACCTAGTCCTAGTACATTGATTTCAAACTCTGATTTTGACATCAGTTTGTGCAAATCATCAATTAGTTGTCTTTGACCTACACAGAGTCCACATAGCACACATTTACCTGGGTGGCAGCAGTATTTTAAGTATACTTGATCTAGGTATCACTTACTTGGTTCTTACATGTCATGATAATGACAGCGTTTCATTGTATGATTCAGAATATCCCTTTTTCATACAACGAGACAACTGCTGATCTGAGCGTCTCAATGCATCTCTGGTCTGTGTGCTGACCAAATCATTCATCAGCTAGAAGTTACAGAAAATGAGCAACAAATTAGAGTATAGCTCATGATAATTGGTATTGTGTCATCTTTAGTCGAATCATCATGATAACATATCTCAAGTGTGCAAAAAAGGTGAATTAGTAACCTCTTGGAGAATAGGACTGGAGGCTTACCTGTCCAGTATAGGCAATATGTACAGGTGAGCGGAGTGATAAAACATAACTGACTGACTTAATACAGTATTTATGTTGTTACTCTTTTTATCGCGCGATTTCAGGTCTGTTTACATTGATAAGCTTTAGGTCGCCTTAAGATATCACCGAATGGTGACTAAGTGTCCTCATCATCTCACCAGTCTGAGTAGTGAGTCTGTAATGTAGCTGAGATAAAGGAAGGACTAGTAATATAAGTCACACACCTGTATAGAGCTGGTGACTTGTCAGTAAAGTCTCTAGTATCAGAGTGTCTCTCTCAATTCTCTGGTGTGTGAGGTAACTTCCTGTTAGTGTAGCCTGAGATCTATAATATGGTTGCATAGCCTGACATCACATCTCCTTTCTTCAATATTTGAGCCCTGCTGCTGTCATCTTAGCTCAAAGAAACTTTCAATATCAATCTACAATCAGTGTGTCAAAACACTGGTGACCAACATGAGTAACATACAGTATGACTTAGCATCAAGCTTCCATACACTTAGCTAGGTAATAGAAATATGTCACCTTGATGTGCTGATCAGGTACTTATGTCTATATTATCTACTCTCAATCTATTAATCGGTCAAAAGTATCGTGCAAATACAAATATGTCCATACATGTAGTACATGCTCTGGTGTGCTGACCAGATAGTCCCTTCTAAATTAGTGATGTAGCTGAATTTGAGATTAGCTAAATATATCTATCACCATAGTTTCCTCAGGTGTTTGGTGAGTTTGTGCACTTTGCAAACCTACCTAACTTTACTTTCGGTAAGTGCCAATAAAGCTGTCTTATGCAATAAAGCGACTCAATCGACATTGGAAAAATTAAAGCTAGCACCAGCTATGTCAGCCAGCTTTTATAAAGTAAAACAGTTGAGTAAATATTCTGTTAGTTATAAATTTCACTACTTCAATCATGCATGAAAAGGAAATTGTCTTTAGAATACTTCCATCCTCTAGGGTATCACAACATGATAAGACAGTATAGGTACAGCAGACCACTTATATCTATATACTACGTAATTATGATCAATTAATTACCTTGTGATCCTCTGCTGATATTCTGATAATCTCAGACACAGCTGTATCTGTTGATCTGAATTTCCTTGATTTCTAAGAAACAGGCCTCATCACACAGCATTTATATATGATATACAACTAAAACAGATATCCTCACATATAAAACTCAGGTATAAGATCAAATATTGAATCTTATTAAAGATATAAAGCCCAAACCCCCTCCCTACCTCAAAGTCAGTCAGTATTAATAAGTGAAGTATGTCTCAGACGTCACCATGCAGATAAACCTGGGAAAAGAAACACAGATAGTTATAACTATTCTAATTGGTTGATAACTTGAAAATCCTCATCTACAAGACTGCTATACGGCCAGCTCTGGCGTATGGGAATGAGACCTGGCCCGTAACAGGAACCCTTATAGACAGGGTTAGCTCTTGTGAAATGCGAATACTAAGGTACTGCATGGGGATAAGCTTAGAGGAACATCGAAGGAATGAAGAGATAACAGCCGAAGCAAATATAATGCCAATCAGGGATGTCATGAGGAAAAAGAGGCTAGAATGGTATGGTCATGTTTGTCGACGTGAGAGTAATGAAAATATCAGGAGAGTGTACGAGATGAGGGTAGAGGGAAGCAGAGGGCGTGGACGGCCAAAACAGCGCTGGAGTGACACAATCAATGCCGACCTTCGCTGGCTAGATCTAGAACGAGGTGATACAAGTGACCGAATAAGGTGGGGAAGTTTGGTGGAACTAGGAGTCAGGCAAAAACCCGCCACCCGATCAGGACATGGCGGTGAAAGGTGAACAATTGGTTCAATGTAGATCTTACCGTTATTAAAGCAGCCTATTTTTGGACCACAGTTACAAGGGTAGATAAATATTTGTATGTTTTTCATGAATTCTAAACTTAACTTCAGGCAGTTATATATTCACTCAGTGTACTTTGAGTCTCAAGGCATATATTATTTCATGCTGCAACATCGAGGACGGTTGTTTTAAGGGTAAGAAATCACTCATTTTACCATTTCTTTTACTGTCAGACCAGACCATGGGCTTGGTAATCAGGCGGGATATCTCAGCCACAAGTGACAGATTGAAATAAGGAACTATATGTTATGATGTCATGTTTGAAGCATTTGTACGCAGTGAGTGACCACAAAAATTGAGGTTTTATGGTCTGCAATTTGGCCGTTTTTTATACAATTCTCAAACTAAAATAATTATCAAGTCATATAGGACCTCTTGCAGAGACGAAGGAAAAACACCTAATTTTTCACCCAAATGCTCAACTCGAGTTAAATTGAATACGACAGACCGGTGACTGCGTTATGTAAAGACGTTATGACAGGACTACATACCTGGAGGTGTAGTCATATTTGTTCTGGTGACTTCTCTGTATTGTACTGTATACATACTGAGAGGAGTAAGCGGACACTGGAGCAGCTCTCCTGATTCCTAACAAACTTCTCCAGTCAGCTTATATGTCACTATCTACAGAATAAAGACCAGATAAATTATAATAACTTTTACTAGCGCAAAGCTAAATAGGAGTAATGGTAGTTGTCTCCCCTGTGAATTGGCCAGTATGCGTTGCGCTAAAGCCTGATATAACATGGAGCTACAGTGAGTATTAAAATATACTACTTTACAGCCTAGATATAATTATTCACCTTCCATCAGCTGTATCAGTAGTTTATCATACGATACACATGAAACAAAGACAGACTTTGACGGTGCTGAGTCGAAGTAACTCTGAGAGGTCAAGGAGTCATCCTACCAGGTTCTGTGAGGATCTTCTTTATGAGAAGCGCTTTTTATGTTTGAGAGTAACAACGTCAATAGTGACTCAGTAGAATAACCTAAGAGGGATTATACCTCACACTTATTGGTGAATAACTCTGATATCAGGTGATCCAGTAGAGGCTTATTTACATTCTCTCTCTGATATCCTTTCATCAGAATATCTTCTCTGTGTGTCATGTCGACACAAATCCTGAGTATAACTTGGCTCTCAATGTAGAATTATCACAATTTTATAGAATTCTCTGGTGGACTCCATCTGCAAATGCCACATTCAGCATAAAATGGAATGTGTGCTACTAGGGAATTCAAGGTTAAATTTTATATGCATTGTGGGATTGATGTTAACATGCCATATTGATCAATGTTCAACTTGGAAAAAACAACCATTCAACTGTATCCCAAAGACTTGCTTTCAGCTTTTGTTCTGTCCCATCATCAGAAAATATCCACATTAACAATATTTATTTCGATTTTACATTAGGCAATTGTTTAAATAATTTATGTTTCACAGTCACATAGCTTATATCGACAAGCCTTGTTTGTGGTAGAGGGAAGGGGTTACATCTCCCACAAGGCTTGTCAGTATAATGTTGATAGCTGATAATGGAGAAGTTCTTACAAACCTTTCTGGTGGCCTTAGTGAAGACCACAGCAGTCCTGGTACCATATTAATGATTTCTGTGTGATGTCCATATATGACAGCTTCATCACTCAAGGTCATATCTCTACAGTGTACTAAACAGGCATCTAAAATTAAAGAAATAATGTGGTAATTAAGGATAATAGTCAAGTGTAATTCTCAATATTACTATGACGTACTATATATTAAGGATGTGGTCTTCATGTAGGTATGAACAGGCTTAGAGGGAAATCAGTTTATAAATAAGTAACGATGTATGGGATCTACACAGCGAGTTCCTAGAGCAGTTGGCGTATCTTAACATGTAACTGATTTATTGAGCTCGGTCAGGTTGCCAGACAACTCATGAAGTTTATAACTTGTGTAAATCAGCCTTCAATAATATGGAGTTGTTATCTCTCTGAACTTCTACTTCAGAGAATAAATAACTCCCAGTTGTAGTAATATTGTGTAATAAGATTAATATTCTATTAACAACCAAATTGCACCACATGTATACTACAAAGTATAACCAGTTATGATAGATGACCTTTTGACTCTCTGCTGATATTCTTATAAGCTCTAACACAGCCAGCTGTGTCTGGTGATTTGGATTTCATGAACTCCACACAAACTCCATCATCATTATACTATTAGCTGTAATATAAAGTGAAACATATAAGCTCTGACATCAGAAATAATGACCGGGTTTTCATAATTTTTATGTGTATTTGCATTTCATATTGTTTATGAGAACAACTTGCTGTGTGTTGTAGTTGACAGATTTAATGGTGTATGAGACGAGCCAAATCAAGTCATCCCATTCACCAGTAAATCAGTCAATAAACAATTAAAAATATAAGTAAAAGCACATGCTGACAGAAGAAAATCACACAGCGGCGAATGTCAGAGAACTCCAGATAAACATACAGCAAAAAAACTGACAACTTATCCTGTCAAGTATGACATCATTACTTAGAAGGTGAGGAAGTGCACACTATCCACATAAAATATATACTATAAGGATATTGTGCAAATCCAGTGATCCAAAGCTACTGTATATACACTCCTAGGGTTCGGTCAGTGAGGTGGCTAGCCTCAATACTGTGGGATTATCATCACATAGGATATATCTAAGACCAAGTTATATCTAGTCGTCCTGTATTCAGCATTGCTCTCCTCCACTGATAAGCTTCAGAACTCCTGATTGCGGCTTATCAGTGGAGGGGAGCAACCCCAAATACGGGCCATCTGTTATCTTGGCTAACTTGAGCTTTAACTACTGCTGCCACTCAGGGAAATACGTGCTTATCGCATTCTGAATAGCTCAAAACTAACAAAATGAGCAGTTTCACCCACTGGGCAAATAATTTGCACAAACTGACTGTCAAAATCAGGATATACAATTAATGATCTAGCAGAAATAGTGAAATAATTACCGCCTTGCTAGTTGGGTTTGATGACAGCAACACCTAGTGCATTGATTTCATACTCTGATTTTGACATCAGTTTGTGCAAATCATCAATTAGTTGTCTTGGACCTACACAGAGTCCACATAGCACACATTTCCCTGGGTGGCAGCAGTATTTTAAGTATACTTGATCTAGGTATCACTTACTTGGTTCTTACATGTCATGACAATGACAGCGTTTCATTGTATGATTCAGAATATCTCTTTTTCATACAAACTACAGACAACTCCTGATCTGAGCATCTCAATCCATCTCTGGTCTGTGTGCTGACCACATCATTCATCAGCTAGAAGTTACAGAAAATGAGCAACAAATTAGAGTATAGCTCATGATAATTGGTCTTGTGTCATCTTTAGTCGAATCATCATGATAACATATCTCAAGTTTGCAAAAAAGGTGAATAATATTTGTAACCTCTTGGAGATTAGGACTTGAGGCTTACCTGTCCAGCATAGACAATATGTACAGGTGAGCAGAGTGATAAAACATAACTGACTGACTTAATACAGTATTTATGTTGTTATGTATGTATGTATATTGTATTGTTATCAATACTTGATAAAATTCATTGTTGTTTTGCTCTGTGATGCCAAAAGAATATAAAATAAATTATAAATAAAAAAATATAAAAAGTATCTATAAAACGTCTAACTTATAAGATGGAATTAAGCAGCCGAGCACACCCTGTTCTGAAACAGTTTTTACGAATGTTTACTCGCTGCTTGGGAATACAGAATCTACCAGAGTGCAGTCTCACTAGCTCGATTGGTGGATTAAGGCTAGTAAAGGTACGCAGACATTTACTTTTAAAACGTTCCTGGTACTCTTTTTATCATGCGTTTTCAGGTCTGTTTACATTGATAAGCTTTAGGTCGCCTTAAGATATTACCGAATGGTGGCTAAGTGTCCTCATCATCTCACCAGTCTGAGTGTTGAGTCTGTAATGTAACTGAGAAAAAAGGAAGGACTAGTAATATAAGTCACACACCTGTATAGAGATGGTGACTTGTCAGTAAAGTCTCTAGTATCAGAGTGTCTCTCTCAACTCTCTGGTGTGTGATGTGACTTCCTGTTAGTGTAGCCTGAGATCTATAATATGGTTGCATAGCCTGACATCACATCTCCTTTCTTCAATATTTGAGCTCTGCTGCTGTCTTCTTAGCTCAAAGAAACTTTCAATATCAACCTACAATCAGTCCCAGCCGGCAATGAATAGCCAGCAACCTTTTCACAACGTTGCCAATTGGGAGCTGTATAGGTGCCAAAGTTCCTCTCCAAAACTCCGTTTTGAAGAGGTAGCTTGCCTGGAGCCAAATTATCGTTTCTGTGGCAACATTTTCCAGAAGTTGTGCACTCTTTGGTTGTCCAACTGGATACTTTGCAAATTTCTTGTCACATATCTTCACTTATGCGTTGAAAGAAAGATTGCTGGTACACTTCTAAACTTTGGATGATAAAAATAATCAATGAATTTGAGAGCAAGAGCTGCTATTTTTTTCCTCCACTACAAATTTGAACTTGGTTGTGGTATCGAATGAATTAGCCTTTTTTCAGACATATGACATACATTTATATGTAAATATACATATTTGTGTGTCAATCAGTCTGTCTAAGGATGAAAAAGTCTAGTCTATTCCTTACTGATTGACCTAACAACTGAAGGCTTTCTCATGAACTCTAGGCAAAGTTGTCAAGAAGGATGATGATGGCAGATCTCTGTTTATTTATAATTTATGTGATTTACCTGTCTTACAATCTTGTACTAAACTGACACCAATATCTATTTAGTAGTCAATTGTCGTTGTATTGTAATATTATAGTCTGTTGAATGCAATTACTAGCACGATGGGTCTTTGTTTTGTAAGGAGTTATCTGTCCTTAAATTTCGATCTACTGGCCAATCGTGTTACAGGTCAACAGTTCAAATGTTTATAATAAATATTGGAGGCAAGTTTGAAAATTCTTCAGACAACATTTAAAACTATTTTTGGAAAGAATCCTATTTCAGCACACACCTATCGCATCTATAACAGCAAAACCTACTGAACCTCTGCTAGATATTGCTTACTATCTATTTTCTGCTGATGAGCTTTGTTAGCCAGTGTTAACCTGTCAACCTGCTGTTATTAGTTACTGGAGAAGAGTAGTAACCAGACACACCAACAATCAATCAACAACAACTTATCAACTATACTGTTGACTGTGAGTACTTTTCTTTCTCTGCTGTACCATTATGACTACTTCAGGAAATGCAGGGGGTCTTTCAAATAGAAAGAGCGATGCTTTACTAAAGCAAGTTATCACAACTATCACATTGCTCAAAATTAGACACAATTTCGTTCCCAAATTGCTCACTCAGAATGTAAATAGTTCCATCTATCTATGGCTGAGCGATTTGAGAGCGAGAGCCTCGCAGGGATCACTCACTCACTGAGTGAGCAATCAGTTGGTGATTTTGGCTGTTTCTAATTGAAAGACCCCATAGGTAGTCCTATGACAGTACCACTCTGTCTGTTTATTTATGAATAATTATTTAATATACATGAAACTGATGTATCTTATACTTGTGTGTTATTAAGGCCCAGTCCGCAGTCAGTAGAATATAAGTAGGCCTATCTTTTATTGGTGTCAAACCAAGTGTGCAGACAGTAGTATTTTATGTATCTTATTCTTGTGCCCTGAAGGCCCAGTCTGCACATACACTCAGTAGAATATTAGGTATTTTGTAATTGTGTTGATGGCCAAGTCTGCAGTCAGTAGTATTTTATGTATCTTGTACTTGTAACATAGAGGCCTAGTCTGTATATGCACTCAGTAGAATATTAGGTATCTTGTAAGTGTATCATAAAGGCCCAGTTTGCAGTCAGTAGTATTTTATGTATCTTGTACTTGTAACATAGAGGCCTAGTCTGTATATGCACTCAGTAGAATATTAGGTATCTTGTAAGTGTATCATAAAGGCCCAGTTTGCAGTCAGTAGTATTTTATGTATCTTGTACTTGTGCCCTGAAGGCCCAGTCTGCACATACACTCAGTAGAATATTAGGTATCTTGTAAGTGTGTTGAAGGCCAAGTCTGCAGTCAGTAGTATATTATGTATCTTGTACTTGTAACATAGAGGCCTAGTCTGTATATGCACTCAGTAGAATATTAGGTATCTTGTAAATGTGTAGAAGGCCAAGTCTGCAGTCAGTAGAATAATTAGGTATCTTGTAAGTGCGTAGAAGGCCAAGTCTGCAGTCAGTAGTATATTATGTATCTTGTACTTGTAACGTAGAGGCCTAGTCTGTATATGCACTCAGTAGAATATTAGGTATCTTGTAAGTGTGTAGAAGGCCAAGTCTGCAGTCAGTAGTATTTTATGTATCTTGTACTTATTCCCTGGAGGCCCAGTCTGCACATACACTCAGTAGAATACTAGGTATCTTTTAATTGTATCATAAAGGCCCAGTTTGCATATGCACTCAGTAGAATATTAGGTATCTTGTAAGTGTGTTGATGGCCAAGTCTGCAGTCAGTAGTATATTATGTATCTTGTACTTGTAACATAGAGGCCTAGTCTGTATATGCACTCAGTAGAATATTAGGTATCTTGTAATTGTGTTGATGGCCAAGTC
The DNA here is from genome assembly GCA_914767715.1 of Membranipora membranacea. Lineage (NCBI taxonomy): Eukaryota > Metazoa > Bryozoa > Gymnolaemata > Cheilostomatida > Membraniporidae > Membranipora > Membranipora membranacea. The sequence continues at coordinate 804,216 of OU612075.1, read as the reverse complement.
TGCAGTCAGTTGTATTTTATGTATCTTGTACTTATTCCCTGAAGGCCCACTCTGCACATACACTCAGTAGAATACTAGGTATCTTTTAATTGTATCATAAAGGCCCAGTTTGCATATGCACTCAGTAGAATATTAGGTATCTTGTAAGTGTGTTGATGGCCAAGTCTGCAGTCAGTAGTATATTATGTATCTTGTACTTGTAACATAGAGGCCTAGTCTGTATATGCACTCAGTAGAATATTAGGTATCTTGTAAGTGTGTAGAAGGCCAAGTCTGCAGTCAGTAGAAAATTATGTGTCTTGTACTTGTAACATAGAGGCCTTGTCTGTATATGCACTCACACGTGCGTCAAAACACTGGTGACCAACATGAGTAACATACAGTATGACTTAGCATCAAGCTTTCACTTAGCTTGGTAATAGAAATATACAATGGGTGCTGCTGTCCTGATTCTCCATTGTATGTAATTCTGTACTTGAGGCTAGGTGTTTCCGACCGCCTCGGTGGTTTTCAAAACTACAATGAAACCAAAAAGATTACTTTTGAAAAAAAGATTTCAACAGTACATTGGCCTTTCAAAGTGTAAACAACCAGCTTCTGTAAAGAAAATGGAGCGGCATATTCTTCCCACCTTCAAAATTTTATTTAAGCCAAAGATATAATTTGGACTTTGGAGAGTGATGTAACAGTCAAAATCACATTGTGTTGAGCTATTTTTAATTTACAATCTTTAATCATTTTTACCTGGTACCCATTCTATAGTTGTGGTAGTATTACCATCAGGATATCTGGGATCTGTCAGAGATTGTGGATGTTCTCCAGCTCTTCTCATATTAACTCCAGGTCAGAGGTATAACCATAGAGTTATTAATACTCTAGAGTGGACAATGTGTACAAAAATAGCATTAGTTTTTGTCCTACTTAATTATTGCGAAATCCATGATGCGACGCAATCTGGTTGTGCAAGGCTAATGCCTGTATCATATAATTTATCATTGAGAATTTAGGAATCTGGTATGAAAATTTAAGTTTTTCGGAAAAATTTTCATGGCCCACTATGTGGAACACTTGTAGGTATTTTCACTTGCAGCCATCGGAAAATTTTTCTATGTTTTCCCATCAAAATAAGCCAAAACTCCAACCGCAAACACATCATTGTGATGAAAAAAATTACCGGGCTAGCTTGTTTTTTCTACTGCCACTTGCCAGCCATATAAGCTGTGTCCTGTCTCTCTTACTCATATGTTACACATTCAGTGGGTCTTTTATTTTTGATTAAATGAAGTACAAGTAGCCTGTGAACAAGTGATCAGAGGTGTAAAAGTATGCCGCTTGCCTCATTTTCAGTCACAGTGTACATAAAGTCCGGATTCAGATTTGCTCTCCAGATAACATTACTTTATTGGGGATATTATAATAAGTTTTTCTGTTTCTTATGTCGAAGAAGATCAATTAAGATTGGTCCTAAAATCAGATGTGGTGTTACTGTCAGTCCTCATTGCTCATAAGATCGCTTTCTGCCTCTCTTATATTTTTATAGCATCAATCCACTTCTGACGGAGAATCACAGCTGTATGAAATGCTAACTCTGGTCATTTCAAAGGATTACACACTACTACACTAATCAATCTTCCCTCAAAACTATGCAAACAAATACACATGTATACGTCAACTGCCAGTGCCTTGACTGGAGTGTATACAAAATATTCTTTATGATGCTGAAGTTGCCATCTCAACTAATTTACAACACAAACAAACAACCATAGTCATAATTAGCATACCAGAAAATTGTATCAAACATCCACAACAACCGACCACTCTGAAGCAAATGGTCCCTTATTTCAAGTATGGTGAGAATTCAGAAATATCCGTCAACTTAAAATGTCACCTTAGTGAGTGTTTGTTCTGTAAAATCTGGAGTCAGTCTGGATAGGTATGTGAGTTTTCCATTCAAAGATTCACTTGATACTCAGCGACTTATCAAAAACGAAATGCATTCATTTATACGCTTTCAAAACCTGCTGTGTATGGTTGAATGGTTTTGCGAATTCAAAAACTAGAGGACACCACTAGAGAGGGAATTTAGAACTCTAAATGCCATATCTAGACGCCGAATCTTATGTCAGAACCGTATGTAAATTGCTTCTGCAAATGGCGGAACTTAGAGGCCGACTTTTAACCTCCAGTCAGTTTTTCCAGAAGCTATGTGTACACCATGTACTGAACAAATAACATTAACTCACTTGATGGCTAACATAAGAGTAAAAGAGACAGAATACAACTTATGGTTGGGAGAAACGTGGAAAAAACAAGCTAGCCCACTAATTTTTTGTCATCACAATGATGTGTTTGCGGTTGGGGTTTTGGCTTATTTTGATTGGAAAACATAAAAAAATTTTCCAATGGCTGCAAGTGAAAATACCTACAAGTGTTTCACATTGTGTGACATGAAAAAGTTACGCAAAAATGGCTATAAGCGCTCTAAAACATAAATTGTCATGCTCAATACCTATATTCTCAATTATAAGTTATATAATACGGGCACTAGCCATGCACAACCAGATTGCGTCGCGTCATGGATTTCGCAATAATTAAGTAGGACGTTTTGAGCACTGCATTGTCCACTCTAGAGTATATAATAACTCTATGAGTACAACCCTCAGTATAACAGCTCTGCTAGGTTGGCTTTGCCACTAGTACGACCCTCAGTATAAAAGCTCTGCTAGGTTGGCTTTGCCACCAGTACGGCACTCAGTATAACCGCTCTGCTAGGTTGGCTTTGCCACCAGTACAACCCTCAATACAACAGCTCTGCTAGGTTGGCTTTGCCACCAGTACGACCCTCAGTATAACAGCTCTGCTAGGTTGGCTTGGCCACCAGCACGACCCTCTCTAGGTTGACGCCCTGACAGTTGCTAGTCTGCAGGAGTTGTCTATCCAGGAGTTATCCTCTCTCGGCTCATTTATGGCGAGTTTGTTTCCCTAGATGTTGTTAGCCTGAAAACCAAACCCTAGCCAGGTAACAGCCAGGTGTTCCACCCTTTTGATATTTCCCGTACCACATTGGATAGCAACAAAAACTCTGAAAAGAGGACAGCAGATTTTTTTAAGTATGAGTTGTCTTCCGTTTTGCAACTTTCCACTTTTCTCATTTACTTTATTTTCAGTGTTGCCACTTTTTGCACTTTCACTTCAAGAATCCATCCTTATGGTCATTGACAATTGATACAGGAAAATTGCCATGATTGAACCCATCTTCAGTGTGTTCCTCCATCTGTTACAGTTTACTATGTATCTTTTGTGTGTTTCTCCTGTTATCATTGAGTTGATGTTTATATATGTTGTATAAGTATTTTTGGACATTAATTGCCTGATTGAAAGCTGATTCTTCTTCTCCAATGAGTAAGCAAGGACCTTACTTAACTAATAGCTTTGCCCTGCCAAAAGACCTGTTGCTTTTTCCTTGCAAGCTTACTATCGTGATGTTATCGTGTGTAATTTTTTATGAAAGTTGCCCTTCCTTTTTTTTGCAGAAACATCCAAAAGCTCAGCCATTTTATTTTTGCATGAATGCTGGTATAATATTTCTATATTCACACACAGTGGATGGTGATGGGACCAATGAAGGGAGTTCATTGATGGGACTATCAATCAAGTGGTGTTTATGAAAACTCGAGCTTATAGCAAAGGCGCTGCGTCTCTGATAGCCTCAGGACCAAGAGGGTGTATACACTTCAGGAATGTGTTCCAAGATGGACATCTGCTAGCCAAGTTCAAAGGAGTAAGTGCTGTCACTTTTATTTCGTTAAACTTGATGGAATCTATATTGGTATTGTTGTCATATTTGAGAGCTACAAATCATGTGGGTCTAGACCTCCGATCGAGTGTCTCTTTTTAATGTCTATTTCTGCGGTGTTTCTCTGAATCTGTCCATTAACAAAATCTAAGGGGTGAGACTGCATTGACTGCGTTGAGTTGCTCTCGATGGCATTCCACTCTGCGCACCCTTGGGGTACCAGCAAACCCAGTAGTCATTGACCGGCAGGGAAATTCAAACCTAACACCTGCAACACTCGCATGTTGAAGGGCAGGCACTCTAACTTCACCATCTCCTAACCAATCTCAATGAAAAGAGAATGACGGCAAATCTCAATCAAAGTAAAGGTACCTAAACTTAAATTATGTTTGTTGTAGAGTAAGCACTCTAATGTAATGATCACTACGCTAGTACTGGACGGTGGAGATCAGGTATTATATAGTGGAGATAACTTTGGATTTATACACTGCTGGAATGTATCAGACTATGGACTCAATCAAAAAGAAACTAAACCACCAGAGTGTAAGTGTCAACCTGATTGGCTGTAGAATGTGTATCATATGATGTAAAATCATATTGAAATATTCCTAGGAGCTTCAATGCTAGGGTGCTTTAAGTAGTACAAAGTTGCATTCCAATTGCGCCCATACTACCGCAGGAAACACAGCCAAACATCCTCAGACTTCCAACCTTGGACTGCAAAATGACCGTCCTCTAGTATTGAAAGCTTTGCCCATCGAACTATCTTTGTCAACTTTGTTATACCCTTATGTAATGAGATATGGGCATGACAATCCAGGAACACAATAACTGGGCTTCTTCCAGCCTTTTGATCAAAGACAATTTTGTCTCAGCAATTGCTGTCTTATTAATATTTATAAAGTGGTGTGATCGACTGCACCCCGTCCTCAGTTACGCACAAACTCTTATTTAGTTTTCAGTGATTACAACATGGCGAGCCCATGTGGAGGTAATGAACTAACTAGATTTTACAGATGAACACAAGCTGCTGATCACAGCCTCTAATGACTGCTCCGTCAGACTGTGGAACAAAGATGGTGACTATATCGGTATGTTGGAATGTTAATTATGTCTCATCAACATCTCTAGGTGTTAGATCGATCAATTTTCTTTTAAAGATTCTGTAATGTCTTTGCTCAAGAAGACTGTGTCAGGGGCAGAAAAATCTATCAGCGAGCTAGTTTTCTAAAAAATTAACTTAATGTAGCGGAAAAGGTAGATTGAGCTGTGCAGTAAATCTCAATAACTACCAAGTTGTGTTAATTGTGATGAGATAGTGATTGTCTGACATTTCCTATGATTTTTCCTCGGACTTTCCCGATTCGAATAGTGAACATGTGCTTCACAAATTGAGCGATATCTTACTTTAATGATTTGTTTGGCTAGACAGATTAGTATATCTAAGTGTTATTTATACAGACATGACATCCTGCAGATATGTTTTAGTGTAAGTGTAATTCATTCCTGGTCAGTTTGTTCATCAAACTGTTTAATAATATTGTTTTATATAGTAGTTTTTAAAGACTTACCCAAAGACCAAAGCATGTTATAGTCAGGCAGTTCCTTATGATAAAGTTGTGTCAGATTTGCAGGGTAAAAAAATTCGGTGCTCTATATGAAATATTGATAGTGAAAAGAGTGCCTGTCATAAGGGAAGGTAAATCTCCTTCTCTACATTATGATGTTCCAGTCTCCCGGATATGCAATAGACAGTTTTCTGAGCTCTTATTTATGCCTCGATTCGGAGTTGTCCTCTCTCCAGTTTGGTACTTTTAACCCACACCGCATAGGAAAAACCTGCTGAAAGAGGGTTATCTTGAAAACCGCTTATGATAGGATAAAAATGATTTTTGATTCAGAGTCTGCACCATTGAAAACCCTCTAAGACATGGTTTCCAAATCATTGGAGGCTTAAATGTTGATAAATCGTAATTTTAGTGACGAAACTCATGAAAATTTCTGCCAAATTGTCCGCAAAACAGGCAGAAAATGCTATAATTGACTATCCAATTACTAAAATTATTTCCCAAACTAAGTCCATATGAGTTTTCAATGTTGCAGATTCTGAATCAAAAATAATTTTTATCCTATTATAAGTGGTTTTCAAGATAACCCTCTTTTCAGCACGTTTTTCCTATGCGGCGTGGGTTAAAAGTACCCAACTGGAGAGAGGACAACTCCGAATTGAGGCCTTAATCAGAGCTCAGAAAACTGTCTATACAAGGAAATTTAATAAGCACATATTATTTAATGAGAAAAATTTAATAAGTAAACTAATAAGCACTTCCGGGAGACTGTGACATCATAATGCAGAGAATGAGAGTTATTTTCCCTTTGTACAGCCACTCTTTCCACAATCAATAATTCATGCCAAGTAGAGCATTGAATTTTGCCACCATTCAAATCTGACACAACTTTAATATAAGTAACTGCCTGACTATAACATGCTTTGGTCTTTGGGTAGTCTTTAAATTAATTTTCTCAGATATATTGTTTGATATTTCATTCATTTTGCTTAACCTCTGCTATTACTATATTTATAAGATATTGCAGATATAAGATTTATGTAACACAGAGATGATTTCAGATCTGTCCCCTTCATAGTACTTGTATCTTCATTGCAGATCTTTTATTTACAAAACCAGGTTTTTTTTGTTCCAAACAATAGTAGTTTACTTATCTCTAGTGCTAGGACCAGTATATTTTGGCAAAATTCACCATCATGCTCGAGTCTTCCAGGTGGTTTCGACAATATAATTCACCAAAAAATTTTCTCCATAAGCTCCAAAGGTACTCAGGTCACATATGAGGGAGGAGGGGGGAGGGTCTAAAGGCTCCGACATTGAAGGCTCTGTGACAGGGCCAAGAAAGCCAATAACAGGGGTCTGTGTCAGGCTGGATTTTTGTGACTTGTCTGTCCCAGTAACTTACATGTCAGATAGAAATGATAAGAGGAATGTTCTGATATTAGCCACCCCCACCCACCCTCGACTAGATCAAGTTTGATTTATTTGCCAGCATTTGGTGTTGCTCCCCCACTGGTCACGCCGCTGGCTGCATGCCGCTGTGACGTGACCAGGGGAGGAGGCGCGTCTTAATGCAGGCAAACAGATCAAACTTTATCTACCCCCCTTACCTAACCACCATTAATATTTGTTATATATTCTCTAATTATAATTGAGAGACAGGTCGACTTCAGCTTGTAACCCGAGACATACTGGTATCAGGTAAGATATCGCTATGTGTAGCCTGTACTTTACTCTCCCCTGTATCAGAGGTTTGTTAGGGTGCACCCTGCCCCCCACCCTGATAAGGGTGATAGTTGAGTTCAGGATTACACCATTAATATTGTTATATATTCTCGGCGTATTGTAGGTACATTTGGACAGCCAGAGCCGTGGGATATATACAATGTTAGCACCTGGCAGCACCCTATGGCTCCGTTTGATGTGCTGGTTGACCCGATGTCTATGCCTCAACATCCGGTGATAGAGGGGAAGATAAACACACATCAAGTCGTACACGAGGACTCAGCTGCTAACTCTGACGGGGAAGAGGTATACATCATATATATCATATACATCATATACATCATATACATTGTATGCATCATGTACATCATGTACATCATATATATCATATACATCATATGCATCATATACACCGTATACATCATATACATCATATACATCGTATACATCGTATACACCGTATACACCATATACATCATATACATCGTATACATCATCTACAGCATGTACATCATGTACATGCATATACATCATATACATCGTTATGTATATGTTATTGTATGATCACATGACGCTTGTTAGTATGCGTAACTCTGACATATTTAAGTATGAAATGATTATCTATCAGAGATACACATAATAGAGGGGATTTATATTTTATTTTCCCTCTCCTGAGCATGTCTATAGGACTTTTAACTGCCAATAGCTACAATGCTACCAAACTAATCAGGGTCATCATCAGAGTGGCTTATATCGCAAAAGAGAGACGCAACAACCACAAGTTTCGGTTTCTAAAAATACTGATATGTTGTCATAGAGATTAGTTTCGTTATCACTTCTTTTCATTTTATTCTAATTGTAGGAGATACAGAGAGAGATCCAGGCCAGACTGAACCACGCCCGACAGACTTTCCATGTAGATGACGCTACGATAACCAAACAACTCAGAGACAGAACGTTTACAGCGCCACCTAAAGTGGGCAAAAGGTTAGTAATGTTCCTCAGTAGCTTTACATTCCGGTCTTATAGCTATGCGAACAAAATCACTAGTAGTTCGCTAACAATATATTACATTAAAACAAGAATCTCATTTTTTGTTTCGAGTCGACTCCCTTTCTAAACAAGGCGCACCAGCTGTATTTAAGACTGCATGTTTAATGAAGCCAAATAATGTTGAAGGAAGGCAATATTTAAAAAGATTTATTGAATGTTAAATATAGAGACAGATCGTCTTCAGCTTATAACCCGAGACACGCCGGTATCGGGTAAGATATCGCTATGGGTAGCCTGTACTTTACTCTCCCCTGTATCAGAGGATTGGTGGGGGCGCACCTTGCTCCCCCTCCCTGGTCACGGTGATAGTTGAGTACGGGATTACACACTGTATAATTATGTAGAATTATCATTTCTCTGTCTTATTACCTAATCACATAGTTTTTACACTAAAAAGCAGTTTTCTTATCTACCCATTATTACCATATATTTCGTACTGACTCATGGAAAGACATGTGACAGCATGGAAAGACATGCTGACAAGCTGGAAAGACAGCTAAAAACACATTACAAGGGGTCCCAGCAATGGGCCATGTAAGGCCAATAACCCTAACACGTACGCTGTGTTTCATAGGGTGGCAATGGTGGATTGGAATGTACTGTGGGATGAGAGAACACAACTCCGAGTAGTGAATAGCGGGCTATCTAATTAGCGCCATCGACTCATTCTTTTTTGGGGATGGTGAGATGGCGCAATCGGTTAGCGCGCTTGCTATTCACTGCCAGGCGATTAGTGCCGCAGGAGTTGTGGGTTCGAGTCCCACTGGGGGAGCTTTCATTGTTGATTGTTCCAGCCCCCAGCACCCTCGGGTGTATACCTCTCCTTAGGAGCAGCCAGGTAGAATGATGATGCTGATTTAATATGTTGAAACAGATAATTGTGATATTACCAAAAAATAGTTACCAAGTCAAAATTTGTGAGTCACAAGTTTAGGAGTCCAAGACAAAACTCAGGAATAAAATGGCGTCTAAACCTATAATTTACAGTTTAGGAAGATTCTGACACTTATGTGTTTAGTTGCTGCTGCAGTAAGGTTCTTTTTTTACACAAGGCATTAGGTAGCTTGTCGTTTTCATAAGTTAACTTTAGGGTCATCATTAACTTCATTTCAGGTGACGAGTCACAGTCCAAGTCACAGTCCAAGTCAGGTTCAAGTCAGGCCTAAGTCAGGCTTAAGTCAGGCCTAAGTCAGGCTTAAGTCAGGCTTAAGTCATGGTCATGTCCTCAGTCACTACTCACTCTGCTGCCAATCCACAAGACCCATGTCTTCACAATTCACCAACAAGTGACGTAATTAAGCTAAAGTCTTAATTTTGACAAAAATTTAGATTGCACATTGTATCATAGCAGGTTCCAGTTAATATTGTGATCACAATAGAAATTTAAAGCTCCATAACCCCGAATGTCTATTGATAACTGTTTGAGTTCGCGCCTGGCTCAAATATAATAATTTTACTGATATTTATGTCAATGTTGCAGACCTAGCATCAAGTCATTCTGAATGTTAAAGGCTTCCATTAGTTACAGCTTCTATCCTTTATAATTAACACATTTGATCACCTTGAGCCAAAGCGAAGCTCTCTTTTGTTTTTGTTATACATCGGCGCAACAGGCTTCCTGCCTTTAAAAGTCGTTCCTGAGAAAGCGCAGCAGCATCGGCAGCGGCTTTTGAGATGACACTCATATTTGTGTACGAAATAGTCTCATTATTCAGAAAAAACAGTGGAGTGAATTCAAGCGGTACTGTTCCTCTCTCCCGCGGAGTATGATTGTGATCCTGTCTTATCAAAGTCTATTCTTATTTCAGACTACGTCAGGAAAAGCTGAATGGTAAACCGGGGAGGTCCGAGTGAGTATCAGATGTTACGATGTTACGATCTCAGTACTTGTCCACAGCCTGACCCTCCACGGCTCAAAATTAACAAAAACAATCCCTTCGATTTCTACGCTGCTGAAGATGTGGGAGCATAACTCCTAAATATGAGGCCTTCGTGAGCATATTCTCATATCCTGGATTGCTAGGTGTTTATTTATGCTTGAATGTTTTTGCCATCTGGGAGGCCACAAGTAAGTCAGTGTAGGGATTCTCTTGTATTAATGGTGGACGATCTCAAACTTTTTTCCTTTTACTATCATGGTGTACTATCAAACTGTCAGCTTGCAGGTTCTTTCTTGTTTTATTTTTTCAAATCATAGAGGTTTCCATCAAGAAGCTTTTGCCTGTAAATGACATGTAGCTTCGAAGGCAACGATACTTTCCAGACTATTTATTTTGTTGTATGCTGTGTAAATTATTTGTGCTTCAGATTTTTTCCGACGATATTTTGTTATTTATAGAATTTGATGAATCTTTAACTTCAAAGCCGTCCGATAAATTGATTAATCCGACCAATCAGATCAAATTTTACTTTTTTTTACCACAGCGGCTGCCCTTTTTCAAAGTGCCAGTCTAATATGCCTCAATGGCAGTTCTTTCTCAAAACTAAATTATATATACTCTGATAATAAAGATTGTCTAAGTACCTGACGTGACGTTTTGGTGCCTATTGTTTTTGTCAAATTGAAATCTGACTAGTTGTTCTGAAAGCTTGCAAAGTGACAATTGACATACAAATAGTAATAATGATAATAAAAAGAAATTATATTTAGAATCATCATATTATTATTGTTGAACTCCGAATCGCGCACTGACCGGATAATAGAAGCTAGGAGGTCTGGGATATTGTTGTAGTTGATATGAGGAGTTTAGAGACGTTGACAGTTGACTCTGTTTTATCATCTGTCGGCTATATCTCTTGATGTTATTGCATGGTTAGCTAATTTGTTCTTGTCCTTATGGTCTAATGTTTACTTTATGTAGCCTAGTAATTTGTGAGCAGAGGCGTCCTGAAGTCCTGCAAACCGGGGAATGTTCTCTAGTTAAAAAGATTTATAAAAAAGAAAATCAAACAATAAAAACAACTGGTAAAATTTTTCTTCTTATAAATATATTGGTCAATGTCGTCTATTTTCTTACTAAATTTACATTAATTTGCCTACTACTGACTAGAGAACAGAACTAGAGAACAGAACATCAGTCTGCTGGTAGAGAACATAATTGAATGTGAAAATGGGAAAACAGACTCTGTCCTCCTTTCCATCCTGTGTGTCCTATATTACTAGATAATGACCCAGAGAGTTATGTAACATCTCTGTGACCCGAATCTACCCACAGCACAGCTGGGTCAGCTTTCTGGAAGAACAATCTGATGCTTTTATTTACGTCAAGGACAAAGTTACCCCCTAACACACATGACAGGGTGGGCTAGCCTAAATAATTGAATTTAATATTGTGCAAAAAGTCGAAGGTGCAAACGCAGGCGTGCTTTAGAATTCAGCTAGTTTTGTTTTATTAATGGAGGGGTATACACCCGAGGGTGCTGGGGGCTGGAACAATCAACAATGAAAGCTCCCCCAGTGGGACTCGAACCCACAACTCCTGCGGCACTAATCGCCTGGCAGTGAATAGTAAGCGCGCTAACCTATTGCGCCATCTCACCATCCCCAAAAAAGAATGGGTCGATGGCGCTAATTAGATAGCCCGCTATTCACTACTCGGAGTTGTGTTCTCTCATCCCACAGCACATTCCAATCCACCATTGCCACGCTATGGCACACAGCGTACGTGTTAGGGTTATTGGCCTTACATGGCCCATTGCTGGGACCCCTTGTAGTAGGTTTAGCTGTCTTCCCAGCTTGTCAGCATGTCTTTTCCATGCTGTCACATGTCTTTCCATGAGTCAGTCAGTAGACACATAGATAAACACTTAATACATTTACTCCTTGGATTCTGGTGTCCCTCCAACATGTCAATAACACCAAGTGATATCTGGTGTATCGAAAGATTTGAGATCCACCCTTGGTGCTGTTAGGGAGAACACTGTACATAACATTCTGTACGCAAGGATTGGCTCTACTGTAAAACTCCTATAAAGTCCATAGTCACACATGCGTAACTGTCTTGGTTATTTGGTTATTTACCTATACATCATTGTATATACTGGTGAGGTAATAACTCTGATATTTGGTTAATACAGTACCAAGCTTTCAGCTGCCAAACCATTCAGAATGGTGAAAACTCACATGATAACCAGCTCATACTACTGGTAAATACCAACAATAGGCTCATGCTGTAATAGCCAAATAATATGCTTATAAATGAGCCATTTCTCTTAAATTACTTGGCTTTTCAAATCAGTATTTCTTATTTTGTTGAAAAGTTGGGAATTATCCCAAAAACAAGGAATGTCCTCCTTTCCATCCTGCATGTCCTATGTTACTAAATAATGACCCATAGAGTTATGTAACATTTATATGACCCGAATCTACCCTCAGACCAACTGGGTCAGCTTTCTGGCACAACAATATGATGCTTTTATTTACGTCAAGGACATAGTTACCCCCTAACACACATGACAGGGTGGGCTAGTCTAATTAATTGAATTAAATATGTGTAAAAAGTCGAAGGTATTTAAGCAAATACAGGCATGCTTTAGAATTCAGCTATTTTTGTTTTATTAATATCATGTAGATGAACTGTTCATATATTTACTCCTTGTATTCTGGTGACCCTCCAACCTGTCAATAAGACCAAGTAATATTTAGTGTATCGAAAGATTTGAGATCCACCCTTGGTGCTGTTGGGGAGAACACTGTACATACATTCTCTATGCAAGGATTGGCTCTACTGTAAAACTCTTATAAAGTTCATAGTGTCACATGCGTATCTGTCTTGGTTAATTCGATATTTATGTATACATCATTGTTTATACTGGTGAGGTAATAATTCTGATATTTGGTTAATACTGTACTAAGCTTTCAGCTGTCAAACCATTCAGAATGGTGAAAACTTACATGATAGCCAGCTCATACTACTGGTAAATACCAACAATAGGCTCATACTGTAATAGCCAGATAATATGCTTATAAATGAGCTGTTTATTCTACATTACTTGGCTTTTTCAACTCAGATTTTCTCAAATTAGTTGAGTTTTTCTGGAATATTAGGAATTATCCCGAAAACAAGCTATGTCCTCCTTTTCATCCTGTATGTCCTATATAACTAGATAATGACCCATAGAGTTATGTAATGTATCTGTGACCCCAATCTACCCACAGACCAACTGGGTCAGCTTTCTGGCTCAAACATATAATGCTATTACTTATAGCAAAAATAGTTACCTCCTAACACACATGGCAGGGTGGGCTAGCCTAAATAATTGAATTAACTATGTGTAAAAAGTCGAAGGTATTAGAGCGAACCCAGGCATGCTTTAGAATTCAGCTATTTTGTTTTATTAATATCATGTAGATGAACGGCTCATACATTTACTTCTTGTATTCTGGTGTCCCTCCTACATGTCAATAACATCCTGTAATATCTGGTGTATCGAAAGATTTGAGTTCCACCCTTGGTGCTGTTGGGGAGAACACTGTACATAACATTATGTATGCAAGGATTGGCTCTACTGTAAAACTCCTATAAAGTTCATAGTTTCACATGCGTGACTGTCTTGGATATTTGGTTATTTACCTACTCATCATTATATATACAGGCGACAGAATGATTTTGATATTTGATTAATACAGTACTAAGCTTTCAGCTGCCAAACCATTAAGAATGGTGAAAACTCACATGATTACCAGCTCATGCTACTGGTAAATACCAACAATAAGCTCATACTGTAATAGCCAGATAGTATGCTTATAAATGTACCATTTTTTCTACATTACTTGGCTTTTGCAACTCAGATATCCTCAAATTAGTTGAGTTTTGCAGGAAAATTAGGAATTATCCCAAAAACAGACTCTGTCCTCCTTTTCATCCCGTATGTCCTATATACCTAGATAATGGCACAAAGAGTTATGTAACATCTTTGTGACCCGAATCAAGTATAACTTGGTCAACATTCTGGTGCAGCAATGTTAATAATTATCCCCTAGCACATATGACAGGGTGGGGGCAGGTAAAAACAATTATTTTTCTCAAAATTGGTGAGCAGCAAATTATTTTTCAAGCTGCAATTTAATGTGCTGCAATAACTTTTTGGAAATGCCACTAATTTCAAGATTGCGTATCGATGATTTTGTTGACACCATACTGGGGAACTGTGAACCATTAGCTATATCGTAGCAGCTCAAATAGCATAGAGAAAGGGGTATTGATTAATGTCTATCTACCTGAATTTGGGAATCCAGCCAGGATGGAACTCATTTTCAGAGGAAGAAAAAATTAACTAAACTATCCTAAAAAGTATTCTACACATTTTTTGGTCCACTTTCCCAATGAGAACAATCCTTAACATTTCAAACATTGCTATTCATCTCATTTGACTCCTCCGTACCAACTTGTTTTCCTGTATCAAGGCTATAAGGTGAAAAGTACTTCACATATTTATTAAGGATTTGATATAAGGGTGATATAAGTATGCTATGAGCGGACAAGTAACACAAATCTTTTTGAAAGTATAAAAGTGAAATTTAGCGATTAGAACCTTTTATGATAATTGAAAGAACATCTAGTCAGTCATTTCGTCGCAATCATTTTACAACCGCTGTTGATAAAGTTAAGTAAAGGAATGTGAGAAAGGAGATACTCTAAGACAACATAATAAGTACTCTAAAAGCATCACATTGAATGTTAAATTGACGTAAATCATGAATAAATGGTAATAACACAACTGGTCACAACTTAGTAGAATGTTTAGAATTTTAATTCGGTGTGGCTGTTAGAGTTACATAATTTGTTCAGATGGAGATGTGTTCATATCATTGGAGAACTATAGCGGTATAAGACACATGAAAATGACCTGAATTCCATCTTACATGAAGTTGTCTATCTTATATGTGTGACAAGACAACTCCTACAAGTTGTTATACCTTTCGTAACCAGTAGGTTTTAGGTAATCATCAGTTCCACTCATTTAAATAAGCTCACTTTATGAGTAAGCGTGTCTGCAGATTTACAAGACTTTCCTGGCCAGTAAGTGGTGAGTAGGCGAGCAGGTGAATAAGAGAGAAAGCTTCCTTGTGGCTGATTACAGATATTATGTTACTCTCAGACACATATGCATCTTGGGATCGAGATTTCTCAAACTGCAGACAAACTTCTTCTTCAAATAAAAGAATAAGACACAAAAATCAGTCTGATGTAACATGATAAATTTTATATGACATTAGTTATGAATACCACCTTGACCTCATCGTTCCGTCAAACTAAAAATTCATCAGATACAACTACTGAGTATATGTTCTAGCATCTGAACAGTTGTGATGTTAATACCAACTTCGCACTGACATTGTATCTCAATGTCCTCAATCTTCTTCCAAAGAGATTGACTGCGGTCAGATCTTCGAAGCAAAATTGGGTCTGACTTTTGATCAATACAATTTGCGGTCAGCCTTATTTGTTTGTAGTTACCGATAGACCTGACAATGGCAGGTCAATATTTTACTATCTCTTCCCTGCCACGATTTGATAGATGACGTGTTTAACTGCGTAATTATTGAAGCAAGCAATCAACAACCAATCAGCATAGAGGATCGTCCAGATCACTCTGGCAAAAGACCAACAAGTTCGATGTCCACTTAACACGAGTAATCACTCATGCAGATCCCCCGATTAACCACTCGTGACCCCAAATCGATGTAAAAATCGGCTAATGTAGCCATGGCTTTATTTGTTTGTAGTTACTGATAGACCTGACAATGGTATGTCAATATTTTACTATCTCTTCCCTGCCAAGATATGACCCTATGAATATCATAGTTTATACTTAAGTCTTCAAGGTTGAACAAGAATTACTTACAGGAATAACTTTTTGCTTTTATCTATTCTAGATTCGCAAGTTTCAATTATCAGTATCTTTAACTACAAGGAGTTTTGAAGTGATATGATAGATTTATACCGGCTTACCAGAATATTTAGATTTTCTTCTCAGAAACAGCTGATAACTCCTGATCTATGGCTCATATTCAATATATGGTCTGCTTATGTCCACATCATAACTCAGCTATATTCTATAACACACAAACAGTTAATGGTAGAAGCCATAATATGTAACTTTATGGTGACCTTGTGTTTAATCAGCCTAACATGATAGGGCTACCCAACATACAGGAAACAAGCTTTTGCAAAACTAGTGGTCTGTTGTCTGTAAGTATGGAGAACTGAAAACTGACTACTAACAGTGGAAGATTAGCTGCCAAGCAAGGACAGACAGGTTGACATATAGTTTAAGTGCTTAAACTCGGCCCGTTTGATGGAAGCTTCAGTTTATGCAATCAGTTATCCCCACAGCTATCAGCAGACTGTCAGCATCCAATCAGTTAGGCCTGCGCAATTATGTTATATTATATAACTTGTAAATAGAATCCTAACTTTCTTTTCCCTTATACTCTTGTTCTACACTGTGCAGTGCTGGCAGTGCTAACAGTGCTAGCAGTGATGGCAGTGCTAACAGTGCTGGCAGTGCTAACAGTGCTAGCAGTGCTGGCAGAGCTAACAGTGCTGGCAGTGCTAGCTGTGCTGGCAGTGCTAACAGTGCTGGCAGTGCTAGCTGTGTTGGCAGTGCTAACAGTGCTAGCAGTGCTAACAATGCTGCAGTAAACACAGATGACTCACGGTTCACATCAACTTAAAGGTTAAAGGTAAGCAGCTTCATGGCTGTTCCATTGATTTTATAACTTTTAAGCTTGAGTGAAGCCCTTACCTTTTGAGATACACACACATGACTCACCTGTCTTCTCTTGAGGTCATTAGAGTCCCTCGTGTTCGGCATTCTGAGGAGGTTAGATTGTATATACAAGTAGGCAGACCACCCACTGAGAAATGATTGTATGATATATACAGCTTCTCCAGCTGACTCAGCCCGGATAGTCTGTCAAATGAGTATAAAATGTTGTAATATGCAATCAAGGTGTACAAGATTCCTAATTATTTGTCAACTCAACATAAAACCTAGTCTGAGCCCCCCAGACTTCCCCCTCCCCCGCTTGACGGCCCCCCAGCGGTGCAAATTAATAGATAAGCAGATATCATAAAATGTTTCCTAGTTCCTCTTTTCTATTTAATTCTATTGACTGTTTTTTTACGGCCCGGACTGGGATGAAGCTGTGCTGAACGCTTGACTTGACGGTGCATTTTAACTTTGATTGGAGTATTTAGCACTGGGGGATGACCTTTTAGCGGAGGTGAGGAGCAGACTGGCGTAGCGGACCCTTATTTATCACAACAGACCTTATATATTCACTCCAGTACATCACACTGCTGATTTTAGGAGGAACATAAATACATACATACATGATTATCATTTAATTATGTCAATATTGTAAGGAAAAGAGTCGAATAGCTGACTGAGTACATTAATTGTTATTTCATAAATATTGATATTGATAGTTGACTAACTTGGGATGCTTCAAGTCTGCCTGATAGTGTCTACGACTGCAGCTAGCATATTCCAGCACTGGTTTAATGAGCTGCTTATGTGCTCTGGCTCAGCTTGACTGGGGAGGGATGGTGCATGGATAAAGCCTCGAGGACTTGATGCCCTGGCAGTAGTGAAGTCAATGTGAGCATTCCAGCACAGGTCTGATTGGATCGTCACTCCCGGATATCTAATGAGGTCTGTGTGGGATCTGCTCATTGTGGATAGTATACTTTCTCTGTTCTGCCGGCTTTTTTTCCCGACTGAAGCGTATCACTTCCCACTTGAAAGGATCGAAATGCATGTCCCAACCAGCTTACTATTCTCTAGCGAGTTAAGGTCTTGTTGCAGCTGCCTCTGCCTTGATAGTTTTTAGAAATTAGTATGTATGTATCTTTTCCTCCTAGAGTTCAGCGTCCAACAACTCCGTGTAGTCCTACAGATAAAAATGTACAATATAATTCTTGTATATTACCATTTATGGTATCATAAGCAGGCCTACTACTGTTAATTAGAAAATAATGTAGTAGCTGTATCCTAGTATTGGTATTGCAAAACACATTCACACACTGTTAGCCAAATGAGACACTCATTTTAATTAAAATTTCCTTAGTGTTCATGTCAGTAGTATCATTGGTAAGGCTAACAGAGCACTAGGGTTTCTCAAGCGACGTCTTAGATGGGGTCCTGTCAGATCAAAATCACTCGCCTTCAAGACTATTGTTAAGCCTACACTGGAATATGCTGTACAAGTGTGGCCCCACAGCAGGTAGCACTCCAGAAAAAACATTGAGAGGGTTCAACGGGATGCAGTAAAGTGGATTTACTTCCTTTATAAGAGAGATAGTGTAACAGAGTGTATGTGTGATAATTGTAAACCGACTTAGCTAATTAGACGTGATGGGCTTGATACTCAGTTTTTGCGTAAAGCTGAAGCTAAGTCTTCAAGGTGAACTTATCAGACTACACTACATTCGAAGTACACATGATTATAACACCTGTGGTAAGTCAGTTATCAATCACTTTTTACTTACTTATTATCCTTTCAGGTCATGTGAATTACAGTTTTCATCATATGACTCAGATTCCCACATATTTCCCACAAACTACAGACAACTCCTGATCTGAGGATCTCAATCCATCTATGGTCTGATTCCTGTTCACATCACACAATGACTAAAAATTATAGCAGGTGAGCAATAAGATAAGGTTGAGGTGACGGCAACTTAGGTTGAATGGTCATGATAAGACTTCTCAATTCACAAAATGCAGCTGGTAAAATAATTTATTTCTATAACTTCTGGTAGAAGTGGAGCGGGGGGGGGGAGGGGGGCTCACTCACCTGCGGATGACGAGTTAAAATTGTATGATTTGGATTCTCTCTTTGTCTTACATGGCAGATAACTCCTGATCTCAATCTATCTATCTGTGCTCTGCTCACATCATTCATCAGCTAGAGATTGGAGAAAATGATCAACAAATTAGAATAGAGGTCATGATATTTGACCTTGTGGCGTCTTTGGTTGGATCATCACGTTGGGACTTTCCAAGTTTACAAAAAGATTATTTATCTTTGCGGAGTGGGGCTTCCCTGTCTATTAGAGACAAACTGGACGTGTGAGATGATCGACAGAACATGATAGAATATAAGACAGAGAATTTTTGTAGTTTTTGCAGTATATACGTTTAAAAATGTCTGTTTCTATTTTATGAGTTGCTCATTTATATATCCTAACACTGTGTTGCGTTTTTATTTTGACAGACTTGATTCCTTTATGTTGATGTATCATATAAGCTATTGGTATATCATGTTTGTGCTCATCTAGGGAGCTTGGAGAATGGTTGTTATTGCTGCTCAGGAATGTTTAATGTATGAAGTGTAGAAGTTGAGTAATTGGAAATGATATACCAGCTTGACTGACGGGGACTGAAGGGACTGAAACTGATTCTCTTTACTAACTGTTTTACCAATGAACTCCCTCTCCCCCATATATTATAACTCACCATTTTATAATACTGCCAAACGCATCTATTTGATCAGTTCTGAGATACAAGACCTGGACCTTTGCCTGTTGGACAAAAACTAACAACCCTACATGGTACTTAGCCTGAAATTGGACCGAAAAGAGAGAAACTGGGCAACTGTTGAGTTTTCAGCCTCATCCGCTGGAATTGAGAACAAATTTGTGTCTTTGGCTTCTGGATTATTCAGCATTCACAAAGTCATGACCTCCCATAATATACCAACAGAATTTAATGCCTTATTATACTCACCACAGCATTCACCACATCTCTAATACTCATAAGTGTGACATTCTATACTTCCTCTACATACCTGGTACACCTTCGGGATGCAACCATCTGATAATCTGATAATCTCAGAGACAGCTGTATCTGGTGATCTGATTCTTGTCAAGGTAAACCAAGAAGTAACTCCTTGGGTAAACAACACCGTCATCCAGGTTGTTCCTATAATATACAACTGTAAAAGTGAACCACATATAAAAAACCTAGTCTGATATAAGACAAGATATTAAATCCCTTCCCCTCCTCTCCTCACCCCTCACCACTAGCCAGTGGGCAGGTGATCGCAGGCTGTCACCTAGACAGCCTGCGACTACCTGCCCAGACTACCTCACCGCGCTGTTACAGATATCTCAGGGATAAGAAATTACTTGGGAATTAATCTCTCTGAATGAATGGGACAATTACAATGTCAGCTGTGTGCTGTAGGAAAGTTCCCCTTGAAGTAGGAAAGCCCCCCTTGAGTTTTTGTTTTTTGTTGTCAACTAAAGAACAAAAACTCAAGGGGGGCAGTCAAACTTTGCCTAAATCCCAGGTTTTGGAGTAGACCTGTGCTCCCAGCAACAGATTAGGTATTTTGGCCTCATCACAGGTAAATTGAAAAATTATTTTGCAGAGGAATGCTTACAAAGGTCTGAGTAAGCAGTCATTGGAAAAACAAAATATAATGTTATAATAATGTATGTCAATTCAGAATGTGTGTCAAAAAAATTGATAGAATAATTTTAAAACTTACACACTCACTGAACCAATTGAGTAGTTCTTATACTATAGTGAACCTATCTATATAGGCTATCATTATCTAGACAATAGATCAAAATATGCTCAGAAGATAGAAGAAAGACTTTTAGATACCTCTGTACCAAGTGAAATGTAGTATGACTAGCAGCAAGGAGGACTGTCCTTGCTCAAAGCAAGGAGTACCCCTTGCTAGAAGAGTAGTAGATCTGTTTTGTCATATTTAATGTATGGAAATGATCTGAATGGACTAGCTGTTCTCAGGAAACAACATATAATTGGTTGAAACATTGTGTTTTTAACTATGATTGGCTCATATTGGAAGGTATGAAACACACAGGTATCAAAACTATGCCTTGACAATAAACATACAATTTTGAGTAGGGGCACACAACTTCTTTCAAAAATTTTGACCATGCATGAATTTTTTCTGGACAGTGGACTTAAATAAAAATACATACATACGCCATACACAGCAGCTTTGTTGAATCCAGGGAACAAGTCTTTGTAACATGGTGATGCTAATGGGTTTTTATTACCGCGGTCAATAATATAGTGAACATTTGTGGTATCTGGTAAAATATTTTGGAAAGAAAATAGAATTGTTTCTTGGTAGGCCCACTCTTTGAAAGCTGCCTCATTGGCTCTTATTCATAACCAAGTGGGAGACTTTAGTTAGGGTCAAGGGTCATGTCATAAGTTTTACACAGCCTCATTGTTATATCTGGATTTTGACATTTTAATTAAGGTTTCATTACCAGAGGAGTGTCCGGACCTTTATAAGTAGATTGTGTTAGTTAAAAATAATGAGCAATTAATTTCCCTGGTATGTTAATAATGTTTCCTTTTTATGCTGTGCATCACTAATGAGTATCATATGTAATGTAATGTTCCGCTAACTATTGTCAGTTGTGATATCAGGATCGAGAATAAAAGTAGCAATTCTATCAGCTCACGCTTTCCTTATTAACATCTCACACTATCCAACTCATAAGAGTTCTCCCAATATAACTCACCATCGAGACACAACACTGAATCATTACACACAACATAAATACAGGGCATTATCAGACACAAAGATGTTACTATAACACCAGCCAAAAGACATATTTTCAGTTACATCATCATCAAATTAACATTGGTTTATTCCGCATGATGATTGATTGGATGCTTCGGAAACTTAATCATTCCATATTTTGATTAAATAGACCACATATTTTCAAATTTACTGAGTGTTGGGAAATACCACAACACAAGTTGACCACTAGTAAATATGATTAGCGTTTCACTAGAGTTACGATATTTATTAATCATACATTTATCTGTACAGAATTCTGATGCCGAAAAGCTTCTGAATTGATATGAATATACATTATTATGTTAGGTCAGATAAAACGCTATGATAATATTTGCACTCTATGACACTTACTGGGTGAAATATAAAATATAAGTACGATCAGTCATCTACTGCAACTCAAATAAAATAATACAGCGTTCCCCAACACTCTTATACAATAAATAATACAGGGTTTCTGAGTATGAATGTAAAGGAAATCATTGATTAAAATCATATATCATTCAACCTCAAAGTAGTAGCAAACAAACTTAACAGTGTCTTTACATGAAGCTCTCTCATGGAGCTAGAGCAGCTGGAGCAGCTACTGGAGCAGCTACTGGAGCAGCTACTGGAGCAGCTACTGGAGCAGCCGCAATATCTGGAGCAGCCGGAGTAGCTGGAGCAGCTGGAGTAGCTGGAGCAACTGGAGCAACTGGAGTAGCAGGCACTCTTCTCCTCTTAAGAACATTCCATCTGATATAAGTGTTAGTTCCAGACTGGGGATTATTTATGTCATCGTCTGCTATACGATCTGTAATATGACAATAACAGTGGCTAACTATGGTATGTTATTTTGGCCCCATTTAATTAAAAAAAGAATGAGTAAATGCTTGATAACAAATGTAAATATTACTTTATCACTGCACTTTAAGTATGACAGATCCAAGATCTCTGGAACAATCTATTAAATAAATCACAAAGAAAAACATGCGGTTAAGAGCACTCTGCAGCACAGACAGAGAGCCAAATATTCTGTATTAAAACCAGAAAACCTGATTGTATATCATTTACAATAGGGTAAAGTATATCAAAGCTCTGTAAGATATGTGTTGAGCTGGGGACTATCATCGTCATTGTTTGTTATAGAGCTCATGAAGTAGATAATCGATTTCAGACCTATAAATTAACAAATACAATGGTTGTGCCATAAAAAACTCAGTCAACGACAACCAGAGAATTTGGTGTAATGAAACCTCAAAAAGTCACAAGTGTGCGTGTAGAGTCATTTGTTGAGGGGGCAGGCTTGATGCAAAAAATTTGTCTTAGATCTTTAAAATGTTCTACTCGAGATAATAGGCCACGAAAATTTTGAATAAATATCCTTAGATTACCTAACATAAGGTCTGATATCTAACCACAGCAAGCAGCTATTCATCTGAACCCTGACTATCATCTGTACCTAAAAACTTCAATGATAAGACAGCAGTACTCTACTCACCTGGTAACCATTCTAGAGTAGTATCAGTATTACCATCAGGATATCTGGGATCTGTCAGAGATTGTGGATGTTCACCAGCCTTTCTCATATTAACTCCAGGTCTGAGGTATAACTTTCTCAGGTCTGTGAATGTGTTGGATATTCGAGGCATCTGAGCGAGATAGACTTCCTTCTGACCTGGATATAGAGGCAGATACTTCTGAGTAAGCTCTACTCCATATCTACTGACTGCTTCTCTGATCTGCGTGATAAAAGAAAAGGTAGTTTAACAAGATGCATATGATTCGGGCCAAAAACAACAGAGAAGCAAAGCGATGATGCTCATCATGTCATAAAATTTGATTGTCTGAATTGTAGTCGCATGTGTTTTGGTGTTTTTGCTTGTCCTTGCACAGTTAAGTTTGGATTGTCTAGGCTTGCTTCACATTATGTTCACAATTTCATCAAGTTTTTTTCATTCACAATGTTTTTCATGCCCATCAACCACTTACCAATTCAGCTAAAGCTACAACATCAAACTGTCCAGCAAACTTGTAAAATGTCACAACTAGTGCTCTGATGAGTGTTGATCCTGTGCCCGATGATCTGACAGACGCGAATGCTATAAAATATATATAAATCTGAATTTAGGCCACTTGATGGGACTGATAAATTTTATAACAACTCTAGGATGCGGAGGGAAGGCGTTGTTGTAGAATAAAGTGATTCCAATAAACTACCATATATTCTCATCTTCAATATCATTGCCAGCTTTGAGCTTATTTTGCTCATTTGCTTCAACTTTAAGTTCATTTAAGATCTGTAACTTACTGTCAAAACTTGCTTGCATGATTAACAGATCAGCCATTGATATTGTCTCGTTGATACTGTCTACTTCAGGTAATAGCTGTATGAAATCACTTCCTGTCTGATACAGATCTCCTTCTCTAGGTGCTGATGATGTCACTGCTAGATCAGAGGTAGTGGGGAGAGGTTCAGGTGCAGCTGCACTCAGCTCTGAGATTGAGGGAACTGAGTCTGTAGTATCTAACAACATCTCTCTGCTACCTGTAAGGACGATCACCAGAAGCTGATACCAGAACCAGATATCAGAAGAATACAGTCTAGGCACATAGACAGGAAAACATGTAAACAAGAGTGAGCCCTGTTAAATTTGGTAGCAAATTGTTCAACACTTAAGGTGTAGCTAGACAGGCCCACGAAATCGCGTGGGGAGGCAATTACACGCGTTGTTGATGCCAAACCACGCCGTTGGCCATGCTAACGATGCGTCTTTTCAAAGACCAGCATGTTCGTGTTGTTAACCACGTTGTGAACCTACGCTTCTGTCATTGGCCAGTTGGTACAATAGAGCGTATTTAATTGGCCATTACTCTTACTCATTGGTCATGGCTCATTGGCCACTCACTTAGCAGTGTTGTCACAAGGTGGGTGTGTTTAGCCTATGGAGCCACGCCTACCACGCGTGGGAAGACAATTCCACGCATTTCGTGGGCTCATGTAGCAAGACCTTTACCATGCATGTGTCATGATTGCGAAACCTACTGCACTTATTATACCTGCTGATTACTCTGACATATCTGCCCTTGACCCTGATATTCACAACAACATTAAACCTTACACTCTCTTAGCTCAGAAACCTCCTGTACCGGTTTATCCAATATTTAACACATTTGCGTAACTAATTCATAAAGAAGCTTTTAATTGGATGTGGACAGTTGGCTACTCAAAGAGCTCATGGATTGTTATTGTTACACTTACTTCCACCACAGGCTTGTATTATGAGTAGCTTTGGTTTGCCAGTCATGGCTGGAAAGTTCCGAGCAGACAAGAGGTTGTATATGTCAGCCAGTTTTACTAGTTTATCGTCCACACCCGCTACACAGCCTTCCAAACCGTGACTTGCGATAATCAGTACAAACACTCCGAGGTTCTTATAGACAGATTCACCTGTTTCATCCACCAGTTGTGTCTCCCTATGGATTGTATCAACTATTCCCTACAACAGAAAAAAGCAAGGGTCTTCAAGTATAAGCACATACCATAGATAAGAAAATCATATTATATTTTCAATTCATTACTAAGGATATTAACTGAATCAGTACCTTTGCTGTGTAGTTCTGATGACCACCTGCAACAACAAACCCAAAGTCCTCAAAAAGAGTTCTCATATTTCTATAGTCATGTTCTGAGCCTTTCCTGTATGAGCCGTTGGGCAGTTTGTACTCATTAGATATTAGGAGTGCTCTCCCTCGTGTCTCAGTCATTGTATACTGGAAATAAAAGGAAACAGTATCAATGCAAGCGATGTTTGTTCCTGTTATAGTTGTCTACGCAGTGATTTATCTGCAGAAATCACTCAACACAATTAATTCTCATGAGTAATAAGATCGGAAAAAAGAGCCTCCAGAAGAATGCGTATTGTTTACAGAAATAATCCCCAATGACTAAAAAGTTAACCACAGAAAAACGGCTTTCATGCAATATTATAAAAGGCAAGTTATCATCGAAGAATAGATGAAGATATACAGCTGGAGTTAGTGTAACCTGATTGGCTGAGAGTCCGACATTATTTATCTGAGGATCCAGAATTATAAAAGCTGGTTTCTCTCTCATCTCCTTCATTATCTCCTCAATCATTGCTCTGTCTACGGCTGCAGCTTCTGGAAAAGAGAAAAAACAGATCACTTAGTGATCTTTTTAGTCTGATAGAGAAAATTAAGTGAATAACAAGCTTCTCCATTCTCAGAATATCTAACACCTCACATGTCACCTGACACCATCATCACAAAGACTGTTTAAAAGCTTTAACCTACCATTAGGTACTGCTGGTACAGCTGGAAGACGGATCAGGTAGTCTTTGATTTGACTCTTCTCGGCAGCTGTCAACGCAAAACCTGTCAAATGGGAGGAATTTATAATTATACAATGGCTCAGAGCATGACAGGTATACAGTAGATCCAGTAATTTGTCAATAATTCAATACTATTCATAAAGGCTACTCACACGGATATCTGAGTGGTGAGGGCACTGTGGGAGGTCCTCCCTCAGAGCTGTCGTTACCACATGGTACTGGATCGATTCCTGTGAAGTTATCCAACCGCTGGCTGAAGGGCTGGTCTGTCTCAGGATCCTCTGGTGGTCTGTACCAGTCAGGATCTCTCACCACGTCAGGTTCTAACTCTTCAGAGCGGAGGCAGTGAGCGCAGTAGAATGTACACACAGGATGAGCAGCTACCCAGACCGATTTCAATTTGTTGAGAATCGTTTCTAATACTTCAAAGACTCTCTTCCAGGCTGCATCAAGCTGTTCTACTGGTGTGTCAGTGCAGAGTAAGATCTCATGCCTGATGTGATTGTGAAGGAGAGTTGTTACGTTCTGACCATGAGTAACAGATGATCCATTCTTTGCAGCTTTGATCTGATAACGATGATCAGTGAAAAGGTTCAAAAAGGAAACTACAAGCAGGTGGTAGACGTAAGATGGTGGAGGTAAACTGTCAAACCTCACAGCCATTTTTATTCTCAAAAGACCGGCAGAAGGAGAACGGAGCACGATGAGATCTGGTGAGAGGTAGGGGATGATGTACTCCTTTGCATGATTTCTCTGGATGGGTCCACAAAGAAGATAGAAAGTTTTCAGAAGACAGATGGCCCTGTCTTCAGGAAAAGCAAATAGACCTCTAAGCAGACGCTCGTCAAGGACCCCACAACCCTTGAAGGTATCAACAAGCTCGCTGTACTTCTCGGCAGTAACTCTACGCCTATCAAAGTAGAAGGGCCTGAAAGTAGCCACTCTTTTGTCCCACATTTCACCACGACGGTGATCAAACAGCGTAAGTATCACCTTTGTGATTTTGGAGATATTGTGGAAGACAACATCGCTCAGCATACTTTCGTTCTCAAACCACATCAACCTGCCTTCATTATGCATATATCTGATTACAATCAGAGGGCCTTGTGTGGGAAAAGATTTCAATATATCCTCAACTCGAATGAAGGGCTCAAGCTGGTCATCGATAAAACGTGCTATTTTCTCCCAAATAAAGGGAATTTTGGTCGAGTGCCTGTTACATCTCAGAATCAATGCGTCGAGTAGAGAAAGGATATTGTCCACCTCATCCGAATTTTTGCCAAATTCAAATATGTCCTGCAGACTGAATATCTTCACACCTCTTGCTGAGAAGTGATCAATCGTTGTTATCATCTTTCTATCCTGTAACTTTTCCTTCCTTTGTTTTTCCTGCAGGATGACTGCCTCTTCTGCAAGCATCTCATTCCGAAGTTTCTCAACAGCATCAAGCAGCTCAGCTCTCCTTTCATCAAAGAGTTCAGGAGACAGTTTGTCTTTATGAGTTAGGACGAGAAATGGAGGACCCAACTTGGGACAGGGCAGGTACAAATGAGCGAGATGTTCAACACACAGCTGTTTAGTGGCCTCTTCAATGTTCTCTGACCTGACTAGCTGATCAAACTGCTCCATGTTTATAACCACAATCGGGATATAATTTGGCCTAATAAGCATCTGGTATGATATGCGATAAACTTGGTCACCACCAAAGTCAAACATTCTCAGCATATTCTCACCCATGGATACCTCATTGACTTCAAACGCTCTTGTAGTCTCATCGTCTTCAGCAGACTCATCTCTATGTGTGAGCTCTCGTGTCCGACTCTTCAGACTCTTTATCAGACTAGTTTTTCCTGCCATTCTGTTCCCGATGACTGCTGCAGAAATGATCGGTCGCTTGACACCAGATTTCTCAGCTAGATCTGCGTAGTATTTCCTGATTGCAGGTAATCCTTGTTTACAGACTGCATATGGAGGAGATTTGAGACTATGACATTCACTACAGTCCAGCTCTATCAGGTTTGGTAAGTCTATCACTGCTGGATGAAGCTCCTCTAGAGATCTCATGTAAGGCAGATCCAGATGTGTGAGAGACTTCAGTCTGGTCACAACAGCAGGCAGTGATTTGAATTCGTTGAGGCGGAGATCTAACCTCTCTAGTCTTATAAGACTATCCAGGCTATAAAAGACAGAATAAGAATAGATGAAATTGAGAGGAAGTCAATAAAGCAATTAGAGACAAAACAATAATCTGTATATAATAATGTAGGTGACACTAAAATGGGGAATGACAGACTGACACATTTGATGTTAAAACTCAGTGTTAAAATTGCAGACACAACTGCCATATTTTCTTTCTGCATTTAGCACATGAATTGAATTTTAAAATTTCTGAGTTTTATACCCTTCTAACTATCCACCAGTATTTGTTATCTATGTTATGACTTATTTGGCTTTGAAATTGAGGGTTATTACAATGATGTACGTGCGACAACAGACAGATTTTTGGTTATACACTCAAAATTCCCAATTTGTTACCTAATTATGACAATCCCTACATGCAGTCAATACATAAAAGTAAGTGTTAATGTAAGTAGAATAAAAAGCGTCTAAAATATTTAGCAAGCAGCTAACAATGTTAAGTCCTGTTTCATCACTTTTTTGTTCTAAAACTAAAATCCTAAAAATAACTATTTGAGATAAAACACCACGCTTACTGCGGTCTCAGATTAAAATATACATTATCCGTCCTGGAAGTAAGATTACAATATCTTTGTTGGGATTACTGGGATGGTTAAATACAAAAGCTGCACCTGTACTTTATCATGAGTAAATGGTAAAATTGACCCGATTTGAATATTGACATAAATCTCAGTGGATGGCGGTTGTCTGATCTTAGGAGTTTTCACCCATTATAGTTTTCCCTCATTATTGAACGGATGATGATGCACTTTATTATGTGAGTGATCATTAGAGCAGGTCACTTACATTTGGAAAATGTATATTCTCCTTTTATATTTTGATCACGTGTGATTTGGAAAACGTATATTTGAATCTAAGTCCACAGTTAGTGTTGTGATTGATCTGAAATCTTATCACCATGTAAATTTAAGGAATTTAGTTATATTTATATTTATATGCATCTTATGCTCAAAATACTTAATTGAACCAGAATTTACACGTTTAATTTGATACTATCTATATAATATATTATGGTAAATAATATTAAGATAAAAACAGATAAAAACGATCCAGCTTAGAATTTAGTACACAAACTACAAAGGTCAGTCTAAATGACTTCTTCAAGAAATTTTTTTCAACTTATATTAATGCAATATTTTTAGTAATTCAAAACAATCCTCCATTTAAATCAATAAAATAATACACCTGGAATTATTCTGTTGGCAAAATTGTCTGCTTATTCCCTGACTCCTTCCTACACTGTATTTCATTGTTTCCGATGAGGTATTTATAGTTAACCATATATTTCGATATATTTGAATTGTCATAGATCTACATAACTTCAGACACCTATTTCTTACAGAATATAGGGCAAATCTTTGGTGAATCGATAATATGAGAAAAATGCTGTTAGCTAAAATAAAGGAATGTTTATATTCTGCTCCCAATATGGTCCACATGAGTTTTTGCAGGACTTTGGTCTCATCTGATTATCAAGGGACGTCGACAAACACGACAAACTGAACCACAGGAAATTTCACTATTGAAAATAGGAGTCAGGAGTGGTCTAAATGTTAATGGTGTGGACTTGTGATCTGTGGCGTCCGAATTCAATGCAGAATACCTCACACCTCACATGCAGTGAAAAGATCCCTTCTGGTTTTTCGATACACATTTACATTCCTCATATTCTTTTTATATTACACTTTGTTATCCCTCGCCCATGCAACAGTATAAACACCCAATTTTCTCAGCATGACAAAAGAAACCAACGAATCAAAGAATTACCAGATCTTCCAAGGGCAAGGGTATGGAGCCCGGTTCAAGTACCATGGGTCCAAGCACCTGTATCCTAGAAGGAACAGCTCTCTCCACATTGAACACTTAGACTTAGACCATGAAAACTAAATTTAAAATTTCTCTATATTGATTTAACTAAACTGGTCAAATTTAAGATCAAATAAAATCAGGAAGCAGGCATGACAATGCCATTAAACTTATCCTTTTATAACCAAAAAGTATTTCATTAGCTAGCAAAACAAAGTCTACGAAGCCTTAATTTTAACAATGGGGGGATAAAAACATAACTAATAAACATTATGGTTGATTTTATTTAATTAGCATGGAGAAAGACAATATAATGAAAATCCTCAATCTCCCCCAACCCATCCCCGCCCCCCCCCCGCCATTTTTCAGCCTGTCAATACGACATACCAAACTTTATTGTTGACTTCGCTGTATATTTTGCATGTTGATAACTGGTAAATTGGTAAAAGAAATGCATCTATTAAATTTGCTGGCTCAGCCAAGGATAACCTGTCAATATTATTATGTATTGTTGAGATGTAAAATGTTTAAGTTTCCTGACACATCTTATAGTATATTTTCAAACACAAAATTAAATTAAAAAATTAGAAAATTTAATTTTACTCAATAAAATCATAATGGATGCCGTAGTTCAGTGTTTTATTGATTGTTGTATCTATCACAGGACCAGGTTGAGACTTCACCAGTCATCTTTTTTAGGGCCGTCAAATTTTCCTATTATAATTTAAATGCCCGTGCAAACCGCTGACAGTGTGGTGAACAAATTGTATCCCTTTCTGTCTGATATAAACATCATTACTATAAGAACTGATCCTATAAGAGCCTCATGAGTCAAAAATTGAAACTGATAGAGTGTAAAGTTTTAAAATTGTGGATAATATATTGTTCTGGAACCCTCCTATCTTTTTATACAGCCTCACAAATGAAAAATTGAACTTCAGAAAATAAGCAATGAGGGAAAAACCATTCAAACTTATCTGAAGCTCTCATCTAATGAGATACACACACCAGACTCACCTGTCATCTAGTGATGATAGCTTACAGACAGACAGATCGAGCACTCTGAGGGAGGTAAGACTGGATATAACAGGAAGCAGACCACCCACTGAGAAGTCATTACCTCCTATATGCAGCTCCTCCAGCTGACTAAGCTTAGACAGTCTGTAAAATATGTACAAAATAATATTATATATAATCAATCAGTACATGATACAAGATACAAGATTTCCAATATTTCTCATAATGTATCATCAAATATCACATTATATTACACAGTTACTCCATCTATCTTAGTCTATCAAATATAATTAGCCAGTAATTGATTTTTCTATGTCCCATTGCTATCATAATAATCTAATCCAATAAATTGGACATATTATGTCTAAATTATCTATATTTGATTATAAGAATATCATATATCATGTTATCTCTTTTACAGTTAGGTAATTTGAAAATGAGACTTTGTTGAAATGATAAACCAGGAAGGCGTGTTATGGTGGATACCAGGTTGGGTTGAGGTGAGATCATTTGACAATTTGTTCCCAGTCGGGACAATTTTAAAATTGTAAATGCACAATTGGTGCGGCAGTTTAGGTAAAGTTCAAGTATTTTCAAAAACACAAATTGGGTATGGAGCGCGGTTCAAGTACCATCAAAACAGCTCTCTCCACATTGAACACTAAGACTTAGACCATGAAAACTAAATTTAAAACTTCTCTATATTGATTTAACTAAACTGGTCAAATTTAAGATCAAATAAAATCGGGAAGCAGGCATGACAATGGCATTAAACTTACCCTTTTATAACGAAAAAATATAAAAAAAATTCATTAGCTAGCAAAACAAAGTCTACAAAGCCTTAATTTTAATTAGGGGGGATAAAAACATAACTAATAAACATTATGGTTCATTCATTTGAATTAATTAGCATGGAGAAAGGAAATATAATGAAAATCCTCAATCTTCCCCATCCCATCCCATCCCCCCATCCCATTCCCCCGCCATTTTTCAGCCTGTCATTACGACATACCAAACTTTATTGTTAACTTTGCTGTATATTTTGCGTGTTGATGACTGGTAAATTGGTAAAAGAAATGCACCTATTAAATTTGCTGGGTCAGCCCAAGATAGCCTGTCAATATTATTATGTATTGTTAAGATGTAAAATGTTTAAGTTTCCTGACACATCTTATAGTATATTTTCAAACACCAAATTACATTAAAAAATTAGAAAATTTAATTTTATTCAATAAAATCATAATGGATACCGTAGTTCAATGTTTTATTGATTGTTGTATCTATCACAAAACCAGGTTGAGACTTCACCAGTCATCTTTTTAGGACCGTCAAATTTTCCTATTCTAATTTAAATGCCCCTGCAAACCGCTGACAGTGTGGTGAACAAATTGTATCCCTTTCTGTCTGATATAAACATCATTACTAACAGAACTGATCCTATGAGAGCCTCATGAGTCAAAAATTGAAACTGATAGAGTGTAAAGTTTTAAAATTGTGGATAATATATTCTTCTGGAACCCTCCTATCTTTTTATACAGCCTCGTGAGTCAAAAACTCAACTTCAGATAATCATGGAGGGAAAAAGCATTCAAACTTATCTGAAGTTGTTACCTAATGAGATACACACACCAGACTCACCTGTTATCTAGTGATGATGGCTCACAGTGAGACAGACTCAGCACTCTGAGGGAGGTAAGACTGGATATAACAGGAGGCAGACCACCCACTGAGAAGTCATTACCTCTTATATGCAGCTCCTCCAGCTGACTAAGCTTAGACAGTCTGTAAAATATGTACAAAATAATATTATATATAATCAATCAGTACATGATACAAGATACAAGATTTCCAATATTTCTCATAATGTATCATCAAATATCACATTATATTACACAGTTACTCCATCTATCTTAGTCTATCAAATATAATTAGCCAGTAATTGATTTTTCTATGTCCCATTGCTATCATAATATACTAATCAAATAATTTGGACATATTATGTCTAAATTATCTATATTTGATTATAAGAATATCATATATCGTGTTATCTCTTTTACAGTTAGGTAATTTAAAAATGAGACTTTGTTGAAATGATAAACCAGGAAGGCGTGTTATGGTGGATACCAGGATGGGTTGAGGTGAGATCATTTGACAATTTGTTCCCAGTCGGGACAATTTTAAAATTGTAAATGCACAATTGGTGCGGCAGTTTAGGTAAAGTTCAAGTATTTTCAAAAACACAAATTGGGTATGGAGCGCGGTTCAAGTACCATGGGAACAGCTCTCTCCACATTGAACACTTAGACTTAGACCATGAAAACTAAATTTAAAACTTCTCTATATTGATTTAACTAAACTGGTCAAATTTAAGATCAAATAAAATCGGGAAGCAGGCATGACAATGCCATTAAACTTACCCTTTTATAACCAAAAAATATAAAAAAAAATCATTAGCTAGCAAAACAAAGTCTACAAAGCCTTAATTTTAATTAGGGGGGATAAAAACATAACTAATAAACATTATGGTTCATTCATTTGAATTAATTAGCATGGAGAAAGGCAACATAACGAAAATCCTCAATCTCCCCCATCCCATCCCCACCCCCCCCCCCGCCATTATTCTACCTGTCAATACAACATACCAAACTTTATTGATGACTTTGCTGTATATTTTGCGTGTTGATGACTGGTAAATTGGTAAAAGAAATGCATCTATTAAATTTGCTGGGTCAGCCCAAGATAGCCTGTCAATATTATTATGTATTGTTAAGATGACACATCTTATAGTATATTTTCAAACACCAAATTACATTAAAAAATTAGAAACTTTAATTTTACTCCATAAAATCATAATGGATGCCGTAGTTCAATGTTTTATTGATTGTTGTATCTATCACAGGACCAGGTTGAGACTTCACCAGTCATCTTTTTAGGACCGTCAAATTTTCCTATTCTAATTTAAATGCCCGTGCAAACCGCTGACAGTGTGGTGAACAAAGTGTATCCCTTTCTGTCTGATATAAACATCATTACTAACAGAACTGATCCTATAAGAGCCTCATGAGTCAAAAATTGAAACTGATAGAGGGTAAAGTTTTAAAATTGTGGATAATATATTCTTCTGGAACCCTCCTATCTTTTTATACAGCCTCACAAATGAAAAATTGAATTTCAGAAAATAAGCAATGACGGCAAAACCATTCAAACTTATCTGAAGCTCTTATCTATTGAGATACACACACCAGACTCACCTGTCATCTAGTGATGATAGATTACACCAATACAGACTCAGCACTCTGAGGGAGGTAAGACTGTATATAACAGGAGGCAGACCACCCACTGAGAAGTCGTTATAACTTATATCAAGCTCCTCCAGCTGACTAAGCTTAGACAGTCTGTAAAATATGTACAAAATAATATTATATATAATCAATCAGTACATGATACAAGATACAAGATTTCCAATATTTCTCATAATGTATCATCAGATATCACATTATATTACACAGTTACTCCATCTATCTTAGTCTATCAAATATAATTAGCCAGTAATTGATTTTTCTATGTCCCATTGCTATCATAATATACTAATCAAATAATTTGGACATATTATGTCTAAATTATCTATATTTGATTATAAGAATATCATATATCATGTTATCTCTTTTACAGTTAGGTAATTTGAAAATGAGACTTTGTTGAAATGATAAACCAGGAAGGCGTGTTATGGTGGATACCAGGTTGGGTTGAGGTGAGATCATTTGACAATTTGTTCCCAGTCGGGACAATTTTAAAATTGTAAATGCACAATTGGTGCGGCAGTTTAGGTAAAGTTCAAGTATTTTCAAAAACACAAATTGGGTATGGAGCGCGGTTCAAGTACCATGGGAACAGCTCTCTCCACATTGAACACTTAGACTTAGACCATGAAAACTAAATTTAAAACTTCTCTATATTGATTTAACTAAACTGGTCAAATTTAAGATCAAATAAAATCGGGAAGCAGGCATGACAATGCCATTAAACTTACCCTTTTATAACCAAAAAATATAAAAAAAATTCATTAGCTAGCAAAACAAAGTCTACAAAGCCTTAATTTTAATTAGGGGGGATAAAAACATAACTAATAAACATTATGGTTCATTCATTAGATTTAATTAGCATGGAGAAAGGAAATATAATGAAAATCCTCAAACATCTCCATCCCATCCCCGCACCTCCCCCCCCCCCCGCCATTTTTCAGCCTGTCAATACGACATACCAAACTTTATTGTTGACTTTGCTGTATATTTTGCGTGTTGATGACTGGTAAATTGGTAAAGAAATGCATCTATCAAATTTGCTGGCTCAGCCTGAGATAGCCTGTCAATATTATTATGTATTGTTAAGATGTAAAATGTTCAAGTTTCCTGACACATCTTATAGTATATTTTCAAACACCAAATTACATTAAAAAATTAGAAACTTTAATTATACTCCATAAAATCATAATGGATGCCGTAGTTCAATGTTTATTGATTGTTGTATCTATCACAGGACCAGGTCGAGACTTCACCAGTCATCTTTTTAGGACCGTCAAATTTTCCTATTCTAATTTAAATGCCCCTGCAAACCGCTGACAGTGTGGTGAACAAATTGTATCCCTTTCTGTCTGATATAAACATCATTACTAACAGAACTGATCCTATAAGAGCCTCATGAGTCAAAAATTGAAACTGATAGAGTGTAAAGTTTTAAAATTGTGGATAATGTATTCTTCTGGAACCCTCCTATCTTTTTATACAGCCTCACAAATGAAAAATTGAACTTCAGAAAATAAGCAATGAGGGAAAAACCATTCAAACTTATCTGAAGCTCTTATCTATTGAGATACACACACCAGACTCACCTGTCATCTAGTGATGATAGCTCACAGTGAGACAGTCTCAGCACTCTGAGGGAGGTAAGACTAGATATAACAGGAGGCAGACCACCAACTGAGAAGTTATTATAGTCTATATGCAGCTCCTCCAGCTGACTAAGCTTAGACAGTCTGTAAAATATGTACAAAATAATATTATATATAATCAATCAGTACATGATACAAGATACAAGATTTCCAATATTTCTCATAATGTATCATCAAATATCACATTATATTACACAGTTACTCCATCTATCTTAGTCTATCAAATATAATTAGCCAGTAATTGATTTTTCTATGTCCCATTGCTATCATAATATACTAATCAAATAATTTGGACATATTATGTCTAAATTATCTATATTTGATTATAAGAATATCATATATCGTGTTATCTCTTTTACAGTTAGGTAATTTAAAAATGAGACTTTGTTGAAATGATAAACCAGGAAGGCGTGTTATGGTGGATACCAGGATGGGTTGAGGTGAGATCATTTGACAATTTGTTCCCAGTCGGGACAATTTTAAAATTGTAAATGCACAATTGGTGCGGCAGTTTAGGTAAAGTTCAAGTATTTTCAAAAACACAAATTGGGTATGGAGCGCGGTTCAAGTACCATGGGAACAGCTCTCTCCACATTGAACACTTAGACTTAGACCATGAAAACTAAATTTAAAACTTCTCTATATTGATTTAACTAAACTGGTCAAATTTAAGATCAAATAATATCGGGAAGCAGGCATGACAATGCCATTAAACTTACCCTTTTATAACCAAAAAATATAAAAAAAATTCATTAGCTAGCAAAACAAAGTCTACAAAGCCTTAATTTTAATTAGGGGGATAAAAACATAACTAATAAACATTATGGTTCATTCATTAGATTTAATTAGCATGGAGAAAGGAAATATAATGAAAATCCTCAAACATCTCCATCCCATCCCCGCACCTCCCCCCCCCCCGCCATTTTTCAGCCTGTCAATACGACATACCAAACTTTATTGTTGACTTTGCTGTATATTTTGCGTGTTGATGACTGGTAAATTGGTAAAAGAAATGCATCTATTAAATTTGCTGGCTCAGCCCAAGATAGCCTGTCAATATTATTATGTATTGTTAAGATGTAAAATGTTTAAGTTTCCTGACACATCTTATAGTATATTTTCAAACACCAAATTACATTAAAAAATTAGAAACTTTAATTTTACTCCATAAAATCATAATGGATGCCGTAGTTCAATGTTTTATTGATTGTTGTATCTATCACAGGAGCAGGTTGAGACTTCACCAGTCATCTTTTTAGGACCGTCAAATTTTTCCTTTTCTAATTTAAATGCCCTCGCAAACCGCTGACAGTGTGGTGAACAAATTTTATCCCTTTCTGTCTGATATAAACATCATTACTAACAGAACTGATCCTATAAGAGCCTCATGAGTCAAAAATTGAAACTGATAGAGTGTAAAGTTTTAAAATTGTGGATAATATATTCTTCTGGAACCCTCCTATCGTTTTATACAGCCTCACAAATGAAAAATTGAACTTCAGAAAATAAGCGATGAGGGAAAAACCATTCAAACTTATCTGAAGCTCTTGTCTATTGAGATACACACACCAGACTCACCTGTCATCTAGTGATGATAGCTTACATCTCCGCAGCACCAGCACTCTGAGGGAGGTAAGACTGTATATAACAGGAGGCAGACCACCCTCTGAGAAGTTACTATCGTCTATCCACAGCTCCTCCAGCTGACTAAGCTTAGACAGTCTGTAAAATATGTACAAAATAATATTATATATAATCAATCAGTACATGATACAAGATACAAGATTTCCAATATTTCTCATCATGTATCATCAAATATCACATTATATTACACAGTTACTCCATCTATCTTAGTCTATCAAATATAATTAGCCAGTAATTGATTTGTCCCATGTCCCATTGCTATCATAATATACTAATCAAATAATTTGGACATATTATGTCTAAATTATCTATATTTGATTACAAGAATATCATATATCATGTTATCTCTTTTACAGTAAGGTAATTTGAAAATGAGACTTTGTTGAAATGATAAACCAGGAAGGGGTGTTATGGTGGATACCAGGCTGGGTTGAGGTGAGATCATTTGACAATTTGTTCCCAGTCGGGGCAATTTTAATATTGTGAATGCACAATTGGTGCGGCAGTTTAGGTAAAGTTCAAGTATTTTCAAAAACACAAATTGTTGCATTCACAACTGATCAATGAATTAGAAATAATCATAACAATAATTACAATTTCCATCTAATTCTACTCACCCTGTAAGTGATCCACTGGTATTATCCAGATAGAGATGTGTAAGATGAGGAGCTATAGACCTCAGACTATCAGGTACCTCACTGTCATATATAAACATGTGAGTAATAGAGTGAGATCCTACTCTACTCTTTATCTCACTGATAGTCAGGGGCTCGGAAGTACTAGTAATTGAGATCTCACCAGCCTCACCTCTACGTCTGAAATACGGATTACCACTATATTTTCGTCTCCCAATCTCTAACTCTGCCTCTCCACTGTGTCTGTACCAAACTCTATATTCTATAATATAATAATATTAATCATATACAATCAGTGCTGTCATCCTAACAAGGTCTTGTTAATGTGTAATCTGGCATTTATCTGATTATACTGATAATCATCTTGTCCCTTGTGATATGATATGATTATGGGCTATTAGCATCTTATGATGTATGAGACCAAAACTCCTAACATTATATTGAGGTTTTTCTGTACAGCCTGACACTTCCTGGTATAAGCAATTGCTGTGGTGATGGTCTTACCAGGACGTTGGTAGGTTATAAAATAATTTATTGGCTTCTGTATAGAAATAACCAACATACAATTTGACTGTTTGTTTTCCATACTGAAAATATAATTGCGTGCAAATGACTAAATAATCTTGCGAGATGGGAGCATACCCTATTTTACAAGCTCAAGATTCGGAATCATCATATCTTGTCGAGTTTGAAATGGAAATTTTAATTTCATCTGTCTAATTAGGTCCAAAATGAGATCTGCCTTTGATCGCCCCAAACCTAGTGAGATTCCCCTGACTAAAGTACAGGGGGTCATAATAGTGAAGAGATTATTTTTGTCGCTATGAAGCTTGTATATCAACAGATGCTCATGTTCTGCTGAGATCGAAGCTAGTATGAGCGGGGTGGGGGGGGGGGGATACTAAGCTGGTATGAGCAGGGGGAATCTAAGCTGGTTTGAGCGGGGGAATAGTAAGCTGGTATTAGCAAAAAAGTTTTTGGTTACTTACTCGGTCCCTCATCCCTGTCCTCATCCTCCCTCTCAATCTCAATCTTATTCTCATCCTCATCAACACCATCACTCTCACTCTTATTTTTTCTCTCACTTTTACTCTTCCTGTTGAAAAACCGAGCACTTGCACCGAGCATCGTAGCTGAAAGCAGATAGTATATGTAATACAGTCCCCAGTGAGAGATAAAATGGGACATGGATTTCACGAGTCAGAGACAATGACTGATTAGCTCGAGTTTTATTCATTAGTCTGTAATTTGACTGGAGGGGGAGCAACTCCAAAAGCTGGCAGATGGACCCCAATTTAACTACCTCCCAATATATGCTAATCTATGGCGAACATCAATCTGAACTAAGTTTTAAACTCACATAGAGATTTTGTTCCATCCTTGAATTTGGAGAATTAGGTGCAATTTTTCAATAACAAAAC
Organism: Membranipora membranacea; assembly: GCA_914767715.1. Taxonomy (NCBI): domain Eukaryota; kingdom Metazoa; phylum Bryozoa; class Gymnolaemata; order Cheilostomatida; family Membraniporidae; genus Membranipora; species Membranipora membranacea. Next base: position 764,488 of record OU612075.1, on the reverse strand, counting down.
ACACGCCATATTTACTAATGGTAAGACAATATAATATGCAATCAATGCACAAATATTTCAAACACATGTATCAACAATTTGAAAGTTCTTTGAAACATCTTTCTAATGCATTAAAATTTACTAGATCCTACACAAGTTTACACTTACTAGCTAGAAAGACTAGACTTAGAAACAAGAGATACTAGTGGATAATGTTATACAGTCTATCTGTCTACTGTCCAGATTCAGACAATGATCTACAATGTACAGATAAATGGAAGAGTCTGTGCCACAATGTTTAGGATGAGAACACAAAAAGAAGGGCTAGATTTATTCAAAAAAGCTCAATGCTGCAGAACCATTATCTTTAGCCATTTAACATTTTAATACAAATAGGTGCCGGGCCTGAATCTCAAGCACTCTTCACTAACCTCTATCGTAGAGTAGAGATGAGAATACTGATAGAGATGTTCACCACTAGGATTGCTCTGTGCTGAGTATATCTGATGTCACTATGTGCAGTGATTTATCAATGGCGAGATCAGATCATAATGTCCTGTAAGTAATGTGGGTATAAAATTATCAGATGTCTGAGGGGGAATATAGACGGAGAATGATACTGGGTAAGATATTTAATCACCGTTTGAAATATTAATGCAAATTATTAATTAACTATTGATGCAACAGCATAGAGTTGGATTCAGTAATGAATATAATCTGCCCCAAAGTCCAAGGTTCATCTTCTGTGAGATGTATCCATAAATGCTACATGGAGCATGTTAAATCTGAACATTGGTTCTAGAACTAAGACACATTTCGTTTGACTGGTACATCAAGGTGGATCAGGTCTTGTATTTTGTTTTTAACAATGGTTATCAATCTTCTAACACTCACTGGTATGTTAGGGAGGCTTCGTGCTGAGCTTTTCTGAAGGTATCAGTGACCAGTTGGGGTTGATGATATCACAGCTTTGATGATCTCCAAAGTCGATCTTCTCACTATGAGATTTGGTTTAGTAGTAAGATCTGCTCACATAAACTGTAATTTAATAATTGAGTATCTGATTATGGGCAGAACTGGATGTATATGACAGTGGTCAGGTTAATGCTAACAAATCACAACCTCATAACCTGATCACTAGATGGACTTTGTACAAGAAAGTTCTATCATTGACGCAATGCAAAAACACCCGACTTGGCTCATTAGGTCATGAGATTAAAATCTAGTTTTTTGATTCATCAATCAATCCTGTTTGTGGGGTTTACATTTAACATTTGTTTATTGGATCAAGTATCACCAAAGCACACCAATGACCAATGACGAAGTCGTTACATCCAGTTTTGCTATAAAACAGCTTTCTTGGGAATACATTTGGTTTCACAATAAATCTGTCCTTATAGCAAAGCAAAAACATCAGACTCGGATCATTTGGTCAAAAGATAAAAATCTAGATTGTGCTTTAGCTAAAATCTTGCTTTGTATGCATGTGAAGATCTCATTTCACACATATACTTAGCTGGTTGAATGAAGTCAATCGAATTTGACAACTTCAAAAGAAACTTGGCAGGCTATCAAAGATAAGAGAATCATAAGACTAAAACTTGACAACTAGGTCATATACAGCTAGCTTGCTAGTCATGAAGAAAGTATATCAGTGGTATAAATATTAGTCTAGGAACCCACACCCTGCTGCACGCAGTGATTTTATGGCACTTTATCCGATACACCCTAAAGTCTGGGAGGACTGATGAGGCTACAAGCGTGACTGTGATTTGTATACATAAATGCTAAATGCCACAGACTAATTCTTAGCAATGGTTCTAAAATTAAGAGGAAAAATCTTTTGGCTGGTACTTCCTGTTTATCTTATCTTCCATATAAAGGCTGCATAACCGTTTCATATATGAAGAAGGGGAAGACAGCTCATAGCATAGACAGTTTTCTGAGCTCTGATTTAGGCCTCAATTTGGAATTGTCCTCTCTCCAGTTTGGTACTTTCAACCCACGCCGCATAGGAAAAACATGCTGAAAAGAGGGTTATCTTGAAAACCGCTTATAATAGGATAAAAATTATTTTTGATTCAGAATCTGCAACATTGAAAACTCATAACGAACAATGTTTGGTAAATAATTTTAGTATTTGGATAGTCAATTATAGCATTTTCTGCCAGTTTTGCGGACAATTTGGCAGAATCTTTCATGAGTTTCGTGACTAAAATTAAGACTTATCAACAGTCAAGCCTCCAATGATTTGGAAACCCTGTCTCCCAGGGTTTTCAATGGTGCAGACTCTGAATCAAAAATCGTTTTTATCCTAGCATCAGCGGTTTTCAATAAAACCCTCTTTCAGCAGGTTTTTCCTATGCGGCATGGGTTAAAAGTACCAAACTGGAGAGAGGACAACTCCGAATTGGGGGCATAATTAAGAGCTCAGAAAACTGTCTATTCACACCAGTTTTCAGAGATAATTTAGTTGTGTGGTTGATGGTGCTGTGGGACTGGTGTTGAGTGTATCAGGTCTCCCAGCCGGCAAGGTTTAGCCAGCAACCTTCTGTAGAGGTTGCCAATGGGCAGCTTTATTGTTAGCCAATATCCTCTGACATCACCTGTCTTTGATAGGTATGCCAGAGGGAGCCAGATATCCCATTTCCAAGCAAATGATATAATTGGTTGTAGATGCTTCTGCTTTTATACTCCATTTTCTTGCCATTGGCGGTTGCAGAAATAACTTTTCTGGACTGACAACACATAGCCAACACTCAAATATTAATGTATTTATCATCTATTAGTATGGCTCCAGCATGAGAACAGTTTACTCCCCATTGTTTTCGACAGGGCTCTCAACCACTCAGGTTTAGTCCGAGTTACTCAGATTTTTGGGTTCAACTCAGGCTACTCAGGGGATTTTAGAATGTAAGCTAAAATCTCAGATTTTGCTCGTTGACAGAGATGAATAATATATAAACAATGCTAAATGTTGCCTTACAATAATTTATGCCATATTATTGATGAATGATCAGGTAATAGATTCTAGGTTGTGATAAGCTATGTAAATAATACTGCACTGCCTATACTAATAATGCCTCTCACTGCACTCACTGTAATAATACTCTCACTGCACTGCCTATTCAAGTCATTTCTAAATTCCAATTTGCATTTGAGAATGCTTTTAAACAATCTAGTCTCTAATTTGAATACAATAATGAGAATAATAAAGTTCATTTATGAAACGCTTTTTAAAATTGTTTGAAAACAATGATTTCTAAGCGTTATAGAATTTCAACACTTTACACCCCATACTGAGATGAATAATAAAGATAACATCAAACTTTTGCATAAGAATAATGTGTGGTATTTGTTGTGGGTATTTGATTTCATTTGTGATAAGCTATGCTCTTATTGAACTGCCAATCCCAGAGATTTGCGAAATAGATTATTATGGCTAAATAGAAATTGGGATCTTAGACATGTTAAAAAAGTGATTTTGCAGGTGAACCGGATAAATCCAGGCAGTGATTTCAATAGCATCACATTACATTAATAATGCCTTTCTACCCTGGCGCCTCGATTCGTCAGCCTTTAAATCAATATCTTTACAAACATCATATTTTAACACCATGGGGATTCATTTTCACCTGTGGTGACGGCTTTGGTTAGTCCATATGTATTGGTTCATCTGGATCAAATCTAAAATTATTTACGATTTTATGTTTATGTTTATGCTCTAGGTTTTTATTGATTTACTTGCTATCACAAACATGAAATGTTGCGAGAAAAGGATGCATATACTTTGTCAATAAATGAGCTTGCTCTTAATATCGAAATTGGATAGAGACAGTTAATATTATCCCTGATATATCCTTCCCTGAGAAGGATATAAAACCTCTATTTAACTTCTTGAAGAGGTTGCTAAAAATCCCTTTTTGGCAACCTCTTTCACCGGTCCATACGGCATACAATTGGCTACAGCGTTCAGTCTCTTCCGGTAACCTCTTTCCAACTCAGTTTAGACAACTATTTGCCCTCTGGGCTGAGCCCTAGGTGGGACATGTTGTGTATGCTTGGCTGCCCTTAAGTCAAATCTACATGAGCTCTTAATTTTCTGATACTTACTGAGATGTTAGATAGGTTCTTTGCTGAGTTTTCACGAGAAGAAATTATCAATCAATCCAATTTGGAGTTTTCTGATGCTAAGCTCGGACTACCAAGTAAATGCAGCCAATGTAAGCTGTAAAATAAACAGACAAGATAAGAAAAACACTAAGACTCTAGAGATGGTAGGACTCCCCAATCAAAGCACAGAACCCTAAGAGCATGACTCCACCGCTCAGATACGTCAGGAAATATCTTTAGCTATGATTCCCAATATAAGTCCATTTGTAAGTTTCACTTCATAGAATCTACATCTCAGGGTTTAAAATTTTAAAGTTTTTAATGACAGCTGAATGATTGATGACATTCCTATAAGGAAATTCCCTTTATAACACAAGTTACTTCAAATACCATGATATCATTGTGTCAAAAAATTGAAGTAATTAGGATATTGTTAGAATATTGTTACTATTTTCTGTGGTTGAAGATAATGACAGCTAGGAATGTTAATATCATTATCTATTGAATCAACATCCCACTCTTCTGTGGTACTCACCAAATATAACAGATTGGATAATTACTGATGGATTGGGTTTACTGTGGTGACAGTGGATGATTTTCTCGGTATGTTACGTGAACAGCCTTCTAAATGTTAGCAATTCAAGTGTGGTCTACAATAAATTACAAAACAACAATAAATCATTGTGATTTGTACAACCTAGTGAATATGAAGTAATGTAAAAAACCTTTTAAGACCATATGATATCAATATGTTTATCAAATTCATAAACATTCAAATGTAAGATCTGCTCACATTCACTGTGAGTGATAAGTATTAGTTAAAGAGCTCTAACTCCGGCGGTTCAGTGGCATTACATTATCATCTCCCGGAGATGAAAATGTAATGCCACTGAACCACCAGAGTTAGAGCTCTTTAACTAGATAAGTATGGGTGAAGGTAAGGGAAGGTTTAAGTTTCTAAACTTTGAAACCAAATCTGAAAATGTCAGCTATCTAAAATTTAGCCTCATTCATCGATTGGTGCATAGAAATAGGATAATAATTACCGGCTTCACCACAACTAAACATCACAGATCATTTCCGAAATATTATAACCAAGAAATTATTGTCTGTGAATGGCTTTAACACATTATATCTCTTACCTCGATCAGTGACCAGTGACCAGTGACTTGTTAACAGTACCTAGTGACCAGTGTCCAGTGACCAGTACCCAGCAATCAGTGATCAGTGTCTCTGGTGATGTTCTTCTCAGTATAAGATTTAGTTCAGCAGTGGAACCTGCTCGACTCACTGTAATATATCACAGATTATCAGAAGATTGAATTTGGCTGTGGTAAGTTTCAATCACAGCAGACACGGCACTGATTAAAAATCACAACTATCACAGCCTGATAGATAGATGAGCTTTATATTTTTACATTTTTTTACATTTACAAGTTCTGTCAGTGTCGCAATAAAAACAAAGTGAGTGTCGTAACTGTTCGATAGGTCAAAAGGTTTGAGCATGCTAACATATGCATGCAAAGCTCTCGTTTCACACAAAACGCATCTGATTGAACAAAGGTGCAGAATTTTATTAGGTCCATATTATTTCATTCCAAGCTTTTAAAATACCCTTTGAAATGCCGAAGACGTTTAGAGCGAGTTTTCAGACATTGAAAACTAAACCATGTGACCAGTAAACGACACATACACACTACATTACATTACATTACACCGATGCCGTATTTCTTTCGAAGAAAGCGTGTCAGCAATATATAAGAACTAGTCTTAGCCCCAAGACCTTGGTGCGCAAGATGATTGTTGTTTTAAACGGCCAGTACCAACTTTGGTTCTACTCACCAATCAGAACAGCTCCATCGATTTCTGGGTATTTATGAGACAGCTTCTGATAGCGTGGCTTTTATAGGTTGACGATTGATGTACAGACTGCAAAAGATATTAACCAAAAAACGAATAATCATAATTTATAGAGTGGATAAGTAATCATGCTCAAAGGCCGCCCAAAGTTGTTCTCTAGTATTGATGGTTTATTGGATTACGCGGCGTTTCGTTTGACGAAAGAGAGAATACCATATCATAAGATAGAATCACTGATTATCCTTGCACAGAGAAAAGAGTTAGGTAACTTGACTTTATTTTGTTGGGTATAACAAAGTGGTGGTTAGATGGCCACTTATCGATTATTTTGATCATAGATCCTTTATACTAGTTTTACTGTATCATATCTCCGGAAGATGTGGAGGCTGTTCTGCCAAGTGACTCGGCTGAAGCGCTCACAAATATTATAATCAGCATAAGTATTAATTAAAATATGAGATGAAATATTATTCCACTAACCATCAATATTGGCCTCAAAGTGGATCAGGTTTGTGTTCTGTAATCTACAATGGTTATCAATCTTCTTACACTCACTGGTATGTTAGGGGGGCTCTGTGCTGAGTTTTCTGAAGGAATCAGTGACCAGTTACGGTCGATGACATCACAGCTTCGATAATCTCCAAAGTCGATCTTCTCACTAAGAGGTTTGGTTCAGTAGTAAGATCTCCTCACATTAACTGTAATTTAATAATTGTGTACCTGATTATGGGCGGAACTGGATGTATATGACAGTGGTCTGGTTAATGCTAACAAATCACAACCTCATAACCTGATCACTAGATGAACTTTATACAAGGAAGTTCTGTCATTGACGCAATGCAAAAACACCAGACTCGGCTCATTAGGTCATGAGATTGAAATCAAGTTTTTTGTGGGGTTTACATTTAACATTTGTTTATCGGATCAAGTATCACCAAAGCACACCAATGACTTTGATTCAAAGTCTTTACATCCAGTTTTGCTATAAAATAGCTTTCTTGAGAATACATTTGGTTTCACAATAAATCTGTCCTTATCGCAAAGCAAAAACACCTGACTCGGATCATTAGGTCAAAAGGTTAAAATCTAGTTTGTGCTTTAGCTCAAATCTTGCTTTGTATGCATATGAAGATCTCATTTCACACAAATACTTAGCTGGTTGAATGAAGTCAATCGAATTTGACAACATCAAAAGAAACTTGGCAGGCTATCAAAGATAAGAGAATCATAAGACTAAAACTTGACAACTAGGTCATATACAGCTAGCTTGCTAGTCATGAAGAAAGTATATCAGTGATATAAATATTAGTCTAGGAACCCAGACCCTGCTGCACACGGTGATTACGGCACTTTATCTGATCCACCCTAAAGTCTGGGATGACTGATGAGGCTACAAGTGTGACTGTGATTTGTATACATAAATGCTAAATGCCACAGACTAAATTTTAGCGATGGTTCTAAAACTAAGAGGAAAAATCTTTTGGTTGGTACTTCCTGTTTATCTTAGCAAAGACCACGATGGAGGGTTTTAATCATGAAATGAGCCTGTGCTGCGATTTTAGCCACTTCCATGTAAAGGCTGCATAACGGTTTCATATATGAAACAGGGGAAGACAACTCATAGCATTCACACCAGTTTTCAGAGATAATATAGTTCTGTGGTTGATGGCGCCGCACCATTTGGCGTTGAGTGTATCAGGACTGAGCCTTAGGTGGTATATGTTGTGTATGCTTGGCTGCCCTTATAAGACAAATCTACATGAGCTCTTAATTTTCTGATACTTACTGATATGTTAGATAGGTTCTGTGCTGAGATTTCATGCAAAGAAATTAACAATCAATCCAATTTGATGTTTTCTGTTGCTGAGCTCGGTCTACACAGTGAATGGAGCCAATGTAAGCTGTAAAAGAAACAGACAAGATTAGAAAATCACTGGGCCCTATGGTTGGTGGGACTCCCTGGTCGAATCCTGCAAGAGCATGATTCAGATGCGTCAGAAAATATCTTTAGCTATGATTCCCAATATAAGTCCATTTGTAAATTTCACTTCAAAGAATCTACATCTCACGGCCAAATGCCTAACACTGGGCGTTAGGGTTTAAAATATATTTAATGACAGCTGAATGATTGATGACATTCCTATAAGGAAATTACCCCTTATATCACAAATTACTTCAAGTACCATGATATCATTGTGTCAAAAAATTGAAGTAATATTAGATCATCTTTACTGTTTTCTGTGGTTGAAGATAATGACAGCCAGAAATGTTAATATCATTACCTATTGAATCAACATCCCACTCTTCTGTGGTACTCACCAAATATAACAGATTGGATAATTACTGAACAGTCTGTGGAGACAGTGGTTGATATTCTCGGAATGTTATGTTACGTGAACAGCCTTCTAAATGTTATTGAGCCAAGTGTGGTCTACAATAAATAATCAAAACAAGAATAAATCATTGTGATTTGTACAACCGAGTGACTATGAAGTAATGTAAAAAACCTTTTAAGACCATACCGTAGTGGTATATTTATCAAATTCATAAACATACCACTGTAAGATCTGCTCACATTCATTGCTAAGTGATAAGTATGGGTGAAGGTAAGGGAAGGTTTAATGTTTCTATAAACTCGGAAACAAAATCTGAAAATGTCAGCTATCTACAAGTTAGCTTCATTCATCGAATGGTGCATAGAAAAAGGATAATAATTATCGGCTTCACCACAACTAAACATCACAGATCATTTCCAAAATATTATAACCAAGAATTTATTGTCTATAAATGGCTATAACACATTATATCCCTTACCTCGATCAGTGACCAGTGACCGATGACCTGTTGTTACCAGTACCTAGTGACCAGGGTCCAGTGACCAGTACCCAGCAATCAGTGATCAGTTTTTCTGTCGATGGTCTTTTCAGTATAGGATTTGGTTCATTAGTAGGACCTGCTCTACTCACTGTAATATTTCGTATCAGAAAACTGAATTGGGCTGCGGTAAATTTCAATCACAGCAGACATGGCACTGATTAAAAATCACAACTATCACAGCCTGATAGATGGATGAGCTTTATACAAGGAAGTTCTGTCAGTGTCACAATAAAAACAAAGTGAATGTCATAATTGTTCAATAGGTCAAAAGGTTAACATTTAGTGTGAGCATGTTAACAGATGCATGAAAAGCTCTCGTTTCACACAAAATCCCATCTGATTGTACAAAGGTGCAGAATTTTATAAGGTCAATATTATTTTCTTTTATGATACATCTTGAAATGCCGAGGACATTAAAGAGAGTTTCCAGACATTGAAAACTAAGTTGTTTTAAACGACCAGTACCAACTTCTGTTTTACTCACCAATCAGAACAGTTACATCGATTTCTGTGAATTTATTAGACAGCTTCTGATAGCGTGGCTTTTATAGGTTGACGATAGATGTACAGACTGCAAAAGATATTAACCAAAAAAACGCATAATCATAATTTTTAGAGTGGATAAGTAATCATGCTCAAAGGCCGTCCAAAGTTGTTAACTAGTATTGATGGCATATTTTGTGTGACAACAGAGAGAATACCATATCATAAGATAGAATCACTGATTATCCTTGCACAGAGAAAAGAGTTAGGTAACTTGACTTTATTTTGTTGGGTATAACAAAGTGGTGGTTAGATGGCCACTTATCGATTCTTTTGATCATAGATTCTTTATACAAGTTTTACTGTATCATATCTCCGGAAGATGTGGAGGCTGTTCTGCCGAGTGACTGGGCTGAAGCGCTCACAAATATTAAAATCAGCATAAGCATTAATTGAAATATAAATTGAAATATTATTCCACTTACGTTCAATATTGGCCTCAAGGTGGATCAGGTTTGTGTTCTGTAATCTACAATGGTTATCAATCTTCTTACACTCACTGGTATGTTAGGGAGGCTTCGTGCCGAGTTTTCTGAAGGTATCAGTGACCAGTTACGGTCGATGACATCACAGCTTGGATAATCTCTAAAGTCGATCTTCTCACTATGAGGTTTGGTTCAGTAGTAAGATCTCCTCACATTAACTGTAATTTAATAATTGAGTATCTGATTATGGGCAGAACTGGATGTATATGACAGTGGTCCAGTTAATGCTAACAAATCACAACCTCATAATAGGATCACTAGATGAACTCTATACAAGGAAGTTCTGTCATTGACGCAATGCAAAAACACCCTACTCAGCTCATTAGGTCATGTGATTAAAATCTAGTTTTTTTGATTCATCAATCAATCCTGTTTGTGGGGTTTACATTTAACATTTGTTTATTGAATCAAGTATCACCAAAGCACACCAATGACTTTGATTCAAAGTCGTTACATCCAGTTTTGCTATAAAAGACTCGATCATTAGGTCAAAAGATTAAAATCTAGATTGTGCTTTAGCCAAAATCTCGCTTTGTATGCATGTGGAGATCTCATTTCACACAAATACTTAGCTGGTTGAATGAAGTCAATCCAATTTGACAACTTCAAAAGAAAGTTGGCAGCGTATCAAAGATAAGAGAGTCATGAGACTAAAACTTGACAACTAGGTCATAAACAGCTAGCTAGCTAGTCATGAAGAAAGTATATCAGTGATATATGAATCAGTCTAGGAACCCACACCCTGTTGCACGCAGTGATTATGGCACTTTATCTGATCCACCCTAAAGTCTGGGAAGACTGATGAGGCTACAAGTGTGACTGTGATTTGTATACATAAATGCTAAATGCCACAGACTAAATCTTAGCGATGGTGACCAGTGACCAGTGACTTGTTACCAGTACCTAGTGACCAGTGTCCAGTGACCAGTACCCAGCAATCAGTGATCAGTGTCTCTGGTGATGTTCTTCTCAGTATAGGATTTAGTTCATAAGTAGGACCTGCTCGACTCACTGTAATATACCAAAAGATTGAATTTGGCTGTGGTAAATTTCAATCACAGCAGACATGGCACTGATTAAAATCGACAACCATGACAGCCTGATAGATAGATGAGCATTATACAAGGAAGTTCTGTCAGTGTCGCAATAAAAACAAAGTGAATGTCGTAACTGCTCAATATGTTAAAAGGTTAACATTTAGTTTGAGCATGCTAACATAATATATGCATGCAAAGCTCTCGTTTCACAAAAAACGCATCTGATTGAATAAAGGTGCAGTATTTTATTAGGTCAATATTATTTTATACCAGTATTTATTTCAGACGACCAGTACCAACTTTGGTTCTACTCACCAATCAGAACAGCTCCATCGATTTCTGGGTATTTATGAGACAGGATCTGAGAGTGGTGGCTTTCGTAGGTGGAAAATAGATGTACAGACTGCAAAACATATAAACCAAATTTTAGAGTGGATAAGTAATCATGCTCAAAGGCCGCCCAAAGTTGTTAACTAGTTTTGATGGTTCATTGAATTACGCTGCATTTGCAAACAGAGAATGTCATATCATAAGATTGAATCGCTGACAAATCTTGCACAAAGGAAAGAGTTGGGTTAATTGATTACTGTTACTCCACTTTTTTTTGGGTATAATATAGCTGCGGTTAGATTCCCAATTCATTTATCGATTATTTTATCATAGAGCCTTCATACTATTTTTTGGGTATCATGTCTCCGGAAGATGTGGAGGCTGTTCTGCCACGTGATTCGGCTGAAGCGCTCACAAATATTAAAAACAGGGCATGAGTATTAATGAAAATATGAAATGTAATATTATTCCACTTACCCTCAATAAGCAGTGATCAGTGAAAGTGTGCCGTGAAAAGTGAGAAGTGGGCAGAGTCTAGGGAGTCGATTCCTTCATGTCATAAAATACTCTCAAAACTGATCTTCTAAATATGAGATTTTGTTAAGTGATAAGATCTGCTCACGTTCACTCCAATGTAGTATTAGATGTATGTATACAGATTGACTATGAGCAGCTGTAACAGTATCACTGTCTATATATCACAAAGGGAGAATGATTATAAATCACAGCCTCACTGTTAGCAAGATAGATGAGCTTTGTACAAGGAAGTTCAATCAGGTATGTTATTGTCTCAGTAAAACCTGATGATATCATGTGATATCATTGTTGGTTGAAGTTTATAAGGGCAAAGGGTCAAGAGGTTAAGATTTAGTTTATGCCAAGATCATGCCATATTTGCAAGGAAAGACGTCGCTGTGCAAAAGATACGGCTGGCTGGATGAACCGAATATATATTATAGATGAGGAACTCATACAAATGTGTCAGCGTGACTGTAACTAGAAACATAGTCACATATTTTTGGTATTCTGCTTCAAATAAACATTCAAACTGAGAAGTAAAAATATATGTTCAAAAGGAAGTGAATAAAAGTATGGGTTAGCCAGATAGTCTGTGACTAGAGTGGCTGCCTCCCTCCAACTTATTACAAAAACACCACACAAACATCATGAAGAGCCCAGACAAAACATGCCCACCATGCTCACCATTTTTTACAAGCAGAGAGTACCAGCAACATTTTCTCGAAACTTTGATAGTAAGTGATAGTAATACAATCAATCAACCAACCAACCTGGCACCACCGTAGATGCAGGATATTCCTACTCATCTGGTGAAACAATATTAGTTTGGGTTTAATATAGTTTGCCCTAAAGCCTGGTGTTGCCTGTCCATCATAAAACTCCCACAATTTAATTAATACAGTCAGTATATGTGGTAACCTAAATCTGCTAAAATCTTGAAAACCTCAAAATCTTTCAACTTCCTTAAAATATAAATAGAATATTTTTGAGAGTGTATCAATAGCTGTGAAACCTGCAATACATCTCCTAATATTATCATATTGGCTGAGATACTAAAGAAATTTCACCTTATCCTGCCCTTCAGTTGCCAGTATTTGGTGTTGCTCTCCTCTACCCAACAATAAGTTGTGTGCAAGTCACCACAAAGACAGATCAACTCGATTGATTTGATTTACCCTGATCTAACCCTACTCTATCCTACACATAGACATAATAATCAAAAAATAAGTCTATGATCCTACCCTATGCTACCCAGTCATATTTGGTATATAATATCACTGCTGGATGGATGGATCACCCTACCCTACCGCACTTGGTAAAATTTCACTGCTAGATATAAGAGTATGAAATGAGTGAAATATCAACAGGAATTTTCATGCAATCGAGTTAAGCTGAAACTTGGAGCACACTCTACTCACCCTGTTCCTTATCATCAAATCAGAGGGAGGAGAAGAGAGCACTGATACAATCTTACAGGTAAGTTCTGTAGGGTGGACTTGATATGCAGCAGTTTTTCAATAAGATCTATCACCTACTGTAAGTAGTAAATGTGTATAATTAAGATACGACTTGTGAGGCAATACAGTTGAATATTCTGGTACACTGAATTGAATTTATTTATTTTGGTAATTGTGTTCGAAACACATTACAATTTAGTTGTTTAGCAGACGAATACTAAAAGGTACAAAGCTGCACAAAAATCTCGATGTTCTAGCTTTTGGCATGATAAAATATTTACGATTACTTTTATAACAATTGCGTAAAATGTGTCTGTCATCAGCGATAAAATGTTGAGCTAAATTATAAATACTCACTCAGTTCATTAAAAGTATTGATTGATTTTCTCAAAGAAATCTACAAAAAACAGCCGTTACTAACAAAGTAATGTATCCCACACCAACTTCCAATAGTCCGATTACTTCCAAATTTCTTTTGGTTATTCAGAATAGGGCTATCCAGATATGCCGATTTTTGCATCATTGTAAGTTGCATGCAAGCAAAATGTAACATGTATATCTGTTTTTGTAGTATGCCTGATGTGTGCTTACGATTGCGCAATACACCAGAGACCTTAGCCTTTGATATACTCTCTTTGTCTAAATAAAGCCTATTCTATAACAAGCTTTCAATTCAATCGATGTATGAGGCACGATAATCCTATGTCCCAAATGCAACAAGTACAATTATAATCTGCTAATCTGGTAGCCTAATACCGTGATTACCAAAGATTATATATTGTTAATACTACATTTTACAAAATAATCTGATCATGACTTAAATGATTGGAATTCAGTAATTTAGCAGGAAATCTCATCATTCAACATCAAATGTGGAAATAAGTCTTAGGCAAAAATGGTCTTGATTGGTTTCCCATCTTATTTCAATGATTAATATCTCAACAAAATTTTTATTCATGTGTAGTTTAGTTGTAATTTCATGTATATATAGGTTTTTTCACCTTTGTCAAACATCTGATCGTCCAGAAAGTGCTTGAGTTTTATACTATTCAATCGACTTGCTCCACGACCAGTAGAGCCTCCTGAGTCAAGCTACTAGAAGTGCATGGCAAGCTAGTGCAACCATGATGTGACATATGCCTCCAAAATATACTGACTCTGTGGGTTCGGAAAGATCTTCTTTGTAATTTTGTGATGGCTTATTGAGTCAACACAAACGGGTATGAATCTTTCAATTTAGAAATTGTGGTTAAAATAGATTATATTTTATTAGCTTCGATTGTTCGATGCAGAAAGCGTGCTATCAAGAATGAGATGGATTTAAGAGTTGGTGACACACGTTAAGAATGACAGTCGCACAGCGCGCATGCGTTGGAGGTCATGGGTTTGGTTAGCCCCGAGGGCCTGTCAATCGGGATGCATTGGTTTCTCTTTGATTACAGATTAAAGCAAAAAGCTGGTCAATGGATACTTAATTGCAATCTAACTATTATGATAAATGGAAGGTTACCAAAATATGTGCATATCTTGGTACTGAGCATAGGGATTCATAAGTTAAAATTGAGATAGGAGTTGGAAAGTGTTTAACACAACTCTGTTTAGTCATACAATCAAATGATTTACTATGTAATGCTCTCATATTTACAGGTAGGCATACTAGTAGTGATTGCTTATTTATTTATTTATAGAGGCAAAAGGATGGCTAATAATTTAGGTTAGCACGATACAATTTTGAATATTATCATGGGCTAAGGTCCCTGTAACTCCTTGCTCTCTGTATGGCACCACAGCCATTAACACAGTGAGCAATATCCTCATGACAGTAGATACCATAGTAAAAACCTTTCATACTGTGATTCATCTGGATACCCACCAACCATATTGACTTCAAGCTGTTGATGGCATACGGCCGAGGAGCTAGTGGTGACTGCATTTGGAAAATTTCTAACTCAAATTAAGCTGCAAAACAAAATCCCTCCCCTTCCTTCTCTGGTCTTCACCTGATTCATTTGATTTATTGATTTATTACATATCACAGACAATATTACCAGGGCTCTCAACCACTCAGGTTTAACCCGAGTTACTCAGATCTTTGAGTTCAACTCAGGCTTCTCAGGGGATTTTAGACAGTGGGCTAAAAACTCAGATTTTGCTCGTTGGCAGAGATGAATAATATATAAACAATGCTAAATGTTGCCTTACAATAATTTATGTCATATTATTAATGAATGATCAGGTATTAAATTCTAGTTGTCATAAGCTATGCTCTCACTGCGCTGCCTATTCAAGTCATTTATGTGAAATTGATATGGCTAAATTCCAATTTGCATTTCAGAATGCTTTTAAAATTTAGCTTGTAATGAACTTGACATGATTGAATGAATCTATTCTTTAATTTGAGTATCAACACATTACACCCCTACATGCCTTTCTGTCAAAGCATCTCGGTTCAGACTGAGATGACATGCATATTTGATCACATTCACAGGGTCAACACTGCTTGGTGTTTTAAGCAGATAGTTGGACATTTATATCATTGGAAGGTGGCAAAATAATGCACTTTCCCAGGATAGTCTTATCTGCTTGCTTAATAGCCGATAGATTGACTTTCAGCTTGGCAGCGTCTTGATATTGAGAATCCATGTTCTCGGGCATTACTAATAATATCCAAAGTGATCGTATCGAAATTATTTTTTGGTGTGGATAGTTGTGACAGCCCATTGAAATAATTAATTCATTGGTGACAAGGAAATTGCAACTACATTGTCAATTTGTTCAAGTGGTGTTTTCTGATGGTTGCTGACAGCAGCTCAGGATTGGTTTGCTTATTGTTTGAAGTCGCTTTCTTTATTTGTTGCGTTTGCCTCTTATTGTGTACTCTATCTATTCTAGATCACCTTGCTTGCATTGCTAATTTTTGGCAGAGATGAATAATAAAGATAACATCAAACATTTGCATGAGAATTATGTGTGGTATTTGTTGTGGGTATTTGATTTCATTTGTGATAAGCTATGCTCTTACTGCACTGACAATCCCAGTGATTTGCGAAATAGATTATTATGGCTAAATAGAAATTTGAATTTTAGGAATGTAAAAAAGGTGAGTTTGCGGGTGAACCGGATAAATCCAGGCAACATCAAACATTTGCATGAGAATTATGTGTGGTATTTGTTGTGGGTATATTTTGATTTCATTTGTGATAAGCTATGCTCTTATTGCACTGACAATCCCAGAGATTTGCGAAATAGATTATTATGGCTAAATAGAAATTTGAATTTTAGGAATGTAAAAAAGGTGATTTTGCGGGTGAACCGGATAAATCCAGGCAACATCAAACTTTTGCATGAGAATAATGTGTGGTATTTGTTGTGAGTATTTGATTTCATTTGTGATAAGCTATGCTCTTACTGCACTGACAATCCCAGTGATTTGCAAATAGATTATTATTGCTAAATAGAAATTTGAATTTTAGGAATGTTAAATAAGTCATTTTGCAGGTGAATTGGATAAATCCAGGCAACGAGTTCAATAGCATCACATTACATCAATTATATGCCTTTCTACCCTGGCGGCTCGATTCGTCAGCCTTTAAGTCAATATTTTTACAAACATATTTTTACATCGATGGCCTTGGTTAGTCCATAAATGAATTGGTTCATCTGGATCAAATTTAAAATTATTTGCGATTTCATGTTTACAAGAAATGCTCTAGGTTTTTATTGATTTACTTGCTATTACAAACATGAAATGTTGCAAGAAGAGGATGCATATACTTTGTCAATAAAAGAGCTTGCTACTAATGTATGGAACTTGCATTTGAGGGCATCGTCTAGAGAATTTTGTATGATGCAATCATGTATCATGTATAATGATGTATCAGCAAAACAGCACAATAATATCGAGGTCGCCTACGTCAAGCCTCAAATTCTTGGCAACATTAAAAACTTTTCTTAATAATAATTTTCTTGTCTATGGTACATATGCTCGTATGCAAAACAGGCAGACAATACATCAAGAGGGAAACTACAAAACATTTGAACATCATGGAAGCTACTGGCTTTGTACTTAGATGCAACATTTTTTTAACAACATACATTCTTTGACTTGCTTTTCCAGCTATTCTTTGCACATAATCTTCAAATCTCAGGTATTTCACCCGACAATTTTTCGGTGCCATCTCAGGGGTACCCTCAGCTGTTCATGCTCAGGGCGTTTTACACCTTTAACATACCACTATGGGACATGCTAATATCAAAACTCAGGTGTCGAATCCTCCCAGATTGGGAGCCCTGATATTACATAATCAAATAGTAACTAGAAACCAGAAGTATTTTATATCTGATATAATATGCCTTCATAATAACAACACTACTACTATTAAGGCTTCTTTGAGGGAAGGATTTGGGATTTTAATGTGACATTTATTTTCGCACAAATCAGAAGCACTGCCCAATCTATTCTTAAAAATTTTACTTGAAAGACAGTAATTTATGTTTGAAACAACCTTAATAATCTTCAATAATTTTTAATTGACATTGTTTCCTCAATCAATCCTTGTTTAAAATGTGATAGTGTCAGGCCTTCTTGTGTATTTCTTAGGATTGAAATATTTCATAACTGTTTGATGGGTATCCCTGGCTTAGATTTAATTCATATCACTCGGTTGACACAAGTACCAGTAGATGAATTATGCGACCTCATTTAATCCCCGCACTCAAAAACTTTGACCCCATCCAGCAAAAATTAGAACCAGTAGTATTGAATTTGGATTGGAAATAGTAAATCAAATATCTACCGCTACCTATTCTCTTGCTATCTTGCAGCTATCTTACGGAGAGTTATTTAACCAGATTGACACGACTGATTGTTCTGCTTGGTGCTTGGAGTTTGAAATAAAACCTGTATACAGGGAGAACTTGCATGCTGGTATAATTTCTGATATTTGGAGACATTCACTTATGATCCTAGATTCTACTTCGGTAAAGAATTCTCTCATTTAAGTTTTTATGGTTACCTGGATACTAGGACGGGATATGATAAATTAGGCAAAGTGGGATAACTTCCAATTCATAATAAGTACGACATTGTATGAAAATGAGAAGATAACTCTACAGCAACTTGAAGCCAAAATACTTTTAATGAACTGAGTGGGTTTAAAATAGGCAAAGCAAATGGTCTCATTGTCTGAGTAGAACCATTGGAAAAGGATTATACCACACAATTACTGGTGAATAGAGATACAAGCTCTGATAAAAGGTGATACAGTAGAGGCATAAATACATTTAATCTGTAGTTTCCTTTCATAAGACTGTTTTACTGTGTAAAACTGAGCTCTCGATGTAATATCATCCCTTTTTTTATCGTTTCCACTGATGGATTCCATCTGCAAATACAGAACGTTCAGTAAAACATGTGTCACCGGTTTGTGCAAACCATAGATATACACACGGTCTACCAGGCAAATAAACACTGAGTTTAGGCCATAGAGTTATTATATACTCTAGAGTGGGCAATGTGTACAAAAATAGCATCAGTTTTTGTCCTACTTAATTATTGCGAAATCCATGACGCGACGCAATCTGGTTGTGCATGGCTAGTGGCTGTATCATATAACTTATCATTGAGAATATACGTATTGAGTATGGAAATTTAGATTTTTAGAGCGCTTAGAGCCATTTTTCTGAAATCTTTTTATGTGACACTATGTGGATCACTTGCAGGTATTCTCACTTTCAATTCTATGACGCGACAAAATCTGGTTGTGCGTGGATAGTGCATGAATCATTGATTTTATCATTGAAAATATTAGATTTTGACATACAAATTTTGTTTATGGAACACTTATAGCCATTTTTTTCAGAGAATCTCACATGTAACATCATTTACATCACCTGCAGGTATTTTCTCTTCCAGTCAGTATAAAAGAATTTCTTATTCTCCCATTAAAATAAGCCAAATTTAAACCGCAAAAAAGGCTTAGAGGGACATCAGTATATAAATCAGTAATGTGGTCTACACAACGAGTTCACAGAGCAATTGGCATACCTTAACACGCTTCCAAACTGATTTATTGAGCTGGTTCAGTGTGCTAGACAGCTAATGAAAGTTTTTACTTGTGTAAATCATCCTTCAATAATATGGAGTTGTTCTCTCTTTGAACTATTATCTCGGAGAGTGAATAACTACCATTTGTAGTAATATTGTGTAATAGGCTATAATGTTTTATAAACCGCCAAACTGCCTAACATGTGTACTACTTAGTATAACCGGTTATGATAGATTACCTTTTGACTCTCTGCTGATATTCTTATGAGGTCTGACACAGCCAGCTGTGTCTGGTGATTTGGATTTCATGAACTCCACACAAACTTCATCATCATACTAGTAGCTGTAATATAAAGTGAAACATAAAAGCTCTGACATCAGAATTTCTGACTGGGTTTGCATATTTTTATGTTTCAGTGAACAATTTTCTGTGTGTTGTAGTTGACGGATTTGATGATGTATGCAACGAGCCAAGTCGACTCTCATACATCATTAAATCAGTCAATTAACCATTAAAAAAATAAAAGTAAAGGCATGTGATCACACAACGTAGAATGTCAGAGAACTCCAGATTAACATCCAGCCAAAAAAACTGACAACTTATCCTGTCAAGTATGACATCATTACTAAGAAGGTGAGGAAGCTCTCACTATCTACATAAAACATAGACTACAAGGATATTGTGCAAACCAAGTGATCCAAAGCTACTGTATATACACTCCTAGGGTTCGGTCAGTGAGGTGGCTAGCCTCTATACTGTAAGTTTCTCATCACATAGGATATATCTAAGATCATGTCTGATCTAATTGTCCTATATTCAGCATTACTCCTCTCTACTGATATTAAACTTCAGGACTCCTGACTGCGGCTTATCAGTAGAGGGGGAGCAATTCCAAATACAGGCCATCTGTTATGTTGGCTAACTTGTGCTTAAACTATTGCTGCCACTCAGGGAAATGTGTGCCTATTGTAAAGCTCAAAAATATCAAAAAGAGGCTACCATCTCATCATTGTCACCAAATGAGCAAGTTATTTGCACAAACTTATCGCCAAAATCAGGGTATACAATTAATGATCAGGTTGAAATAATGAAATAATTATCGTCTTACTAGTTAAAAACAATGACGTCAACAACCAGTGCATTAATTTCATACTCTGATTTTGACATCAGTTTATGCAAATCATTTGCCCATTGGAGCCTCAATTAGTTTTCTTTGAGCTACACAGAACTCAAAGAGTACACATTTCCCTGAGTGGCAGCAGTATACTTGATCTAGGTATCACATGCAAGCATCCATGCAAGCGACAAGAAGTGCTTCCGCAAAATATTTAAAGATGCCGCCAAGTTAGGGATTGAGCACCCCGATATAGATGCTCTGGTGGCCAACCGGATCAAGACACTTGGACTACGGTACATATACGATGAAGAGCACTTTATCAATGACTTTCTAACTAAATGCCCCTCAGGTCGCTACCGCACCGTTAAATATCGGGTACATGGGGTAGAGACAGCTTTTTAAGACATCTCATACATACACTTAATAATATACTATTCTAAAAAAACTTTTTATACAACAGAGATCTGATTTTTCCATGTTTTTCTTTCTTGTCAGTATTAACAACGTATTTCGTGACAAATTTTTGTCTATGATAGTAATAAATCCATCCATCCATCCATCCACTTACTTGGTTCTTACATGTCATGAGATTGACAGCGTTTCATCATATGATTCAGAATCTCTCTGTTCACACAAACTACAGACAACTCCTGATCTGAGGATCTCAATCCATCCATCTCTGGTCTGTGTGCTGACCACATCATTCATCAAGCTAGAAGTTACAAGAAATGAGCAACAGAATAGAGGAGAGGTCATGATAATTGGTCTTGTGTCATCTTTAGTCGAATCATCATGATAACACATCCAAAGTTGGCAATAAGGCATAAGACATAACTGACTGACTTAATACAGTATTTGTAGTGTTACTCTTTTTATCACTAGGGTATCAACAAATGGTGGCCAAGTGTCCTCATCATCTCACCAGTCTGAGTGTTGAGTCTGTGATGTAGCTGAGATAAAGGAAGGACTAGTAATATAAGCCACACACCTGTATAGAGATGGTATCTTGTCAGTAAAGTCTCTAGTACCAGAGTGTGTCTCTCAACTCTCAGGTGTGGAAGGTAACTTCCTGTTAGTGTAGTGTGATCAGAGAAGTATGTCACTTTAGGTGTCTAACTTCATTGCGCAGATAAACCTGACAAGATTGGCAATGACGCAATATGTTTATATCATAAACATATTAATATGTTTATATCATAAACATATTAATATGTTTATGGTTTATATAATATAGTAATGAACACAGTTTATATACCCTAAGGGATTAAAGCTCGTGATTTAGTGCTGACTTAATCTTAGCTAGCACCGTATGTTCAGCACATACGGTGGGAGCTTATATCAAGTTAAAAAGGTGAGTGAATTTTAGCTAGTAAAGGTCTCAACATATGAAACACATTTGTAACATTTTTCCCTGCAGATGCTTTACTACTCAAGGCTATTAGGTTCTCCAGAACACTGGTACACTACATATATATATATATACATACATACATATATACAATGTAACTATGATTTCGCTAAGACAGGTTTCTAAATTAGATTTTCATCCCATAGTGTAGATCAAGGAAATATTTACATCGATCATGCATACATGATGTTAACAGATTATTACTCATACATCCATATTATCGCCCCTCCCTCACAGACAGCAGACAACTCCAGATCTGAAGGTATTAATACATATCTTGGTCCTGATCACATCATCAGTCAGCTATAAGTTAAAGTAGAGGGTCATGACATTCTACCTTGAGGTTACCCAAATTACAGAGAAATACAGCAGACTGGACAGGTGAGCAAATCGATTATAACATAACTACTAGACACTCCATCAAACTTTGGTGTTATTGATCCTTTGGTGTCATTGAGGTTGTAGAGTTGTCTGACACATGAACACTTTTGTAACAACTCTAACTGCAAAATAGAATGGTTGTTTGGTGGTATCATGATTTTTGAGTTTACATGTTTTCGCGTGTGGTACTTGATTTTCTCATGTATAATTCGAATCACATCAGTCACTCCAACAGTATGATATGACTCGACTCATACACCAGTCAATCAGCTTCATTACTGCAACTAAAAAACATAAGTTCACCGCACCACAAGACAAGCAAACTATTCGGTCTGATATACCTAACCAGATAACAACAATGAGGTGTCAGACAACTCCGAATAAGCAGCCAACATCAAATACTGACAACTAATCAAGTACAGTATTTAAATGTTACAAGGAATGTTACAATGAAACCCCAGCTACTATCTAAGGGAAACAAAAGTATTACATTGTTGTAGGCTAATTTCTTAATCAAAAATTTGTGAACATATATATTTGATACCTGAAATTAGTATGAGTATGTACAAAGTATCAAAGTATCACTTTATTTTCTCGCATGCTCATGATGTAATGTGGGCAGCTTACCTGGTAACCGTATACTGTTTACCTGCGGACAGCAGACTACTCCTGGTATGAGTCTACTATCTTCTGTGTGCTGTTTACACCACAGCTCTACTAAAGTAATAATATATCATCAATAAAGTAAATAAGATGTTACAAGATACAACCTTCACCTTCATACTGATACAGATGGAGTTATGGTTGGATCAGCAGCAGATTATCTTAGAGAAGTTGCATATAAATGTTTGAAGCTCTCAAGGCAGCTTATCTTAACTAATTCAACTTTCAACAGTAAATGTTAAACTTCAGTAACAATTGAAACTCATAAAGGTTAGGCGTCACGGTTGCAGTTTACAAATCAACTTAGCTGATCAAGTTCAATCATAGGTGAATAAAAAAATCAGCGGTTGTGAGACACTGTGGGAGAGGGTACGGGTATTATACTCAACCTCTTTACTTACTGTTTCAAACCAGTGTTCTCTTCTCACTGTCTCGGACTACAGTATAAGTGTAACCATCTACATAATATACATAATAGGTTTTTTTTTGTTGCTGCATTCAAGAGCAGAAGTTAATCTATTTACTGCAACTCGTAGCATCATATTAGAAGATATCGTTTGTAACATTAAGTGAAGCACTTTACAAAAGAGAGCTGCACTGTATCAATAGACACAAACATAGCAGGGGCGCTGAATTATAATTAACCATTTTACAACCTTTCCTAAAATATTCAGTATTATCTTCCAATTAAAATAGGTGAAAACTATTTTCGATTTGTTCAGTTTTCGAAGGGTTGTAAAATGGTGAATTATTATACAAAACACCTGTTAGGTTTTGTGACTTGGACTCATTTGCCTGCTGCGCCAAGATTCTGTTGTATTGAGACAGATATCAGACAAAAGAAGAGAAAAACTGGGCTACTGTTGAGTTTTCAGCCTCATCATCGAGAAGAATTTGGTGCCCTAAGCTTCTCAATTATTCAGCACTCATGAAGTCATGACTTTACATAATAAACTAACATAACAATACTTCCCGTTATACCCACCACAACATTCGTCACATCGCTAACATGTGTGACATTCTATACTTCCATCTACATACCTAGTACATCTTTGGGATGTCTTCAGCTGATCGTGAGCTTATTCCCTCCCTCTCCAGTATCACATGGGAGCTCACTCCATGTCATTCACCATGTGACAATACCTGTTATACATATGAAATGGTCAGAAATAAATATGAGATCAGACAAAAAATTCAACAATGACCAAAGTAACTGACTGCCAAACAGCTTCAGCTAGTTTAGACAACTTTCCTCGTCATATGTTCAATTACTGAGCATCCTGATCCAGTTTATGTATTGAGAGTTAAGGAGTAAGGTCTTGTGATATATCTGACAATACCTGTTATGGTTCAGAAGTGGTCAGATATAAATATGAGATCAGACACAAATCATAAATCTAACATTAATACACCTCTACCAGACAACTTCAGTTAGTTGAGTCAGCTAGTCTTCTCAGTCATATATCTACTTGACACGTAACAGTTGATTATCCTCATCCTGTCCGTGTGCTGAGAGATCGTATAACTAATAGTACTACTATCATAACTTAATATAATGATGATATTCGCACTGTTTGTGCATTACAAAGAATGGAGTTGTGATCTCATTTACTTCAGACAGGGGAAGCTATAATGTCCGCCTAGAATCGTATACCGGAGAGCTGTATTGTCCTCCGGTCTTCAGGCATCTGATCATCTCACACCACTTCTTACTATCCTGTATCAATTCGTCAGCTCCAATCTGTCAATTTATGAAAATATTTTGTGGCTGCATAACGTCACAGTCTGACCAATATCCTTTATATATTCAGCTATCACATAGAGTGTAACCAGGGTGTAATGTGCTGTGAATCTGTATCATTATGGTAAAAGTCTTAAAAAATATATATTTGCTGAATAGTTTCAGATAATATTATATAATTATATAAAGATATCGTTTTCACTTCCGCTAGATCACTTCATTTATAAGTGTAAATCAAGTCCAATCTATACATCTTCAGAAAGCCTGTGGAGACGATTCGTGTGTGTGTGTGTGTGTGCGTGCGTGTGTGTGCGTGTGTGTGTGTATACGTAGTTATGGCCTATCATGTTCATCCCTAATACTTCATGTGTTATAATTAATAACCTTGTGTTCCTCTGCTGATATTCTGATAATCTCACAGACAGCTGTATCTGGTGATCTGATTCTCTTCAAGGTAAACCAAGGAGTAACTCTTTGGTCAAATATCTCCGTCATCCAGCTTGTACTTATAAGAATAAACTGTAACAGATAACCGCACATAAAAACCTAGTCTGATATAAGACAAGATATTGAATCCCTTCCCCTCCCTACCCCACCCCTCACCACTAGCCAGTGGGCAGGCAGTCGCAGGCTGTCACCCCCGACAGCCTTTGACTCATAGGCATCTGGAGTTACAAGCATGTCCAGTATCAACCACCCCCTTTCCGAGAGGGAAAGGGGGTGGTTGATACTGGACATGCTTGTAACTCCAGATGCCTATGCTTTGACTGCCTGCCAAGGCTACCTTACCACTCTGTTTTAGATATCTCAGGGATATAGAAATTACTTGGGAATTGATCCCTCTGAACAGGACAATTACAATGTCAGCTGTGTACTGTAAGAATGCTCCCAGCAACAGATTAGGTATTTTGGCCTCATAACAGGTATATTTTTAAATTTTACTTTGCAAATGAATGCTTACTGAGGTCTGAGTAAGCAGTCATTTAAAAAAAAAATGTAATGTTATAATAATAATGTATTGTATGTCAAAGAATGTGTATCAAAAAATTGATTGAACAATAATAATAACTTACACACTGATTTGAACCAACCAATGCAATTGAGTAGTTCTTATTGTGAACCTATCTATATAGGCTATCATCATCTAGACAATAGATCAAAATATGCTCAGAAGATAGGATAAAACTTTTTAGATACCTTTGTATTTGTACTAGGTGCAAAGTAGTATTACTAGAAGCAAGGAGGACTGTCCTTGCTAGAAGTAGTAGATCTGTTTGTCATATGAAATGTAGTGAAATGATCTGAGTGGACTCACTATTTTCAAGAACCAACAAATAATTGGTCAAAATATTGTGTTTTTAACTATGATTGGCTCATAATGAAAAGTATGAAACACACAAGCATCCACACCATGCCCTTGTCCATGAACATACAACGTAGAGTATGGGCACACAACTTCCTTCAATAACTTTGACCATGCATGGATTGCCCTGGCTTGACCATACAGCTTTGTACTTGCTTGCTGCCCAATTACTTACAATACTATAGCATAGTTTTACGCTAATTAACTCCATACTATATTGTCACTAGCTAGTGCGTCAACGGATCCATGTAGCTTGTTGTGCTCATGATATTCCTTTGGCCGAAACAGCAATTTAATCATGACTCATGTCTCATTATACTGTACGCATAAACATTCAGTTAACTGATGTATACTTCAATTTCAGCTTCTCGATAAAGGAGCAACAATACTCTGAGGGAGAATACTCAGATGAGAGATGAGAGATATTTACTGGATTACGCTAATTTAGCGAACATTTGCGGGATCTGTTATACTATTTTGAGAAGGAAATAGAAGTGTTTCTTTGTCAGCCCACTCATGTTTGCCTCATTGGCTTTTATTCACAACCAAGTGAGATGCTCGAGTGTAGGGTCATGACACAAGTTTTACAAAGCCTTATAAAACTAACATTGGTGTATTTTGCATGATGATTAATTGGATCCTTCGGAAGCTTAATCATTCAATATAATATGATTTAGTAGACCACATCTTTTCAAAGTTACTGAGTCTTGGGATACGCTATACCACAAGTTGATCACCAGTTATTATTAATAGCGTATCACTATAATAGAGGACATTTATTAATTATACATTTATTTGTACAGGATTCTGATGCCGAAAAGCTTCTGAATTGATATAAATATACATAATGTAAGGTCAGAGAAAATGCTATGAAATAATGTTGCACTCTTCGACCCTTACTGTGTGAAACATTAAATATAAGTACGAGCAGTCATCTACCGCAACTCAAATAGTATAATACAACATTCCCCAACACTTTTATACAATAAATAGTACAGTGTCTCTGTATATGAATGTAAAATAAATCATTGATTAAAATCATATATCTTTCCACCTCAAAGTAGTAGCTAACAAATTCAACAGTGTCGTTACATGACGCTCTCTCATGGAGCTTGAGCAGCCGGTGTAGCTGGGGCAGCCGGAGTAGTTGGAGCAGCCGGTGTAGCTGGAGCAACCGGAGAAGCTGGAGCAGCCGGAGTAGCAGGAGAAGCTGGAGCAGCTGGAGTAGCTGGCACTCTTCTCCTCTTCAGAATATTCCATCTGATATAAGTGTAAGTTCTAGACTGGGGATTATTCATGTCTTCGTCGGCCATACGATCTGTAATGTGACAATAACAGTAGCTAACTATGATATTCAAGTCCGGCTCCATTTCATTAAAATTAGAGTGAGTTAATCCATATAACCTATAACAAATGTAATATTAATTAATCACTGCACTCAAAAAGTCAAAAGTGTAGGCTAGTTCTTGATGCAAGAAAATTGATCCAGATCTTGAAAAAGTTCTACTTGAAATAATGAGCCACGAAAACTTTGAATAAATTTTCTTAGATTACCTGACATAAGGTCTGATATCTAACCACATCAAGCAGCTAATCATCTGGACCCTGACTATCATCGGTACCTAAATATTTCAATGATAGGACAGCAGTACACTACTCACCTGGTAACCATTCTATAGTAGTATCTGTATTACCATCAGGATATCTGGGATCTGTCAGAGATTGTGGATGTTCTCCAGCTCTTCTCATATTAACTCCAGGTCTGAGGTATAACTTTCTCAGGTCTGTGAGAGTAGATATCATCTTCGGCATCTGAGCTATGTAAGCTGCATTCAGACCAGGATTAGCTGCAAGGTAAGCCTGTGTTTGCACTACTCCATATCTACTGACAGCCTCTCTTACCTTTGTGTAGAAAATGAAAATTATACAAAAGACATCAATATCATCAAACTCTATACAATTCAAATATAAGCATAATCTAGTCGAGATCAAATGTTGATTTGGAATGTAAGGTCAATACATCTCACATCTGGTATGGATGGCGTTCTCGTAGCTTTTGTTGACCCGGACAGAATCAAGTTTTATGTGGCAAGGTTCAACTCTCGTTCAACATCACACACCTAGTCCGAATTAAAGTTATGTGTAAAAATACTCACTAGCTCCTCCAAA
Organism: Membranipora membranacea; assembly: GCA_914767715.1. Classification (NCBI taxonomy): domain Eukaryota; kingdom Metazoa; phylum Bryozoa; class Gymnolaemata; order Cheilostomatida; family Membraniporidae; genus Membranipora; species Membranipora membranacea. Next base: position 736,399 of record OU612075.1, on the reverse strand, counting down.
GTTACGACATCAAACTGTCCTGCAAACTTGTAGAGCGTTACGACGAGGGCTCTGATGAATGCCGATCCTGTTTCAGGTGATCTAGGAGACACAAACGCTACAAAAAAATAATTTATCATGAAGTTAACCTGAACAGAATGGGCTTAGACTTTTCATGATTTTATGACATCACTAAGATTTGGAGGATGTAGGACAGGTAGCTATATATAATGATAAAGTGAATGTCGGGGCCAACACTCCGATTCTTTCTTATGTGTTTCCAAACTTTCAAAGATCCTTAGCTCCATTGTCATTTGCGTTTACAGCCAACATATTAGAGGAACTACCAAATATAAAACTTACTGTCAAAACTTGATTGCATGATTATTAGATCGGCCACTGATATTGTCTCATTGATACTGTCTACTTCAGGTAACAGCTGTATGACATCACTTCCTGTCTGATACAGATCTCCTTCTCTAGGTGCTGATGATGTCACTACTAGATCAGATGTACGGGGGAGAGGTTCAGGTGCAGCTGCACTCAGCTCTGAGATTGAGGGAACTGAGTCTGTAGTATCTAACAACATCTCTCTGCTACCTGTAAGGACGATCACCAGAAACTGATACCAAAACACAGTACTAAACATACATCATATAGATTGACACATACATATAACAATCTGGTGATTTTAGTGGAAGTTGTATTGACCTACTAAATATGTATCAAATCACATCTCATTGATTTGTATGGAGTTGCTTCCACTTGACTGCACAGTTGTCAGACCTGGGAGAGCAACTCCAAATTAGAACTACGAGTTCAGACTTGATCGATATAGCAACATGGCAGAGCAGCATTGAGTAAATTTTACATATTTAATAGATCAAGTTTGATCCATTTGCCTGCATTTGGAGTTGCCCCTCATCTACTGCGGCATGAGCAGTAGAGAGGGGCAACTCCAGACACAGGCAAATGGATCAAACGTGATCTACATTATTTTATTACCATCAACAAACACACTTACAACATGTTTAATATATATATTCAATACTCTCAATGACCTTTGTCTTGATGTTTGACAGCTTTCAAGATTGTGAAATATTTCAGATGCTGCTCTTTACTTAACACGGATAAACTTTACCTGGAGACCTAAAGAACTAAAGGATAGGTTAATATTTCACTTACTTCCAGCACAAGCTTGTATTACGAGGAGTTTTGGTTTGCCCCGCATGGCTGGGAAATTTCTTGCAGAGACAATCTTGCTGATGTCTGACAGCTTGACCAGTTTACCGTCCACACCTGCTACACAGCCTTCAGTGCCATGACTTGTGATCATCAGTACAAACACTCCAATGTTCTTATAGACAGATTCTCCTGTTTCATCTACCAGTTGTGTCTCTCTGTGAATTGCCTCCACCATTTCCTGAAGTATAAATTAACTTGTGACATCAATAAGCTTCACCTGCAAGGTTAACAACATTACCACAAAAAATGTGTGTACGTGACAGGAAAGAGTATTTTTAGTTACGGATAATGATTGCGTCTATAAGAAAGGTAAAGAAATATATAAGTGAATGCAACTATATTTTACACTCATGTTAGATTTACACGATCAATACCTTTGCTGTGTAGTTCTGATGACCACCTACAACAACAAACCCAAGCTTCACCAAAAGATCTCTCATATTTCTGTAGTCATGTTCTGAGCCTTTCCTGTAAGAGCCGTTGGGCAGTTTGTACTCATTAGATATTAGGAGTGCTCTCCCTCGTGTCTCAGTCATTGTATACTGGATATAAAAAGCAAATATATAAGTACCAACGCAATCTGTGTTTTGTTCCTACTCGACTTAATAAATAATTGAGGCTGTGATAAATCAGCTGACATCACAAAGTTTATCTGTCTTGTAAATTGATAAAAAGAATTTCTGAATATTGTGTAATTGATAGGGAGGGAGAATGTCCGCATGTAATTTTAAGCATATGAGATACACAGCATCTTGCAAAAGATATAATTATCATATTAAATAGCACAATAAAAAGACATAAAGATATACTGCTGGAGTCAGTGTAACCTGATTGGCTGAGAGTCCGACAGTATTTATCTGAGGGTCCTGAATTATAAGAGCTGGCTTCTCTCTCATCTCCTTCATTATCTCATCAATCATTGCTCTGTCTACGGCTGCAGCTTCTAGAAGTGAAAAATCAAAATTCCGATGATTCTTGTGGTTTTAAAAGTGGATAACAAGCCTTCTCATTCCCAGGATTATTTTTATTGATAGAGCTACTTTTGAACAGGCCTGTTTATCTATGTTGTGTCACAATCTCAGCTATAACAGTACATAACACTGTATACATATACAGAGAAAAAGATTTGTACATACGGTTAGAGGCTGCTGGTGCTGTAGGATTCTGACCAGTATTTATCATTGCTGCTTGTGAAGGTTGAGGACTTTGACGATGTGGGATCGATCTCAGATAGTCCTTGATTTGTGTCTTCTCATCAGCCGTCAACTCGAAACCTGTAAAATTGAAAATTAAGTTTATACTTATGTTCGCAAGTATTAAGAAAAGCCTTGTAGTATAAACTTAAAGTTTTCAAGAAATTCTCTGGATCTGATATTCCAGTGATAGAAAAGACTAACTTTGTAGTAAATACTGTTATAGATAATTTAAGATATAGGTATTCAATCAAAGTTATGCTCACTTAATATGCCCGAAAGAGTAAAAATACTTACTAGGAAATCTGAGTGGAGAAGGGACTACAAGAGATCCTCCGTTAGATCTGGCATTAAGACATTCAACAGGCTCTACACCTGGGAAGGTCCTCAATCTACTTCTGAGTGGAGGGTCTGTGGCAGGGTCTGATGGTGGTGTGTACCAATCTGGATCTGTGTCACAGTCTGGTTTCTCTTCTCCTGTGTAGATACAGTGGGCACAGAAGAACTTACAGACGGGATGAGCAGCTACCCATACAGACTTCAGGTTCTTTATTACCGCTTCTAAGGCATCGATAGCTTGTTTCCAGCAGGATTCTAGCTGATCTACTGGGGTGTCAGAGTAGAGGAGAACTTCTCGCTTGTTGTGATTGTGAAGCAGTATTGTGATCTTCTGACCATGATGAACAAGTGCTCCATTCTTTGCAGCACGTATCTTGTACCTAGGGTCCGTGAACTGATTCAAGAATGCAACGACAAGCAAGTGGTAGACATAAGAGGGAGGGGGTAAACCAATAAACCGGATAGCCAGTTTAACTCTCAGAAGACCAGCTGTGGTGGGAAGGAGCTCAATGACATCCGATGATAGGTACGGTATGATGAACTTATGCCTTAATGATGTTTTTATTGGTCCACAGATAAGGTAGAAAGTCTTCAGGAGACAGATCGCCACATCTCTTGGGAATATCTGATTGTCATAGAGACTCATAAGAAGACACTCATCAAGGACTCCACTTCTTTTGAAGCATTCGACCATTGAGATGTACTTCTCAGCACTAACTATCTTATTGCCAAACACAAAAGGCTCAAACTCATCAATACGTTGATCCCACAGCTCTTCCCCTTTGTGATCGAACAGGGTAGCTATCACTTCGGTGATTGCAGATGTTTTGTGAAACACGATCCCCTTCAACATGTCCTCTTTTTCAAACCACATTAATCTGCCCTCATTGTGCATGTATCTAATGACGATCTCAACATGTTTTTCAGCTGGAAATTTGGCCAGAATGTCAGAAACATATATAAAGGGCATTTCGGCCTGATTCTCAATAAAACCGGCTATTTTCTCCCATATGAAAGGAATCTTCACGCTATGATCCAGGCACTTCTCAGACAATGCTTTGAGTAGAGCATAAATGCTATTAAGGTCATTCAAGTCATTGCTCACCACATATGTATGCATAGCGCTGAATATTGTATTCCTCTTATTAGAAAAACACTCAATCTCCGAGATCAAGTTCTTTCTTCCTTGTGCTAGTGTCTTCTCCTCTTCAAGCATCCTTGAACGTAGCTTCTCTACAGACTCCAGGAGCTCAGATTTCCGTAGATTAAAGTCTTCTATTGTTAGTTTGTCTCTGTGTGTGAGAACAAGGAACGGGGGTCCCAACCTCGGGCAGGAGATGTACAGGTGGGAGAGAAAATCTGTGCAAAGCTGTTTAGTGGCCTCTTCAATGTTCTTGGACCTGACTAGCTGGTCAAACTGTTCCATATTCACTACAACAATAGGGATATAACTGGGCCTTATGGTGAGGTGATATGAGAGGTGATAAACTTTATCACCTCCCAAGTCAAACATTCTCAGCATATTCTCATCCATGGACACCTCATTGACTTCAAACACTCTTGTAGTCTCATCGTCCTCAGCAGACTCATCTCTATGTGTGAGCTCTCGTGTCCGACTCTTCAGAGTTCTTATCAGACTAGTTTTTCCTGCCATTCTGTTCCCGATGACTGCTGCAGAAATGATCGGTCGCTTGACACCAGATTTCTCAGCTAGATCTGTGTAGTATTTCCTGATTGCAGGTAATCCTTGCTCACAGACTGCAGATGGAGGAGATTTGAGATTATGACATGAACGACAGTCCAGCTCTATCAGGTTTGGTAAGTCTATCACTGCTGGATGAAGCTCCTCTAGAGATCTTATGAAAGCCATATCCAGATGTGTGAGAGACTTCAGTCTGGTCACAACAGCAGGCAGGGATTTGAATTTGTTGGAGCCGAGATGTAACTTCTTTAGTCGGGTCAGACTATCCAGGCTATAAGAATAAGAATAGATGAAATGAAGGTGATGGCAATGAAGCAATTAGAGATAAACCAATAATCTGTATAATAACATAGGTGAAACTAAAGTGTGGACTGACAGACTTACACATTGGATGTAAATACCCAATGCTAAAATTTCAGTCATAACTACCTATGATTGGCCATATTTTCTTTCTTCATTTAAACTTTTCTGGATGGTCTACCCTTCAAACTATCCCCTAATATATTTCATACGCCATGAGATCTTTGATCAATATCTTTGTTAGGATATCGGGGTGTTTAACTACAAAAGGTTGCAAATTTTTGGTTACTTTTTTGCAGACACAGACTGCCAAATCTTTTAAAACTATGTTAACTGGTTGGGATCGTTTTATATGTTGTAATTTAGAATTAGAAGTTTTGATAATATTAAATTCCTTTAAAGATAGTTGGGTGATTTGTATCATAGCAGGATGCGCTTGAATTTCATCATAAGTAAATTGTAGGATAAAGCTAAAGTGACCTGTCTTAAAAATTAAGTTGAATAGGGTTGTGTTAGGAGTTTTTTCCTCAGATTAACAGATGAGACCATGAATATGCAATTTATTATTTATGTTATCATTGGAGCAGAGTGCACATTTTTGGCTGATGGCCAGGGAAATTAGGATAGAATCTAAACTCAAAGATGTTATATATGCATCTTATGCTCAACTACTTAATTGAACCATAATTTAATTAATTTAATTAATTTAATTCGATAACGACTATATCATTTAAGAAGTCGTTGCAGCTGAGATGTAACTTCTCTAGTCGGGTCAGACTATCCAGGCTATAAGGATAAGAATAGATGAAATTGAGAGGAAGTCAATAAAGCAATTAGAGATAAACCAATAATCTGTATACAATAATGTAGGTGACACTAAAATGGGGAGTGACAGACTGACACATTTGATGTTAAAACTCGGTGTTAAAATTGCAGACACAACTGCCATATTTTCTTTCTGCATTTAGCATATGAATTGAATTTTAAAATTTCTGAGTTTTATACCCTTCTAACTATCCACCAGTATTTTTTATATATGTTATGACTTATTTGGCTTTGAAATTGAGGGTTATCACAATAATGTATGTGCGACAACAGACAGATTTTAGGTTATACACTCAAAATTCCCAATTTGTTACCTAATTATGACAATCCCTACACGCAGTCAATACATAAAAGTAAGTGTTAATGTAAGTAGAATAATAAGCGTCTTAAATATTTAGCAAGCAGCTAACAATGTTAAGTCCTGTTTCATCACTTTTTTGTTTTAAAACTAAAATCCTAAAAATAACTATTTCAGATAAAACACCACGCGTACTGCGGTTTTGGATTAAAATATACATTATCCTTCCTGGAAGTAAGATTACAATATGTTTGTTGGGATTACTGGGATGGTTAAATACAAAAGCTGCACCTGTACTTCATCATGAGTAAATGGTTGAATTGACCCGATTTGAATATTGATATAAATATCAGTGGATCGCGGTTGTCTGATCTTAGGAGTTTTCACCCATTATAGCTTTCCCTCATTATTGAACGGATGATGATGCACTTTATTATGAGAGTGATCATTAGAGCAGGTCACTTACATTTGGAAAAAGTATATTCTCCTTTTATATTTTGATCACTTGTTATTTGGAAAACGTATATTTGAATCTAAGTCCACAGTTAGTGTTGTGATTGATCTGAAATCTTATCACCATGCAATTTTAAGGAATTTAGTTATATTTATATTTATATGCATCTTATGCTCAAACTACTTAAATGAACCAGAATTTACACGTTTAATTTGATACTATCTATATAATATATTATGGTAAATAATATCAAGATAAACAGATAAAAACGATCCAGCTTAGAATTTAGTACACAAACTAAGAAGGTCAGTCTAAATGACTTCTTCAAGAAACTTTTTTCAACTTATATTAATGCATTTATAATTTTAGTAATTCAAAACAATCCTCCATTTAAATCAATAAAATAATACACCTGGAATTATTCTGTTGGCGAAATTGTCTGCTTATTCCCTGACTCCTTCCTACACTGTATTTCATTGTATTCGATGAGGTATTTATATTTAACCATATATTTCGATATATTTGAATTGTCATAGAACTACATAACTTCAAACACCTATTTCTTACTAAATATAGGGCAAATCTTTGGTGAATCAAAAATATGAGAAAAATGCTGTAAGCTAAAATAAAGGAATGTTTATATTCTGCTCCCAATATGGTCCACATAAATTTTTGCAGGACTTTGGTCTCATCTGATTATCAAGGGACGTCGACAAACACGACAAACTGAACCACAGGAAAGTTCACTATTGAAAATAGGAGTCAGGAGTGGTCTACATGTTAATGGTGTGGACTTGTGATCTGTGGCGTCCGAATTCAATTGAGAATACCTCACACCTCACATGCAGTGAACAGATCCCCTTCTGGTTCTTCGATACACTTTTACATTCCTCATATTTTTTTTATATTACTCTTTGTTATCCCTCGCCCATGCAACAGTATAAAGACCCAATTTTCTCAGCATGACAAAAGAAACCAACAAACCGAAGAATTACCAGATCTTCGGCGGGCAAGGGTATGGAGCGCGGTTCAAGTACCATGGGAACAGCTCTCTCCACATTGAACACTTAGACTTAGACCATGAAAACTAAATTTAAAACTTCTCTATATTGATTTATCTAAACTGGTCAGATTTAAGATCAAATAAAATCGGGAGGCAGGCATGACAATGCCATTAAACTTACCCTTTTATAACCAAAAAATATTAAAAAAATTCATTAGCTAGCAAAACAAAGTCTACAAAGCCTTAATTTTAATTAGGGGGGATAAAAACATAACTAATAAACATTATGGTTCATTCATTTGAATTAATTAGCATGGAGAAAGAAAATATAATGAAAATCCTCAATCTTCCCCATCCCCGCCATTTTTCAGCCTGTCAATACGACATACCAAACCTTATTGTTGACTTTGCTGTATAGGTCAAGGTCACGAAAAACAATGGCCACGTATTTTGATTACCTCTTCTGATCTTAGAGGATTGAGGCAACTTAATACGGATAAAAAATGCCGCAGGAACCAAACCCCAAGCATAAATATTACGCAGTCGCCATAGGTCGCAGATGTGGTATTTTCGACGACTGGGAAACCGCAAAGAAACAAGTTGATGGACATAGTGGCAACCTCTATCAAGGATACACGACAGAATAAGGAGCTATTAACTTTATGAAAAAACAAGGATTTAAAGAACCACAGGTATTCTATACATCTAAACATACTACATTCTCCTCTACTGTCACCACCACAACTTCCACAGGTGCGTCAAGCAATACAATGGCTACCAAGGAGGTTAGTACTGGACCAAATGAACCGCTTAGCCAGTCAAATGTCATGATATCATCAAGCAATCTAAAGGCTACCAATGAAATTGCCACTGGACCAGACGAGCCAATTAACACATCAGTTATTCTGAAATCGTCAAGCAATCCGATGGCCACCAAGGAAGTTGGCACTGGATTAAGCACACCTATTGACCTGTCAGATGAAGTGAAATCGTCTAACAATCAATCAAACACGCCAATGAAATCAGTTGCAACTGGAGAGGAAGAAAGCTGTCAAACAAACCACACACCTACAAGTTTGGATGACTGGGATACCCTAAGTTTACATGAAAACCGCATAACAACAGAATGTATCACACGTGTCAACATGCTGGAAATCGTAAAAGAGATGTCAGCCAAACTGACCGCTTTGCAATCTGAGGTTTCCACTCTTAACAAAAAGATTGAAAAGTTGCCTGAAAAACCGACCAGTACCCATATGGCTCTCAGCTACAGAAATGCAGCAGCCGTGGGGCTTCCACCACCTGCACCAGCATCGCCACCAGAAACACAATTGAGACAGCAGTACCAACAGCATAAACCACCCCCATAACAACTATCAGCACAGCAAAATAACGGTAATTCACAGAAATCGCAAAAACCAGATCCACCACCAAAACAAGACAAACACGACAAACCTTCTTCTGGACAAAAACCGAGGGAAACAAAAAGAAACGATCCGACATTCGAACCTGCAAAATGCATAATAATACATAGCTACAGCAAAGATTTCAGCAACGTCAACCATGATGATGTCCGTAAGGCAGTTAGTCAAGTTGCAGAAAAGCCGGTTATGATTGATTTCATCAACAAATATAAGTTTAACTCTACTGACCCCAAATTTATCGTCCAACTGTCCGACCCCACCATAAGAGAACACATGACCACAAACTGGAACAAGGAAACGCTAGGAGGAAGTACAGCTCGCCTCCCAATAAAACCAAACAAAAACATCGCAATGTTGAAAGAAGTTCCCACATACGTATCAGATGAAGAACTCTTGAAGCAGATTCAAGATATTTTTGGCGAAGTCTCATCAATATACCGACTACAGACAGCTGAAAAGAAATACCTACGCACAGTAAAAGTAACATTTAATAATCATAATCAACTAGAGAGAGCACTTCGTGACAATGTCACTCTCCACATCTAAATCTAAAACTCCGAGCAGAAAAACTAAACATAAACAATGGCTAACTCAACTCAGCAATCTAGAAATATCTTTGAATACAACCTAGACCTCCGCAACCGACTCTGGGATAACATCTCATCACTAGCCAATGCTACCAGGACCTCTGGACATAACACTCTCAGCCTTCTTCACAACAATGTTAAGTCTTTAATGAACAAATTTTATTTCTATGAAAGTCTAAATTTATCAAACTCAATTGACATTTTTTCTATTTCGGAAACATGGTTGAAACCTGAAATTCCAAACTCATTGTGGACCTCTCCGGCTTTAATATTATCAGATGTGACAGAAAATCGACCACAAAAACACGTGGCGGTGGGGCAGCTCTCTATATAAATAATGTTTTAAAGTTTAAAACTATTCAACAGCCTCAATCTAAACTGCGAGAATTATGTGACTCTGTTTGGATTAACATCAAAACTCAACAAGATGAAGGTAGCTTGATCGTGGCATCCATCTATCTTCCACCTGACGCTGATAAAATGAAATTTATCTCATCATTGAGTGATATTTTACATCAAAAACAGTTCATTCAAAAAAATGTTGTGTTATTAGGGGATTTCAACATATAAATTGGAACTCTAACTCTAGAGAAAAACAACTTATACAACAGAGTCTCATTTCTACAGGCCTATATCAAGTGATAACAGGTTCATCAGTTGTAAGTTACCATGGTAATGAAAGCCTCATCGATCACAATTATGTTAATTGTGATCTAAAAGTCAAAACTTCCAAAATTTTAACATGTGAGCGATCAATCTCAGACCACTATGCCACACTTTTAATGCTTGACAGGATAAAACCTTTAAAGCCAAAAACATCAACTCATCAAAACCAGAAGTTTCAAGAAATTAAACCCCTTGTTATTCTATAAAGAATGTGCACTGTTACCTTTTCAGCAAATAGCCGCCGACCCCAATCTTTCAATCCATAAACGAGCTGAAATGATTGACCAATCTATAATAAACATTGTAGACAAACACGCGCCAGAAAAAACTATGCGAGTACGCAACAAGAAAAACCAATGGATCACTTCAGATGTGCTGCACATGATTTCACTCAAAAACTAATTTTACAAGGAAGTATACAAAGCGTCTAAAGCCCCAACTGATGGCCAAGTCCAACATTACAAGAAATTCAGAAACTATGTTACCAACCAAATTCGTACCGCTAAGAAAAACTACATTAGCAAATCATTATCAGCAAACGACAAAAGTTTTTATTCCTGCTTAAAATCCATAACCAAGAAACAGAAATCCCATACGTCTATAGAGTGCCTGGAATACAAAAGTGTGGAACATACGGATGAAAAAGATATTGCCTGCGCCTTAAATGATTTCTTCATAAACGTTGCCGGGCGCTCTGAATTCAATCCGGCAAATTTCCCGCATTTTCCTACAGAAACAAATTCTTTCAAATTCTCTTTCAGTCCAATCACTAGTAAAACAATTACTTTGCTCATAAATTCACTCAACTCAGACAAGCGCGGTGGTCTAAGTGGCATACCAGCAATGATTTATAAAATAATAGTTGACTTAATTGCCTACCCGCTATCCATTCTGGCCAATGAATGCTATCATAAATCAATCTTCCCTGACTGCTTTAAATCTGCCCTTGTCACGCCAATTCATAAAAAGGGTAAAAAATGTGACCCGTCAAATTATCGACCAATATCCTCGCTTCCATTTCTGTCAAAGATATTTGAACATGACATGAAAAATCAGATGATGTCTTACATAGAGAAACACAACCTATTTTCAGACCAAAAATTCGGATTTCGTCAGAATCATTCAACCGAGCAAATGTTGCTATCTGTGCTGCAACAATGGAAAACTAAACTTGACCAATCCACTCCATGTTACATTGGAGCCTTATCCCTAGATGTCCGAAAAGCTTTTGATACAATCAATCACAAACTTCTTCTATACATACTGGATAAAAAACAATTCTCCAGTTCTGCAATAGCACTACTTCGATCATATCTTCAAAGCCGATCCCAAGTAATGAAAGTGGGGTTGTCACGATCTAATTCACAAGCAATCACCTGTGGGGTACCTCAAGGCTCAATTCTGGGTCCTATCCTCTTTAACTTAGCCATCAATGGATTGCTAGCAACATTTGACAATTCATTCGCTTATGCAGATGATACGCTAATCTACTGTACAGCCACAAGCATAGATGAAGTACTAGAGGAGTCCAATACTCTGCTAAAGAAAGCATCAGATTGGTATCATAGCCACTTACTGAGACTCAACATTGAGAAAACACAATTGTGCATATTTTCCAACAGAAAAATTAAAAACTTTTACCACATCAATTTTCAAAACTCAAAAATTGAGACAAAACTCTCTATCAATGTACTAGGGGTTACCCTGGATACTGATTTATCTTTCCACATCCATGCCAATGAAACGGCAACCAAAGCAAACAAAGTAGTATACCTACTCTCAAAACTGAGAAAATACATGAACGTTGAGGAATCCTTAAGGACTTACAAAATTCTCGTCAGACCTATCCTAGAATACTGCTCATCTATCTACCTAGAAGGCACTCAAAAAACATCCGATACAATTGAAAAAGTTCAGAATAAAGCAATTAGAATCATAATATCTGCACCTAAAAAGTTTTCTGTCACGACTGGTAGATCACTCTTAAACTTACCCACCCTAAAAAGTAGAAGACATTACCTATTTCACAAATTTACACATAAGAAATTATTCAAAAATAAAGCATCAAAGCATATTCTTCGCCTGGTGCAAAAGTCCAATAAACACCAACGCTCCGTTAGAAGTAAATGTTCAGTAATAAAACCCTCTTTTAGGACACATTTTGGCAAAACAGAATAAGAATAGATGAAATTGAGAGGAAGTCAATAAAGCAATTAGAGACAAACCAATAATCTAAATACAATAATGTAGATGACACTAAAGTGGGGACTGACAGACTTACACATTTGATGTACAAATCAAACGTTAAAACTGCTGACACAACCTAGCCTTGTCACGCCTTGTCATTTTTTTGGTTTTTTTTTGTGTGAAAAAACCAAAACCCGTGGCCGCTTGACAAGACTAGACACAACCAACTATAATGGGCCATGTTTAGTTTCTGCATTTAACGCATGAACTGAATTTTAACTTTTCTAAATTGTATACCCTTTATACCATCCACCAATATTTTTCAAAGTTATGATTTTGGCTTTTAAAATGATTTGATTTGAGGTTGTTGAATCTGAGATATAACTTCTCTAGTCGGGTCAGACTATCCAGCCTACAAGATTAATAATAGATGAAATGAAGGTGATGTCGATAAAGCAATAAGAGACAAAACATTATTCTGTATAATAATGTAGTGTGGACTGACAGACTTACACATTGGATGTAAATACCCAATGCTAAAATTTCAGACATAACTACCTATGATTGGCCATATTTTCTTTCTGCATTTAAACTTTTCTGGATGGTCTACCCTTCAAACTATCCACTAATATATTTCATACGCCATGAGACCTTTGATCAATATCTTTGTTGGGATATCGGGGTGTTTAACTACAAAAGGTTGCAAATTTTTGGTTAATTTTTTGCAGACTCAGACTGCCAAATCTGTTAAAACTATGTTAACTGGTGGGGATCGTTTTATATGTTGTAATTTAGAATTAGTAGTTTTGATAATATTAATTCCTTTTAAGATAGTTGGGTGATTTGTATCATAGCAGGATGCGCTTGAATCTCATCATAAGTAAATTGTAGGATAAAGCTAAAGTGACCTGTTTTAAAAATTAAGTTGTGTTAGGAGTTTTTTCCTCAGATTATCAGATGAGACCATGAATATGCAATTTATTATTTATGTTATCATTGGAGCAGAGTGCACATTTTTGGCTGATGGCCAGGGAAATTAGGATGGAATCTAAACACAAAGATATTATATATGCATCTTATGCTCAACTACTTAATTGAACCAATATTTAATTTAATTTAATTAGATAACCACTATATCATTTATAACGATAAGTATTATTAAAAGACAATCCAGCTTTGAATTTAGTACACATACTACATAGGTCATGCCTTAAATGATTTTTTGAAAGAAAAACTTTGCATTTTAATTTCATAATAATCCAAAACAATCCTACATTTAAATCAATACACCTGGAATTTTTATGTAAGGAAAATTCCCCACATCCTCCTGCGCTGAGCTTCAAGGCGTTTGATGAGGTATTTATATTTTAACATATATTTTATATTTAATTTGAATCGTTATAGAAATACAGAACTTCAAACACCTATTTCTAAAATAATATAGGGCAAATCTTTGGCTATCCTAAAATATGAGGAAAAACGCGGTAAGCTAAAACTCCAGCAAAAATTGTATTCTGCTCCTTCAACGGTCAACATTAATTTTTGCAGGACTTTGATTTCACCTGATTATCAAGGGACATAACGTCAACAAACACAACAAACTGAACTATAGGAAAGTTTACTATTGAAAAATAGGAATCAGGAGTGGTGTAAAGGTGAAGACTTCTAACTTGAATACAACACACCTCGCATGCAGTAAAAAGATACCCTCTGCCTCTTCAATATTCTTTGACTTTACTCATATTTATTTTTGTTATCCCCTGTCTATACAACAGTTCAAACACCCAAATCTCTCAACATATTCAATGTTTGTGACAAAATAAACCATCAAACCAAAGAATTACCAGATCTTTGGCGGGCAAGGGTATGGAGAGCGGTTTGAGTACCATGGGTCCAAGCACCTGTATCCTAGAGGGAACAGCTCTCTCCACATCGAACACTTAAACTTAGACCATGAAAATTAAATTGGAAATTCCTCTATACTAATTTAACCACGCTGGTCAAATTTAAAACCGAAGCAGGCATGACAATGCCATTAAACTTACCTCTTGTAACCAAAAAATATTAAAAAAACATCGCATGAGCTAGCAAAACAAAGTCTTTAAAGCCTTAATTTGAATTGAGGGGATAAAAACAAAACTAATAAACATTGTGGTTCAGTCATTTGATTTAATTAACATGGAGAAAGGAAATACAAAGACTATCCTCGATCTCCCCCATCCCATCCCCGCCCCCCGCCCCCCCCCCCGCCATTATTCTACCTGTCAATACAACATACAAAACTTTATTGTTGACTTCGCTGTATATTTTGCATGTTGATGACTGGTTAATTGGTAAAAGAAATGCATCTATTAATTTACTGACTCCGCCCATGATAGCCTGTCAGTAATATTATGTATGATCAAGATGTAAAATGTTCAAGTTTCCTGACACATCTTATATTATAATTTCAAACATCAAATTACATTAAAAAATTTGAAACTTTAATTTTACTCAATAAAATCATAATAATGTTTTATTGATTGTTGTATCTATCACAGGACCAGGTTGAGACTTCATTGGTCAACTTTTTTAGGACCAACAAATTTTCCTAATCTAATTTGAATGCCCCTGCAAACCGCTGACAGTGAAGTGAACAATTTGTATCCCTTTCTGTCTGATATGAACATCATTACGATCAGAACTGGTCCTATAAGAGCCTCATGAGTCAACAATTGAAGCTGATAAAATTTGAAGTTATAAAATTGATGATAATCTATTCCTCTGGAACCCGCCTATTTAAAAATTCAATTAGTGGTTATTTTAGCACAGACCGAGATGAGGCTACACTGATATTCTTGTCTCAAATAATTCAGCTAAAATAAACTGCTGTCAAATTGTACCAAATTGATACCTCCTTATGTTTTATGATAAATTAATACAAACAGAACTGACACTAGATGAGATTGGACAAGAGAGCTACTTTATTAGTCTAGTTCTGATCCATCATCCCCCCTCCCAAATTTTACATATATCTTAAGTTGCACAATTGGTGAGCACAAAAATAGGAATGTGGAATCAATAATTTTGGTCAAGCTGGTGAAAATTGAAGTTTTAAAGTTGTTGAGATTTTGGCTTTTCTGGAATGCAACTATTTTCTGTCACAGCTACTTTATTAGGCTAGTTATGATCCATCATCTTCCCAAATTTTATTTTTACCAGAATGCAAAATGAAATTTATGATGACAAAAATAGGAATCGAGAATAAATAAATTAGGTGAAGCTGATAGAATGTGAAGTTTTAAAATTGTGGATAATCTATTCCTCTGAAACCCACCTATTCACTTATACAGCCTCGTCAGTCAAAGATTCAACTTCAGATAATCATGGAGGGAAAAAGCATTCAAACTTATCTGAAGCTCTTATCTAATGAGATACACACACCAGACTCACCTGTCATCTAATGATGATAGCTGACAGCCAGACAGACTCAGCACTCTGAGGGAGGTAAGACTGTATATTACAGAAGGCAGACCACCCACTGAGAAGTTATTAAAGTCTAGACGCAGCTCCTCCAGCTGACTAAGCTCAGATAGTCTGTCAAATATGTACAAAATAATGTTATGTGCAATCAAGACGTACAAGATGAAAGATTCCTGATTAAATTATATCCTATAATATTAACACGTGTCACAAAATAGCATTATATCTTTACCAATTTAAATCATATATAAAATGGATACAACTTGAAAATTCAATTAGTGGTTATTTTAGCACAGACCGAGATGAGGCTACACTGATTTTCTTGTCTCAAATAATTCAGCTAAAATAAACTGCTGTCAAATCGTACCAAATTGATACCTCCTTATGTTTTATGATAAATTAATACAAACAGAATTGACACTAGATGAGATTGGACAAGAGAGCTACTTTATTAGTCTAGTTCTGATCCATCATCCCCCCTCCCAAATTTTACATATAACTTAAGTATGTACAATTGGTGAGCACAAAAATAGGAATGTGGAATAAATAATTTTGGTCAAGCTGGTGAAAATTGAAGTTTTAAAGTTGTTGATATTTTGACTTTTTTGGAACACAACTATTTTTCGTCACAGCTGCTTTATTAGGCTAGCTATGATCCATCATCTTCCCAAATTTTAGCTTTACCAGAATGCAAAATGGAATTTGTGATCACAAAAATAGGAATGGGAAAGAAATAATTTTGGTGAAGCCAATAGAATTTGAAGTTTTAAAATTGTTGATAATCTATTCCTCTGGAACCCACCTATTCACTTATACAGCCTCGTCAGTCAAAGATTCAACTTCAGATAATCATGGAGGGAAAAAGCATTCAAACTTATCTGAAGCTCTTATCTAATGAGATACACACACCAGACTCACCTATCATCTAGTGATGATAGCTTACAGAGAGACAGATTCAGCACTCTGAGGGAGGTAAGACTGTATATTACAGAAGGCAGACCACCCACTGAGAAGTTATTACCTTTTATAGCCAGCTCCTCCAGCTGACTAAGCTCAGATAGTCTGTCAAATATGTACAAAATAATGTTATATGCAATCAAGACGTACAAGATGAAAGATTCCTGATTAAATTATATCCTATAATATTAACACGCGTAACAAAATAGCATTATATCTTTACCAATTTAAATCATATATAAAATGGATACAATTTAAAAATTCAATTAGTGGTTATTTTAGCACAGACCGAGATGAGGCTTCACTGATCTTCTTGTCTCAAATAATTCAGCTAAAATAAACTGCTGTCAAATTGTACCAAATTGATACCTCCTTATGTTTTATGATAAATTAATACAAACAGAACTGACACTAGATGAGATTGGACAAGAGAGGTACTTTATTAGTCTAGTTCTGATCCATCATCCCCCCTCCCAAATTTTACATATATCTTAAGTATGCACAATTGGTGAGCACAAAAATAGGAATGTGGAATAAATAATTTTGGTCAAGCTGGTAAAAATTGAAGTTTTAAAGTTATTGATATTTTGACTTTTTTGGAACACAACTATTTTTTGTCACTGCTGCTTTATTAGGCTAGCTATGATCCTATACAGCTCCTCCAGCTGACTAAGCTCAGATAGTCTGTCAAATATGTACAAAATAATATTATTGATAATCAATCAGTACAAGATACAACATTTCTGTTAATTCTCATCATGTATCATCAGATATCACATTATATTACACAGTTACTCCATCTATCTTAGTCTATCAAATATAATTAGCCAGTAATTGATTTTTCTATGTCCCATTGCTATCATAATATACTAATCAAATAATTTGGACATATTATGTCTAAATTATCTATATTTGATTATAAGAATATCATATATCATGTTATCTCTTTTACAGTTAGGCAATTTGAAAATAAGACTTAGTTGAAATGATAAACCAGGAAGACGTGTTATGGTGGATACCAGGCTGGGTTGAGGTGAGATCATTTGACAATTTGTTCCCAGTCGGGACATTTTAATATTGTGAATACACAATTGGTGTGGCAGTTTAGGTAAAGTTCAAGTATTTTCAAATTGTTGCATTCACAGCTGATCAATTAATTAAAAATAAAGATACCAATATAACGATTCCCTACTAGTTGTACTCACCCTGTAAGTGATCCACTGGTATTATCCAGATAGAGATGTGTAAGATGAGGAGCTATAGACCTCAGACTATCAGGTACCTCACTCCTGTATATATACATGTGAGTTATAGAGTGAGATCCTACTCTACTCTTTATCTCACTGATAGTCAGGGGCTCGGAAGTAATTGAGATCTCACCAGCCTCACCTCTACGTCTTATATACATATCACCATATCCTAATGTTGATACACTCTCTATCTCTGTCTCTCCACTGTGTCTGTACCAGACATTATATCCTATAATATAATAATATTAATCATATATAATCAGTGATGTCATCCTAATAAGGTCATGTTAATGTGTAATCTGGTATTTATCTGATTATACTGATAATCATCTTGTCCCTTGTGATATGATATGATTATGGGCTATTAGCATCTTATGATGTATGAGACCAAAACTCCTAACATTATATTGAGGTTTTTCTGTACAGCCTGACACTTCCTGGTATAAGCAATTGCTGTGGTGATGGTCTTACCAGGACGTTGGTAGGTTATATAATAATTTATTGGCTTCTGTATAGAAATAACCAACATAAAATTTGACTGTCTGTTTTCCATACTGAAAATATAATTGCGCGCAAATGACTAAATAATCTTGCGAGATGGGAGCATACCCTATTGATTTTACAAGCTCAAGATTCGGAATCATCATTTATCTTGTCGAGTTCAAAATGGAAATTTAACTTCCATCTGTCTACTTAGCTCCAAAATGAGATCTGCCTTTGATTGCCCCAAACCTAGTGAGAGTCCTCTGAGTAAAGTACAGGGGGTCATAATAGTGAAGAGATTATTTTTGTCGCTATGAAGCTTGTATATCAACAGATGCTCATATTCTGCTGAGATCGAAGCTAGTATGAGCGGGGGGGGGGGAGGGGCAAGGGGTGATACTAAGCTGGTATAAGCGGGGGGATACTAAGCTAGTGTGAGCGGGTGGGATACTAAGCTGGTATGAGCGGGGGGATACTAAGCTGGTATGAGCGGAGGGGGATACTAAGCTGGTATGAGCGGGGGGATTCTCAGCTGGTGTGAGCGGGGGGATACTAAGCTGGTATGAGCGGGAGGATACTAAGCTGGTATGAGCGGGGGGATACTAAGCTGGTATGAGCGGGGGGATACTAAGCTGGTATGAGCGGGCGTGGGATACTAAGCTGGTATGAGCGGGGGGATACTAAGCTGGTATGAGCGGGGGGATACTAAGCTGGTATGAGCGGGCGGGGGATACTAAGCTGGTATGAGCGGGCGGGGGATACTAAGCTGGTATGAGCAGGCGGGGGATACTAAGCTGGTATGAGCGGAGGGGGGATACTAAGCTGGTATGAGCGGGGGGGGATACTAAGCTGGTATGAGCGGGGGGATACTAAGCTGGCATGAGCGGGGGGATACTAAGCTGGTATGAGCGGAGGGGGGATACTAAGCTGGTATGAGCGGGGGATACTAAGCTGGTATGAGCGGGGGGATACTAAGCTGGCATGAGCGGGGGATACTAAGCTGGTATGAGCGGGGGGATACTAAGCTGGTATGAGCGGAGGGGGATACTAAGCTGGTATGAGCGGAGGGGGATACTAAGCTGGTATGAGCGGAGGGGGGATACTAAGCTGGTATGAGCGGGGGGGATACTAAGCTGGTATGAGCGGGGGGGATACTAAGCTGGTATGAGCGGGGGGATACTAAGCTGGTATGAGCGGGGGGATACTAAGCTGGTATGAGCGGGGGTATACTAAGCTGGTATTAGCAAAAAGTTTGTGGTTACTTACTTTTACTCTTCCTCATGAAAAACTGTTTCACTGCACCGAGCATCTTAGCTGAAAGCAGATAGTATATGTAATACAGTCCCCAGTGAGAGATAAAACGGGACATGGATTTCACGAGTCAGAGACAATGACTGATAAGCTCGAGTTCTATTCATCAGTCTGTATTTTTACTGGAGGGGGAGCAACTCCAAAGGCTGGCAGATGGACGCCAATTTACCTACCTCCCAATATATGCCAGTTTATGGAGAACGTCAGTCTGAACAAAGTTTTAAACTAACATATAGATTTTGTTCCATCCTTGATATTAGAGAATTAGGTACAATTTTTCAATAAGTAAACACAAGCCATATTTACTAATGGTAAGACAATATAATATGCAATCAATGCACAAATATTTCAAACACATGTATCAACAATTTGAAAAGTTCTTTGAAACATCTTTCTAATGGATTAAAATTTACTAGATCCTACACAAGTTTTCAATTACTAGCTAGAAAGACTAGACTTAGAAACAAGAGTTAGAAAAGATACTAGTGGATAATGTTATACAGTCTATCTGTCTACTGTCCAGACAATGATCTACGATGTACAGATAAATGGAAGAGTCTGTGCCACAATGTTTAGGATGGGAACACACGAGGAGGGCTAGATTTATTTAAACAAGCTCAATGCTGCAGAACCATTATCTTTAGCCATTTAACATTTTAATACAAATAGGTGCCGGGCCTGAATCTCAAGCACTCTTCACTAACCTCTATCGTAGAGTAGAGATGAGAATACTGATAGAGAGGTTCACCACAAGGATTGCTCTGTGCTGAGTATATCTGATGTCACTATGTGTAGTGATTTATCAATGGCGAGATCAGATCACAACGTCCTGTAAGTAATGTGGGTATAAAATTATCAAATGTCTGAGGGGGAATATAGACCGAGACTGATACTGGGTAAGATATTTAATCACCGTTTGAAATATAAATGCAAATTATTAATTAGCTATTGATGCAACAGCATAGAGTTTGTTTCAGTAATGAAAATAATCTGCCCCAAAGTCCAAGGTTCATCTTCTGTGAGATGCATCCATAAATGCTACCTGATGCAGACTAAATCTGAACATTGGTTCTAGAACTAAGACACATTTCGTTTGACTGGTACATTAAGTCTGGCCTCAAGGTGGATCAGGTCTTGTATTTTGTTTTCTACAATGGTTATCAATCTTCTAACACTCACTGGTATGTCAGGGAGGCTTCATGCTGAGTTTTTCTGAAGGTATCAGTGACCAGTTGGGGTTGATGATATCACAGCTTTGATAATCTCCGAAGTCGATCTTCTCACTATAAGATTTGGTTCAGTAGTAAGATCTGCTCACATTAACTGTAATTTAATAAATGAGTATTTGATTATGGGCTTATGGGATTTAGCCGCTTTCATAAAAAGGCTGCATAACCGTTTCAAGGGGAGGACAACTCGTAACACTCACACCGGTTTTCAGAGATATTATAGTTGTGTGGTTGATGGATGCGCACCATTTGGCGTTGAGTGTATCAGGTCTGAGCCCTAGGTGGGACATGCTGTGTATGCTTGGCTGCCCTTATAAGTCAAATCTACATCGGCTGTAAATCTTATGATACTTACTGATATGTTAGGTAGGTTCTGTGCTGAGTTTTCATGAGAAGAAATTATCAATCAATCCAATTTGGAGTTTTCTGTTGCTAAGCTCGGTCTACACAGTAAGTGCCGCCAATGTAAGCTGCTTCAGAAACAGACAGGATAAAAAAAACACTAAGCATCTAGAGATGGTAGGACTACCCGGTCAAAGCACAGAACCCTTAGTGCATAACTCCACCGCTCAGATACGTCAGGAAATATTTTTAGCTAAGATTCCCAATATAAGTCCATTTGTAAGTTTCACTTCATAAAATCTACATCTCAGGGCCAAATGCCTAACACTGAATGTTAGGGATTAAAATTTTAAAGTTTTTAATGACAGCTGAATGATTGATGACATTCCTATAAGGAAATTCCCCTTATATCACAAATTACTTCAAATACCATGATATCATTGTGTCAAAAAATTGAAGTAATATTAGAACAATTGTTACTGTTTTCTGTGGTTGAAGATAATGACAGCTAGGAATGTTAATATCATTATCTATTGTATCAACATCCCACTCTTCTGTGGTACTCACCAAATATAACTGATTGATTGAATTTACTGTGGTGACAGTCGATGATTTTCTCGGTATGTTACGTTACGTGAACAGCCTTCTAAATCTTAGCAATTCAAGTGTGGTCTACAATAAATTAAAACAACAAAAAATCAGGTCTGAGCCTTAGGTGGCATATGTTGTGTATGATCGGCTGCCCTTATAAGACAAACCTACATGAGCACTTAAATTTCTGATACTCACTGATATGTTAGATAGGTTCTGTGCTGAGATTTCATGCAAAGAAATTAACAATGAATTCAATTTGAAGTTTTCTGTTGCTAAGCTCGGTCTACACAGTGAATGGAGCCAATGTAAGCTGTAAATGAAACAGACAAGATTAGAAAATCACTGGGCTCTATGGTTGGTGGGACTCCCTGATCGAATCCTGCAAGAGCATGACTCAGATGCGTCAGAAAATATCTTTAGCTATAACTCCCAATATAAGTCCATTTGTAAGTTTCACTTCATAGAATCTACATCTCAGGGCAAATGCCTAACACTGAATATTAGAGTTTAAAATATTTTTAATGACAGCTGACTGATTGATGACATTCCTACAAGGAAATTCCCCTTATATCACAAGTTACTTCAAAACATTGAAGTAATATTAGAATATCTTTACTGCTTTCTGTGGTTGAAGATAATGACAGCTAGAAATGTTAATATCATTATCTATTGAATCAACATCCCAATCTTCTGTGGTACTCACCAAGTATAACGGATTTGATAATTACTGACGGATTGGAATTACTGTGCACACAGTGGTTGAGTTTCTCGGAATGTTACGTTACGTGAACAGACTTCTAAATGGTCTACAATAAACTACAAAACAACAATAAATCATTGTGATTTGTACAACTGCATGAATATAAAGTAATGTAAAAAACCTTTTAAGACCATACGGTATCAGTATGTTTATCAAATTCATAAACATTCAAATCTAAGATCTGCTCACATTCACTGTGAGTGATAAATATGAGTACAGGTACGGGAAGGTTTAAGTCTCTAAACTCGGAAATCGATCAGAAAGTGTCACCCATCTTGAAGTTTGCCTCAATGACTGAATTGCGCTTAGAAGCGGGATAATAATTGTCGGCTTCACCACAACTAAACATCACAGATCATTTCCGAAATATTATAACAAAGAAATTATTTTCTATGAATGGCTATAACACATTATATCCCTTACCTCGATCAGTGACCAGTGACCAGTGACTTGTTACCAGTACCTAGTGACCAGTGACCAGTACTCAGCAATCAGTGATCAGTTTCTCTGTAGATGGTCTTCTCCGTATAGGATTTGGTTCATTAGTAGGACCTGCTCGACTCACTGTAATATACCAAAAGATTTAATTTGGCTGCGGTTAATTTCAATCACAGCAGACATGGCATTGATCAAAACTCACAGCCATGACAGCCTGATAGATAGATGAGCGTTATACAAGGAAGTTCTGTCAGTGTCGCAATAAAAACAAAGTGAATGTCGTAACTGCTCAATATGTCAAAAGGTTAACATTTAGTTTGAGCATGCTGACATAATAATATGCATGCAAAGCTCTCGTTTCACACAAAACGCATCTGATTGAACAAAGGTGCAGTATTTTATTAGGTAAATATTATTTTATACCAAGATTTTAAAATACATTTTGAAATGCCGAAGACGTTTAAAGCGAACCATGTGACTAGTTAACGACACATACACACTACATCTCAAACCTTAAAGAGCACACATTTTATGGCTGCAATATTTCTTTCGAAGAAAGCATATCAGTGATATAAGAACTAGTCTTAGCCCCAAAACCTTGGTGCGCACGGTGATTGTTGTTTTAGATGACCAGTACCAACTTTGGTTCTACTCACCAATCAGAACAGGTCCGTCGATTTCTGGGTATTTTTGAGACAGGATCTGAGGGTGGTGGCTTTCGTAGGTGGAAAATAGATGTACAGACTGCAAAAGATACAAACCAAATTTTAGAGTGGATAAGTAATCATGCTCAAAGGCCGCCCAAAGTTGTTAACTAGTTTTGATGGTTCATTGAATTACGCTGCATTTGACAACAGAGAATGTCATATCATAAGATTGAATTGCTGACCAATCTTGCACAAAGGAAAGAGTTGGGTTACTTGATTACTGTTACTCCACTTTTTTTTTTGGTATAATATAGCTGGGGTTAGATTCCCAATTCATTTATCGATTATTTTATCATAGAGCCTTTATACTATTTTTTTGGTATCGTGTCTCCGGAAGATGTGGAGGCTGTTCTGCCACGTGATTCGGCTGAAGCGCTCACAAATATTAAAAACAGTGCATGAGTATTAATGAAAATATAAAATGTAATATTATTCCACTTACCCTCAATAAGCAGTGATCAGCGAAAAGTGAAAGTGTGCCGTGAAAAGTGAGAAGTGGGCAGAGTCTAGGGAGTCGATTCCTTCATTCATGTCATAAAAACTCTCATAACTGATCTTCTAAATATGAGATATTGTAAAGTGATAAGATCTGCTCACAATCACTCCAATGCAGTATTAGATGTATGTATACAGATTGACTATTAGCAGCTGTAACAGTATCACTGTCTATATATCACAGAGCACAGTTCATGGAGTGATTATAAAATCACAGCCTCACTGTTAGCAAGATAGATCAGCTTTATACAAGGAAGTTTAATCATGTGTGTTATTGTCTCAGTAAAACCTGATGATATCATGTGATATCATTGTAGGTTGAAGTTTATAAGGGCAAAGGGTCAATAGGTTAAGATTTAGTTTATGCCAAGATCATGCCATATTTGTAGGGGAAGACTTCGTTGTGCAAAAAATACAGCTGGCTGGATTGAATAAATGTGTGTGTTTGTAGCTAAGGAAACATGGACAACTGTGAGATCGCACCCTGGCCCTGTCCAAACTCCCAGAAGGTACATGACGCACAAGGTTATGTCGTTGCTCAACAAGGACCTCTCTCCTCGCTTGTTGTTGGTTTTAGTAACTATAAGTTTGCTGGATCGAGTGCTGTATTCATGGTTTGTTTTCATATTTAAAATATATTGAATTGCGTCAAAGATTACACACCATCTATTGTAAAACTCTAATACTCATCCCTCTGACATATAAATCCCATTTATTGATCACATCTTGATCTCCCGAGAGTTTGTCGTCCACAGTGGAGGATGGCATCCATAGGACCTTGTATGTATGACGATACTGGCTTATGTTCCTCTTAATCTAAACTGAGCAAATATAACCATATAGCTGTGACGGCTTGTATAATAAGGAATATATTATTATTGGATTAGAGATAGTTTATCTTATACAGACTGACCTTGTGACCTACCATCAATCAGACGCTGCCGTTTTTATCAAATATAAAACTTCCTTGTTAACCAAAGAATCGTATCTTAGGGACAGTAGCTTTAGCACCAAAGTGTCACTTGTTATTTTTATGACTCATTTTAAAAATCTCCACTCTTAGTCATTTTTAACCGAACATTGTAAGCATTCAATTTTATCAATACCATCATATCGGAGGCATAACTAAACTCAACTAAACTATACTAAGGTGTCTCCCAACCGACAATTTTCATATAATCAGCTTGTCCCTGGGAGGTCCGGCTGAGAATCTGACAGGGGACTTCTGCATATCATAAGTATGACGCCAGAGGCAAGATAGCACCTAATCTACAGCAGCATGAATTGAAAACTGGATATATAATAGTCATAGTATTTAGTATTTAGTACAGATAGAGTTATAGAGGCAGCGGATCCAGGTAGTATATCACAATGATAACATCAGTTCACATATCTTGTACTTAGTACATGTTAATTTAGAGTCCGACTCCGTTACCATGGGGATATATATAACACATCTGTCTGTGACTCTGACTCTATCTGCAGTGCCGCAGATAGTAAACTTAGGGCCCCGATAGAAGACGTCCTCAAAGTCAGTCCAGGACTCTACCAGTATACACATGGCTTGATTATGACTCAGACTTGACTGTGCAGATAAACCTGGGAAAAGTAACAGAGATGTTACAACTCTTATAGCTGGTTCCAGGAAAATCTCATCATTAGCACAGCAGCCGCTTCTTAGGGCTGCAGTGGGCTACTGGCAAGTAAATCTTGATACTTTTTCAATATTATCAAAGTCATCTCCCTGTGTACCCCGTGTAACCTGTATCCATAGTAAATTTTTGTCCGAGAGCGTTGGGCAACAATTACGGACAAATAGATAAAGTTGATAGAGCTGGGGGCTGTAAGTAAATATAAAAATGGTCTCTGTACTCTACTAGGTGTGGCACCAATGGTCTGGCAGTGAATAACAAGTTGGCTATCTCAGACCCGAATATATACACCCAAGGAGTGCCGGGTGTGAGATAAGCAAGGCTAGAGATTTATCCGGTTCAGTTAAATAATTCAAGGGGACTTAATACTTCACACTTACCTGTTAATAGAGTTCAAATGTTCCCTCGAGGTGTTACATCAGCCGAATCTTGAATATACCTGACTTCGGCTTCATTTGATTAGTTAATTTCCAGCGATCTCAAATATGATGTAATTTTATCTGCTAAATGTCCGATTATGAATTTCCATCTGAAACAAAAGCCCCATTCAGTACAACATGGAGGATGTTAAAAAGGAATTATTGATCCCACAATATAATTCTTTGGACATTGCCAGTTAGTTGAGATCAGATAAATGGTAACATATATGAGACCAATCACCTTGGGAATTAGAGGTTATACAAAGTTGCATTGTGGGATCGATGTGAAGGTGCCCTATTCATTAATGAGTCTAAGTTTGAAATATGGAAAGAAACATTGAATGTCCAATTTATAATTAATCATGTTTCAAATACTAGAATTGAGGTGTGAGTCGCTCTAATTCCCAGGAAATAACAGCATTTTCATATTTTTACTGTAATTTTACACTAAATTAATAGTTCTCAATGTGGCAATCATCGCTTTCTCACATAGCTAATTAGGCTGTATTGGGAGCTATAAAAGCGAAGGAGAAGGAGGGGGGGGGTACCTCATCAAAAAAAAACTCTCCTATGCAAGCAAATAGCTGATATTAACAAACCAGGGGGTAGGCTTCAGTGAAGACCACAGCAGATTTATCACATAGGTGTGGTTTCTGTCACATCATCGGGAAGGGTGAAGTGAGGAGAGCGAGGGACAAAACTCTCAATCTTACTCAGTAACAGCAGAGTGAAGTTTGTCAGCCTCAGCTCTGTGAGCAGATAAATTCTTTTTTAAACTTAACGGAAGGCCAGCCGCCATTAACTGATACCCGAAACAGATCTCAGTCTATTTAGATATGAGACTTTTCTGCCTGTAGAAGGTATTGTCTGAACTCTGAATGATGACGTGGCGGTGACTGTGTTATGATATAATATTATTACAGGGTTATGTACCAAGTATATTTATCAACTTTGATGAGTTTTAGACCTAATAGAGTTATAAGAGTCATCTCCCTTGTTTATTGTATATCCCATGCATCAACCTATGATGTAAGGCTTGAATTAAACAGGCCACAAGAACTCAGAACAACTTCATCCAACAACTCTCACAAATCACCCAAATCTCAAACTCTGCTGTGTTCTATCGGTAATAATCAAAATTGTCCAAGGGTCTTTACGGACTATAGGTGCCAATCACCAGTTCTCTGCAGAGTACGGTCTCATACCACTTCCCTCCCCGACATAAGGACAAGACATGAGGATCACTATTAATGTTTGAGAGATGCAAAGTCAAAGGTTTGACTGACTCAGTAGAACCATTGGAGAAGGTTTATAATTCATACTTACAGGTGAATAGAGATACAAGCTCTGATATCAGGTGATCCAGTAGAGGCTAATATACATTCACTCTGTAGTATCCTTCTATTATAATGTTCTCCTGTGTAAAACCGAGCTCTCTATGTAATATCATCCCTTTTTGGCTTTGGCTTTTAAATATTGTAAAATTTTCTGCTCGTCTCCACCTGCAAAAAAATGTCATCTTCAACATGACACAGTGTGTGTTAGATAGATATGGTAAATGAGTATCCCACAATGCAATTCTCTCAACATTTCGAGTGAGATCAGGTCAATGATGTCATATATGTGAATGATCTCCTTCGGAATTCAAGGTTACATAATGCTCTATTTAGAGTATACAAGTTGGTTTTCCAGAAAAAAATCTTTAAATCCTATGAACTTTAGAATATTTTTAAAATACTTGAATTCATTTGTGATTCTCTCTGATTGTCAGAAAACAACGACAGTCCCAATATTTTGAACATAAAAGGTTGATCTGAAAGGACACATGGTCTGTTTTAGATGTTGTAAACCATGGCCTATATATATGTTAGAAGAGTGTAGTTGGTGTTAGTGTAGTGATGATAGTCAAAATCCTTTACGCATGATATTCTTTGGAACATAGACATCTCTTTACAGTTTTGATAATATCAGTCATGTTGTAACAAAAGTAGCCGTCAGACTATTCATGAAACAGTTCTCAGCCTATAGGAGGTAATAATTAAACAATGACAGTGCGCTGACTGCTTTACTTTATGACGTTATTATGTAATGATCACATGATAGGCCTACATACCTTGCAGTGCTTTCTCTGTAATGTACTGTGTACATACTGAGGGGGTGAGCGAGCAGAGAGAGGATCTGGGAGTCTAACTGATTCCTAACAGACTTCTCCAGATAGCTTGTGACTATCTACAGAATATAGATCAGATATATTATCATAACTTGCTTGTTTTTCTAATATTGCTCATACCGCAATAAGGAAGTTGAGATAACGAAATCTGATGACAAATATTGAGAGTTATTCGAGTCATCCCTCGTGTATCACACGTCCCTGTTGTCACAATATCCCTAGTTAATGATCATTTTAGGACCCAGTTAGAGATCGAAATCGGTAAGTCTAGCAATATGACCATACCAGAGTTTTAATATAGGCGTCACTATGATCAAAATATATACATATAAAGGATGTTTGTTTGCTTGAGAGGAATATATCTAGCTGAAGGTGCTGAGGGCTGGAGCCAAGAGTCAAAATGGTCAATAGAACTCCTGTTACACCCAAGCCCTGGCAGGAAATGGCAAGTGGGTTATCTCACCAATGTCCTCCACCCAACATGACTTGCCATGACAGGTGAATAGTTGATACGTGACTTGTATTTACAAACCATTCAGTTGTGTTCAGCATTATTGTCAGCAAAATTACAGCTTTGCCAATATTTATAGTAATCTTACACCAGGCATTTGCTTACATAATTTATCGTTCAATGTGCCTATCATCCCATATGTGTATTGGCAAGGGGGAGGAGGGGAGTTGGTGTTTTTCACATAACAATTATTGTTATTACAGGTAAATATCTGATGTGACATGTATTTACAAACCATTTTGTCAGCCTCAGTTAAGTTCACGGCAGACCAGTACCCTATTAGTGATTTCTGTGTGATGTCCATATATGACAGCTTCGCCTTCATCACTCAAGGTCATATATCTACAGTGTACTAAACAGGCATCTAAAATTAAAGAAATAATGTGGTAATTAATGATAATAGTTGTGTAATTCTCAATATGTCTATACTTTACTATATATGTCTATACTTTACTATATATGTCTATACTTTACTATATATGTCTATACTTTACTATATATGTCTATACTTTACTATATATGTCTATACTTTACTATATATGTCTATACTTTACTATATATGTCTATACTTTACTATATATGTCTATACTTTACTATATATGTCTATACTTTACTATATATGTCTATACTTTACTATATATGTCTATACTTTACTATATATGTCTATACTTTACTATATATGTCTATACTTTACTATATATGTCTATACTTTACTATATATGTCTATACTTTACTATATATCGACTAGACATTAAGGATGTCATTTTCATGTATGTATGAACAGGCTTAGAGGGACATCAGTATATAAATCAGTAATGTGGTCTACACAACGAGTTCATAGAGCAATTGGCATACCTTAACACGCTTCCAAACTGATTTATTGAGCTGGTTCAGTGTGCTAGACAACTAATGAAGTTTTTTACTTGTGTAAATCAGCCTTCAATAATATGGAGTTGTTCTCTCTTTGAACTATTATCTCGGAGAGTGAATAACTACCATTTGTAGTAATATTGTGCAATAGGCTATAATATTTTATAAACCACCAAACTTCCTCACATTTGTACTACTAAGTATAACCGGTTATGATAGATTACCTTGTGGCTGTCTGCTGATATTTCTTATAAGCTCTGACACAGCCAGCTGTATCTGGTGATCTGGATTTCATAAACTCCACACAAACTTCATCATCATACTAGTAGCTGTAATATAAAGTGAAACAAAAGCTCTGACATCAGAATTTCTGACTGGGTTTTCATATTGTTTGTTTCTTTGAACAATTTGCTGTGTGTTGTAGCTGACAGATTTAATGATGTATGAGACGAGCCAAATCAAGTCATTCCATACAACAGTAAATCAGTCAATAAACAATAAAACGTATAAGTATGAGCACATGATAACACAAGAAAATCACACAACGTAGAATGCCAGATCAAAGATCAACATACAGCCAACAATACTGACAACTTATCCTGTCAAGTATGATAGCATTACTAAGAAGGTGAGGAAGCTCTCACTATCTACATAACACATAGACTACAAGGATATTGTGCAAACCCAGTGATCCAAAGCTACTGTATATACACTCCTAGGGTTCAGTCAGTGAGGTAGCTATCCTCAATCCTGTAAGTTTCTCATCACATAGGATATATCTAAGATCATGTCTGATCTAATTGTCCTATATTCAGCATTACTCCTCTCTACTGATATTAAACTTCAGGACTCCTGACTGCGGCTTATCAGTAGAGGGGGAGCAATTCCAAATACAGGCCATCTGTTATCTTGGCTAACTTGTGCTTAAACTATTGCTGACACTCAGGGAAATGTGTGCCTATTGTAAAGCTCAAAAATATCAAAAAGAGGCTACCATCTCATCATTGTCACCCAATGAGCAAGTTATTTGCACAAACTTATCGCCAAAATCAGGGTATACAATTAATGATCAGGTTGAAATAATGAAATAATTACCGTCATACTAGTTAAAAACAATGCCGTCAACAACCAGTGCATTAATTTCATACTCTGATTTTGACAACAGTTTATGCAGATCATTTGCCCATTGGAGCCTCAATTAGTTTTTTTGAGCTACACAGAACTCAAAGAGTACACATTTCCCTGAGTGGCAGCAGTATTTTAAGTATACTTGATCTAGGTATCCCTTACTTGGTTCTTACATGTCATGAGATTGACAGCGTTTCATCATATGATTCAGAATCTCTCTTTTCACACAAACTACAGACAACTCCTGATCTGAGGATCTCAATCCATCCATCTCTGGTCTGTGTGCTGATCACATCATTCATCAAGCTAGAAGTTACAAAAAATGAGCAACAGAATAGAGGAGAGGTCATGATAATTGGTCTTGTGTCATCTTTAGTCGAATCATCATGATAACACATCCAAAGTTGGCAATAAGGCATAAGACATAACTGACTGACTTAATACAGTATTTGTAGTGTAACTCTTTTTATCACTAGGGTATTACCGAATGGTGGCTAGGTGTCCTCATCATCTCACCAGTCTGAGTGTTGAGTCTGTGATGTAGCTGAGATAAAGGAAGGACTAGTAATATAAGCCACACACCTGTATAGAGATGGTATCTTGTCAGTAAAGTCTCTAGTACCAGAGTGTGTCTCTCAACTCTCAGGTGTGGAAGGTAACTTCCTGTTAGTGTAGTGTGATCAGAGAAGTATGTCACTTTAGGTGTCTAACTTCATTGCGCAGATAAACCTGACAAAATTGGCAATTACGCAATATGCTTATATCATAAACATATCAATATGTTTATATCATAAACATATTAATATGTTTATGGTTTATATAATATAGTAGATGATTTGGGGTAGTTATCAACTCCAAATCAACACACCACAAAACAATGCAGAGACCACTTATCCAGCCTAGTATTAAAACATTACCAAGTATGGAAAAAGAACTCTCTTTTATATCCAATGAACACAGTTTATATACCCTAGGGGATTAAAACTCGTGATTTAGTGCTGACTTAATCCTAGCTAGCACCGTATGTTCAGCACATACGGTGGGAGCTTCTATCAAGTTAAAAAGGTGAGTGAATCTTAGCTAGTAAAGGTCTCAACATATGAAACACGTTTGTAACATTTTTTCCTGCAGATGCTTTACTACTCAAGGCTATTAGGTTCTCCAGAACACTGGTACACTTCATATATATATATATATATGCATATATACAATGTAACTATGATTTCGCTAAGACAGGTTTCTAAATTAGATTTTCATCCCATAGTGTAGATCAAGGAATTATTTACATCGATCATGCATACATGATGTTAACAGATTATTACTCATACATCCAGATTATCTCCCCTCCCTCACATACAGCAGACGACTCCCGATCTGAAGGTATTAATATATATATCTTGGTCCAGATCACATCATCAGTCAGCTATAAGTTAAAGTAGAGGGTCATGACATTCTACCTTGAGGTTACCCAAATTACAGAGAAATACAGCAGCCTGGACAGGTGAGCCAATCGATTATAACATAACTACTAGACACTCCATCAAACTTTGGTGTTATTGATCCTTTGGTGTCATTGAGGTTGTAGAGTTGTCTGACACATGAACACTTTTGTAACAACTCTTGCTGCAAAATAGAATGGTTGATTGGTGGTATCATCATTTTTGAGTTTACATGTTTTCGCGTTTGGTACTTGATTTTCTTATGTATAATTCGAATCACATCAGTCAGTCCAACAGTTTGATATGACTCGACTCATACACCAGCCAATCAGCTTCATTACTTCAACTAAAAAACATAAGTTCACCACACCACAAGACAAGCAAACTATTCGGTCTGATATACCTAACCAGATAACAACAATGAGGTGTCAGACAACTCCGAATAAGCAGCCAACATCAAATGCTGACAACTAATCAAGTACAGTATTTAAATGTAACAAGGAATGTTACAATGAAACCCCGGCTACTATCTAAAGGAAACAAAAGTATTACATTGTTGTAGGCTAATTTCTTAATCAAAAATTTGTGAACATATATATTTGATACCTGAAATTGGTGAGTATGTACAAAGTATCAAAGTATCACTTTATTTTCTCGCATGCTCATGACGTAATGTGGGCAGCTTACCTGGTAACCGTATACTGTTTACCCGCGGACAGCAGACTACTCCTGGTATGAGTCTACTATCTTCTGTGTGCTGTTTACACCACAGCTCTACTAAAAGTAATAATATATCATCAATGAAGTAAATAAGAAGTTACAAGATACAACCTTCACCTTCATACTGATACAGATGGAGTTATGGTTGGCTCAGCAGCAGATTATCTTAGAGAAGTTGCATATAAATGTTTGAAGCTCTCAAGGCAGCTTATCTTAACTAACTCAACTTTCAACAGTAAATGTTAAATTTCAGTAACAATTGAAACTTATAAAGGTTAGGCGTCACGATTGCAGTTTACAAATCAACTTAGCTGATCAAGTTCAATCATAGGTGAATGAAAAAAAATCAGCGGCTGTGAGACACTGTGGGAGAGGGTACGGATATTATACTCAACCTCTTTACTCACTGTTTCAAACCAGTGTTCTCTTCTCACTGTCTCGGACTACAGTATAAGTGTAACCATCTACATAATATACATAATAGGTTTTTTTTGTTGCTGCAATCAAGAGCAGAAGTTAATCTATTTACTGCAACTCGTAGCGTCATATTAGAAGATATCGTATGCAACATAAGTGAAACCCTTTACAAAAGAGAGCTGCACTGTATCAATAGACACAAACATAGCAGGGGCGCTGAATTATAATTCACCATTTTACAACCTTTCCTAAAATATTCAGTATTATCTTCCAATTAAAATAAGTGAAAACTATTTTCGATTTGTTCAGTTTTCGAAAGGTTGTAAAATGGTGAATTATTATACAAAACACCTGTTAGGTTTTGTGACTCGGACTCATTTGCCTGCTGCCCCAAGATTCTGTTGTATTGAGACAGATATCAGACAAAAGAAGAGAAAAACTGGGCTACTGTTGAGTTTTCAGCCTCATCTTCGAGAAGAATTTGATGCCCTAAGCTTCTCAAATATTCAGCACTCATGAAGTCATGACTTTACATAATAAACTAACATAACAATACTCCCCGTTATACCCATCACAACATTCGTCACATCGCTAACATGTGTGACATTCTATACTTCCATCTACATACCTAGTACATCTTTGGGATGTCTTCAGCTGATCGTGAGCTTATTCCCTCCCTCTCCAGTATCACATGGGAGCTCACTCCATATCATTCACCATGTGACAATACCTGTTATACATATGAAATGGTCAGAAATAAATATGAGATCAGACAAAAAATTCAACAATGACCAAAGTAACTGACTGCCAAACAGCTTCAGCTAGTTTAGACAATTTTCCTCATCATATGCTCAATAACTGAGCATCCTGATCCAGTTTATGTATTGAGAGTTAAGGAGTAAGGTCTTTTCATATATCTGACAATAGGCCTACCTGTTATAGTTCAGAAGTGGTCAGATAAAAATATGAGATCAGACACAAATCATAAATCTAACATAAATACACCTCTACCAGACAACTTCAGTAAGTTGAGTCAGCTAGTCTTCTCAGTCATATATCTACTTGACTCGTAACAGTTGATTATCCTCATCCTGTCCGTGTGCTGAGAGATCGTATAACTAATAGTACTAC
This sequence comes from Membranipora membranacea, assembly GCA_914767715.1. Taxonomy (NCBI): domain Eukaryota; kingdom Metazoa; phylum Bryozoa; class Gymnolaemata; order Cheilostomatida; family Membraniporidae; genus Membranipora; species Membranipora membranacea. Next base: position 701,712 of record OU612075.1, on the reverse strand, counting down.
TATCATAACTTAATATAGTGATGATATTCGCACTGTTTGCGTATTACAAAGAATGGAGTTGTGATCTCATTTACCTCAGACAGAGGGAACCTATAATGTCCGTCTAGAATCGTATACCGGAGAGCTGTATCGTCCTCCGGTCATCAGGCATCTGATCATCTCACACCACTTCTTACTATCCTGTATCAATTCGTCAGCTTCAATCTGTCAATTTGTGATAAAAATGTTTTGTGGCTGCATAACGTCACAGTCTGACCAATATCTTATATATGGTTAGTTATCACATAGAGTGTAACCAGGGTGTAATGTGCTGTGAATCTGTATCATTATGGTAAAAGTCTTAAAAAATAAATATTTGCTGAATAGGTTCAGATAATATTATATAATTATATAAAGATATCGTTTTCACTTCCGCTACATCACTTCATTTATAAGTGTAAATCAAGTCCAATCTATACATCTTCAGAAAGCCTGTGGTGACGATTCATGTGTGTGTGTGTGTGTGTGTGTGTGTGTATACGTAGTTATGGCCTATCATGTTCCTCCCTAATACTTCACGTGTTATAATTAATAACCTTGTGTTCCTCTGCTGATATTCTGATAATCTCACAGACAGCTGTATCTGGTGATCTGATTCTCTTCAAGGTAAACCAAGGAGTAACTCATAGGTTAAATATCTCCGTCATCCAGCTTGTTCTTATAATAATAAACTGTAACAGATAACCGCACATAAAAACCTAGTCTGATATAAGACAAAATATTATATCCCTTCCTTTCCCTTCCCCCCCCCCCCCTCACCACTAGCCAGTGGGCAGGCAGTCGCAGGCTGTCACCCCCGACAGCCTGCCAAGGCTACCTTACCACTCTGTTTTAGATATCTCAGGGATATAGAAATTACTTGAGAATTGATCCCTCTGAACAGGACAATTACAATGTCAGCTGTGTACTGTAAGAATGCTCCCAGCAACAGATTAGGTATTTTGGCCTCATACCAGGTATATTTTTAAATTTTACTTTGTAAATGAATGCTTACTGAGGTCTGAGTAAGCAGTCATTTGAAATACAAAATATAATGTTATAATAATAATGTATGTCAAAGAATGTGCATCAAAGAATTGATTGAATAATAATAATAACTTACACACTGAACTGATTTGAACCAGTCCAATGCAATTGAGTAGTTCTTATTGTGAACCTATCTATATAGGCTATCATCATCTAGACAATAGATCAAAATATGCTCAGAAGATACTATTTAACTTTTTAGATACATTTGTTTTTGTACTAAGTGCAAAGTAGTATTACTAGAAGCAAGGAGGACTGTCCTTGCTAGAAGTAGTAGATCTGTTTTGTCATATTAAATGTAGTGAAATGATCTGAGTGGACTCACTAATTTCAGGAAACAACAAATTATTGGTCAAAATATTGTGTTTTCGACTATGATTGGCTCATATTGAAAAGTATGAAACATACAAGCATCAACACCATGCCCTTGTCTATGAACATACAACTGGAGTATGGGCACACAACTTCCTTCAATAATTTTGACCATGCATGGATTGCCCTGGTTTGACCATACCGCTTTGTACTTGCTTGCTGCCCAATTGCTAACAATACTATAGCATAGTTTTACACTAATCAACTCCATACTGTATTGTCACTAGCTAGTGCGTCAACGGATCCATGTAGCTTGTTGTGCTCATGTTATTCCTTTGGCCGAAACAGCAATTTAATCATGACTCATGTCTCATTATACTGTACACATAAACATTCAGTTAACTGATGTATACTTCAATTTCAGCTTCTCGATAAAGGAGCAACAATACTCCGAGGGAGAATACTCAGATGAGAGATGAGAGATATTTACTGGATTACGCTAATTTAGCGAACATTTGCGGTATCTGTTATACTATTTTGAGAAGGAAATAGAACTGTTTCTTTGTCAGCCCACTCATCTTTGCCTCATTGGCTTTTATTCACAACCAAGCGAGATGCTCAAGTGTAGGGTCATGACACAAGTTTTACAAAGCCTTATAAAACTAACATCGGTTTATTTTGCATGATGATTAATTGGATCCTTCGGAAGCTTGATCATTCAATATAATATGATTTAGTAAACCACATCTTTACAAAGTTACTGAGTCTTGGGATAGCTATACCACAAGTTGATCACCAGTTAATATTAATAGCGTATCACTATAATAGAGGACATTTATTAATTATACATTTATTTGTACAGGATTCTGATGCCGAAAAGCTTCCGAATTGATATAAATATACATAATGTAAGGTCAGATAAAATGCTATGAAATGATTTGCACTCTTCGACCCTTACTGTGTGAAACATTAAATATAAGTACGAGCAGTCATCTACTGCAACTCAAATAAAATCATACAACATTCCCCAACACTCTTATACAATAAATGGTACAGTGTCTCTGTATATGAATGTAAAATAAATCGTTGATTAAAATCATATATCTTTCCACCTCAAAGTAGTAGCTAACAAATTTAACAATGTCGTTACATGAAGCTCTCTCATGGAGCTTGAGCAGCCGGTGAAGCTGGGGCAGCCGGAGTAGCTGGAGCAACCGGAGTAGCTGGAGCAGCCGGAGTGGTTAGAGTAGCTGGAGTAGCAGGAGTAGTTGGAGCAGCTGGAGTAGCTAGAGTAGCTAGAGCAGTCGGAGTAGCAGGAGTAGCAGGAGTAGCTGGAGCAGCTGGAGTAGCTGGCACTCTTCTCCTCTTTAGATTATTCCATCTGATATAAGTGTAACTTCTAGACTGGGGATTATTCATGTCTTCGTCGGCCATACGATCTGTAATGTGACAATAACAGTAGCTAACTATGATATTTTAGTCCGGCTCCATTTTATTAAAATTAGAGTGAGTTGATCCATATAACCTATAACAAATATAATATTAATTAATCACTGCACTCAAAAAGTCAAAAGTGTACATGTAGAGGGGGTAGGCTAGTTCTTGATGCAAAAAAATTGATCCAGATCTTGAAAAAGTTCTACTTGAAATAATGAGCCACGAAACCTTTGAATAAATTTTGTTAGATTACCTGACATAAGGGCTGATATCTAACCACAGCAAGCAGCTATTCATCTGGACCCTGACTATCATCGGTACCTAAATATTTCAATGATAGGACAGCAGTACACTACTCACCTGGTAACCATTCTAGAGTAGTATCAGTATTACCATCAGGATATCTGGGATCTGTCAGAGATTGTGGATGTTCTCCAGCTCTTCTCATATTAACTCCAGGTCTGAGGTATAAATTTCTCAGGTCTGTGAGCGTAGATATCATCTTAGGCATCTGAGCTGCGTAAGCTGCATTCAGACCAGGATTAGCTGCACGTAAAGCCTGTGTTTGCTCTACTCCGTATCTACTGACAGCCTCTCTTACCTTTGTGTAGAAAATGAAAATTATACAAAAGACATCAAAATGGAGACGGGCGCATATGCTAAACAATTCCAATATAATCATATCAAGTAGAGATCAATTTTTAGTTATATGTTATTTATCATGATTTGGAATTTGAGGCAATATATCACATTTCTGGTGTGGATAGTGTTCTTGTAGCTGAGGGTGGTAGCTGGCCCTGACAGAATTAAGTTTTTTATATTGCGGTGTCAACCTGTCATTCTGGTTCACACATCCTAGTTCGAATTATGGCCATATGCGGTAATACTCACTAGCTCCCCCAAAGTTACTACATCAAACTGTCCTGCAAACTTGTAGAGTGTTACGACCAGGGCTCTGATGAATGCCGATCCTGTTACAGCTGATCTAGGAGACACAAGCGCTACAAAACAATTATTTATTATGAAACTAATCTGAGTACAATGGGCATTAAACCTGATATTATGACATCACAAAGATTGGGAGAGGGAAGTTGTAGAACAGATGACTATGAATAGTCGATAAGTAAATGATGTTGGAAGACTCAAATTTGGACTCATATACTCTCGAATACCTTATTCATTAGTCATTTTTGTTAACAGCCAATGTATGAGAGGAACTTCCAAATATAAAACTTACTGTCAAAACTTGATTGCATAATTATCAGATCAGCCACTGATATTGTTTCATTGATACTGTCTACTTCAGGTAACAGCTGTATGACATCACTTCCTGTCTGATACAGATCTCCTTCTCTAGGTGCTGATGATGTAACTTCTAGATCAGATGTAGGGGGGAGAGGTTCAGGTGCAGCTGCACTCAGCTCTGAGATTGAGGGAACTGAGTCTGTAGTATCTAACAACATCTCTCTGCTACCTGTAAGGACAATCACCAGAAACTGATACCAGAACACCGTAGTATTCACACATCATATAGATAGACACATACACAGAGTATACTGGTGTTTTTAGTGGAAGTTGTATTGACCTACTAAATATGTATCAAATCAAATCTCATTGATTTGTACGGAGTTGCTTACACTCGACTGCACAGTTGTCAGACCTGGGAGAGCAACTCCAAATTAGAACTACGAGTTCAGACTTGATCGATATAGCAACATGGCAGAGTAGCATTGAGTAAATTTTACATATTTAATTGATCAATTTTGATCAATTTGCCTGTGTTTGGAGTTGCCCCTCCTCTACAGCTGCGTGACATGTAGAGAGGGGCACAGGCAAATGTATCAAACTTGATCTATACATTATTACCATCAACAATCACACTTACAACATGTTTAATATATATATCCAATACTCTCGATTACCCCTGTGTTGATGTTTGACAGCTTTCAAAATTGTGGAACATTTCAGATGCTGCTCATTACTTAACACGGAATAAACTTTACCTGGAGACCGTGGCCGGCTGCTCAAACTAAAAGATAGGTTAATATTTCACTTACTTCCAGCACAAGCTTGTATCACGAGGAGTTTTGGTTTGCCCAGCATGGCTGGGAAATTTCTTGCAGAGACCATCTTGCTGATGTCTGACAGCTTGACCAGTTTACCGTCCACACCTGCCACACAGCCTTCAGTGCCATGACTTGTAATCATCAGTACAAACACTCCGAGGTTCTTATAGACAGATTCTCCTGTTTCATCTACCAGTTGTGTCTCTCTGTGAATTGCCTCCACCATTTCCTGAAATATAAATCAAGTTGTGACATCAATAAGCTACACCTGCAAGGTTAACAACATTATCACAAAAAATGTGTGTACGTGACAAGAAAGAGTATTTTTAGTTACGGATAATGATTGCGTCTATAAGTAAGGTAAAGAAATAGATAAGTGAATGCAACTATATTTTACACTCATGTTAGATTTACACGATCAATACCTTTGCTGTGTAGTTCTGATGACCACCTACAACAACAAACCCAAGCTTCACCAAAAGATCTCTCATATTTCTGTAGTCATGTTCTGAGCCTTTCCTGTATGAGCCGTTGGGCAGTTTGTACTCATTAGATATTAGGAGTGCTCTCCCTCGTGTCTCAGTCATTGTATACTGTAAATAAAAGGCAAATATATAAGTACCAACACAATCTGTGTTTTGTTCCTACTCGACTTAATAAATAATTGAGGCTGTGATAAATCAGCTGTCATGACAAAGCTTATCTTTCTCGTAAAATGATATAAAAGAATTTCTGAATATTGTGTAATTGATAGGGAGGGAGAACGTACGCATGTAATTTTAAGCACATGAGATTCACAGCATCTTGCAAAAGATATAATTATCACATTAAATAACACAATAAAAAGACATATATATTGGATATATATATATATTATGTTATATTGGATATACATATTATGTTATATTGGATATATATTATGTTATGTTGGATATATATATTATGTTATACTGGATATATATTATGTTATACTTGATATGTATATATTATGTTATACTGGATATATATATATATATTATGTTATAATGGATATGTATATAATGTTATATTGGATATATATTATGTTATACTGGATATATATATAATGTTATATTGGATATATATATTATGTTATGCCTATTGATGTTTAACCAATCTGCTGCCTGTTTCTTCGTACTTTGCGGCAGCTTAGACTGAATACTGGACAAATAATTATAAGAGGATTTAGTATCAGATGTACTAATAGAGTTATATCAATGAGGCAGCGAACCCAGCATATCACTATGTTAATATGTGTTCACATTTAGAGTCAGACTCTGATCTTAACTAACACGAGTTCACATTGCTTGAACTTAAGTTGATAGTAGTAGTTTAGAGTCAGACTCCGTTGACATGGTGATATTCATACCACATCTGTCTTTAAACTCTGACTGCAACAGCAGAGCTGCATATAGTAAACTGATAGAAGACGTTCTCAAAGTCAGTCCGCGACTACGTCACTATATACTTGTATCAATAAGGGAGTATGTCTCAGATCTCATTGCGTAGATAGACCTAGTAAAGTTAACAAAGATATATAACTCTTGTGATTGGTTCCAGGTAAATCTTACCCTTATCACGGCAGCCAATTTTTGGACCACATTTATAAGGGGAAGTTCATCTTTTCATCAATTTTAAACTCCAGGCAGTTCACATATTTGCTCAGTCTATTTCCAGTAAGTTTTTGTCAAGACAGTCTCAAGGCAAATATGACATCATGCTGCAACATTGAGGGAAGAGTAATTAGGTGATACATCTCAGCCACGTGTCACAAACTGAAATCAAAACTCAAAATTTATTTTTGATGTTCAATTCATTTTTATTCTCAATGGGTGACCGCAGAAACCGAGACTAAGTGGTCTGCAATTCTGCCATTTTTTTATTCAATTTTCTAACAAAGGAATTCGCCGAGTAATATAGGAGCTCTTGCTGAGATGCAGGAAAAACACCTAATTTTTCACCCAAATGCTCAACTCGAGCTAAAATACTACATGCATTTGAATACGACAGACCTGTGACTGTGTTATGTTATGACGTAATGACAGGACTACATACCTGGAGGGGTAGTGATATTTGTTCCGGTGACTTCTCTGTATTGTACTGTATACATACTGAGAGGAGTAAGCGGACACTGGAGCCGGTCTCCTGATTCCTAAAAAACTTCTCCAGTAAGCTTATAAGTCACTATCTACAGAATAAAGACCATATAAGTTATCATAACTTTTACTAGCGCAAAGCTCAATAAGAGTTATGGTAGTTGTCACCCCTGTGAATTGGCCAGTATGCGTTGTGCTAAAGCCTGATATAACATGGAGCTACAGTGAGTATTAAAATATATTACTTTACAGCCTAGATCTAATCATTTTTGGACCACAGTTACAAGGGTAGATAAATATTTGTATGTTTTTCATGAATTCTAAACAAAACTTTAGGCAGTTCATATATTCACTCCGTCTATTTCGAGTCTCAAGGCATATATGATTTCATGCTGCGACATCGAGGACGGTTGTTTTAATGGTAGAAAATCACCTCATTTTACCATTTCTTTTACTGTCAGACCAGACCATGGGCTTGGTAATCAGGCAGGATATCTCAGCCATGTGTCAGATTGAAATAAGGAACTATGTTATGATGTCATGTTTAAAGCATTTGTATACAGTGAGTGACCACAAAAACCGAGGTTTTATGGTCTGCAATTTGGCCAATTTTTATACAATTCTCAAACTAAAATAATTGCCAAGTCATATAGGACCTCTTTATGAGATGCAGGAAAAACGCCTAATTTTTCACCCAAATGTTCAACTCGAGTTAAATTGAATACGACAGACCTGTGACGGTGTTATGTTAAGACGTTATGACAGGACTACATACCTGGAGGTGTAGTCATATTTGTTCTGGTGACTTCTCTGTATTGTACTGTATACATACTGAGAGGAGTAAGCGGACACTGGAGCAGCTCTCCTGATTCCTAACAAACTTCTCCAGTCAGCTTATATGTCACTATCTACAGAATAAAGACCAGATAAATTATAATAACTTTTACTAGCGCAAAGCTAAATAGGAGTTATGGTAGTTGTCTCCCCTGTGAATTGGCCAGTATGCGTTGCGCTAAAGCCTGATATAACATGGAGCTACAGTGAGTATTAAAATATACTACTTTACAGCCTAGATATAATTATTCACCTTCCATCAGCTGTACCCAGTATTTCCCCATACTCATGCTCATAGAACAAAGACAGACTACAGAGATGCTGAGTCGAGGTAACTCTGAGAGGTCAAGGGGTCATCCTACAAGGTTATGTGAGGATCTTTTTATGTTTGAGAGTAACAAAGTCAAGAGTGACTCAGTAGAATAACCTAAGAGGGATTATACCTCACACTTACTGGTGAATAGCTATGATATCAGGTGATCCAGTAGAGGCTAATATACATTCTCTCTGTGATATCCTTTCATCAGAATATCTTCTCTGTGTGTTGAGTCGACACAAATCCTGAGTATAATTTGGCTTTCAATGTAGAATTATCACAATTTTATAGAATTCTCTGGTGGACTCCATCTGCAAATGCCACATTCAGCATAAAATGGAATGTGTGCTACTAGGGAATTCAGGGTTAAATTTCATTTGCATTGTGGGATTGATGTTAACATGCCATATAGATCAATGTTCAACGTGGAAAAAACAATCATTCAACTGAATCCCAAAGACTTGCTTTCAGCTTTTGCTCTGTCCCATCATCAGAAAATATCCACATTAACAATATTTATTGCGATTTTGGATTAGACAATTGTTTAAGTAATTTATGTTTCAAAGTCACATAGCTTATATCGACAAGCCTTGTTTGTGGTAGAGGGAAGGGGTCTCATCTCCCACAAGGCTTGTCAGTATATGTTGATAGTGACTGATATGTGACAAGTGCTTACAAACCTTTCTGTTGGCCTTAGTAAAGACCACAGCAGTCCTGGTACCATATTAACGATTTCTGTGTGATGTCCATATATGACAGCTTCATCACTCAAGGTCATATATCTACAGTGTACTATACAGGCATCTGAAATTAAAGTGATAATGTGGTAAATAATGATAATAGTTGTGTAACTCTCAATATTACTATGATGTACTATATTCAAGTTTAAAAGTTCTCTGATGAGCCTAGCTCTAGATGTTATAGAATGGATGGACGGATGTTGAATGGGTGGAGGTTGATCTAGATTTCATGAAATGCATTGCATCATTTAATCGTGTATGTACATTTATGTATAAATATGAGTTATTTGTGAACACGCAGAAAGTCCGTTGAGATGTCAAATAATCAGCTCTTTGAATTAATGTGTTGCATTGATGATGCCACAGTTACAACTAGCAAGTCCAACCAGTCTGTAGCCAACACCACGGCTGTGAAAACAGACATCATTACTCTCGTCAGGGTGTGAAGAATAACTCACTAACTTCTTCAATCCTGCATCACTTAAATATGACCACAATAAACATAATAATGATATATCTAAGACCAAGTTATATCTAGTCATCCTGTACTCAGCATTGCTCTCCTCCACTGATAAGCTTCAGAACTCCTGATTGCGGCTTATCAGTGGAGGAGAGCAACCCCAAATACGGGCCATCCGTTATTTTGGATAACTTGAGCTTTAACTACTGCTGCCACTCAGGGAAATACGTGCTTATCGCATTCTGTATAGCTCAAAACTAACAAAATGAGCAGTTTCACCCACTGGGCAAATAATTTGCACAAACTGACTGTTAAAATCAGGATATACAATTAATGATCTAGCAGAAATAGTGAAATAATTACCGCCTTGCTAGTTGGGTTTGATGACAGCAACACCTAGAGCATTGATTTCATACTCTGATTTTGACATCAGTTTGTGCAAATCATCAATTAGTTGTCTTTGACCTACACAGAGTCCACATAGCACACATTTCCCTGGGTGGCAGCAGTATTTTAAGTATACTTGATCTAGGTATCACTTACTTGGTTCTTACATGTCATGACAATGACAGCGTTTCATTGTATGATTCAGAATATCTCTTTTTCATACAAACTACAGACAACTCCTGATCTGAGCATCTCAATCCATCTCTGGTCTGTGTGCTGACCACATCATTCATCAGCTAGAGTTCACAGAAAATGAGCAACAAATTAGAGTATAGCTCATGATAATTGGTCTTGTGTCATCTTTAGTCGAATCATCACGATAACATATCTCAAGTTTGCAAAAAAGGTGAATTATATTTGTAACCTCTTGGAGAATAGGACTGGAGGCTTACCTGTCCAGTATGGACAATATGTACAGGTGAGCGGAGTGATAAAACATAAATGACTGACTTAATACAGTATTTATGTTGTTACACTTTTTATCACGCGATTTCAGGTCTGTTTACATTGAAAAGCTTTAGGTCGCCTTAAGATATCACCGAATGGTGGCTAAGTGTCCTCATCATCTCACCACTCTGAGTGTTGAGTCTGTAATGTAGCTGAGATAAAGGAAGGACTAGTAATATAAGTCACACACCTGTATAGAGATGCAAAAATTTCAAAAATTAAAGCTAGCACCTATGTCAGCCAGCTTTTATAAAGTAAAACAGCTGTGTAAATATTCAGCTAGTTATAAATTTCACTACTTCAATCATGTATGAAAAGGAAATTGTCTCCTCTTTTGAATACTTCAATCCTCTAGGGTATCACAACATGATAAGACAGTATAGGTACAACAGACCACTTATATCTATATACTACGTGATTATGATCAATTTATTACCTTGTGATCCTCTGCTGATATTCTGATAATCTCAGACTCAGCTGTATCTGGTGATCTGAATCTCCTTGACTTCTAAGAAACAGGCCTCAATCACACAGCGGGTATATATGATATACAACTAAAACAGATATCCTCACATATAAAACTCAGATATAAGATCAAATATATGTTTGACTGCCCTGTTGGCGGGGGGGGGGGGGGGGGAGGGGGACTCAAACATTGCCACAGTCCCAGGTTTTGGAGTAGACCTGTGGTTATTAGGCTAACTCACTGAACCAATTGAAAAGTTTCCCTATTGCATACCTTATCTATATAGGATATAACTACCTAGACAATAAAAGGAAATCTGCCCATAATAAATAAGACAAAGTCACCAAGTGGTCAATTAATAGATAGTCTTGGTGCTAAGTAGAGTAGTATTACTAGAAGCAAAGGAGTCCTTGCTATAAGTAGTAGTCTATCATGAGCTACTTACCTCTTAGCTAGACCGGTTCAAAGGTCAAAGCATATCTAATACCAAGGAGGAATACTCCTTGCTAATATCCTTGACAGGTTTTTTTTATCTGATTTGTCCATCTTCAGTTTTAGAAAATGAGCTAAGTGGATAGCTGTCTACAGGAAACAATGTGTAATTGGTCAAAATATTGAATTTTCAACAATGATTGGCTCATTGAAATGCATGAACAGCCTGGTATCAATAATCATATGACAGAGTATGTGCACACAACTCCATCTTCATATTAGACACGACTTGACACAAAACCATACATGATACACATAAGCAAGTAACTCCTTGATGTCAGACATTTGTGGTATCCATCGAGGCCAGACAGTGTAAAGCGTAGAGAATAAAAACACTCATATGAAGCAGTAGTGATGTCTAAATGTGTTTCCGTTGAGTTCTTAAACGTTATCATCAAATTAAAAGTGAAAAACCATTATACAACTTTTTCTTGCAGAGGTGAAAAATAAAGCAAATCTACTAGAAAACTTGAGACTAGTGTATTTTATTCAACTACTTTGCTTGGATTAAATTAAAAGATGTGGGTTAGAAATGTGGGTTAAAATAGCAAGTCTATCTCTGTCCGATAACTGAGGAATAAAGGGCGCGGCCGCCATAATCGGCGCCATGTTGCTCTCAGTTTGCAAGCAGGTCGGAGCACACCTGGGGTGTCAATTGAGCCTAGTGATTTATATTATACAAGAGCTTTGTTCACTCTCGTTATACACGGGAGTTTGTTCTCACTGTAATATACAAGAGTTTTGGTCTCATCAACCCTAAGTCTGCAAACCTTTGTCTTGTGTGTTCTGCAGTAGTTTATTTATGCTATGTACCTATATAGCTGACATAACTTCTGCCAGCTTAACCCCAAAATTAGAGATTTAGAGACTATAATTATGCATGAGTCGAACAACGATCAAAATTGCCTATTCAGACGATATTGTAGTTGTCTTCATATATCTTGAGGGAGGATAATGCTTCAAAACTCACAACATCATTAAACTCGAAAAATTAATGTATTAATCATTCTTAATGAATTCATTACATACAAACCAAGTAGACCTTCGCCTGTCGACTCATGAAATCACTTATCTGAAATAGTTACAGTAAAAAAAGGTTAAATCACTTTATTTAATGATAACCAAATGTCTAGATGCTAATTTGCATAATCATTGCCAATATACCCTTCAGGTAGAAAAGTTTCATGGACTTTAAATTCGCGATTGTCTGCTCATGACCACTATTCATGGTTGAAACAAATCGCGAGTTGTCCTCTCTCGCAAATTTTGGTGACATTGTTATTGCACATTGTTATTCATGGTTTAAACACATCGCGAGAGGACAACTCCGCGAAACCGTGAACCCTTTAAACAAGTGAAACTTTTCTACCTGTAGGGTACAATGAACAATAATTATCAATTCAATGTTTCAATACACTTAATCATATTTCAAAAGTGGAATAAAATGGCAAGTAAAAATTATCATAGGTAATTCAAAACAGGTAACATACAGCATACACTACAGGGAGGCAAATGCAGCATATGATTAATTACGTTACACACTATTCAGATCAAAACCGCCATGTGTTGTACAAAAATATGTTGAGCTGTAGACCTATGAAAACTACAGTAAATCACACAGCAGTAGGATTACATAATAGGATAACTGCTGCCTAAAGTATATCTCATATCAGCTGCCTCCACATATATAATAATATCATAGTAAATAATGTATCATATATAATTAAAACAATATACAAATACAAGCTGTCTCACCATCATGAAAGGTTTACTACATCATGACTGGCGGTGATTGAGGTTAACGTAATAGCAGCATAGGGAGGATTAATGGTATATACACACTATACAAAACTCCCTCAGTTAGAAGCCGTAATATATTATGATAAGAGGCTGGGATAACTCGAGACTCTCTCATCATATGGTTTCCAGATAAATAAATAAATGTATCAGGTATGCCCTGTTCATGGCCTTGGGGCCGGGCCTGCTCTTGGCCTAGGAGTAGGCCATGTTCTCATTCTAGGAACAGGCGTTATTCTTGGTCTAGGAGTAGGTCTAGCTAGGACTTACAATGAGTGCTGCTGTCCTGATTCTCCATTGTATGTAATTCCGTACTTGAGGCTGAGTGTTTCCGACCGCCTCAGTGGTTTTCAAATCTACAATGAAATCAAAAAGATTACTTTTGAAAAAAGATTTCAACAGTACATTGGCCTTTCAAAGTGTAAACAATCAGCTTCTGTAAAGAAAATGGAGCATGGCATATTCTTCCCACCTTCAAAATTTTATTTAAGCCAAAGATATAATTTGGACTTTGGAGAGTGATGTAACAGTCAAAATCACATTGTGTTGAGCTATTGTTAAATTATAATCTTTAATAATTTTTACCTGGTACCCATTCTATAGTTGTGGTAGTATTACCATCAGGATATCTGGGATCTGTCAGAGATTGTGGATGTTCTCCAGCTCTTCTCATATTAACTCCAGGTCAGAGGTATAACCATAGAGTTACTAATACTCTAGAGTGGACAATGTGTACAAAAATAGCATCAGTTTTTGTCCTACTTAATTATTGCGAAATCCATGACGCGACACAATCTGGTTGTGCAAGGCTAGTGCCTGTATCATATAATTTATCATTGAGAATTTAGAAATCGGGTATGAAAATTTAAGTTTTTCTGAAAAATTTTCATGGCCCACTATGTGGAACACTTGTAGGTATTTTCACTTGCAGCCATTGGAAAATTTTTCTATGTTTTCCCATCAAAATAAGCCAAAACTCCAACCGCAAGCACATCATTGTGATGAAAATAAATTATCGGGCTAGCTTGTTTTTTCTACTGCCACTTGCCAGCCATATAAGCTGTGTCCTGTCTCTCTTACTCATATGTTACACATTCTGTGGGTCTTTTATTTTTGATTAAATGAAGTACAAGTAGCCTGTGAACAAGTGATCAGAGGTGTAAAAGTATGCCACTTGCCTCATTTTCAGTCACAGTGTACATAAAGTCCGGATTCAGATTTGCTCTCCAGATAACATTACTTTATTGGGGATATTATAATAAGTTTTTCTGTTTCTTATGTCGAAGAAGATCAATTAAGATTGGTCCTAAAATCAGATGTGGTGTTACTGTCAGTCCTCATTGCTCATAAGATCACTTTCTGCCTCTCTTATATTTTTATAGCATCAATCCACTTCTGACGGAGAATCACAGCTGTATGAAATGCTAACTCTGGTCATTTCAAAAGATTACACACTACTACACTAATCAATCTTCCCTCAAAACTATGCAAACAAATACACATGTATACGTCAACTGCCAGTGCCTTGACTGGAGTGTATACAAAATATTCTTTATGATGCTGAAGTTGCCATCTCAACTAATTTACAACACAAACAAACAACCATAGTCATAATCAGCATACCAGAAAATTGTATCAAACATCCACAACAACCGACCGCTCTGAAGCAAATGGTCCCTTATTTCAAGTATGGTGAGAATTCAGGAATATCCGTCAACTTAAAATGTCACCTTAGTGAGTGTTTGTTCTGTAAAATCTGGAGTCAGTCTGGATAGGTATGTGAGTTTTCCATTCAAAGATTCACTTGATACTCAGCGACTTATCAAAAACGAAATGCATTCATTTATACGCTTTCAAAACCTGCTGTGTATGGTTGAATGGTTTTGCGAATTCAAAAACTAGAGGACACCACCAGAGAGGGAATTTAGAACTCTAAATGCCATATCTAGACGCCAAATCTTATGTCAGAACCGTATGTAAATTGCTTCTGCAAATGGCGGAACTTAGAGGCCGACTTTTAACCTCCAGTCAGTTTTTCCAGAAGCTATGTGTACACCATGTACTGAACAAATAACATTAACTCACTTGATGGCTAACATATGAGTAAAAGAGACAGAATACAACTTATGGTTGGGAGAAACGTGGAAAAAACAAGCTAGCCCGGTAATTTTTTGTCATCACAATGATGTGTTTGCGGTTGGGGTTTTGGCTTATTTTGATTGGAAAACATAAAAAATTTTTCCAATGGCTGCAAGTGAAAATACCTACAAGTGTTTCACATGGTGTGACATGAAAAATGTTCTGCAAAAATGGCTATAAGCGCTCTAAAACATAAATTGCCATGCTCAATACCTATATTCTCAATTATAAGTCATATAATACAAGCACTAGCCATGCACAACCAGATTGCGTCGCGTCATGGATTTCGCAATAATTAAGTAGGACGTTTTGAGCACTGCACTGTCCACTCTAGAGTATATAATAACTCTATGAGTACAACCCTCAGTATAACAGCTCTGCTAGGTTGGCTTTGCCACTAGTACGACGCTCAGTATAAAAGCTCTGCTAGGTTGGCTTTGCCACCAGTACGGCACTCAGTATAACCGCTCTGCTAGGTTGGCTTTGCCACCAGTACAACCCTCAATATAACAGCTCTGCTAGGTTGGCTTTGCCACCAGCACGACCCTCTCTAGGCTGACGCCCTGACAGTTGCTAGTCTGCAGGAGTTGTCTATCCAGGAGTTATCCTCTCTCGGCTCATTTATGGCGAGTTTGTTTCCCTAGATATTGTTAGCCTGAAAACCAAACCCTAGCCATGTAACTGTCACATACACTGTATGTGACACGCCTAGGTGCATGACTCTACATGAAGTTAGGCACTGTATATTGCACTGTCATGGTTGCCATGGTCTTAATCTGATTAATTGTTATACTCTTCCGCATTTACTTCCATTTTTTGCACATTTAATTACCATCTAAATGCGGAGGTTGGCCATCAAAATAATGACGCATCATCCCACCTGTTTCTATTTTTACGACCTATTTATACAGGTCAGTATAAAGAACAATGTTTTTGATCTGAAGATTCAGTTACAACTTGGCGTTGCAATTTATCAGTTGCCTGGGGCATTTGCCCCAGGGTGTAGTTCAGTAATAAAATCATCAAACTGCCGAAAAACTGCATTCAGTATTATAAAGAACTCTGCCAGCAGTGAACTGTTGTGATCTTTCTCGATCCGACAATTGGTGCCCAACCGAGTGAGGAGAGAACTTCACACCTTCAGATGATGAGACTGATAGCGTTGAATATACAAGAAAGAGGATGGAGATTGTGGACTTGGAGGAAAATGTCTTTGGAGAAGATGATCAAATGCAAGCAATATAATGGAACCATATGTGTCTACATCGTCTACATTACTATAAGGAGAAATGGAGACGGACTTTTTAGATGATGTAGAGACAAAACATATGGAAGCTGATATACTAGTGATGACATTTGATCTTCTGCTCATGATTCACCAACTGACAAGGTACCTCTGCAATTTCCTGATTTTATTCAACCAGTTCTATTCAGTCTCAGTCTACAACAGCAGACAAACTACTCTGGTGGTGTGAACACTGTAACTCAAAAAAATAGAAAAACTTCAATAAAAACATTAGGCAACCGTAACCTAAGATCCGCTAAGAATAAAAGATTATGGAATACAGCAGACTACAACCAACTGGTAACTGATCTCAATATAGCAGCAGTATTAGTGCAAGGATCAGCACAAAATAATATGGTCACTGTATTAGTTAGGATGTAATGAATTATTTGATATTATTACCATCGACACAACCTTGATCATGCAATTTATATATTTATCGTTTGAATTTCCTGCGATGCCGATTTTTTAATGATAGTTGTGCAGGAAAGCAGCATTATAATATTTCATGAATTTTATACCTTCGTCTGTCCTGTAATCTAAGCAAAGCTTAGGTTCTTAGATCTAGAGTTGAGAGGAAAGTGGGATATATTTTTTTTGTTAATGGACCTGAAGCAGTTGTTAAGGTTCTTCAGCCTTGGAAGGGAATGTCATGATTTTGTTATGACCGTCTTTTATGCATGACATTTTTGATTTGTTTGTATTTCAGGAGATTTTGAGGTTTTAAATTTTATATTGCAATGATTATCCTTGTGTGACATAAGCTATAATGTTTTTTGAACCAGTTAAAGCGATCGAGGACGATCGCAACCAGGGGGGTGCATGTGTCACATACACTGTATGTGACACGCCTAGGTGCATGACTCTACATGAAGTTAGGCACTGTATATTGCACTGTCATGGTTGCCATGGTCTTAATCTGATTAATTGTTATACTCTTCCGCATTTACTTCCATTTTTTGCACATTTAATTACCATCTAAATGCGGAGGTTGGCCATCAAAATAATGACGCATCATCCCACCTGTTTCTATTTTTACGACCTATTTATACAGGTCAGTATAAAGAACAATGTTTTTGATCTGAAGATTCAGTTACAACTTGGCGTTGCAATTTATCAGTTGCCTGGGGCATTTGCCCCAGGGTGTAGTTCAGTAATAAAATCATCAAACTGCCGAAAAACTGCATTCAGTATTATAAAGAACTCTGCCAGCAGTGAACTGTTGTGATCTTTCTCGATCCGACATAACAGCCAGGTGTTCCACCCTTTTGATATTTCCCGTACCACATTGGATAGCACCAAAACTCTGAAAAGAGGACAGCAGATCTTTAAGTATGAGTTGTCTTCCGTTTTGCAACTTTCCACTTTTCTCATTTACTTTATTTTCAGCGTTGCCACTTTTTGCACTTTCACTTCAAGAATCCATCCTTTTGGTCATTGACAATTGATACAGGAAAATTGCCATGATTGAACCCATATTCAGTGTGTTCCTCCATCTGTTACAGTATACTATGTTTCTTTTTGTGTGTTTCTCCTGTTATCATTGAGTTGATGTTTATATATGTTGTATAAGTATTTTTGGACATTGGATTGATTGCCTGAAAGCTGATTCTTCTTCTCCAATGAGTAAGCAAGGACCTTACTTAACTAATAGCTTTGCCCTGCCAAAAGACCTGTGTAAATTTTTATGAAATATACCCTTCCCTTTTTTTGCAGAAACATCCAAAAGCTCAGCCATTTTATTTTTGCATGAATGCTGGTATAATATTTCTATATTCACACACAGTGGATGGTGATGGGACCAATGAAGGGAGTTCATTGATGGGACTATCAATCAAGTGGTGTTTATGAAAACTCGAGCTTATAGCAAAGGCGCTGCGTCTCTGATAGCCTCAGGACCAAGAGGGTGTATACACTTCTGGAATGTGTTCCAAGATGGACATCTGCTAGCCAAGTTCAAAGGAGTAAGTGCTGTCACTTTTATTTCGTTAAACTTGATGGAATCTATATTGGTATTGTTGTCATATTTGAGAGCTACAAATCATGTGGGTCTAGACCTCCGATCGAGTGTCTCTTTTTAATGTCTAATTTCTGCGGTGTTTCTCTGAATCTGTCTATTAACAAAATCTAAGGGGTGAGACTGCATTGACTGCGTTGAGTTGCTCTCGATGGCATTCCACTCTGCGCACCCTTGGGGTACCAGCAAACCCAGTAGTCATTGACCGGCAGGGAAATTCAAACCTAACACCTGCAACACTCGCATGTTGAAGGGCAGGCACTGTAACTTCACCATCTCCTATCCAATCTCAATGAAAAGAGAATGACGGCAAATCTCAATCAAAGTAAAGGTACCTAAACTTAAATTATGTTTGATGTAGAGTAAGCACTCTAATGTAATGATCACTACGCTAGTACTGGACGGTGGAGATCAGGTATTATATAGTGGAGATAACTTTGAATTTATACACTGCTGGAATGTATCAGACTATGGACTCAATCAAAAAGAAACTAAACCACCAGAGTGTAAGTGTCAACCTGAATGGCTGTAAAATGTGTATCATATGATGTAAAATCATATTAAAATATTCCTAGGGGCTTCACTGCCAGGGTGCTTTAAGTAATACAAAGTTGCATTCCAGTTGTGCCCATACTACTGCAGGAAACACAGCCAAACATCCTCAGACTTCTAACCTTGGACTGAAAAATGACCGTCCTCTAGTATTGAAAGCTATGCCCATAGAACTATCTTTGTCAACTTTGTTATATCCTTATGTAATGAGATATGGGCATGACAATCCAGGAACACAATAACTGAGCTTCTTCCAGCCTTTTGATCAACGACAATTTTTGTCTCAGCAATTGCTGTCTTATTAATATTTATAAAGTGGAGTGATCGACTGCACCCTGTTCTCAGTTACGTACAAAACTCTTATTTATTTTTCAGTGATTACAACATGGCGAGCCCATGTGGAGGTAATGAACTAACTAGATTTTATAGATGAACACAAGCTGCTGATCACAGCCTCCAATGACTGCTCTGTCAGACTGTGGAACAAAGATGGTGACTATATCGGTATGTTGGAATGTTAATTATGTCTCATCAACATCTCTAGGTGTTAGATCGATCAATTTTCTTTTAAAGATTCTGTAATGTCTTTACTCAAGAAGACTGTGTCAGGGGCAGAATAATCTATCAGCGAGCTAGTTTTCTAAAAAATTAACTTAATGTAGCGGAAAAGGTAGATTGAGCTGTGCAGTGAATCTCAATAACTACCAAGTTGTGTTAATTGTGATGAGATAGTGATTGTCTGACATTTCCTATGATTTTTCCTCGGACTTTCCCGATTCAAATAGTCAACATGTGCTTCACAAATTGAGCGATATCTTACTTTAATGATTTGTTTGGCTAGACAGATTAGTATCTCTAAGTGTTATTTATACAGACATGACGCCCTGCAGATATGTTTTAGTGTAAGTGTAATTCATTCCTGGTCAGTTTGTTCATCAAACTGTTTAATAATATTGTTTTATATAGTAGTTTTTAAAGACTTACCCAAAGACCAAAGCATGTTATAGTCAGGCAGTTCCTTATGATAAAGTTGTGTCAGATTTGCAGGGTAAAAAAATTCAATGCTCTATATGAAATATTGATAGTGAAAAAGAGTGCCTGTCATAAGGGAAGGTAAATCTCCTTCTCTACATTATGATGTTCCAGTCTCCCGGATATGCAATACAAGGAAATTTAATAAGCACTTATTATTTAATCAGAAAAATTTAATAAGTAAACTAATAAGCACTTCCGGGAGACTGTGACATCATAATGCAGAGAATGAGAGTTACTTTCCCTTTGTACAGGCACTCTTTCCACAATCAATAATTCATGCCAAGTAGAGCATTGAATTTTTTCACCATGAAAATCTGACACAACTTTAATATAAGTAACTGCCTGACTATAACATGCTATTGCAGATATAAGATTAATGTAACACAGAGATGATTTCAGATCTGTCCCCTTCATAGTACTTGTATCTTCATTGCAGATCTTTTATTTACAAAAAGAGGTTTTTTTTGTTCTAAACAATAGTAGTTTACTTATCTCTAGTGCTAGTCTCATATGAGGGAGGAGGGGGGGGTCTGAAGGCTCCGACATTGAAGGCTCTGTGACAGGGCCAAGAAATCCGATAACAGGGGTCTGTGTCAGGCTGGATTTTTGTGACTTGTCTGTCCCAGTAACTTACATGTCAGATAGAAATGATAAGAGGATTGTTCTGATATCAGCCACCCCCCCCCCCCACCCCCGACTAGATCAAGTTTGATTTATTTGCCAGCATTTGGAGTTGCTTCCATACTGGTCATGCCGCTGGCTGCATGCCGCTGTGACGTGACCAGTGGCGGAGGAGCATCTTAATGCAGGCAAGCAGATCAAACTTTATCTATCCCCCTTACCTAACCACCATTAATATTGTTATATATTTTCTAATTAAAATTTAGAGACAGGTCGACTTCAAGTTATAACCCGAGACACGCTGGTATCAGGTAAGATATCGCTATGTGTAGCCTGTACTTTACTCTCCCCTGTATCAGAGGTTTTTTAGGGTGCACCCTGCCCCCCACCCTGATAAGGGTGATAGTGGAGTACTGGATTACACCATTCATATTGTTATATATTCTCGGCGTATTGTAGGTAAATTTGGACAGCCAGAGCCGTGGGATATATACAATGTTAGTACCTGGCAGCACCCTATGGCTCCGTTTGATGTGCTGGTCGACCCGATGTCTATGCCTGAACATCCGGTGATTGAGGGGAAGATAAACACACATCAAGTCGTACACGAGGACTCAGCTGCTAACTCTGACGGGGAAGAGGTATACATCATATACATTATATGTACCGTATACATCAAATACATCATATACATCATATGCATCAGATGCATCAATTGCATCATATACATCATATGCATCATATACATCATATACATCATGTACGTCAAATACATCATATGCATCAAAAACAACAAATACATCAAATACATCATATACATCACATGCACCATTATGCCTATAGCTGCAATGGAACTTAACTATCAGGTTCATCATCAGAGCAACTATTAAAGGATTCTATCACAAAAAAGAGAGACGTAACAACCATTCCTAAAAATACCGATTTCTTGTCATAGAGATTGTTAAAATTTTGTTCTAATCGTAGGAGATACAGAGAGAGATCCAGGCCAGACTGAACCACGCCCGACAGACTTTCCATGTAGACGACGCTACGATAGCCAAACAACTCAGAGACAGAACGTTTACAGCTCCACCTAAAGTTGGCAAAAGGTTGGTAGTGTTCCTCAGTAGCTTTACATTCCGGCCTTATAGCTATGCGAACAAAATCACTAGTAGTTCGCCAACAATATGTTACAGTAAAACAAGAATCTCATTTTTTGTTTCGAGTCGACTCCCTGTCTAAACAAGGCGCACCAGCTGTATTTAAGACTGCATGTTTAATGAAGCCAAATAATGTTGAAGGAAGTCGATATTTAAAAAGATTTATTGAATGTTAAATATAGAGACAAATCGACTTCAGCTTATAACCCGAGACACGCCGGTATCAGGTAAGATATCGCTATGTGTAGCCTGTACTTTACTCTACCCTGTATCAGAGGTTTGTTTGGGGCGTACCCTGCCCCCCACCCTGATGAGGGTGATAGTTGAGTACTGGATAACACCCTATATATGTAGAATTATCCTTTCTCTGTCTTATTACCTAATCATTTTTTACTACACAGAAAGTTGAAAGCAGTTTTCTTATCTACCCATTATTACCATGAGTTCCACATTAAAACTGTGTCAGATATCATTAGGAGAAGCTCTCTGAGACACATTGTGCCCACAAAATCCTCCAGAGAAATCAAAATTCTGTATGAAAAGTTCAAAATAGAAATTGTTATTCTTTGGATATTCTTTTCACCACTAGAAGTTAGACTCTTTAGTTACACAAAAAACATATCAATGATTTATAGAAATGTTTTCTTACTTGACCTCCTGCTTGACTTTCCCCACTACTTGTACGATAGTCCTAGTCAGCTCTTATATGAGCCTGAATGTCTTATTAGTATAGCTTCAGCCTCTCCATAGTCTAAGGGTCCAGACTACCCTCACCAATGTCTGGACACCTAGACTAGCCTCTCCCATTCTTTGCTTGTTATCTTTGATGTCCTGTCATGTCTTATTGAGAGTTTGATCCCGATCAATACCCTTGTCTCGTTTGTAGAGAACTTTCCTGTATATCATAATATATATTCTGTACTCCTCTGAGTAGCAGGCAGGTATCCACGAATTGACACCTGAATGAAATGATGATGCTGTATTGATATTAGAAACAAAATATTGTGATATTGCCAAACAGTAGTAACCAAGTCAATATTTGTGAGTCGCAAGTTTAGGAGTCCAAAGCAAAACTCTGAGCCAAGAATGAGCGTCTTTTCAAGGCGCAAAATTTACAGTTTAGGCAGATTCAGATACTAATGTGTTTAGTTGCTGCTGCAGTAAGGTTCTCTGTTTATGACCCACGAGTCACAAGGCATTAGGTCGTATGTCACTTATCATAAGTTACTCATAGTGCCACATTTTATTAATTATAATAAACTCTGTGTTAAACTTTGGTAGTAAGCATAACATGTTTTTTTTTGCTGTGTTCAGAGGTCAACAAGTTACCTAAAATAGAATTCTTTTTGTTATCTGTACACTTCTAAGAAAACCTCTATAAATAAATAAATAACGTTAGGGCCATGATTCTCTTGTCTTCAAGACCCTTGTCTTCACTTATCATCACAATTCACCAACAAGTGACTAAAGTAAGCCAAAGTCTTAATTTTGACGAGACTTCGAGTCAACAAATTGTATCATAGCAGGTACCAGATAATGTTGTGATTACAATTGAAATTTAAAGCTCCGAAACCCCAAATGTCTATTGATGACTGTTTGAGTTCCGGCCTGGCTGAAATAGAATAATTTTACTGATATTTGTGTCAGTGTTCCAGACCTAGCATCAAGTCATTCTGAATGTTTAAGATTTCCATTAGTTACAGCTTCTATCCTTTATGATTAACACATTTGATCAGCTTGAGCCAATTCTCAACTCTCTTTTGATTTTGTTATACATCTACGCAACAGGCTTCCTGCCTTTAAAAGTCTTTCCTCAGCAGCAGCATTGGCAGCGGCTTTTGAGATGACACTCATCTTAGTGTACGAAATAGGCTCATTATTCAGAAAAAACAGTGGAGTGAATTCAAGCGGTACTGTTCCTCTCTCCCGCGGAGTATGATTGTGATCCTGTCTTATCAAAGTCTATTCTTATTTCAGACTACGTCACGAAAAGCTGAAGCACACAATGGTAGACCGGGGAGGTCCGAGTGAGTATCAGATGATACGATGTTACGATCTCAGTACTTGTCCACAACCTGACCCTCCTCAGCTCAAAATTAACAAAAACAACCCCTTCGATTTCTACGCCGCTGAAGATGTGGGAGCATAACTCCTAAATATGAGGCCTGTGTCAGCATACTCTCGTATTCTGGATTGCTAGGTGTTTATTTATGCCTGAATGTTTTTGCCATCTGGGAGGCCACAAGTGAGTCAGTGTAGGGATTCTCTTGGTGGACGATCTCAAACTTTTTCCTGTATTACCAACAACTTACTGCCGTGGTGACTTCAAACTGTCAGCTTGCAAGTTCTTTCTTGTTTTATTTTTTCAAATCATAGAGGTTTCCATCAAGAAGGTTTTGCCTGTACATGACATGTAGCTTTGAAGGCAACGATACTTTCCAGACTATTTATTTTGTTGTATGCTGTGTAAATTATTTGTGCTTCAGATTTTTTTCCAACGATATTTTGTTATTTATAGATTTTGATGAATCTTTAACTTCAAAGCCGTCCGATAAATTGATAATCCGTCCAAACTGATCAAATTTTACTTTTTTACCACAGCGGCTGCCCTTTTTCAAAGTGCCAGTCTAATATGCCGTGATAGCAGTTCTTTCTCAAAACTAAATTATATATACTCTGATAATAAAGATCGTCTAACTACCTGACGTGACGTTTTGGTGCCTATTGTTTTTGTCAAATTGAAATCTGACTAGTTGTTCTGAAAGCTTGCAAAGTGACAATTGACGTACAAATAGTAATAATAATAATAATAAAAAATTGTATTTAGAATCATCATATTATTATTGTTGAACTCCGAATTGCACACTGACCGGATAATAGAAGCTAGGAGGTCTGTAGTCTAAGTGCTCAGACTCCAAGGCGCAGGGAGTTACTTGCGCAAGCTATCAAAGAGTTTGATAGCTTGCGCAAGTAACTCCCTGCGCCTTGGAGTCTGAGCACTTAGACTAGGAGGTCTGGGATATTTTTGTTGTTGATAAGACAAGAGGAGTTTAGAGACTTTGACAGATGACTCTGTTTTATCATCTGTCGGCTATATCTCTTGATGTTATTGCATGGTTAGCTAATTGGTTCCTGTTGTCCTTATGGCCAAATGTTTACTTTATGTAGCCTGGTAACTTTTGAGCAGAGGCGTCCTGAAGACCTGCAAACAGAGGAATGATCTCTAGTTAAAAAGATTTATGAAAAAGAAAATCAAACAATAAAAACGACTCGTAAAACTTTTTTTCTTATAAATGTATTGGTAAACGTTGTCTATTTTCTTACTAAATTTACATTAATTTGCCTACTTCTGACTAGAGAACAGAACTAGAGAACATCAGTCTGCTGGTAGAGAACATAATTGAATGTGAAAATGGGAAAACAGACTCTGTCCTCCTTTCCATCCTGTATGTCCTATATTACTAGATAATGACCCAGAGAGTTATGTAACATCTCTGTGACCCGAATCTACCCACAGCACAGCTGGGTCAGCTTTCTGGAGGAACAATCTGATGCTTTTATTTTCGTCAACGACAAAGTTACCCCCTAACACACATGACAGGGTTGGCTAGCTTAAATAATTGAATTTAATATCGTGCAAAAAGTCGAAGGTGCAAACGCAGGCATGCTTTAGAATTCAGCTATTTTTGTTTTATTAATATCATGTAGATAAACACTTCATACATTTACTCCTTGGATTCTGGTGTCCCTCCAACATGTCAATAACACCAAGTAATATCTGGTCATTGAATTCCATATCTGGAATAGCATCATTAGCTTTCTTTCATTCTGCGCATGCTCAGCTCTGGGCATGAGCTGATCTCTGCAAAATTGGGCCTCAGAATTCCGAAGCCATCTGATTGGCTACCTGCTCTGGTGGCACACTCACAAATGCGTGCGGAATTGTTAGAAAGAGTTATCTTCTATTGTCACTATTAGCCAAAGTTGACTGGCAATTTATGCAGGGGGTGTACTATCTCCCCAGACCAAAATTGCAATTAGAACCCAGACTAAACTCATTGTTCTTGCACATGCGCAAATTCAAGTCACGCATGATACATACTTAGCCTTACGACATTCTCTTTGTGGTAATGATAGCCTAGTTTATCAGTGATCTACATGCCCAGTCAGATCACGAGAGTCAGTATGGCTTTCTTTTGCAAAACAAAGGGCTTGCAAAAATAGCCAGTCCCTAGTAGCAATCTAGAAATGCCCTAATCATCGACACTGTAGGGGTATAATTACTGTTTGCAATTTTGTAAACAAGACAATTTCTCAGGCTACTAGGGACAGCCAATCAGATAACAGTCAGATGGGTCCCTGTGTTTAGTGTCCTAACCGTATAACGCTATGATACTATTTCCATTCTAAGAGAAGAATCTAATTCAGTGTATCTGGTGTATCGAAAGATTTGAGATCCATCATTGGTGCTGCTAGGGAGAACACTGTACATAACATTCTGTACGCAAGGATTGGCTCTACTGTAAAACTCCTATAAAGTCCATAGTCTCACATGCGTGACTGTCTTGGTTATTTGGTTATTTACCTATACATCATTGTACATACTGGTGAGGTAATAATTTTGATATTTGGTTAATACAGTACCAAGCTTTCAGCTGTCAAACCATTCAGGATGGTGAAAGTCCACGAGATAGCCAACTTATACTACTGGTAAGTACCAATGATAGGCTCATACTGTAATAGCCAAATAATATGCTTATAAATGAGCCATTTCTTGTAAATTACTTGGCTATTCAAATCAGTATTTCTCATTTTGCTGAAAAGTTGGGAATTATCCCAAAAACAAGCAATGTCCTCCTTTCCATCCTGCATGTCCTATATTACTAGATAATGACCCATAGAGTTATGTAACATCTATGTGACCCGAATCTACCCTCAGACCAACTGGGTCAGCTTTCTGGCACAACAATAATATGATGCTTTTATTTACGTCAAGGACAAAGTTACCCCCTAACACACATGACAGGGTGGGCTAGTCTAAATAATTGAATTAAATATGTGTAAAAAGTCGAAGGTGTTTAAGCAAACACAGGCATGCTTTAGAATTCAGCTATTTTAGTTTTTATTAATTTTATGTAGATGAATGTTTCATCAAGGATACTCCTTGGTTTCATATTTTTACTCCTTGTATTCTGGTGTCCCTCCAACATGTGAATAACACACTGTAATATCTGGTGTATCGAAAGATTTGAGATCCACCCTTGGTGCTATTGGGGAGAACACTGTACATAACATTCTCTATGCAAGGATTGGCTCTACTGTAAAACTCCTATAAAGTTCATAGTGTCACATGCGTATCTGTCTTGGTTAATCGGATATTTACGTATACATCATTGTATATACTGGTGAGGTAATAATTCTGATATTTGGTTAATACAGTACTAAGCTTTCAGCTGTCAAACCATTCAGAATGGTGAAAACTTACATGATAGCCAGCTCATACTACTGGTAAATACCAACAATAGGCTCATACTGTAATAGCCAGATAATATGCTTATAAATGAGCTGTTTATTCTACATTACTTGGCTTTTTCAACTCAGATTTTCTCAAATTAGTTGAGTTTTTCTGGATTATTAGGAATTATCCCGAAAACAAGGTATGTCCTCCTTTTCATCCTGTATGTCCTATATAACTAGATAATGACCCATAGAGTTATGTAATGTATCTGTGACCCAAATCTACCCACAGACCAACTGGGTCAGCTTTCTGGCTCAAACATATAATGCTATTATTAATAGCAAAAATAGTTACCTCCTAACACACATGGCAGGGTGGGCTAGCCTAAATAATTGAATTAAATATGTGTAAAAAGTCGAAGGTATTTGAGCGAACCCAGGCATGCTTTAGAATTCAGCTATTTTTGTTTTATTAATATCATGTAGATGAACGGTTCATACATTTACTTCTTGTATTCTGGTGTCTCTCCTACATGTCAATAGCATCCTGTAATATCTGGTGTATCGAAAGATTTGAGTTCCACCCTTGGTGCTGTTGGGGAGAACACTGTACATAACATTATGCATGCAAGGATTGGCTCTACTGTAAAACTCCTATAAAGTTCATAGTTTCACATGCGTAACTGTCTTGGATATTTGGTTATTTACCTACTCATCATTATATATACGCGCGACAGAATGATTCTGATATTTGATTAATACAGTACTAAGCTTTCAGCTGCCAAACCATTCAGAATGGTGAAAACTCACATGATAGCCAGCTCATACTACTGGTAAGTACCAACAATAGGCTCATACTGTAATAGCCAGATAATATGCTTATAAATGTGCCGTTTTTTCTACATTACATGGCTTTTGCGACTCAGATTTTCTCAAATTAGTTGAGTTTTGCAGGAAAATTAGGATTTATCCCAAAAACAAGCTATGTCCTCCTTTTCATCCTGTATGTCCTATATACCTAGATAATGACACAAAGAGTTATGTAACATCTTTGTGACCCCAATCAAGTATAACTGGGTCAACATTCTGGTGCAGCAATGTTAATAATTATCCCCTAGCACACATGACAGGGTGGGGGGCAGGTAAAAACTATCTAGAAGATATTATTTTTCTCAAAATTGGTGAGCAGCAAATTCTTTTTCAAGCTGCAATTTAATGTGCTGCAATAACTTTTTGGAAATGCCACTAATTTAAAGATTGTGTATCGATGATTTTGTTGACACCATACTGGGGAACTGTGAACCATTAGCTATATCGTAGCAGCTCAAATAGCATAGAGAGAGGGGTATTGATTAATGCCTATCTACCTGAATTTGGAAATCCAGCCAGGATGGAACTCATTTTCAGAGAAAGAAAAAATTGTTTAGATGCAGTAACTAAACTATCCTAAAAAGTATTCTCCACATTTTTTGGTCCACTTTCCCAATGAGAACAATCCTTAACATTTCAAACATTGCTATTCATCTCATTTGACTCCTCCGTACCAACTTGTTTTCCTGTATCAAGGCTATTAGGTGAAAAGCATTTCACATATTTGATTTCATATATTTGTTTAGGATTTGATATAAGAGTGATATGAGTATGCTATGAGCGGACAAGTAACACAAATCTTTTTGAAAGTATAGAAAAATGAAAATTAGCAAAAATAGAACATTTTATGATAATTAAAAAGAACATCTAGTCAGTCATTTCGTCGCAATCATTTTACAACCGCTGTTGATAAAGTAAAGTAAAGTAAAGGAATGTGAGAAAGGAGATACTCTTAGACAACATAAACAGTACTCTAAAAGCATTCAGTATCACATTGAATGTTAAATTGATGTGCATGAATAAATGGTAATAATACAACTGGTCACAACTTAGTAGAATGTTTAGAATTTTAATTCGGTGTGGCTGTTACAGTTACATAATTTGTTCAGATGGAGATGTGTTCATATCATTGGAGAACTATAGTGGTATAAGACACATGAAAATGACCTGAATTCCATCTTACATGAAGTTGTCTATGTTATATGTGTGACAAGACAACTCCTACAAGTTGTTATACCTTTAGTGACCAGTAGGTTTTAGGTAATCATCAGTTCCACTCATTTAAATAAGGTCACTTTATGAATAAGCGTGTCTGCAGATTAACAAGACTTTCCTGGCTAGTCAAGTAGGCGAATAAGAGAGAAAGCTTCCTTGTGGCTGATTACAGATATTATGTTACTCTCAGACACATATGCATCTTGGGATCGAGATTTCTCAAACTGCAGACAAACTTCTAAAAGAATAAGACGCAAAAATCAGTCTGATGTAACATGATACATTTTATATGACATTAGTTAAAAACACCACCTTGACCTCATCGTTCCGCCAAACTAAAAATTCATCAGATACAACTACTGAGTAAATGTTCTAGCATCTAAATCTAAACAGTTGTGATGTTAGAACTAACTTCGCACTGACATTGTATCTCAATCTTCTTCCAAAGAGATTGACTGCGGTCAGATCTTTCCGGAGTACAGGAAGAGACTGAAGTAAAATTGGGTCTGACTTTTATTAATACAATTTGCGGTGAGCATCATTTATTTGCATTTATTGATAGACCTCACAATGGCAGGTCAATATTTTACTATCTCTTCCCTGCCAAGATATAATCCGGTGATTATCATAGTATATACTTAAAGACTAAGTTTCAGGCTGCTATTTTGTATCACTTCTTATAGACAGTTTTCTGAGCTCTTATTTATGCCTCAACTCGGAGTTGTCCTCTCTCCAGTTTGGTACTTTTAACCCACGCTGCATAGGAAAAACCTGCTGAAAGAGGGTTCTCTTGAAAACCGCTTATGTTAGGATAAAAATGATTTTTGATTCAGAGTCTGCACCATTGAAAACCCTGTGAGACAGGGTTTCCAAATCATTCGAGGCTTGAATGTTGATAAATCTTAATTATTAGTGACGAAACTCACGAAAAATTCTGCCAAATTGTCCGCAAAAAAAGGCAGAAAATGCTATAATTGACTATCCAAATATTAAAATGATTTCCCAAACTATGTCCATATGAGTTTTCAATGCTGCAGATTCTGAATCAAAAATAATTTTCATCCTATTATAAGCGGTTATCAAAATAACCCTCTATTCAGCACGTTTTTCCTATGCGGCGTGGGTTAAAAGTACCAAACTGGAGAGAGGACAACTCCGAACTGAGGCCTAAATCAGAGCTCAGAAAACTGTCTATTCTCTATATTTTATTCTATCAGGCCGTCACCTTGGAAGTTTGAGAGGCCATAACTTCCTCAATATTGGGATTCTAAAGCTGAAATTCGCTTACATGATAGAATAGAATATGGAGAATAAGATGTGATACAAAATAGTAGCCTCAAACTAAGTCTTTAAGTCTTCAGGGTTGAACAAGAATTATTCATATGAATCACTTTTTTGCTTTTATCTATTCTAGATTTGCAAGTTTCAATTATCAGTATCTTTAACTACAGAGAGTTTTGAAGAGATTGGTGGATTTATACCGGCTTACCAGAATATTTAGATTTTCTTCTCAGAAACACCAGATAACTCCTGATCTATGGCTCATATTCAATATATGGTCTGCTACTGTCCACATCACAACTCAGCTATATTCTATAACACACAAACAGATAACACTAGAAGCCATAATATGTAACTTTATGGCGACCTTGTGTTTAATCAGCCCGACACGATAGGGCTACCCGACATACAGAAATAAAGTTTTTGCAAAACTAGTGGTCTGTTGTCTGTTAGTATTGAGAACTGAGAACAGAATAGTGGGAGCTTATTAGCTGAGCAGTGGGAGCTTATTAGCTGCCATGCAGAGACAAACAGGACAGGTGAACTGATAGTTTAAGTGCTCAATCTCGACCTGTTTGATTGAAGTATAATTTAACTATCAGCTACATTACCCACATTCTAACGCTGATGGTAATGTAATGTGATTACCATCCGATTAGAGTTTGCGTACTAGTGAACTACTGGACAAAAATGGATAAAATGAAAACATATAATATGGTATTAATGTTGTTCTTCCTGTACATGGATGTCGTTGGTCTAATCTATGTGCTAAGCTTCAGTTTATGTAATCAGTTATCACACCCATTAATAGCAGCCATCAACAGACTGTCAGCATCATATCAGTCGGAGCGCTGAGTCCACTGATATGAATTGATGGATTAGTGGTAAAATACACAGTATGGCTATTTGTGGAGAAATAACGTCAGTTAATGATTTTGTGTCAGTAATTGGATCTAGCTAAAATTCTGGCAGCTTTAACGTTATGCATTGTCTGATGGCCCAGTAACAAAGTTTAAAAACTCAGACAAGCTACTTGACAAAAGTTTAGAAGGGGTCGGCTGTAGCATTACTAAACTTTGTGATCAATCAAAGATGAGCATTTGTTTCCAGCTACCATACATAAATTGCCATATGTTCAGGGTTCCTCTAATCCATGAATATACATCAGTGGCTGAGTCTGATATAGAACATACCTTAGGCCTATACAGTACAACATACAATTTATAAATATAATTCTAACTTTCTTCTCCCTTATTATATAGAGGGAAAAGCCCTCATCTCATTAACGCATATGACTACAGATAAAAATGCACAAGATAATTCTTGTATATTACCATTTATGGTATCAAAAGCAGGCCTACTACTATTAATTACAAAAGAGTGTAAGAATGTAGTAGCTGTATCCTAGTATTGGTATTGCAAAACATATTCCAACAGTGTTAGCCAAATGAGAGACTCCTTTTATTTAAAATTTCCTTAGTGTTCATGTCAGTAGAATTATTGGTAAGGCTAACAGAGCACTAGGGTTTATCAAATGAGGTCTTAGATGGGCTCCTGTCAGATCAAAATCACTTGCCTTCAAGACTTTTGTTAAGCCTACACTGAAAAATGCTGTACAGGTGTGGCCCCACATCAGGTAGCACTCCAGAAAAAAACATTGAGAGGGTTCAACGGGATGCAGTAAAGTGGATTTACTTCCTTTATAAGAGAGATAGTGTAACAGAGTGTATGTGCGATAATTGTATACCAACTTTGCTAATTAGACGCAATGAGCTTGATACTCAGTTTTTGCGTAAAGTTGAAGCAAAGTCTTCAAGATGAACTTATCAGACTACATTCGAAGTACACATGATTATAACACGTGTGGCAAATCAGCAGGCAACATCATGTAAATCCCTGGCGTTATAGCTACTATAACTGTATCAGGGAAAAGGTATGTCTCGACACATCATAAGCTCAAACTACTGCATTTACTCTTGGCCAAGATAGTGACTTTTTTCCAGTCACTAAGTCATACATTTTGATAACAAGTATTACCGGTGATATAAGTAATATATAAGTAATTACTCTCTTTTATGTGCATCTCTTTTTTTGACTGCCATGTGACTATGATTATCACCAATTGAATAGTTATCTTTTTGCACCCGTAACACGGACATTAAGGATTATACGGAAGGAAAGCGTTCAACGTCTTCAAAGGTATACAATCACCAACACCAGAGGACCAACTTACCATGCCTGCCTTAACAAGCTTTGTTCGGTGGTCCCAACAAAGCTTGTTAAGACAGGCTACAACTAACCATCATGCCCCCATCGGATGGTAAACTGGAACAATGCTCTACCCGATGCCAAAAAAACATTACAAAATAAAGTACAGTTGTGAAATACCCTTAACTAGTGGTTCCTACATATTGTAGCAAAGGGTGGATTGTGTATACCCACAAATGAGTATAGCAAAAGTGGAGAACTGAGGCTATCATACACGTGCCCCAACCACCCAATCAACCACCCAATATGTAATCAGACAGGCAAACTTTGCCTGCCATTGTACTCCTTTGTTCACCAAACAAAAGGCCTTTTGATATACAAGTCTCATAACATAAGTGTCTTGGGACATGTCTGAAGTCAGACTCCCAGACATAGGCCCCCAGCATTACAAAATAAAGTACACCTATGCTGTAGTATGTTGGATAGGCCCTGGGGGCCGACGTCAGGGAGACATGCCCCAATGCACCTATGAGAGTTGTGTAACAAAAGGCCTTTTGTTTGGTGAACAAAGGAGTACAATGGCAGGCAAAGTGTGCTTGTCTGAATGCATGTTGGATTCATGTGATTGCATGCTGGGGCGCGTGTATGCTAGGCTCAGCTCTCTACTTTTGCTACACTCATTTGTGGGTATACACAATCCACCCGCTGCTACGATATGTAGGAACCACTGGTAAAGGGTATTTCACAACTGTACTTTATTTTGTAATGAGAGTATTTTAGAACTGTACATTATTTTGTAATGAATGGAGCACACCCCTTACGCCCCCCTAGGCGGTCTAGCGTGATTTCATCGTTGATGTAAGTATGATTAGCACAACAAGTTCCATTTCATTGGCAAATTGTAACTCTCTCAGAGCTCTCAGAGTTCATTGCTCAGAGACTCTCTGTCAAAGTCATTACAAAATAAAGTACACCTATGCTGTAGTATGTTGGATAGGCCCTGGGGGCCGATGTCAGGGAGACATGCCCCAATGCACCTATGAGAGTTGTGTAACATAAGGCCTTTTGTTTGGTGAACAAAGGAGTACAATGGCAGGCAAAGTGTGCTTGTCTGAATGCATGTTGGATTCATGTGATTGCATGCTGGGGCGCGTGTATGCTAGGCTCAGCTCTCTACTTTTGCTACACTCATTTGTGGGTATACACAATCCACCCACTGCTACGATATGTAGGAACCACTGGTAAAGGGTATTTCACAACTGTACTTTATTTAGTAATGGTCAAATGAGTACTCAGGGTGTTCATGGTCATGGGCACCTGGGGGATCTGCCCAGCAGTAAACTTTGCCCATGTCCACTAACCAATGGTTGATAGTGGACATGGGCAAAGTGTACTGCTGGGCAGATCCCCCAGGTGCCCATGTATGTTCATGGTTCAGACAAATTTGCAGTGCTCAGTACTGCAATTTGTCTGAACCGCCATGAACACCCTGAGAGAATTCATATGTTTAAAACTCAGTCCATCGGCAACTGTAGTCCATGACAAAGTCAGCATTGTCTCTGTGGTCACTGAAAGGACATGGCTGCCTAGACTAGCTGATATAATCGGTTAATAAGGTAGTACGATGAAAAAACATGTTACTCCAAGTGAGAATGGACGGAAATCCCACATGTAAATGAAATTGGTTGGCTCGCTGATATAAAAAATATACGGGCACATAACTCTCACCATAGATAAGACAGTGTAGTGACTTGATTTTCTTGTACATTCATACCCTGATAGCCCGGTTTGGACTGCAGGTTTTCCATAACACATTCCAGAAATCGTGAACCAGAGTGTGGATAGATTGGGTATGTGCACTGATAGTATCAACCCAGTATAGTTTGTGCAGATGCAGATGGCTGCTTAACTGCTGTGTTTACTCATCTAAAGGTAATACATGTGCCAGGTGTTCTAATACATGATTATGCCACCATTACTTTAACATGCATCATTCCATTCCACTAAGCAATTGATGTTAGAGATCAGATTGTTGGCTGGGCACCATATCTGATATTGCATCACCTACCTACGTAGCTTGGGGTACGGGGATATGCACCATAAACTCCGTTTCCTCCCCCACTTAGTCATACTGAATGAAATCTGTTATAAATGGTTGAAAACCAAACTTCATGCAGCCGGCCAAGCAAATTTCTAGGTTCTTGTTTTCATTGACGACCTGATGCAGTAAATACAAGCGAACCATTTTACCAACAGCTCATAGGGGCAAAAATGGCGTGGTTATAGGGTCATCTGATATCATATAGGGTGATAAGTCCAAACATCCGGTGTTACTAAATAAGGGTACTTTTTCATGTATAGACCATGTAGCCTGGGCAGGCTGTCGGGTCGACCCGACAGCCTGCCCAGGCTAGACCATATGCATGAGTTGGACAATGATTGTAATTATGTATTCGGTGGATATTTCAGTTGTCTTCTTACATCTCGAGGGAAGATAGGTCCTTTCAACTCAAGTATTTATCTATCTATCATCTATCTGAGAAAGGAATCAAGTATAATTCACCATATTTGGTGATAACAAAAGGTTTACATGCCAAGTTTTATTTTTGTTAGCAACATACCTACAAATGCACAAGGATAAGTGATAACAAATTCAAAATTTCTATAAACGTAGCATCATTAAAAAATCGATGAAAATGAGACTTGAAACATTTAATATTAGAGCACTCAAGTCAGAGAACCAAAAAACAGCATATGATTTATTGTATTACACATAAAATGGTTTAAAACCGATATGTACAGATATAGAATTTATGAACTACTGCATATCACACAGCAGTAGGATAACATCATAGTATAACTGCTGCCTAAAGTATAACTCACACCAGCTGCCTCCACATATATAATAATATCTTAGTAAATAATATATCATAGAAAATTATAACAATATACAAATACAAACTGAAAGGTTGGCTACATCATGACTGAGGGTGATGGAGGTTAACAGAAATGCAGCATAGAGAGGATTAATGGAATATACACACTATACAAAACTCCCTTAGTTAGAAGCCGTAATATATATTATGATGAGAGGCTGGGATTACTCGGGACTCTCACATCAGAGAGCTTATAGATTAATATAAATGTATCAGGTATACCCTGTTCATGGGCTCGGAGCCGGGCCTGCTCTCGGACTAGGAGTAGGCCGTGTTCTCGGTCTAGGAATAGGCCTTGTTCTCGGTCTAGGAGTAGGTCTAGGTCTCACTATGGGTGCTGCTGTCCTGATTCTCCATCGTATGTAATTCCGTACTGGAGGCCGAGTGTTTCCGACCGCCTCGCTGGTTTCCAAATCTACAATGAAACCAAAAAGATTACATTGGAAAAAGATTTCAACAGTACATTGACCTTTCAAAGTGTAAACAACCAGCTTCTGTAAAAAATAATGGAGCGGCGTATTCTTCCCACCTTCAAAATTTCATTTAAGCCAAAGATATAATTTGGACTTTGGAGAGTGATGTAAAAATCCAGATCACATTGTGTTAAGCTATTTGTAGTTTGCTATTAATTTTTACCTGGTAACCATTCTATAGTTGTGGTAGTATTACCATCAGGATATCTGGGATCTGTCAGAGATTGTGGATGTTCTCCAGCTCTTCTCATATTAACTCCAGGTCTGAGGTATAACTTTCTTAAGTCTGTGAGAGTAGATATCATCTTAGGCATCTGAGCTACGTAAGCTGCATTCAGACCAGGATTAGCTGCACGTAAAGCCTGTGTTTGCTCTACTCCGTATCTACTGACAGCCTCTCTTACCTTTTTGTAGAAAATGAAAATTATACAAAAGACATCAATATGTAGACGGGACCATATGCTAAACAATATACAATATACAACGCTATACAATTCAAATATAAGCATAATCAAGTCGAGATCAAATTTGATTTGGAATGTAAGGTCAATACATCTCACATCTGGTGTGGATGGCGTTCTCGTAGCTGAGGGTTTTTTGTTGACCCTGACAGAATCAAGTTTTATATGGCAAGGTTTAACTCTCATTCAAGTTCACACACCTAGTCCATATTAAATTAATGCGTTATAATACTCACTAGCTCCCACAAAGTTACGACATCAAACTGTCCTGCAAACTTGTAGAGCGTTACGACCAGTGCTCTGATGAATGCCGATCCTGTTTCAGATGATCTGGGAGACACAAATGCTACAAAACAAGTATTCATTATGATGTTAACCTGATTACAATGGGCATTAAACCTGATTTTATGACATCACATAGATTGGGAGAGGGAAGTTGTGGAAAAGATGATTATAAATAGTTGATAAAGTAAATTGTGTGGAAAAGGCTCGAATTTGGACTCATATACTCTTGAATACCTTACTCCTTTGTCATTTTTGTTAACAGCCAATGTATGAGAGGAACTACCAAATATAAAACTTACTGTCAAAACTTGACTGCATAATTATCAGATCAGCTACTGATATTGTCTCATTGATAGGTAATACACCTGTAATTAGGTGAAGGTCAACTTGTTGCACCCATCCTCCAAAATAAAATGACTAGTATGCTGATGACAAATCAGGACCCAGGCAAGTGTGATACGTGGTTGGAAGCAATCGTAAGGTGGTTCAACTTAGCCCAGCTAAGATTTATATCAGTATGCAAGAAGGTTTAGATGTAAATAATAATTACCAGAGAGATAGATGTCGAGTGAGTCTGTCAGTATGTCCAGGTGAGAGTATGAATGGAATGGATTGGATACCAATGGTGTATGATAAGTGTGTAACCTTGTTAGGTCATATAAGTGAGCTAGTTAGTTGTAATGGCCAGTTGACCATATGTATCTATGCTTGATATATGTAGTGGAATACCACCAGTCATGGGTTTTCCCGGCGAAGCCGATGGCATCCAAGAATACCAGTCAGGGTTTTCTGACTATGTGTCAGCGACAGCCCAGAACGCGCCAGTTCCCAGAGCTATGCCAATGTTTTTAACCCCACCTTTTCGATGTTACAACCTAAATAGTGTGCTATTGTGCTGGCTGGAGGAGATAATGACTGGAATAAGTACAGTTGAGAATAGCCTACAGTAATTATGATGATGACTCAGTAGCTATCAATGCAGAAAGCCTTAGTTGAGTGCAATAATATTTTAATTACTACAGGTTGTGTGTAAAAGTATCTCAGCAAGTTGATAGTACTGCAGTCAGTAATATTGAGGCATGAAAGTGTTGCCTGTCGTATTTGCAATTGAAATTTTGGTGATTTGAGGTTTTAAATAATTTTAGCAAAATCAATTTGGGGCGCTTTATGCAGACAAGTCAGTTGAGGCAAAATTAGCTGGAAAACCTGTAAAAATGCACTTGCTCCGTTTGATTGAGCACCGAAAAAATCTGACAACGAATTTCCTTTCAATATTCTCAAGTATGTCAGAGCAGAAGCAGACCATCGTTTTGAGTGGTCTGGTTAAAGAATTGAAAGAAGCTGAAGCAGGCTTTTGGAGGTGAGAAGTC
The DNA here is from genome assembly GCA_914767715.1 of Membranipora membranacea. Classification (NCBI taxonomy): domain Eukaryota; kingdom Metazoa; phylum Bryozoa; class Gymnolaemata; order Cheilostomatida; family Membraniporidae; genus Membranipora; species Membranipora membranacea. The sequence continues at coordinate 663,354 of OU612075.1, read as the reverse complement.
AACATAATTTGCATGTAAAGCAATGGGGAAATAAATAGAGGTGTTGGACCATACTGTCTACTTCAGGTAACAGCTGTATGACATCACTTCCTGTCTGATACAGATCTCCTTTTCTAGGTGCTGATGATGTCACTTCTAGATCAGATGTAGGGGGGAGAGGTTCAGGTGCAGCTGCACTCAGCTCTGAGTTTGAGGGTGTTGAGCCTGTGTTATCTAACAACATCTCTCTACTACCTGTAAGGACAATCACAAGTAACTGATACCAGAACACAGTAGTAAACATACATCATATAGAGAGCCACGTACACACAATAATCTGGTGATTTTGTTGTGTTGGCCTACTAATTATGTATCAGATCAGATCTCATTGATTTGTAAGGAGTTGCTACCACTTGACTGCACAGTTGCCAGACCTGGAAGAGCAACTCCAAATTAGAACTATGAGTCCAGACTTGGTCGCTATATCAACATGGCAGAGCAGTATTGAGTAAATTTTACATATTATTAATAGATCAAGTTTGATCCATTTGACTGCGTTTGGAGTTGCCCCTCCTCTACTGCGGCGTGACCAGTACCTGTGTTTTGTTCCTACTCGACTTAATAAATAATTGAGGCTGTGATAAATCAGCTGAAATCACAAAGTGTATCTTTCTCGTAAAATGATAAAAAGAATTTCTGAATATTGTGTAATTGATAGGGAGGGAGAACGTACGCATGTAATTTTAAGCACATGAGATATATATTTTATGTTATACTGGATATATATATATTATGTTATATCGGATATATATTATGTTATACTGGATATATATATATAATGTTATACTGGATATATATATATTATGTTATAATGGATATATATATTATGTTATATTGGATATATATTATGTTATACTGGATATATAATGTTATGTTGGATATATATATTATGTTATGCCTATTGATGCTTAACCAATCAGCAGCCTGTTTCTTCGTACTTTGCGGCAGCTTGGACTGAACACTGGACAAATAATTATAAGAGGATTTAGTATCAGATTTACTAATAGAGTTATATCAATGAGGCAGCGAACCCAGCATATCACTATGTTAATATGTGTTCACATTTAGAGTCAGACTCTGATCTTAACTAACACGAGTTCACATTGCTTGAACTTAAGTTGATAGTAGTAGTTTAGAGTCAGACTCCGTTGACATGGTGATATTCATACCACATCTGTCTTTAACTCTGACTGCAACAGCAGAGCTGCATATAGTAAACTGATAGAAGACGTCCTCAAAGTCAGTCCGCGACTACGTCAGTATATACTTGTATCGATAAGGGAGTATGTCTCAGATCTCATTGCGTAGATAGACCTAGTAAAGTTAACAAAGATATATAACTCTTGTGATTGGTTCCAGGTAAATCTTACCCTTATCACGGCAGCCAATTATTGGACCACAGTTATAAGGGGAAGTTCATCTTTTCATCAATTTTAAACTCCAGGCAGTTCACATATTTGCTCAGTCTATTTCCAGTAAGTTTTTGTCAAGACAGTCTCAAGGCAAATATGACATCATGCTGCAACATTGAGGGAAGAATAATTAGGTGATACATCTCAGCCACGTGTCACATACTGAAATCAAAACTCAAAATTTTTTTTGGATGTTCAATTCATTTTATTCTCAATGGGTGACCGCAGAAACCGAGACTAAGTGGTCTGCAATTCTGCCATTTTTTTATTCAATTTTCGAACAAAGGAATTAGCCGAGTAATATAGGAGCTCTTGCTGAGATGCAGGAAAAACACCTAATTTTTCACCCAAATGCTCAACTCGAGCTAAAATATTACATGCATTTGAATACGACAGACCTGTGACTGTGTTATGTTATGACATAGTGACAGGACTACATACCAGGAGATGTAGTGATATTTCTTCCAGTGACTTCTCTGTATTGTACTGTATACATACTGAGAGGAGTAAGCGGACACTGGAGCCGGTCTCCTGATTCCTAACAAACTTCTCCAGTCAGCTTATATGTCACCATCTACAGAATGTAGACCAGATAAATTATCATAACTTTTACTAGCCCAAAGCTAAATAAGAGTTATGGTAGTTGTCTCCCCTGTGAATTGGCCAGTATGCATTGTGCTACAGCCTGATATAACATGGAGCTACAGTGAGTATTAGAATATACTACTCTACAGCCTAAATCTAATTATTCACCTTCCATCAGCTGTACCCAGTATTTCCCCATACTCATGCTCATAGAACAAAGACAGACTACAGAGATGCTGAGCCGAGGTAACTCTGAGAGGTCAAGAGGTCATCCTACCGGGTTTTGTGAGGATCTTTCTTATGAAGACAACTATTTACGGTTGGGAGGCACAGAGTCAAGAGTGACTCAGTAGAATAACCTAAGAGGGATTATACCTCACACTTATTGGTGAATAACTCTGATATCAGGTGATCCAGCGGAGGCTAATATACATTCTCTCTGTGATATCCTTTCATCAGAATATCTTCGCTGTGTGTCATGTCGACACAAATCCTGAGTATAACTTGGCTCTCAATGTAGAATTGTCACAATTTTATAGAATTCTCTGGTGGACTCCATCTGCAAATGCCACATTCAGCATAAAATGGAATGTGTGCTACTAGGGAATTCATGGTTAAATTTTATTTGCATTGTGGGATTGATGTTAACATGTCATATTGATCAATGATCAACGTGGAAAAAAACAACCATTCAACTGTATCCCAAAGACTTGCTTTCAGCTTTTGTTCTGTCCCATCATCAGAAAATATCCACATTAACAATATTTATTGCGATTTTACATCAGGCAATTGTATAAATAATTTATGTTTCAAAGTCACATAGCTCATATTGACAAGCCTTGTTTATGGTAGAGGGAAGGGGTCTCATCTCCCACAAGGCTTGTCAGTATATGTTGATAGCTGATATGTGACAAGTGCTTACAAACTTTTCTGTTGGCCTCAGTGAAGACCACAGCCGTCCTGGTACCATATTAATGATTTTTGTGTGATGTCCATATATGACAGCTTCATCACTCAAGGTCATATATCTACAGTGTACTATACAGGCATCTGAAATTAAAGAAATAATGTGGTAATTAATGATAATAGTTGTGTAATTCTCAATATTACTATACTGTACTAAATATTGACTAGACATTAAGGATGTGGTCTTCATGTAGGTATGAACAGGCTTAGAGGGATATCAGTATATAAATAAGTAACGATGTATGGGATCTACACAACGAGTTCCTAGAGCAGTTGTCATATCTTAACATGTATCTGATTTATTGAGCTTGGTCAGGTTGCCAGACGACTCAGACTTCAGAGAGTAAATAACTTCCATTTGTAGTAATATTGTGTAATAAGATTTAATATTCTATTAACAACCAAATTGCACCACATGTAAACTACAAAGTATAACCAGTTATGATAGGTTACCTTTTGACTCTCAGCTGATATTCTTATAAGATCTGACACAGCCAGCTGTGTCTGGTGATTTGGATTTCATGAACTCCACACAAACTTCATCATCATTATACTATTAGCTGTAATATAAAGTGAAACGTATAAGCTCTGACATCAGAATTAATGACCGGGTTTTCATAGTTTTTATGTTCATTTGTAATTCATATTGTTTATGAGAACAACTTGCTGTGTGTTATAGTTGACAGATTTAATGATGTATGAGACGAGCCAAATCAAGTCATCCCATACACCAGTAAATCAGTCAATAAACAATTAAAAATATAAGTAAAAGCACATGCTGACAGAAGAAAATCACACAACGGCGAATGTCAGAGAACTCCAGATAAACATACAGCAAAAAAACTGACAAGGTGAGGAAGTGCTCACTATCCACATAAAATAGATACTATAAGGATATTGTGCAAATCCAGTGATCCAAAGCTACTGTATATACACTCCTAGGGTTCGGTCAGTGAGGTGGCTCGCCTCAATACTGTGGAATTATCATCAAATAGGATATATCTAAGACCAAGTTATATCTAGTCGTCCTGTATTCAGCATTGCTCTCCTCCACTGATAAGCTTCAGAACTCCTGATTGCGGCTTATAAGTGGAGGGGAGCAACCCCAAATACGGGCCATCTATTATCTTGGCTATCTTGAGCTTTAACTACTGCTGCCACTCAGGGAAATACGTGCTTATCGCATTCTGTATAGCTCAAAACTAACAAAATGAGCAGTTTCACCGTATGGGCAAATAATTTGCACAAACTGACTGTCAAAATCAGGATATACAATTAATGACCTAGAAGAAATAGTGAAATAATAACCGCCTTGCTAGTTGGGTTTGATGACAGCAACACCTAGTGCATTGATTTCATACTCTGATTTTGACATCAGTTTGTGCAAATCATCAATTAGTTGTCTTTGACCTACACAGAGTCCACATAGCACACATTTCCCTGGGTGGCAGCAGTATTTTAAGTATACTTGATATAGGTATCACTTACTTGGTTCTTACATGTCATGACAATGACAGCGTTTCATTGTATGATTCAGAATATCTCTTTTTTCATACAAACTACAGACAACTCCTGATCTGAGCATCTCTGGTCTGTGTGCTGACCGCATCATTTATCAGCTAGAAGTTACAGAGAATGAGCATCAAATAAGAGTATAGCTGATGATAATTGGTCTTGTGTCATCTTTAGTCAAATCATCATGATAACATATCTCAAGTTTGCAAAAAAGGTGAATTATATTTGTAACCTCTTGGAGAATAGGACTGGAGGCTTACCTGTCCAGTATAGACAATATGTACAGGTGAGCGGAGTGATAAAACATAACTGACTGACTTAATACAGTATTTATGTTGTTACTCTTTTTATCACACGATTTCAGGTCTGTTTACATTGAAAAGCTTTAGGTCGCCTTAAGATATCACCGAATGGTGACTAAGTGTCCTCATCATCTCACCAGTCTGAGTAGTGAGTCTGTAATGTAGCTGAGATAAAGGAAGGACTAGTAATATAAGTCACACACCTGTATAGAGCTGGTGACTTGTCAGTAAAGTCTCTAGTATCAGAGTGTGTCTCTCAACTCTCTGGTGTGTGAGGTAACTTCCTGTTAGTGTAGCCTGAGATCTATAATATGGTTGCATAGCCTGACATCACATCTCCTTGCTTCAATACCCAATATTTGAGCTCTGCTGCTGTCTTCTTAGCTCAAAGAAACTTTCAATATCAACCTACAATCGGTGTGTCAAACCACTGGTGACCAACATGAGTAACATACAGTATGACTTAGCATCAAGCTTCCATACACTTAGCTAGGTAATAGAAATATTCACCTTGATGTGCTGATCAGGTACTTATTTCTATATTATCTACTCTCAATCTATTAATCGGTCAAAAGTATCGTGCAACTACAAATACGTCCATACATGTAGTACATGCTCTGGTGTGCTGACCAGATAGTCCCTTCTAAATTAGTGATGTAGCTGAATTTGAGATTAGCTAAATATATCTATCGCCATAGTTTCCTCAGGTGTTTGGTGAGTTTGTGCACTTTGCAAACCTACCTAACTTTACTTTCGGTAAGTGCCAATAAAGCTGTCTTATGCAATAAAGCGACTCAATCGATATTGGAAAAATTAAAGCTAGCACCAGCTATGTCAGCCAGCTTTTATAAAGTAAAACAGTTGAGTAAATATTCTGTTAGTTATAAATTTCACTACTTCAATCATGTATGAAAAGGAAATTGTCTCCTCTTTTGAATACTTCAATCCTCTAGGGTATCACATGATAAGACAGTATAGGTACAGCAGACCACTTATATCTATATACTAAGTAATTATGATCAAATAATTACCTTGTGATCCTCTGCTGATATTCTGATAATCTCAGACACAGCTGTATCTGTTGATCTGAATCTCCTTGACTTCTAAGAAACAGGCCTCATCACACAGCGTTTATATATGATATACAACTAAAACAGATATCCTCACATATAAAACTCAGATATAAGATCAAATATTGAATCTTATAAAAAGCCCAAACCCCCTCCCTACCTCAAAGTCAGTCAGTATTAATAAGTGAAGTATGTCTCAGACGTCACCGTGCAGATAAACCTGGGAAAAGAAACACAGATAGTTATAACTATTCTAATTGGTTGCTAACTTGAAAATCCTCATCTACAAGACTGCTATACGGCCAGCTCTGGCGTATGGGAATGAGACCTGGCCCGTAACAAGAACCGTTATGGACAGGGTTAGCTCTTGTGAAATGCGAATACTAAGGTACTGCATGGGGATAAGCTTAGAGGAACATTGAAGGAATGAAGAGATAACTGCCGAAGCAAATGTAATGCCAATCAGGGATGTCATGAGGAAAAAGAGGCTAGAATGGTATGGTCATGTTTGTCGACGTGAGAGTAATGAAGATATCAGGAGAGTGTACGAGATGAGGGTAGAGGGAAGCAGAGGGCGTGGACGGCCAAAACAGCGCTGGAGTGACACAATCAATGCCGACCTTCGCTGGCTAGATCTAGAACGAGGTGATACAAGTGACCGAATAAGGTGGAGAAGTTTGGTGGAACTAGGAGTCAGGCAAAAACCCGCCACCCGATCAGGACATGGCGGTGAAAGGTGAACAATTGGTTCAATGTAGATCTTACCGTTATTACAGCAGCCTATTTTTGGACCACAGTTACAAGGGTAGATAAATATTCGTATGTTTTTCATGGAGTCTAAACTACACTTCAGGCAGTTCATATATTCATTCAGTCTATTTCGAGTCTCAAGGCATATATGATTTCATGCTGCAACATCGAGGACGGTTGTTTTAAGGGTAAAAAATCACCTCATTTTACCATTTCTTTTACAGTCAGACCAGACCATGGGCTTGGAAATCAGGCGGGATATCTCAGCCACGTGTGACAGATTGAAATAAGGAACTATATGTTATGATGTCATTTTTAAAGCATTTGTACGCAGTGAGTGACCACAAAAACCGAGGTTTTATGGTCTGCAATCTGGCCGTTTTTTATACAATTCTCAAACTGAAATAATTGCCAAGTCATATAGGACCTCTTGCTGAGATGCAGGAAAAACACCTAATTTTTCACCCAAATGCTCAACTCGAGTTAAATTGAATACCACAGGCCGGTGACTGCGTTAGGGTAAAGACGTTATGACAGGACTACAAACCTGGAGGTGTAGTGATATTTGTTCCGGTGACTTCTCTGTATTGTACTGTATACATACTGAGAGGAGTAAGCGGACACTGGAGCCGGTCTCCTGATTCCTAACAAACATCTCCAGTAAGCTTATATGTCACTATCTACAGAATAAAGACCAGATAAATTATAATAACTTTTACTAGCGCAAAGCTAAATAGGAGTTATGGTAGTTGTCTCCCCTGTGAATTTGCCAGTATGCGTTGTGCTAAAGCCTGATATAACATGGAGCTACAGTGAGTATTAAAATATACTACTTTACAGCCTAGATCTAATTATTCACCTTCCATCAGCTGTATCAGTAGTTTATCATACGATGCTCATGGAACGATGACAGACTTTGTCGGTGCTGAGTCGAAGTAACTCTGAGAGGTCAAGAGGTGATCCTACCAGGCTCTTTGATGTCCTTTCTTATGTGGACCATTATATATGTTTGAGAGAAATGAAATCAGAAGTGACTCAGTGGAATAGTCTATGAGGGATTATACCTCACACTTACTGGTGAATAGCTCTGATATCATGTGATCCAGTAGAGGCTAATATACATTCTCTCTGTGATATCCTTTCATTGGAATATCTTCTCTGTGTGTTGAGTCGACCCAAATCCTGAGTAACACTTATCACAATTTTAGAGAATTCTCTGGTGGACTCCATCTGCAAATGTCACATTCAGCATAAAATGGAATGTGTGCTACTAGGGAATTCAAGGTTAAATTTTATTTGCATCGTGGGATTGACGTTAACATGCCAAATTGTTCAATGATCAACGTGGAAAAAAACAACCATTCAACTGTATCCCAAAGACTTGCCTTCAGCTTTTGTTCTGTCCCATCATCAGAAAATATCCACATTAACAATATTTATTGCGATTTTACATTAGGCAATTGTTTAAATAATTTATGTTTCAAAGTCACATAGCTTATATCGACAAGCCTTGGTTGTGGTAGAGGGAAGGGGTCTCATCTCCAACAAGGCTTGTCAGTATATGTTGATAGCTGATATGTGACAAGTGCTTACAAACTTTTCTGTTGGCCTCAGTGAAGACCACAGCAGTCCTGGTACCATATTAATGATTTCTGTGTGATGTCCATATATGACAGCTTCATCACTCAAGGTCATATATCTACAGTGTACTATACAGGCATCTGAAATTAAAGAAATAATGTGGTAATTAATGATAATAGTTGTGTAATTCTCAATATTACTATACTGTACTATATATTGACTAGACATTAAGGATGTGGTCTTCATGTAGGTATGAACAGGCTTAGAGGGACATCAGTATATAAATAAGTAACAATGTATGGGATCTACACAACGAGTTCCTAGAACAGTTGGCATATCTTAACATGTATCTGATTTATTGAGCTTGGACAGGTTGCCAGACGACTCATGAAGTTTATAACTTGTGTAAATCAGCCTTCAATAATATGGAGCTGTTACCTCTCTGAACTTCTACTTCAGAGAGCTCTGACACCGCCAGCTGTGTCAGGTGATTTGGATTTCGTGAACTCCACACAAACTTCATCATCATTATACTATTAGCTGTAATATAAAGTGAAACATATGAGCTCTGACATCAGAATTAATGACCGGGTTTACATAATTTTTATGTTTATTAGTTTGTATTTCATATTGTTTATGAGAACAACTTGCTGTGTGTTGTAGTTGACAGATTTAATGATGTATGAGACGAGCCAAATCAAGTCATCCCACACACCAGTAAATCAGCCAATAAACAATTAAAAATATAAGTAAAAGCACATGCTGACAGAAGAAAATCACACAACGGCGAATGTCAGAGAACTCCAGATAAACATACAGCAAAAAAACTGACAACTTATCCTGTCAAGTATGACATCATTACTTAGAAGGCGAGGAAGTGCTCACTATCCACATAAAATAGATACTATAAGGATATTGTGCAAATCCAGTGATCCGAAGCTACTGTATATACACTCCTAGGGTTCGGTCAGTGAGGTGGCTAGCCTCAATACTGTGGGATTATCATCACATAGGATATATCTAAGACCAAGTTATATCTAGTCGTCCTGTATTCGGCATTGCTCTCCTCCACTGATAAGATTCAGAACTCCTGATTACGGCTTATCAGTGGAGGGGAGCAACCCCAAATACGGGCCATCTGTTATCTTGGCTAACTTGAGCTTTAACTACTGCTGCCACTCAGGGAAATACGTGCTGATCGCATTCTGTATAGCTCAAAACTAACAAAATGAGCAGTTTCACCCACTGGGCAAATAATTTGCACAAACTGACTGTCAAAATCAGGATATACAATTAATAATCTAGCAGAAATAGTGAAATAATTACCGCCTTGCTAGGTGGGTTTGATGACAGCAACACCTAGTGCATTGATTTCATACTCTGATTTTGACATCAGTTTGTGCAAATCATCAATTAGTTGTCTTTGACCTACACAGAGTCCACATAGCACACATTTCTCTGAGTGGCAGCAGTATTTTAAGTATACTTGATCTAGGTATCACTTACTTGGTTCTTACATGTCATGACAATGACAGCGTTTCATTGTATGATTCAGAATATCTCTTTTTCACACAAACTATAGACAACTCCCGATCTGAGCATCTCAATCCATCTCTGGTCTGTGTGCTGACCACATCATTCATCAGCTAGAAGTTACAGAAAGTGAGCAACAAATTAGAGTATAGCTGATGATAATTGGTCTTGTGTCATCTTTAGTCGAATCATCATGATAACATTTCTCAAGTTTGCAAAAAAGGTGAATTATATTTGTAACCTCTTGAACAATAGGACTGGAGGCTTACCTGTCCAGTATAGACAATATGTACAGGTGAGCGGAGTGGTAAAACATAACTGACTGACTTAATACAGTATTTATGTTGTTACTCTTTTTATCACACGATTTCAGGACTGTTTACATTGATAAGCTTTAGGTCGCCTTAAGATATCACCAAATGGTGGCTAAGTGTCCTCATCATTTCACCAGTCTAAGTGTTGAGTCTGTAATGTAGCTGAGATAAAGGAAGGACTAGTGATATAAGTCACACACCTGTATAGAGCTGGTGACTTGTCAGTAAAGTCTCTAGTATCAGAGTGTCTCTCTCAACTCTCTGGTGTGTGAGGTAACTCCTTGTTAGTGTAGCCTGAGATCTATAATATGGTTGCATAGCCTGACATCACATCTCCTTTCTTCAATATTTGAGCTCTGCTGCTGTCTTCTTAGCTCAAAGAAACTTTCAATATCAACGTACAATCAGAGTGTCAAAACACTGGTGACCAACATGAGTAACATACAGTATGACTTAGCATCAAGCTTCCATACACTTAGCCTGGTGCTGATCAGGTACTTATTTTTTTACTATCTACTCTCAATCTATTAATCGGACAAAAGTTTCGTGCAAATACAAATATGTCCATACATGTAGTACATGCTCTGGTGTGCTGACTAGATAGTCCCTTCTAAATTAGTGATGTAGCTGAATTTGAGATTAGCTAAATATATCTATCACCATAATTTCCTCAGGTGTTTGGCGAGTTGGTGCACTTTGCAAACCTACCTAACTTTACCTTCGGTAAGTGCCAATAAAGCCGTCTTATGAAAAAAAGCGACACAATCGACATTGGAAAAATTAAAGCTAACACCTGCTATGTCAGCCAGCTTTTATAAAGTAAAACAGTTGGGTAAATATTCAGCTAGTTATAAATTTCACTATTTCAACCTTGTACAAAAAGTAAAACGTTTCCTCTTTTGAATACTTTAATCCTCTAGGGCAGCTGTGGGCAACCTGCGGCCTTTTTGCCAGTGCGGCCTAATGGGTAATCTTTTGCGGCCTAATTGTGGCCTTATGTCTGTGAAAATCACACATTCAAGTTTTAACTGTCATGTGGATGTCCAAGTATGCATTCCCCTGTACAAGCCCAATTCATTGTTGGGATACCAAAATATTGGCATTCTGTATCAACCATGCGCTAAGTTACTAACATGTAGAAAAAAAAGGAAATTCCCAAGCCATTCTACACAAAAGCATCATGAATGTACTGGTGCCAACTACTATTTCACGCACTTCCATTTGAATTAATACCCCAAACAGTGAAGAAATTGTCGTAATATTGTGAGAGAAAAGCAATTTTCTCAATTCTTTCACCTTTGGATAATTAACTGCAAACTGTTTTTTGCAAAGCTGTCATTTTGAGCAAGAATGGAAAAGTTGTTCTATCAAAAATTTGACATTGTTACAAGTGCGCCAGCAGTTTGCCTGAAATGTTCCAGATTGAATCTCATTGACAGGTATGCAAATATTTACTGCACTTCTTGAGCGCTCATCCTGCCCTTTGCCCTACTGCTCGAAACACTGGGAAACAGCCACAACCATTTCCCAGAGACAAAAATTCAGTAGATAAACAAGATAAAGCTAAACTGATGCAGTTGAAAAATCTGATGCTTATTGCAACATAACAATAACATTTTTATCGACACATAAATCTGCTTTAGTTTGTATAAAATGCACAGTGCGAAATTAAACTTCGCGTTACAAGTTTGTGACGGAAAAATATGTTGTGGCCTTTTGTGATGATTCTGCATAAAATGCGGCCTTCTTCAAAAAAAGGTTGCCCACCCATGCTCTAGGGTATCACAACATGATAAGACAATATAGGTACAACAGACCACTTATATCTATATACTACGTAATTATGAATAATTAATTACCTTGTGATCCTCTGCTGATATTCTGATAATCTCAAACACAGCTGTATCTGTTGATCTGAATCTCCCTGACTTCTAAGAAACAGGCCTCAATCACACAGCGGGTATATATGATATACAACTAAAAAGATATCCTCACATATAAAACTCACATATAACATCAAATATTGAATCTCATTAAAGATATAAAGCCCAACCCACCTCCTGGAGTACACCTGTGGTTATTATGCAAACTCACTGAACTGATTAACCAGTTTCCCTGTTGCATACCTAATCTATATAGGATAATATATCATGTATAATTACCTAGACAATGGAAGAGGAAATCTGCCCGTAATATCAAGACAAAGTACAAAGTGGTAGCATGCCATTTAATTAATAGATAGAAAGTCTTGCTCTTGTTGGTACTTAGTAGAGTAGTATTACTAGAAGCAAAGGAGTCCTTGCTATAGTTAGTAGTTTATCGTGACCTACTAACTGCTAAGCTAGACTGGTTCAAGGGTCATAGTATATCTCATACCATGGCGGAATACTCCTTGCTAATACCCATGACAGGTTTCTCAAGGGTATAATAACCTTTGGGTTTCTTCTCTGATTTGTCCATGTTCAGTTTTTGAAAATGATCTAAGTTGGCTAGCTATCTACAGGAAACAATGTATAATTAGTCAAAATATTGAATTTAAAACAACGATTGGCTCGTATTGAAAAGCATGACCAGCCTGTATCCATAATGATACGACTGAGAGTATGTGCACACAACTCCCACTTCATATTTGACAAGACTTGACACAAAAACATACAAGCAAGTTTAGAAAGAGTAAATCATTACGCATCAAATATCAAAACATAACTTTTATGGTTGTCTGCTACTTTAAGCATTATCACCAAATTGCAAGTGAAAAACCATTTTCCACTTTTCTTGCAGAGGCAGAAAATAAAGCAAAACTAGTAGAAGACTTGAGACTAGTGTATTCTATTCAACTACTTTGCTTGGATGAAGTTAAAATTCGCCTGTCAACTCATGAAGTCACTTATCTCAAAAACTGGAGTAAAAAAAGGTTAAACCGCTCCATTCAATGATAATCAAAGGTCTAGACGCTAACTTTCATAATCATTGGCAATGAACAATGTATGATTTATTGTTTCAATACATGTAATAATATTGAGAAAGCGAATGAAAATGACTTGAAAAGAATATCATAGGAAATGGGAAATAGGTAACAAAATACAGCATACGACACAGGGAGGCAAATGCAGCATATGATTAATTATTTTACACACTATACAGATCAAAACCGCCATGTGTTGTACAATATGTTGAGCTGTAGACCTATGAAAACTACAGTAAATCACACAGCAGTAGGACAACATCATAGTATAACTGCTGCCTAAAGTATAACTCACACCAGCTGCCTCCACATATATAATAATATCATAGTAAATAATATATCATAGATAATTATAACAATGTACAAATACAAGCTGTCTCACAATCATGAAAGGTTGGCTACATCGTTAACAAAACAGCAGCATGAAGAGTAATAAAATTATATACACTATACACACTATACAAAACTCTCTTAGTTAGAATATGAGTGGAGGCTGGGATTACTCGAGACTCTCACATCAGAGAGCTTATAGATAAATAAATAAATGTATCAGGTATGCCCTGTTCATGGCCTTGGAGCCGGGAGTGGTCTCCGTCTAGGAATAGGCCGTGTTCTCGGTCTAGGAACAGGCCTTGTTCTCGGTCTAGGAATAGGTCTAGGTCTCACTATGGGTGCTGCTGTCCTGATTCTCCATCGTATGTAATTCCGTACTTGAGGCCGAGTGTTTCCGACCGCCTCGGTGGTTTTCAAATCTAGAATGTAACCAAACAGATTATTTTGGAAAAAAAAGATTTCAACAGTACTTTGGCATTTCAAAGTGTAAACAACCAGCTTCTGTAAAACAAAAAATGGAGCGGCGTATTCTTCCCACTTTCATAATTTTATTTAAGCCAAAATTATAATTTGGACTTTGGAGAGTGATGTAAAAGTCAAGATCACATTGTGTTGAGCTATTTTCAATTTGTAATCTTTAATAATTTTTACCTGGTAACCATTCTATAGTTGTGGTAGTATTACCATCAGGATATCTGGGATCTGTCAGAGATTGTGGATGTTCTCCAGCTCTTCTCATATTAACTCCAGGTCTGAGGTATAACTTTCTTAGGTCTGTGAGAGTAGATATCATCTTAGGCATCTGAGCTACGTAAGCTGCATTCTGACCAGGATTAGCTGCAAGGTAAGCCTGTGTTTGCTCTACTCCATATCTACTGACAGCCTCTCTTACCTTTGTGTAAAAAATTAAAATTATACCAAAGACATCAATATGGAGATGGGCGCATATGCTAAACAATTCCAATATAACCATATCAAGTAGAGATCAATTTTTAGTTATATGTATGTTTATCATGATTTGGAATTTGGGGCAATATATCACATTTCTGGTGTGGATAGTGTTCTTGTAGCTGAGGGTTGTCGTTATCCCTGACAGAATTGAGTTTTTTATATTGCTGTGTCAACCTCTCATTCTAGTTCACACATCCTAGTTCGAATTATGGCCATATGCGGTAATACTCACTAGCTCACCCAAAGTTACGACATCAAACTGTCCTGCAAACTTGTAGAGCGTTACGACCAGGGCTCTGATGAATGCCGATCCTGTTACAGGTGATCTAGGAGACACAAATGCTACAAAACAATTATTTATTATGAAATTAATCTGAATAAAATGGGCATTAAACCTGATTTTATGACATCACAAAGATTGGGATAGGAGAAGGGGAGAGGGAAGATGTAGAACAGATGATTATGAATAGTCGAGTAAGTAAATGATGTTGAAAGACTCAAATTTGGACTCATATACTCTCGAATACCTTACTCCTTAGTCATTTTTGTTAACAGCCAATGTATGAGAGGAACTTCCAAATATAAAACTTACTGTCAAAACTTGATTGCATAATTATCAGATCAGCCACTGATATTGTTTCATTGATACTGTCTACTTCAGGTAATAGCTGTATGACATCACGTCCCATCTGATACAGATCTCCTTCTCTAGGTGCTGATGATGTCACTACTAGATCGGATGTAGTGGGGAGAGGTTCAGGTGCAGCTGCACTCAGTTCCGAGATTGAGGGTATTGAGTCTGTGGTATCTAACAACATCTCTCTACTACCTGTAAGGACAATCACAAGTAACTGATACCAGAACACAGTAGTAAACATACATCATATAGAGAGCCACGTACACACAATAATCTGGTGATTTTGTTGTGTTGACCTACTAAATATGTATCAAATCAGATCTCATTGATTTGTATGGAGTAGCTTACACTTGACTGCACAGTTGTCAGACCTGGGAGAGCAACTCCAAATTAGAATTACGAGTTCAGACTTGATCGATATAGCAACATGGCAGAGCAGCATTGTGTAAATTTTACATATTATTCAATAGATCAAGTTTGATCCATTTGCCTGCGTTTGGAGTTGCCCCTCCTCTACTGCGACGTCACCAGTAGAAAGGGGCAACTCCAAACACAGGCAAATGGATCAAACTTGATCTACATTATTTCCATCAACAATAACACTTACAACATGTTTAATATATATATCCAATACTCTCAATGACCCCTGTGTTGATGTTTGACAGCTTTCAAGATTGTGAAATATTGCAGAGGCTGCTCATCGCTTAACACGGGATAAACTTTACCTGGAGATCGTGGCCGGCTGCTCAAACTAAAAGATAGGTTAATATTTCACTTACTTCCAGCACAAGCTTGTATTACGAGGAGTTTTGGTTTGCCCCGCATGGCTGGGAAATTTCTTGCGGAGACCATCTTGCATATGTCTGTGAGCTTGACCAGTTTACTGTCCACACCTGCCACACAGCCTTCAGTGCCATGACTTGTGATCATCAGTACAAACACTCCGAGGTTCTTATAGACAGATTCTCCTGTTTCATCTACCAGTTGTGTTTCTCTGTGAATTGCCTCCACCATTTCCTGAAATATAAATCAAGTTGTGAAATCAATAAGCTACACCTGCAAGGTTAACAACATTATCACAAAAAATGTGTGTACGTGTCAAGAAAGAGTATTTTTAGTTACGGATAATATTTGCGTCTATAAGTAAGGTAAAGAAATAGATAAGTTTTTTTAAGACATATTTTACACTCATGTTAGATTTACACGATCGATACCTTTGCTGTGTAGTTCTGATGACCACCTACAACAACAAACCCAAGCTTCACTAAAAGATCTCTCATATTTCTGTGGTCATGTTCTGAGCCTTTCCTGTATGAGCGGTTGGGCAGTTTGTACTCATTAGATATTAGGAGTGCTCTCCCTCGTGTCTCAGTCATTGTATACTGGAAATAAAAGGCAAATATATAAGTACCAACACAATCTGTGTTTTGTTCCTACCCGACTTAATAAATAATTGAGGCTGTGATAAAACAGCTGACATCATAAAGTTTATCTGTCTTGTAAAATGATAAAAAGAATTTCTGAATATTGTGTAATTGATAGGGAGGGAGAATGTCCGCATGTAATTTTAAGCACATGAGATACACAGCATCTTGCAAAAGATATAACTATCACATTAAATAACACAATAAAAAGACATAAAGATATACTGCTGGAGTCAGTGTAACCTGATTGGCTGAGAGTCCGACAGTATTTATCACAGGGTCCTGAATTATAAGAGCTGGCTTCTCTCTCATCTCCTTCATTATCTCATCAATCATTGTTCTGTCTACGGCTGCAGCTTCTAGAAGTGAAAAATCAAAATTCCGATGAGTCTTGTGGTTTTAGAAAGTGGATAACAAGCCTTCTCATTCCCAGGATTATTATCATTGATCAAGCTACTTTTGAGCAGGCCTGTTTATCTATGTTGTGTCACAATCTCAGCTATAACAGAACATAACACTGTATACATACAGAGACAAAGATTTGTACATACGGTTAGAGGCTGGTGGTGATGTAGGATTCTGACCAGTATTTATCATTGCTGTTTGTGAAGGTTGAGAACTTTGACGATGTGGGATCGATCTCAGATAGTCCTTGATTTGTGTCTTCTCATCAGCCGTCAACTCGAAACCTGTAAAATTGAAAATTAAGTTTATACTTATGTGCGCAAGTATTAAGAAAAGCCTTCTAGTATAAATTTAAGTTTTCAAGAAGTTCTCTGGATCTGATATTCCAGTGATAGAAAAGACTAACTTTTTAGTAAATATTATTATAGATATCATTTAAGATATAGGTATCAATTAAAGTTATCTTCACTTGATATGCCCGAAAAAGTAAAAATACTTACTAGGATATCTGAGTGGAGAAGGGACTACAAGAGATCCTCCGTTAGATCTGGCATTAAGACATTCAACAGGCTCTACACCTGGGAAGGTCCTCAATCTACTTCTGAGTGGAGGGTCTGTGGCAGGGTCTGATGGTGGTGTGTACCAATCTGGATCTGTGTCACAGTCTGGTTTCTCTTCTCCTGTGTAGATACAGTGGGCACAGAAGAACTTACAGACGGGATGAGCAGCTACCCATACAGACTTCAGGTTCTTTATTACAGCTTCTAAGACATCGATAGCTTGTCTCCAGCAGGATTCTAGCTGATCTACTGGGGTGTCAGAGTAGAGGAGAACTTCTCGCTTGTTGTGATTGTGAAGCAGTATTGTGATCTTCTGACCATGATGAACTAGTGCTCCATTCTTTGCAGCTCTTATTTTGTACCTAGGGTCCGTGAACTGATTCAAGAATGCAACGACAAGCAAGTGGTAGACATAAGAGGGAGGGGGTAAACCAATAAACCAGATAGCCAGTTTAACTCTCAGAAGACCAGCTGTGGTGGGAAGGAGCTCAATGACATCCGATGATAGGTACGGTATGATGAACTTATCCCTTAATGATGTTTTTATTGGTCCACAGATAAGGTAGAAAGTCTGCAGGAGACAGATCGCCACATCTCTTGGGAATATCTGATTGTCATAGAGACTCATAAGAAGACACTCATCAAGGACTCCACTTCTTTTGAAGCATTCGACCATTGAGATGTACTTCTCCGCACTAACTATCTTATTGCCAAACTCAAAAGGCTCAAACTCATCAATACGTTGATCCCACATCTCTTCCCCTTTGTGATCGAACAGGGTAGCTATCACTTTGGTGATTGCAGATGTTTTGTGAAACACGATCCCCTTCAACATGTCCTCTTTTTCAAACCACATTAATCTGCCCTCATTGTGCATGTATCTAATGACGATCTCAACATGTTTTTCAGCTGGAAATTTGGCCAGAATGTCAGAAACATATATAAAGGGCATTTCGGCCTGATTCTCAATAAAACCGGCTATTTTCTCCCATATGAAAGGAATCTTCACGCTATGTTCCAGGCACTTCTCAGACAATGCTTTGAGTAGAGCATAAATGCTGTTGAGGTCATTCAAGTCATTGCTCACCACATATGTATGCATAGCGCTGAATATTGTATTCCTCTTATTAGAAAAACACTCAATCTCCGAGATTAAGTTCTTTCTTCTTTGTGCTGCTAGTGTCCTCTCCTCTTCAAGCATCCTTGAACGTAGCCTTTCCACAGAATCCAGGAGCTCAGATTTCCGTAGATTAAAGTCTTCTATTGTTAGTTTGTCTCTGTGTGTGAGAACAAGGAACGGGGGTCCCAACTTCGGGCAGGAGATGTACAGGTGGGAGAGAAAATCTGTGCAAAGCTGTTTAGTGGCCTCTTCAATGTTCTTGGACCTGACTAGCTGGTCAAACTGTTCCATATTCACTACAACAATAGGGATATAACTGGGCCTTATGGTGAGCTGATATGAGAGGTGATAAACTTTATCACCTCCCAAGTCAAACATTCTCAGCATATTCTGCCCTACAGGGATTTCATTGACTTCAAACACTTTGGTTGTCTCATCATCCTCAGCAGACTCATCTCGATGTGTGAGCTCTCGTGTCTGACTCTTCAGACTCCTTATCAGACTAGTTTTTCCCGCCATTCTGTTTCCAATGACTGCGGCAGATATGATTGGTCGCCTGACACCAGATTTCTCAGCTAAATCCGTGTAGTATTTCCTGATTGCAGGTAATCCTTGTTTACAGACTGCATATGGAGGTGATTTGAGATTATGACATTCACGACAGTCCAGCTCTATCAGGTTTTGTAAGTCTATCAGTGCTGGATGAAGCTCCCTTAGAGATTGTATCCCAAACAAACTCAGATGTGTGAGAGACTTCAGTCTGGTCACAACAGCAGGCAGAGAACTGAAGTTGTTGGAGCTGAGACCTAACTTCTCTAGTCGGGTCAGACCATCCAGGCTATAAGAATAAGAATAGATGAAATTGAGAGGAAGTCAATAAAGCAATTAGAGACAAAACAAAAATCTGTATACAATAATGTAGGTGACACTAAAATGGGGAGTGACAGACTGACACATTTGATGTTAAAACTCGGTGTTAAAATTGCAGACACAACTGCCATATTTTCTTTCTGCATTTAGCACATGAATTGAATTTTAAAATTTCTGAGTTTTATACCCTTCTAACTATCCACCAGTATTTGTTATATATGTTATGACTTATTTGGCTTTGAAATTGAGGGTTATCACAATGATGTATGTGCGACAGCAGACAGATTTTTGGTTATACACTCAAAATTCCCAATTTGTTACCTAATTTATGACAATCCCTACATGCAGTCAATGCATAAAAGTAAGTGTTAATGTAAGTAGAATAATAAGCGTCTAAAATATTTAGCAAGCAGCTAACAATGTAAAGTCCTGTTTCATCACTTTTTTGTTTTAAAACTTAATTCCTAAAAATAACTATTTCAGATAAAACACCACGCTTACTGCGGTCTTAGATTAAAATATACATTATCCGTCCTGGAAGTAAGATTACAATATGTTTGTTGGGATTACTGGGATGGTCAAATACAAAAGCTGCACCTGTACTTCATCATGAGTAAATGGTAGAATTGACCCGATTTGAATATTGACATAAATCTCAGTGGATGGCGGCTGCTGTTCTTAGGAGTTTTCACCCATTATAGTTTTCCCTCATTATTGAACGGATGATGATGCACTATATTATGTGAGTGCTCAAGAGAGCAGGTCACTTACATTTGGAAAATGTATATTCTCCTTTTATATTTTGATCACGTGTGATTTGGAAAACGTATATTTGAATCTAAGTCCACAGTTAGTGTTGTGATTGATCTGAAATCTTATCACCATGTAATTTTAAGGAATTTAGTTATATTTATATTTATATGCATCTTATGCTCAAACTACTTAATTGAACCAGAATTTACACATTTAATTTGATACTATCTATATAATATATTATGGTAAATAATATTAAGATAAACACAGATAAAAACGATCCAGCTTAGAATTTAGTACACAAACTACAAAGGTCAGTCTAAATGACTTCTTCAAGAAATTTTTTTCAACTTATATTAATGCATTTATATTTTTAGTAATTCAAAATAATCCTCAATTTAAATCAATAAAATAATACACCTGGAATTATTCTGTTGGCAAAATTGTCTGCTTATTCCCTGACTCCTTCCTACACTGAATTTTATTGTATTCGATGAGGTATTTATATTTAACCATATATTTCGATATATTTGAATTGTCATAGAACTACATAACTTCAAACACCTATTTCTTACAGAATATAGGGCAAATCTTTGGTGAATCAAAAATATGAGAAAAATGCTGTGAGCTAAAATAAAGGAATGTTTATATTCTGCTTCCGATATGGTCCACATTTTTGCAGGACTTTGGTCTCATCTGGTTATCAAGAGACGTCAACAAACACGACAAACTGAACCACAGGAAATTTCACTATTGAAAATAGGAGTCAGGAGTGGTCTAAATGTTAATGGTGTGGACTTGTGATCTGTGGCGTCCGAATTCAATTGAGAATACCTCACACCTCACATGCAGTGAACAGATCCCCTTCTGGTTTTTCGATACACTTTTACATTCCTCATATTCTTTTTATATTACTCTTTGTTATCCCTCGCCCATGCAACAGTATAAACACCCAATTTTCTCAGCATGACAAAAGAAACCAACAAACCAAAGAATTACCAGATCTTGAGCGGGCAAGGGTATGGAGCGCGGTTCAAGTACCATGGGTCCAAGCACCTGTATCCTAGAGGGAACAGCTCTCTCCACATTGAACACCTAGACTTAGACCATGAAAACTGAATTAAAAATTTCTCTATATTGATTTAACTAAACTGGTCAAATTTAAGATCAAATAATATCGGGAAGCAGGCATGACAATGCCATTAAACTTACCCTTTTATAACCAAAAAATATAAAAAAAATTCATTAGCTAGCAAAACAAAGTCTACAAAGCCTTAATTTTAATTAGGGGGGATAAAAACATAACTAATAAACATTATGGTTCATTCATTTGAATTAATTAGCATGGAGAAAGGAAATATAATGAAAATCCTCAATCTCCCCATCCCATCCCCGCCCCCCCCCCCCCCCCCCATTCTTCAGCCTGTCAATACAACATACCAAACTTTATTGTTGACTTCGCTGTATATTTTGCGTGTTGATGACTGGTAAATTGGTAAAAGAAATGCATCTATTAAATTTACTGGCTCAGCCAAGGATAGCCTGTCAATATTATTATGTATTGTTAAGATGTAAAATGTTCAAGTTTCCTGACACATCTTATAGTATATTTTCAAACACAAAATTAAATTAAAAAATTGGAAAATTTAATTTTACTCAATAAAATCATAATGGATGCCGTAGTTCAGTGTTTAATTGATTGTTGTATCTATCACAGGACCAGGTTGAGACTTCACCAGTCATCTTTTTAGGACCGTCAAATTTTCCTATTCTAATTTAAATGCCCCTGCAAACCGCTGACAGTGTGGTGAACAAATTGTATCCCTTTCTGTCTGATATAAACATCATTACTAACAGAACTGATCCTATAAGAGCCTCATGAGTCAAAAATTGAAACTGATAGAGTGTAAAGTTTTCAAATTGTGGATAATATATTCTTCTGGAACCCTCCTATCTTTTTATACAGCCTCACAAATGAAAAATTGAACTTCAGAAAATAAGCAATGAGGGAAAAACCATTCAAACTTATCTGAAGCTCTTATCTATTGAGATACACACACCAGACTCACCTGTCATCTAGAGATGATAGCTGACAGTCAGACAGTCTCAGCACTCTGAGGGAGGTAAGACTGGATATAACAGGAGGCAGACCACCCGCTGAGAAGTTACTACCTTCTATCCACAGCTTCTCCAGCTGACTAAGCTTAGACAGTCTGTAAAATATGTACAAAATAATATTATATATAATCAATCAGTACATGATACAAGATACAAGATTTCCGATATTTCTCATAATGTATCATCAAATATCACATTATATTACACAGTTACTCCATCTATCTTAGTCTATCAAATATAATTAGCCAGTAATTGATTTTTCTATGTCCCATTGCTATCATAATATACTAATCAAATAATCTGGACATATTATGTCTAAATTATCTATATTTGATTATAAGAATATCATATATCATGTTATCTCTTTTTCAGTTAGGTAATTTGAAAATGAGACTTTGTTGAAATGATAAACCAGGAAGGCGTGTTATGGTGGATACCAGGATGGGTTGAGGTGAGATCATTTGACAATTTGTTCCCAGTCGGGACAATTTTAAAATTGTAAATGCACAATTGGTGCGGCAGTTTAGGTAAAGTTCAAGTATTTTCAAAAACACAAATTGGGTATGGAGCGCGGTTCAAGTACCATGGGAACAGCTCTCTCCACATTGAACACTTAGACTTAGACCATGAAAACTAAATTTAAAACTTCTCTATATTGATTTAACTAAACTGGTCAGATTTAAGATCAAATAAAATCGGGAAGCAGGCATGACAATGCCATTAAACTTACCCTTTTATAACCAAAAAATATAAAAAAAATTCATTAGCTAGCAAAACAAAGTCTACAAAGCCTTAATTTTAATTAGGGGGGATAAAAACATAACTAATAAACATTATGGTTCATTCATTTGAATTAATTAGCATGGAGAAAGAAAATATAATGAAAATCCTCAATCTTCCCCATCCCCGCCATTTTTCAGCCTGTCAATACGACATACCAAACCTTATTGTTGACTTTGCTGTATAGGTCAAGGTCACGAAAAACAATGGCCACGTATTTTGATTACCTCTTCTGATCTTAGAGGATTGAGACAACTTAATACGGATAAAAAATGCCGCAGGAACCAAACCCCAAGCATAAATATTACGCAGTCGCCATAGGTCGCAGATGTGGTATTTTCGACGACTGGGAAACCGCAAAGAAACAAGTTGATGGACATAGTGGCAACCTCTATCAAGGATACACGACAGAATAAGGAGCTATTAACTTTATGAAAAAACAAGGATTTAAAGAACCACAGGTATTCTATACATCTAAACATACTACATTCTCCTCTACTGTCACCACCACAACTTCCACAGGTGCGTCAAGCAATACAATGGCTACCAAGGAGGTTAGTACTGGACCAAATGAACCGCTTAGCCAGTCAAATGTCATGATATCATCAAGCAATCTAAAGGCTACCAATGAAATTGCCACTGGACCAGACGAGCCAATTAACACATCAGTTATTCTGAAATCGTCAAGCAATCCGATGGCCACCAAGGAAGTTGGCACTGGATTAAGCACACCTATTGACCTGTCAGATGAAGTGAAATCCTCTAACAATCAATCAAACACGCCAATGAAATCAGTTGCAACTGGAGAGGAAGAAAGCTGTCAAACAAACCACACACCTACAAGTTTGGATGACTGGGATACCCTAAGTTTACATGAAAACCGCATAACAACAGAATGTATCACATGTGTCAACATGCTGGAAATCGTAAAAGAGATGTCAGCCAAACTGACCGCTTTGCAATCTGAGGTTTCCACTCTTAACAAAAAGATTGAAAAGTTGCCTGAAAAACCGACCAGTACCCATATGGCTCTCAGCTACAGAAATGCAGCAGCCGTGGGGCTTCCACCACCTGCACCAGCATCGCCACCAGAAACACAATTGAGACAGCAGTACCAACAGCATAAACCACCCCCATAACAACTATCAGCACAGCAAAATAACGGTAATTCACAGAAATCGCAAAAACCAGATCCACCACCAAAACAAGACAAACACGACAAACCTTCTTCTGGACAAAAACCGAGGGAAACAAAAAGAAACGATCCGACATTCGAACCTGCAAAATGCATAATAATACACAGCAACAGCAAAGATTTCAGCAACGTCAACCATGATGATGTCCGTAAGGCAGTTAGTCAAGTTGCAGAAAAGCCGGTTATGATTGATTTCATCAACAAATATAAGTTTAACTCTACTGACCCCAAATTTATCGTCCAACTGTCCGACCCCACCATAAGAGAACACATGACCACAAACTGGAACAAGGAAACGCTAGGAGGAAGTACAGCTCGCCTCCCAATAAAACCAAACAAAAACATCGCAATGTTGAAAGAAGTTCCCACATACGTATCAGATGAAGAACTCTTGAAGCAGATTCAAGATATTTTTGGCGAAGTCTCATCAATATACCGACTACAGACAGCTGAAAAGAAATACCTACGCACAGTAAAAGTAACATTTAATAATCATAATCAACTAGAGAGAGCACTTCGTGACAATGTCACTCTCCACATCTAAATCTAAAACTCCGAGCAGAAAAACTAAACATAAACAATGGCTAACTCAACTCAGCAATCTAGAAATATCTTTGAATACAACCTAGACCTCCGCAACCGACTCTGGGATAACATCTCATCACTAGCCAATGCTACCAGGACCTCTGGACATAACACTCTCAGCCTTCTTCACAACAATGTTAAGTCTTTAATGAACAAACTTTATTTCTATGAAAGTCTAAATTTATCAAACTCAATTGACATTTTTTCTATTTCGGAAACATGGTTGAAACCTGAAATTCCAAACTCATTGTGGACCTCTCCGGCTTTAATATTATCAGATGTGACAGAAAATCGACCACAAAAACACGTGGCGGTGGGGCAGCTCTCTATATAAATAATGTTTTAAAGTTTAAAACTATTCAACAGCCTCAATCTAAACTGCGAGAATTATGTGACTCTGTTTGGATTAACATCAAAACTCAACAAGATGAAGGTAGCTTGATCGTGGCATCCATCTATCTTCCACCTGACGCTGATAAAATGAAATTTATCTCATCATTGAGTGATATTTTACATCAAAAACAGTTCATTCAAAAAAATGTTGTGTTATTAGGGGATTTCAACATATAAATTGGAACTCTAACTCTAGAGAAAAACAACTTATACAACAGAGTCTCATTTCTACAGGCCTATATCAAGTGATAACAGGTTCATCATTTGTAAGTTACCATGGTAATGAAAGCCTCATCGATCACAATTATGTTAATTGTGATCTAAAAGTCAAAACTTCCAAAATTTTAACATGTGAGCGATCAATCTCAGACCACTATGCCACACTTTTAATGCTTGACAGGATAAAACCTTTAAAGCCAAAAACGTCAACTCATCAAAACCAGAAGTTTCAAGAAATTAAACCCCTTGTTATTCTATAAAGAATGTGCACTGTTACCTTTTCAGCAAATAGCCGCCGACCCCAATCTTTCAATCCATAAACGAGCTGAAATGATTGACCAATCTATAATAAACATTGTAGACAAACACGCGCCAGAAAAAACTATGCGAGTACGCAACAAGAAAAACCAATGGATCACTTCAGATGTGCTGCACATGATTTCACTCAAAAACTAATTTTACAAGGAAGTATACGAAGCGTCTAAAGCCCCAACTGATGGCCAAGTCCAACATTACAAGAAATTCAGAAACTATGTTACCAACCAAATTCGTACCGCTAAGAAAAACTACATTAGCAAATCATTATCAGCAAACGACAAAAGTTTTTATTCCTGCTTAAAATCCATAACCAAGAAACAGAAATCCCATACGTCTATAGAGTGCCTGGAATACAAAAGTGTGGAACATACGGATGAAAAAGATATTGCCTGCGCCTTAAATGATTTCTTCATAAACGTTGCCGGGCGCTCTGAATTCAATCCGGCAAATTTCCCGCATTTTCCTACAGAAACAAATTCTTTCAAATTCTCTTTCAGTCCAATCACTAGTAAAACAATTACTTTGCTCATAAATTCACTCAACTCAGACAAGCGCGGTGGTCTAAGTGGCATACCAGCAATGATTTATAAAATAATAGTTGACTTAATTGCCTACCCGCTATCCATTCTGGCCAATGAATGCTATCATAAATCAATCTTCCCTGACTGCTTTAAATCTGCCCTTGTCACGCCAATTCATAAAAAGGGTAAAAAATGTGACCCGTCAAATTATCGACCAATATCCTCGCTTCCATTTCTGTCAAAGATATTTGAACATGACATGAAAAATCAGATGATGTCTTACATAGAGAAACACAACCTATTTTCAGACCAAAAATTCGGATTTCGTCAGAATCATTCAACCGAGCAAATGTTGCTATCTGTGCTGCAACAATGGAAAACTAAACTTGACCAATCCACTCCATGTTACATTGGAGCCTTATCCCTAGATGTCCGAAAAGCTTTTGATACAATCAATCACAAACTTCTTCTATACATACTGGATAAAAAACAATTCTCCAGTTCTGCAATAGCACTACTTCGATCATATCTTCAAAGCCGATCCCAAGTAATGAAAGTGGGGTTGTCACGATCTAATTCACAAGCAATCACCTGTGGGGTACCTCAAGGCTCAATTCTGGGTCCTATCCTCTTTAACTTAGCCATCAATGGATTGCTAGCAACATTTGACAATTCATTCGCTTATGCAGATGATACGCTAATCTACTGTACAGCCACAAGCATAGATGAAGTACTAGTGGAGTCCAATACTCTGCTAAAGAAAGCATCAGATTGGTATCATAGCCACTTACTGAGACTCAACATTGAGAAAACACAATTGTGCATATTTTCCAACAGAAAAATTAAAAACTTTTACCACATCAATTTTCAAAACTCAAAAATTGAGACAAAACTCTCTATCAATGTACTAGGGGTTACCCTGGATACTGATTTATCTTTCCACATCCATGCCAATGAAACGGCAACCAAAGCAAACAAAGTAGTATACCTACTCTCAAAACTGAGAAAATACATGAACGTTGAGGAATCCTTAAGGACTTACAAAATTCTCGTCAGACCTATCCTAGAATACTGCTCATCTATCTACCTAGAAGGCACTCAAAAAACATCCGATACAATTGAAAAAGTTCAGAATAAAGCAATTAGAATCATAATATCTGCACCTAAAAAGTTTTCTGTCACGACTGGTAGATCACTCTTAAACTTACCCACCCTAAAAAGTAGAAGACATTACCTATTTCACAAATTTACACATAAGAAATTATTCAAAAATAAAGCATCAAAGCATATTCTTCGCCTGGTGCAAAAGTCCAATAAACACCAACGCTCCCTTAGAAGTAAATGTTCAGTAATAAAACCCTCTTTTAGGACACATTTTGGCAAAACAGCTCTCTTAAATCTGCTGCACAATTTCAAACTGAAATGCAAAACGGCTGACAGCCTACTATTTTTTAACTAATACTTTTTATAATAATTGTAACAAGAACAATAATTTTATATATATATATATATCATTTTCTATTTCTATAAAGCCATATATAACTTACTTAATTTCCCATTTCTAGAACATCGTCATTTATTTATGTATAACCCCTTTTTTTTGGGTATTTAACTGTGTGTAGAGGTCAACAAGTTACTTTATAACTACTCTGTTATCTGTAAACTTTCTAGAAAACCTCTTTAAACAAATGAATAAATATTTTGCGTGTTGATGAATGGTAAATTGGTAAAAGAAATGCATCTATTAAATTTGCTGGCTCAGCCCGAGATAGCCTGTCAATATTATTATGTATTGTTAAGATGTAAAATGTTCAAGTTTCCTGACACATCTTATAGTATATTTTCAAACACCAAATTACATTAAAAAATTAGAAACTTTAATTTTACTCCATAAAATCATAATGGATGCCGTAGTTCAATGTTTTATTGATTGTTGTACCTATCACAGGACCAGGTTGAGACTTTACCAGTCATCTTTTTAGGACCGTCAAATTTTCCTATTCTAATTTAAATGCCCCTGCAAACCGCTGACAGTGTGGTGAACAAATTGTATCCCTTTCTGTCTGATATAAACATCATTACTAACAGAACTGATCCTATAAGAGCCTCATGAGTCAAAAATTGAAACTGATAGAGTGTAAAGTTTTAAAGTTGTGGATAATATATTCTTCTGGAACCCTCCTATCTTTTTATACAGCCTCACAAATGAAAAATTGAACTTCAGAAAATAAGAAATGAGGGAAAAAGCATTCAAACTTATCTGAAGCTCTTATCTATTGAGCTACACACACCAGACTCACCTGCCATCTAGAGATGATAGCCGACAGTGAGACAGATTCAGCACTTTGAGCGAGGTAAGACTGGATATAACAGGAGGCAGACCACCCACTGAGAAGTTATTACCTCCTATATCCAGCTCCTCCAGCTGACTAAGCTTAGACAGTCTGTAAAATATGTACAAAATAATATTATATATAATCAATCAGTACATGATACAAGATACAAGATTTCCAATATTTCTCATAATGTATCCTCAAATATCACATTATATTACACAGTTACTCCATCTATCTTAGTCTATCAAATATAATTAGCCAGTAGTTGATTTTTCTATGTCCCATTGCTATCATAATATACTAATCAAATAATTTGGACATATTATGTCTAAATTATCTATATTTGATTATAAGAATATCATATATCATGTTATCTCTTTTACAGTTAGGTAATTTAAAAATGAGACTTTGTTGAAATGATAAACCAGGAAGGCGTGTTGTAGTGGATACCAGGATGGGTTGAGGTGAGATCATTTGACAATTTGTTCCCAGTCGGGACAATTTTAAAATTGTAAATGCACAATTGGTGCGGCAGTTTAGGTAAAGTTCAAGTATTTTCAAAATCACAAATTGGGTATGGAGCGCGGTTCAAGTACCATGGGAACAGCTCTCTCCACATTGAACACTTTAGACTTAGACCATGAAAACTAAATTTAAAACTTCTCTATATTGATTTAACTAAACTGGTCAAATTTAAGATCAAATAAAATCGGGAAGCAGGCATGACAATGCCATTAAACTTACCCTTTTATAACCAAAAAATATAAAAAAAATTCATTAGCTAGCAAAACAAAGTCTACAAAGCCTTAATTTTAATTAGGGGGGATAAAAACATAACTAATAAACATAATGGTTCATTCATTTGAATTAATTAGCATGGAGAAGGAAATATAATGAAAATCCTCAATCTTCCCCATCCCATCCCCGTCATTTTTCAGCCTGTCAATACGACATACCAAACTTTATTGTTGACTTTGCTGTATATTTTGCGTGTTGATGACTGGTAAATTGGTAAAAGAAATGCATCTATTAAATTTGCTGGGTCAGCCCAAGATAGCCTGTCAATATTATTATGTATTGTTAAGATGTAAAATGTTTAAGTTTCCTGACACATCTTATAGTATATTTTCAAACACCAAATTACATTAAAAAATTAGAAACTTTAATTTTACTCCATAAAATCATAATGGATGCCGTAGTTCAATGTTTTAATGATTGTTGTATCTATCACAGGACCAGGTTCACCAGTCATCTTTTTAGGACCGTCAAATTTTCCTATTCTAATTTAAATGCCCCTGCAAACCCTTGACAGTGTGGTGAACAAATTGTATCCCTTTCTGTCTGATATGAACATCATTACTAACAGAACTGATCCTATGAGAGCCTCATGAGTCAAAAATTGAAACTGATAGAGTGTAAAGTTTTAAAATTGTGGATAATATATTCTTCTGGAACCCTCCTATCTTACAGCCTCACAAATGAAAAATTGAACTTCAGAAAATAAGCAATGAGGGAAAAACCATTCAAACTTATCTGAAGCTCTTATCTATTGAGATACACACACACCAGACTCACCTGTCATCTAGAGATGATAGCTCACAGTAAGAAAGATTCAGCACTCTGAGGGAGGTAAGACTGGATATAACAGGAGGGAGACCACCCACTGAGAAGTTACCATCTATCGACAGCTCCTCCAGCTGACTAAGCTTAGACAGTCTGTAAAATATGTACAAAATAATATTATATATAATCAATCAGTACATGATACAAGATACAAGATTTCCAATATTTCTCATAATGTATCATCAAATATCACATTATATTACACAGTTACTCCATCTATCTTAGTCTATCAAATATAATTAGCCAGTAATTGATTTTTCTATGTCCCATTGCTATCATAATATACTAATCAAATAATTTGGACATATTATGTCTAAATTATCTATATTTGATTATAAGAATATCATATATCATTTTATCTCTTTTACAGTTAGGTAATTTAAAAATGAGACTTTGTTGAAATGATAAACCAGGAAGGCGTGTTATGGTGGATACCAGGCTGGGTTGAGGTGAGATCATTTGACAATTTGTTCCCAGTCGGGACAATTTTAAAATTGTAAATGCACAATTGGTGCGGCAGTTTAGGTAAAGTTCAAGTATTTTCAAAAACACAAATTGGGTATGGAGCGCGGTTCAAGTACCATGGGAACAGCTCTCTCCACATTGAACACTTAGACTTAGACCATGAAAACTAAATTTAAAACTTCTCTATATTGATTTAACTAAACTGGTCAAATTTAAGATCAAATAAAATCGGGAAGCAGGCATGACAATGCCATTAAACTTACCCTTTTATAACCAAAAAATATAAAAAAAAATTCATTAGCTAGCAAAACAAAGTCTACAAATCCTTAATTTTAATTAGGGGGGATAAAAACATAACTAATAAACATTATGGTTCATTCATTTGAATTAATTAGCATGGAGAAAGGAAATATAATGAAAATCCTCAATCTTCCCCATCCCATCCCTGCACCTCCCCCCCCCCCGCCATTTTTCAGCCTGTCAATACGACATACCAAACTTTATTGTTGACTTTGCTGTATATTTTGCATGTTGATGACTGGTAAATTGGTAAAAGAAATGCATCTATTAAATTTGCTGGGTCAGCCCAAGATAGCCTGTCAATATTATTATGTATTGCTAAGATGTAAAATGTTTAAGTTTCCTGACACATCTTATAGTATATTTTCAAACACCAAATTACATTAAAAAAATTAGAAACTTTAATTTTACTCCATAAAATCATAATGGATGCCGTAGTTCAATGTTTTATTGATTGTTGTATCTATCACAGGATCAGGTTGAGACTTCACCAGTCATCTTTTTAGGACCCTCAAATTTTCCTATTCTAATTTAAATGCCCCTGCAAACCGCTGACAGTGTGGTGAACAAATTGTATCCCTTTCTGTCTGATATAAACATCATTACTAACAGAACTGATCCTATAAGAGCCTCATGAGTCAAAAATTGAAACTGATAGAGTGTAAAGTTTTAAAATTGTGGATAATATATTCTTCTGGAACCCTCCTATCTTTTTATACAGCCTCACAAATGAAAAATTGAACTTCAGAAAATAAGCAATGAGGGAAAAACCATTCAAACTTATCTGAAGCTCTTATCTATTGAGATACACACACACCAGACTCACCTGTCATCTAGAGATGATAGCTCACAGTCAGTCAGACTCAGCACTCTGAGGGAGGTAAGACTGGGTATAACAGGAGGCAGACCACCCACTGAGAAGTCGTTATAACTTATATCCAGCTTCTCCAGCTGACTAAGCTCAGACAGTCTGTAAAATATGTACAAAATAATATTATATATAATCAATCAGTACATGATACAAGATACAAGATTTCCAATATTTCTCATAATGTATCATCAAATATCACATTATATTACACAGTTACTCCATCTATCTTAGTCTATCAAATATAATTAGCCAGTAATTGATTTTTCTATGTCCCATTGCTATCATAATATACTAATCAAATAATTTGGACATATTATGTCTAAATTATCTATATTTGATTATAAGAATATCATTTATCATGTTATCTCTTTTACAGTTAGGCAATTTGAAAATAAGACTTTGTTGAAATGATAAACCAGGAAGGCGTGTTATGGTGGATACCAGGCTGGGTTGAGGTGAGATCATTTGACAATTTGTTCCCAGTCGGGACAATTTTAATATTGTGAATACACAATTGGTGCGGCAGTTTAGGTAAAGTTCAAGTATTTTCAAAAACACAAATTGTTGCATTCACAACTGATGAATGAATTAGAAATAATCATAACAATAATTACAATTTCCATCTTAATCTACTCACCCTGTAAGTGATCCTCTTGTACCCTTCAGATAGAGATGTGTAAGATGAGGAGCTATAGACCTCAGACTATCAGGTACCTCACTGTCATATATAAACATGTGAGTAATAGAGTGAGATCCTACTCTACTCTTTATCTCACTGATCTTCTGAGGTTTGGTAGTAACTCTGATCTCACCAGCCTCACCTCTACGTATTATAGACAGATCACCATATCCTACTCTCACACTCTCTACCTCTAACTCTGCCTCTCCACTGTGTCTGTACCAGACATTATATTCTATAATATAATAATATTAATCATATATAATCAGTGATGTCATCCTAATAAGGTCATGTTAATGTGTAATCTGGTATTTATCTGATTATACTGATAATCATCTTGTCCCTTGTGATATGATATGATTATGGGCTATTAGCATCTTATGATGTATGAGATCAAAACTCCTAACATTATATTAAGGTTTTCTGTACAGCCTAACACTTCCTGGTATAAACAATTGCTGTGGCGATGGTCTTACCAGGACGTTGGTAGGTTATAAAATAACTTATTGGCTTCTGTATAGAAATAACCAACATAAAAATAAATTCTTGTTAATGTGTAATCTGGTATTTATCTGTTTATACTGATAATCATCTTGTCTCTCATCATATGATATGATAATATGATTATGGGCTGATTAGCTATTAGCTTATTATGATGTATGAGATCACAACACCAGACTAAATAAAAAATCCTTTACTGTATAGCCTCACAATTCCTGGTATGGCCAATTGTTGTGGTGATGGTTTTATCAGGACGTTTAAAGGTAGTGGTTTTGAATAAATTATTGGCTTCCGTATAGAAATAACTAACATACAATTTGACTGTCTGTTTTCTGTACTGAAAATACAATTGCGTGCAAATGACTAAATAATCTTGCGAGATGGGAGCATACCCTATTGATTTACAAGCTCAAGATTTGGAATCATCATATCTTGTCGAGAACGAAATGGAAATTTTAATTTCATCTGTCTACTTAGCTCCAAAATGAGATCTGCCTTTGATTGCCCCAAACCTAGTGAGGGTCCCCTGAGTAAAGTACAGGGGGTCATAATAGTGAAGAGGTTATTTTTGTTGTTATGAAGCTTGTATGAGCGGGGGGGGGGAACTAAGCTGGTATTAGCAAAAAATTTGTGGTTACTTACCCGGTTCCTCATCCCTGTCCTCGTCCTCGTCCTCACTCTCACTCTCAATCTCATTCTCATCCTCATCAACACCATCACTCTCACTCTTATTTTTTTTCTCACTTTTACTCTTCCTCTTGAAAAACCGTTTCACTGCACCAAGCATCTTAGCTGAAAGCAGATAGTATATGTAATACAGTCCCCAGTGAGAGTTAAAACGGGACATGGTTTTCACGAGTCAGAGACAATGACTGATTAGCTAGAGTTTTATTCATTAGTCTGTATTTTGACTGGAGGGGGAGCAACTCCAAAAGCTGGCAGATGGACCACAATGTACCTATACCTCCCAATATATGCCAATTTATGGAGAACATCAGTCTGAACTAAGTTTTAAACTCACATATAGATTTTGTTCCATCCTTGAAATTGGAGAATTATGTGCAATTTTTCAATAACAAAACACACGCCATATTTACTAATGGTAAGACAATATAATAAGCAATCAATGCAAAAATATTCCAAACACATGTATCAACAATTTGAAAAGTTCTTTGAAACATCTTTCTAATGCATTAAAATTTACTAGATCCTACACAAGTTTTCACTTACTAGCTAGAAAGACTAGACTTAGAAACAAGAGATACTAGTGGATAATGTTATACAGTCTATCTGTCTACTGTCCAGATTCAGACAATGATCTACAATGTACAGATAAATGGAAGAGTCTGTGCCACAATGTTTAGGATGAGAACACAAAAAGAAGGGCTAGATTTATTCAAAAAAGCTCAATGCTGCAGAACCATTATCTTTAGCCATTTAACATTTTAATACAAATAGGTGCCGGGCCTGAATCTCAAGCACCCTTCACTAACCTCTATCGTAGAGTAGAGATGAGAATACTGATAGAGATGTTCACCACTAGGATTGCTCTGTGCTGAGTATATCTGATGTCACTATGTGCAGTGATTTATCAATGGCGAGATCAGATCACAATGTCCTGTGAGTAATGTGGGTATAAAATTATCAGATGTCTGAGGGGGAATATAGACGGAGACTGATACTGGGTAAGATATTTAATCACCGTTTGAAATATTAATGCAAATTATTAATTAACTATTGATGCAACAGCATAGAGTTGGATTCAGTAATGAATATAATCTGCCCCAAAGTCCAAGGTTCATCTTCTGTGAGATGTATCCATAAATGCTACATGGAGCATGTTAAATCTGAACATTGGTTCTAGAACTAAGACACATTTCGTTTGACTGGTACATCAAGGTGGATCAGGTCTTGTATTTTGTTTTTAACAATGGTTATCAATCTTCTAACACTCACTGGTATGTTAGGGAGGCTTCGTGCTGAGCTTTTCTGAAGGTATCAGTGACCAGTTGGGGTTGATGATATCACAGCTTTGATGATCTCCAAAGTCGATCTTCTCACTATGAGATTTGGTTTAGTAGTAAGATCTGCTCACATAAACTGTAATTTAATAATTGAGTATCTGATTATGGGCAGAACTGGATGTATATGACAGTGGTCAGGTTAATGCTCACAAATCACAACCTCATAACCTGATCACTAGATGGACTTTGTACAAGAAAGTTCTATCATTGACGCAATGCAAAAACACCCGACTTGGCTCATTAGGTCATGAGATTAAAATCTAGTTTTTTGATTCATCAATCAATCCTGTTTGTGGGGTTTACATTTAACATTTGTTTATTGGATCAAGTATCACCAAAGCACACCAATGACCAATGACGAAGTCGTTACATCCAGTTTTGCTATAAAACAGCTTTCTTGGGAATACATTTGGTTTCACAATAAATCTGTCCTTATAGCAAAGCAAAAACATCAGACTCGGATCATTTGGTCAAAAGATAAAAATCTAGATTGTGCTTTAGCTAAAATCTTGCTTTGTATGCATGTGAAGATCTCATTTCACACATATACTTAGCTGGTTGAATGAAGTCAATTGAATTTGACAACTTCAAAAGAAACTTGGCAGGCTATCAAAGATAAGAGAATCATAAGACTAAAACTTGACAACTAGGTCATATACAGCTAGCTAGCTAGTCATGAAGAAAGTATATCAGTGATATAAATATTAGTCTAGGAACCCACACCCTGCTGCACGCAGTGATTTTATGGCACTTTATCCGATACACCCTAAAGTCTGGGAGGACTGATGAGGCTACAAGCGTGACTGTGATTTGTATACATAAATGCTAAATGCCACAGACTAATTCTTAGCAATGGTTCTAAAATTAAGAGGAAAAATCTTTCGGCTGGTACTTCCTGTTTATCTTAGCAAAGTCCACAATGGAGGGGTTTAATCATGAAATGAGCCTGTGCTGCGATTTTAGCCGGTTCCATATAAAGGCTGCATAACCGTTTCATATATGAAGAAGGGGAAGACAGCTCATAGCATAGACAGTTTTCTGAGCTCTGATTTAGGCCTCAATTTGGAATTGTCCTCTCTCCAGTTTGGTACTTTCAACCCACGCCGCATAGGAAAAACATGCTGAAAAGAGGGTTATCTTGAAAACCGCTTATAATAGGATAAAAATTGTTTTTGATTCAGAATCTGCAACATTGAAAACTCATAACGAACAATGTTTGGTAAATAATTTTAGTATTTGGATAGTCAATTATAGCATTTTCTGCCAGTTTTGCGGACAACTTGGCAGAATCTTTCATGAGTTTCGTGACTAAAATTAAGACTTATCAACAGTCAAGCCTCCAATGATTTGGAAACCCTGTCTCCCAGGGTTTTCAATGGTGCAGACTCTGAATCAAAAATCGTTTTTATCCTAGCATCAGCGGTTTTCAATAAAACCCTCTTTCGGCAGGTTTTTCCTATGCGGCGTGGGTTAAAAGTACCAAACTGGAGAGAGGACAACTCCGAATTGGGGGCATAATTAAGAGCTCAGAAAACTGTCTATTCACACCAGTTTTCAGAGATAATTTAGTTGTGTGGTTGATGGTGCTGTGGGACTGGTGTTGAGTGTATCAGGTCTCCCAGCCGGCAAGGTTTAGCCAGCAACCTTCTGTAGAGGTTGCCAATGGGCAGCTTTATTGTTAGCCAATATCCTCTGACATCACCTGTCTTTGATAGGTATGCCAGAGGGAGCCAGATATCCCATTTCCAAGCAAAAGATATAATTGGTTGTAGATGCTTCTGCTTTTATACTCCATTTTCTTGCCATTGGCGGTTGCAGAAATAACTTTTCTGGACTGACAACACATAGCCAACACTCAAATATTAATGTATTTATCATCTATTAGTATGGCTCCAGCATGAGAACAGTTTACTCCCCATTGTTTTCGACAGGGCTCTCAACCACTCAGGTTTAGTCCGAGTTACTCAGATTTTTGGGTTCAACTCAGGCTACTCAGGGGATTTTAGAATGTAAGCTAAAATCTCAGATTTTGCTCGTTGACAGAGATGAATAATATATAAACAATGCTAAATGTTGCCTTACAATAATTTATGCCATATTATTGATGAATGATCAGGTATTAGATTCTAGGTTGTGATAAGCTATGTAAATAATACTGCACTGCCTATACTAATAATGCCTCTCACTGCACTCACTGTAATAATACTCTCACTGCACTGCCTATTCAAGTCATTTCTAAATTCCAATTTGCATTTGAGAATGCTTTTAAAAAATCTAGTCTCTAATTTGAATACAATAATGAGAATAATAAAGTTCATTTATGAAACGCTTTTTAAAATTGTTTGAAAACAATGATTTCTAAGCGTTATAGAATTTCAACACTTTACACCCCATACTGAGATGAATAATAAAGATAACATCAAACTTTTGCATAAGAATAATGTGTGGTATTTGTTGTGGGTATTTGATTTCATTTGTGATAAGCTATGCTCTTATTGAACTGCCAATCCCAGAGATTTGCGAAATAGATTATTATGGCTAAATAGAAATTGGGATCTTAGACATGTTAAAAAAGTGATTTTGCAGGTGAACCGGATAAATCCAGGCAGTGATTTCAATAGCATCACATTACATTAATAATGCCTTTCTACCCTGGCGCCTCGATACGTCAGCCTTTAAATCAATATCTTTACAAACATCATATTTTAGCACCATGGGGATTCATTTTCACCTGTGGTGACGGCTTTGGTTAGTCCATATGTATTGGTTCATCTGGATCAAATCTAAAATTATTTACGATTTTATGTTTATGTTTATGCTCTAGGTTTTTATTGATTTACTTGCTATCACAAACATGAAATGTTGCGAGAAAAGGATGCATATACTTTGTCAATAAATGAGCTTGCTCTTAATATCGAAATTGGGTAGAGACAGTTAATATTATCCCTGATATATCCTTCCCTGAGAAGGATATAAAACCTCTATTTAACTTCTTGAAGAGGTTGCTAAAAATCCCTTTTTGGCAACCTCTTTCACCGGTCCATATGGCATACAATTGGCTACAGCGTTCAGCCTCTTCCGGTAACCTCTTTCCAGCTCAGTTTAGACAACTATTTGCCCTCTGGGCTGAGCCCTAGGTGGGACATGTTGTGTATGCTTGGCTGCCCTTAAGTCAAATCTACATGAGCTCTTAATTTTCTGATACTTACTGAGATGTTAGATAGGTTCTTTGCTGAGTTTTCACGAGAAGAAATTATCAATCAATCCAATTTGGAGTTTTCTGATGCTAAGCTCGGACTACCCAGTAAATGCAGCCAATGTAAGCTGTAAAATAAACAGACAAGATAAGAAAAACACTAAGACTCTAGAGATGGTAGGACTCCCCAATCAAAGCACAGAACCCTAAGAGCATGACTCCACCGCTCAGATACGTCAGGAAATATCTTTAGCTATGATTCCCAATATAAGTCCATTTGTAAGTTTCACTTCATAGAATCTACATCTCAGGGTTTAAAATTTTAAAGTTTTTAATGACAGCTGAATGATTGATGACATTCCTATAAGGAAATTCCCTTTATAACACAAGTTACTTCAAATACCATGATATCATTGTGTCAAAAAATTGAAGTAATTAGGATATTGTTAGAATATTGTTACTATTTTCTGTGGTTGAAGATAATGACAGCTAGGAATGTTAATATCATTATCTATTGAATCAACATCCCACTCTTCTGCGGTACTCACCAAATATAACAGATTGGATTACTGATTACTGATGGATTGGGTTTACTGTGGTGACAGTGGATGATTTTCTCGGTATGTTACGTGAACAGCCTTCTAAATGTTAGCAATTCAAGTGTGGTCTACAATAAATTACAAAACAACAATAAATCATTGTGATTTGTACAACCTAGTGAATATGAAGTAATGTAAAAAACCTTTTAAGACCATATGATATCAATATGTTTATCAAATTCATAAACATTCAAATGTAAGATCTGCTCACATTCACTGTGAGTGATAAGTATTAGTTAAAGAGCTCTAACTCCGGCGGTTCAGTGGCATTACATTATCATCTCCCGGAGATGAAAATGTAATGCCACTGAACCACCAGAGTTAGAGCTCTTTAACTAGATAAGTATGGGTGAAGGTAAGGGAAGGTTTAAGTTTCTAAACTTGGAAACCAAATCTGAAAATGTCAGCTATCTAAAATTTAGCCTCATTCATCGATTGGTGCATAGAAATAGGATAATAATTACCGGCTTCACCACAACTAAACATCACAGATCATTTCCGAAATATTATAACCAAGAAATTATTGTCTGTGAATGGCTTTAACACATTATATCTCTTACCTCGATCAGTGACCAGTGACCAGTGACTTGTTAACAGTACCTAGTGACCAGTGTCCAGTGACCAGTACCCAGCAATCAGTGATCAGTGTCTCTGGTGATGTTCTTCTCAGTATAAGATTTAGTTCAGCAGTGGAACCTGCTCGACTCACTGTAATATATCAC
The DNA here is from genome assembly GCA_914767715.1 of Membranipora membranacea. Lineage (NCBI taxonomy): Eukaryota > Metazoa > Bryozoa > Gymnolaemata > Cheilostomatida > Membraniporidae > Membranipora > Membranipora membranacea. The sequence continues at coordinate 623,824 of OU612075.1, read as the reverse complement.
AGATTATCAGAAGATTGAATTTGGCTGTGGTAAGTTTCAATCACAGCAGACACGGCACTGATTAAAAATCACAACTATCACAGCCTGATAGATAGATGAGCTTTATATTTTTACATTTTTTTACATTTACAAGTTCTGTCAGTGTCGCAATAAAAACAAAGTGAGTGTCATAACTGTTCAATAGGTCAAAAGGTTTGAGCATGCTAACATATGCATACAAAGCTCTCGCTTCACACAAAACGCATCTGATTGAACAAAGGTGCAGATTTTATTAGGTCCATATTATTTCATACCAAGCTTTTAAAATACCCTTTGAAATGACATTGAAAACTAAACCATGTGACCAGTAAACGGCACAAACACACTACATTACATTACATTACATTACACCGATGCCGTATTTCTTTCGAAGAAAGCGTATCAGCAATATATAAGAACTAGTCTTAGCCCCAAGACCTTAGTGCGCACGGTGATTGTTGTTCTAAACGGCCAGTACCAACTTTGGTTCTACTCACCAATCAGAACAGCTCCATTGACTTCTGGGTATTTATGAGACAGCTTCTGATAGCGCGGCTTTTATAGGTTGACGATAGATGTACAGACTGCAAAAGATAATAACCAAAAAACGAATAATCATCATTTTTAGAGTGGATAAGTAATCATGCTGAAAGGCCGCCTAAAGTTGTTATCTAGTATTGATGGTTTATTGAATTACGCAGCGTTTCCTTTGACAACAGAGAGAATACCGTATCATAAGATAGAATCACTGATTATCCTTGCACAGAGAAAAGAATTAGGTAACTTGACTTTATTTTGTTGGGTATAACAAAGTGGTGGTTAGATGGCCACTTATCGATTATTTTGATCCCCAACCCCCCCCCCCCCCCAACCAATCACACTCGTTTTCACTGTCATAAATATAGGAGTTACAGAAAACTGCTAAATTTTTGCTCCATTTTTCTCAATCAAAATCAAAACATATGATTGCACTTACCGTCAGGGACCAGGTCACATGACTAAAGTCTAGAGAGGGGATGACATCATGTCATTGAGAGAATCCAAAGTCTTTAATGAGATTTGCTCCGATACGCTGTAATACAAAAACAATGTGTGTAAAAAGATTGACAGACCATTGACATCCGCAGGTTTAGATAAAAGTATAAAGGGGAAACCATCGGATGTGAATGTCTAGGCTTGATCGGGGAGCACCCAAGCCGCACCTCGGGGTCGGGGAGTTTGATAGCTGGCGCAAGTAACTGCCTGCGCCTTGGAGTCTGAGCACTTAGACTAGTTACCTCCAAAAGCTACAGACATCTCTCCAACACTACACTGTTGACCCTGATATAAAGTGTACAGTGATAGTACTATCATAGATGCGAACCTTGACATTAGAGCAGTCTTGTGATGTAATACTACCTTGCGCTCACCTGTATTAGATTCTGACAATCATATCACAGCCATTATCTTAGTAGGGGATAGATAGATAGTATCATTGGAGTCTAGTGCTAGAATCTGCCAAGCCACAACAAGTAGTCCAGTATTATAATATTGTCAAGGGATAGCGTTTTTTGCAGAACCTGCACACGACCGGCTCTATACACAATAATATTGAACGCTTACAGCGCTAACACATATATGAAGACTTGCAACCATAGTTACGAGCAGGTACTGATTATTTCCTTTGTATTTTTACCAATGCAATATGTTGTCTTTCATAATTAACAAAACCAATATTGGAACAATCCTAAGCTTTTCACTCCATTATTTTTTATCTAAACAATAATCAAACATGTATGACAAAGGCATCAAAAGGCTCATTCTAAATTCAAATTGAACAGTGCTTTTAAATAGGCCACCTCAAAACTTTTAGTTTAGTGCTGTCCAAGAATTTTTGTTTGAGAGGTGAAAATGCCCAAAGTGGTCTTGCAGTTACAAACTGCCACTGTTATTCATTGAATGACTCTAAGAATTTTGAGCAAAGAGAAGTCAATATAGTAATTTGGCTAAAAATTGATCGCGTATTCTAATTGAAAGACTCCCAGAGCGAAGATTAGTCATCTGCCTTTAATTGGCTGTAGTATCGAGGCATCTGGTAAAAGTAGAAATATCAATTAAACAAACTATCGATTCAGCTACATTGTGATCGCTTACTTCAGGCTGATTATCTATGTATTATACAGCCTAGTAAAAGTGATAATTAGTTGTCTTTTCTTATTGCATGAGAAGATAACTCTTTATGATTCAATGATTTTACCGCTACTCTCTCCACCCTCCCCCCTCCCTGCCTTTTATGTATACTGTGATGGTAAGTGGATTTAACTTCTAAGCCAATTTACCAATAAAACATCAACGTAGTCATGGCCTCAACACATTTACTATCAATAACAAGACTCTTACTTTCCTCAATTCACTCTAACACTGATAATCATCCAGAACATTCTTATGCTGCATATCTATTCTTGGCTTCAATTTTCTTTTACCAATAAACATCATAGAAAAATTAATGCAACATAATAAATTTTATTTAATTTAGTTGCACCTCAATTGTATAATAAGTGAGATATTTGATAGATCTTTATCAGGGAGTGGCCGAGGTTCAGGAAGGGCATCCGACCTGAAATGCTTCTGTGCAACATAAGGACACAGTCTGTAGACCCGTACTGATACCGGAAATAAAAAACCAAGCAACATCAAGGTTTCTCACACGGTATCACAGGGTATCGAGACTGTAAACGGACGTTTTTAACATTGGAAAATGCCCTAATTTGTTGACGGTATACAAAGTGCTCTGTGCATGACTATCCCCTTCTCACCAGATGTGATCGTACGTTCTTCATTTGCAGATATGAATATAACATGACCTGATTTCACTTGACCTAGTTGTGATATTTCACATTGACCTTCTGTTATAATGAGAATGCTAGCACTGGCTTCAGCTGATAAACTATACGATTCTGATGCTTTAATCTGAAAATTTAAAAGAAAATCAGTTACAAAAGTTAGTTATAAAAGTTAGTTACAATTAGTTACATTACGTAGTTAGAGGTAGCCGGTTTAGTCAAGTATTTCGTTCCGTTACCAAAAGCTTCAAGACACTGTTTTCTGGCTGACGATTGAGCAGTTCAGATAAGATGCAGAGACAAACAAATAAAATAATGGTGAGTATTAGGTCTGACGATTGTTCAAGGACCATGCAAGTCTGGCAATTTGAGAGTAGCATCCTAGAAACGCCCAAGTCATTGTCGCTGAAGGCATTTTGTTACTGTTCGCATATATAGTAAATATGATTATTAACTAATGGCTATATTATGTATGTAAGTAGGGGTAGCCAATCAGATCATAATCTGACCAGTCCCTGCGATGAGTGTTCTAACTGTAGAGTGTTATGTTAATAATTCAGTTCCCTGAGAAGAATTTAGTGTTCTTACCTGAATACTGTGAACACCAAAATCAGGAACAGGTGGTTGGAACACACGGATGTTAGAATCGTCTCCCCTGGTAGAGTAAGACATGATATTATCAGCTTTAGTACGAGGAGTGTAGTCTAACATCTCGACTAGAGTATCTACATCCTTGTATTTAGGGGTTAGACCAGCTCTTACTACATTATCTGAGGTCGCCATACACTCTATACAATCTACAACGTACAATCAGCAGATCGTAGTTCTTGGCATATGATGCATATTTTGACTATCGGGACGTATCTCAGCATTGAGTTTGAGCTCTTCGACTCTGTGAGGAGTAAGCGCAGTACAAGGATCACAGAGAGGGTAGCTCCAATCACAGGTGAAGAGTTTAAACTTGATGTACACATTCCAGCCAAGGAGTACTCCTTGTTCCAGCCTTGCAATGCACAAAGAAATAGGGTCTGAATGTCTTCCATTGATCACATTGCAACCAACCTTATGACAATAAAAATAGAACCGATATAGCATATTTGAATCTTTCTCAGCGGGTACCCGGATAAAAATGTGAATGATCTTTTCCTCAAGATCCACATAGATGTAAAATCTAACTTTTCAGTTGAAATGAGCTCAACACTCACCACCGGAGAGGTAAGCATGAGGGAGATTGGCGGCTATGAACATGGCTTCTCCTGGCTTTAACTTCATATGATTGAGAAAGAATGCTGCAAACACTCCGATATCACCTGGGAACTGAGTATTCAGTCGAAGTACCAGCTCCTTTAACACATCGTCTATACCTGAGAATAAGTGATGGAGATGATTGTATGATCTGATACAATAATTAAATTAAATTTAGACGTCTAGCCAATACTGTCTAACCATAGAAACTTGTGTTTCAGATCTTATACATTTTCAGATATTGATAGAATGTCCAACTAACCTATGCCAAAACCATTTTACACTACTGGCGGATATAGGCGAGTATGCATTTCAATAGTATGCAGTTTACAATGCTATGAGGTTGCCCCCTCCAATCTAATACTCACATGAGCCTTGTTGAGATTCTGAGCTGAGTTGAGTCACTAGATTACTTATCTGAGTGCTCACAGTTGAGCTATCACACCTCATCAGACCAGAGAACGATTGTTTTACAGCCGACCTCACGGCATTGATGTCGGCAGGGTCTGTAGAGGTCATGGCCTCAACTGCTGATTGGCCTATCACATGAGCTAACTCGGGCACTCCTGACAATAAGTAACAGAAATTGTGATTATAAGAAACTTTGGTAAATATATACAGCAACATAACACCAGATCAAAGAAAATATTGAAGGGCTAATGCTGTAATATTATTTAGCTAATCACACACACTCACCTTTCACAAAGTCTTTGATCTCTTGGAAAGGTCTGAAACCGCACATTCCCTCAAAGTGTGTGAGAGCCAGGGCCATCTCGGGTTTGTGGTTAGCATCTCTGTACACATATGGGAACTTCTTATTAAGCTCCTCTGCGTGTTTCTATATCAGAAATAGGGTTGACTGTGAAAGGGGCATAACTCCGAAAAAAACACAACAAGAAGCACCCAAGTGTTATGCATCTACCTACGTATTGTAACTACATTGATCTTTTTTCTGGCAAGAATAAGACACCATGATTTTAGGCAACGGAAAAGTTAGATTACACTCTATCAGAAATAATGTATCCCATCTTGAAGGGATTCTTTAAACATACATTGTAGTAACCAACTCCGCAAGCTGATATAATGAAATACTCCACTAATGGCTTGATGAGCTTCCATTACAGTATTCATTTTGAGCTAAAAACAGAATGGAGCATTTGAATACAACAGAGCAATGACTGCGTCGTGTTATTATATAATGATCACATGACATGACTACATACATCCCTAACAAGGCTTGTCATTAGCTGATCTGTGACATGTATTTACAAACCATTTTTTCGGACTCAGTGAAGTTCACGGCAGACCAGTACCCTATTAGTGATTTCTGTGTGATGTCCATATATGACAGCTTCATCACTCAAGGTCATATATCTACAGTGTACTATACAGGCATCTAAAATTAAGGAAATAATGTGGTAATTAATGTTAATGTGTAATTTCCATTGTGACACATAAATTTCTACAAGTCTATTCATTGACTTTTCATAGGGGATGTGATATGGATGAAATCATTAAATTATATTGAGCATTGAGCACTAGTACAGGCTTAGACGGACATCAGTATAAAAATAAATAACATCATGTGTATCGGTGTGACTTTTGTTGGGTTATTGAGTTCATTCAAAAGGTCACTTTCAACACATATCAAAACTGATTGATTGAGTCGAGTCAGGGTTCCAAACATCTTCTGAAGTTGATCACCAGTGTAGTTCAGGATTCAACACATTTGAGTTGTTCTCTCATTGACGTTTTACTTCAGAGAGTAAATAACTCCTATTTGTAGTGATAAGACAAAATTCATGAATTACCACTTTGCACCACAAGTATAACCAGTTATGATAGATTACCTTGGGACTCTCTGCTGATAGTCTAATAACATCAGGCGCAGCTGCATCTGGTAATCTGGATATGAAAAAAAATATAATTAAAAGTACATGATTCCGCAGGAAAATCGATTAGCATGGAATATCAGATAACTCAAAATCAGCATACAGCCAAAAACGCTGACAACTATTCCAGCCAAGTAACACAACATTATCAAGAAGGCAAGGAAACCCTAACTATCCCATGAAATATCATAAGTAATAAACGTTCATGTCTGCACAATTATCAATCCAGGGCCCGCATATAATTTCCTGGAATTTCTATCAGTGAAGGAGCTAGCTTCAATACTGTAAGATTTCATTACTTAGGATGTATCTGAGCTCAAGTTTGATCTGATCATCATCTCTCTCCTCCACTGATAAGCTTCAGGCCATGTGTCTGCAGCTTATCAGCCAGGGGAGCAACTCAGTACACAGGTAGACTGTGATCTTAGAGAACTTGATGTTATATGTATCTAGGCATTGCTTACCTGATTCTTTGGTATCATGAGGAAGACATTTTTTCAGCTTGACGTTCTATCTCTCTTTTTTCCCTACAGACACTCCCGACTCCTGATCTGATGCTATTAATCTTTCTCTGGTCTGCGTTCTGTTCACATCAATCATCATCTACAAATTATAGAAGGAGAGCAACAAGTTAGAATAGAGGTCATGAAATCTGCCTGTGTGGCAGCAGTAGTTAAACACAGTATTCATGTTGTTATCACTGTACTTTGCTTCAGCCCATGTTGGTTAAATAAGTGTTAACTTTTCCCACAGAAATCAACAAATGATGGCTAAGTGTCCTCATCATCTCACCAGTCTGAGTGTTGAGTCTGTAATGTAGCTGAGATATAGAAAGGACTAGTAATATAGGTCACACACCTGTATAGAGATGGCGACTTGTTAGTATCAGAGTGTCTCTCTCAACTCTATGGTGTGTGAGGTAACTTTCTGTTAGTGTAGACTTCCATACATCTGGCTTGATTATAGAAGTAAGTCGCTTTAGGTGTCTCAGAGGTCCTTATGCAGATAATACCACATTCTCGCATGTCATCTCTTATGCACGAAACATAAAGCTGTGTTATTTGGTGTTGTCTGTCTATTTTAAGTGCGAGGCAACTTACAAAAAAAAAGTTGTGTTTATTTATATACCTGACACCCTCCCTGCTGACACTGATGTGAGGAGTACCATCATAATTGATTTAGACGTCTGGTAGCCATTGGAAAACTCATAGACATCATACTCATCTAGATAACACATATAAGCTGCTGGTTACATCACTTCTAAAAGAAGAGATAAAAACTGACACAGTTATATAAGGATAGAAGTTAATAAAAATTGCGAATTGTACACCCTTGCTTTGCTTGTGTATTAAATTAGAACAAGTGTGTTCCCTCTGTGGTGGCGGAGGGTTATTGCAAATGTGTGGTATTGAGGCGCCTCGATACCACACATTTGCAATAACCCTCCACCACCACAGAGGGAACATACTTGTTCTAGTATTAAATGAAGCAGGATGATGATTCAAACCTGCCTTATGGAACACAAGCAGATTGTACAATGATTGTTGACTCCCATATATTTGATGCACATTTTTAGAGGTATCACAGCTATACATATATTAGAGTATGTTGTTCGACTCACAAATATATACTAGAAAAATAGGTAAAGGAATTTTGTGTTGAAATTTTCATAAACATAGAAATCAGAATCAAACCCTCAGACAATAGTAACTAAGCCTATAGAAGCTATAGCTCATGAGACATTATTCAGTCAATAACAAAAGATTCACTAACTCTATATTATTATTTATTGTGTTGTAAAACCCTGCTATGTTTTTGTCTATTGCAGCATTAAAGAGATGTTAGGCTACTGCAAACATTCAAATGTTATCTCAGGAAACATGGGAAAATTTGAGAAATATGTCCACCTTTTTGTTTGTGCTCAAAGATTTTGTGAAAACTTTGGAAGGAATTAAATCTCTTTAAATTTAGTGCAGCGATCAATAATGAGGACATTTTGTGTAGCAGCGAGCTCAGGTATTTAATCCAGTAAAATGTTTAAAAGTTCGGACACAGCTCACATTCTTATTCTGACACATGGCAGGAATCATTTTAGCTGCCACTAAATACGGATATCATAGAGGGCAAAACACTTGAGAATTTAACAATGAACTAAAATAACTCACAACATAAACAACCCAAGTTATATATTGAATTAATATAATATATACTATAACTACAATATATTAGACTACCTTAGTGTAGTGAAATATTCGCAGAGGGAAAAGTTTGCCATTTGGCATAGGCTTGAAATATCTCTACTGGAGGTTGGCTAAAATTTTCTCACTCCCTTTACTTTACAAAGACTCTCATCTCGCCTAGCCAAATTACAGCGCCAGCTAACATTATGTCAGCCAAAGCTATCTAAACTAAACTCTAGCTGATATTACCTACTTGGGGTAAAATATAATACAAATTACGATGACCCCGCTCATTCATTGATATTGAGCGCTGAGATGTCAGAGCACTACCTACTACTTGTCCCAACCATATTTCTGGTTCTAATTTACTGCTATTCACAAAGAACTATGCACCAACAAGTCAAAAGAGTATTGAGAAGTCTAATTGTTGACGCCAAGACTGGTCATGTGATATAAACTGGTCATGTGATATAAAACTGGTCATGAAGATACTACTCTGAATTTAGTCTAAGCGCTTAAACGATGTGGGGATAGCTGGTAGTAGCATTTCATTATCAACCACTTTCCCAACCACCGACGTTCCCAACTACCAACCAACGTTGGTTTGGGAAAGTGGTTGATAATGAAATGCCTCTACCAGCATCCCGCCACCATTTGAGCGCTTAAACTACTCTGAACTGTATGTTTTATGTGAAGTTGATATCTGATGCTACATAGCTTTAAATAAGTGAATACGACCGGAAATCTCTACATCGTCTTCTCTAATATAACAAGCATCATATTGGAAAATCGAGAACTCGATACACTTCATATTGAGAACTACTTCATACTACTTCACTTAATTCTTGTTATTTCAACAAGCCCTCAAAGTGTCGCTGTAAGAGATCAAGTTTCAAAGTAAAAGTATGGGCGTCATGTAAAACTAATCCAACAGCGATCCAGGTTTTCTATTTACTCTGCTGCCGACACATCGGCAGCGAGACTAAGAGCATGTCAGAAGGCAGCAGTTTGATTGTCAGGCAGTGCTCAACTTAAGCAAAACCATCTCCACTACTGGACACCTGCAGGGTCAGATAGGGATTTTTTCCAAAGTTTATTATTGGCCATTTTTTGAAGCCGAAGCAGGCTAAAATTTCCAGCTTATTGGTATAGATTTTCACTTGCAGTACGTATCAGATTATTTCTGGTTGTGTTAAATTATTTGACCCTGGTTGATGCTTTGAAATCTGGAATTTCGAAACTTTCAAGCTATTAATCTGATGTAATCATCAAATTAATCAACGACAACAAACTTCAATTGAAGTATATTGAAGATCATTTAGTATCATTCATTCCATAATATAGGAATAAGACAACTCATCTGCTCAACTGAAAATAATTACAGTCTCGCGTTGACATAATTTAGCATTTGGTCCTGAACGGTACGGTTGTGGCAAGATATACAGTACTTACTCTGCAAAGCAGATATATCACATCAGCAAGATAGTACTGTAAATACCCTTGAGATAGCTCCATTACCGATCTGCCTGTCATTGTTTCATTACTCGTGGGTACTATGGATATATCTGTAAAAAAAACCTGAAGTTGCGACAAGTATGAATGAACCGATGTGACTGAATTCTAAAAACAAGTTTTAATTAAAATAGGGAAGCGGTGTGTAAGTAGCTTTAGATGAATGCGGCAGTAATTTAGAAACAATAGTATCTCACTTTACTTTCCCTACCTGCTTTCCTTACACATGAAGGGAACACAAGTAGGGAAAGCGAAGTGAAATATTATCATTACTAAAATAGTCGAAATATATGAGATTTTGAGGTCACATGGGGGGAGGGGGTTGGGTTGAAAGCTGCTCAACACCAATATAAAAATTAAACAATGGGGAATAACTGATGATTATAGTTCATACATGATTCATCATATTCATGGTATCGTCGGCTTCTTCTAAAGGCAGCTGAAGCTATAATTGAGCTCGCTGTGTTAGCTGAATGAAACATACCTCTATTACTTGATCAAATTACCAATTATATCATGTCACACATTTTCAGTGTAAACTTAATTTTGTCCAATACGCACTTTTTCACACCGACATCAATATGCAGCAAACAGTAACGGAACAAAAAGACATTCTTTTCTTGGCTAAATATGAATTTAATTTTTTGATAATTCAAAAATGTCAAAGCCTCTTTTACCAGCCACCCTACGTTGTTATTATATGTGAATTCAGGAATTAAGATCAAGTTGATAAACGAAATGCAATGTACATTTTCCATCTGTTAAAACCACTAGATAAAAAACTAACACAAACATCATCTACGAAGGAGAGCAGCTCATTTTTTAGCGTGACATCTGTGCTCTGGGGGCCGTGGTAGTTCTGACTAATTCTTACATCATGTACTGAATAATATCAATCTGTAATAACATTGCGCACTTGTAAGTGCAACATACAAGGTGGTGTACCTGCCTAACAGATCACCCCGGACCTTATATCCCTCGCCGGGGGGAGGGGGGGCCTCGGGGCAAAAGTCTTGGGGGCTCAGACTATATCCCACGTAGTGTGAGAACTATAGTTTGGATTGCTACTTGATATGACACACAAGAGGGGATAATCCGCGAGTGAAGTGTGACTCAAGAGCTTCTCATAAGTGGACAGTGTTATCATAGTCATATCTATGTCTGTTATGTCTATGCTGTCTTTGTGAATGAAAGCTAGTCTAGTCATACAAGACAATGAAGCAAGAACATCTCTTATATATGTGTGGATATCAAATTTCCTTCATGGTGATGCCATTTTGTAGGCTGGTTTACCTAGCCTTCTCACGCAGCCAACAAACCAAAAAACCATAAGAACCAAAGCTCGCCGTGACAAGGCTATGGATTACCCTTGTAAAATGTTATATTTGATTTGGTCCGATTGGATGAGTTTGGAGCCTGGGTTTTTTATATATACTGGTTAATACTACATGTTTTTTGTTATTGTACTCATTTCCCAACAATGCACATCTGATTGCATGATTGATGATGATTGTTGTTTTGATACACATTTGTTCAGCAGTTAACATTTGTGAAATAATTCTAAATACGCTAAATGTTGTAATATATAATCTTAGCTAATTATTGGATGATGCACTGCAGACTTTTTGTATTCTTAGGTCAGCAAGCTTACAAGCTGTGTATGCCCCTCTCCGTTTAATTAGCGATGAATTAATTCCCGATGTCTGTCTTTCAATAAACTGAGGGGTTATTTCAATTATATTCTTGTGTCAGTTCAATAGAAGAAAAGTACTATTTACAAGGAAATGCAGACTTCTAAATCAATGACAGATTGGCCCCGAAAGTCCGAGATGTATTGCTGTGGGGAGTGACCAACAACTCTTATTTTGATGGGCAGACAGGGGACATTTATAGTGTACTGCTTTAAACCAGTTAATAGTCAAACAAACAGAAACAAGCTGCTGTGTAAATATTTGAGTAACAAGTTTGTTAAGATTATATTAGTTTTCGGTAGATCAAAAGTCGAATAAGATCCTCACAAATACCAACATTGAAACAACAGAATAACATCTGTATCAAAATATCAAATTGGGAAATAACAAAAGTCATGAGACAAAAGCCCCTTTCCGGATCCCTAATTAAGCCACTAACTGACTCTTCAGCATTGCTTTGTATAAAAGAGTCATACTCCGGTTTCCCTAGCCAGGACATATATACTACTGCAATCATAGATCTAGATCATAGATGGGATAATTTATCGGTCAGTGTAGACCTGCTGATAACTCCCAGGGTGAGGTGTATATCAGGATTAGGGTGATGATATGAGGGAGTTTGAGTCTATCACAAACTCCCTGATGATATCATCGCCTGTAATTAGTCAGATAAATATAAAATCTCTCCCAGGGGACCTAATATAGCTCTGATGAGCTGTCTCATCGCTTCTGATCGGGTCTCATCGCTCACTATCCGGCTAATTCTAAATTTATATTTATGAAAACTCATGACTCCCCAGGATATAATGATTGCCGCATAAAAGTGTCATTTATGTTCTTGTCACATCATGAAAACAATTAGAATTGATGAGTTGTTGCTGACGATAAAGTATTATACAACCCAAGGATAAGTGACAAGTCCTCAAACAAGCCTTTTTCCAAAATTTTTGATAGGGCGTTATTCAACTCTTCACGTCTTTGGGAGCAAAAAACCATTGAGATTTGAAAAATGAGTGCAAATCATTATGGGAGTATCAGGTTTCAGGTTTGGGGGCGATGAAAGAGGGGGGGAAGGCGAAGGGGGTTTGCCATTTTGATCGTAACATAATTTTCTTGATGATGAAAATAATCCAGTATTTTTGCAGATAATCAGAAAGCTAACTGACTAACTGGCTAATTAGATAATCGCTTGATACAAAGGTAACAATTTGCTGATTGCCTTTAGAGAGCTGACTTAGTATTGATCATCATTGATTAGAAGAGTGTCACTTTAAAAGGCTAATATTAATACCATTACACAAACTCGTAATAGGCATCTGCAATCATGCATACATACAGGGGACTATAAGGTTTCACATCCAGACTTGTGCCTACAGTACCCCGTACTTAGCTAGCCGACAGCACTGACGCCGGCACATACTTTAGTGATGTCACTGTGTCCCCGCTGTCATTTTAAAGGAATAATGGCGTCGTCAGCTTTGAACCTTTCACTACTGACAGGCTGATATTAACTCAAGTGGAATGGTCTCATAATTGTATTTACGATGCTGTCAGAACAAGGAATTATCGAATATCCGACATCATCATCTAACTCCAGCACTTGAGCAGAATCTTTCAATCATCATACTATAAGTTAATGCAGAGAAGCTTGAGGTGAATTAGAGAATCTGGTCTGGCAATCATTTTTATTTTAAAATTAATTTTAGAATTTGTGCAGTAGACCAGTCCCGGTCTAGCAAATAAATAAAAGATGTTATAGTCTGAGAACTTGTGCAATGTCAGCACGCTTTTTAAGAAAGAAAGAGTTTATTGCCCATATTAGGTCAATAATCTCAGTGCGCATGATTTAATGCGTCTTGGCCTTCCACTCAAAAAATTGTACAAACACCGACCATCTACACCTGATGTTTAACTACAACCGATCCTCAGAAGTTACTCACGTCTTAGGGATTTTTAGCACCGATAAATAACTCACAGTGTATCAAATCAGATCGTAAGGTAGTCAGGTTGTCTCCCTCGACCCTTGCTGACAGAAGTGCACCCTGTTCTCCAAACCCACCTACTCAGCAAAGCTCCAGACATCACAGTGTCTAGGTGACTACATGAGCCCTGAAAATAATCAGCACTTACAACATACTGGGCCATGAAACGGATAAGGCATAAATATCCAATGAGTCTCAATGCTTTATTAATGTTAGCACCCTCAAACTTTAGCCCCGGAGCATGTTATTCATTCTTGTATACCTGATAATGCCACTAGCTCACCAATTATATGAAAGTCCTCATAAGTACACAAAAAAAAACATTCAGATTTTAATTAATTAACAATGAATCAAACCAAACACACATATAATAGTACAAAGGTAATCCTGGGATATGTCTAAAGCCCACGCTTCACTATAACATCTCCAGAGACGATGCAGTGTAGTTATTACAGTAATTAGCTATAAGTACGTTACTATATTTACCTCAGCGTTAACTCAGTACTGCAAATAAAATTGTGTGCTCAAATGTCTCCGCTGTACACCAGTAGAGATTGCGTTGGGTCGGTGTAAGGTTAGAGTCGCATATTATCAGCATAGCAGCTCACTGATTATTTTGCTGACAGGAACACACTTTTGCCTTTTGAACTTTGCAGCAGTCGGCAGTTACTGTAAACAGTAATACAGGACACCATATTTGGTTGTACTAATGGTGAGTTTTGTGGTCATTTTTGGATCTAACATCATGTCACATGATCAAGAAAAGCATGAGGACGTATTAGTCAGATATCACCCTGATGTGTGATAGTCATAGACTTAAATATCAATAAATAAGGTTAATTATTGAGTCTATGGTGATAGCTCATGTTCTTGGCTATTTCATTTCAACTTACTTTGGTACAAACCTTTTACAGAGAGTCTGCCATTTCTACTATGTGCTCTCCAAACCTCTTTGTTATCCAACGCTAAGATTTTAAGTTGTTTTGCCATTCAAATTCAGCACCAAAACTACTCTATGTCGCATGAAGTGCAAAGAACAGGGCTGTCTGCTATCCGCCGTTACAGGAAACAGGGAGTGAATTAATTATCATCAGCTAAACCACCTGAAAAAATGAAAAGGTCCAAACATTTAACATCTAAGCCATTTCTATTAGAAGTTTTTGTTGCTTATTAAATCAATCACACAAAATGCATTGCATTGAAATCCAGATCTTATTGTTTATTTCTAGGGAGTAAAATCAATAGCTTGATCAGCCTATGAGAGAGCTGTCTGCTATGAACACATGCAAGCACCATGTTACTGCTGCCACTGTAGGCTGTCAGATGAGGATTAAGCTCCTCTCTACAGATTTAGTATAGAGTGAAACTATATGGCAAATGAGAGTGTCATTGTTAAACAGAGGAATAACTGACAGCTACTACAGCAGGCCGGCGACACATGGGAGCAGGTTCTCTCTTATAATTATCAATCATGGTGCTATCTCGCTGGTCGAGCTGGAGAATTTGGACTATATTAGTTTTCCTCTACATATCGTCCAGTTGTCAAGCCAGTGAACTTCAGACTCAGACAACAAAAAAACCGCCTCCTCCCGTCGAGGTGATCGGCAATCCGAGCTTCTGGTTAAAAAACAGGCACTCCACTACATGCGCTAAGAACACGGTGAGGACATTCCTGGTGGACTCGAGAGAAGGAGATCCACTCACACTCATCATAAGACAGAATGTACAGGTATGTAATCTCATGACACTGTAGACTGTCACCTCATGAAACTGTAGACTGTCATGTCATGACACTGTAGACTGTCACCTCATGACACTGTAGACTGTCACCTCATGACACTGTAGACTGTCACCTCATGAAACTGTAGACTGTCACCTCATGACACTGTAGACTGTCATGTCATAGAGATTAGTTTAATGTTAGCACTAAATTTTGGCATCTTGAAGTGGAACATAACTAGTCAAAATTAAGTGCTAGCTAACATTAAGTCACCATAACTAATCTCTAGCAAATTTTTATTCCTCTCGGCTGTCATTAAAGTTTTATAAATAAATATGTATATATTTATATCTCATGACACTGTAGAGAAGTAGATTGTCACATCGTTTAGGATCAGATCAGGAAAACATCATCATTTCCTTTTTCGACTTTAGTAAAAAATATTTGGATTGTAACGAATCTCAAGGCTAATAAATCTTGACCTCTTCCAAAATGCTGACACAAAGGCGTGCTGACCCAGTACTCAGTATTATTACAGCATGAGCCACACGGGAATCAGACATAGAGGCTTTTGAGCCTTGTAGATGTGGAAATTCATCATCGCAATCTTGTACTAGCTGTGTTAGCCAATTAACCCGGTCAAGGAGCACAATACCTTCAAAAGTAAACTATCTCCAACCAAAGTAACAAAATACACAAGACAATATGCTGCCATTTTGCGGAAAAATAATCATTGTTTCTCTACTTTTAAATGGTAGAGAAGAAATAAGAGTAAGAGGTAGATCTCGGCTGTAGAGTTTATAAATAACAAAGTGGACATAAATGGCTTGCCATGTAAATCCAAAGGATTATAAGCTTGAATCTTTGAAGCTATGAAAATAAATCCTATATTATTATAAACCAGGCAAATACTATTCTATAAAACCTAGTGGGTGATTAAAATTAATCATGATTGATATATTATAGGTTTGAGTTTTACGGCAGCAGCTGCCAACATTGCGTTGTGCGCTGCGCTGTCAGTGGCACCGCTGACTTATCGTATATAGCATAGAGTGTCAGTTGCCAGATCTCATCAGCAATCACCGAATCATCTTATCTGCCTGTGAGGGGAAGGAGATGGGATGTCTAACAAATGTTCCCTTTGATAAATACCTCAACTAGATTATTCATACATGTAAAGGTCGCCTAGTTTAGATTTTTTAAGCTCCCACAGTATGTAAAATCAAAATCCAGTGACAGGTTTCTCTCAAATTGTTTCCACCTCTTGTTTATATATTATTACAGTGTATGAGTTTTAAGATTAAACTACAGCCTATATCATATTATAGACTATAGGCCTATTATACTATATAATATATTATATACTATATAGACAGGGCGATATAACTACAATTCCAAGCAGCAGCATTACAAGGTGATAAAGGCATCGGTAGTAACTGGCGTTAATCACAATACACAATGTACATTGATTATTTTTTATATCCTATTTTCTTACAAGGCTAATTTTCGATGATCTTGTCATGATATTACAGAGGTACACTTCAATCAATACCTGAGAGTGAGCCATACACAGCTGTGTATTGAAATCTTTTACAACATAATTTTTACTAACGATCCTATAAGACAAGCTATAAGACAAGCGATCAATTTTATATAATATAAAGATCCGGGTGCACCAATTATGTTCATCTAGAGTTTTCTCTCTAGACAAAGACGTCATCAGTTTGCCAGACAGAAACTCCTCACTAAAGAAGCTTGATTTGTAATGATGCTTTCGAATAGTATTACTTCCAAAACCAGAAAATCGGAGAAACAGTTCTTGATAGAGTTATTGGAAGTTGAGATGTGTGACGACATCGCCCTTTTGATATATTTCTGCACAGCAACATATTGCTGAGATGACAATATAGGTTGTCTATGATACTCATACTCATAACATATTGGGAATTACGGATCGGATTGAGGCTGGGCAAAATATTTTTTTGTCCCCACCTTTGAAACAAAGCATTCCTTCCTAATCTACATACTGAACAGTGCAAATATCTCTACCTTTGAACCTGACCAGATGTCTGAGAGAAACTAATAGCTGTCAATCCTTTGGGGACAGCACAAGTATAATCTAGACAGTGAGGGGACATGTGTCGGTCAGTGCCCCTCAGATAGACATTGATAAACAGGTGCTCCACCGTGCCCTAATGAGCCCTACTGTTAATGCTATTAGTCTATTGTCATTTGCGCAGTCATCACAGGTTCTGATCAAACATGAGATTAAATACTGTTACACGATCCTTAATTTAGAAACTTTCCCATGGGCCAGGCAACGTACTGTCAGCGGCAGCACCTGAAAAGAATGTAGTCATTCAGACTGTCACAGATTTATCATAGTAAATATAGTCAGTGCTCTCACAGAGTATGATGCTGTCGCTGCAGGTATTTATGACGAATACAATGAGGTAAAACTGCACCCTGCTATATTTGCAAAAGGAAATATCATAAATCCCGGAGCAAACAAAACATACAAGTAATCCGACATATAAATACCTTCTCCTAACTTGTTCTAATAGGCTGTGCCTTGTATATTCAATCCAAGCTTCTGCATGCTTTAGAGCTGCCGATTTTACTTCACACGCACGCTGCCGAAAGGAGAGGTGTGAACCTGAGGTGAAGAAATTAACTTCACAGTGTACTGTGAGGAATGAATGTTTGTCATGTGAGCTTAAATCTGTGAGAACGCTGAATGGGCCTAGTCATCGTTGGTGAAGCCAACATTCCCCATTAGTAGACATGTTGGATATGCTTTCATACACTATTTTGATGGGCATTGAGTTAAGGATAAAAACAAAATTTCCGCAGTTTAAACAAAATCAAGAACATCACTTCCATCCATACAAAAATTGACTTGATTTTGCAGGGAAACCTAAGTAAGTGCATTGTGAGTTACTTATCCAAATGCCCTATGGCCACAAGTTATAACACATCAGATTTAGTACCAGCAGTGAGCTGAGGAATCAAGCCCTCTCTAATACATAATATCTTTTCAGTGGCAGTTAGGAATCAAAAACTCGCTGGCAAAGCTATGACTTGACAAACTTTGACTCCTTCACAATGACATTAAGAATCTCTGCCCCCTCCATTGCTTTGTTTTAAAGATGTGGTCGATATTAATTTACAATTCTAAGAGCACAATACATGAGAGGTTCTTTAACTGTTTTATTCACTTTTAATCACGAGGTAAGCTATTGTACAAATTGTTTTCTTTGTAAATTCATACCGTTATTAAATGATTATACATGATTAAACTAATGGCTTTAAAAGCCAATACTTAGCTCACCCTCATTATGTTTGGAGGACCAAATTTGTTTTGTTCAAATGAGCATTTTGCTATACCTGTTCATTTTGTGTAGCATTCCAATCATAACCGATCACCGATCACACTCAGAGCATTGATATCTCACAGGTGTGGACTTGGCTCTAATTTGGCAAACTTGAAACATAAATAACTGACTCAAGAGAGATTAATCTCTTGAGTAAGCTAATCTTGAGAGAGACCACAAGCCAGCCTAAGGATTATCTAAAGAATTATCTGGGCCTGTTTGTTTGATCACTTTGGTGACATGTGAATCGACTGTATAAAGCTTTTTTTACCGGCAAAGCCTAATAACTCTCTCCTCAAACATCTAATCCTAGTATTCACAATTTAATGGCTTTGTCTGGATGAAGTAAATCAATCTCCCAGTCAACACTTATTTCCGACCCGACTTTGTGAGGAAGAGGGAGGAAGGGGTTGAATGAAAGTAAACGAGAGCAGCTCGTTTCAAAATCAAGAATGTAAAACGGCAACGATAGATGCGCCAACATTGACAATATGTGCAAACTTTGTAATCGTATGGTTTCATAATTTCTGCTAAAACACGAAAGGCTACTGATTTGAGCTATACTCTTGTGTGGACAGCAAAAAAAAGTTCTCCTAACGAACACATATAAAAATCATAAGCACATGAAAACTCTTACTAATGTAGACTAAGGAGTTAGAGACTCCTGGAGTAGACACATAAGGTTTCCAAATTATTTAGATATCCTCATCCTAAAGAAAATTGCCAAACATCAGAAACTTTGATACAAAGAGTAAACTTTTGGCTAACAGTTGACTATGATCTTCCTTTCTTCTGCACACAGGGAGTTGTGGTTGTGAAGGAGTTACCAAAGAAACCTGCCTCCAATCACAAAGTACAGCTAGCTCTCAACTGGACGGCCAGCAGTGAGGAGGTTCTCAACGCTCTACATAACAGCTATAAGGTGGAGGATGTTGGGGACGAGAAGGTCGTCCTCATACAAGTGGTAAGTTTTATAGATAGCTATAGTGTCGAGGTTTGCGGGGTTCCTACCCGGTGTAGCGCAGAAGTAGGGTCGGGGAGTTTGTACCCTGTATGGAGTTGGGTCTAAGGCCAGCCTCTTTAAATATTTGTAAACTGAAATCCTATTGCAGTGTGACCAATGTTTGCTATGATTGCAGCTGTTTTATTCGAGATTGAGAGTTTTTATTCCAAAGTTCCAGTGGGTATTCAGATTGATGAAAGTGAACAACTGCGATTACAATTTTGATTTTCCAGCAAAATTTACAAGGATATTTTTGTCTCAAGTGTTTAATAAGTTTAGCGATGACAGTGCGCCAGATCTAAAAGATAAAAACCTCTATTTGCCATATGAATTATTTATGCTCCATTCCTTTTTTGAACATAGATGATTTGTGTTCAGTTGTAAGATGATAAGTCTTGTCAGCATTCCGTGTCTAATCTAACATGTCTGGCTCGTAATTAGGTTGGTTTTAGTTAAGTATAACGTGATAATGTGATTTGAAACCAAATCAATATACCTAGATTCCTTACGACACAACATACCAAGTGGTCCCTCTGTGATTGTTAAACCTACTTTGAACGTTTTACTAGTAAACGATTGGAGGAAAAATGGAAGCCAAAACTTTTCTGTCAAATTTTTTAACTTACTTATTCAACTAACTTGTAAGGCCTGCCGGGCAAATGCAACTTAAAAAAAGAAATGTATGCTATAAATAAACTCAGTTCATTTGTAATTTCGACAGGAGGTAAGAACCCACACTAAGACTGCTAATAACTAGCCTAACCTACCCAGGGAGAGGGGGGGGCAGGGTTCCCACCCTCCCTGGTTTAACATAGACTATCGTACAGAGCTTATGTTAATGTAGAGAATTATCTTCACTTTATTTAGAAACTGTACCTCACATAGTAATTGTGACTTCTGCACTGGAAAGTGGCACAGCGCTAGAATAAAAATTCACCACTAACATAACACAATAACAATGTGCTGTTATAAGGCTAACCTAACGCCTTGTTGCTCTGACACCAGTGGTAGCCTGACAAGCTAGCACTTACAAACACTGTACCCAGAACCATGAACTGAACAAAGGCGCTAATCAATCTCAGAATAGTTTAGAACCTTCGATCATTGTTGTGTTGTTACTGGCCTATCTGTATTCTAGGTTAGTTTGTTGTGTGGACGTTCTAAACTAAGACAAATAATACAATTATGAGTGGAATCATCAGGACTATGACAAGAAAATGCACAAAATCACAGCCACGAACTTAAAGGCTGATATTGCCAATTCGTCTTCCACCAGAGCCAGAAAATTTGCAAGCTTGATTGTAGCACTCTTGAATGTTGATAGCTTAAGTTCTTTACCTTTTATTTTAGTATGTTGGAGACGTGGAGTCTAAGACTAACCTGTCACCCGTAGTGGTGGGAGGTACAGTGACAGGATTCCTGGTAGTGATGGGCCTGATAATTGTAGCTCTGTATTTAGCCAGAAGAAAGTCTGCTAGCTCTGTAAGGGGCGGATCAGGGGGGAGTCAGGACCTTTCCTCTCAAGGTAACCCAACTTTAAATCTCATCTTCACTTTTTATAAATCTAGTGAGAAATATAGTTGATAATGTCATCATAATTACAAGCAGCAATCAAAGCATACATGTACGAGGCTGTGTAAAAACGTTTGATGACCAAATTAAGGAGTGGATGACTCTTTGAGTAAATAATTCAAGCGACAACCATTAAACAACTGTGAGGTATTGTGTTATGATTCTTTCACTGCTATCGAGACTTGCTTTTTCATTTAGTCACGCTGTTAAAATTGAGAGTAATCCCGACCCCCTCAGGTATTCACTTCTAAATCCAAGCTTTATTTAGACCGTGCGTTGAGAAAGCTATAACCTAGATATTTTATATCACGATAAAGCAGTCATAAAAATGTATCAAATTAAGTTTACCTTGTCGTCCATTGTGTACAAAGCGTCCAATTTCAACCAATGCCTTGGCCTACCCTGTGTTCAGCATGTTCTGTCTTGTCCCTGTTACATAGAGAAACCCTGTGTCTGTCAGTATCGCTGTATTGGAGAATATGTCCTGCCTGCATGATTATATAAATATTGTATCACCCCAGTGCAAACGTATCAATAGCTAGCAAGCCAACAATGCTACCGAATTTGTCTTTGAGGAAACTCAACTCCAAATTTACAACATAAGATAAGTTTTGCTAATAGTTCCCATGAGATATGCATTGCCAGCAATCAAAACCTACGTAATAACTTTGCTCTGTCAGTATTACATGTCAGTATTACATATTAGTATTTCATGTCGGTACTACAAGTTGGTATTACATATTAGTATTACATGTCAGTACTACATGTCAGTACTACAAGTTGGTATTACATATTGGTATTATATGTCGTTGTGGTACTTGTGTTGGTTAGCTGCAGCAGGTGATCGGCTCGACAGGCTGTCTAGACTATCTGTGTTCATCAGTAATCACAGTGCTGATGACATAGAGCTGCGACGGTTAACTGGTAGGGCTGCACCATGCATGCCTGCCTGTAATAGTAAAAATATCATATCAGGCTTAGATACTAAAGCATGCATTTCCTTTGTTGAGAATAAGCACTAGTATGACTATTTGATATTAGCGTATTAACTTGCATACGAGTAGTGATTTTTGTGAGATAGAGTCTAGATGAAATTTGACACTAACTAACATGTTCGAGGCGTGATTGTGCGTGTCGAAGGTTGGGAAGTGTAGACTGTACCATTACTCCTTGGTTTGTGCGAGGGTGTGAAAAGGGGGGAGGGGGCTAGGGAGTAAAACAATGCAAACATTGAAATAGGCAACAACCATAGCTTTGCTTTCAGCATGTGAATTTTCTACCCTTAGTCTGCTAGGTTTTTACTATTCCCATTCATTCCCCTATTGGGTGTCTCTAAGAACTCATCATTAGTCTGCTTTCTGTAACAGCATCATATACATTTTAATGCGTTAACACTGCCCTTGTCACCCCAACCAGGCATTGGGGATATTGATCAAGTCCTGGTCAAGTACACAATCATTAGTGTAGCCGATCCGATAATATGAATTTAGTGTATTATACTCAAGTGTACTTGTACTTGTGCACACAAGTCAGCCTCATAGTCATCAGTCAGCAGAACTGTATAGAAAACCTTACAGACCACTTGTTAATCAGACCACTGGAACATTTAAAACTTCTCAGAGTGGGTATTTAGAACACTAAGTCAGAGAATTAAAGGCAGCATTTCTTTTATTTCGCTGACCGATTTCTCCGTACCCTGGTAATATTTTTTCCCCTGTCCCCCTTAACACAGGTACCAATGATTAATAGTAGATTACTTGTCCACATGTTTAGGCCAAAACTTACTGGCAGAGGTGATACTTCGTAAATCATTACATCCTACAACACTCTGCAGACAGGATGAATGGGGGGGGGGGGGAGGGGGGTAAGTCTTAGTGCACCAGACTGCCTTATTATTACTGGTACTCCGTCTGAGTTTGATAATCAAGCATAAGAGGATGAGGAGTTGGTGGGGATAGTAATCTGTGTTAAACCTGGTTAAACAGTGTATTAGTTTTTGAGAGTTATTATCTTCTCTTGTTTAACAGCTGATGAAGAAGATGATGATGATGAGGATACAGATTACTATCATCATACCTCCAGTTATATGGTAAGCTCTCATTGTTATATGGTAAGCTCTCATTGTTATATGGTAAGCTCTCATTGTTATATGGTAAGTTCTCATTGTTATATGGTAAGCTCTCATTGTTATATGGTAAGCTCTCATTGTTATATGGTAAGCTCTCATTGTTATATGGTAAGCTCTCATTGTTATATGGTAAGCTCTCATTGTTATATGGTAAGTTCTCATTGTTATATGGTAAGCTCTCATTGTTATATGGTAAGCTCTCATTGTTATATGGTAAGCTCTCATTGTTATATGGTAAGCTCTCATTGTTATATGGTAAGCTCTCACTGTTTTATGGTGAGTTCTCATTGTTGTAAAAGACTTCATAACTAACATACACACTGACATCGAGATCACACCATTATCATGTGTATCTCCAATTGTTAGAGTCAATTTAGTAGCAGTATCTGACATGTGCCCAACCCTAACATGGGTTGTCACATCAAATTCATTGTGATGGTACTCTTACTAAGTGAATTTATTCACTCTCTATCGATCAGAGATATACATGCAATAGTATATCACGTGATCAGTGTGGCTAAGATAATCAGGACATAGCCGGGGAAACTTTACAGTTTCGATGCACTGAAACTTGGAGACATATACGTTTAAACACAGATAAATTACATTCTCGAGCTTATTTCTGAGAGTACCTAAAGGCTGAGAATCAAGCTATATCCGTCCTAGTGGTAAGAAACTGCTGCCAGCTAGACAGGGAGCAATCACAAAAGAATAGATATACTAACTCTCCATTGGTTGTCGGAGATGACTTGTAAACGACGCAGGGATCAATCAATTCGATAATCAAGAGTAAAACTTTACTGTACCTACACGAGAGCTTTGATTTCACCATTATGGTTTTTACAGGGTGGTGAAGACATGTCCCTTAACTTGAGCATGATGAGAGATGGAATGGAGGTTAGCCATGAGACTCACACCGGCACATTAAACTCTCATCCCTCTAATCACAAGGTGAGGAGACAACTTTCATTGAAAGATCTAGGTCAAAAGCAGTTTTCCTAACTGAAAGCAATGACAATTGATCATCTAATTTGATTGAGATCTGTATAAACAGCTGACACTGGCAGATAAAAAATTTTAAATCACCTTGACATTCATGACCGCTATGAGGGACCCAAGTGACAGACTCAAACATCTAGAACATTATCCGCCGATAAACATCACCGAACTAATATATTGTTTTAGTTCAGCGACAGACAGATGCCACATCAAGCGTCTGTAGGATCAATGAAATCTGTCAGATCAAGACGAAGTGGGAAAAATGAGGAAACAGATCTCCCTCCGCCTCCACCCCCTCCAGAATTCCATCATGAGTTTGGACATGTCCCTCCACCCGCTCATATTGATGGTAGGTGTTTTAACGACCTAAGGCTATGTTATTAGAGACTAACTGATCAGAGATCATAGATTAGTGTTATGCATCATCACTGACAATCATATGAAAACATGGTATTGAACATCTCACTTTTTGTCAAATATTTGTTTGCTTGGACTACATAGCCTTCAAATATCATTACCAATTTTGGAAATGCTTATTCAAGATGAACTGATTAACATCAATAAAATTGGCAATGCTGTTTTACTAGGACACCTGCGTACTATTTATATACCCAAACTTTAGTTGGTACAGCACTGTAGATGTTTGAACACCTGTATAGCATTGTCAAATGTATCTGGATGTGAAGTCTTAAATGTATTAGTAGAATTATAAACTATCAAAAATACGATAAGTTGTGACGTGCAGGGGACTTTCTCCTTTATCATTTTTAAGCCTCTCAGTGAAAACTCATATTTGTTTGTTCTCAGATATTGATGGATCTCAACCAGCAGCTTCATCATCTACTATTAATATTCCACACAAACTATCGACACCAAGTAGTCAAACCAGTCCACATCCGTTATACTCAGTACCGCACAAGCAGAATCCTGGAAATGGCAGAGGCGCGCCTCCAAAGTTTCCTAAACCTATCATAGCCCCACCAAAACCACAGTCTACAGGCTCAGACAGTGAGTATACAAGTAATGCCATTATATAAGATTGACAGGAGTGAATGCTTTGTACGCCTTTGTGAGTAGCCAGCTGGACTAACAAAGGTAACGCAGGGTTGGAAAGAACCCATATAAGGCAAAGTGTGACAGGATGAATATTGGAGCTGAAGACGTACAACTGGTCTAGAGTTAAAGAGGTAGGAATCGAAGGGGGTGCACGGGGATTAATCATGTGAAGTGACAGGCAAGACCATTGGCTGATCAATGTAATTAGAGGCGGAGAATGGCCTTGGTCTCCGCCTCTAACAGCCAGTCCACGTTGCATTCTCAAGTGGTCAAGTGTGTTATATAAGAAATTGTGATTCGCAGACACCCATAAATAAAATTGAATAGAAGCTATGATATAGCTATTGTTGTGTTGGCTCATCACACTTGGGATTATAGGGTTTAATTACAACGGTCAATTTCAATCTTGACAACGGTATCTAGGCAACCTCTAAAACCATAAATCATAACGTCAAAATTGACCAATAAGAGCTCGTATATTTTGAAGCGGATAATTTGAAATCATCGGAACTGGGCAATTTCGTATGACATTAGTCATATTTTCACCACTTTCCAATGCCATTATTGGAATGAAAATTCATTGGGCATGTGTATCACACAATTCCGCATCAGCTTGTCTGATTCCCATTAAAAATAATTCACTGCTTCTCCTCTTAATTCCGAAAAAGCAGGAGGAATTTGAATGCTGCTAACCCCATTTGAATTTGATATGGCTGGGTGATCGCTTTACATTGACTGGCCCTTATATACCGGTCGAGGGACTTTAAGTCCAAAGCCTTCAGTGTTACGAATAAACTTTAAAGTACAATATAAACAACAATAAAAATAACGCACAACTGGCAACAGGGGTGTCTTTGAATGAGCCCAATGAAAATAAGTTTGAATAGTGGTCAATAAAAGTGCTTTCAATACTACCCGAGCCAATAAATATAAAATGCAATCAGCCTACTTACCGATGACTGGCAAATAAGGTGTGGTAAGCTCATCCAAGTTCTCACACAATCTTTCAATCCGCTCCACAAGTAACATCTTGCTGGCTCTGACTTAGAAGAACTAGAGCCTCCTGTAAAAATCATAAGGTCAAATTTTGAAACCACAGGTTTCAGTTCTTGGTATGTAATTTTTGGGAATTTTGGAGACATGATTATGATTATGATTGACTGCTGGTTTTGGAAACTGTGAATTAATTGATCACTATTCTTCTCACAAGCCAGTAGTACTTCACAGTTCTGTGCAGCAGAGAATATGAGAGTCAGAGGCTAGAGAAAGGACACAAAACAATGATATGATGGTTATTATATGATATAATTGTGTGAAACTCAACAATACAATCACAAAATAGTAATTAAAATACATTATTTATTCAGTACTTGAGTCTTCCTGTAGAAGGCGTCTGTGCAATTGAACAAACTGGACATTTGGAAGGCTGATATTGTTTGATATGGCTATCTCTAGCCAATTGGTTGGTACTAACAAGAAAAATTTCTGAACTGGAAGTCTGCATAAAAAGGTTTGCTTGATCAGCTGTAAATATTTCGACCAATCATTGAGGTGAAGTTTCTTCACTGTCCAATCTTGAATCGGAACAGTGGGCCAAGTTTTTCAACTTCTGCACAAATTCTCACATTTTTTTTATTTCAACAAAACTGTATTTTTGCAAATCAGTATTGAAAATCTCAATTAATTCCGAGAACCATAAGTAATGAGCATATACATGTACAGCAGCCCCTCCTCTTTCTTGAGAAAGGAAAGAATGGAAGCAAAGAGTAACTTGATGAGAGCAAGTGACTTGATGAGACTGGAGTAAGTTCATGGCATGGCTGTAGGTCTAAGTCTGCCTCTGCTGTGCATTCGTCTAAAGCCCAAACGGATCCTCCTCCTTACCCTTCCAATTGGACTGTGCACTCATATGGCTTGTATTATCAATGTAAATCCCATCTAGAAAGACTACCACTTCAAATAGGATGAAAAGATATTTACAGTAACAGTGATATGAGACTTGAGTGAGTGCAGTATGAGTGCAGATATGTTGATCATATTTACACTGGTAAACCCATAACATCCCCATACCTTACCAACAGCCATTTGTTTGTGGAAATGCTTACGGTGTTTTTTTTTTGTAGCCGACAGCTCCTCTGCACCGCCTGGTGGTGGCGGAGGAAGTGGTTACCTCGGCTCTTCACTGCTCGGCAGAACTGTGATGATTGTCGGTATTCTGTCATTGATCTCACATGGTGGTTACACCTTCTGTCATGAAGATATCAGTGTAGAAGTTCTTATCATCGTTCCATCTAATGCTAAGATCAGTGAGTATAATTCGTATGATCTTCATATCAGATGTTATAATAAATGGGTTTCTTTGCTTTTGAAAGTGCCAATGTTGTCGAACGACAGGTTTGTAATTATTTTTTCAGCTGCTTTAGCTGCTGTGAGATACAAACATATGGGAGCGCTGCTCTAATGAATCGTTATTCCTAGGATTGTGAGGGGAGTTATAACAAACAATATTCAGGATTGCCTAGAGGTAGTTCTCTTTATATCATCCTTGCTTCTTGTTACAGATGGAATCCATTTATACACCAACAAGGATGAGCCAGCGGTGTTTGAGAATACAACATGGTTTGCTGAGCACCAGAAACTGTTCAAAACATTTGGTATGCATTCCCAAACAGCTTTCACTCTATTGCTAGTTAAAAATCTAATCTTATTTAATAATCTATTACCCAGCAAGCAACAAATAACTGATATAGATTCTCAGTGACTATCATATTTTTAATGATTCAACTCTATGAGGTCCTTCATTTGATAGTTGTGTCGTGTCATCTGATCAACACCTTAGAACACAGGCATTTCAGTCATCTGGTCGAAGCACAAAAAAATTCGAAATAAGTCAAACAAAACTTAGGTATTGTAACAAATGTCATCAATCAGATGGTTTAGTGCGGAGGCGCGATAGTGAGACATCTTTGGTGTTCTTCTGTTTGAGTGAATGATCTGAATCTGATAAAGCGAGGAATTTATTAAATTGAGCTTCTCAACAGAATCTGAAACTCTATCAGCTACTCAAACAGATGAGCTGTACATCATGTAGCCCTACACGCGCAGTTGATCTGCATTTAATGAACTTCTTGCTAATATTCAATCTAGACATTGCTGACGCGACTAACGGGGATGACCTGAAGCCGTGCTCCCCGAGGCACACATGTCCGACAGCTGCTAATCAGACCCTGCTGGGCTGTGACTGGAGAACACAGAGATGTGTTTGTGAAAGAGGCTGGGAGATAAACCCACAACAAATCTGTAAAGGTAAATGACGTGATGAGTGTTTTTACAGAGATGGACATTCACTACGGTTCCATGCTGGTGGTCCATTCCCATGTCAATTGATGAATTGAATGCTAACGAAAAGAGCTCTGCGGCGGCTGTTATTTGAACCCGACCTCCCGCATGGAATCTATTGTTCCATGTGCGCTAACCGTTCATCTATGCCACCTTATATATATGTTGCGAATCAAAACGGTTTCTGCCTTCAAATGGAGAAATGAGTACAAACACATTCGCAAGTTAACCTAAACGCTAATCCCATGTATCCATTGGTCCTAAAACCGACGTCACACCAACATATGGAAACATAGCGATTGTCATATTTTCAGCACTGTGAACTTGTTACAATCTTAAAAAAAACAAGGCCTATAATAATACATTCATTCTTCAGAGATGGCAGGTTCTTGTTGAATCAGAAGTTTACTTAACACTACAATGTGATTAAATACAATATCCAAACAGCTATTTGTGTGATTGAGTGTGACATGAAACTGACAGTCTTGTTGCTCTGTATGTTTTGACAGATGTTGACGAGTGCGCCATGAACAGGTGCCCCCCTGAGATGAAGTGTACTAACTACCCGGGTACATACTCATGTACCTGTCATGTCGGAACGTTCTGGAACGGCAAGCAGTGTCAATGTGAGTTAACATCAGGAAAAGTTACGGTAAACCTGCAAGTATAAGAGTGAATGGCTTAGTGTTTGTCTTAGATAAAAAATCAATGAATTTGAAGACAACAGTTTTTTTTAATTTCTTCCCAATTGTCTTTTTCCCAAGTCAGTAACCATTGCTTTATTTATTCCCATTGCATGAAGTATAAGTTTTAAACTGCATACTTAACTTATACTGTTCTAATGCTTTATATCATATCCATTTTTACATCGCTTCAGTGTTTGTCCGTATATCTAGTTTTAATGTCACAGTAACATGTCATTTTACATAGAAGCTTCTATTTACAAATTTTCTTCCCTTGCTCCGTGGTAAGATAACTCGAAAATGTAATTGTAAGTGTATTATATTTTATTTCCAGCCTGTACCATAGGTTGTCCTGAAGGATTGTTTCAATCCAAGTCCTGCACAACAGTAGAAGACAGAATATGCTCGCGTAGGTTCATCTGATCTATAGCTTTAGCAGTCAGAAATCAATAAACTTTCATTTCAAATTCAACTTGAATTATAAAACGGCATAACATTCCGGTTCTAATATGAGGCTCCCTCTCAGTAACACAAGATTTCATGAGACAATGTTAGGTTGTATCTAGTTTAAGTGATTTAGTTCTGAACCTGCATAGTTTCTTTTCTCTTCCTACTTAGGTATATTGGTCAATATTTCCCTGCTTATATATAATATAGTTAATGACCTAGTTGGCATAGATGTCTTCATTAACACTTTTACAGGTTCACATTAATGCTGGTTATGTTGATCTCCTTACATGACCAGTGGGAT
The DNA here is from genome assembly GCA_914767715.1 of Membranipora membranacea. NCBI lineage: Eukaryota > Metazoa > Bryozoa > Gymnolaemata > Cheilostomatida > Membraniporidae > Membranipora > Membranipora membranacea. The sequence goes on along the minus strand of OU612075.1, from coordinate 593,857 downwards.
CTGCATCATGCCTGGAAGCTACAAAAGCAGTACTGAGAAATTGAGGTCATTTTCAATCCTGGCAAAATCAGGAAAACTTCTTGCAAAAGTGCAGGTGCAGCTTAAAAAAAAAACATGTTTGTTTTTAGGGCAATTAAACACATGAATAACTCTAAATGATACAACAGCTACAGAAGTTATTCATTCTTGTTCACAGTGATTTGAGCTTCCAATAAAAATGTGATAGGTTGACTTAGACCAGGTTTGGTCCATTTGCCTGCATTCCAGTTGCTCCTAATCCACTGGTCACGCCGCAGTGGAAGGGAGTGGAAAGGAGCAGCTGGAATGCAGGCAATTGGACTTAACTTAATTGACCAGGTTGACTAGAGCTAACAAACAGCCTTTAGCCTGAGTTATCTTTGTAGCGTGTACTAGCTGTACTGGTGGGACCTTCACCTTCAAACCCTGTACCAGTCAACGAGACAGCCAATGCATGGGTAAGATAACTCTACTCACATCAATGATTTCTATTTTACTTTCCACAACAAATTCATTTCACTCAGTACTCACTTCTTCGTTTCCAAACTTTTAAACTTTCACTAAAAGTACAATATTTATTTTCACTGCTAACGAAAACCTTTAAGTTGATGGTGTTTAAGTTAGTGCTGAGCTAGTATCACTGTTAACACCATCATAAGTAAACTGTCCTTACCGGAAAAAGTTGTATTGCCAACTCTACCATGTTTAAAAAAAACAGTACCTGTAGGCTGTGCTTGGCTATGAAACAGCCTTATACCATGACCATCCAACTTGTTGACCAAATGCTGTTTTCTTGCTACCAAAGCACAAACAAAGAACCTTAAAACCATCTGAAGGTATTGGCTCAGCACTATATGAACTAAAATTGAGCAGGTATCTGCTTATGGCACATTCCGCCATTGTCATATACCTGTCTCAGCAAGACATCGCTCCATAATCATATAAATCCTAGAGTATTAACTAAATACTATAGAATTTACAAGTTTATGGGTTCGACGACTCAAAGACAGACTTTTCTAGAACTAACATGATTCTGTTGTATTCCTCAGTTCTTTGTTTCATTCTATCATCACAACGTCACATTGAATTTATAGATATAGCTCAGCCTTATATACAGTACACCAATGCTGTTAGGATAAACCGTAAGTATCGACTACCACATGGCAGATTCCAGTCATTCTAAAAATTACATTGCTTTGAAACTGTATTCACACATCGAGTTTCATTGACTTTGTGTGCTAGTTGGTCATGGGCTTTCCACAACGCTGGTGTCCCTGGGAGGTTTAAGGTGGGGGGGGGGGGGCGAACCTAAATTATCATGTAATGGTATTACTTGATCTTATTGTGATGACTCGAATCTGCCGTAAAGTGGTCCACTGGTGCCACTAAGCACATATAGTTACAATACTGCATCACTGAGTGTACATCCTATACTATAGCCTGTATCGACAAACTTAGCTGGAACAATAAGGGGTGGTAGAAGACCCAACCAAACACAGCGTGCTTGTCAGTACAGGCTATACTGTATCATCGCCTGCCTGCTGTTCTCCACACTGACTTCGAGACTACAATATTAACATGTGTATCTCTGATCGTGAGTGTCAACTTAGTAGCAGTACCTAACATGTACCCACCCCTAATTGGTAAAATTAAAAATTGAACTTGGGTTGTCATACTAAATTCCTTTTGATGGTACTCATGCTATGCGAATTATTTCACTCTCTATCAATCAGAGATATACATGATATAGTATATCACGTCATCAGTGTGGCTGTTATCCTGCTTATGTACCCTTGACTCTCTCTCTATACTGTGTATGAGTCCGACGATCCTCCGAGTTCTGCTTTTGATGTGTCGGCCTCTCCATATTTGTTGTGCCGATAGTCGAAGTGCTTAAAAATGATCAGCTGTAAGGGGACTTGCATTATCAACCACCGCCAAACAAACTGATTGGGATGCTGTGTGGATAATGGTTTGCCGCTACCAGCAACACAGCCTGTGTTCGAGCACTTAAACCAATATGCCTCATCAAATCCAATTATGGGTGTTCATCATAAAAATGCGATTTATATACGTTACCTGATGGGAATCTAGTGATTTTGTGTGCGTTATCAGTTTACTAGAGACAACTTTAACGCTGTGCTTGAGGTTTAGGTGCACAACCAGCAAAGTAGAAATATCCAACCAATGGGTCTGCTTTGGAGCGATTTTTTGCAGCCTGTCCTTGTATCACTGGACTAGTTTCCAGGACAAGTCCTCTGGATGTCTGGCTCAGCTTATTACTAGTGTTGGTGTTGATCGCCTATCGGCTGCTAACAGCATCGCTTTACTGAAACTGTGTGATTGTAGAAGATATAAATTGCTTACAGGGAAATAAATACCGATGCTATAGTATGATACAACATTGTTGTTTATGTAATAGAACCTGGTTTTTATTGAGGTGATCCCTCCTTGTTTTAGTGCTTGGCGATATTAGCCCTAGAGTTGGTGTTCAGGCCTTAGTACCTGGACACAAATTGAGTATCGACACGGGTGTGTGCAGTGTATACGCTAGACTATGTGCACTTCTCCAAAGTTTGACCTTCCTGGGAAAAGGGCACCTTGTTTTAGTTGATGTACTTTGATTCAATAATTTATAAAGACTGCCCAAAGACCAATGCGTATTATAGTCAGGCAGTTATTTATGATAAAGTTTTGTCAGATTTGTGTGGGGGTTACCTTCCCTTATGGGAGGCACTTTTTCCACCATCAATAATTCATGCCAGCCAGAAGAGCATTGAAATATTTTACCATGCAAATCTGACAAAACTTTATCATAAGTAACTGCCTGACGATAACAAGCTTTGGTGTTGGGTTGTATTTGATCGCATAGGTATAGTTATTATTTTATCACACAGGCATAGACTGTGGTTTATCATGTCACATAGACAAGTCTCTCAGACATATTAATTAGCATGGTGTATGATATATTTTCAGAGAACCAGGTAGCTGTAGAGTCAACAGATAATATATTCTTAGAGGAGTTACATAAGACGCAGGATCTGAGCTACCCGATGTTTGTATCTGATAATAATCAGATCATGAACTTCGTCTTCTCTCGGACCTCCGGGATCAGAGTCCTCGTCAAAGTAGACAGTAAGTGAAGAACACACTGACATCGAGATTGAACTACACTGATGACGTGTTATACTATTGCATATATATCTCTGAACTAATTCACCTAGCATGAGTACCATCACAAGGAAGTTGGTGTGACGACCCGATTTGAAATTTACTAATTAGGGGCGGTTACATGTTAGGTACTCGTACTAAATTGACTCTAACGATCAGAGATACACATGGTTATAGTGTATTCTCGATGTCAGTGTGAGATTGAACTGTAAGCCTGTGTATCTCTGATTGTTAGAGTCAACCTAACATGTATCGGTCCCTGATTCTGATATACGACCTCGTTTTGAAGGCACTGTTTGGCTTTGATTCATGCACCATGGATCAGAGATATACATGCAGTAATTATCAGTTTTATGGCATAGTTACAGTACTTTGTGTAATAACTCAAGAGAGATACAAGGATTGCCAATGATTACACATCACATCTACCCATCAAAACTTGACAACCACTGTATAAAAAATACCTTATCAGATATGTTTCAAATGAACATTGAGCGGTTTGTTTTTATTTGCCTGCAGTATGAGGTCTTGTTGTAACCCTGCATTTCCTGTCATTTTACGAGGATATATGTATCAATATATAAATATTATATATACATACGTATATCAATATATGAATATTATATATACATACATATATCTCAAGACTGATGTCTCTGATGAGTTTTTTGTTATGTATCTCTAAAAAACCGGTAAATGTAATGTATAGATCATTATGAATTATTGTTTATTTTCAGATTTTCACATTATACCAGACTTTGGAGACGTTTCACATGATAACGATAACTTCTTTGTACAGAGATATATGCCTCAGAGTAAACCTTTCCTCCAGAAAATCGTCTACAACTACTGCAGGTAACTTATTATCAACAATCGGGAAAGTGGGACAGCTATTGCTCTAGTTCCTGGACTATCTAGCTGTTTTTTATTTCTTTCAATTACAAGCTTCTTTTATATCCGTATTTTAGTCGAATGAAAAGAAAGCTCTCAAATATTCTCTAGGATGTTAGGATTGTGAGCTATGCTCTCTTGATTGAAAAGAAGACTCATAAACTCAATCAATATCATTCTGTGACATGATCAAGACATCACTAGAGCTGGCCTAGGATTGGGTGGTAATTGATATCAAATACTTCTGGGTGTATACCTCTCCTGTGTACTCGTCTTCTCATGGAAAGACAGCTAAAAACTCACTACAAGGGGTCCCAGCAATGGGCCATGTAAGGCCAATAACCCTAACACGTATGCTGTGTTGCATAGGGTGGCAATGGTGGAGTGGAATGAGATATGGGACGAGAGAACACAACTCCGAGTAGTGAATAGCGGGCATGCTAATTAGCCCCATCAACCCATTCTTTTTTGGGGATGGTTAGATGGCGCAATTGGTCAGCGCGCTTGCTATTCACTGCCAGGCGATTAGTGCCGCAGGAGTTGTGGGTTCGAGCCCCACTGGGGAAGCTTTCAAGGTTGATTTTTCCGGCCCCCAGCACCCTCGGGTGTATACCTCTTCTGGACGTCAGTTTTCATGAGGCACTAATTGAGACAACATCTCTTTTCGGCAATGGTTGAAGTTGGTGCCTCTCATTATTTTACCCATTTACCCAATTTATACAACTTCCAGCTGTAAACTGTGTGATGTTTTACAGCAAACTGTACCACTTACCTGGAAAACGGCAGGGAGTGGTTTGTGTCACATGGGCTTGTAAAAGATCTTAATAAGTAACGCATTCGGTTTTACCTAAGCTAATTTGTGTATAAACTCATCATACTTTATGCTGTAGGAGCCCTGTGCCGGACTACTTGATGCTGACATTGAATAAGTACAGAGATCGCACAACAGTTGTCAGAGATATTATCTGTAACAGCACACTCAAGAACTGCCCTCCAAGGTTCACTGATGGGCAAATATATAAGTTCAGGACCTACAATACACAGTGTCCTAAAACAGTGAGTCATACTAAGACCTGGATTTGATTTAGATTTTGGCTGTGGGTTGTTAGTGAGGAGTTCCCTCTCTAGTATGAAACTCCCCTGTTAGTATGGAATTTCCTTGTTATCATGGAATTTCCCTGTTAGTATGGAATTTCCTTGTTATTATGGAATTTCCCTGTTAGTATGGAATTTCCCTGAGAGTATGAGTTCCCCTGTTAGAATGCTGCCCTACCTATTTATGTAGGTTTGCCTTCCTATTCATAGCTAGAGACTCCCTGGTTATAGTTGTTTCCTTAGTATAGCATCCTCCCTACATGCAAACCAGTTTAGCCTGAGTGCACAAACGGTTTAGGTTCGTGGGCGTAACTACTGTCCTCAATCCATACTGATTGGGTACTCAAGCTAAAACTGACTGATCTTATAACTCATTGCCTGTGTAATGACTGTTTTGCCTTCTATGGTGATGGTTAACTTCTTGTAAAATAGAAGTTTTAAGCCTTGCTATTCACTGATAAGATACAGAACTAAACTTGTACCTCCACTAAAGAAAGAATAAGAAAGGGGGCGTTACTTTAAGGCATAAGGGCAATGACCTGACCTTGACTTGTATATGTTGGCTTGATTCTCTGTAACACTGCACTGTGTTGATGCACCAATCTTACTCTATAACCAAACCACCACAGCTCAATTTCAATAATAAATAGAGTTGCTGATCTCAGTGCAGCGGAACCAACGCGTCTACACAGCAAGCCAAAAAAGCCAAATTCTAAATGTGTAGAAAATCTACCTTTTGAGAGGCTCATTGCTATAATTTCTTTGCACTGCACTTCTGCACCAGTGATAGCTTGGGAAATCATATTTCTCTAGCTTCATTTCGGGAAAATTTCAAATTTTCTTTGGGATTCCCTACTGAGAATTCTATGATATTGGATTTCTTTGATGAGAAAACTTTGATATCATATCATGAGCAGATAAATGCTGAATGTTTTGTGTTTGTTTCAGTCACCTGAATATGACTCAGTAAGAATATAAACCCGCCGTGATAGCTTCTGTGGTAGTGTGAAGCGTTAGTCTGAGAAAATGTGCTTTGTATGCGCCTCTTCAATCAAACATGATGCTTGGAGAGTCATTCAAGTCATTTTCTCAGACCGAGTGTTGCGATTGGTTGTTTTAACCTGTAATTTGTAGTAGCTTCTTTACACTCAGCAATGTTTGGTATAATACTAACCAAGACAAAAATAGAGGCACAGGTTTACCCCTTGTAATATTGTGTGTATTTAGGATGTAGCATTAGTTTGGTATCTGGATACATGACATAGGTATATCTATATAGCATTCTAAATTTGACCATGATCATACAGCTCAAGTATGTGCACCTAATAGAATTAGGTGAATGCGAGTGATTGCCCCTGCAGGTGCAGCCCGCTTTGTACATCCTGACTCTAAGTATCTTGCATTCCTGTCACGAGCATCAAGCCCAGAATCCAGGATGAAAAATGTTTCTTGCTTATGTTGTTTGAAAGCCGCCATGATATAATGCGCATGTAGCTATTGGCTGTCTCATGGACAGTCATGTAATGACTAATAAGCATGTAATAATTTGAGCCCATCAGCTTATGCTGCTCTGTAATGCTTAGAACTTTGTTGTATTCAAGTTTTTTTAGATGCTATTTCTTATGTCATGTCCCATTTGTACTACCAGTCTGTCCCGTTTGTTTAGACTAACTGTGGCATGTAGTTGGCTAACATTGACCTGTAGATCTACAAACTTACACTGCCACTATTTGATCACATATGTCTATTCTTATTTAATTTTGATGGTCGTTCTGACCAGTAGAGTTTTGTTCTTGTATGCCCTATTCTTATTTGAAACGTTTTCAGTCAATGCTTTTATTTTAATTTACTGTGGCCTATTTTACAATGATTAACAAACTTGTCAAGTTGTTGGTTTGCAATGTTTTGTTTTTGGCTGCTCACCCTGTTAAAATGAATGGCATAGTAATGCTCATGTTCTAATAAATCTGAAACTGATGAAATATTTTTATAGTCCATCGAGGTGAACAAACTGAGTAATGAGGGTAACAGTATAGTGTGTAACGAGAGAACGCCACTCCTATCAGACGTGTTTAACGAGACACTACGCAAGGAGAACCCTCTAACCTTCCCCTCTGTCGACTGTAAACAGAACATCTGGAAGTGTAAGGAGTGTTTCAGCATCAACCGCTGCGGAGGTTAGTCATGTAACCGTATGACAGGGCAACAATCAAATAACAACCAAAAACGATTACTTATTTTTTAAACTATTTTGCGTAGGAAGGTGCGAGGGGCTGGAGCAATCAGTCATGAATTATCTCCTCATGTAACTCAAACAAGCAACTCTAGTGGCACCAAACACCCGGCATTGGAATGGCAAGCTAACCAAGCCATCCCATTGATCATAATTAATTGATATATTGTGGTTTGTGTAGATTGGCTATCTGGAAAAACACACAACTTATTAACCTTCAATTTAGCTGTTTGCATTGTATGGTGTCAGCAATAGCTGATCTGTTTTTTTTACATATTTTATTCTGAATTAATCATTCATTACTTTGTTATGGTGTTTATTGTCGGACAGAGCTGTATGATTTCATACGTTGGAATAATTATATAACTTATGATTTACCTGGTAAGGCTATAAGGAGTTTGAGGCATTGGCAATGACCTTGACATAGTGTTAGATGAGTGTCCCAACTTCGAAGTTGCCTTCTCTTTTTCGTTTTAAACTTCCCAAAGCATAAGCCAATCAGTTGTCTTGGACATCAAAAGAAAATGATATACTTGTACTGCTGTGAGATTTCCCAAAAAATTGCCACCCTCAACAAATTATAGGCAATAGTCTAGACTCCTTCAACGAAAGAGCAGTAATGTATCACTGCCACTTTGCTAGTTTCTCAGCATTGTGACAGTGTGTCAGGATGTTGCAATTGTCAACGAACATCAACATGACATGTGGTAAATGCTCAAGCTCTGCATGGGTGTTCCTGAGATGTGTTATAAGACACATGTGCGTTGCAAATTGAAGGGTTATCTTAATTTTGGTCGCCCCAGTTCGGATGGTTGAAAGTCATTTCAGGACACTATGTGTGGCTGAAGCTTTTCAAAATTTTGAACTCTACTCCACTAAATTACATGTCCTGCGTCTCAAAACTTATATATTACCCTATAGGAGTTTACTTTTCGCGACATTTAGGATTCGCTTTTCGCGTTGTTGCCTAGGTAGCTAAATTAAACTCTAGCTAAATTAAACTCTAGCTAAATTAAACTCCTATAGGGTAATTGATCAAGATTACAAGTCATCCCAACATGACACTCTTCACCTGATAGTTGTCTGCATGGATGTAATGTTAGATTGTTTGATTTGGTAACAGATATGGGAGAGGATGAGCCATGCTGTGGCGTCGCGTGTCACGCTCAGAGATTCTGTAAACTGGCTGCCGGTGATGAATGTTCGGCAGCGCCCGAGGAATGCTCCACAGGTAAACAGTTGTATAAGGGCTCTACAGGTCAGCATTAGAACTCCATCGAGATGGGTCAAATAAATTGTGCGCCTGCAAGCGTAACCCTGGTTTTGCTATTATTCATATCTACCCACCTGTGTTCATTTTTCCCACTAATACTGATGCTTTACTAAAGCAAATTATCGCTATCAGATCGCTCAAAATTATCACTCACTTGGTCTTTCAGTTAGACCAAATTGCTCCCAAAAATCACTCACTCAGAATGTATAAAGTTCCATCAATGAGTGAGCGATTTCTGAACGAGACCCTGGCAGGTCTCACTCAATCATTGAGTGAGCGATCAGATTGTGATTTCGGCTGTTTTTAATTGAAAGACCCCCTGGATAGCGGTGGAGATACATTAATTGATCAGTGAGAATCCTAGTGTGAATTAGGTGCAATTATGATGATAATATATAATTCCCATTTTGTTTTCATTTCAGGGGGTAATATTTTTAGACTGATTCGTAGCACTGCTGAATAAATATGAAATGCACCAAATTATTTTATTTCCTAGATTTTACATAAATATACAAACTGTTTGAATGTTTTGATTTGATTTTTTGCTGATTTATTGTGTGCATGTCATGTCATGTCATGCCATTTCATAGCCTGTCTTGACAAGTTTTGTTCAGTGGGGGCTTGTCAAGACAGACAGTCATGTAATGGATACAAAAAAAGTCATTAATAACATATTATGTTATTAATATTTGACAGGCGACACTGTGCAGTTTATAGTACAGCCAATATTTGAGAATCTGAACAATCAGTTTTTGTGTCATCTAAAGAGGAGAATTCCCAAGTCAATCTTCAAGCTCAGTTATCAGGTCATTGTACCTACTCCTGATGGGTAAGTCATCCTATATATCACAATAACTTACCCCAGTTTGAGACCTCATATTATCAGGGCATTGCGGCCATAAGACCCATGTCATGATGGTGAGTGTGTCTTTTACAGTGTTGGCACCTCATTAATAAGACACTGTGGCTACTAAGACACATGAGATACTCAGAGTATGAGCAGGTCTCCGATTTTCAGTGCATATTGTGAAATCAAGGAACAAAGCTATCTAACTGTTACGCTTCATCTAAATATGACTTCCTACCTTCGAGTTAATTATGGATGAGGAATTTGAAATTTTTATCATTATACTTTTTAAACACTAACCAATGAATTCTGATGTTGTTGAAGTCAATTGGTTTTAAATATATAAACTGTTTGACCGTTAAATAAGGTCATAAGATCCTGGAAACCCGGCAAAAAGATCAAATTTAGTGGTTTCTTCACAAGCTCTGCGTATTTGCACCATAATTCGGGACTTTTTCCTCTTCAAAAGGAGAAAGACAACCCTTGATTGCTATGATGTAGTTAGTATCACTCTTATTATAATAATATCACAATGTTGTATATCGCTAATCCAGACAGGAAATAACCCAGAACCGTCGGAGAAAAACGAAGTATGGTTGATATTAACCCTTTAAAGATTTGGTGTCATTGGTCTACCATTACAGCAATCTGTGTTGGCTCGAGTGCTCCGATTCGGCATACCGGAATTTGCGCTACTCCATTATCAACCACCCCAACTCATCCCATTTAACAATGTATCAGAAATCTTGTTGTCTAAGACTAGAATCACAATACGATATTATACTATAAGGGGTGGTTGGTGCCGCGGCCCAATCTTTTTTCAAAGCACTAGAGATGATAGTGGCAGACCAGTTTCACCAGATCGCATATGAATGCATAACCCTTTGCGCTAAAACAATGTAACCTCCTATTTTCTGTGGTTTCTCTGTTACAAAACTGCTAAGTTTCCGTTAATCAGCTTTTATTCTAGATGTCAAGAGAGGCGTTAATGTGTATATACCATTTCAGCTCTTGTCTGTGTAAAACCATTGCATGGCTAGACGCAGGGTACGCATTGTGGTATTGTGGTGGATTTTCATCTGATTTGATTAACTGGATTGCTAGATGACTTTTAGCCAATAAATATCAAACTTGAACCAATTGCTGCTAATGCCAAAGGTGTCTTATGGAAAAATTATGACACATTCACATATTTAGCTGCTAGTTTTGGTATATGCGATAAAGCGTACAGCCATCCTACACAAGATCTGCTCTTGCAGATCCAAAAAGGCAAAAACAAATCTTACAACTTTAAAAAAAGATGACAGAAGTAAAGCTTTTAGGCAATTAGCCTTTATTGCAATCATAAATTTAAAAAGCCTGTGTTTCTTTTTTGTTCAGATGGAACTCGTCGAGACGGGAGGTTGAGCTGCCCACCACAGGAGAGAGTTCTGCCACTCAGAGATCTCAGTATATCACAGTAAAGTATAATAACTACCTGGATATAGATGTGGAAGGGGAGATGATGCTCAGAGGTAAGATAACTTCTCATTCGTAGGCAGATAGATCTCAAACCGAAACAACTAGCGACTTCCATTTTTGTTTAATGTTCATGTTTGTCGCATGTTTGTGAAATGTTATCGACATATTTTATTCCGGCACTTCCTATTTTATTCACCAGGAGATATTGTTCACCTTCTTCTAGTAGTACATAAGTTTCAACTGTGTATCTTTCATTTTCCAGCCCTCCAATTCGTAGTCCGGTATATCCATCTGTGTGTAAAACTGAAATCACATGTCTCTCTACATATCTGACCTTTTTCTCTTCCTTAGGTGATTACAATAATATGAGGCGAGAGTATGACTTCTCACTGTTTAACTTTAAGCCGAGGTCTGAGTTTAATAAAACTAAAATAAGACCTGTCAAATACGAGACGCTGAGGGAGAGAGAAACTCTCAACGCTAACTTTCAGGTAACTATATCTCTGACAACTGAATGCAGTCATAAGATAGGGCTTCAGCTTGTTGAACTCGCTGCAGTGCTTTGTGCTGTGAGTTGCTGATTTTTCAAGGTTTCGTGATAACAGTGGAGGATTAGACTGCTTGAATGTATCAACAAGATATGTTGATAGAATAGACTGAGCAGGGAAGTTTGAGAGGAAACCTAAGTGTATTCGATGAGTTGACCTCTGACTAAAGGGTATTGAAAAATTTAAGACTTGATGTAAAAAGTTGATTACATTAGTGTGGCTAATAGCCACAAAAGCTTTTCAGGGACCGTCTTATTTATACCATCGCCTCCTACATGGACAAGTGTAGCCATTGAGTGTGCTGCTTTTTGTGTATAACTGTTTGGTGTTTGGCTGCAACAGCTTAGCTTGCCTGACTTAACATGACATTGCGCATTAACTAACATGGCTGTGTCACGCCTCAGTAAACATGGGCAATCTTTGCTTTACCAGGATGACTATATAATGGCTCTGGCCAAATTCCAGGTTTGCTATAGATTTATATTATTGTCCTCGTCTCATTATTTTAAGTTCTGATTTTACGAGATTTTGTTTTGATGAACATCCAACAAAACTAAACTGAGCTGAGATATTATAATGTGGTGATTCCAATGCTGCCATCACCACACGACAATATCTTAACATGCAAAGACTTTTTGTTGGATATTTATCGAGAATTTGCTGATCCGACAATTCCACATTTTGATGATGACATACCGATATACCTTCTCAAATCCCGTTACCACAAAGAGCACTACACACACTCAAAATTACACGCCATATTGTGATCACAATTAAGCTAATTTGTTTTGAAGGGCAGCTAGGGAACAAAGCTTGTCAAAATACCAAAACCATATAAAAAAGAGAGATAATTGTCCCTACTCAGAATTGTAGTATTGAGGGGGGACAACTAACTCCATTTGAAGACAAGCCTTGGTTCCCACCCCTCATACAGAACAAAGTCGGGTTAGATTACACTGTGCCGCCGAGTGGTGTTTGATCTAAGCCTATTCAATGTCCGGGTGCGGTGATGGTCTGTACCTATGTGGAATTGTCTTATCACTATTACGTCATGTCCTATATACATTATTATCTACCATACAATTACTAATAATTATTATAAAGACAAACTGCAAAGATTGCAAAAATTAATACTCCATCAATGCAAATTTCAAGTGTTCAGCTGAATGAATATCCGAGTTATTCCAGTTGCATTGTGTATTTTGGTTGAATTGGAAACAACTGTGTAGCTTTGCAGACTGTCCAATCAGCATTGCTCGTTCAATGTCAAGATCTTTTTTTGTACGATTTACACCACAGCAAATGAGCTCAGGACCATCTCCGTGGAAAAAACAAATGCACAACAGCACCTTAGTGAGAATTCACTGCCAAACGAAGACTCTAGTCTTTTACTTGCTCATAAAAAAGCTGCATAGTTGTATGATTTCAGAAGTTATTCACGTTTTCTAGAAATGATCAGTTTTACTAGAAAATTGTTTTGCAATTTTTACTAACTCTACTATATAAGTTGGGTTTTCATATTTTAAGTCAGGTTTCACTAAATCAATTTAAACATCGATTCTTTTTTGCATGTTGTGAATTCTGATTAAGGTAAATGTTATATATGTGTATGTATACATGTATATATATCTCTCTATCCAATGTGTGACAAACGATATATTCATTTTGTAGTCCTACTTATTCTGGCAAATTTGCAGAGCGCTTTGTGGCCAGACAATTAAGATTGATCCCAAAAAAGATCACTTACAAAAACAATGCTCTATGTGTCCATCTAAGCATCACATTTTCACTGTTTGGTTATATGTTGCAGGAAGTCTCGCTAAAAACTATAGCTATTCTTTTAATCATTATTCTCATCAGTTGTTTTCTCCCTATAAGATTATATTATATTATATAGTTTTATATACTGTAGAATGAGAGACCGTTTGATGTGAGCACATGGAATTTTAACTCAGGACACGGGTGTTACGCTGATACAACTGAAATACATGGTAAACAGCTGATGTATGATAACTCCACAGGGCAGCATGTCCAGGTAAGCATCTACTTATATGTATTTGAAGTATGAAGAGGCCATAGACATATAAATTGATGTTTATGGTAGAGGCAAAGGAGTAAAAACCTGTCACGGTCATCCTGGATGGCTTTGTGAGTAAATCTGAAGCTACTTTGTACATCATATTCTATGGTAATATCTTGTCTCCACATACATCCTACAAAGTTTAATGGATGAACGTATCTTAATGACACGTTTAGTCGTCCTCTGGTTGTTTTGCTCTTGACTAGCAGGCCACATGCCTTGTGATGATGTCACAATAGTCAGAGTCAGTATATTATATTGTATCTAGTGGTGTCAGTTCTAGTGAGATTTCACAGATTATGTTGTAAGGAGGATTATTAGCACAATATTATTATGGTACATTGCTGCTATTAAATGACCCAAATGTTGAACTATTTTGTAATTGATGCAAGAATTATTTTAGATTTCATATTATTCTGCTTACAGATATACATGTTAAAGCAGAGCGATGGATTTACATACAAGGCTAGATCAGTTAAAGATAACGAGACACCAAGAATAGACTTCTATCTACCAGGTATTTTTCACTGCTCTCAACAGCCTTACTGCAATCTAAAACTAAAGGTTTATGTGGCACATCATCTGATGCTAAACATACATAGCCACTCTGAAATGTGCTAGTTTGGTACAATGTGTAATGACTTGCGCTTATTTTAACTGTAGGTCTAAGTGGGACATGATTATTATTATTATTATCTAGTAGTGGAGTTGTCTATACTAGATCATCTCAATCACAAAATTACCACCATATTTAATTATCTCCCTACTACATTGCAAGGCACTACAAATCATCACATTTAAAAAAAAAGGCTATTGCAATATTTTTTAATGTATTAGCTCAATCTAATACTATATATAATAATATAATAATAATAATAATAATAATATATATAATAATATATAATAATCTACTTTCTTTTATCTACTTATATTCTGTCGGATGCCCCACATTTTTAAGTTCTCAAACTGTTATTGTATGTATTTTCTAGCAAATGAGTCGATACTGTATCACTATTTCCCTAACTCCACTCTCGACTATAACTCTGTGAATGTTGAGCTTATCGATCTGAAGGAGCCGTTCTATATGTACTCTATACAAGTTCAAGGTCATATGAAGTCATGTGACAGCTACCTGGGTGTACACGTCTATGATAAAACAAGTAAGTAGATCTACATAGAAAAGAAAATTGTTAAAGTAGCGGCCAACACAGCTGGTATAACAATGACCTCCTATATTATACGGGACCACATATACTCAGCCGGGTGAAAAACAAACGGATGTCTTTCCTTGGTCAATCATATAAATCTCTCAACTTCCCTCTCTTAACTGGGGTTCAGTGTGTTTATTCACTGTACTCATGTCATCTAATTGACAAAACTTATACCTTTTATATGGAACAGCCTATGGCTGAAATGATCTCCTCATGCGATATGTCATGATAATATTTTGTTCTACAGCTGAGTCTACAGTAGCTCAGTATGATAGCCTGATATACTGTTTGGACGGAGACGACTCTTCCTTTAGATTTAATATTAAGATGCCGGATACAGGATCGAGGAATAAACTATTCGCTGTCACTCTGAAGGACTCTCATACTTCTGTATCGTATTACGTTACGACTTACTCATATCAGTCCTCTCTTATACAGGTCAGTGGGACATCTAGATTTTTGGGTGAGGGGGGACATCCACCCCCCCCCCTAACACACACATACAAACAAAGCTTGTCAAGACAGCTATGTGATATCATCGGATATTACACCACTACTTAGCAGACATATGAGCGGACCAGCATTTTTATCTCCATCTCTCATTGCCCACATGGAGTTCTAAGAGGCCAGCAGTGTCCATCTGGGTCATGCCAATTCTCTGTAGTAAAATGCGGGTTGAAAATTTAGCTATCCCTCTCAATGCTCCACAGTTGGCTCAGAAGTGAAATATGAAGAAATCCAGTAGTTGATTTACGAAAACTTTTTTCTCCTTGCTATTTGAGAAATCAAATATAAGAAATGTTACCGTAATCTCTGCAAATTGAATCTTTTATCTGACCATTGGAGGATGATCAACAGGGTTGATTAAATGTATATTACAGAACAACACTGTGAGCCTATATACAGCAGAAGGTAAAATAACCTCCGAGCCTGCTGCCTTCTTTGCTATGCTGTCGGCTATGGCAGCGATCGGCTTCGCGTTTGGACTTCTCTACGTGTTTGTGTCCTACAGATGTATAATCATAGCTAGTGTGAGAGGAGTGGAGGACACATGTGTTTATAACAAGACCAGGCAGCGCCTCCTAGTGACAATCTACTTCATCACTAAAGTTATCTACTCAGTCCTATTCTCCCTATCTGTCTTAGTCTTAGTTCTCAAACTTGTGTGTGCATCTGACATGGAGCAGGTCGGGCAGTTCCCCACGTACCACATCGAGATTAAACAGATGGTAGAGAGGAATATTCAGGCTATAACAGAGTTTAAGAGAGAAGAAACCCAAAGGCAGAATAACATGAAGCAGCAGAGATTTGATGCTTGTAGCGGATATGCACAAGAGAGTGTGCAATCACTGAGATCTCATATAAACTCGTACTCAACTGAGATCAGACAGAAGAAAGAGCTCATTGAGAATCAGAAATTTGACCTTCTCATGACGGAGATACAGAAATACCTGATGGCTACTAAAGAGCATGTGGACACGGTATGGATAAAAAGTTTTTTATTTATGCTTTTCACAAGCCTTTTTGTTGACTGTGAAAGGCTGTTACGTTTTGTCCACCAATCAGAGCCAACACATTTGCTAGGTTTTCATATACCAATTTTCATGTGTCTTTGGTCAGCGAACATGACATAAATGATCAGCAATATCAGAAAGTCCATAAAAGTGCATGCATTTCTACGTATAAATGGTCACTTGAAACATTTAGAAATATACTTAATTATTTAAAAGCAATTTTCTTATCAGAATTACAACCTACTGTTGTAATTACCAGAGGTTCTTAACTCATCTGCAGCTTGATAGAAACATTTCGATCGCCTTTATTATCCTAATCACGAGAAATTACAATAGAGAATAGATTGACCTATCTCTAGTATACATTACTTACTGATTTAAAATAATTTTATTAAGCGTTCCAAAAATAGATTCTATTATTATTATTATCATCATCATTATTGTTGTTCACGATGTCTTTGTCAGTGAATAATTGCCATCCATCTAGAACCATTTGTCAGGTGGGCAGTAACATCTTCAACACAAGCGCAGACCCCAGCAGTGCCATTAATTTTATTATGATTTTTTTATTATAATTATTTTATATGGCTTTTTTTATCAGCATAAGAAGAATACAGACTCACAGGTGACAGATATTCTACTAGAGTATAACACCTTACTGGAGGAGATAACTACCAATGATTGGCTGCATATTCCATTGAATAACTTCAGAGCTCTAAATAACGACACCAAACCTAAGAGAAGACGCAACAGAGAGAGACTAGGAGGTGGTGCTGGGGCCAGTATAGGGGGCGGTGCCGGGGGCGGAGCTGGGGTAGTGGATGTGAGATTATCGGAGGAGTCTGTGAACTTCTTAGAGTATCTCGGAGTAGATCGACCATCTGCAGTACTCAGACAGATACAACAGCTCAATCAGTGAGTGTCTGAGTTTCATTCAGAAAGTCTCTGAGTCTTGTCAAAATATACTGTTACCAATGTCTATGTTACCCAATAGAATAGAATAATGTAGGATAATTATCAATTAGCAGCCATTGAGTTGTGTCAGAATGTACTGTTTTTGGTTCCATATTACTCAGCAATTCAAACATTGTCATCTGCGTTTTGACATTTCCATTCTGGTCAATATCATACTGTATATTGAGGTTGGACAGTGCACAGTGCACAGTGCTGATTGGACAGTGCACAGTGCACAGTGCTGATTGGACAGTGCACAGTGCTGATTGGACAGTGCACAGTGCTGATTGGACAGTGCACAGTGCACTGTGCTGATTGGTCAGTGCACACTACTGTGCTGATTCATATCAATTGTGTGTCAAATCTCACTGATAGAGAAAATCTTTTGGAATTTTCTCATATTGGTGTTTAGTATTAGGATGAGAACATTTTAGGCTACCCATCTAGATTTCTGTTACTGTATGGCAGCGTTTTTTTGTGTTTCTATATTTGTATATGATATATTTTCAGGAAGCTGAACATGATGTATAGTATGATGAGAATGGATATAGATAATAACATAGGAGTGGAGATTCTCAGAGGATTGGACACGTCTAGTATCTCAAAACTGTCTCTCAAAAAGTACGACTCTGAAGTCATGTAAGTGTTACATCTTTTCTGCCTGTGCCGTTAATATCGGTCTGGTCTCAGGCATCTCTCGTTGTGATTTGCTGCAGGATACATTGAGGTTAGAATATTTTGTCAAATAGACTGAGGCTGCAAATGCGTTATCAGGCACTACCATATCGATGCAACGGTATATTTAATAGTTGTCCCCTCATTTATATAAGGAAGACACTTCCATCAAATCAAATATATAGTTTAATTGCAGTGCATGCTATGCAATATGAATATTTACACAGTGAAATTTTATATATTAAGGCATCTATCATCTGTGCCACAATGATGTATATCATAATGTATATGTATGATATACGATATTTCATATATGCCATTACTTCTTGTAATGTAACATTTCATGTTATGTCATAAAGGATTTTACGTTACATTTTGTATGATTTTAGAGTTATTCCTCCTGCATTTAACATAGAAGCCGAAGTGGTGGTCAAATCTGGTGGAGCTACAACTATAGCATGGATAGTGATTATATTCTGTGATATACTTCTGTTTATATACAGAATGTCTGCTGCCAGCTCAACTGTTTACAGGTAATCAAGACAATCATGACAATTTATATCTTATTCATATAATTTTACTGACCTGCCTACAATTAGAGAGTAGTTTTGTTGGGTATTTTCAGCCTTGCCTTAAGGCAACCATTATCACCTCGTCCCCCCACACCTTGGGATGTTGCATGATTGGAACCCCCTCCTAGTTTTTAACCAACTGAGGAATGATGATCGGAATATTTCATTTGGGTTACTTGCCTCAGCTTTTTAATATCCATGCATATCTGTATTCATTATAACCAACACATAAATTGAACGTTGAGTTAAGCACTCACACTTTGTCAGGGTTGCTGTAAGAAGCCGCGAACAATAACCCGAGCAAAGTTAACTGAAATGCTCAATGCTGTCATTGTAAATTTGAAATCAATATGAGAAAAGTTGCTGCAGTGGTATACCCATAGAATTGTGAGGTGCTCTATGGACCATCCTATCATGTTATTTGTTCTCTCTAACTTTACACAGACTGAGACAGGGATACATAGAAGAGATAGAGGATAACTCTGAGCCTGAACAGTCACAGGATGTAGAGATGAAGTTCATCAATACACAAGTATGCTTGTAGTTATAGCCTGAGTTCTCTGTGTATGCATATATTATGTGATTGGGCTGGTGCCTGGATTCCCCAAAGAATCATGAAATTTTGTTTGCTAAGGCGTGCTAAATTGGCCATCATGAAGCCAGAATTTTAAATGTCCAAACCATTGAATTCAGTGGTCCAAACTCTACTCGGTGGTATTGTCTGTGACTGTGGCTGGTAATGGAATGCCATTACTTGCAACCCGAGCAGAGTTTGAGCACTTTAACTAATTCTAAATACATGTTATGACTTTTTAATCTTGTTTTAGATGAACAGTGTAGGAGACAACGAGATGAGTAGAAGTCTGCTGGATGACGCTGAGACCATGCACCAGAATAAGTTCAGCGAGGCTGCAGTGCCCTCTAGTGTTAGTTACAGACATGGTAGTCGTGCCCCCTCTGAGGCAGGCTCAGTACAACGCTCAGACCATGAGCAGCCTCGCCACCCCCGTACCTCAGAGATGGGGTCAGTGGGGCGTCACTCCCGACTCTCAGACCGACCTCCCAGCGCTATGTCTGAGCCCGTATCATCTCGTAGTGACAGAATGAGAATGAGAGGCAACTCCAAACCTGCAAGCGTAGCCGGCTCCCTCAGACACAACCCTATGTTAGAGCGGACTCGGCAGCAAACCCCCTCTATATCCAGTAATCCAAGTAGAGCTCAGTCTACAGACCCTCTCGGCTCAGAGACTCGATCAATAGAGCCACCTCCTCTGCCCTCCAGAGCTTTACTACAAGAGCGATCAAGTTATGACGCGCCTACCACCGACGCACCGGAGAGTGGCTCACACACTGAGAAGAACACACACCCCGGAGGGTGTGCCGCCTCTAGGTTAGGCAGACTATTACTGAGCGAGTACACTACACCAGCTATCATGTGGCTCACCACACAAGTACTAGCTATAATACTTATATCTCTGCTGACTGAGCTCGTTACGTATAACAGTATGGTACAGGTCACTAATATAGAGTCCATGATATCACATATAGGAATGTACGCTTCAGTAGTTAACTCCTACCTTACAACTCATGCTCAGGCTATAAGTCAAGCAGCTCAACAGAGTATGGTGCAGGAATTCAACCTTCACCTTCATCATATAGCTAAGGTCAAGGCTATCTTTGAGACTGACTTGGTAAGTTACTAATTTCAAAGACTGTATCGTTGTTTCACAACTTTCTACATCCATCAGACTTATATTAGTGCAGTCTGTGCAGCCAGACACAATCAAAGACAACATGACATCACTTGAGTTGCCTTACTGATTGGTTGCTAAACATTTGACCGAGACAAGGATATGAGCAATAAGTCCCTTGATTTTAGATTTGCGGATAAGCAAGTTGTATTGCTTGATGTAATCATCATGTTTGCCATTAGGAATCCCACCAATTTTTTTATACTGAATATTGAACACATCAAGTTCACTGTTTTCACTGTTTTCAATGGCATTATTCCTTTGTTTTGTAGAACTGGTCGATGTTAGATTATAGTAATAAGCAGTGTGTTCTGGATGGTAAACTTATAGAGCACTGTACTTATGATCCTCTTAAGTTTGACTTTAACGTCATGCCCTGTCAGTCCTTCCCTATAGAAGCTATCCAATATACAGGTTTGTCCTATCATCCAGATACAGAACTCAGCATAATAATATGTTAAAATCTTCATTAAAATATTTGCTGAGTTTCTTCAAATTTTTAAATTAAATTTTAACTTTTAATTTACTCGCCATGAAATCATTACATCATAATGTCGAATATTGACAAACAGTCCGCACTGGCCCCCCCCCCCTCTATCGATGGCAACCATAGCGAGGAGCAACTCCAAATAAAAATTATTTGGAAAGAAATTTGATGGTGCGTCAAGAAAAGTTTATTCTTGCTTATTGAGATGTTTCATATGAGAAAAATAGAAATAAGATATTTTCAAATCTTCATCAACTTTCCTAATATATAATATGATTATTTTCTACTTTGACAGAGAGGGCTGGTATCAATGCTCAGTTAGTATCAGAGAGAATGCAGAGTTTTACTAACTCACTCGTATCTCTTATATCTACATCTATAAGTATGTTAGTGTTCTATATAAACGCTGTGGCCATCATACACATCATATCACTGGTGCTTCTCACTATACTCCAACAGAAAGCTCTACTACATATCATACATGTCAAGGTCACAAGGTGAGAGATATTCTTTATATATCACGCTGATCATGTGATCTATTTTCCCGTGTATATCTATGATCGATAGAAAGTGAATTCATTCATTTAATAAGAGTACCATCCCAAGGAATTTGGTGTGACGACCCGTGTTCAATTTTATTAATCAGGAGTGTGTACATGTTAGGTACTGCTATTAAATTGACTCTAACGATCACTCCCTATATCTGTTTTACAGGAGGAGAGTACCAATTATAGAGAGAGAAGAGAAGGAGATGGACGAGTTACCTCCCCTGTCTCTTATATCAGACTCACAGAGACACACCAGTCAGTCACCTAGTGACGTGATGGTAAACGCTCTACTAGCGGAGAAACGACTCCGAACAGCTGAGAGAAATACTGATAGGTCGGATACTGGTCAGGGCTCTAATAATAATAATAACGGTAGTGTAGCTAAGATTCCTAATGACTCATCGTTACATAGACGCTCTGTGGTTGAGGGTGGAGAGGAGAACGACCCACTTCTTAGGAATATTAAAGCTCAGCACAGTCTAACTAAACAACTCACTGATGAGCTCATAGAATCGTCTACTCGCTCTCCAAGGTCAGAGCCTCATTCTGATATAAGAGGCGGAGCTTCCTTTGATCAAAGGGACAGTGAAACAGAGTTCTAAACATGCCCTCTCATTTAGTATTTTTTGTATTTCATATAATAAGACATTTTTAAAAAATCAAAACTTTTTACTCATAATTTTGTTACTCATGCAGTGTAGATAGCTTTGTAAATATTAGTAGTCTGCTTATTCAATCATAAATACCAATATATTTTATGTAAAATTTTTCTCCCATGTTATAAAATGCTGTGTGCCATTGATGATTCTCCTATGTGATATTATACTGCCAATAAACAAACCATCGAGATTTGAACTACATATGAGGTAAGAAAGTACAAACTGATGACTTTTAAGTTATCACTCAGCCTTCAGGGAAATCTAAGTATTCAGACTCATGTTGATATGGTGGAACAGAAGGGGATAACAGGGCGGCGCTGGTCTCATCAGATTTTAAGTTTGACGATGTTTCCGGTTTTGTCTGTTTCTCCCTGTGTATGTCTGAGATATAAATGATCAAATCCTACATGCCAAGTTTGGATCTAAGTCGAGCGGCTAGCTCTGCCGCAGCTCTGTTAGTTGTCTGCCCTTGGCTCTCCTCAGCCTCGCCTGATGCTGTCGGCAGCTGTGAGGCAAAGTGATTGTGACTCGGTGCTTCGTCTGGTGTCACACTCTGAACAGGAGAGGAAGTGACATCAGAGGCAGTCTCCTCTTGTGATACTGTAAACACATTAATTAGTGATGTTATAATTGACATAAAATAAAAAAAATTAATTGCACAAGCATGCCGCCAACAATATCGCAAATCATGGAACTGCAAGTCATTGTCGGTATTAATAATATATGAACTTTATTGCTATTCAAGGCCCCTATTCGGGGCAAATACGAATATGCTTACAGTAATTAGAATTATCACATCTATTTTGCGCACTCCTGTACAAGGTAGGAGTGGGCAAGCTAGGCTATTGTCCGGTAAGGCAGGGTCAATATATCTGACGAGTGTCATAGGCTGAAATCAGCTTGCTTCCATCAGGATTCTTCCTGCTTCCATGCTGTGTTTTTTTTTCAATAAACTGAAACTTAAAACCGCCGCCTGTTTGGATGGAGTTCATAAGTATGCACTGTGCCCTCATCCATTCATTACTAATGTGTTTTAAAAACCCTAGATGGGTAATGTATACGCAGAGGAAACCGTTTGCAATCACTCACTCAACCTATCAACCTTAACCCAGCCATTTTATGTACTAGCTAGCTAATGGTGCTAGCTAAAATTAAGTCATCTCCAAACTAGCTAATTGTGCTAGCTAAAATTAAGTAATCTCCAAACTAGCTTATGGTGCTAGCTAAAATTAAGTCATCTCCAAACTAGCTAATGG
This sequence comes from Membranipora membranacea, assembly GCA_914767715.1. Lineage (NCBI taxonomy): Eukaryota > Metazoa > Bryozoa > Gymnolaemata > Cheilostomatida > Membraniporidae > Membranipora > Membranipora membranacea. Next base: position 570,613 of record OU612075.1, on the reverse strand, counting down.
TGCTAGCTAAAATTAAGTCGCCTCCAAACTAGCTAAGCTAAGATCCTTCGGGGGAATGGGAAAAAGCGAACACTAGTCCCAGCAGCAAGATATCAAGGGACAACATGAACCTTACCTGCTATGCTCGTTTGGTTTCGTTCGCTATCTAAGTTGGACACTAGACCTCGAGGATTGGATTCATCTGGTGTCAGTACCGTACCGTGTGGGAATGGTTCTCCTGGCGGACCAAAATAAACAACTTCTCATTACAGGCTTTACGTTGATAGGTTCCAAAACAGTATCATCTTCATAGAATTCATTATGACGAATATGATTAGTCGACATTGAATAGCACAAACAAACAGGTGAAAAGAAATTAGGCAAATTCAGAATAAGAAACACAACAATCTTTAATTCATTTGGGCTTTTACTCTCATTTCAGTCAGAGCTTACATTGCCTCAGATTTGATATTCTTATTAATACATAATTAATAAAACCCTACTTGGCTAAGCATGTCACACATTTATGAGTTGAACAGAAACGAGTGATTTCTACAAAATTCAATTCCAACTGCGTTCGTACTTGAAGCTGACATTTTTTACTCTCAAATATAAATAATATAGATATACATAAATATATATATATTATGTTTCTTACCGTCTCCTTGTGAGGTTACCACTTTCTGCTCTTCTGTCACATTATTGTGATTCTCAACAACTTCACCTCTAGGGTTGTCTTCAATACTGATTTGAACTCCGCTAGGGAATCCCTCAACCTGATTGGAAACCCCAATATCATTAGTATTCTGACCAATGACCTGTCCTCTAGGATCGCTGTTTGTTCCAATCACACTACCGCTAGGGAAACCCTCACCGGCATTCAGATCAGAACCCCCAGCGGTAAGGGGGGAGGTAGTTGTGCTGGTAGAACTGGTTGACGAGGTCGAACTGGTTGATGTTCCTGGATTCAACGAGAACAATAAATAAATTGCTGTCAACCGTGAGTTGGCAGTTATCGTTTGCTATTAATTATTACTAAGTGCAACCACAAGTGGTTAGACTACAATAAGAAGTTTTCTACTTGTGGAAAGTTTTTCATATTGTCCAATCCTATTCTCTATATTATGGAATATGATCACAGATCCCCTTATTTCGCCTAGTTTTTTTATAATAGTCATTATTGTGAGCTGTTATCATAGAAAGTCGAATGCAAGTCCTTGATGAGTCTTGACGAATTTTTGTTTCTTTTACATCACAATGTCATGATAATTGACTAATTATTTGTCGAGATATCGGAATCATTAAAATAACATCTAATCTCAAACATAAACCCACCTGTGACGTCCTCAATAATCTCAGTTTCAGTTGTTGTTGCCATACTGGTAGTACTAGTACTAGAGGTACTGCTAGTAGGCTCACTCTCGCTCTCACTCACTAACTCAGGCTCAGTAGTTGTACTTGTTGATGAGACTGCTCCCTCATATATGATATTCATTGACTCACAGCTCGTCTGTATGGTGATGTTATTACACTGAGCACAGTATATGTTAGCGTAGAGCTCATGTGATCTCAGGTCCTGTACTATGGCCGTCCTCACTCTCTTACATCGCCTTGCAAGATCTAAAATTCAAACTTCTCAAGTTTTCGCCATTCTGCACAGGCATGCAAAAGTAAAATTTACTCAACTTCACATTAAATTATAAACATTAGCAAGTGAGCGTTCTGTTGGAGGAGCTTACCCTGACCCTAATTCAAAACATCGAACGATCAACTGAATCTCTAAACAGGTATCAGTCGGGTAACACCAAGGACTGCAAAACAAAAAAGAGAATCCACATTAATTCAGACCCCGCAGACCGCTCTTACCTGCATCAGAGTCAGGAGGACATGATCTGATGATGTTTACATCACATACTGTTCTGTCTCCTATCTCGCTGAATGTATACAACTCCTCTCTGTAAAATCTCGGCGACAGGAAGTGATCACCATAGGCCACGCCTCCTTTGGGAGGAGTTTGGTAATATCTGCATCGCTGCCTGTCAATTCAAATATAAGATAATGAAGAATAATCATATCCAGATGGTGATTGCGGAGAGGATCCCAACCTCCCTGGTGATTGCCATCAAAATGTTTATTTCATCTCAATGAGGAGTTGTGTTAACCAGATCAAACAAAAGACAACTCCAATGGTTTGACTGATGTCACACCGTCAACCATAATACTTTGTTTCTATTGTGAATAAGTCTAGAAAAACAACAAATTATTATTATATTTATTATCATGCGTTTTTATTGAGGTTTTCATATATATATATAGTTTATATATAAAGCCTGATATATAAAGCTAAATATATAAAACTTGATTAAAATAATCTCACAGCAATGAACTAAAGGTTTAGTTCATTGCTCACAGTGTAATTTTATCAATTTTGATAACCTACAGTTTCTTCTCGTCACACATGGGGTCCTGACTCAGTGTCCAAGATACGAGTTCAGTCACCTTCTCCCCGGCACATTCTCCACAGTAACCATTCTTATAAGTCAGCTCTGTTCTCGCTGACGTTACGTAAGGCTCCACGTCACCGGGTACTCTCATTGGATAAGCTCTGGCCTTATCGTCCAGTCTGTCAGAACCTGAGGGTGAGTAACACAACAACGTTGTAAACAAGGTGACTTTTAATTAGAATGATTAATAAATGAACGAATCGTTGTAATCTATTGGCTCAGAATCCCAACTGTTTTGGTCTTTTAATTAGGTGAATTTGGTTCCATATCTTTCGCTCAGATTGAATATAGTTCTACCATGTAGCGAGACATTTGGTAACAAGACCCCCTAGAAAATCCGTTCATCTCAGTAATGAATGACAAGGTAGCTATTTTGGACGTCTTTAATAGAAAGACCCTCAGGTTATCTCCAATTTTTTTGAGAAAGCCAAAACATTGAAAGCTTTTCATGTATCATATGAAAAACAATCCAAATTTCTCATAGGTGTTATAATCCGCAAGCCTAGCGGAGTGATATGATCTATAAGCATAGCAACTAGCTGCAACAAATGAGGCCTGATGTTTTTATCACGAGTGGAATACTTGCATCAAATTCAATCGACAAGCTAACTGCCTGTATACCCCATTAAACACTGTCATTAACCCTCGTAGTGTTAATACTTGGGTGTTTTGTTTCATTTGGTCCACTGTTGACCCTATCAACAATGAGATCAAGTTTGATTTGATCTGCCAGCATCCCTGGTCATTCCCATTCTAGTGGTGGCAAATTGGGGATTCAATATCTGCTAACACCTTTTCTAACTTGCTAAGCAGGGCATTAAAAAAGGTTGGTCGAGTAAATATTTGCTAGCCATAATTCTAGCTATTTAATAATATGAAAAATGGGGATCTTCTTTACGCCACCAGGGTAAAAGCTGATAAAATTGCCTCACCATGACACAGTTTTTGCAGAGTAACGTTTGATGCAGAGGGACATTTGTCTATAATCCTCGTACCTGCTCCGCCGAATAAACTAAGACAACGACTAGAGCTCTGTGTATCAATCTGAAAATAATATGTGAAATAAATGAGATATGCCGACCAGTGTAATATACAGGTAAGTTAGTTGACAATTTGGCAGTAGCTTGAGACCCCTATACTATCTGTCCCTCCCCCCCCCCACATATAATAACCCCCTCCTCCTGATCAATAGGGGGCATTATAGTGAATCTCAACATTGCATCAGGGGCCTCACAACAATTTGGATAATAATCTATAATCTGAAAAGCTATTAACCCTCTATTAAAAAAAGGCTCAAAATATTGAGAAGCCATCTGGATTTCATAAAGACAATTGGAAAACACAGAGAGATAAAAGAAATTATTTGTACGCATATAAAAATGATCGTACGGATTCATTACGGCAAAGTATTTGAAATATTCCCAGTACTTACTTGAGCTGTTTTACTCCGAGTGTTGGCGTCTGGACAGCAGGTACCAAAGTAATTACACGAAGCGTGACAACTACACCTGCGGCGACCCATCTGATTGGCCAGTGCTATAACCTCTGACCTTTCCTTGAAGAGTAGACCTAAACTCCTCAAAGCTTGATGCATATTACCTCGATCACAGTAACGTAACGCTGTGCACAATGCTGTCTCTTCCTCCATCTCATGGTCAGAGGCATGGATGAAAACAGCGAGAGCCTAAAAATATACACATTTACGCTCATGATAAAGAATCGGAAATGGATGACAGCAGCAAAAATCATAATAAGTTTCAGTGTTAATTCCATGCAAACCTCCAAGTCAAAATGCAAAATTAAGTTTATTTCTAGAGCTGTACGCTTTCAGCTGAATCAACAAAAGTTATATAATACACCCACAATCCAATTTGATCCTACGAACCCTAGGGGATCAGGTCAAACTCTTATTTTGCACAATTTATCAAGACTGTGTGAAATCCAGCAATTTGAATAATGGGATATTCAAAGAAAACTGTTGCTCATAGAATAGTTTATAGAACCATATGCAACATTGCTGATTATTTATAAGAGATTACAAATAACAATTTATAGTCTATTGTGTAAAAGATGACCATGAGACTTACCAGAATTATGCTGACTGTACCAGCGCACGATCTCGAGATGTACCACATTTCAGATCACAGAACAGCAGCTAAATTTGAATTATGACAGAAACTAAAAAAATCCTTTGCCTCTGTCTGATGGTCAACACAGGTATGAATGAATCATAAAAGGGTTGTGCTGACTTAGATATAATCAGATAACATATATTTAGATGACAGGTGGTCGGTGGGTGTGTCAAGTCTTATTTCACAGATCATTAAATTGGCTAAAAAACACGAGGATTAAGATTATCACCAATAAACCAGATAAAAACGCTCCATTGCCTTCCCATTAATTAGTTGACACAAAGAGTAGGTCCGGTCTGAATCTACTTTACGGTTTTACAAAACAAACAGAAGGCCGCAAGGTGCCCTAAGCTCCCCTTATGAGATAAAAAAAAAACTCGGAAAGATGAAATTGACCTAAGATAATGGCGCAGCGGCATCACCGGATAGTCAAAATTTTTTCAGTAAACAGTAACAAAAAGTGATTATAATAGTATGAGAAAATTTTTTTTATTGAACCAATCACAAGCATGGCAAACAATGCATTTGGCTTAATTGTAACCTTTTTCAATCCTTGCTTATCCTTTTCAGAATATTAACCTAATTTTAAAGCAGCTGCCCACAACTACAAACATAGTCAGCTCTGAAATCTAGCAGATATTTCAGGGTGGATATTGAGTCACTTTTTCAAGCTTTCAGATACTACAGATCCCAGATGCATATTTCTAGTGACAGGAGGTTTACCTGCACTGATTCTTTCTGTATATATTATTACATCTGAAGGATCAGCATCCCAATCATGTGACCTATCATGTGACAAGTCATGTGACTTGCTCTGTGACAGGTCATGTGACTTGTTCTGTGACGGGTCATGTGCCTTGTTCTGTGACGGGTCATGTGACGGGTCATGTGACAGGTCACGTGACAGGTCACGTGACTTGTTCTGTGACGGGTCATGTGACTTGTTCTGTGACAGGTCACCTGACTTGTCCTGTGACAAGTAATTTGACTTGTCCTGTGACAAGTAATTTGACTTGTCATGTGATTTACTGCCCAGCAGTGAAGGGTAAGTTACATGTCTCTTTTTCTTCTCTGTTACAGCACTCACTGACTTTATAAGGGCAGTGCGGGAATGCTTTTGAGTGCGTGAAGCGACCGACCGTTTTTCACTTCTGAAAACGAAGTGAAAAGTAGTCAGAGTGAGTGACTAGTGGTGAGAACGCAATAAAACTCTAAAATAATGAACTGAACTCTATGAAAAATGTGAGAGGGTTTTGGCCGAATAATTAGGTTGACGAGATTTGTACCATAACTACTTTTACGATATATTTGAGTTGAAGTTTCTCAGTCCTAAGAAGAATCCAAGAACAAGAACATCCTTCCTTCTCCTACACCTAAAAATTGCAGTCAAAAGGTTGATCTAATCTTCTTTTCATGTCTCTGATCTTTAAATTTTTGAGGATCAGCTGAGGATGGGGGCTTATGCTAGTCTTTTGCTTCTAAGGGTTATTTCGTCCTACTTGAATGACCCAAAAAGCATGAGACTAAATATTTAAAACTCAAACATTTAATGATGATTGGACATTTGGGAAAATATAAAATATTTATAAAAACTCTACAAAAGATATACAGAAAATCAACAGAAACACAACCAGTAATGAAAAATAACTGCTGCTGCCACTGCTGCCACACAGCCAAATGTGTGCTTATAGAATTCTGTGTAGCTCAAAACTAATAAAATGAGGCTGCAATTTCAGCATTGTCACCTAATGCGCAAATAATTTGCACAAACTGATCTCTAAATTAGGGTATGAAATCAATTATCTACCGCATCAGGTGACGTAGTTACCGTCTTACTAGTGCACATTGTACACCTCGTAAGCTGGTGCGTAGATTTCATGCCCTGATTTTGAAGATCAGTTTGTGCAAATTATTTGTCCATTAGGTGACAATTGTAAGATTTTAGTCTCAATTAATTATCGTGGAGCTATGCAGAATTCAATGAGCACAAATCTGCATGTGTGGCAGCAGTAGTTTAATACAGCGATAAGACAAATGATAAATAACATGTAACACGGCATAATAAAGATATTGATCAGCTGGTACAAAAGCGAATATCCTACCTTGTTTGTGAGAGCCCACGAGAGAATTATCCTACCTTGTTTGTGAGAGCCCACGAGAGAATTATCCTACCTTGTTTGTGAGAGCCCACGAGAGAATTATCCTACCTTGTTTGTGAGAGCCCACGAGAGAAGTATCCTACCTTGTTTGTGAGAGCCCACGAGAGAATTATCCTACCTTGTTTGTGAGAGCCCATGAGAGAATTATCCTACCTGGTTTGTGAGAGCCCACAAGAGAATTATCCTACCTTGTTTGTGAGAGCCCACGAGAGAATAATCCTACCTTGTCTGTGAGAGCCCACGGGATTTAGATAACCTGCTCGCGCTCTTAGATTTCTCATCTTCCTGTCTAGTTTTCTTTACTGCCGTGATCGAGCGCTGTAGTGGATGCTTCCTGTGGTGTGCTATTCTAAAGAATATCAATAGGATGTGTTAGCAACAATCCCGCAATGCAACTTGCGGATTGAATGCTGGAAAATTTCCAGTTACAGAAAAAAACAAACTTCATACCTGCTGGTTACATTTATAAACAACCCTTTCTTTATTACACGATGAACATGGTCAAGGAACCTAATGATATATTATGATCTTTGAGAAAATAAATATAATCAAAGTATATGATATACTCATAGTATATGTAATTCTTCCAACCAAAAATTCGCCAATTATATCAATTCCGCTACTCATTAGATTCTGATAAAACTCTCCATGATAGTGACAGATGTATAAAAGTAATAGACAGTTTTCTGAGCTCTTATTTATGCCTCAATTTGGAGTTGTCCTCTCTCCAGTTTGGTACTTTTAACCCACATCGCATAGGAAAAACCTGCTGAAAGAGGGTTATATTGAAAACTGCTAATGTTAGTATAAAAATGATTTTGATTCAGAGTCTGCACCATTGAAAACCCTGGGAGACAGGGTTTCCAAATCATTGGAGGCTTGAAGGTTGATAAATCTCAATTTTAGTGACGAAACTCATGAAAGATTCTGCCAAATTGTCCGCAAAACAGGCCGAAAATGCTATAATTGACTATCCAAATACTAAAATTATTTTCCAAACTATGTCCATATGAGTTTTCAATGTTGCAGATTCTGAATCAAAAATAGTTTTTATCCTATCATAAGCAGTTTTCAAGATAACCCTCTTTTCAGCAGGTTTTTCCTATGCGGCGTTGGTTAAAAGAACCAAACTGGAGAGAGGACAACTCCAAATTGAGGCTCAGAAAACTGTCTATATTAGTATGCCTAACTTTAATTATCTAAGGAGGGAGCTTATATAAAATATAATGGGTGAATAAATGCCAGCTAGCAATATATTTCACTATTTCAAGCAAGTTTGAAAAGGCAAACTTTATGTATGTACCTTTATTATATCACTACTGATAAACAAAATTGCTGGACTGCTGATAAAACTGTAAAATGAGCTCATAAAATGCAGGTATAAATAGAAAAAAATAAAAGTGGAAAAAGCATAGACTAAGATTTATTTGTTCAATGTATTAATTGCAATGGCTCAGATTTATACGTGCTTTTACAGCACGAAACCCTTATTTATGAATACTTTACACCTCAATAGTATAACAAAGCGTATTCATACCGTAATCCCTCACCTATAAGTCACCGGACTTATAAGTGAATCACCCCCCTCAGAAAAAATATAAATGCTCCAGTTATAAGACACTCCACAGCTATAAGACACCCCACAGCTACAAGACACTCACTACACTACACTCACTACAAATGAACTAAGTAGTTTTGGGAAAAAAACTGCCCTCAGTCCTCGGCCCTCGAACTCACAACTCCATGTTTAGAAGTCGTGCGCTCTACCACTGAGCTATTCAGCTTCGGTGACTGTATTAGGTTTTGGTCCAATCTAAATATAAAAATGCTTCAAATGATAGTCGCGTCTATATGCTACTCTCTTATAGCCGCCTTCACTTATAAGTCGGCGATCTATAGGTGAGGGATTACGGTAGGACAAAAAAATTGGTGAGAGAGAAGATGTTAAAAGGATAATTATGTAAATATAGCCTCAGTCTCTCGTGTAATAAGATGTGGTGTACCACAGCAATTCCCCATAATATATTTTTGAGGAAATGAGGCGTTATGTATGATGTCTTGAAGTTTGTGACAATGTAGATCAGGGAGTTAAGACTTACTTGTACAGTTTGCTGGTTATAGATACTTGATCTTCCTTTTCCTGGTTACTTGAGTTATTTGGAACTATGAAGAATGCGAGAGCAATAGCAGCTGATCCAAGTACGATTGCACCAACAAAGAACGCAACGTACCTACAAATATTGAGTAATAGATAAAACAATATTCTCAGGGTCATTGTAATATTGTAATATTGTAATATTGTAATATTGTAATATCGTAATATCGTAATATCGTAATATCGTAATATCGTAATATTGTAATATTGTAATAGGGAGCGGTAATAAAGTTCCCATAATGCAATTTTAAACAAGAACGCACAAAAAGATCGATCAAATATTATCAATTTGATTACCAAGCTGATCTGAAGAAATTTGCAATGTGGTATACTCATATGATATAGCAGCATTACTTGATAGTAGTTGTGTCAATTAGCAAAAGAAAAGCTCAAACAAACTCCAACAAAACTTTAGCGCACCAAAATTTAAATATACATAACCCTAATGATCTCTGTTGACATAATAATTTATACAAATAATAATAATAATACGTATATGGATATATATATATAGGTATATGTATACGTATATGTACATACCAGGGTATTTTACTAGGAGCTAGTAAAGCGTTTGATCCCCAAACTCCTAGTCTCTTTTCACATTCCTCTACGGACCAGGCGTCACAACCTGTATCATCAGTAAAAACGTTAAATTTGAAACAAAATATCGTATAACTGCAATAATACCATGATAAGAAAATGTCAATTTATTATCACTATTTTCATCAGGCATTTGAAAATATTATAAGAATTTTAACTCTTTAAAGTGTTTAGGAAAGCAAAAAACAACCACTGTTTAAATCAAAGTAATCTCATAGCGATAAACAAAAAAACTAATTTTACTTGCAAAAGGATATTATTGAAGGGTCTAACCGATTTAAAAGTACAAAGATAAACCTGGATACTGAAGGGTCTTGAGTATGTTTGCTTGCCTAAACACTGATGATGTCTGACATGGTAAAGTTGGAGTTCGAACCCACATCAGTTTAAGTTAATGAGGTACGACTGCTTAGTGCTTACATTGACTTGCTACACAGAATGTTCTGCCAGGGCAGATAGAATCTCCACATATCTCCTTCTTTATATCACAGGTGTCACCTCTGTACTCATCAGGACAATAACAGGTGTCAGAGTAAGGGGGGCACTTACCTCCATTGTCACAATAATGTACTGACAGCTGACTCCATCCACATGGCGTCACGGCTGTACAGAAGAAATTCTGGTCACTTTACATTGTGATAGCAGGTCACGGATCGCAAAATTATTGTTCTTATGTGTAACAACATCATTGAAAAAAAAATCCAAGTTCGACTAGAGTCATAATATAGAAAGCTTCACCAGATCTTTAGTAGTTTTTATAACAAACGAGATGAGCCACTAGACCTCAAGTTCAATTGATTTTCATAGACTGGACAGTCATTTAGGTTTATAGAAATGTCTATGGCTGTAACATGGGGAATAATGCCATTCCTCTTTCATTCCGGTGAAGCAAAAATAACATAATAGTCAAATGTTCATTGTTGTGAATCGGGACAGCTGCTTAATTTATACTTCACTGTATACAAATTTTGTAGATGCAAGTTGGGCCAAGCATGCAGAGCCTTCAACACGAAATTCCATTCAAAACAAGAATGATAATAGTCTCAGAGCCAACACAAATATCAGTTAATAGTCTGAGTTATGGTTTTGTTTAGTATACCAACCTACATCACAAGCCTCTCCTATATAACGGCTCGAACATCGGCATCCCTCTCCATCAACATTACAGTGAGAAAATAGTCCGCAGGTAGTTTTACCGCAGTTTCTCAGCTGACAAAATCTACCTGCATAGCCTGGGAAACATTGACATATACCCTCTGATGAACATTGACCTCTGTAACAAGGCTGACCAGTAGAGCATTCCTTGACCTCACAGTTCAGACCTGATGACATCATTAAATTATTGTATAATTTCATAAAAATATAATATATTTATTTTACATAATTATATTATTATCATGTAAATAAATAAGAAGGTGACTTACCAGGATTCGCCTTGCTAATCTGGGTAGTCTTACATTTAGGAATAGCGAGGCATATTTAGCCAAACCTCATGGTGTTTGGATGTTTTAGTTAGGCAAATTTCAAAACAAAATAAGCTGAAACTTTGTCATGCTGGCCGTTACCAGATATACAGTTCAATTAGGCAGTGTGAGCTTTAGGATTGAACACTCTGGAGACTCTCAGTATCGCAGCAATCAGAGAAATATTTGGCATTTTTTAGTTGAGGGACACCCCCAGCCCCCTCCCTCTACCATCATTTCGCACAGATTTGACATATTGAACATTTTCTCAGTCTCATTAATTTCTATCAGCTTCCACCAAAGCTAGTAAAAACAGGTGGTAGCTATCATTAAGTTACTCCATAAACTAGCTTAACCGCACTATAGCAGCCAATATTTACTCAAAAAGGGTAACAGATAACAGCCCTCAGGATACCAATATTTGGTTGAGCTAACATACCATAAACTCCCTCAGGGCAGATACACTGACCAAGGTGACAGTAAGCATCATTCAGACAGACGAGACCGTCACAATCCCTTTCGTCACAGGAGAGACCAGAATATCCATGCGAGCAGTGACACTGTCCTCCTACGCACTCTCCGTGTACACATCTGTAAAATAAATCCATCTGAGTGAATAACAAATGTTACCAAACACATGAGGAGAACAGCCAGCCTCAAAAGTTGATGTGTGAGTGTTCAGTCTGTTTCTTCTCGATGGTGAAATCAAATCCATAATCATAAACAACTATTAAGATTTGAACCACAATCTTGGTTTTCTGCGATATGCTATTATAATTTCAGACAGATAGTTTTCACAAAACAGGATTTAAAATTAAAATACCTTTTGTGATTTTTTATAGGGATAATTATTAGTTGCCTTCATGTTGCATAGGAAAAGATAATCCATAAGCTGACTTAATTAATATACATTTATAATATAACTTTAACTGTCATTTTCCTATTGGCTGTTGGAAAAGAGCTTACACATTTCAATAAGTTGCCTGCAGCTTGCTAGTGCACTGATGTTTCTTAATTTGGGTCACAGCCTATGAACATTTATAGTGGTGCTCAATATTACTCAGTGATGGCCTTTTAATCTGATATTGTCTTTCAGAGTTTCATGGTATCATAGGTTATCGTGACCAATACAACTAATAAAATTGCAAGGGTTCGTCACTCGCCACATCGAGGCGGTGAAATAGTGTGTGCCTTAAGGGCAAGGCTGCAATGACTACGCCAATTATGCTCTCAATTTTTAGGCAGGTCGGAGCACACCTGGGGGTCCAACAACTCCCAGTAGTCAGTAGACTGCAGTGGGATTCGAACCCACGACCTTCAACACTTGCGTGCTGAAGGATCGGCGCTCTAACCACTGAGCCACCTCCTACTCCTAGTCGAGCCATTAATTTTGTGGATGACACATGTTATGATTCGTGGAAATTTTTGACTCACCTCAGAACTCCATCGCAATACTGGTAACCACATGACTCTCCGTGGAATCCTGGCAGACATACGCAGCCAGAGCCATCAGCAGGACATATACCGTTTAGGCATTTAGCTGCAGAACAATAAAGGTTAATGTCAAGGTATACGGTTTTATCAATTTGAGTTTGAAATATGATGCTGCGTTGGAAATTGTTCTCAAATGGTTGATCCCTTATATTGATCTACCCTAGAAAATAAAAGTATTTGCAAGAGTAAAATTTAGACCTTAGCCAGTGAACTATATAGCTACTCAAAATTAAGTGACCCCCAAAATAGCGTAGCTAAAACCTGGCTAACATTTACTTCTCTCATACCATCAAGTGCTAGAGCCCTGGCCTCCATTCCTTAGTACTGAAGCCTGATCCAAAGTTCAATTATTAATACTTTTAAAGCTCACCTGTAGGGTTATTTTCAGTAGGACATTTCTTATATTCACATTCAAATCCAACAAAGTCCTCAGGACAAACACATGTCTCAGATAATGGACATACAAACGATCCACTGTGACAAGGCATGTGATATCCTCCATTCCTGTAAAATCAGTAATAGATATATAATGTGGCCAACAACCTACATAGCACTCAAGCTGAATGGTGTTTGCATCTAGGGTTGCCTCGAATTTCCAGAGGGACCTTGGTGTGAGTTAGCTGATTGAAATGATGAAATTTTCAGCGATCTGTGCACCTCAGAAGAGATCTGAGCCCAACCTAATAATTCGCAGTTGGTAATCTGCTTTAGCAGTAAGCAAAACATCCACCGCCAACTTATCATTGTCTATGTATAAAATTTATTTATGTGTTTAAGCAAAAGAGATATGCGGCAGGCGCAGTTTTCGTCTTCATGTTAAATAACCTTATTTGATGAACACGATCGTCAATAATTGTCATTGATCGGCATGGATTCAGTGATCATCTCATGAAGCTTCTTTTTGAACAAGGAATTGTTCTGGTTGCCGTACAGAGTCTTTTTTCAGGTCAACATTACGCATTATGTCTTACCTGCAGTGATAGTCTGAGCCAGCAGAGTGCTCATCTTCATATTCACACTGCTCTCCGCTGTGGCCCTCTGTATGACCTTCACCTTCAAGATTAGCATGGCCCAGTCCCTCTTGGCACTTACAGTATGTCAAGTTACTACCGGTATGGGGATTATACAGTACATCACACTTTCCACCATTATAACAAACAACAGAGTGACACGGACCATCGATAGATTCCACTGAAATATGTCAGATGATAAAAAGTAATAAACAAAAGAATTGACAAGAGATGAAGTTGTTTCCATACCATACCAATGCGAATGTGCCATTATCAACAAAAACATATTATGACATTTATCTTCTTCAACACCAACATCAACTGAAGTGATGATCACATCAAAACAAACCTATTTGTCAGGTATCAGTGGCTTTCTAGATTTTCACTAAGTTGAATATTCAATGGAAAACAAATGCATCCTGATAATTTATAAACAACGTTTAAAACATAATAAAATTCCACTCACCAGTTTTCATAAAACAGGAAGTCCATGTCAAAAAGAACACTGCGATTAACGGCATATTGATCGATAAGTAGAACAGAGAAGACAATACGCAAAGTGTGACGGCTGCCGGTGAAGGTACCACGACGTAAGAGTCAGTGAAAGTACGGCAATGTCAACGTGGTGACATCACTCTGTACCCAGTGCCAAGACGTCTTAACACCCAACAAAGATTTATCTGTCACCTTACCATGTGCTGTATCATATTGTTTGAATCGACATAAAAATATAACACAAAAACCATAATGTCATCGCACTACAAACTGATGTGTTTCCATGCTGCGATTGAAGATTGCATTGTGTTCTCTGCTTGGTCAATCATGAATATCGTATACTCTTACGTAGATAGGAATTACCCTCTGGGCAGCAGTGCATTTCTAACTGGACATTTAATATTGGTCCATCAAACATTTCATTGATTAATCAATAAATCAATGGAATATATTTACATCAATCAAGTGAACTAAACAGTATTATGCAATGCTCCAGGCGCAGCAGTTGAAGAAAACGGAGATATCTCTTCTATGTCTCGGTCTTCTCAGAAGACAGCTATCATTGTATGGATTCATTCATTTCCCTGCACAGCTACTTGATAGATGATTCCAATCTACCAAAAAAGCAGCTTTTTTTTTCAGCAAAACAAGATCTCTTGGCAAACCGCAGTATTTTTCTTGGCATAATTTTAATATTGAGTTGAGTAGATACTATTTTCAGCTCACCTTTCACATCTAAAACTTCTAATTCTAAACGATAATCTATTCTAAATTATATCAAATTTAAGAAACAATCAGATCTGTCCAAATAATTAGCTGGCAATATTTTTGAGAGGTACTCGGAAGATGCTGATTTATCTACAGCATATGATATTGAAGAATAGCGTAACAGACAGTTTTGAAATTTGGCACATAGTCAAAGAGTTTGGGACATAAAACTACCCCAGTTCAGTCTCTCTCAGTCGAAAAAATACTCCTACAATCCATCAGATTCATATAGCCTGACTTTGATTCTGATGGTATGATGAGGATTGGGGTGGATTGAGAGGGGCTATGTTACACTTTGCTGTTATCTATATAATCTTTAGCTTCGTTGATTTTAGCGGCCAGATATGGAGAACCACCTGCAAAGAAAAACACATCAAATTTCTAAATGAAAGTTCGAAATTAATCGCGGTGTTCATTTCGGAGGTGCTCTGTATATATATGATATACTATATTATAATCACCGACATGAATTTTTAAAAAAAGCAGTTTATCACAGAATGCTGTCCTACCAACTTGCCGAGACAGCTGAAGCAGATATAACATTCTGACAAAAAATACTCAATGGACTGGTGTGCAACAAATATGTAGTCAATGTGGCCACCATATTTTTTTCTTACCATTGTTTTACACAAGATGATAAAACTTACAATCCACATAACAGGCTCAGTAAATTTTAGCATTTGATGGTGTGTGACTTTACGGCTAAAAACTATTTTAGGGTGATGAATGTTGTCCAAACACACAGCGTTCATGTCCAATGATAAACTTCGACCTGGTTAAAAACTAGAAATGTCAATTCAGTTTGAGATTCTCATCTAATTCACTCCTTATTATCATAACGTCACACACAAAGAGCAGAAGATTTGTCACATACCTCTATCAGGGTGGTTGAGTAACATGATACGCTTGTGTGCATCTTTGACTCTCTTAGGAGTAGCTGCTGGACTGAAAACACAAAAAAAAGAATCTGATAAAAATACAAACGAAATCAAATATGTTGAAGTTGTGTGACGCCAATTTATGGAGGGATAACTCTTACAAATAAGTTGAGTTCACCTATTTTGGTTATATATCTTCTAGTTATATTGAATCATTTACATAAACTTTATGGCTCAACTTAGGCTTGATGGTAATCCTGAATATCTCATAACCATAAACAGATAAAGTGTGACTGGATAAGGGTTAGTACAGTAGAGACTTGAGAAGGTAGCTATTACACTCTTACCTAACACCTAATATCAGACCAGCCTCTCTTTTGGACATTGCTGGATCGAATCCACCTTTATAGTGAGCATTCATTCCCTGTCGAAGAAAAGTTTATGAGGAATGATTTGGAATCAAATGAAACAATGTGTGAACAGTAAGGAATTCAACGAACAAAAATGTTGTCATTGAAAGTCAAGTTGGCAAACAGTATTTGTTTTTAAACGATCAACAACAGATCTAACCCTTATATATCTACTCACAAATGCACATATGCAAGCCAGTAGGACCTCACACTTATAGATCTTACGGTTCTGCTGTAAACAAACCAAAAGGCATCTCCAATTTTCAAGTCAACTTACAAACAAAGAGTAGAATGATTGCTTACCGAAACAGGTAATTTTCCTGATTTCATCGCCATCTCAGCTTCTTTAGCAAACTTGGGCATTGTCCTGGCGACATAGCGAGCCGCTATACCTAGAGAAGCTACACCCAGTCCTAAAGCTACCAAAGTCGATGACTGTAATAAAACCATGAAATAAGGTAGGTTGTCCGGCTGACAGACTTGCAACGAGTTTTACATCAACTTAAGTTTTATTTTCATGACAACCACAGCGGGGTGGTAGATTTACTCGTTCATGTTCAACAAGTGGGTGTTACTTTGATTTAGGCTGGAATTATAGACTTCTTACCATGTTTTAAGTAGCTTAAGTGAGGAGATGATCATATGCAGTATGTTTAAGTGGTCAGGTAATTCTCTGTATGTCCTTGTCAGTGAGCTGAATTTTATCATCTGTAAATAAAAATAATCGTCAGAGTGAGAGGCCTTTGTGTGTGTGTCATTGGAGTCTACTTCCCGAAGACAAGAACTCCAACACAAAAATAGAGTGCAGTGTGCTGAAATCCTATGTAGCCTAAATAAATCTCTCATCCAAAAAGAGAAAACAATTTACGGCACACTCTGATTTTTATAGTAAGAGCTGATGCTTCATGTTGCTAGATTTGTTTGTCAGCACCAGTACCAGACTAGCCTATGTGTTGGTTAGTCTATCACATCATGATAATTGAACGGCCTGAAGAGCTCAATAATGGCCCATCATTAAGCACTTTACAGGCCACTGCATTCTATCATCATGATGTGATACCATCCATATTATGGATGATAAACAGTGTTTACTCCCTGATGAAAGCTAGACTGATCTACAGTCAAAACAAGAGGACCAGCTGGTAGATCAAAGATGTTATGCTAGCTAGTGTTAAGTTAGATCAAGTTAGACTCCTTTAACTCATTGGTAAGATGGAGATGAGACTTAGCCTACTTATTACCTGGTAGTCATATTTTTTACATGGATTCATGGAACTCTTCACATCAAACAATGGAATAAACCGATAAACTCCATTCTATAGAACACTATCTAATCTACTACTATTATTCTATTAATCAAAGGTTTATTCTTTGATTTTTTTCTATAGATAGATACTAAGATAGATATCTGGATAGATAGATAGGATATATTTATATAAGACTTAGTTAGTAGTATATATATATATATATATATATATATAATTCAAATTAATTGATTCATTGTAAAGCAAGCCATATCAAGGAGTTACATGAATATTATATGCACAAGTTTATAAATTGCAAACACTTAGAACTTAAGGTACAACTGAAAGCCCAATGGCTTATAGTAGCCTAGTATAGTATAGGGGCTCACAATCATTGGGTAAAGTTAAGATTCCAAAAAATGTGATTTGTTTTCTGATGCAAAAATCTAACACAAATGGACTTTGTTGAGTCGTTAAAACGGTGCTCTACCTAGTCTGACAAGTATCCAAACTCAATAACTATATGAATAGATATACATATCAATAATGTTCCCTATAGACTATGGACAACTCCAACCGGTTTTGCATAATTCCCAAAACTTTGGAGGGTCTAGACAGATTTTCTGTTTTATATATACAAATAGCAGGTAAGGCGACTGTTAATCTATCTTTATAGCATTATTTATGAAAATATATGCTTATATTGATTTAAGGTATAGGTTACCCCAGAACAAGGGATGAAATATAGGAGATTTGAGAAGTTGGGTTGTTAAAAACCACAGCACTACTCTACTGCTACTACTACTACAGTAACACTCCACTCATTCAGTCACTGCTGTCAAGGAGTACTCTTTGCTGCTGTCACTATTACTTACTAATGTAGGCCTAATACTTGCTTAGTAAGTCAATCACTCACTTGTGACTAATAGTGATCACTCACACCAGTAAAATCTACTCTGGAAAGCCACTTCATTGCTCACACAACAAGCTAAAAAATGAATGATGATTTTATAGTCATACTTAATAGTATTATATATTGTCACTGTCTGTTGATTAAGCAGAATTGCTTCAAAAAATCAAGCAACTTTCATCTGTTTCATGTCTTCAATGGGTATTCTGTATGGTCAGGAATTAGTACAGATATTTATTCATTTATTATTT
The DNA here is from genome assembly GCA_914767715.1 of Membranipora membranacea. Taxonomy (NCBI): domain Eukaryota; kingdom Metazoa; phylum Bryozoa; class Gymnolaemata; order Cheilostomatida; family Membraniporidae; genus Membranipora; species Membranipora membranacea. Next base: position 552,161 of record OU612075.1, on the reverse strand, counting down.
CGGGATTGCTCAATGTACAAACACACCATGGGCCCCTGGGACTTACATGTCTTTACTTTGCCAATGTCTACTATCAAGTGGACATTGGCAGAGTAAAGACATGTAAATCCCAGGGGCCCATGAAACACACAGGCCTAGCATAGCCAATGTGTTGGCTCCTCAACCCGACACATAGGAGCCGAAACATTGTCTAACTTAGCCTGGCCTCAGATGTCCATTTAATCAAGGAGTAACAGCTCTTACTCCTTGATTTAGTATATATGATAGATTATGACATATGCGGACAATTTCAATGTTGATTATCTATTATAATATTGAGTCTATTCACAGACAGTAGGTCACTGACAGTTGGTTTGATGAGTTGCAGCCTTGTGTGTGTGTGGTTTGTGTTTGTTGTGGTGAAGATGGGAAGCTTGCATGAACCAAGTTATGGCGGCTGTGGAGCTTCTGCACCCGCCAATTACGTTGCTCAGATGAGTCACTTCTCTCTCATTGGTCAGAAGTTAATATTCTGACCAATGAAAGAGAAGTGATTCATCTGAGCAACGTCATTGGCGGGTGCAGAAGCTCCACAGCCGCCATAACTTGGTTCATGCAAGCTTCCCATCTTCACCACAACAAACACAAACCACACACACACAAGGCTGCAACTCATCAAATCAACTGTCAGTGACCTGCTGTCTGTGACCTGCTGTCTGTGATCTATTCTTATTCATTACTTTAATTAATTAGTAATTATAAATAGGCATACCTGCCCCTTCATTACCTGCCCCTTCTCTGTCAGATTGCTGGGACAATAAACTTTTAGCAGGATATGGAGGTTAGGTCAGTGGTATATTGAAATGACATACTACTTTATTTTATAGTATCGCAAGGAATTGCCAAGACCCTTTGCTTACCATTTTACCCACATTTATTAGGCCTCACAATTTGGCCAAATCTTTCACTTGGCAGAAGCGAAATGTGTGAGTTGCCCCATCATTCCCTATCTATGTATGAGCGACAAATTTGCAATTAACGAGTGAACTGTTTGGGAATGAGACCACTCTCAAGACTTGTTACCTCGACAGGGAATGATTGAATCACAATCTTGGTGGTTATAAAGTGGTAGACCCCTCCCACAATAGTAAGAGTACATCCAAAAGAAGCAGGCTCAGGCGAAAGACATAATAATTTTAGAAGTCAGAGGTTATTTATCTGTTTCGCATTCACGTTCTTTGGAATTTCATGCGGAATGAAAAAGATTATTGTTCTGACAAATATTCAGTTTGGTCCGCAATTGTATCTAAAATTTGAGTATTAATGGTTCCATTCTGCTCAATGGAGAGATTACAAAATTAAGATTAAAAATCAGCAGATCCCTGCCCAGTTCAATGGGGGAGGGCAAATCTCTAGACTAACCTGCGGTTATTTACTCCGGTATGAGGGGGAAAGCGGTATACCATATGAACATACTATAATCAACTAGTATTAAAAATATAGGAAATGTAAAGCGAAATGACCTCATGGAAATTGAGACGAAAAAGTTCAAAAACTTGTTCTTTGCTTCACAATTTCACAATGCTATACTATCAGTTAACCGAAATACTGCCATCTCTGGTTCAGTGTAGTGATAACTTGAAATTTAGTATCAGAGTGTTTTGACTACCCAGTACAAGCTAGTGAAGTGAAATGTAAATCTTTCTTTTTGTTCACTGTTTCCCAACAGTAATACCCCAATGTTGGATGTAGAAGGCCACCACTAATGATGTCAACGGAGGCCAGTTTAATCAGTAACAATAAACACATATATAAACCCCCCCCCCTTCTGTGTGGTGGATGTTGGATGTTATTCGATAATGTAACTTATTCTATGATTATAGATTGATTGAAGTATGGGTCGTAAATGGGGACAGCTTGGTTATAGCCGAGGACAGGTCAGGTATACAATCTCTCAGTATGAACAGAACGCCATGCACGGCTTCTTTAAAAATGGAGTACCAAAACTCATGAAGAGAATCAACTACCAGATCTTCAAGATTATCCCACGTAAGTTCTCATGCCTTCAGAGGATCGATGCGTTCAGTAGGAGATTGTCTCTTCTTGTCTCATGACAAACTAATAGAATACTGTTTGTTGTAGACACTCCTAATATTCAAAACCCTAAAATGATTTTGATACAGCATCTGTTGGGATTTAACTGATCAGACAATTCTATATAGCCGCCCATGTCTGGTGCTGTCATTGTGATGCAAAGGTGGTTTTAAATAATCAGTTTTTTTCTTCTATGTGTTCGGATTGATTAAGTTTTCATACAATATGATATATTGTGTTATATGAGTCTTTTAATCATATTTATGTAATCATGTATGATCCCAACGATACTTCAACAGCTGCTTTTGCAGGTTTTGTGGTTTTCTGCTATCTTATACAGTAAAATCCAAAAAGAGAGATTTTTATCTAATTCTTACGCATTGGTTGGCATTTTGGAGTTGCCCTCTCTCAAACTCAGGGTTGCCGAGGAAGGGAGATCCAAATTTACTGTTAATGTTGTTATGGGAAGAGATATTTAGCAACAATTAAATTTTTGGTCCATAACTAACCTATTTCATCTCAGTATGATTATTATTATGACTGGTAATCTCATAGCTGTTAACTTGATGTTTTGTTATGTTTCAGCGATTGCTTTCACTTATATGGTGATTGCCTGGGGTAAAGAAACAAACCAGAAGGACTCGAGAAAGAAAGCAGCAGATTTCGCACAGGAGACATGAATCAAGTTCTTGGTTGAAAATATTTAAAAAATGACATTTCAGGCAGTTGACCTATAGGAAATTTTAATCTTAAAAAATAACAGAGGATAGCATTTTGACCTTTTTAAAATGATCCTGTATATGGTATTTATTTCAATATAGGAAATAGCCAGATTGTGCCAAACTCATACCTGTCTCCTGTTTCTCTTTCCTTCACCAGGATATTTTCACCAAGACCACTTAGTTTACCCGCAGTCAACATTGTCATCTATGGAATTGTGGCTGTTTTCCAATTTATTTGTTCAACCATAGTCTGAAAGTTGGAAAAGTTTGAGCATGTATTTTCTCCACCAACCGTCTGTAGTTTGTATCATCTTCCTGGCTGGCCTATATTGACAAGCTAGACAACAACAGACTACTCAAGACAGGCCAACCTCTGGCCTTATGATAAGCTTGGCTATAGGACAAACTGATAATCTGGTGATCAGGGTCTTATCATGTTCAACTCCACCTGCTAAACTATGTTCGGACCTAGCAATGGTAGAACCAGTATCACTGCATCAACCGCGAAAGTTTGTATTTGCTAGATGAATCAAAATTATTTAAACTCCATTCATCGCCATGATTTTGGTAATGGGACCTAAAGTTAGATTGGATCTACATTAAGATAAGACTGGAGTAAGTTTATCATCCATTGATGAGTCTATATAACCCCTTATTACATTCTGCTGGTGATCGTCTGAATAGATATGATATGATAACTTCATTGGGGTTTGATCAACGGCAAATGAACTCCGGTTGGTTGAAATTCTGTGCTCACAGTTCATCATCTGAGTAAACTTACCGTTTCTGCGAGTTAAGTTTATTTTATACTTATTTTCACAATGGGGAATTATATCTCCCTCCTTCACATCCTACGGTTACTCATTATATTCATCTAATGATGTGTGCTTATGATTTTGGGCTCTACTCTCTTGCTGGCTTCACTTGCTTGTAGCCTTTGTACCCTTTGGCATGCTGTCAGGGGCCGGTGTTCCCTTGACAGCATGCCCAGGCTCCACTCATTGCTGACCTGGAACCTCAAGATTGCCACCAAGTTAATTAGTGCAGAGAGGAGATAGCCAAGGGGCCTTACAAATTTGGAGTTGTATGTCAATGCATGACTTAGCACAAATAATCAATCTCCGCAAATATTATTAGCAAGTACTGGCCTCTGATTGGCCAAGCTGGGATACTGACTTGAGTACATACTCCACACATACCTCCCAATACACAGTGGTTATTATAGCAGCCTAACAATAGAAAAGTCAGATTCGATGATAACATCTAAGTGTTAATTTATTAGCATCTAACATAAGCTTACATAGCCTCAAGGTGTGAGGCTCTTATGATCTCACTCTTTTCTACTCAGTTGTAGAAGCGTAAGCCAATCGGGCATTGTAATTGGACCTGCTGTTTTGTTTATTTGATATTATATCGACTCTCATTTACACCTTATTGCTGAGTGCGGCAGCAAACATTTGAAAAGAGGAAAAAAAGCCTCTCGCAATCACATCAAAGCGCAAAATTTATACTGATTGATATTACTGCTGCATACCGGTTTGTACTCCTTAACTCATCTGAAGTAGTGGAGTACGGTAACTTTCGACAGCATGACGATATACACATCACAGAACTCGTCTAATGAACAGAGACAAGAGAAAACTCATGTGTACGCAACGTCGACAGCAGGCGATGAGCAGCAGTGTGAGAAACTACTGATGCAATCAGAGAAGGCAGCGGAAAAATCTCATCATCATAAGGTTAGAATCTGTCTACTATTTTGATGTCATCATGATTTTTACTGATATCTTTGGTGCTGGATAAAACATACTCTAGACTTTCTTGGAATCATAGACCCATAGACAATAGTTAATATTAAATATTCTGTTGAATGTTCAAGTTGTTGAAGTTCTCTGTGTAGGTAGCCCCTCTGATAGTAGGCCTCAAATTTTGTGGCACTGCAATACTGTTGGCATATTCAGCCTAAATTGTAGTCCAAGTTCTAAAACATGTGCTTCCATTAAATGGCACACTGACACATGAAACCTCCAGAAACAACAGGCAGATCACAGGCTTCACATATTTCCTAATCAAGAACTGTCATCAGAGTTACCTCAATTAATTGATATTTTATTAATATTGTGTCAACTTCCTATCAGAACATCCAAACTAATAAGCTCAAACTCAAATATTGTACAATGAGCCTAATTCCATGTCAGATACAATTAATCACAATTCTTATCTGCTAAATGTCATATGTAGTTAATAACCTCCCCTTGTCTGCTTTTGCCACCGAAATGATCTAAAAGATTTTATCCCAGTTTTCTTAGTCTGTGATTTAATCATAGCCTAGATCGACTCTGACTAATAAATGAGTAGTTGAAGGTAGATTATTGGGAGCAGGTAAACCTGGCTCTGACCAAGGTTGTAAAATGCTAGCTGATGAGAGCTGCATCATTTGTCATTCCACAATTAATAAACTACTTTGGCTTTTGACGTTCGAATGACCAAATGATGCCATAAAGTTTAGATTGGCATATAATATGCACAGGGGAGGGGGAGGTAGGACCCTCAAACTATGTATGTAACATGTAATGCGTAGTACTCCCCAAACCTAAAAAGTAGCCGCGTAACAAGGCTGTGTTTTTTCTTGTGCATGATATTGTGCATCCTATGACAAAACCTCAATGAAGTAACGTTGTCTCATCTATTACAGGGTCTTCAGCAGCAGCATTACTACAGAGTGCTTATATCAGAGACTAGCAAGCCGGCAGCGTCAGCAGTGAGGTTCGATATCAGAGTGATAGCTGCCCTCATATCCTTACTGGTCATCGTCCTTGTGGGGCTGTCTGTCTTCTCTACCATCGCTCTGAGGCTATATTACCATCATGGGCTTATATCTGGTAACAGGACAGGGCTAGCCTCAGATCACTACTCATATCACATCTCACAGGTAGGTGGCGTCGTACAGACAGGACACCATAAAATCGTAAATAAATAATACTGATATTGACAAGGGGTTAGATTTTCATGAAACACGTGAACCATTATATAGCTGTTTATCAGAGAAAAATCTTGATACCAGAGCAGTATGCCTCTTGTATGCAAGGCAAACAAGCCGGGGGGCCGTCGGGCAGGGGAAAAAGTCTGGGGGGGGGGGGTGGGCTCAAACTAGCATGCAAGTACCAAAGCGTTATTGGTAAGGGACTTCAATCCCTCCGCAAATTTTATAACACCAATATTTTCTTCCTGAACCAGCACCTCACTTGAGGTGGATTAAAATATTTTGTAAAATTGTTTTTGTGAGAGAACACTGCATCTTTTCAAATCTAGCAAAGCTGTCGGTCACTTCCCTCAATAATTGTCCCACTTGAGAATTTTGAATCAGAACTTTAATGGTGCTGGGTTGTGTAATAATGTTTTATACCTGAGTACGTTGAGGTTAACTGTGCTCCTGAGTGTTCAGAGATTGGGCGTTAGAGCCTCTTGACATTATATAAGACGTACTCAGACGACTCACTCCACATGGAAGGAGTTCTCTCATAGTGTCTGTATGATCAGGTGGCTTGTCTGGATTTGTCGAGTTACGAGACTTTGCAAATGCAGTTAGACATGGCCACCAAAGTAAACCTTGAGTTACGATAGTTTGCAAATGCAGTTAGACATGGCCACCAAAATAAACTTTGAGTTACGAGACTTTGCGAATTCAGTTTAGACATGGCCACCAAAATAAACCTGCAGAGTGAAACCCGGCGCCATGGGTAGAATTCTTTTAGCCTTCATGTGACAGCAGTGAAGAAGCAATGACAGGGAGTTCATTGATCCGGTCAAAGTTTGGCAACAACCCTAAGTAATCGGGAGGCTTTGTAAAGACCAAAGTTACTCATATGAAGTTTGAAGTTTTGTAATTTGTTGATTGCCTAATTCTAATATCCATCTTGTAGTGAGTTGATAGCGTTGAAAGACCTGCACATGAGTGGAAAAATAAATTAAAAACAGTCTGAGCTGCACTAGTATCTGTATTATATCTGCGGTAACCTCATCTTGTTAATTACGAGCTAACAGCCTGAGGGGGGAGGGTTCACAGGGGGATAAATCTTTACCTGAAGATGTCCACCTCAGAGCTCTTCTGCTCAAAGCTATGCTGTCAAAGCTAACAAGTTTGTTTGATTTTCTGCTAATGTTCACAAGTTAATTATCTACATATGTGACTGTATTTAATCTACTGTGTGATCTTGTCACGGTAATTACAAAAAGTCGTTTTGTCTGCCGCTCAGAATTATATCTTGGGTGAAGAAACACTTTGAATGTAACAAATCCTGTCTGTAAGATCAAACAGATCCGGATGCTCAGAACTCAGACACTTTCCTCATATCTGTGACATGCCCATTTAATATAACAAACATGATCTTTTTCCTGAGCAACTGCGAAACTCTAAGGTCATGATAAAAGCCATAAGACAAGACACTAGCTTTAAGCCATTACTACTACGTACTACACGTCAATTTTGAGATCAGGCTATGTGCAGGTGACAAACTCACTTGGCCATGTGTATCAAATTGTGATCTGGAATTTTTAGTACCATAGTGGCTGGGGAAAGCATTTTAAGGCCATAAACTTGACATCAGGTTAGGAGAGCTTGTGCAGCTTGCGCACCTAGACTTAAGATACCAAATCATTGCCTAGACAGTCTTTAGATTCTCAGCCATTCCCATATCACATATCATACTATTGGCTGTCCATAGGGCTGCCTAGAGCCTTGTCTGCATAACTCTTCTTGGCACCACTAGCTTTGCTAATATCCCTGCAAAGAGAAAAAGTCAGTCTTTGATTGCTATCATATCCTGTGGCTATATTCTTGCCCATCTATTGTATCGGAGTACCAGAATTATAGCAATAATAGTAACATCATCAGACATTGGAGATAACAAGCCTCTGGCTTGAAATTTACTGGTAGTAGTCATTAACCTTATGTTTATTGCAAGAATGTTTGGTAATTTGTGGGTAACTGGAAAAAATGTTCCCCCTTGCAAAAAAAGAATAGAGGCTTAATCGATCATTACCCTCATCCAAAAATAATGAGCCCTCACACTTTTTTACACAAATAGCCATTCAGTAACACAAGATCATACTGGTCACAAATGTTTAAATTATGAAAGGAATAATGTTTAGATAGTTATATAAAACTATTTCAATTTGCTAGCGGCTTGATTTCATGACCTTTGGATACAAAGGCACCCATTGTGTTCGTGTGACTTGTGGATTTGGGATTAGGACCACTAAGCACTTGATAGTATTCATAATTGACCTGACTACTCTTTGAAGCGTCAAAAATGATGGCAACAGATAATTTCACCAGGAGACAGCTTGGCAACTTGTCAGAAAAATCATACAAGATCAAAACATCTTTGTTATCATAAGTTCCTATGGTTCCAACTTCCTACCATGAAAATATTGCAAACTAAGAAGGCTGATAAAGACTTTGAACTTGTGCAAGGGCCAGCTCATTTATTGATATAATCTATAGGCCCTATACTGCCATAGATGGATCCCTCTGTGGCATCGCAATGTTTATCAACAACAGACTCAGCCCAGCCCTTACTTTGATTATCACTTCAAAACAAATAATATTGTCGTTACAGCGACAAAAGATACGCCTTTGTTTAAAATTCGTCTCTGCTGCCAACAATTAGTACCCAGTACATGAAATCCACTCCACTAAATGTTAGGTTTCACAAGTCAGCATTTCCTAGTATAAAATCACAGAGTAAGGATATATCCTTACTCTGTGATAATATCATATCTATCATGATATTAACAACTCAGGTGTAACTCATAACATGATCTAGGACTTATTGCAGACACTTAAATTGCTTGTGGCATCAAATTGCCAACTTTGTTTAATGGAATTTTGGAAGTTGAGACTTTTCCATTGACAAAATATATTTTATCAATGACTTCCCTCCTAGCCCATCGTTATATGAATCCCTTGCCTCGGGAGCTGTGACATATTATCGCATACTGCGTGATTTGTTTGGGTGGCTGAATTTTTACACTTGGTGACCAGAAAGATAATTATAGCCCAGGATGATGGACAGGATGGGTATGGTGGGAGAGGGGGGATTAGGGTACAGCCTTTGATTATAGCCCTGGGTTGACAGGTGCACTCCTGGAGTCATATGGGTCTGTCAGGGACTTCCTGTGAAAATTACACATTTTAGAGTTGATCATCAAATAAAACTTATATTTTGATGCTGCGATTGTGATACTATCCCTCACCATTTACTGACTGCGGATGGATTCATATTCATCCTCTACAGTTCTCCCAAAATCAATCATGTAACTTCTAAGATAAATTGAATGAGATCGTAATTTCCATAGAAGTGCAGTTTTGTATATGTCTGAATCTTCATCCTAAAAACTATCTCAAAAAACTCCAAGAAGCTCTTACAACTTCTATTAAACTTATATTACAGGGTAAAGACATTGACCTTTCTCAAAAAGGCATCAAATATACACCTGTCAGGGACTGGATACTAACTACCACCACTAAACCAGTAAAAACACAACTCTCACAGCTGTCAACTACCAGCCAGCGAACAACATCCACACAATCTCTTAATACACCACACAGACAAAATCTACTGCTTACAACTCCGACCAGCACATCGACTCATGTTACAGAGCGATCTGAGACCGAGAGGACAAACAGTCCTCTAACATCAGCTACTGTTACTGTGACCACAGAAAAGTTTATGCCCACTGTGCAACCACACAATAAACTAGCATCAAGTCTGAGTACACGCACTACACACATTTTAAGGACTGAGAAAACCACTACCAGCTCAGTATCAGATATCACATCTCAGTCTAAGCTGGTGTCCACAACTCCTCACACTGATGAGGAGGAGGAGAAGCTGCCGCAGGAATCTGAGACCTTCGCTGCCGCCAGATTCTCGCATGACTTTAGAAGGGTAATAACAAATTTTTATCAACATAAAATTCTGTGATTCCATAGGATTACTCCAAAATCTGGGTCTTTGGAAACGTTTGACCTTGGTTTGACTGCCCCCTTGAAACAACAAAAACTCAGTCAAACATTGCTAAAGACCCCGGTTTTGGAGTGCTCCTGTGGGTGATTCATTTTCCCTGATGTGTGATCCGCTCAAAATTTTATGGAACTTCAATCACATACCATGCAGATATAGCCTGGTCACGTGGCCACTGGGTCCAAAAAACCAAAACCAGTGGCAGCGTGACAAGGCTAATGCAGATATGTAATGCAAAAGTAATCGAGCGCTGTTGCTGCGTATTTTTTTGGTTGGAAGCCATTGGACTCCTGTCTGAGATTGTGGCGCCATTAATTACTCTCCAGGATTAAGCGAAAGAAAGACCTCTATTCATTTGGTATCATGAGAAAACGGTTAAGAATTCAACACTACCGAATTTGAGGCCCAATTATAATTTGTGAAAATTCTCCCTGGTAAGATAGCGCTAAAGATCAAACACTTCATTTCACATCTATTATCTAACATTACAAGAGTGTAAATCAATAGACATTTCATGCAGTGATCATATTTACTCTGAGAAAATATGTCACAAGTCTTTCCAGCTAATGAGATTTAGAGAAAGTCAAAGGATACAAATAACTGTAATCTTCTCGTGTTTATATTTTGTATCGACATTGAGAGTGAGTGACCTTTTTTTAATTCCCACAGAAGCTTTCAGTGATTGTTGATGACCGAGATCAGAGGTGTTATATTCTATCTATGAAGCCAGCCGAGGAGAGTGATAGTGTTATTGATGTCCCAGAGAAGGCTGCCGATCTACTCACACTAATATTACGGGTTTGTTGCTGACTTATGTTTTATGCTTTATACTGGTTTGCCATTGCAATATCCTACCAAAAATTAAAGTTGGAAATTAAATCAAACAACATTTGACAACGTCTGATAGGAGAAAAATGTTAGAGATGTTCAACCATGGTCAGAAGTTATTGGAATAATATGACTTCCATCCTGTTAAGACGTTGATTATTTTATGGCTCCTAAACCGTGATAAAATATTGATGAAAAACATAGCTGACAGAGACTTTTAGTGCTGACAAAATATACTTCTGAGCCCTAGGTTTCGTTGTAGTGCAAGCTAAAGACTTCTTTAAAAGAGAGGGTAGTAGATTTGAGTAGATTCGAGTAAACAACAGAATTGATTGAAATTTGTCAAGTGTCAGTGATTGTCTTCTCTCTGTCAAAGAAAAGACAACATTGCATTGTTTCTGTGTTTGGTCTCATCAATAATTGAGGGACATTTAGGTTGGCATGTTTGCACCTTTAATTCTCTCTCGCCTACTGAATGAAAATGGTCCATAATGGACAGATATTTGAGTTTAAAGTATTTGTAGAGGAGTGAACAATTTTGCTTGAAGAGGTGAAACTCATAGCTAGATAACTTCTACCCAGCACCCTCTTGAATTTAAAAAAACCTCCCACCTTAGTTAGCTGGAATAAAAAACGTCCCCAAACTAGTGAAGCTGAACACTAGGCTGTATTAACTCTTCTATGGTAACCAGATACACTAAGGTCAGCGGTTTTGGGCTCGCTCAAACACGCCCTGTCAGCCTACAGAATAAAAATATACACAATATTACGTTTATTGGCCCGGCTCTTAATCACGTATTTCACCTCCTTTTTGCAGAATATATACAATATTTCTTTATAGGCCTACAGTAGTTTTTAATTAAATCGAAACACGAGAAGATTATTTTAGAGCTTTTAGTGAATCTACAGAGTTTTAATTCCAAATAATGTTGAGCTGCTGCATGTCTTCTCAAAGGATTGACCTTATTATTGGTTGATACCTAGATCTACCATTTGTCTTGGATCTCTGCAGCTGCTTGGACTTGTCACAGGCTGGGGAAAAGAGATTGATATCTCCCACCCTCCCTCAGTTGAGAATATTCACATATTAGAAGTTCTCCCCCTTCTCTGATGTATTCTACTATCCCCTTTTTGTTCTCAGACAGGTGACCAGGTTATCAACTCTCAGTCTCTAAGAGCGGACTATAGAGTAAAAGGGGAGGAGTTACCTCAGCCAATCATAACAGAGCAGTACGGATCTTATACAGCTGAGCTCTGCTCCCCATACCCAATATACAGGTAAAGTTAGACCTAGTTTAAGTGCTCAGACTCCAAGGCGCAGGGAGTTACTTGCGCAAGCTATCAAACTTTGATAGCTTGCGCAAGTAACTCCCTGCGCCTTGGAGTCTGAGCACTTAGACTAAGTTAGACCCAACATCACCAGCCTCCACCAGCACAAGGGTGTATACTGACACGGAGGCTACACTATTAACATGTGTGTCTCTGATCGATAGTGTTAATTTAGTACGAGTACCTCAGATGTACCCACCCCTAATTAGTAAAATTGAACCCGGGTTATCTCTATCGATCAGAGATATACAAGCAATAGTATATGATGTGATCAGTGTGACCTCGCTGTATGATAGAGTGTATATAGACTAAACTAATAGTCTCTATCTTTCCGTACTCCGTCGGGAGGGTAGCCTGTTGGTTCAGTCTAGAGTGTATGGATATGTGATTATAACAGGTAATAGTGGAGTTCCTCTGTTTTCAGTCCTAACTTTGTTATTATTTAGAGATCTCCTGCTGAGTTTTGGATGTAGCAGCACCACTTATTATACTTACCACCTGTAAACTTTGAGATATACAGCAACAGATTTAATTGCATTAGCCACCATCGTCAACAAATACAACAATTCTTGTGTAGCGCTTTCCTCATCGGTTTATGTTGATACACAATCCATCAATTACTGCTACCATGCAGCTGCTTCTCATACCCCATCAAGAGGTCCTCATGCTACAAGGAAAATAGTGAACAAATATACTTATATGATAATGGTAGTAAGGTATACATCTGTGCATTGGACAGTACCAACTTGTACAAAAAATTATATCCGACCAAATATAGTAGATCAAATGGGCATTTATTAACCGATAATGCAAAGCAAATCTTAGCATTGAATTGTTGCAGTATCCTGAGGTCAGATCTAGGTTATCTGATTGATATATATATCAGTTGCACTTAATAAACACTGAACACAAATTTACATTTGTTCTGTTTTATACAGCTACACATATTTAGGATGTATTGATGGTGTTTTGTGCATAAGGGAACTTCAGCTTAGTCTGAGGACCTTGAACCATAAAGCACTCAGTGATCCTGGTTCATGCCAGACCCATATTTGATTTTTTTATCATCTGATTTTTTCTTGTCTTGATTCATATGAGCAGGTTGGAGAGAGCGTAGAGGGGTGAGATAGAAGCAAAGAATATTGGCACTCTGTATAGGACCAGAGATGTCCTGTGATGCCGCTGCAGACTATTGCAACAAGATGTGACAAATGTGAAAGTAAACTGTAGTAACTGACTGTGTTGTGTTGGGAAGGTGTATGAAGGATCACATGCCAGGCATTATGAGATACCTGAAATTGACCTGATATTCTTGGGTACCTGACAAGCAAGTAATGACAGGCATTGGTTTTATTGTGAAAGAGAGCTAGGTTTTTTCAGTGTTGAATTTTGTGGAGGTTGCCACGATGATTAATGTTTTCTCAAATCTTATATATTAAGATGCATGTTTTTTTGTACTGCAAAATGGGACAAAATTCAGAGTTGTCTTTCCCAGTCATAAGATCCGCGGAAGGGGATAACTTGAAAAGGAAATATGTATTTATTTTATCACTTTACGCTGGCGTGGACCTATTGTAAACTTTGCAGTATATTCATGGTTCATTGAAGATAATATGTCCTGAATGTGTTGCAGTTTTACCAGAGACTATAGATATATATCTATAGTCTCTGGTTTTACTATCAGAAAAAAAAGAAGTAATTTCGACCTGTTCTTTTTTAAAGCCAATATACGTTGGCATGTACAATTTTTTGATCACCCCCAATTAGCTGTAAATACTGTGTCTGGCTGGTATCTATATTCCTCACAAGGTGTTATTTTTGTTGTGTAATTCATCTGTAATCATAATAATCAGCTCACATAGCTATGTAAGCAGACAGGTAGACTGCTCTAGTACCTTTGTTGTGTATATTAGACTTGTTTATCAGTGCCTCACGGGAATCTGCTATAGTCAGTTTTACGTACAAGCTCATTGTATCGAGGCTATCGATATCGTAAGGTGAGGTCAAGTAAACTATTGCTCCTTTTTTCTCACTCTAACTTCTTACTCATAAGTTATGCTTGATCAGATAATACACCATTTATACACCCAACAGGTCAACATTCCTAGTTCAATTTGATATGATTGATCGTCATTTTTGTGTAATGATTTATGGTTCACGTACAAGAGTTTGCAAATATCCGCTAACATTTAATCAAAAATAGAGGTTTTTTGAAGCGTTGCCAATATTCAGTTTCACTGATAAGGCATACGATTGATTTCGGAGATGGTATAACTCATTTATCACTAATTAACATAGGGACGTGTTTGAAAGACCGGGTGTCTGTTGAAAGAAATCGGACGAGTGATAGTCTGCTCATTGTTATAATGCTGTACATGTTCTAAGTATATCTGCTACTGATAAATGTAAGTTAAAAGTACATAAGCGTGTATATACCACAAAACCCTTCACGTTATCTAGCAGACAAGCTACTTTAGATCAGTGTGCTCATTTCAATTCACGGCTCATGTTTACATTGAGACATTGTTGACAAAGGACTTTATATTGACTCAATTTCATTATTATACATGAATATCAGTATTCAGGTGATTAGGCATTATCAACGCTTTAGTAGGTCCATTCAGTGACCTGAGTGGATAGGAGTGACTAGTGAGTAGGCTTATGATATGCGGCTCCAGTTATCAAGGAACTGAGTTTTACATAGTTTACTGCCTATAACTGTGAGATCCTCCTAGCATAAAGACAGTATTGCACATAAAGAGAAGGACTCTGTGACTAACTGAGGAGACTTGCAGTGTCTATACATTAATAAACTGTTGCTTGGGCTCACACATGCAGTGTTTGAAGAAACGGAAAAGCGTTAAAGTCAAGTGTTTTACGTTGCGTTGTCTTGCTGTAGTACTATGCTGATGTCAACATGCCTGATGTATGCTGACTTGTGCTGACACAGCTGGATATATTGTCAACATGGGAAACAAGTTAGCTTCATGCACAGGGAAATCAAAGACTGGTGAAAAAGGGGATAAATACAAGTCTCTGCCGCAGAAAGGTTAGTTGATAAAGATAGACGTGTAATACTCCTGCCATGTGGTCTTGTTATTACCAGTTTTCCACAGGTCCTCTCTGAAGAGCGGCTGTATCTCAATGGGTCTTTACATACTATTAGTTCAAATCCTCGCGTTTGCGGCAGTGAAAGGATGTGGGTCTAGCCTCAACTGCCCGCACCACATAGCAAGACACTTCATAAATTTGCCTTGATATATATTGTCCGTGTAAATTTTCACGGAGGAGACGACTAGTTTTATATATACTCGTTACAGCGTGAAGTATTAAGAAAGATTATTTCATAGTAGCCGAGTCCAAATGCCAATCAAACTCTTTGCCCCCAAGCTGGTTTGCTGGGGTTGGTAGCAGTACTCCTTCACAACTAACAAAATAGTGCGGCTTTTTAAGCTATCCTAACTGCAATCATTTTCCATTATCTTCGTACTTCGTTCTCCCACTATACGATATACAAAACCATTTTGTTGCAGGTTTATTGCTTTGATAAGCTGATATCAAATTCTAAAAATTCTCACCTCCTTTAGTCTGTAGAGGATGCGCTGAGTATTTTCAGGCGTTGAAAAAATAACGGCATCAGATAATTCTGTCAGCCTTTTAACACAGATACACTGTAACACCCTCTGTGTTTCGTGTTGACAATTAGGATTATTTATTATATGGGAACAGCCATATACATGATGAATCACTGGACAACTTATTTTCAGCCCTTTGACAGTTTCTAGTTCCTTATATATTTCCATGTAGCTGTTAATTTATAAATCTGATTCATTTAGCAGGCACACATGATGAAGCTGTCACGAGTACCATACCAGGAAGTGATGACTCTGTGTCAGCTGACCGTGACAGGCTACCAGCTGACCGTGACAGGCCACCAGCTGAGGGAGGGGATATAACTGCTGCCGGAGTACCAGCTGGCAGCAGGAAACCCACAGCAGTATGTAGCAATTATTATTACCGTACTGACTTTGGGCTTTCTGAATGCCCCTTTTCAGTTTCATTTTGTTTTCAGATTAAATAAAGGCCACAGGGATAATGATAACCGCCTGTATGTGGATTGTTACAGCGAATAATAATGTATGAGAAACTTTCTGGCGCACTGCACGACTGATAGCTTTAGCCTTGCCCTGTCTCATCCCTCAAAAGTTCCCATCGAAGTCCGGATGAAATTCCGATTCTAGGATGGTTATGTTCTACTTCATCAATAGATCTTTCAAAGAAGACAACTCCACATCATAATGGTTTATTAGCTAGCACATACATTATAAGTTGCAAGAAAAGAATGCATAGACTTCACCATAAATGCTTCAAGTGTATGGAACTTGCATTTAAAAAAGAATCTCATTAAGCAAGATGCACATTTGCCGCAAGAAGTAGTCTTTGCCACATGAGCTGCAATACATATCATGTCCAGTCTGAGATAGCATGCTATGTGACAGTCGGGAACGGGAGTAAATAACTGGTGACAGCGATCATTTATACTCCATGATGGCTGTTGTGATTTTAGGAGATATCAGTGTCGGTCGAACAAAATAATGAAGGAATTGAAGAGAAATCAGATTTTGAGCGGAAATCTTCAGCGCTCAAGAAAGTAGTAAGTCTTAGTCAAAGTTATATTATTTTGTCTATAAACTAATTTACTGGATAATGCCATTAAGCATTCTTGTGCATGTCAAACTGGGTATTACAAAAATGTGTCAAAACACCATTTGTCAGTTAAAGTTATTACACCTGATGAACTTGTCACTGCTCATGGTTTTGCCAGCAGTGTTTGGGCCGCAAAATTGGCCACATCTTATCGATTCTCCGGGTTATTTGAGATTGTATGATCAACACATCATCAATCACCCTCATCAAAAGCAAAGATTATAAATACTATTTGTCATTGTCACTATAGTCATTGTCAAAAGCCTGTCATAGTGTAATCGTAAGCTTTGTTGACTAGTTTTGTCTTGCACATAGTTGTTAGCTTCTCATCTATCAGGGAGCTATCAGGGATCAGGGTCACAAGGGTTTAAAGTGGCTGGCTTCTACCATAGCTGTACACCATATTTCTGCATTTTTGTTTGTTATTTCTGCAAACATGGGTCTTGTTTCGAAGGTAAGACGCGTTTTCCTGAATCAATTTTTAGCATCTTGGTTTGTTGTACTTGCAACCATAAACTTTTGGATTTGTTGGATAAGATAACAAGCTGTGCTGTGTGGATGATTTTAATAGTTATGACCAGACAAATATCACGCTGTCCCCCTTGGTCACTCGTAACTTTTTCTGTTCTGTACAAGTGACTCTTGTTATTTGGAATCAAAAGTGTGATCGTTCTCTTCTGAGATTGTTTTGATCGATACTAATAGCTTCATGAAAACACAGGAGCCTCGATATCATGTATGAGCCTCGATATCATGTATGAGCCTCAATATCATGTATGAGCCTCGATATCATGTATGAGCTTCTTTATCACACTAGATTTGCCGTAACACAATGGCATCATCTTCTTCATTCCTCCAGATTCAATCAGACGGCTCGAACCTTATTGGATTCAGAACACTTAGACTACATGAGAGCCTCTTTATCACGTTGAAGCCTCATTTTCATATTATCATCCATTACAGATACAGAGGCGGCTAACTAGAGTGGACCTGACGGCCTGTACACCTGAGGGGTGTGTGGATATGCTGACTAATAAACCTTCACTAAGAGTGCTCACAGCTCTGAAGAAAAAACTCTTCAGCTGCTCCGATGTGTGGATAGAAGGATTCATTGACTCTGACGGCATCCACAGGTAAAGGACAAGGGATACAGGGAAGATTTACAAGCTTAAAAGTTGACCACGTATTTTGGAATCATTTATTAATCCAGACGAACATATTAGCTAGTTAATAGTTAATACAACTGGTACAGGGGAGATTGATATGCTTAAAAGTGGTGACCACCCACATACACCGGAATCATTTATTATTCCAAAGATTCATAGTAGCTAGTTAATTTTGAGGTGACTTAATTTCTGCTAGCTTAGGTGAGATTTTATTTAAAGTAGAGAGGTTGAATAAATATTAGCTAGCTAAATTAAGCCATGCTTCAATACTTCAGGCTGCTCCTCTAGGATTTGTTTCAGGTAATCAATCAGACAGAGATCATACACAATGCATCAAAAGCCAACTGTTTGTACTATAGGTAAGATCGGTACTGCAGGATTACCTGTTTTTTCTCATGGCCTTGATACAGTACAGTAATTAGTCTTTATGCCTGACTGTGTTCTGGAAGCTGGGGTTAATAAATGGTACTTTTGAATACCACAGATAGGTTTATTTTAAGTTTAGTTTTTACATAATGGCAGGTTGAGGTTTTTTAGTTAATGTAAAAATGTTAGATTGAATCTTCTCTATACACCCCACTATTACTGAGTAATAAATCTTTTTATGTTTGATAGACTTTAAACAATAACATTGTACTAGGCAGTTGAAACATGTAAAAAGCAAGGGCTCGAAGCTCAAGGGTCGAATGCACTATTTATTTGTAAACTGTCTATTTTACAACCCAAGGCTATTTATAACATGTTCGCCAATTTACCAACTACCATTCCTCAAATATCAGCATCAGATACATCCAACAGAAATGTTAAATATATCCAGGAGTGAAAGTTTGCGCTTTTTCATGGGCTTGAATTATGAAATTTATGTCTAGCTAACATTTCTCCTCTTCATTTTTTATAGGCTGCCACATCCGCTAGCAAACATTTTATTCCTCTAAAGTATATGACAGATGGATTAAGTGTGATCCGATTTTCCAGCATCCCGGTCATTGCCATTCTACTGGTGGGTCCCCTCGGCAAATAGCGGCAGCCCAAAGGGGGTCAAGTCCTAATTCAGGCACGTTCGACCATACAAGACTTATATGACAGTTAGCAATGTAGTTATTACAGAAGGAACCCACACCCACTTGCCACTCACCTGTCAATTTTCTGTTGTCTTACACTTCAGGTTACTGGATCTAATAGATCTTACCAGCTCAGGCAGAGTGACAGATATTAACGAAGCTATGCTGATATTATCAGCTGTCGAGTGTCTCAGGTCTGTCATGAATAACAGAGATGGACTGGAGTTCTTTATAAACGACACTGAGGCTGCTAACCAACTTATCAGAGGTTAGTCACCCAAAATTGAGGCTATTTGATGTTGTGTTTGTGTTTTTGAACTCATGATGCTCATCAGTATATATATTGATGGCCCCTTAGAATATATGAATATAGTTATAAAGGAATATAGGAATGCTACTGTTGTAACTCAGGAGGAAAGACTATGTGCGAAAAAATCAGTAAACACTTCAATTAATTTGGATGACACAGTTAGATTAGATACTGTCCAATATTATTTCAAAGAATGTTGTAAGTTATCTGGGCTTTGTGTTACAATATCTCAATATCTCAATCATAGCTGGGAAGACAAACAATAACAAGAGGGCTGCCACACGATTGCTGCCCAGGTCCTTATTTAACCTAGTTGGTAGTTGCTCAAATGAGCTTGTTATGAGATCTTATAGCTTCCTATTATCAAATACTGTTTTCTGATGAGTATATATAACCACTATTCTCTGCTCAGCTTGCGCCTGCTATCAAGAGTCAAAGTGCCTATTCCTTTTGAGCTAATATTAATAATATCGATGTGTATAATGATGGACTATGATTTGTTTGTACGAGATTTCCAGTGATATATAGAACCGAAAAGTGTAGGACAAAGAAGAGAAAAAAGAGCTTTTTTTCAGCTTTTTCATGAGACATAACAACTCATAATTCTTTTTTTAATACTTATCAAGTCTATTGTTATTGTTATCGCAACGACAAATAGATAGATAGATGATTTAAATAAACACACATACATTCTATCCAGGTGTGTGGATGCACTCATTGATTAGTTAGGAGGATGAGGTCTCGCTCACACAACAAATGAGCCACAGAATGGATTAGGTGCCGCCAATATGTTGTCTTTAATTGGATGTAGGGTGTGTCCATCAAACCCATCAGCCAACAAGTGCCAACAATTGTTCGGCTAGGTGTTCTCATAAGAAAGCAAAATGTATTGAAGTAGGAGTCGTCACCCCAGAGATATTTGGAAGACAACTCTGTCTTCGTTTGACAAGAACTTCATTGATATGACACTTATAAGCCTATGATATGACGTGATTTGCTCCCATATTTTGACAGCCATGGATACAAAGAACTTCACAGTTAAGCGACAGGTGATACAGTTACTGACAGCTCTAAGTGTTTACTCTCCTGATGGTCATGACACCTGTCTGAACTCCCTACAACACTACAAGGTGAACTTTTACCTCCAAAAGCTAATTTCAAGATATTACCATAGGTAATCATTGTCTTTGCTTCAAAGCTTGTAATAAGAGCACGTAGTTTGGTTTCCTTTCCGCTTTGTCTCTTGAGATATTTTAAAAATTTGTTGCTTTAACTTCTATAGGGCTGCCATGGTCAAAGGGTCACAGTGCAAAACTGGCAGGACCACTAGTAATTTTTGAGGTGTGCAGTTGCACTCAGGTAGGCTTTGAGGTACATTTAGGTCTTATTTCATCCAATTGACCTCCACCTCATTCAAGCCATCATCAGATGATCAGAAAAAAAAGAAGCGACCAGATATGTAGACACACTTCTTACAAACTCTACAAGATACCATGCTATCTAATATTGAATTTTCTATATTTACAGATTGTGAAGCATAACCGATATCGCTTTAGTCTTTTGATGTGTGAGCTAACTAACTCAACAGCTGACACTTATACCTCAGCTCTGCTCAGCTTTATCACCTGCCTCATAGACGGCCACGATGAACAACCAGACGGAGACGATACTATCCTACTAAATGAGTTTCTTGGTAAGTTGTGGAGATTCTAATCGAAGGTAACATATATGTGGATGGTGCCAGTAGGTAGGTGAGGGCAACTCCAAATTGAGGATCTTAAGTCAATATGGTAATGCTGTGAAATGTCTTCAGCGGTGGAAAGCAGCTTGCGATGGAAAGCCTCCGGCGTTAAAATACAAAATAAGTTCTGTGTATGACCCTCCATCACTGTGGTGTGCTAGTAGTTGATGTTATTGGATTTACATTATGAAGTGCGTCTCTTTCCTTTTTTTATGGGGCAGAAGAGGTATCAAATCAACCTCAAAGTTTTTTGACATATCACAAATCATTTAATGAATCACACACAAAGAATGGTTTGTAGAAATATTATTTGCTGCTACCAGGTTTGAACTTGGCGGATACTCTACACACTCTGACAGACTCTGATAATGAAGAGGTGTGTAGACAGAGCACACAACTCCTAGAGCTAATAGAGGAGATGCAGGAGCAAAGTCACACCTCTGATATCCATTCTCAAGTATTTAATGACATCCTTAAGCAGGTGAGTCAGCAGTAGTTCAAGTTTGATCCATTTTTCCCTCATTGGAGTTGCCCCCCTCTACTGACACGGCGTGAGAGGGGGCAACTCCAATGAGGGAAAAATGGATCAAACTTGATCTCAGCAGGGAGTTTGGGAACCAAACTCCCTGATCTAAGTCAGCAGGCTATGTCTCACATCAATACATCCCTGCCATCTCATCAACTATCACTGTATTAGCCTTCTTGTCACCAGCTACTTTTTTGTAGTAAGTAAGTAGCCGTGTAACAAGGCTATCCCTGTATGCTTAGACCAATACAGTACAGGGTGATTATCAATCAATCAATCATTATATCTGGTCTTATGTGTAACATTGTTATGGCAACAGTGTCGAATTTTCATAATACAGGTCTGATTACATCTCACAGAACAGCAGTCACACAAAATAGTATATGTTTTAATATCCAGAGGAATAAGGGATCAGAGATAGTTGGTAGAGTGCTTGACTCAAGACTGTAAGGTCGTGGGTTTGACTCTCAGTGGTGCATGCTGGTGCAATAACCTGATCTGGTTGTGTCTAGTAGATAACAGTAGCCAACCAAAAAAAAGGAATGTTCATCATACTACCAGTTGCTACAATAACAATTCACTTTTGACGTTTGCAACTTTCCCAAACCAGGAAAGTTTTTTAACCTGCAAAGTCATCGTATTACTTATAATGACCCTTATCATATGTGTTCATTGAAAACCTCTAAATTACACTAATATAATAATACATGTTTTTCAACTAAGGAAAAATGCTATTGAGATAGTCTTCCCGTATATGGAGTGTAGACAATTACATTTAGACTGGTATTCCACAGATGGTGATCTTAGCAATGCAGTTTAAGTTGATTTACAAGCATCCAAAGTTGCTATCCATGTGTCTATTTTATCGAAGTTTAATTTGTGCACCTCCCCCCCCCCCCCCAAGCAGTGGTCATCTAATACGAACAGTCATATGCAGAGATGCACATCATCTGTTGATATTTTTCCTAAATGTGTTCTTCAAAGTTTAAAATGTTGTTATTATTTATCAAGGTATACGGCACTCCGCAGGCAGATGAGTTTCTCACGATATTACACTACATATCGGATATAGAGAAAAATGAGCTCAGGTAAGATTAGTGTTTCGTGTGGCTAATTGCTTTATTTCTCTATTTAAGTTTATTTCTTCTCGTTTAGTTTATTTTTTCCATTTGTGTTAGCTTTTGTAATGTAGATTTTCAACAAGTTCAGGCCAAAGTCCTGACTGACTTAGACCAGGAAGCAAGTTGATACAGTAAAGGAACACACATTCTAATGTCTATGGAAGCTTTAGTGCTGCATGTTAACGATGTTTCCACGTTGCTCCAGTTTGCTATTCGGAACGTTTCATAATCATAGTAAAGCTAAAGATAGCAAGAGAAAAAGACATCCAATCTTAGATGCCCTGGCCTAATGTAAAAATATATATACTTTTATTGGCAACAAAAGTCATCTCATTCGAAATGTTTTGCACTCAGTGCCAGAAAAAAAATTTTAAAACCTAAAAAAGAGAAACAGAAAGGAAACAATATCACCAACGATGTTGGTCAAGTCGATAATATATGGTTGAAAAGTAAAGTTTTGAATGAACTGAACTTCTCTTTAGATCTCAAATGTAACGGTAAAGAATTGGATGTAGCAGAAACTTTGTATCTTAGATTGTCTCTATGATATAAAAGTAAATGTTTATCGCGAAAATTAAACTTGGTAGTGTTTTTAAATCCTCTATATAAAAATGTAGGTGTCAAAAAATTGTTTATCTTATGCGCAAAATGTGAAGTGAAATAACAAACAAGCTTAGGAAGAGGTAGGAATTGTAATGATTGTGTAATGGATTCGGTTGGAATGAGGTAATATAATTGAGTTGTTAAATATAAAATAAGGTTAAATGATTGAGTTGAGTTGAGTTGGACTATAGAAGCATCAGACTGACTGAAGGATTCAAGAAGTTAAAGTCGATCCACAAATATTATCAACATTTGTTGTTTACAGGATATTATATTTTATATTATATTATAGATAATATTATATTTTTTTTTTTATATTATTGATAATATTATATACTGAAGAATCAGGGAACTTACTTTTTGTTGATCTCTTTTCCAGCGAAGAGAAATGGGATTCTCTTGTGAGTTTTGTGCTGAAGCTGGCAATGTGCCAGAATTCAGATAGATTACATACTCTACAGAGTCGTATGGAGAGGTCTCTATCACTGGATAGTCACGCCGGTGCCACAGCTGAGGAGGCTGTGAACGGAGAGATGGACAAAAAGATGAAACTGTCCACCATTGAAGAGAGTTCTGATGAGGAAGAAGAGGACAAATCCAAAGTTGGCCCAAAAAGGAAAACTTCAAATCTAAATGTTGTATCAGAAATCAGCAGCAATAACAATATTGTGCCAAATGGTAACCAGGAGGTTAAGTTATCTCCTGTGTCTGACATTATAAACTCTAAAGTGATGACAGAGATCTCTACACAAACTGATGAACTAGAAGAGCCAGCTTCTGTTGTTTATAAGATATGTGGAGGTCCTCCTCCTGTCGCCAAGTGTGACAATCCATCATGTAACAACTATCCTAAAACTCCACCACCTCCACCACCTGGGGTAATCCCTCCTCCACCTCCACCACCTGGGGGAATCCCTGCTCCACCTCCACCACCTGGAGGAATGCCTCCACCACCTCCCCCACCTGGGGGAATCCCTGCTCCACCTCCCCCACCTGGGGGAATCCCTCCTCCACCTCCCCCACCTGGGGGAATCCCTGCACCTCCTCCACCACCTGGAGGAATTCCTCCCCCACCGCCTCCACCAGGGGGCATCCCTGCACCTCCCCCACCACCTGGAGGAATTCCTCCCCCACCGCCTGGAGGACCGGGCGTACCACCTCCTCCCCCGCCTCCTGGAGGACCTGGAATACCAGGACCTCCTCCACCACCGGGAGGCTTCATCATTCCAACAGCTGCTGCTAGTCTACAGGCCCAGCAAATTATTGTAGCTCCGACTCCAACTCCGTCAAAGAAAATGAAGTCATATAATTGGACAAAGATACAGGACCGCAAACTAAGATGTAGGTAGAATAATTTATTGAATGAACAACTGTTGCAAATGCATTGTGCAGCGTATATAACAGCTGGTTGTGTGCTCCTGATTTGGCCTAAAAAACAAAAACTAAAACAATTTATCCATAAAACCACTGTTGGAACCATTCGTAAAAACGTTTGTTATGCCTCTTCGTGGTTCTGGCATGCACTTGAAACTTACTTTATGTCAGACTGTCTCTCCGGTATAAAATTGTGGACCCTTACAGTGCTCTTAGCTCATTAGTATCTTTGCTAGTAATAAATGTGACTTTAATCCACATGAAGTTGCAGTGCAGTAGATGTAGTGGTTGTCGCGGAGTGCAGCTGTTATCCCTGTTGTGTATTTGCTTCACAGTGTCTCGAGGTAACATCTGGGAAAAAGTATCAACTTTACCAGATAAGATTCATCCTGACTTTCATGCTGTCGAAGATTTATTCAGTCAGCGAGTGATTCAGCAAAGTGATGCGGCAGACTCTGCCGGGAAGAAGAAAGGTCCAGAAATCGTAAGCATTCTTAATAATTACAGATATCTTCAAAACTCTTGTATATAATATCACTTCTGCATATTGAGCAGATGCCATTTGCCACTAACACGACTTTGATTGAGCAAAAATAGAGGATAAGCAATTTGTTTGATAAGATCAACATGGCTACTGTCTGTTAGCAACCAATGGTTGGTCAGATTGTGAAACAATTTTTATTAAAATGTGAAAAGTATATCTAAGGTTTGACAAGGTTACTGCAGGGAGGATGGGAGAGCCCACCCTCTCTGGTTCGAGCAAAATGGTGAAATTGTCTAGCAACAGTCGTCTTCCCTTTGTCTATGAGGGGATGACTGTCATACTGTAGTGTGTATTCAAACAAAATTACTCAATATGCGGTCAGGAGCATTTTTTAAGCCTGTAATATTTACCTTTATATTTTGTTATTTTGTTCTAGATATCTCTAATAGATGGAAAGAGGAGTATGAACATTAACATATTCCTCCGTCAGTTTAAAATGAATAACAGTGATATAGTGAAGTTAGTGGCTGATGGTAATCATGAAGCAATTGGTCCGGAAAAGATAGCCGGACTTATCAAAATCCTACCTGAACCAGAAGATGTGAGTGACCATGCTGTTGAAATAATGTTAACCAAACAGAGGTTCAACCATAGATATAAAAACTGTTTGTTTATTTATGGGTTCAACCCTGTGTGCTGCTGCTGCTCAGCATCAAAATTCAAAACAAACTTTTTTTACATGGTCATAAAAGAATAATCCTAAATACCTTGGGAGTGATTTGTACCATATCATTTTTTTTTGAAACAGTAATATTATGGAGTTCTTTGTTTCTTTATTTTCTTTGTTTCTTTGGCTAAATATGGTTAGAATTCTTCCTAAAACCGAATATTCAAAAAAATTCTCTTGTAACGACATGTACATTAATTGTAGATTGAGGCTCTCAAAGGATACACTGAAGATAAGAGCCGATTAGGAAACGCTGAACAGTTTTACTCTGTTCTCATCTCCTTACCAGGTAAGAAAAACTGTGTATTTCAATTCAACTTTTTTTAATTTAAAAAAAACCGCATAATGATAGTAATTCATAAACTTCTGTCAATTTATAACTCCTGTAAACACATACCTCCCGATAATTCCAAACTCAATGTTACATAATTCGGATTCTATTATCGTAATCATTTTATATATATCTCTTATCATATTTGGTTATGGTTATACTTTAAGAATGAGAAAGATAAAATTTTTACTGTAATAGTTGCTCTCCAGAGTACAGAACATGTATGTAGAAAAAGATTACTGATTACTTACTAACATCTGTCTTTGATATGTTGGCTGTTATGTTTCTGAAATTCAATCGTAGATAATTAAACATGAAACGTGCAAGCACTTGGTCTTGACCATAATCCTATAGCTTAGTCATGGGTTCATCTTGAAAGAACTAATTGTTACCATTATGTTTGTTTTGCATCCAGATTACAAGCTGCGTTTAGAAGCCATGGTGCTGCAAGTAGATTTTAAGAGTGTATCTGTGGATATGAAGGATACACTGCAGGCATATATCTCAGCTATAGATTTGACTATCAGCAGTATTACTCTGGAGCAGTTTCTCAGACTAGTACTCAGAATTGGCAACTTTCTCAACAAGGTTCGTTAGTCTGAGTTAGTCTGAGTCTGAATTGAAATTGGACCTGGCACCCTAGAGGTGTCAATGCTAGAAAGAGTTTATTGTACCAGTTTTGAGGTTGAGTAATGGTAAACTAAACTGTTAGGAGCTTTATCTAATTCTAATAAACATTTTGGGCATTTTGTACTTCTTTGATACGAATATAAGAACGATGATGTTTTCCATTACAGGGGAGGTTTAGCGGTAACGCAGCAGGCTTCAGATTATCTTCTCTCTCTAAGCTGACTGATACAAAGTCTAACAGACCTCGTGTTACTCTACTACATTTTATAGTGGAGGAGATTCACACTCAGGACGACACAATCCTCGCATTCGTCGAGAAACTCGAACCGGTGCTACAGTCTGTCTCCAGGTAATCTAGCCTTTCTTGACAAGCTTTGGAGGGGGGGGGGAACAACCCCAACCCCACCTTCACACAAAGCTTGTCAAGGCAGGCTACTGGTAATGATGACAACTATAGACCCAGCTTGCATAAGACAAGGCCAAAACTCTTTTACATCCAATATTTCTTTTTCTGGAGCTTTACCAATCGACTAAAAATAGATGATTTCATGCATTGGTACTTAGGTGTGTCACAGTTAGAATGTAAAAATCTCAAAAATAAAAAGCAAATTGTCCATGTAGGCAGTTGAGGTTGCGTTTTCATTTTGCACGTCTGCACTGGTTTAACCTTATTGATCAATTTGAAGACAATGTTGACGAAAAGTGTTAGACACAGTAAGCAAATGCCTTGATAGTATCCGTTATTATAAAGTCTGAGAACAGGGCATAATCGGGGAGAGACCAAAGCAAGAGAATGACAAGAATAGGTTTATCCCTCTTCTACATATTACAAACCTACAACAAAAGTGAAATTTTTATTGCAGGAAATCTCTAGACAATCTTGAGGGCGAGCTTAATCTGACTAATGGGAAGGTGAAGGTCATTACTAGCAGCTTAAAAAAGACTCAAGTGGAATCGGTGAAGGAACATTATGGTGCTATGATTTCTGAAATACACAAGACTATCGAGTCAATATTCAACCAGCTCAAAACTGTCAAGGTAGGGAATGCTCTTCTATTACTACTATATGAATCTTGACAGGAATTTTTGCCCATAAAATGAGAATGGTAGCAGCTAGAACTTTGCGCCTCAGAGATCCGAATGGTTGTTCCACTTGTGCGATTAATTTTATATTGTTTGTTCAAACATTATCCCCTTGCGAAACAAAATTTTGATTGCATACAGACAAGTTGTTTTGTAAGATATGACATGCCGTGTTTAGCTGGCTAAGATTTCATTGAGACTCTTAGTTTGCCTGTGTCATAGATTGGGTCCTGCATGAAGACAAAATATAAAATGCAGTTTTAAGACTGACAAAACAAACTTGTTGAGTAATTTGCTGATTTGGTTTACTAGTCTGAGAAACAGCTCCAAAATAATAATTGCTGAAAGTCATATCTATAGCTGAGATATGTGCCTGCAGTGTATACTTCATGTTAATACATATACTCTAAGAAGTGTAATAATTATGATTCTTCCACCAGGACGAGAGTAGAAGATTAAGAGAATTCTTCTGTGAGGATGAGAGAACCTTCAGTATAGATGAATTCTTCAACGAGCTCTACAGTTTTATCTCACGATGCCGTCAAGCTCATACTGTGAGTAAAACTTAGATCTCATTGTTCTAATAGGGAATATCAAGAGTATCTTTGGGATTTCTGTGATCAGAATGAAACTATTTCCGCAATTTTTATAAAATTTGAAGGTGTCACTGATGGTCTGAGCAGTTGGTTTGATTAGCCATTTCAGTGAAGCGTTGGCCTCGTAAGTGGTACATTGTACATAATACTACACTCAGGCAAACCTATCTGATGGCAAAGTTGTACAACGGATATCAGTTTCATCGTCGACTCAATCTTAATGCATGTTGCCAGGTCTGATTTGAGCGAATGCTGTTTGCCATGTGAGACGATTACTACACCTTGTAGTGTTGCATTGGGTGAGGTATTTTTAGTGCCGACTAAGTTGCTAGTCATTAGTACCACCGCCATTATAAACACTCCTGATCCTAAGGGGCTGTGTGGTCTGCCATTCTGCTGGGTCATTTCTATTGGGCAGGAATCAGACAAATAGCAGTGGTCTAAGTGGACTTCTTTCTTTATGGGAACTTTACTCTCTAGGTCGACAGTGTCCCCACTGTTTGCGTAATAGTTTGGCCTGTAATTATCAGACCCTGAAATAATTTCATTTTCAGGAAAACACCAAGAGAGCTGAGCAAGACAAAAGAAATGAGAGACGGAGACTAGAAAGAGAAAAGTCTGCTCAGCAGAAAAAGAGTGGCAAGAGAAAAATATCACAAAGAGGTAGGACATGAAAAAAAGACTGCTGGGCATATTTGTTTACTCATATATATCAAACACTCACACAGCATTTAAAACCGCAATGTTTCCTTCATTTTAGAGTTTGGTCTTGAGTAATGTATAGACTGGATTTTCAAATCGACCATCATTATGATGTATGGTTGATTATATGTAACTGATGTTGCCTCCTCCGTGCAATGGGGATAAGTCGGAAAAAATTTGTCAACTATGTGACTTTTCATCGTCAAATGAAAAAATTGTATCGCTTGATCAAACAGATAAAGCAGTCTGGGAAGGTAAGATGTTTTTCTTTAAAATGCCAGACATCCGCAGCAATTAAAAACTCTGCGGCTTTCTTTGTTGTTATGAATAGTCAATAATGTCCGTTGTTTTATGAGTGACCTATGTTGCAGTCCCCTGAACCTGTTTTAAGGGCACAGATGGCTGCAAATTTGATTTTTTTGGCATCCAACACTACTTTTCTGAGTGATTGATTATAAAATGCCACAAAATCTCAATTTCATCCGTTTGAACCCTTAAATTACCCCAATCCTTGTGAGGAGCCTATTATATATAAATTGAGTTGTGTGAAGTGTGAACTGTCATGATACTTTTACCGATGCTGTCATTTTGTACTTCTGGAATAGCACATAATAGTACAATTAGTCTGGGAATAGTTACGTGCTAGGCCTGCCTACTGCATTCTGCGCATGCTCAGCTCTGGGCATGAGCTGATCTCTGCAAAATTGAGGCTCGGAATTCCGAAGCCATCTGATTGGCTACCTGCTCTGGTGGCAATGCGTGCGGAATTGTTAGACAGAGTTATCTTCTATTGTCACTATTAGCTAAATTTGATTAGTAGTTTGGGGTTTGGGGTTTGGGGGACATCCCATTTCCCCAGACCAAAATTGCAATCCGAACCCAGACTAAACTCATTGTTCTTGCACATGCGCAAATTAAAGTCACGCATGATGCATACTTAGCCTTACGACAACTTCTTTGTGGTAATGATAGCCTAGTTTATCAGTGATCTACATGCCCAGTCAGATCACGAGAGTCAGTATGTGCCTACTGGCAAACTATAGGCTGTTTTAGATGTCTCTACTGTGTTGCATGAGCAACTGTGCTGATTGCGGATCACAGTCTGCACTAAGGATGAATTGTTCAAAAAGCATGCACCTCTGTAAAAATCAGGTATCACAAGAGACATATCCTTAAACTGGTCACTTAGACAATATCTTCAGTTAGTCTTCAGATCTGATTAAAATCTCGTTTGTAGAAATGGAAGGGGAGGTTGACTTAGTAGAAATGTTACTAAGTGATATCAAAGGTGGGAAAAACCTGAGAAAACTAAAACCTGCACATGAAAGGCATATGAGTGTCGCTCCACCGTCTCGAGAGAGATAATTCTGTATATCCGCGAAGGAGAGATAATCCACCATCACCTCAGCCCCTATTTCCCCATGAGCGATAACTTAGTTTACAGACACAGATAACACCTTAATTTGGAAGCAAGCAACTAAGGGATGTTGGTCACTAGAGATGAGATTTGATGGGAAATGATGAGAAGATAGCTCTTAGTCGAACAACTAGCATGTGCTCACAATTCAATACCATGACAGTTGACAGCATTTATGTCAAACTGTTAGTATTGAGGTAGCTTAATGTATAACTGATCTATTAATTGATTGTCTGAGCTCAAGAGGAGGCGACTCCTAATACCCAAACTGTATTGAAAAGCAGCCTGGGTACCGACTATAAGACCGGTTATAAATTATTATCATGGAATTCATTTTTACACAAATAATCAAAACTGGAGACTTTTTGTAATATTCATTCTATTTATACTATTTGTATAATATAATATATTATTATGATTGTAGTTATTGACGATCGTAGTTTTATCAAGTAGTTGGAGTTTCAGCTCCTTGGTTAAATAGAGACCGCTGTGATATTTGATAGTGATTTATTTTTTGATTGTCAAGATGCTTTAGTGATCAGAAACCATATATTTAGTTGTTACATGTGATGAAGATGTTATTATTACATAATATTTGGTATTGTGGGCATCACTGATTTGTTTACAACTGACTGATTGACTGATAGTCTCATTTTTCTACCTTCACCTTTACTGGTATTAGTAATAGATCACTCTCACCAATCTTCCATCTGTCTCCAACAGTGCCATTCATTCCAGGAACAAATCAACTGATCTACTCCTCTTAGATTTTCTGCTTATTTTCCTTTCCTAACAACAATGTTATTAAAATAATCAAACATGCTGTGAGTATCTGTGTGTACATGTCGCCTACATCTGTCTATGTTGTTTTACATAATTTTGATAACTGATTGTTTTTGGCAAGACATGCTCATTATTATGTAATGAATTTCACTTTATCGTATGAAGACCTGATTGCTCTCTATAATTTATTTGTCTTTGATTGGCCTCTGCTGTTAATGCTGCCATTCGATTGGTCACTGCTGTGAATGCTGCCGCAACTAACAGCAACATTTAAAGATTGGTTGAATTTTATGTAAGCCACTTTTCAGGCACCAGACTTTTGGTGTAGTCTGTAGGTTGAGTCAAACAGCCAGGAATATGAGGCTCATATTGTTGTGGGTAAGTAAAATATAACGATTATTTCTGTAATTCTTTGCAAACGTTTCTAACAAAATCCAAAAATTGATTTGCTAGGGTTATAATACAGCTAGCAAATTAATTTTTGGAACTCCAACTCCAACCATAATTGTTGGAGTTTACTTCTGCTCTGTTTTATCTGTTTGAATCTTCTTATTCAATTTAACCTTTTTTTGAATCATCCAATTTCCAGACTAACAGAAAATCATTTTGGTAGGAGTTGTAACCCAAAGCTGTGTCATTGCTATACACACCTAAAAGATAACCTCGGGACTGCATCTGAATTTGTACTACATGCTCACCATGAACGCAATGTCATTTTTCTTGTTGCAGGTTTGCTTACTAGTATTCGGGCTATCTGAAGCTCATGAGGACGGACATGACGCGGTCACAAGCAGTCGACTTAGTGGGTGAGTGTATTTAATATATATGTAGATCTATTGAGTTTTCAAATGTAGGTTAGGTTTAATATCAGCAGCACACAACTACAGTCATCTATCACCAGCCACAGAGACATTTCACATTTATTTTTAAGCCATGTATGTTATTCTGTTATCATTTTTAAAAATTAGTATTTAACACCTTTTTTCACAACATATATAATGTAAGTGATAGGTAAATAAACCAATCAATCAACCAAAGTAGGTTGATCACAATGTTACTGACAACGACTCAGACCAAAAGTTTGAGCGAAGATACCAGTAAGGTTATATGCATGTCCTATGCTTATTTCCTCTTTGGTTAAATTTAAGATATTGCTTACGCTGGGGTTTCCTCTCTGTGCGTCATTATTCTCTATCATAGGTCAGCATATAAGACATGCAATTGAGTATCCCACAATGCAATACTGGAATATCAGGGCAAAAACTTATATAGAAGTTCCTTACTAATGTTATATATTGGAAATTTGGAACTGCAGGCGGCTTTTCCGGGAGATGTCTATCTTGGTGTGATATGAGAGGGTTGAAAGGTTCCAAGTATGCTAGCATGGATAGATTCTGCCCACTGATCCAGGAGAGGTGGTGTCATAAAATAATAAAAATAAAACAGTAATCAATCAAAAAATTTGTTGGCATTATCTACCAAAAACTCCTCTCCATTGGTAAAACCATAGAAAAAGTGTTTATTTGTCCAACAAATTATATTAACTTGCTTCTTGCCTGATTCAGGTATGTTAATTAGAAACTTCAGCTTTAATTTGATTGAGTCAAAGTAGACCGGTATCAAGCGTAGATCATGATGGTTCATCAGTTGAATTACATTAGTAGTCAGATTTTTCCCATTTGGTGCAATCAGTGCTGTTGTCTGGAGGTGGATGGGGAGAAAACCCAATTAAAAAGTGATAACCACTGTTTATTGTTGTTTTAAGGATGTTTAACCTAGTCACCAATCTCACATTAATGCTCTCTTAATTTATACAATCTTCATCTACGTCAGCACCAAATTTTTCCTGGTCTCCCACAAAAGACGCAAAACATTGAAAGTCCACAATTTGATGACTTTTCCAAACATGATAACAATTGTTCTGCTTGCTTAGTAAACTTTCTCCCTGTGGTTTAACAACTTCTTCCATTATTATATAACTGCTATCATATCAAAAATGATATTTGGATTTTAATCGGTCTAAAAGGCCTATATTCCAAATAAACATGCAACCACAGGTTTATCTGCAGGTTATCATTTGCTGCAAGTTTCCGTAATTACCTGTTTACTCTAGCTGTGTAAAGAATTTACAAGAGGAAAAGGCCCACCATTTTACCAAGCTAGCTAACATTGACACACTCTTTTTACTTATTATATAGAAGCCCACCTCAGATAGCCAAAGTTAAGTATTGGCTAACATGAAAGTGCTCCAAACTAGTTAAACCAATGAACCTGAAGAGGGAGTTAAACTCAGTGTTAGACTAGATCAAGTTTGCTCCATTTTTCCCCCGTTGGAATTGCCCCCCCCCCTCTACTGACACGTCGAAGGAAAAAGGCATGTCAGTAGAGGGGGGGGGGCAATTCCAACAGGGGAAAAATGGAGCAAACTTGATCTAGCGTTAGACTACCACACACCTCTCTGGCATATTGATTTGATCAAATCCTGGGTTCTAATAACAAAATTGGCACTCAGTCGAGTTTTTATCAAGTGTGATTGCAGCAATTTATCAATGTATATATTGGTGTTACTTTTTGTGATAAAATCATAGTTATGTTGAAATTTCAACTATATCATAATAAAAGTACACTTCAAAGGATATCATGTGATTGAAATCTACAATTTTTCTTATTTACAGGAGTGTAAAGTTCGGAGCTGCTGACATGTTCGTAGAGACAGACTCATATGTCTGGCACTTGGAGAGAGACATACATAACAAAGAGAATATTCTATTCACTGACGGTAACGCTCTCAAAACGACCAACGGTCAGACAACGAGCACAATCATAGGCTCGTCTAAGGACTCAGGTTACTCTAACTCTAAGGGAGAGGCCGCCAGGTTCAACTATGTCACCGGGTTCACTCAGCTGGATGCGCGTCGAGTGGTGGTCGTAGACAATGGTAACAACTGTGTACGCCTCATAGACCGAGTCTCTCGTACGGTCGAGCTGCTAGTTGGGCGCTGTGGATCCTATGGGTACCTTGATGGAACGGGAGATCAGGCTATGTTTGCTGGGCCCTGGAGCGTAATCAAAGACAAGAATGATGCTGACCTTCTTATAGTAACAGACAGATACAACAATGCGCTGAGAACTGTCAGACTTTCCAACAAAGAAGTTAAAACATTGTTGAAAGGAAACACCCTTTACAGGCCCCGGGCCCTAATGTGGAGCGGAAATGAATTATGGATTGCTGGCTATACTAACATTACCAAACTGGTACCAGGTAACGGGAGGGTTGAGCTGATCGCTGGAAGTGATGTCGAAGGTGACAGTGATGGTACTATGGAGAGAATTAGAGACGGATCCCAAAAAACAATCATCTCTCTCAACTCTAAAGACAACCTGCCACCAGCCGACAACCCTATATACTTGTTCACTGACCTCCCCAAGTTCAAGGATGTTTTGGAGATTGCTGCTGTAGACAAGGGTGTATATGTGATCGCAGACAGGGGTAACAGCAAACTGAAACTACTTGACACAAACAAGAATAGCGTGAGCACCCTGTGTGGTAGGGAGGGGGAATCCGAGTGTCCAATTCTTAGCCCAACAGCAGTCCTCAGTTTAGGAGATAATGTGTACGTTGGAGACTATGGAGCTATCAGGAAAATTTCAGGTAAACATCAAACAAATCCCATTCACTGTACTAGTAGTGGTACTGAGTCTTTGTGTACCAAAATAAGTAACTTGCTGTAAGTCGTATCTCTTCATCAAACAGACAAACATAATAGTTTAAAAAAGGGAGTAATTTGTTTACATGGTTAATACTGACCTCTTGGAACTAGTCAAAATGCTCGAACTCCACCTAGGTAGTGCGGGGGTAGTGCCATCCTCCCTGCTACCAGCGAGTTTGGCAGATCTTGACACAATCTTAACACAATCAGTATTGATCCAACATAAATGAAAGCTGTCAATTTTTATATATCAATCAAGCCTCGCAACTTAACCGTACCATATGACTTGTTACAGTGTGCGTCTCGAGGAATGTAACTGTGATGCTGACCTCAAACAAGACATCGGTGGACGTGGAGTTGTCTCCCGGTAAATTCATGTCCCTCAGTGCTGGCTATCACGTCTACACAATACAGACAACTCCTGAGGAAACATGTACCAGATATATCAATGTATTCAGGCATCATACTGTCCGTAAGTGAAACTAAATACGACTCGTCAGTGAACTGATAGTTTGAATTCTTTGCAAGGCTTTGATCTGTATGACAACAGTATCCGTTCCCTTGAAACAGCACAATTCAATTGTGGCAATCAGGCGAAACAAATTTTTCCTGTGATGATAATTATAATATCAGAAGTGTGTCAACCAAGCAGATGGTGGTCTAAACTTGACCTTTCCCTAATCATGACTTTTATAACATGGATTTGGTGGACTTAAGCGAGCCTTCCTATATGAGTGGACAGTTGACAAAACATCATTTTAGTTAGTTTTCATTAGTATAACTATCAACTGTATTGTTACCCTGTAGAGCCACAAGGAGACCAACTACAGCTCTTAGCATGTCCAGATCGAGTTATAAGAATCGGAGCAGAGCCAACAAATCTAGCCACAGTGACCTTCAGCCTTGTGGATGGTACTATGGCCACAATCACACTCCCTGTTGGGACGTACCCTTATCACATGATAAATCAGCTACTAAACTGTACTCTCACAGTTAATATATATGGTATGTCTGTGTGTTTCTTTACATTTTCCAACATTAAAAAACAGAGATCATGTATATGGTAATATGTGTATACAGATGGGAAACAGAATGCTATCAGAAGCGATTGGTCATGTGGTTTTTCGGCATTCCTTGGCCAATTTCTTTGGGTTGCATATTTCTGATATATTGTGGTCATGGATTTGTGATAATGTCCCAAGCTCCCTGATGTAGCCAGGAGAGCAACGTTGTATTATTCATGTTGAGTTGTCTGTACATGTAAAAGAAGAAGACAACCTAAACAATTTGTTCATGCTTTTTGCTCATTTTAACTTGGAAGACTCTCAGTTTAATGAGCACACATATATGTTTTATTAGTGGCGATATACTATTCTCAGGTTTCTCTGTGTGTAGTTGGACAAACTAGTGAATCAATTTAAAGTTTTATCATCTGTTGACACTGGGAATTCTCTGCAAAATGTTCCGTTTTCTAACTGTCCTCTCACACTTGCAGCCCCGAATGATTTTATTTCTCTGTATTCAGATTACCGTTTATCAAGAAGACTAGAGTTCCGGTCACATTATGACATAGCCTGTGATACTTTGGACAGTGAGATGACTAAGCAAGTAGCTGTTCAAGCTGAGACATTTTACAAACAACTTGAGATTGTCTGCACTGACTGTGAGTGATATCTTCTTGTTGCTTGGAATTAGGAATTGAATGATTAATCGAGAGTTTTATCCCTAGAACCTTTGCCTGGCACAATAAAAAGAGGATGAGTTGGGGGTTTTTGATAACTTAGTAGATATCAATGTCTAAGGTCCATTCAGCGCATTCCGTTTCACAGCTGTTACCCTATTTAACACAGGATACACATGTTAGAATTATGGAGCTTCCAAGTAGCATTGGTCTGATGTGGCATTACTGAACCTTTGCACCAATAAAATAGAAGAAATGCCATACCATATAACCATACATTTTTTGCCATGTGCTTGTGAAGGGTTAGCTATGTTCCCCTTATCCACGAAAATATGATACATATACATATAGCTATACAGCTATCCGTTTATTTACAGTTTGTAAAGCCTCCAAGGACACAAAGCCGACACTGAAATGTGAGAATGATACACTGACTATACGATGGCCTACTGATGTATCCTACTCTCCTGATATCATAGTTATACCTGATCCGCTGTCAACCAAAGTCAGAAAAGCTCTGAAGGAGAGAGGCCCATTTCTTAACTTGTTCATTCCTTCTCCTGCCCCAAAGTGAGTGTGCTCCTTCTGTATCTCCTAGACTTTGAAAGTAGTTTTTATTTCTCATTTCACTTTACTACAATGATGGATATTCTTGAGGCAAGTACAGGCAACTTGCTTTCCATCTGAAAAACATGAGAGTAGTCATCTGTCACTGATCTCCGCCAGACGATTCATGGGATCGGACAAAAGCCAAAGTATGGCGTGAAGTTGTTTAAAGGGCAACCAAGGTTTCGTAGCAATGCATTAATGGGTAGCAAATAATGTGCTGGGCAGCATCAGCTTTGTGCATTACGCGATGCAAAACTCTAAGTAGTTGCTGACTCTAAGCTGGGTAACACTTCAGTTTAGGGGAGGTTCCAAGACTTTGCTGTAATAATTATAGAGCACAGGCTAAATAATAACAGGAACAGGAAACTGCTATGTGGTATTCTCTTTTAGCTGAGTTTGAGTACCTGATGGAAGAAATGTTTCACAAGAATTCTGGCTGAATAATCATCCGAATTATATTTTGTTTTCTTCCCCATGCAGAAGGTGCAATCTGCTAGTAATCAATGGCCATCAATGAGAAGTTGTTTGAAACCTTGGTTGCCCTTTAAGACATGATTTTGAGAGCTTTTGCAGACATTTTGTCGGCCTCTGTCACAGTATTAAAAATTCTAATGTGGACATATTATTTTACTTTCAGAGTATTCTACCCAGAGAATTTCACAGACGGATCGTATTCTGAGATCATACTCACCCCTCAGTGTGCGAACGGTACGACTTATGATCTGGAGCATGACTATTGTCTCCCTGAGATTGAGGTCTTATGATTGATAACTTCTAATCTATATCTAATTTGGTTGTAGTTTTGATGTTTAGAATAATGCTTTGACTTTATGTTTCATTACATGTAGGGGAATCACTATATGGCGGTAGTATTTAGTTTAGACTTTTGTATAAAGCTAAACTAGTTAGCTAATAATATTATTACCTATCTATTGCGTGCAAGGAGTTGTGGCCCGCTGCTAATGTTCGATGGTGACTCAATGCAAAGGCAAATCAAAAACAAAATTCTCACGTAATATTATGTAAGAAAAAAACAGGTTTTTAGTGACCAAATAGCATAGCATTACTCATAGTCAGCTTGATGTTCAGCAGGTTAATATTCGCTCATTAGATTGTGAGAAGAATATAGTGAAGACTTTGTACCATTATTGCTTTTTTAATTTTTATAAATCTATAGTTCTGTTTTATATAAACTAATATGTGGAAAAATGTCCCTGGAATCAATGTTCCCAGAATTATTATACAATATATATTTAGAAACTACATCTTATATACTAGTTCATGATTGAATTTAAGATGAAAGAATGATAACTGTGAAAATCAGAGTGTGTAAAGGTAACAGGAACATATTATACCTTAGCAAGATTGTAAACAAACAAAGTTGGGAATTAATGTACATGTTGAAAATGATAATTGACTGATTAACAAGAGTTTGTGCTGATTCATAAAAAGAGAGACATTATTTTAGAAATTATCAATCAAAAGATACATATTACATATTATATTATAGAAAAGTCATTTCTTATCAAAACTATATCCGACAGCAACCATTATGGTTAAATCGCCAATGGCAGTGCCTATTTGTGGTACGCTATGTGCGACTGCATTCATTTTCATATATCTGTTCACCATTCCGAGCCCGGTACCAACAAGTGGACCCAGCAACACTCCAGAGGCAACATAGAGTATCCATAAGGCTGTTATATTAGTCTAAACATTTAATTCATCATGCTCAGATTCCACACCCACCCCTTTGTGGTTATTGTCATTCCATAATGATCAACGCAACACCCCCACCCCCTCCCCCCAATTTTTAACTGTAGACTCTTAGTAGCACCCATTGATAAGTGGTTAGAAATGAAACTTTAAGAAGAGAGCCTAAGGTCAGCAATGTAGTAAATTGATTGATGGTAGTATAGCTGACTCGGCAGGATTTCTCTGTGTCATGAAAAGTATATACTCCGCTAGGTTATACTATATAGTACTACCCAGATTTAGTGAAAATTTGTTTAAACACATTTCACCAAGCAATGCTTCCTTTAAATATTGATATACAGTAATAACAAAAATAAGATCCGCAACCCAACTACTGACAGGTCGGGAGTTCGTCTACGGAGACCTCCTGATTTCTGGGTCTACTAACTTGTCATGTATCACCTGGACCCGTCGCTAGCGACGGGTGCTCAAAGGCTCATAATACCTCTTGTGGGCAGACTTAGGATATTGTAAGACAGTCTTGATATGTTGCGAGGCGGTCTTGAGAAATTCAAGAACAAACTTGGGACATTTCAAGGCGTTGTGGAGACTTTTATAAGACGGTTTTGCATAGACTCAAAACCACTATCCCCACACCACATCCAGATACCAGAACTAATAGTTTAAGCTAACTTAGTGTCCAATGTCCTAGCTAGAAGAATAAATAAAGCAATGAATAATATCAGTAATTATGTGGATGTGCCTAAGAGGGACATATTGTCTATTCATCCCTGGTCTAGGTAGGGAAACCTTATTTTGTGTAAAAACAAAAGTTCAAATTATCACATCATAATGGATAACGATAGTTATCTTACACTGCAATATAGCATTGCTGTTTACATGAAATAGAAACATGTGGTTTTCTTGTGAGGTCATCAAAAAGGAAAATAACTTAGAGCAAGTTAATACGCTATAAAATCCTACAAATATATGTACATCATGTGGCCTATTTGTCCGTTTGAACATAATTGATTATTTTCATCATTTTTT
Source organism: Membranipora membranacea (assembly GCA_914767715.1). NCBI lineage: Eukaryota > Metazoa > Bryozoa > Gymnolaemata > Cheilostomatida > Membraniporidae > Membranipora > Membranipora membranacea. The sequence continues at coordinate 512,074 of OU612075.1, read as the reverse complement.
TTTCATCCTACAATGTTGAATAGACGAATTTACAGATATGCAAAACTAAGATCCTTCCTTTATGACAAGAGTAACATTGGCGGAGTAATATATTCTACTTCCTACGAGGCAGGCCGACTATTCGGTCCTTTTATTCCCTCGCTCAAAGAGAATAATGTCTGACAACCAAAATGAAGGATCAGGGTAAATATCTCCTACTACTCTTATTATACCTTGATAAATTATCATGGATAATGTGAAACATACTCTCATTAACATTTTGAGCACAATATTTAGTAAAACTATGGCTGTTCAATGACTTTTTGAGAAAGAACAAGAAAGTCTTCAGAACTTTCCATTCATTTTCTGACTGTCTGTAGTACTATTTATAAAATGGAAGTTCATTCATTTTTTACAAGCAAAATAATTTTGTTGTATGTTTATGAATCATTAACAAATTCACCTACTCACTCAATGCCCTCACTAAAACTGGAAGATTGTTGCTTGCTAAGTGAGTGGTAGTTGGGGAATGGTTGGTTGATTAGTTACTACTACTACTCTACTCTACTGGTACTTTCTTTGATTCATTCGATTTCATAAGTTCAAAGTTGGCTTGTTGAAATGATTTATTTGCCCTGTTCATGTCTTGATTAGCCTGCGGACCAGGCTCATGGCTGTAACTGTATATTGTGAGAACGGACTGCCACAACTCAAAATCATATGTGTTGATATCATCACAGTCCATTTGAAAGTTTTAAGTTCTGACTCAAAGTTAGGTTGCTATACTTATCCCATCTTGTTGAAAGTTAGTAATGACTCATCACGTTTTCTTTCATTTCAGGTCCCAAGGAGGACCCCCACCAGCTGCTTTTGACCCTGCAGATGATGAAATAGAGGTAAATATATGATCTCAGTTGGGGCACCCATCATGCTAGTACTGTAAATAACACACTTACACGGACCAGTGTGAATACAATCTAAATTTTGATGGCAATCCTTTCCAATGATGTGGAATTCAGCATTCATTAAGATAACCTAACTACAGGATATGCCAAATGTAATAGAAAATGAGAAGGAATAACTGAACTCCTAACTATCATATTCCCTAAGTTATTAGGTTTCCCATTTTGACGAGTGGGTCACAATAGTAAAGGGAATCTTTCTTAAATCCATTTGCTAGGCAGTAATCATATGGTTATGGCTATTCCAACTCCTGATATCTAAATATTCACTTCCTCATGTTCTGTTTGATATGTGATCTGAGTTTATTGTATGACTCCCAATTTTCTCATTGATGACTGATTATTACTGTATATATACACTGTTACTGCCATTGATAGCTTATACCATGTTTTAACTGTGCTTTAGACTAACTACTCAACTGTCGTGGAAAGCTTCGACGACATGGAACTCAAAGAGGATCTGCTCAGAGGGATCTATGCATATGGTTTTGAGAAGCCATCTGCCATTCAGGCCAGAGCCATTCTGCCCTCATGTACTGGACGTGATGTAATCGCCCAGGCTCAATCAGGTACCGGCAAGACTGCTACCTTCTCTATCGCTGTCCTACAACAGCTTGACATCAACCTGAGGCAATGCCAGGCTCTGGTGCTCGCTCCAACTAGAGAGCTCGCTACCCAGGTAAGTCATAAGTGATATAGAGCAACGTCATGACAGTAATTTTTGCCAGTCTGAAATGTATGGACATTAAAAAAAGGAAATGGTTTATTAAAGTAATCAAGATTTTATTTTGGAAAGTTGAAAATAGCATGGTTATCTAGGAGCAATGTGATATGCTTCCATGTTAATTACGTGTGTTTGACCCTGGGCTCCTGTGAGTCAAGTTATCAGATTGGCTTATCACTCTCAAGAATCCGGTTGTGCTTTTAATAGCATCAATATCCTGATACAAATGCCTGAGGAAGGCTTTCCTGAATTTGATTGATTGTAATGGCCCTTCAATAAACTATCTCCGAATATTTTGACACAGCTGTTATCACTACCATTAGTTTGTCATGTTAGGATACACGTGGCTCTACTCATGCTTGCCTGAGAAGCTGAGTTTGTATGATGGTAGCCATGTTACAATTTAGGGCTTTAGTACAAACCTAATCTAATCAAAGTATAATGTAACAAGGTTGTGGTGGCATGGACTTGTTCAGGACATATCATGAATATTTTCACAGCATGACAGCCACTATGAAATAGTAATTTGGGATCACATTGTATTGGGATAAGAGTTTTATTATTCATGTCAAATTTCTGCCTTTGGGCTGACCTGTGATGCTTGTCTAATTCCATTTAACTTGCTTTACTGTCAGCTGATAAAACCAATTATTGGTTTGTTGACTATTTACACCATCATGAGATAAGTCAAATTTGAGCAAAATTTGTTTGCCTAAATTACACCATCATGACTTGGTAGGTCTGTCAGTCATCTCTTAGAACAAAGGCAGCTATGTAAAATCTTATTTTCTGTTTTGTACATACTAAGCTGCCAAGCAAGCACATGGGAGTAAAGGTGTGGCTACATGTCACGATGTAATCACAGGCCGATGGCATGTCTAGACATGCTAAGCCGATCTCACACTGCTACACAGGCCTATGAGTTAGTACTCGATGGTTTAGTGAGTTATAGTGGGGTAATAAATCAGGTGCCTAGATTGACCAATTAACTCCCTCAGTTCAATCGATTGACCAATGATATTTAATGGGCGTGTTAACAAATGACCGGATATGTCATATTAAATCCGGGTCTTTGTCACTTAGAATCTTCACCAAATAAAATTTCATTCTTCTGTAAAATTGATTTTCCTATGCCATACTCTGGATGTCATGTCAGGACAGCTTCCATTTCCAAGTGATACAGCTATTACCTTCCATATTTTCACTACAGCACCACTCCTATCTTTGTAGTTATGGTCTTTTTTATCATAAATAGGAGGATGTGATTTAACTACAGATATTATCAACTCCTCCATTTTTGATAGCCTGTCACGATTTGATAGATGACGTGTTTAACCGCGTAATTATTTAAGCAAGCAATCAACAACCAATCAGCATAGAGGATCGTCTAGATCACTCGGGCAAAAGACCAACAAGTTGGATGTCCACTTAACACGAGTAATCACTCGTGCAGATCCACCGATTAACCACTCGTGACCCCAAATCGATGTAAAAATCGTGACATGTAGCCACACCTTAAGCGTGGATATCACACCCTTTCCTTTAGTAGTGATAAGGTATTGATGAATAGCACTGAACGATTAGGGCTCGTGTATCGATTTATTGTTAGTCTTTTATCACCATTGTATGCTGAGTGATTCATGCAGTAAATTGTTAACTGATATCTGACTGAGAGTTGCAGGGAATCCCCAGATTCTGGTGAAATGAATATAATTTTAACCTTTGATTTAGTTGACCCTAAAACTAGGTCCTTTGTGATTACACCAATACATAAATGTTGATCAGGGACATAGGATTGCAATGTAAATATTAGTTCTTACGAAGTTTTCTATCTATATCCCTTATTTAGGGGACTTTCCACCCGAATAATTCCAAAAAGGCAGGTTTCACTACGATACTAGTTGCTGACCAATGCAGAGGTGCCAATTTTCAGGCCAATAAAATCAATTCATGATCAATATGCAATAGGTAATATTGACCAAAGTGAGCTTGTGGAGCTGGTAGTTAATTTTTGTAACTGATTGGAGAGCCAGCCATCTGTAATGAGTCCTGACTCTTCTTTCCAGGATTAGCGAATGTATCAAGTCTTGTCTATAATTCTTAATGTATGATTAATATTATAGATTCAGAAAGTAGTAATTGCTCTGGGTGATTACATGGATGCCTCATGCCACGCCTGTATCGGAGGTACAGCCGTCAGGGAGGATCTGATTAAGCTCGGCAATGGACAGCATGTGGTTGTTGGTACTCCCGGCCGTGTACACGACATGATCAGTCGTAAGGCTCTGGACCCTCATAACATCAAACTGTTTGTACTGGACGAGGCTGATGAGATGTTGTCCAGAGGATTCAAGGATCAGATTTATAATGTATTCAAATACATGCCCTCGGACACACAGGTAAACACTGTCAGCCTCATATAGGGATTCATAGTATAAGTGTGATAGCTCTGTGATAGCTCTGTGATAACTGTGACCATATTACTACGGTTGAATCTATCACAGAGTAAGGATAAGCAGAGGGGACACTTCAATGATCGTTATAGTGCCTGCGGTTTTTATCCACTGGGGGAACTTCATCAATCTGGCCACCTGCCAATTTCAGAATATATATAAGTTACAGTGGAGTTTTGTCATGCAGACATAGCCACCTTTGATAGGTCATTATTCATTCTGTATTTATCCTAAAGACTGATTTCTAACTTTTCTGAAATGTCCAATCTTCGAGCTATACACCATATCATTGCCATTTTTTGCTAGGATACATAGGCTATGAGTAATCCAGGTTTTTAAAATGAGTTTTATCATATAGATTTACATAGGGCTTAGGTCAATGCACGGACATTTCCTAATTTTGATGACCAGCCGTCTATCAATTGTCACATGTAAATCTATATGACAAAACTCATTTCAAAAACCTGGATTACTCTTAGCCTATGAATCCTAGCAAAAAATGACAACAATATGGTGTATAGCTTGAAGCTTGGACATTCCAGCAAAGTTGGAAATCAGTTTTTAGGATAAATACAGAATGAATTATGGCCCATCAAAGGTAGGGATGTCTGCAAGAAAAATGCCATTATAACATATAGAGATAATGAGTTTTTGGCATCCAGCTGTGCACAATTTTCCCCCAGTGAATCAAAAACCGCAGGCACTATAACGATCATTGAAGTGTCCCCTCTGCTTATCCTTACTCTGTGAATCTATGTATGCAGGCTATTTGGAAAGTTGTTATTCCGTTTATTATGATGAAATGGGGTCATTCACTTTGACATCTTGATTTCCTACACCAAATTGTTTACATTCCTTTCAGTCTAGTATTGCTCTGATCAAGGAGTAATAGCGTTACTCCTTGCTCTGATGATGTATCTAATGTTCACAGAATGCAAATCCTGATCAGATCTATTATGATATTTCAGGTGATCCTGCTGTCTGCCACCATGCCTGTCGAGGTGCTGGAAGTAACCAAGAAGTTCATGAGAAACCCAATCAGAATCCTCGTCAAGAAGGAAGAGCTTACCCTTGAGGGTATGTACACAATATTCATATATTATATATATGATATACTCTTCATGGGCTTTCTATGTACTGCATCCCAGCTATCTTGTTCAAAGCTTTCACCCTTACTGGCTCCATGTCTGTTCTCCGACTGCCACACTCGGCCAATGTGATACCCTGCCATAAAATTACCTCACCTCCATACAATTTTTATTATTTCTTTTGAGTACTATACAGAGTGAAAAGCCTTTCCCCCCTCTTAGACTAACACATGATATAAACTTTCTTTAGCTAAGCTTGTTGTTATACAACACTGTTGTTAATGTGTGCTTGTTGTATCCTGGTTTCAGTCAAGATAATCAGGACGTAAGTTAATTCGCCATTTTTTGCTCAGTCATGGGTTATGACACGTTTTTGTGAAGTGACAATAACTTATACGACAATGCAACTCAAATCGTGACCTTTTGAGAGCATTCGCTACGACTATCACTCATAAAATGTTGATGACAAACACATTTATGTAATATCAGACTAGCAGACATACCAGTAAGGAGTAAGATGATAGACTATCTTCCTCGATCTATTTGCTATCTATAACGTGACTTTATACGTTGTATTTGCAGGTATCACTCAGTTCTACATTAATGTAGAGAAGGAGGAGTGGAAGCTTGATACACTGTGTGATCTATACGAGACACTTACCATCACCCAGGCTGTTATCTTCTGTAACACCAGGAGGAAAGTCGACTGGCTCACAGCCAAGATGCAGGAAAGGGACTTTACCGTCTCTCAGATGGTAAGTATAACATTGACATACCCTATAGGAGTTTAGTTTTCGCGGCATTTAGGATTCTCTTTTCGCGTTGTTGCCTAGGTTGCGAAATTTAGTGTATCTTAAATTAAACTCACTCACCATAGTACAATGTACAATCATACAGGAATACACCTTACCCAAACATGCAAGCTAGTGTGGTGTAGTGGTCTACGTGTCTGCCTTGCATTCAGATGGAGATTTATGCCCTGGGTTCGAATCCCAAAATTCCAAAAATTAAACTCTAGCTAAATTAAACTGCTATAGGCTATTACTTATAAAAGGGGTAGAGATAAACTTGAGCTCGGGACCTAAGTGAGCTTCCTGGTCTAGTATTTGATATTTTGACCACAGCACTCCTCACTGATCGTCTGATTCTTTGTTACGGAGTTATTGGGTTTAGACTACACAAAAAATTGGTGTCACCAGCATAGCTCGGTATATCTATCTAAGGCATATACATGTATATATACATGTGGCTAGCCTGCGCACTGTTACCTCTCTAATATCATGATCGGTGGTTACAAAAAATTCTGAAAATCAGAGTTACTCTCTCTTTGAGCTTTACTTAAACGAGAAGGCAACTCAGTAACGAGACACACAGTAGCTCGCTATTCTTGTTGTAATTAGACCAATGAACTCCCTCTTCCTTCGAGGAAGAGGGAGTTCATTGATTAGACGTACTGCTACTTTATATAATAATAGATGCTAACCTGACTACTATGATGTATTTTAGCACGGTGACATGGACCAGAAAGAGAGAGACATTATCATGAGGGAATTCCGTAGTGGATCATCACGTGTACTTATCACTACTGACCTGTTAGCTAGAGGTATCGATGTACAGCAAGTCTCACTGGTCATCAACTATGATCTACCTGTCAACAGGGAGAACTACATTCACAGGTAACATACCACGCCTGCTTCCTACTGCTTCATATCCTATCAATAGTGATAACCTGTCTAATCTTAGATAGAGGGCACCAATGATAGGCTGTTGTTGAATCAATCCCAACCCTGATTCTCATCAATAGTTTGCTGCATCAATGATTTGATGTTGTTGGGGCTATGCTAACCTTGATTTGCATCGAATCGCTGTAATATTACTCTTGACAAATATGTCCATATGTTGATGGCAATTTTTAATACAGGCCTACCTCCTATAATATCTTCTACCTTATTTTATGGTTGTAAATTGGTGCAGAATCTTAATAAAATAAACACTGAGTTAAGATATGGCAGTGCGCTAACAGCCTATATATGTTTTATTGTTCTTATACAGGATTGGACGATCAGGTCGATTTGGACGTAAGGGAGTAGCTATTAACTTTGTTACTGACGAGGATAAACGTACACTCGATGATATCGAGCAGTTCTACAATACTACCATTGGCGAGATGCCAATGAACGTCGCTGACCTCATTTAACCGTCAGCCTCACCTCAGCGCTTGTCGGGTTGGGTGTATCTTCACTCCGCCCGACCTTATTGCTCGTTTCGGCTTGATTAGCCTGGCGAGATACCTAGCTAAATATACACTTGACATATAAACCATTGTTGGAATACTGAGACACTAGTCTGGCCTGCACACCTGTTCACATGAATGACTGCTGCGTCGCTGCTGCTCTTATTAATAAACTGATGATTTAGTGGTTGTTTCTCCTGACTGGATATTGATGTACTGTATGCTTCTCTCTCCTGACCTATTGTTGATGATCTTGAATGCGATTCTTACACGAAATCCTCAAACTTGTGCATAAAAATGTTCAGACTATCAGCGAGTAGAAACGGCGGTGAAGCTGCCGCTGCTGCATTGGGACTGCGTATCGTTTGTGTCATGGGCGTGGTGGTCGGTGGTGTTTTTGTTTTATCTATTGTGTCTCCTCATTATGACTGTTTTATTCATCATAACTTGTCGTATCAGTTACCAGTATGTAATTCTTATGTACAGTATGTACGCCGGCCGCAGTGCAGGTATCCAATAAAATATTATTTAATAAGAAAGAAAAAATGATGTGTGATTTGTTATACAAATATTTCAATGGTAACCCATTTGTGGTGATGTCTTATACATATTAATGTGACTTGAGGTGATCTCCCAGGACATGCAATAAGCTCTTTATCAAACAAACATGGTTGATAACACAAATTAGCCATTTTTTCTCAGCGCATCAATTTATTGTACTAAGAGAAATCTATCTGGAAGGAGTGCTGTATTCTATCAGAAGGATGTTACTTTGATTGGCGGCAAGGGGTAACCACTTTCCAATGCGAAACTATCTTTGGTTAGAGAACATTCTGCATTTATTAGGAGTTATGGTCACACTAACACGATATCTAGCCTACAATGTTTTGGTTTTGTAGAACATTTTGATAAGTTTTCTGAGGCTTTTCACAGGCGAATGTATGGTTCTGGTTACACCAGTCATCATCCCAGACTCCAACACCCAATATAGGACATCTCTCACCACCGTATACATTGATACACTCCGCTATGTTGTGTTTATAACCAAATCCTGAAGGCTCGTATTTAGACCAGTTGAACTCGGTAATCTCAACTTTAGAGTCCTGTCCAATCCAGAACCATTTCCCGTCAATCTTTCTACCACCAAACCACATGTGTGGTACTTTTCTGAGATCTAAAATTAAAAAAAGGATATGTGTGATGATTGATGAAGATAACAGATGACGGTAAAACACAGCCGTAGAATTTTACCACAAAGGGTACTGCAACCCCAAGATCTGAAAGAGTTGGCAACAACTGTATTATTTTACAACAGGTTTCTCACCTCCTTATATTTATGATAAGCTTTTGTATCACAAAGTAGCAAACTCTCTTAACCTTTAGATCTTGATTTCTCTATAACCTTCAGAGACAGAAAAAGATGTACACAGCATATTATTATTATCTATGTCCTATGTTGAATTTAGCACGGTGATATAATAAAGACTGATTACGCTGACTGACTCACGTGGCTGGTTGATACGCCTTCCCCTGTAGAAATTGATCTTCTCTCTTGTCTCTAGCGTGACCAGTGTGGCGTTAGACCGCTGACACACGGCCTGTGCCTCCTCCCAGCTGCTTCTATCTTGGTCGTCTATGTAAGTCTTGTAACAGGTACTGAAAGGTGTCCACACCCAGCCGTCAGTTTTATCACATGTTCCTAAATGTAAAAAAACAGGAACGAACAACGTTTTAACACCGAATTGAGTGATGTTGGTGGTTAAGTTGCATGTGACCACATTTTAGTCTGCGCCATTAATTAGTCCTTGGTTTAGGGATTATCCCCTCTATTGACAAAGGGAAAATTTAAAAGCTGAGAATCAAGGTGCCAGAGGGGATTAAACGTTCAGGGGATGGGGATGGGATTTCCCCTCCGGGGGGCCGTCGGACAGGGGGCAAAGTCTGGGGGGCTCAGACTAGGGATGGTGAAATGGCTGAACAGGTTAGTGCCTCCTATTCGCCGCCAAGCGATTGGTGTTACAGGAGTCGTCGATTCGAGTCCTATTAGGGTCGCGTTACCCCGCAACATTCTCAGTTTCAACAAATCCTTGTTTTGCCTTTACCTGGCTACAAAGCTTAACATCAAATCGGGTCCAAGCCTTCGACCATTTAACATTAAACAACACAGGTTCGCTTACATTGTATTTAATATAGAGTGGCATAAGTGAACATATACCGATTGAATGATAATTGGTAATTTGGTAAACGGAAATACGGTAATTTACTTCAGCAGCCCTTCAGTATCATCTTGTGTGTGCGTCATTATTGGTATGGCAGTACAAGACAAGACTGAAGTTGAATAGAGATGCTTGTCTCTCGCCAAATAAAAACTGGCTGAGCTACTCAGCTATAAAACTCGGTCACTCGGTAACTCCAAACAAAAAAGGCACGCCTGAGTATATCCTGTTCCATATAATTGACATAATCAAATTACGGTGACAAAATTATCTTCAATCGCTAGATGGTAATAGAAGAATTAGATAATGTACTGTTACATACCTTCACTTACAGACGTCTGAGAACTTAAACAACAATGGAGGGTGTGTCACTTCAAAGTACATGCAACCTTCAGATAAAAGGAATATTTCCAAGCTTGTATGCGATCTCAGTGAATGACAACCCTTATTAATTGCAGCCTGCGTGTTATTGAGTATGGACTACCTAGAAAATATGCTGCCAGTTGCACATTGTTTGATTAAATTGTTGGCCTAATCAACGACTTCTTGGCCTTATGTAAGCCTGTCTTGTCAAAATGCTAAAAATTTGGCAAGGCTAGCCTTAGTAATAAAAATAAGCTCCTAAACTCTTCCGTTTTCTTACCTGTGAGAGAAATCTGTATCAGACACAATCCACTCAGGATAAATAGAACGTACGAAGCCATATTCACGGGCTGTTTCATCAACATTGGACCACTGAGCACAAATAAACTTGATATCAGGGCTAACGTACCCTCTGTTTAAAGTCATAGCTTGAGTTCCGTAACCAAAACTAACAGGTAGGTTTTGGCTATCGAAATTTTACCCTAGGTGTTTATATGCCCATATTAGAGGGATTCATTGAGGGAAACACAACACACCGTTACTGACAGATTACACATTCAATTAAAAAACAACGATGCCACATATCTTAGGGCCACAGGCTAACACTAGACTCTGAAGGTAGAAGAACAGATGTGCAGATTCACATCAACACTATAAAATAAAATTCAGATTCAGGGCTGCGGAGATCTTTCACTGATACTTATGGGCAGAGTGCAAATAACTTGATGTCTCATCTCTAATATCTGATACAATTTATCTATGAAATTTTGAATAGCAATTTCTGGTTAGCTATCAGTTACTCATAAGATTTAATAACAAGTATTATTAAGTCTATAGGTAATCATTATCTTTGATATTGTGAGACGGATTTTACCCCTCGTGGTAAAAGACAGTAAAAGTTTCTGATACTCATTTCATTATATTGGAAGAGGAAAGATAGAGCTTCTTGTGGATGATCCTACCATTTATAAATGAGGCAGTAACAGGGGAATATAGCTTTAAAAAAAGAGCCATGCGGAGGAAGGAATAACAAGACTGGTGCTAGATGAGTAGAGAGTGTTTAGTCTCAAGCTTTATATTGCCACACACACAGAGGTCACCAAAATGAGCACCTGTTCGGTTCCAAGGGTTGCAAGAAGGGCTTGTCTCCGATTGAATGTGTATAAGGAACGCACATTACAAGCTGCGAGTTTAATAATTGGCAATAGAAACGAGTCTTGTAACAAGACAAGGTGAAATAAAACATCAGAAATGCTAGCAAAATCACATGGCTGAAACACAAGATAATATATAATAGATATTATAATAAACGGTTTTTTTTGGGATATACAAAAATTCCAAAAATAAATATCGTGCAAGATGTTGGTAGTAATAACTTGCATGGTGCCTCCTTTGTGAGTCTTATGATTGTCATTTGAAGCAGCTGGACACGATCCGGCCACCAAACCTTCACCTGTTTCTACATTGTTATTGCAATGTTTTCACTCATCACAAAGCTGTTGCTCCTTGATTTTAGACTCACAGACTATAATATAGTTGGCCGCATGTGAATTTTTTAAAGTTACATTAGACATTACTGAGTCGGATTTCAAGGTTTATCAATCAGCTTCAACAAGTGAAACTTCTAAGATGCTTTGGAATAAACCTACACAAGTTAGCATGTTGATATCTCTCCTAATGATAACTGAAGATTAAAAGATCGATTAATTAAGAAGCAGGCTCAACCTATAAATTGACCGGTGTATACTAAACCAGAAACTATTCAGTAAATGATCTAAAAAAGAAGCCCATTACCCAATCTATACACAATGCTTTCTCATTGGTTTTTTTTAACAATTTTAAACAAAGTTGATGCTATATTTCAATCTTCTCCTGAGCTTGTGTATCTAAACGAAGACAGTATAGTACTCGCCAGTCTGATTGGGTAGTTTTAGCTAATTAATTGGCCAATAATATATTCATTACATCGATAAATTAGGGTACCTTTAGAGTTCACAATTGTTAAATGGTTCTTTTTTACTATAATCTGGCTGCCTACATATCCAATTAGCAAAACATTCCAAGAAATAGTCCAACATCACAGACGGGTTGTCAAAGATCTTAGGCTTTAGATTTTAGTCTGTCAACCGCCCACATATGGTCAGAAGTCTCCGCTATTTGTGGCGGTGTACTGTAAATTCAGTTGCAGTCTGATAATGAACAGTTGATTTATATGCCTCTGATAAATCTCAACAAGAAAAGACTGAATTGGCAAGGCTTGTATGCTAGAACCACTGAATTAGATTCTTCTCTTAGAATGGAAATAGTATCATAGCGTTATACGGTTAGGACACTAAACACAGGGACCCATCTGACTGTTATCTGATTGGCTGTCCCTAGTAGCATGAATAATTAGCCTGAGAAAATGTCTTGTTTACAAAATTGCAAACAGTAATTATACCCCATACAGTGTCGATGATTAGGGCATTTCTAGATTGCTACTAGGGACTGGCTATTTTTGCGAGCCCTTTGTTTTGCAAAAGAAAGCTAATGATGCTATTCCAGATATGGAATTCAATGGCTAGAACAGATTAGCCGGTTCAGGTATAATGGGAATCTCCTTTCATACTTCAGGATAAAACGATAGCTCATATGCCGCAATGGGATAGCACGGAAAGCACGGATAGAACGGATAGCGCTCAGACCAAAAAAGCAAAGGATTAGTAAGTATCTTTGCTTGGACAATGCAATGCAATACAATCGTAGTCTTCTAACCCCTTTTTGATTCCACATCGTAGTAGCTCTAATAAGTTATTTATCTCAGACTAATGCAGACAATGGATCCTTACATACCTATCCGTACGCTATGATGACATCATAGGAGGGGGAGGTTCTAATAGATATATAACGCTGAAGCTTTTTATTGAGACAAATGGGTTTTTGCGTAACTGTGCACTGCAGTAGGTAATTGATTATAGTATGGGGCCCGGTCTTGAGTGGGAGGGCTGAACTGGGCTTATATAAAGTGGACACCTCCCAAGGAACGGCTTATATGCAGTTACCTAACAACTTGGCTAGGCTTAGTGAAGGAAGACATCAAAGATGGCTGCTGTGTTTTGCAACAAGACAGCTACAGCATGTAACATTTTCATGCTTGTAATGTTGATATGCACAAATGTCTGCAGTGCATATCGCGGACGCAACAGGGCTAGCAGTCTCGGTGAGATGGAAGTGAAGCTAGTTGGTGGAAAGTAAGTTATACGATTGTTTCTCGTGTAAGTATTCTCTTGTGAAGTTTGGCAAGTTTGACAAAATAGCTGATTACCACCCATTTGGTGATTGAATTAAGGGATTCTTAACAATAGTCTGTTTCACAATGATAGAATTTTTGTTTAGAAGATTCACGACCAGCGAGTTAGATAATTATTTAGCTTTGCATCTGTGAGCGAGCATTGAAACATGACAGAGAAATTGTCAGCTTTATCACTTGTTATATAACTAGTTTCACATGCTGACCTTGATGTGCTGGTTAATTTTCACTGCCTTGAGCGATTAAATCAAACTTGGGAAGTAAATTGACAGAATCGTTTTGCAATCATGCAAGCGATTTTTACTATGGGACATTCAAAGCAGTTAAAACTTTTTAATGGTCAAATTTAAAGCGGTACCCAATAGGTTAGAGCTTCTTCATCATACAGATGCTTCAGCGGAGTTCTTTTGCAGCATCTTTTAGGTGATGAAAACTTCTTTTTATTAAATCATCCAGAAGTTGAAATCAGTTAAAAAGTAAAATGTCTGTAATTTTTTTATCGAGAAATAATTTATATCTTGTTCTGGTATTCAAAGTTACACAATTTTTGATAATTTTATCAAAGCTCTCTAATTCTTGGCTTCTCAGGTGACATGCGGAAATTGGCAGAAATTACAGTTTTGTTACCTGAGCCGTGTGCATCGATAAGGTTACGTCAATTTATAATTAAACTAAATATGCAAAGGTCAGAGTGCCTTGAGCAGGATTGAAATGTTATCTGTCTGATTGAACACTAATCTAATTTATGATCCACAATACAGGTATCTTTATAGTACCCACTGTTCCTCTATTTTAACTCAATTAGTCCGTATTGTCTTAGTGACTCATCTTTCCGCTGCCGATCTTACTTCGGTCGATCATTGTGTCGTCGTGTCCACTTTCATGTATGGTCATCATTTTCATGGAGAGAAAGGGGACGGGGTTAATATAGGGGAGTCAGGGTTTTACTCTACCAGTTCAATAATCTAATACTCTCCTTTGTCTACTGCCTACTGGATGAACTTGCAAATGTCAGGTCTTTGCATGGTAGCAGATGAAAATCAGAGTGGGGGAGGAGGGATAGGTGTGTAGCCATTGCTAGTAGTGGTGATAAATTCAAAAACTGCTCGAAATTGTATTTATCCATTGATCAAAGATTTGTTTGATGCTTACTTGGAAATACCGTCATTATGAATCCCTTTTGCTTCATTGAGTAAAATTGAGTAAGATAATTAATTATAATGTGTACTTTATATGCAGGAAAGCACAAACACATGTGCTTTAACGTCATTAATTGAAAGTCATTAGCTAGAGAAATACCTTAAAGTTGATTTACTATCTAACCGGAGTCTAAATGTGTGTGGACAGGTAGTGCTGTCTAAACAGGTGTGATAGACAGTACATAATAGTTTGTATAACAACCATAATTGTTTAGATGAAGGAAATCCGCTATTTTGTTCGGATTGTCAATAATTAATCAAACATGGACGCATGACAAGAGGGTAATTTTTAGGAAGCGAAAGTACCTAAAGTCACCGATAAGGTCGTGACCTCTGGCAATCACTCTGAAGTTTTTTAATTATATTTTATTTTCTGCTTTTTAGAAATCCATATGAAGGAAATGTTTATGTAAAGTTTGCCCGAGGTTCTCGTTGGACTGGAGCTTCAGGTTGGGGGCTGGTATGCGACTCCCGCTGGACAATCAGAAATGCAGTGGTTGTGTGTGGAATGCTGGGCTATACTAGAGTAGAAGAAGTCACCAATGCCAACCACTTCAACTCTGGGCCTTCAGGTACTTCACAGAAATTTATTTTAGACTTCAAATCAAATTGTTTGGTTTTGAATTTGTTATTGTCACTAAATATTCTCAGCAACACAAACCCAAGTGTCCTGTAAAAATATAAAAGAAAGTTACATACGGGTGTGTATATGAAAATATGTTTTCATATTTTATTTTACTCTTTCACGTCTGCAAAAAATATATCAAAGTGTCTGCTTGTACGATATATTACATCAAGAAATACCTCTTGGTACATGCGAAAGTTGCTAATCCCATGTATCTATTAAGCTCAAAACTGGTGTCAAATCGAGTATGGGAACATAGTTACTAAGATTATTTGATAAGGCAGGCCATTGACGCCATCCATCATAGATCGGCTCAGGAGCCTATGAAATCATGTCTCAAATCACAGAAAAGATTCACATGCGCAGCATCTACATCGCATCTCATAGCTACAAAATACTGTTGTCTAACAAAACAAAAATTTAGTTTTCATAACTTTATCACACATCTCTTTGTTATGATCACTACAAGTTTTGTCACAGCAATTGTTGTGTTGAAATATGAGATTTCGTTTCTGGTCCCCTTTGATTTTGTTATCTAAAGAAGCGTTTGCTTTCTTCGCAAATCTCTCAATCCAAAGCATCGAAATTATTTCAAAAGAGTGCTGTTTTTTTTCTCAGCCTTTGCCTTTGTAATATAACTGGTTGCAAGCAAGCGTAGTTATAAAAATGCAAGCGCAGAAATGGCCTAGTCAATAAGAGCATAGCATGTGAAAGTTTTTAAAGTCCACCTAATCTGTTAAAACTGAAAACAGCTCCAGATTGAGACCTTGAACTGAGGCGAAGCCAAACTAATCATCAAATTTTAAAATTAAAGTTTTTTGGTAACATGATATTATAATACAATTATGTGCGCGCATTGGTGTTTCAATAATTTTTGGCTGAAACTTTGCTTGGTTCAGCCAGAACATTTTTGGTTGTGTGGGAGAGACAGCCATAAATAAAGAATGGCTGCAAGAAAGTGATAGTACCACAGAGTAAGGATATATCTCCGCCCTATTTCACCATAAATTTCATGTAGCTTTACCACCGATATTTTCAGAGCAGATACTTATACCAGAGGTGATCTGTAACGGGTTTGAGAAGAGTTTGAGTGCGTGCTCTAGATATAGAAGAAGCAGAGAGTGCTCTTATGAAGATGCTGCCGGCGTGGTTTGCGACCTTAACAGTAAAATACTAGCGCCTGAAAATGAAGGAATGCAGGATGAGGTCAAAAAGGCCTTCATGGCTAGCTCGCCGGGTAAGTTGAACTCTTGTGTTGTTTAGCCTGGGCCAGCTGCCTGAGGCGGTGAAGGCGGTGAAGGCGGGGCGGGGGACACTCACCCGCCACCGCCTGCCCAGGCTAAGTGTTCTCTCTGGTAAAAATAAATTGCGAAATAATGTGTTTGCAAAAAGACTGAAGTAGAATTAATTTTTCCCTGTTGTGCAGGTAGAAGCGATTGGATTCCCTCTCATGTCTTTTATTGTCAATTGGCAGCGATACAAGGCGGTCAGCAGCCTTAGACAATTAATATCAAGTGATGTGACATAATGAATCAAAAATGGGGGTTCAATTCCCGGCCGCGGTAGAGCCATGGAACCATAGTGAATGTAAAGTACCTTTGGCCACCTTTCCTTGTGCAGATTATGCACGTAACAAATTAGTCTCAGTCATTTCACATTATTACATTTTATGTTGTTATATAAATTAAGGGGTCTGCATGTGGCGTCAGTAGGAGTCTGATTTTTTAAAAGAGAAATTGAATGCATATCGCCGCCGTAAGACAATT
Source organism: Membranipora membranacea (assembly GCA_914767715.1). Lineage (NCBI taxonomy): Eukaryota > Metazoa > Bryozoa > Gymnolaemata > Cheilostomatida > Membraniporidae > Membranipora > Membranipora membranacea. The sequence goes on along the minus strand of OU612075.1, from coordinate 495,177 downwards.
TATCTTCAGAAGTTGGTTAAAAAATCGTTGGTTAAAATCCCATTGGTTAGTCAAGCACCACATCGTGGCGGCGAAATAGTGTGCCTTAAGGGCGAAGGCTGCAATATCTGCGCCAATTTGCTCTCAGTTTGTAGGCAGGTCGGAGCACACCTGGGGGTCCAACAACTCCCAGTAGTCAGTGGGCTGCAGTGGGTTAAAAGAGGGGTTAACTCCTATGATTACGGCACGCCCACAAGAAAATAGCAACAGCAATTATGTAGTGAACCATCTAGCCTCTCTAAATAAGCGTTTGCTGTTTGGTTGGGATGTCCATTACCCCGCCCCACCAACCCACAAAGCGTTGATGAGGAACGGCCCGGCACCATTGCACTTAGCGGTTTTACTTTTCAGAGCTGTTAGATAAGATCCTGGCTGTAATCGTGACATGTCTATGTCATGCTTTATGAAATTCTTAAGGTCCAGCCTGGCGTCCTATATTTGAGAGGTTCATCGCTGGGAATTTTATTTATATCCTAAAACTTTTCAAGTGATGACAATAAACTGAGACCTTTTAAGTGATGACTGTTGAAAAGAGGCTTTTGGAGTAATTAAAATTCAACAGCAGTTACCCAAAATATTTCAAAAATTGGGTGTGAAGTGTCAATATTATGTAACTGGAACTCATAAAAAACGTGTTGGGCCTGGTTTTTATATCAGTATCATTAACTGCTGTCATAGACTATAGCATTCAGCTGTCTCAAGACATTGAATCCATTAATTTTTGTGATCATCCAGTGCCCCAAAATAATTAACCAGGTTCAGGTTTTATAGTCAAATTTCATGAGTCCCCCTAGGGGCCTAGATAGATACCGGTACAGGACAGATTGACCCCTTATTGACCCTGGAACTGACCCTGACCCTGGGGTTATATCCTCTATTCTTTTAACTTCACAGTGATGTCATACTGGACTACCCCAATCAATAATACAGAAGAAAAGGTAAAGAGCTAAAAAAGATTAATCAATAAGCTGGCTCCTATTTGTTTTTGCAGAAACTACTGTGCTACATATTTACAATGTGTTACCTTTGTTTTCGCAGAGACACAGGCATACTACAAGCTTCTGAACAAACTTAAAACAGAGGGAGGCAAGCGTACAAACACCACCATCGCAGGGTCTGAACCCCTGACCCGATACAGCAATGATCAGGCTTATTCCTACTCTTACAAAACACAACCAACATCACCTGTAAGTATTAGTGTTCTGGTGAGCAGGTACATACTTTAAAGGTTGTGGCATTTTGATAGTTTGCTAAAAGAGACGTTGTGCTTGGCCAAGTAGGGTCTTGCAATTGGGAGGCTGAGATTTAATGGGGTGGAGATATGGAATTATTGGGGGGAGACAAGTGGTATCATCAGGGAAGGACACAAGTGGTATTGTCCGGAAGGAGACTGGGAATCATTTATCAGTCGCTTTCCCTCAATTTTAATTTTTATTAAATCCAATGCAAGCTTCACATAAATAAAGTGGAGTGCTGTGTTTCAACCTCGAGCAGCTGATACGAGTTATATATTAATCTATCTCGTACAGCGAATAACAGAAGTGAAAGTGACCAATGGTAGAACACAGCTTGAAGGTTACGTAGAGGTCACACTGAGCAATGGAGAGACTGGGACTATTTGTGCCGATGATTGGGGAACTTTTGCTGCTCAGGTGGTCTGCAGACAGCTGGGAAACGACTACGCAGAAAAAGCTCTCAAAGTAAAATAAATAAAAATAAATAAATATATAATAATATAGTTGCTGCAAAGTGAACATTATTTTAATCCTTCAATGGGTTTCCAATCTTCATTCCAAACTAAAGATAGGGATTTTCCTGTAAGTCAGGACCAGAACAGGTCCTGTGTAGTCAGACCTTTCCACAAATTCTTAACTTGATCTCTATTTACAGACGGATTACTTTCGAGGATCACGAGTAGGGAAAGCGTTACACAAGGTGGTCTGTACAGGAAAAGAGAGGCATCTATCTCAATGCAGCATAGAAATGTCATCAAGTGATTCAAAGTGTTCTAAAGCTAATTCTGTCGCTGGAGTTATATGCACCGATTGTAAGTATGTGTGCAGTCAATTTAATTTTGGGCAACTGATTGTCAGTTCAAGATATCCTCACAGAGTAAGGAGATATCCTTACTCATTGGTATCCTGCTATACGCAACAGTACTCCTTACATAACATATAAGCCTCAAATTTCAATTTCATGCAATGTCGCAATCATCTAGTAGTTTGTGCTCGGGTAACATGTAGTAGATACACTTTAAGTGAAGCTGGCCCCCCCCCCCCCCCCCCGCAAGTGATTGCTCAAAGCTGTTCATTTTTTTTCTGATGAAAAGATTTGACGTTGTGAAGTTACACATTCACTTTGCAACACAACCTTAGACTGATTGTGTATAAATTGTATGCCACAGCTCAGGTATCTAGGAACAGACAGACAAATGAGAAATCAACAGTAGAGGAAACATTCGACCCAAGTGGTACTGCGATTTTTTTCTCTTACATTTTGCTTTTTTTCAGCCTAATATTAATCGGTTATGGGTTCTTCTTTTGATGATTATGTAGATGTATTAGCACTAACAACTTTGAATCTTTGTAATGACCCATTGATCTGTGTACCCTATGATACTTCTTATATCTTTGTGATGAGGTTCTATTCTTAAAAACAAAGCTCATGACGGATATGTTAGACCGTGTCCGACAGGATAATACGGTCATCTCTCTGTGCATAACAATGGCTGCCGCTGATTTTGGGGAATCGTTACTTTAGTTTTGTTATTGTTACATTTTCCAAGAAAACAAGACCGTACTATATGTATTGAATAAGTCACAGAAGTCGCGTAACAATGAACCCATTATAGTCATTAGATTATGAGACTGAAATAACTGTAAGGTTAGGTCTCAAACATTGTTATATATATTTACAGACCTGCTATAAATGTAATTAGTCTCTTATTTCCTAAATCATATCTATCTCCAAACCTAGAAAGATGCCAAACACTGATGTTGATGATTTCAGAGCATTTTCCATTTGTTATGATCAATGATATAAAAGTCAAATGTTGTTCTTTGACAGCCCTGCCTGATTTGATACCAAGTATTGAAGATGTGGAGACAAGTATTACACTACAGGACCGGTACATGGGTCGTATGACCTGCGCTATGGAAGAAGAGTGTATGGCTACCTCAGGGTTTAACCTCAAGGAGCAGTACCCTAGAGGTGAGCATATACAACAACTATATCACATATATATTAGGAGTTGCCCTCCCTTAACTAGATCCAGTATGAACTACACAAAGCACTATTTCTAATGACATATTAGCCTACAAACTTCTCATTCCCTATTATAAGGGATTGACACAATGTTTCTCACCCATTGTTTGTTCTCTCAACCTCCATGTCATCGTTGTTTCCAGATTGGAATATCATCAACAGAAGATTGTTGCGCTTCTCGACCAGCGTTACCAACAATGGAACAGCTGATTTTAGGCCGACACAGACAAGATCGACTTGGTCATACCACTCCTGTCACAGGTGAAGATACATTAACCAAGTTTACACATTACCATAGTCTGAGTGTACCCCTCAGACTCTAGCCCACCTGGTATAACAGTGTGAGTTAGGCCATTAACGAAATGAGTTAGATAACTTATTGGTTGAGTGTTGATGAAATAGATGTTGACATCAGAATTTGTCACCTTATAAGAAAAATAAATAGCATGGAGCCATTACTTTCAATAAATGCTGATGTAAATTATAATTGAGAATAATTTGAGCATGATGACGCCATCGGAGATACTTTTAATACTTGTAAGGATTTGCTTACAACCAAAAGTCTTGGAAGTTAATTCAAACCATATTCAGTTAGACAGACAATATGTGCCTCAATGGCCTTCATCGCTAATTTTCGGGGAGGCTGTGAGTATTGACGAGTGTTACTTATTAACCTCTGTAGATCAAGGGCAGTTCAAGTTCACATTCTGCGGCCCAAAGTAATTCACACCTATTGTTATCCTGTCTAGTTGCAGGATGTACATACGCTCAGTACATGATGTTGTATTGTGTCCTACATAAGGGCTGCATGTGCTGAGTGGTCATATATTGGGTTTTGAGATGTTGTAAGGTTCAACAGCTGATTATTCGGGTATTGAGCCGGGCAGAACCACGGATGAATTCAAACGATGAACTTTTCACCCTAACACCTACATCCCAACTGCATTCCATCCTGTATCATTGCATCATTGTATTATGGACAAGATTGTAGCCCAAAATCGAAAACAGCTATTGAAATTTTTACTTTGGCCACACAAATTTGTGCCGATTTCTCAAAAGACAGTGTATTGAGAGGAAGCTTGGGTTGATGTACAAACCAAAGTGTAAAACTCCTCTTTTGATCACTAGAGGCTACCATTAACTCTGCCATTATTATTTTACAGACATTATCACAGTATGGAGGTGTTTACACATTACGATATAGTAGATTATAATGGTGTCCGGGTAGCTGAAGGTCACAAGGCTAGCTTTTGTTTAGAAGATGTGAAATGTCAGGCTGGAAAGAGGAAAAGATACTCATGTAGTAACTATGCAAACCAAGGTAATCTTGCAATATAGTCACTCGGATGTCAAGAAGCTTCCATGTGAGTTGTCCTTACATCAAAATGTGGGAGGACAATTTCAATTATATACTTGTTAATCAGAATTTTATTTATTTGTGTGGTAAACCAATGAGTCTATCCATGCCATGTCACGGTATTGTAAGTCTCACCTTATTTCTGTGTTGTAGGTATTTCTGTTGGATGTACTGATGTTTACAGACATTCATTAGATTGTCAATGGATAGACATCACTGATCTTCCAGCTGGTAAATATGCCTTCAAGGTAAGCTACCCCAATATATTGGTCATTTCAGATACCTCAAGTAATATTTGACCGTTAATACAAACCCCTAGAATACCTGATTTGTAAGCGATCTTCTCTAAACAGCTTGAATGTAAGGGATTAATGTGTCTTGTCCCCGCAAAACCCAAAGCCTGTCAAGTCAGATATGTTGGTTTGAGGGATACAGTGTGTATTTGTTTTCATTGACGATAAACAGTCTTCAGAATTTCAACCTGATACAAACTTTGTGAATTGAAATTAAATTAATACTTTAGTTGACGGTGAATCCAGAATATTTGATACCGGAGTTGGATTACAGTAACAATGCTGTTATATGTCAGATGTACTATACAGGTAACAGTGTAACACTGGGTCACTGTGTACATAGTCATGGTTAATCTACAACTAGTACTCATCTACTGTCAGGTCTATCAGATGTCAAACTGTCTTCTTACTTGACTCCTAATGTCAAACAACTTAATATTATTGGGCCTCAGCACCTCTTTGTCGTGTGCCTTCACAAAAATCTCTAACTCAGTGATTGGCAGTTTATTACTCAAAACCTAACCCCACACACTTGGCACCAATATCATACTGGCATAGCTGGTTTACTAATAATCATAATGGCATACTGGCATGCGGTTTTAAGGTGTACACTATTCTCTTATTTTTTTCGGGGTCAATCATGCGGCATTATAATGTAGACCAAGATGTATCCAGTGTTGATGTCTCTTTTTCGGGGTCAATCATGCGGCATTATAATGTAGACCAAGATGTATCCAGTGTTGATGTCTCTTTTTCGGGGTTAATCATGTGGATTTAGTGTAGACTAAGATGTACATCTAGTTTTGGTGCTTCTCCATTGGTATTGGTTTATCTTTAGAATTAGAAACCTAAATATATTCCATAAGTCAAATCGTCTAAATTTTGTTCCCTTTTTCATTATCGGCTTAATAAATAACATGAAATGTAGGTAACTAAGCTGCACACATGGTTTAGTTGGTCTGCTCGCCTCAAGAAATGGAGGAAGGCATTTCAGGTGCGCGAAGAGGCCTGATTAAATACCTTTGGATATGTGGGCCTTAAAACTTGCATCATTTTTGAAAAGCAATAACTGAACTTCATTGTCGGTAATATAACATGATCGAATAATTCGAAATTACTGTGATATCCCCAGCAATCTACAATAAATGATTGTGTAGTGAGCGCAAGTGAACAAGTAAATGCATTGCCTAGAAATGGAATCAACAAAATCCTTTCCTGCCGAGGTCACATAAAAATCCCTATCCTGATAAGCGACCTCATAATGGTGAGAGCGTAAGCTGCTGTAGGGGGTGTCTCATATGGCAATGAGCTACAGTTTCAGTCAACAAGTCTCCTGAGTTCGATTTTGACTATTCTATTTACTGGTCACATAAGTTGTCTCCTCACTGTGTATGACAAGGCAACTACTGAACTCGACATAAAAGCTTCCCTTATTATCATTCATTAAGACAAATTGTGTTGATGATTAGCGCTCTCTATGTCATTAATGAATGTTTGGACAGTCTGACAGCACAGCAGCAGATTGGAGTTTGAGGAGAGTGGCCTACATCACCTTTTTCTTGTATTCGGGCCACCTACAGTAAAACACTTTATATGTTTAGTACAATAGATGGCAATGCTACACTACTATTCGGCTCGAAATTAAATGCTGTAGCTCTGCCGAACGATTACAAGATGAAAAGTTAGGAGCTATCAACCTTCACCTCCCTTATCCTTTACAATCAGGGAGCATTAATATTTATTATTTTGAAACCCAAATCCTCGGAATAGAGCAACAGATACTTACTTCATGGGTTGTTTTATCATATCCCTGAAACACCATCAGTAATCAAACTTCCTATTTTGTTCTATTGGTACCTCGGGTGTAGTTCCTGATCACTGATCGACAGTGTTAAATGTTGGCACTGTGTCAGAGTGAGAAGGACTATCTGTATCGGAAACCAGTAACCCAAGTTAAGAGGGCAAACCATTGTGCCATTTATGATTTTGACTGACCTGACCCTGACTCAATGAAATGACTTGTCACAGCTCAAGAGAAAAAAGCAATGACCTGACTCAACTTTACTTTGACTTGAGTCTGAGATATTATCCAAGCTAGTCTGCATCATCATCTCAGACGTTTTTGTGAGCTTTGTAAGCCGGCAGCAAAATAAAGAAGACCTATACATCTAAAGTTTGAGGATTAAATATTTTTCAGACTGCCTGGTCTATAAACTGTAGGCTATACTATGGGCAATGATGTGACATTCTACTGTCAATGTTTTTTTATATTGAGGTTTTTTGTATATTGAGGTTTATTTAATTACACCACAATCGAAAAAAAAGAAAAATAAGCAAATTCTAGAAAAAGAAATTGACTGCAAACTTTGTTTATCTAGTAGGCCTATACATTACAACCAACTGATTAATCATTGACAGAAATATATAATTGTGATCAAACATAAAAAATAATATATTTATTATAAATGGCCCCAGCTATAGTTTTTTCTGATCAGTACAATAGATTATATTACAAATAATAACCACACATTTTTACAATTATAAAAAATGTCAGCAATTGATGCACAAACTCATCGGCATCTACCGCACCCACAAACTCATAGACAATTACCACACTCACATACTAAAGGAGCGGTTGTGCAAAAAATCAAAAACTTGATATCGGGAATAATGGGTAACAGCAGTACATATGGGATGATTAAGAAAACTCTCTATAAGTGATACGAAACATTGTTTGAGAGAAGAAACCAGACCTTTTACATAATAATAATATAAAAAGTTGCAATGGATTCTGGTATGAATATACACCCCCCCCCCTAATTCAGGAGCTTTCTTTATGTGGTTGGTTTGATGACAGGCAGGTAAGTGACATAGAATATACCATGACTTCAACTAGAAAGTTTGTGTTGTGCTATTTGTTAGCTCAATGATTTCATAGTGATATTACATCAACATGTTATAAAAATACAGTGTGGTCAATTGTTTGATGAGATAACTATATGTGGGGAAAAAATATTAATTCCCATAAGTCTTATTAGACACCAAATCGAAGCTATTTGCTGCTCTCAGGATTATTGGATATTATCATCTATAATGTAATTAATGTGTGGAAAGTGTATTGGTGTAATTTTAGGAAGTTATGTATAATATGTAAATAAAGGTTTCCTCTCAGAACTTCGCTGATTTATCATCCTCTGAACTGAGGTTAAGACAAATGAATGAGAAACAGATTTTGGATAAAATGATATATAATGATATTGATTGCATGGCGATCAATAATGTTTGGTAGAGATACACTCTAGAGTCTAGAATAATAGCAGAATAGCAGAATAGCAGAATAGAATAGAATAGAGTAATAGCAAAGCTTCTTGGGATATTTTATTATTCAGGCATTTAGAGTAGCCTGGGCCACCCACCCCCCCCCCCCGGCATTTATTTAATAATTATAGTTGTATAATTTTGCCAGGAATGTGGTATAATCATTGTATAAAGTGGAATAATGAAGGTATAAACATGATTATTCAAACTTATGCCAAGTGTACAATTATTGGATAGGAACTGGTTTTGTACATAAGAATGTGTTGTATCGATTTTATATTAGGATTGTCCTTATCTACTCTTATGTACATCTCCAGAGCTTCTGCAAACAATTTCCTGGCTTCACCTGCTGCACCTGCGTCATGATGATTTATTGCTATGAGAAAGATTGTGTTAGCTACATCTATATTATCAGTGCCCTGAGCTATCTCTCTATATATGACTAAGGCCTCATTGTAACATTGCTCTGCTTCTCTGTGTTGTTTCATGTCTCCGTGATTAACTCCGAGATTATTCAGTGTATTAGCTATACCTATACTATCAGTACCCTGAGCTATCTCTCTATATATGACTAAGGCCTCATTGTAACATTGCTCTGCTTCCCTGTATTGTTTCTTTTCTCTGTGATTATTTCCGAGATTATTCAGTGTATTAGCTATATATATACTATCAGTACCCTGAGCTATCTCTCTATATTTGACTAAGGCCTCATTGTAGCATTGCTCTGCTTCGCTGTATTGTTTCATTTTATTGCAGTGGCGTATATTAGCACTCACGGCCAAAGGATTTCCGTGAGTGTCTGAATAGCTCAGTGTGTAGAGCGTCTGCTTTAAAAAACACTGTTAATCAGATTGTAGCGGGTTCGAATCCCATCGAGGTCAGTTTTTTTTCAAATTGGTGCTTTATAACTGGAGCATTTTTACCGTAATCTTCTACTGCTATTGAGTTGTTTTCTGAAAGTACCCAACAGCTCAGTGAGCTATTGAAATACCTCTCTGCTTGCACTATTTTGCTACCGATATGCAAAAATTTCCGTGGTGGGAGGGCGCTTAAGCACCCCTCCCACACCCTCCCCGCCACGCCTACGGCGTGTGGATTGGGCTGCGCCCAATCATTATGCTCATCCCTAAAAAGTCAGTGAATGAAAATTTTTAGAATAAAAGCCCCTGTTTTATTGTGATTTATTCTGAGATTATTCAGTGTATTAGCTATATCTATACTATCAGTACCCGGAGCTATCTCTCTATATATGACTAAGGCCTTATTGTAACATTGCTCTGCTTCTCCGTATTGTTTCATGTCACTGTGATTAACTCCCAGATTATTCAGTGTATGAGCTATATCTATACTATCAGTACCCTGAGCTATCTCTCTAAATATGACTAAGGCCTCATTGTAACATTGCTCTGCTTCGCTGTATTGTTTCATGTCTCCGTGAGTATTTCCAAGATTATTCAGTGTATTAGCTATACCTATACTATCAGTACCCTGAGCTATCTCTCTATATATGACTAAGGCCTCATTGTAACATTGCTCTGCTTCCCTGTATTGTTTCATGTCTCTGTGATTAAGTCCGAGATTATTCAGTGTATTAGCTATACCTATACTATCAGTACCCTGAGCTATCTCTCTAAATATGACTAAGGCCTCATTGTAACATTGCTCTGCTTCGCTGTATTGTTTCATGTCTCTGTGATTAAGTCCGAGATTATTCAGTGTATTAGCTATACCTATACTATCAGTACCCTGAGCTATCTCTCTAAATATGACTAAGGCCTCATTGTAACATTGCTCTGCTTCGCTGTATTGTTTCATGTCTCTGTGATTAAGTCCGAGATTATTCAGTGTATTAGCTATACCTATACTATCAGTACCCTGAGCTATCTCTCTAAATATGACTAAGGCCTCATTGTAACATTGCTCTGCTTCGCTGTATTGTTTCATGTCTCTGTGATTATTTCCGAGATTATTCAGTGTGACTGCTGCATGATCAACAGCAGCGCCCTCCCCATACAGCTGGTTTATAAACTGTAATGCTTTCTTATAGTAAGTCTGAGCTTTTGGGTAGTGTCTTTGCTCTTTATAAACATTAGCCAATTCTGTTATTGATGTGATTATATTAGGAGAAATGTTAGTTATCATAATGAGCCTCTGCTCAGGGGACTTTGCACCTAACAGATTTACATTGTGTTGTTTCTTACTGTCTGTAGTCAGTGGATTGCCATAATAATCGTTTTGAATCACAGCTGCTGTAGCGTCATAGTGTAGCTGTAAAGCTTGTAAATGATATTTCTCAGCATCTTCATACTTCCCTAATCTAGAATGCACATTTCCTAATGTATTATATGCAGCTGATGATTTATCTCTGATACTGTTCAGTATGTCTAAAGCTGTTTTACATTCACCTAGCAGCATGTGGCAGTCTGCTATCCTAACTCTGCTATCACTGATTTTACTATTAGTGACGTATTTATATAGCTGCAGTGCAGCTCTGAATTCACTACAATGTATAAGAATCTCTGATATTATATGCAGAGTTTCGTATGTGTTGTGCTTCACTTCTGAGTCTAACTTGATAGCTGACTCTACGGGGTTGTCAATTATCCCGGGATTTCTCTGTTTGAGTTCACGAAGAGCTTGTGCATAATTACCACTGTAATATAGCGTGGTGACTGTTATCCACCAGGGATCTGATTCTCTTTTGAAAGTAATCAGATCCTGAAGCTTAAAATTTTCATTACCCAAATGATCTTTCAGAGGAATCATTTCGGTGCACATAAGAGTAAACAAATGACAAGGTAAAAACCATCGTGCTGAGCTCTGAGTAATTCTTGACACATTTTTTAATTGTGTTATCATTGGTGACAGAGACACCCGGTCATCATGAGAATTGTGGTGTAGATAAGCTGATAGGCGTATATATGTGGCAATAGCTAGTAACAACCTCAATGTGTCGAAAAGATCTGGTGAAATTTTAATGCTTTGTGAGAGTGCTTCTAGAGATGCCCATGATGACTGCTTAGTGCATTGACTAACTATACATATGTCTAGCAGCAGTATCGATGGGAACCTGTAGAGCTCCCTTTTTACATCCACACAAAATCCTTTTGAACTTAGATCGTAATCAGGAAGAAAATTGAATTTCTTTGCATCACTATGCAGCATTTTCATGTTTATATCCTGTCTAGCCTGATTAAGTACCATTGGTGCTATCAGATCATTCAATGCTAGCAGAAGGCTTTTCTGTTCTGATTGTAGAGCACTCTGTTTGCTTTGGTGCGAGTATAATGACTTTGTGTAAGTCAGCATGGAAGTGAGATCACCTCTTATCGCCTCTTTAGAATTTGGATTGTCAAGAATATGCTGGTACCTTTCAGCCAGCTGTTTTGGTGTGACAATAAACGTGTTTTGGTTACTCAGGCTATTGCCTGTGGGAATGTTACCAGCTCCGTCAGCAAGGCCGTCAATTTTGAACCCATTTATAGCCTTGTCATCAAACCAACCCTGCAGCTCCTTTATAGCCATATAAGAAAGCTTTGTTTCTCCCAAACTCCCGATCAGAAAATATGAAGACATAGCCAAAGTTTCAAAATACTTTACCATATCTGGGCTATCATTTTCAATGAGGAAAATATACTCCAGATCTGAATATGGAGTTGCTTCCCCACGAGCTACTGAGCCGATAGCAACAGCCTCAAAAGCGCAAGGAAGGTTCATTATAAGACTTTTCACACTCTCTTCTATTATGTTTTGAGCAAAGTTACTCACTGCCTCGGAGCAGTCCAGTGATATTCTTTTCATTATCTTATAATATGATTCTTGTGTGTTCTGGTCATCACTGCTCGTCTCAAACTGACTCACCGACTTCTCAGCTTGCTTCAGATCTTTCCTAAATCCGTTTCTGATGTCATCCAGTTTTGCTTTTAGTTGGTTTGTCAAACATTTGTGTCTTTCATAATCTAGAGTTGAGTTATCCCCCCAGTACTGCTTCTGAAGCTCAAAAGCTTTCTCCATCCATAGTTTCTCACTTGGCCGTCTGGTGTGTATTGAGTTATAGAGTGAGTGAGCCTGTGAAATATACAGTATTATCATAATATATAGTTATTGCAAACCGCTTAGTATGTTTGTTCATGATCTTTGAGGAACAGCTAAAATTTTTGTGATTAACACAATTTAGTTGAACCATAAAAATATGCCCAGAAGTAGGGGTCAACAATCTGCTTTGCAAAAAATAATATAAGAGATGAATATTACGATTTATTTGGGCTCACCATGTATTTTACTAAAGTGTTTTACGTATTTTACATATTTTACTGAGCGTTTTAAAATTGAAGAAAAGATTAATAGAAGATTTCCTTATTTAGTAGGTGTTGCTGAGCATATTTTTATAGGAACTTTCAAATGGTGGCCATTGTGCCAAGGCTACCATAGTATTAACGATAACTATAACATATATTAAAAGTGCCATTATAACACATATAAAGAATTTGGGAGTTATTTCTCCTTTCCCCTGTTACTCCTTGTTTCAAGTAGACTGGGATTCAGTCCAACAATTTGAAGTTATCTACTCAGTTGAGGTGTATAGATAACTTCAGACAACTACAACAAAGTGTTACCGTACATGCGTCTGATTTGGGATCACAAGGTCCCGGGTTCGAGCCCCACCGGGTGCATTGTTTGTCTAGAGAAAAATGATCACTTTCATTTACTATTAAATTTGATGGCTCAGTTCTCATGGTTATTTTTGAACAGCAATTTTTTGTCCAGTCTAATTGTTTTGAAGAAGTTATTCTGAAGATGAGAGTTTTAAAATTGAAGATGGCTCTATTTTTCTCTGAAGTAATTGAAGACAGCTTTGTGAACTGTGAGTTCGATTTATTAGTAATATTCATACTGCTGTGAGAGTGGGTTGCCAGAGAATCCAGGAATATATGAGAGAACACTCACCTTCAAACAGTCAGTCCAGTCTCCACTGATCTTATACTTCTGTGTATAAGTGTCAGCTAGCTTAGACAGATGGGGCACCTGTGATATGAGGTCATATTTCCCATTCTTGTGATATGCTCTCTTAAACTTCCTCTGAAAGTCAAAATTTTATGAATTCGTAAGTCTTTTGCAATCATCTCTTATTCTTCTGTATCTTCATGCATGAAATATGAGCATTTTTGGTCGGATGACTTTATTTGCACTGTGTAGTTTTACTCTTACAGGAAATGGTGACACAATTTGCGAGATCTTGTTATATTCATCACCAACAAAATATAGGTGATTTTGAAGGTCACCAAATATTAAAAATACCCACAATATTGTTTGATACCTGCAGCTGCTGAGCCCTGATGTAGATGCAGTATAACAAAGGGTCACATTGTTAATTTCGTTAATGTCTAATTACCTCAATAACTTTTAACTTGGCTTCCAGCTCTCTCACACTCCTATCTGATGGTGTTGTTACCTCTCCACGCCTCTTCTGCCGTGCTCTCCGTGCGTTTCTTTCCTGTAATTATACCAAATATGACCATATTGTATCCTCCTGTTTGAACTGAGGTCACAACAAAATAAGTGTCATATTGTGCTTTATGAGGAGGTGAAAAGGACAGTTGTATCCGCGAGGTTTCTAGTGCTTTGAAATTTTCCATACTCTTGCATCGGCCACTTCATTGGCGAATAAATTATTCAGTGGCAATGCAACCTTTTCACCTATAGTCGAACCAGAGCATAACATTCATGAACTCATTTAATATATTATTATCACATCAAACTCGGAGAGAAATTTTATGTGTTTGGGCCCAAACCAGAGTTGTGTAATCAATTTCTTTCAATTTTCCACTATACCTGTGTATCAAAAAAGCACCTAACTATCATCCAATCTATGTATCTTTTGAAAACATAATTGTACTGACATTTTGTCTGCAAAAACAGGCGTAGTTATTTTAATTTTGTCTAATGATAAAATAAAATAGATTACTAACAAACTCAGTGGCAGTGATAAAGCTGTACAATTTTGCAAAGTATAGCTTCGATTTTCTTACTAATCAGGGGGCATATCTCAACTCACCTTGTGACCCATGATGTTTAATGTTGGTGGAAATCTGACATGTCTTAACCTCCCCTTTCCATACTATTACAAGCAATCTATAAATATATAAATGTAAGCTTGTTCATGTGAGCGTCAGTGACAGTGGTTTTTTTCACATTGTTACTCGATTTAATTACCACCAGGTTAAATATAAATATAAATATGTCACTTAATATTTTGTTTGGTAGCCATAGATAGATAGATAGATAAATACAAGTCTACTGCAATCTCACACATGTTCTGAGATTAAGTGAATGTATCTTACCTGATCAGTCACAGCTGTTGTCAAAGTTTGATGTATGATGCAGGTTCGTAATTTGTATAACAGAAAAGCCGTTGATTTGTGTATGTGTATGACCAATAACTGGGTAGGCTTTGAATGTGTACATGTAATTACCGCCGGTAGATGTCAATAGTTGAGGAAGTTTTGATTCAGTAGTGAACATCAAGTGTCAAACACCCAAAGTTGAGAGGCAGCCTCTTTACTTCCTGTCAGCTCTGCTGTATCGGCAACTGTAATGAAGTGAAATGAAATCAGACTTACAAAAGTAAGTATTTAGTTTTGTGAAAACATTTATGGAAACAACAGATGTGTACACAGGAAGGTACTGTATATTTAGAATATGGAGGTAAATGACACACTTACCTTCATATTATGTAGTTGCATCTATTGCCAAAAGCTTGTTGATAATGCCTGTTAACTCCAACTGGTTATCATACTGCAGTGTTAGATTGGGAGGTCTTCACTGGTATTCTGTTAGCATTGGAATGCTTACCTCTCCCCTGTCACCAGCGTCTGGTGATATCAACACAGGTGCTCATAAGATAAGGCAATGATGTTGAAGGGCATAAGAAGATAACAGTGTTTGGTTAGCTGCATTAGTCTTATCAATGTTTAATAGCTCGGCGCCAGCGTGTCTAGTTATAGAATACTGATAAGATACAAGCTTTGTTTCCCCCAAATTGCCGATCAGAAAATATGAAGCTAATTAACTAACTTACTCAGTGGCAGTGATAAAGCTGTACAATTTTGCAAAGTATAGCTTCAATTTTCTTACTAATCAGGGGGCATATCTCAACTCACCTTGTGACCCATGATGTTTAATGTTGGTGGAAATCTGACATATCTTAACCTCCCCTGTCTATACAAGCGCTCTATAAATATATAAATGAAATCTTGTCCATGTCCCTCACTGTGGTTCTTTCTTATTGTTACTCAATTAACTTATCACCAGGTTACCATGGACAACTCCCATAACTGTAAAGGCTCCTAAAAAACCAAGTGTTGTCAATACAGTCTTTAGGCTCAATACTCTCTTTTCATTACTGCAAAAAAAATTGGGTCATGTCTGGGGAGAAACCAATGTTCACATTGACCTACTTACTGAGCAAAGCGATAACCTGATGACACTTATCACTAAACATGAACTAACCCATAAATTTGTAGAGAGATTGCAGTTACCGATTATATAAAAGTATATTAAAGAAATATTGTGAGTTTACAACCATCTGCAATGAAGAAATTGAGTATGATATAATTTATTTGTAGGTGGAAAAAAATCTAGAAATGTACAAAGGCGTAAGTGAATGTTTGCAACCACTCTATGTTCAAAGAACCCAAGGAGTTACTCCTTGTTGCAACGGATCAACTGGGAAGCAGATTGAAAGAGAAAAGTTTCATAAGCTTAAAGTGCCTCGACCGGTATATAAGGGCCAGTCAATGTAAAGCGATCACCCAGCCATATCAAATTCAAATGGGGTTAGCAGCATTCAAATTCCTCCTGCTTTTTCGGAATTAAGAGGAGAAGCAGTGAATTATTTTTAATGGGAATCAGACAAGCTGATGCGGAATTGTGTGATACACATGCCCAATAAATTTTCATTCCAATAATGGCATTGGAAAGTGGTGAAAATATGACTGATGTCATACGAAATTGCCCAGTTCCGATGATTTCAAATCATCCGCTTCAAAATGTACGAGCTCTTATTGGTCAATTTTGACGTTATGATTTATGGTTTTAGAGGTTGCCTAGATACCGTTGTCAAGATTGAAATTGACCGTTGTAATTAAACCCTATAATCCCAAGTGTGATGAGCCAACACAACAATAGCTATATCATAGCTTCTATTCAACTTTATTTATGGGTGTCTGCGAATCACAATTTCTTACATAACACACTTGACCACTTGAGAATGCAACGTGGACTGGCTGTTAGAGGCGGAGACCAAGGCCATTCTCCGCCTCTAATTACATTGATCAGCCAATGGTCTTGCCTGTCACTTCACATGATTAATCCCCGTGCACCCCTTTCGATTCCTACCTCTTTAACGCCATTGGTAGGAATGCTGATAGTTTTGTAAACAAAAGCAAATTGAATGTCGAGAGGTTTGATATAAAACCCTGTGTCGGGAAAGTGGGAATGTGACACAATCATAGGAGTGTTTATAGTGACCTTGACATCGTATGAAGCTTGCTGACATATATTAATTATATATACACTGCTACTAGTCTTGTAATCTATTACATTTTGTATGACATATATACAGTTATCGATTTTGTGAGATTCTTTCCCCATTATGAGTCGAGAGTTTCTTTTTTCAGTGAGCCAGTTTTGAGCACTGTTAAATTTGTATTGAGCGTCCTTTTCACAGATGCAGAGAGATTCTATTTTACCGCCATTACCACATTGCCAGTATATATTGTAAGTAGTTCGTCTCTCGAACGCCTTCAGTTGAAGTTTATTGTCTCCGTGACTAGAAGGCTCATAGAATACTGATATGAATATTGTCTCTGATGATCCAGCCTTTGGAGATTCGAAGTTAAGATCCATTGTAACCAGGTAAATACCATCCTATAAATATAAGCAGTGAGATTATTATGATACCTTCATTCTTAGGTTAACCATTTTTTTTGGATGTAATTAACTGATGTAATCAACTGAGATAGTTGAAAACTAGAGTGTTCCCATTCAACTGGTGAGACACCGGCGGTTCGAAGCGGGTCAACTCTAAATGTAGGAAAATTGCATCTTACTTGATCTTATATACTATATGACCCCATACATACCTCGTACACCTTAAAAGTTCCTATACTACCCAATCATACCTCATATATACCCAAACCATACCCATACATACCCAATATCTTGTTGTCTGTGCATGTGAGTAGCTGGTTGGTAGCAGAACTCGACACTTAAGCTCAGTAAGACTCCCTACACTGGATATCATACTGTTAGTGAGAAAACCTGTAGAAAACTCTGCTATCATACTATACTCTGTGTGTGACAGTCCTGCCTCAGCTGTAATATGAGAACGTAATAAAGTGATGTTGTAGTTTATTGTGATAACGTAATATGATAATATAATGTGAAAACGTAATGATAGCGTAGTGCAATAACGTAATGCTATTACGTAGTGCGATAACGTAGTGCTTTAGCGTAGTGCTACTGGGTAGTGCGATATCCAAAACTTCAAGGGTAAATCATCTCTATAATGAAGCATCACTGAGGCCCATTGACCGGTAGCTATTGGCTGCGGCTAGATTAACTCATCACTGAGGCCCATTGACCGGTAGCTATTGGCTGCGGCTAGATTAACTCATCACTGAGGCCCATTGACCGGTAGCTATTGGCTGGAGCTAGATTAACTCATCAGTGCCCTTGCCGGAAAATGGGATAAACTTTATCGCGATGGAACTGACCTTTATCGAGGCAGACACAGATATTAGGTTGATAGAGGGGGAGATCAGAGCACGTTCTCTCAGCTGAGATTGGTGATATTATCCCTCTGTGATCTGTCACTTCTCTCGAGCTAGCCGGTGTAGATATGTACATCAGTAGGTGATGTATGTCCATCACTGTCACAAGCCTAGCCTGATTTGCAGTGAGGTTACTCATTATTTCCGCACCTATAATAAGAGGCAATCATTTACAGGCTAGCTGTATGCTCGGTCCATGTCATAAAAGTGTCTCAAAATATTATTAAACAACATGCAAGACAGGCAAAGGAAATAAGCAGGTGGGATGTCAAAAGACAAAAAATGGGTGGTGCGTCAGCCAGCATCCCGGATCTTACAGGTTACTGTTGTGTTGGGACACAACTATGAGAAAGAAGAAGCTAGAAATTTCACAATTAGATTGCAGCATCAAACTAAGTCTTTCGTGGCAAGCGAATGCACTCATTATTCAGTCGTCCTCAAAAACAGATAAGGGGGGGGGGAGGGGTTCCCCTGTCAATCAATTTTGGTAAGCAAATACTAAACAAACTTTACAAACATAAACTATCATTTTTCCCTGACTCATACCGAGCATTTGTTGAACTTTCTCCGGAGCGATCATAAACAGTGCAGGGTTATAAGTCTCCTCCCTGCCCTGATCTAGTAAGGGGAAATCGCCGTAGGCGTTACCGTGATCAGATAGTAGTATAGTTAAAGTGTTGGACTGTCGGGCAGCTTGGTCTATGTGAGCGGCCAGCTCTGCATCAAGAGTCTTAACTCTCAACCCCCATTCATCATGAGGTACATTACAGCAGAAGAAACTAGAATATGGTTTACCTGCAAGAGATAGAAACACAAATGGTAAAGCGGGGTCAGTACTTAGCTATAGTACAGTGGATAAACTTGCTATAGTCAGTGATCAAAATCTGAGATGTTACATATAGTGACCTTATTGTGATAGGACTTGTAAAACAAAAACTTTGTAACCCTTCTGCTTTGTTTTTAGTTTTCCTTTGAAAACTAGTCTAAGCGCTCAGATGGCCGCAAGTGAATGTTATTGACATAACGTTATCAAACAAGAGAAAGTTTGATAACCTAATCACAAACTCACACTTGAAGCTGTCGGAGCGCATAATAACCTTGTAAATGTTAAACTGAAGGTCAGCCTGAAGTAAGTGCACACTTCTTGTAACATTTCACAGTATTAATAAACCCTGCTATTGCACCAAAAACAAAGAAAGTTTTCTTTCAACTCAATCATTCACCTGTAAATACAGTATTTGCTAAGCAAAACTAAATCACGGGAGAACCCCTCCCCCCTTATTTGTCCTCTTACCGCGCTGGGTGTGATTTTCTTGATACATGTGTAGATGTTTGAAGATATAGTGATGTTGATACTTTCCATTATAACAAACATTCATCATACCATGGAAAGGATCCGGGTGTCCATTCGCTTCCAGTAGCTCACAACTGTACGGAATTAGGATACGGTGATAATGAATTGCTGATGTAACAATATATGCTGATGTAACAACAAGAATCTGGTTTCATTGCAACTACATGCTGTGAGGAGTTTGTCCGGGATAGAGCCAAGAGTATGCACTACTCTTTTTTTTCAATGAAGCATCAAAATATGTAAATGCCATGTAGGAAGTTTCATCATCAGTAAGGTATCAACATCTCCCTATCTTTAAATTCAACATTGATTCAAGATTTCAAGCATGCAGATTGAAGAGGGATTACAGCATATCAAGATGTACAGATGTTGCCTGTTTTCTCACTCTTTTGGTAAGCTGGTCCTTGTCAGTGAGCAACACAGAATGAAGACAGATTTGACCCAACTGGATCTTGGATGGCCGAATGTTAATGTTAAGATAAATATTGATGTTACATCCCAAATACAGATAATTAACATTTTTGTTATAATACTCGCTATTTTTACTCAACAACATTTCAAATTTCTGCCAGCAACTGGATCTATGGGATTTAACTGAATAACGATTCCGCTTTGATATAAATCACAACTAAAACTCACCTGGAGGGAGATATACCGTAGGAGTCTATACCAGCCTTACTGAACGCTCTCCATAGTTTACTCCAGTACTCAGATCTAGATAGTGACTTATTATGTACTAGTAAGTCCTTACTAATTCCCCACTCCCAGTGCCAACATAAATCCTCTGTGAATAAGTTTGAGTAGCCTACAAAAATACATCAGCAATAAGCATAAACACAAGTCTCAAAGAACCACTCACTGCGTTAAAAAATGATTTGACATCTCATTAATCAGAAAAAGGTGAAGTTGGAGATGCTTGTATAGGGAGGATAGCCCTACTGATCAAGTTGACCAATAACAATAATAATAATAATAATATGAACTTTATTTCCTTTTCAGTACAAGGTACCAATAGTCATTAGCTGAATTGTGCCTTCAACAGACAAGGCTAAATTGGCACATCATCTAACTTATATGTAAAGTGATGAGGCCCTAGCTCACTAAGTATATCCATTATCTATTTACATCTCACCTAATTTCTCGAGTGGTTTATAGAGAGCCTCTAACTTTAGTTCAGTATAAGGCATGGCCTGTGTAGAGAATGTCTTCTCTGTGTCAGCCTGTCCACTGAATAGAGCTTGTAGGTTCTCATAAGTACGAGACTTCAAACTCTGATATAAGGGATAACTAAGAACCTGATAAATAAAACATCATAGAGGGTAACATTATGTGCATGTTATGTTGACCAAATGCCACTGTATATATGTGTGTGATCATGTATGCCCATGTTGATATAGCTAGGTTGATATGTCATATTTGCATGTCTATGTTTATATGTCAATGTCTATATGGGTATCTTTATACACCAAAGGTTACAAGTCTATGTTGATATATCTATTTCTACTTGAAGAAGAGTTGGTAGATGTGAGGTTAGGCTCTATGTTTATAAAATATGTTATTGATGACTTTATCTCCAGCACACACATTATATAAAATTTCACCCAGAAGATCCATGTCACATCAAGATCTGCTGAAGATCTCAATTCCGTTTGAACTATCTATTTTGTGCTGAAGTCATGTATTACTAGTTACCTTAGCTTGTGATTTTCGTATATCGGTTAGCTTCTTCACAGTCTGAGGGAGAGTCCGATGAAAGTGATAATAAGATACTGAGTCTATGAATATTACATTGATATTGATGTGATCCTTAGACTGTTCAGTATCTGACTTTACTGTATCTATAGGTAGCACCAGTAACTGAGTATCTTTAGTTCCTGAACATCTTAAAATAAGTGAAAGCCATAGTGAGACTTAGAGTTGAGCTCATTGTATGACATCGCCAGTCACACTGACATCAAAATAACACTATTAGGGTGTATATATCTGATCGATTTAGTCACATTTAGTATGAGTACCTTCGAATTGACCTTACGTCTGAAGGTACTCAAGCTACATGGATTGATTTATTCTCTAGCAACCAGAGATCTTCCTCCAAGTAACCAAAGCTATACACTTTGTCTGTTGAAAGATATGAAAGGATAATATACATTCTTACAGAGGTAGGTAGGCCAAGCGATCAAATTTTCATCATTCTATTTCACAACAAAACAACCCACAAACAAGTAACTGCCAAACACAAATGTGCTTTGCTAATAGCAGTGAAAGTACATTTGGCATTAATTTCTATACAGCTCAACTGCATATATCGAATATGAATAATTATGATAATAATATTTAATATCTAGCAATGAAGTAAAATTTGCAGTAATTAAAAAAAACCGAAGAGTTTTTCTGACTAGCCCCGATGATTTCTTACCTGAGATATAAGTATCCTGCGGCCGAACCTTCTCGTATAACCTGCTCTACTGACACTTTCAGGGATTTCGATGAGTCAGCTTCTACTTTCTCAGTCCATTTCATTACGCCCTCAGTCTTATCCAGATATCCGATATCAATAGTACTGGATTGCACAGTGACAGGTCACATGTGAGCTCCTACAAAATTAATTTTACAGTGTTGCTGTATATATCGATAGCAACTGGCCACAATCTTCAGGTTGTATGAAGGAGATGAACATTAAACACAACAGCACTTATGGACCTTTGTAGTCAATAATGTCAGGCATTGAGGAGAGGTAAACACCCGAGGGTGTTGGGGGCTGGAACAATCAACCTTGAGAGCTCCCCCTATGGGTCTGTAGCCCACAACTCCTGCCCCACCAAACGCCATCTCACCATGAAAATATAGAACTAAACATGTAAACATAACTGTAAACATCATGGACAGCAGAATTCATTTGAAACAATTTTCACCCCAAGCTAATTTTTCCAAGTTTTTCTGTGACCTAAGTTTCACCCTTTGCTCCTCGCTAGCTCTTGTTTTTTGTTCTTGTTTTTACCAATTGTCATGCCCATTTGTCAGAAAAGTCCATTACCAAACCCCATAAATGCCCTTACTTGTGGGTTTTCCGAGAGGATTACCTCTCTCTGTCCGGTGCAAAAATAAATCTGCTGCATAATTATAATTAATACGCCTTTCTAGTCAACAGGGAGGTCACCTGTATGGTTTAACTTTATGTCCGAATCATCATGTTTCACAATACTAATAAATAACTCTATGGATTTACTTGACCATCTGCACCTAGTGGTACCTTGCATTTTCAGCTCGAATAAAATCCGCTTGCAATTTTTCACCGCACAACACATGTTTTAAAGCGGATTTTGGATTATTCGAGAATGTTTTATAACCATTTTTTTGAAGTAATTAATAGCTTTTCTCAACATTTTTCTGGTATAAAAGCTGGAGTGGTAAAACATGTTAAACCGGTTCACCCTGAGCCACAAAACAGCACAGGTATGTTAGCTGACTAATTTTTGGTATTTGTTCTATATTTTTGACTTATATTTTTCCTTTTTCATTATTTTAAACATGAGAGTCAACTCTAGTTTTGACAAGTCTAAAGTGAATAAATTGAGTTCTAACTTTGCTAATTTTCAAACGCTTGATCTAAAAGCTTAGTATTAATTAACTATGTTCATAGCACAAGCAATTGAGTCTGATCTTCGCCCTGTCTAGGTTTTGAACTTTGAAGTTTTTGCTGCAGTAAATCTTAACAACATGCTAATTCCAAATAATTTAGCTGTATAAAACAAAAATACCTCATCAAACTTGTAATGCACAACAATGCATAACAATATAATTTACTTGCCTGGTTTTATAAAAATTATAGCATGCTTTGGGTTTAAATTTGCAACAGCGCATCAATCACTTCACATGGAACTCTAATCGCTGGTAGAATTTCAGAGTGCTAGGTATTCGTAATTTTCGGAGTTAGCTTGCTTGTTTTTCTCTCGAGGGCAATGGCCAAGTCTTTTGGGGAATACGGAAGGCAAATTCTGTTTATTACAAACAGAACAATATCAAATTTGAAACAGAAATTGACATGAATATATGGTAGCAATATGTCAATATGTATAATATAATACCATGTTTTCACCTTCAGAAATAATTAAAGTTTAAAGACTACTCAAAGACCAAAGCATGTTATAGTCAGGCAGTTTTCACTTTATCAAGTAACTGCCTGACTATAACATGCTTTGGTCTTTGGATAGCCATAAACAAACCTTATCTCTGAATTCACAGAACTTGACTGCTCCACTTTTGTCACATTCAGGCGGGTTGTGAGCGAATAGTTAGAGTTATTTCACAGGAGCTCTGCAGTGGCAGCTTCATTCTACAGGAAGCAACATCATCCAGAACATCAAGGAAAGGTAAGTGGAGACTACAATCAGCTCGCAGTGGATTATCTGACGCCTGGATTAAAAATGGGAATGTCAGTAGCCTAATGATCATAAAAAACTAGCACGTTACATCATACTAATGTATTCAATGTACATGTATTACGTCTACGATAAGACAGTAAAATTGTTTTCTTAATGTGATTGTGCAGTGCAGCCTCACATTATTAGATGACACAAGATAGATAGTACGTAGTGTGGTGAAGGCATTGACCTTAGTTCAGTGGTTAAGGGGCGGGTCTATCATACAAGAAGACATGAGTTCAATTTCAGACGTATAAGACGGTGTCAGGAAGGGCATTATACCACAATTGCTTCTGTGTCACATCAGCAAGAAGTATGTAGCTCCGCTGGATAATAACCCATTCTGGGTTTTTAACAGGGTATTACTATAAAAGGCATGTGAGTTTTATATAGCGAAGCTATTCCTAGCAACTCTATTAATATTAAGTTGGTTACTATTGGTACATACATACCTTACCATTACTGATTTTTTCAATGAATCCTGAGCTTGAAGTTGTAGATTCATGTTGATGTAAGACAGGTTTGGCTGAGAAATGAACGCTTATCCAAACATAAATCACACCCAGAGTCGATCCAACAAACACCAGATGCCTGTATCCAATATGACGAACCCAAGCCATGTCCATAGCTGTCAATATGACATAGCAGTGGACAGCTTAGAGGCAGGAGATCTTTACCAGGCTGATTGAGACATTGCTAGATATTGTGTTGAGCAATACCTAAAATAAAAAATATATTTAAGCAAACTGTATAGATTCAATTCACACACAGATTAAAAATTATCCCTAGGACTACTTCCATAACAAATGAGACCAATCTATGTATTTTGGTACTTGTTCAAAGCATTCATTTCAACATGTAGATTGCTGGTAGACGATGTGTAAGCTCTGAAGATTAATCTCTCCAAA
This sequence comes from Membranipora membranacea, assembly GCA_914767715.1. Classification (NCBI taxonomy): domain Eukaryota; kingdom Metazoa; phylum Bryozoa; class Gymnolaemata; order Cheilostomatida; family Membraniporidae; genus Membranipora; species Membranipora membranacea. The sequence continues at coordinate 470,390 of OU612075.1, read as the reverse complement.
ATGTTATTGGACAGATGGCCAAAATTTTACCAGCGCTCAGCAAGCATCATCATTGCTTAACTAAGCACATGGTCATCATTTGCACACTTTTTTTTAAAGATAATGCAGGAAACTATTGGTTGTCTCCACCCAAGTGGGTATATCCAATTTTCTCATAACCTAGAGCTAGATACAAATACACTCATCTGGGACATTGAAAGTGTAAGGCATACTGATCTTCAAGGTGGAGCTGGTTTGGAACCCGATGATAGAGTCCAACGAGAAAAGCTCTGAATAGATATCCTGACCATCATACCAATATACATATAGGACAATGTCTAAAGATTTTAACATCAGCTCAAAGCCTAAGGTAGTATCAGCTTAAATATTTAACCTGAAATGTGTCCCCATTTCTACACTGGCTAGTACTTACATCAAAGACAACATCACGCTAGACCGCCTAGGGGGCGTAAGGGGCGTGCCTCAGTTTTTGGACATAACTACATAAGGTTTGGACATTGTTCCAGAATACCATCCCATGGGTAGGGCATTTGGGTTCAGAGTGGGTACATGTACCCATCCAGTAGGGCATCAGTAGTATTGTCCTCTGATTGTCTTTAGGTCTTCATATCCCGTATTGTCCGGGGCAGAAAACTGTTATGAAAACAGTTCCCTGCGGCAGCGATAGAGCGTGGCTCGTTCCGTGTTTGTGATCTTGCCGAGACTGTAGTATGGGGCTGGTTTATTATTTCATCGTAGGATGTGCAGAGTGCAGGTTGGGGCTCCTCTCTTGACAGTACCTTATGTAGGAGCTTTACCCTGGAGTTCTTGCCCCGAATAGCTAGCTGTTCCAGCTGCAATTTCTCCTTTGCTTCCGTAAGACCCCTCCTCCCCTTCATTCCACAGATCATTCTCACACCTTGGTTTTGCACAATCTCGAGTGCCTCGATCTCCCTCTTTGTGGAAGGATCCCAGGCACAGGAAGCATATTCCAGATGAGGTAGGCAGAGAGACTTGTATGCAATCAGTCTGGCTCTCTCCGGCGCCCAGTAGAGAGCTCGTCTGATCATCCCAATCTGCTTTCTGGCGCTGCAGATTTTGTCGGCTATGTAGTCAGTGAACTTTAGATCTGACTGCAGTATCACTCCCAAGTATTTGCAGTGATCTGTGTGCTCCAGCACTATATTGTCCATAGTGTACTCTGGGACTGTTCTCTGGGGATGGAAGGCAATAATCTTACACTTCTTAGCATTAAAATCATCCCCCAGGTTTTAGCCCAGGTGTTCAGTGACTCCAAGTTGGCTTGGAATCTCTCCTCATCATTTGTGTTGTCTACATTTTGGTACATCAGAGTATCATCAGCAAATAGGCCAGCAGAGCAATCAACATGACTGGGGAGATCGTTGATATACACCAAAAACAACACTGGACCCAACACCGAGCCCTGTGGGACTCCGGATGTCACTGGAAGGGATTCAGATTTAGCTCCATCCAGCACCACTGTCTGCGATCGGTTACACAGGAAGTCATGTATCCAGTCCAGCAGGTAGCTTTCCATACCAGGTATGTCCGTCAGTTTTTGCATTAGCAATGCATGTGGTACGCGGTCAAAGGCCTTTGACAGGTCCAAGACTGCTGCGTGCACACATTGTCGGTTGCTCCTATGATCTCATGCAAAGTGGCGCATATCTGAGTTTCACATGAGAGCCCTTTCCTGAAACCATGTTGTCTATTGTGGAGCCAACTGTCAATCTTCTCTAGAAGGTTTCTCAGCACAATATGTTCAAGCAGCTGACAGGATATGCTTGTGAGAGAAATTGGTTGGTAATTGTTGGCGTTCTGTTTGTTTGTTTTTATGAATGGGCGTCACATTAGCAGTCTTCCATTTAGCTGGCAGTTTGGCAAATGTTAGCGATTTGTTGAAGATCAGGGACAAGCAACCTGAAGTCTGCTCAGTGTCTAGAGTGAGGTCTTCTTTTTTCAAGCCATCAGCGCCTGGAGCTTTTCCAGACTTCAGGCTATTCAGAAGTTTAATCACACCGTATACTTCTATCTCTCCGCAGTTGGATTTGTGTGATGCAGGATCCTGGCCGTGGAGGGCATGTGTCTTATTGAACTGGTTGTGAAAGTGAGTGTTCATGATTGTGGAGCATACAGCAGGGTCATCAGTGATGTCACCATCTGTATTGAGCAGTTAGATAAGCTGTTTTGGTCTCTGTCCTCTCAGATGTCAGTAGAAGGGTTTGCTGTTTCCCTCCAGCAGGGGCTTACACAATCTGCTCGCCACAGGTTCGCTTTGCTATGTTAAAGTGCTTTTTGGCTTCTCTCCTCTTGCTCTTGTAAAGCGCCTCACTGGTAGTATCACTCTTCTTTTCCTTCCATTTGTTGTACAGTTGTCTCTCCTTTGCAACCAGCATGCGGCATTTGTTGTCAAACCAGACTGGTTCTTCATGCGGCTTAGAGCTCACAACCATGGTGGGTACACAATCGTTATGGACTTTTTAATTCCTAGTGAAAAGTGATTCCACATTTCGTCCACGTCGTCAATGTTTGCCAGGTCATGTTTCAGTCTCCACATCTCATCACTGAGTTTGTCTAAATCAGCTTTATGGTACTGTTTGACTGTGTGTAGTGGTTTCTTCGTCACTCGCATTTTGGCATCTATAGTTGCCTGGATGATGCAGTGGTCACTAAGTCCAGAGTATATGATTTCTACATCATGCACCACCTGAGAATCGTTGGTCCAGAGTGTTTCTCTGTATGTGATTTGGTTCCATAACCAGTTGGAATATAATATAATAAATATAATACTCACTGCCCCATCCATCTGCATCTTATATACATAATAGGCATCTGGAGTTACAAGCATGTCCAGTATCAAAGGGGTTGGTTGATACTAGACATGCTTGTAACTCCAGATGCCTATGCTTATATATTATATGGTATGCTATGCTTGCCTTGCCCTATCTATTTGGCTATATATAATGCTAGTACTACTAATAGGCCCAATTCCCTTAAAATCCACTGTCATGTATATGACAGTGATATGTTTACAGCTGCAGAAAGTAGCCTGATAGAAGGGTCATGATACCAGGAACTTGTGCCTCACAAATATTCATTACCAGTTGGTCAATTTCATTTGTGATTTTTTGAACTTAAGATTTGACAGGAAACAGAGCTTGGATTATTTCTGGGCGACCTAATTAGGGCAAACGATATGCCCAAAGTGAATTACCATGCTGTGCCTACAAAGATGTCTGTAAATTCATAGAATATAATTTTGATTAAAACCGAATAAATAGGAGCATATGTTTAAAACACAAACTATGTCAAGGTCATCCTTCACCTGCAGAAAAAGGATAATTGCTTTTTTGTTTTGGAATTACGGTTTGCATCCATCATTGTAAGCTATCCTGGTCATATACATCTTACAGAAACATAATTTTGTGGAGGAGCATGTAAGGTGAGATTTTTTATTAACAATTTTGCTCTCTCTCTCCTGCTTATGAATGATAGAGTGATATTACAGGTCTGCCACCATTCTCCCTGCTGCCACCAACTAACTACCAAACCATGGACTGGACTGGACCGTAGGTGCCGCCGAGCCAGGGAGGGTGCGCCCGAACGGACCCCATTCTACCTTGTCAGCCCGCCCTCGCGAAACTCGCGAAGGGCCCGCGTCCGGTAAACGAGACAAGATACATGCGCCAGACCCTCCTGCCATCACGGCAAGGCTGACAACACATGGCAATTTGGTAGCCATCAAAGCTTACACGCCTATCAATATATTCCTACCCTATCACCACCCTTCCCAGACGCTGATAGAGGTTGCTGCTCGGCGACGCAGAGTAGCACCTTGTGTGCCGCCCGTCGAAGCAGCCCGCAAGCGAGTACAGATGGCACGGACGCACATCGGCGGCGTGAATCGGCAGAGTACGGAAAGCGACGCAAGTGACAAACCGATTAGACACTTGCGGTCATCCGTGCAAGTGTCTAATCGGTTTGTCACTTGCACGGATGACCGCAAAGGAAAGCCGACACAACGCGCACGAAAGATGCGCGAGTCGGGAGTTGCACAAACAAAGATGCATCGCCCCGCACGAAGCTGGGATGAGCTCCAGCTCTGATGCCGACACGCAGCCGCTCGCCGTGAGCGGGGCGGCGGGACACGCGTTGGCGCCAGGCTCGTCTAAAGCGAGTGAGGCCGGCCGCGAGGCCGGCGCTCCGCGCGTTGAGGTTCGAAGCGCCATGATATGCGGGCGCTCGCTTGCACGCTTCACGGCTTGCTCGAGGGACGCTCGCGATCGCCAGCTGCCTGAGGCGGTGAGGGCGGGGGACACTCACCCGCTACAGCCTGCCCAGGCTAAGTGTTCTCTCTGGTAAAAATAAATTGCAAAATAATGTGTTTGCAAGAAGACTGAAGTAGAATTGATTTTTCCCAGTTGTGCAGGTCGAAGCGATTGGATTTCCTCTCCTGTCTTTTATTGTCAATTGGCAGCGATACAAGGCGGTCAGCAGCCTAAGACAATTAATATCAAGTGATGTGACATAATGAATCAAAAATGGGGTTAATTCAATCATTTATGATATGTCTGCTCATACAGAGTTGTCGTTTTTAGTGTAGCTACAACTTATTCGGCTGCTATGTCGAATTAATTGGTCACGCCTGGATTTCCTATATTTTTTGCCTACTTCAATGTAAAGTACCTTTGGCCACCTTTCCTTGTGCAGATTATGCACGTAACAAATTAGTCTCAGTCATTTCACATTATTACATATTATGTTGTTATATAAATTAAGGGGTCTGCATGCGACGTCAGTGGGAGTATGATTCTTTAAAAGAAAAATTGAATGCCTATCGCCGCCGTAAGACATTTTATCTTCAGAAGTTGGTTAAAAAATGTTGGTTAAAATCCCATTCATTAGTCATGCACCACATCGTGGCGACGAAATAGTGTGCCTTAAAGGAGTCCAACAACTCCCAGTAGTCAGTGGACTGCAGTGGGTTAAAAGAGGGGTTAACTCCTTTGAATACGGCACGCCCACAGGAAAATAGCAACAGCAATAACATAGTGAACCATCTAGCCTCTCTAAATAAGCGTTTGCTGTTTTGGTTGGGATGTCCATTACCCCGCCCCCACCAACCCACAAAGCGTTGATGAGGAACGGCCCGGCACCATTGCACTCAGCGGTTTTACTTTTCAGAGCTGTTAGATAAGATCCTGGCTGTTATCGTGACATGTCTATGTCATGCTTTATGAAATTCTTAAGGTGCAGCCTGGCGTCCTATATTTGAGAGGTTCATCGCTGGGAATTTTATTCATATCCTAAAACTTTTCAAGTGCTGACAATAAACTGAGACCTTTTAAGTGATGACTGTTGAAAGGAGGCTTTTGGAGTAATAGACAGTTTTCTGAGCTCTTATTTATGTCTCAATTCGGAGTTGTCCTCTCTCCAGTATGGTACTTTTAACCCACGCCGCATAGGGAAAACCTGCTGAAAGAGGGTTATCTTGAAAACCGCTTATGCTAGGGAAAAACTGATTTTTGATTCAGAGTCTGCACCATTGAAAACCGTGTATGACAGGGTTTCCAAAACATTGGGAGGCTTGAATGTTGATCAATCTTAATTTTAGTGATGAAACTCATGAAAAATTCTGCCAAATTGTCCGCAAAACTGGCAGAAAATGTTATAATTGACTATCAAAATACTAAAATTATTTCCCAAACTATGTCCATATGAGTTTTCAATGCTGCAAATTTCCTAAACAAAAATCATTTTTATCCTATTATAAGCGGTTATCAAGAAAACCCTCTTTTCAGCATGTTTTTTCTATGCGGCGTAGGTTAAAAGTACCAAACTGGAGAGAGGACAACTCCGAATTGAGGCCTAAATCAGAGCTCAGAAAACTGTATTAAAATTCAACAGCAATTACCTAAAATATTTCAAAAATTGGGTGTGAAGTGTCAATATTATGTAACTGGAACTCATAAAAAACGTGTTGGGCCTGGTTTTTATATCAGTAGCATTAACTACTGTCATAGACTATAGCATTCAGCTGTCTCAAGACATTGAATCCATTAATTTTTGTGATCATTCAGTTCCCCAAAATAATTAACCAAGTTCAGGTTTTATAGTCAAATTTCATAAGTCCCCTTAGGGCCTAGATAGATACCGCTACAGGACAGATTGACCCCTTATTGACCCTGGAACTGACCCTGAAACTGACCCTGAAATTGACCCTAAAACTGACCCTGACCCTTGGGTTATACACTCGATTCTTTTTAACTTCACAGTGATGTCATACTGGACTACCACAATCAATAATACAGAAGAAAAGGTAAAGAGCTAAAAAAGATTAATCAATAAGCTGGCTCCTATTTGTTTTTGCAGAGACACAGGCATACTATAAGCTTCTGAACAAACTTAAAACAGAGGGAGGCAAGCGTACAAACACCACCATCGCAGGGTCTGAACCCCTGACCCGATACAGCAATGATCAGGCTTATTCCTACTCTTACAGAACACAACCAACATCACCTGTAGGTATTAGTGTTCTAGTGAGCAGGTACATACTTTAAAGGTTGTGGCATTTTGATAGTTTGCTAAAAGAGACGTTGTGCTTGGCCAAGTAGGGTCTTGCAATTGGGAGGCTGAGATTTAATGCGGTGGAGATATGGAATTATTGGGAGGAGACAAGTGGTATTATCAGGGAAGGACACAAGTGGTATTGTCCGGAAGGAGACTTGGAATCATTTATCAGTCGCTTTCCGTCAATTTTAATTTTTTTTAAATCAAATGCAAGCTTTACATAAATAAAGTAGAGTACTCATAGTATGCTGTGTTTCAACCTCGAGCAGCTGATACGAGTTATATATTTATCTATCTTTTACAGCGAATAACAGAAGTGAAAGTGACCAATGGTAGAACACAGCTTGAAGGTTACGTAGAGGTCACACTGAGCAATGGAGAGACTGGGACTATGTGTGCCGATGATTGGGGAACTTTTGCTGCTCAGGTGATCTGCAGACAGCTGGGAAACGACTACGCAGAAAAAGCTCTCAAAGTAAAACTCTTTTTTGTTTCTGATTTAACCACTTAACCTGATGGACTGACTATTACTATGGTGAACTTCATTTTAATAGTCCCATGGGTTCTTTGATCTCATTTCAAACTATAGATGGGGATTTTCCTGTAAGTCAGGACCAGAACAGGTCCTGTGTAGTCAGACCTTTCCACAAATTCTTAACTTTATCTCTATTTACAGACGGATTACTCTCGAGGATCACGAGTAGGGAAAGCGTTACACAAGGTGGTCTGTACAGGAAAAGAGAGGCATCTATCTCAATGCAGCATAGAAATGTCATCAAGTGATTCAAAGTGTTCTAAAGCTAATTCTGTTGCTGGAGTTATATGCACTGATTGTAAGTATATGTGCTGTCAATTTAATTTTGGGCAGCTGATTGTCAGTTCAAGATATCCTTACAGAGTAAGGATATATCCTTACTCATTGGTATCCTGCTATACGCAACAGTACTCCTTACATAACATATAAGCCTCAAATTTCAATTTCATGCAATGTCGCAATCATCTAGTAGTTTGTGCTCGGGGTAACATGTAGTTGATACACTTTAAGTGACGCTGCCCCCCCCCCCCCCCCCCGCAAGTGATTGCTCAAAGCTGTTCATTTTTTTTCTGATGAAAATATTTGACGTCGTGAAGTTACACATTCACTTTGCAACACAACCTTAGACTGATTGTGTATAAATTGTATGCCACAGCTCAGGTATCTAGGAACAGACAGACAAATGAGAAATCAACAGTAGAGGAAACATTCGACCCAAGTGGTACTGCGATTTTTTTCTCTTACATTTTGCTTTTTTTCAGCCTAATATTAATTGGTTATGGGTTCTTCTTTTGATGATTATGTAGATGTATTCGCACTAACAACTTTGAATCTTTGTAATGACCCATTGATCTGTGTACCCTATGATACTTCTTATATCTTTGTGATGAGGTTCTATTCTAACAAACAAAGCTCAGACGGATATGTTAGACCGTGTCCGACAGGATAATACGGTCATCTCTCTGTGCATAACAATGGCTGCCGCTGATTTTGGGGAATCGTTACTTTAGTTTTGTTATTGTTACATTTTCCAAGAAAACAAGACCGTACTATATGTATTGAGGAAGTCACAGAAGTCGCGTAACAATGAACCCATTATAGTCATTAGATTATGAGACTGAAATAACTGTAAGGTTAGGTCTCAAACATTGTTATATATATTTACAGACCTGCTATAAATGTAATTAGTCTCTTATTTCCTAAATCATATCTATCTCCAAACCTAGAAAGATGCCAAACACTGATGTTGATGATTTCAGAGCATTTTCCATTTGTTATGATCAATGATATAAAAGTCAATTGTTGTTCTTTGACAGCCCTGCCTGATTTGATACCAAGTATTGAAGATGTGGAGACAAGTATTACACTACAGGACCGGTACATGGGTCGTATGACCTGCGCTATGGAAGAAGAGTGTATGGCTACCTCAGGGTTTAACCTCAAGGAGCAGTACCCTAGAGGTGAGCATATACAACAACTATATCACATATATATTAGGAGTTGCCCTCCCTTAACTAGATCCAGTATAAACTACACAAAGCACTACTTCTAATGACATAATAATCTACAAACCTTCCATATTCCATACGAGTCCCTAACATGTATATCCCCAGCTTCTCATTCCCTATTATAAGGGATTGACACAATGTTTCTCACCCATTGTTTGTTCTCTCAACCTCCATGTCATCATTGTTTCCAGATTGGAATATCATCAATAGAAGATTGTTGCGCTTCTCGACCAGCGTTACCAACAATGGAACAGCTGATTTTAGGCCGACACAGACAAGATCGACTTGGTCATACCACTCCTGTCACAGGTGAAGATACATTAACCAAGTTTACACATTACTATAGTCTGAGTGTACCCCTCAGACTCTAGCCCACCTGGTATAACAGTGTGAGTTAGGCCATTAACGAAATGAGTTAGATAACTCATTGGTTGAGTGTTGATGAAATAGATGTTGACATCAAAATTTGTCACCTTATAAGAAAAATAAATAGCATGGAGCCATTACTTTCAATAAATGCTGATGTGAATTATAATTGAGAATAATTTGAGCATGATGACGCCATCGGAGATACTTTTAATACTTGTAAGGATTTGCTTACAACCAAAAGTCTTGGAAGTTAATTCAAACCATATTCAGTTAGACAGACAATATGTGCCTCAATGGCCTTCATCGCTAATTTTCGGGGAGGCTGTGAGTATTGACGAGTGTTACTTATTAACCTCTGTAGATCAAGGGCAGTTCAAGTTCACATTCTGCGGCCCAAAGTAATTCACACCTATTGTTATCCTGTCTAGTTGCAGGATGTACATACGCTCAGTACATGATGTTGTATTGTGTCCTACATAAGGGCTGCATGTGCTGAGTGGTCATATATTGGGTTTTGAGATGTTGTAAGGTTCAACAGCTGATTATTCGGGTATTGAGCCGGGCAGAACCACGGATGAATCCAAACGATGAACTTTTCACCCTTACACCTACATCTCAACTGCATTCCATCCTGTATCATTGCATCATTGTATTATGGACAAGATTGTAGCCCAAAATCGAAAACAGCTATTGAAATTTTTACTTTGGCCACACAAATTTGTGCCGGTTTCTCAAAAGACAGTGTATTGAGAGGAAGCTTGGGTTGATGTACAAACCGAAGTGTAAAACTCCTCTTTTGATCACTAGAGGCTACCATTAACTCTGCCATTATTATTTTACAGACATTATCACAGTATGGAGGTGTTTACACATTACGATATAGTAGATTATAATGGTGTCCGGGTAGCTGAAGGTCACAAGGCTAGCTTTTGTTTAGAAGATGTGAAATGTCAGGCTGGAAAGAGGAAAAGATACTCATGTAGTAACTATGCAAACCAAGGTAATCTTGCAATACAGTCACTCGGATGTCAAGAAGCTTCCATGTGAGTTGTCCTTACATCAAAATGTGGGAAGACAACTTCAATTATATACTTCTTAATCAGAGTTTTATTTATTTGTGTGGTAAATCAATGAGTCTATCCATGCCATGTCACGGAATTGTAAGTCTCACCTTATTTCTGTGTTGTAGGTATTTCTGTTGGATGTACTGATGTTTACAGACATTCATTAGATTGTCAATGGATAGACATCACTGATCTTCCAGCTGGTAAATATGCCTTCAAGGTAAGTTACCCCAATATATAGGTCATTTCAGATACCTCAAGTAATATTTGACAGTTAATACAAACCCCTAGAATACCTGATTTGTAAGCAATCTTCTCTAAACAGCTTGAATGTAAGGGATTAATATGTCTTGTCCCCGCAAAACCCAAAGCCTGTCAAGTCAGATATGTTGGTTTGAGAGATACAGTGTCCATTTGTTGTCATTGATGATAAACAGTCTTCAGCATTTCAACTTGATACAAACTTGGATAATTGAAATTAACTTAATATTTCAGTTGACGGTGAATCCAGAATATTTGATACCGGAGTTGGATTACAGTAACAATGCTGTTATATGTCAGATGTACTATACAGGTAACAGTGTAACACTGGGTCACTGTGTACATAGCCATGGTTAGTCTACAACTAGTACTCATCTACTGTCAGGTCTATCAGATGACAAACTGTCTCCTTACTTGACTCCTAATGTCAAACAACTAAATATTATTGGTCCTCAGGACCTCTTTGTCGTGTGCCTTCACAAAAATCTCTAAATCAGTGATTGGCAGTTTATTACTCAAAATCTAACCCCACACACTTGGCACCAATATCGTACTGGCATAGCTGGTTTACTAATAGTCATAATGGCATACTGGCATGCGATTTTAAGGTGTACACTATTCTCTTATTTTTTTCGGGGTCAATCATGCGGCATTATAATGTAGACCAAGATGTATCTAGTTTTGGCGTCTCTTTTTCGGGGTTAATCTTGTGGATTTAGTGTAGACTAAGATGTACATCTAGTTTTGGTGCTTCTCCATTGGTATTGGTTTGTCTTTAGATATAAAAATATAAATATATTCCATAGGTCAAATCGTCGTCATTTCATTCCTTTTCATTATAAGCTTAATAACTAACATGAAATGTAGGTAACTAAGCTGCACACATGGTTTAGTTGGTCTGCTCGCTGCAAGAAAAAGTGAAATGCATTTCAGGTGGTGAACAGGCTTGATTCAATACAGGCTTGCACACACTTATTCCTTTGTATTTATGGGCCTTAAAACTTTGATTACAATGAATATATGGTAATATAATATGTCACAGGATAAGATAAAACATAATGCCAAATAATTTGACATTATACCTGGATATTTCCAACAATATGCGATAGCTGAGTATGCAGAGAGCACATGATTACATATTTTATTGTATTTAGACTGATTTCAGATCCGGCATGGCACTTTCAAATTACATTTGATCATTCGTATTACACCATTCTTGACTCAATCTATGGTGCATCACGAGGTATTATGTATCAATAAATTAATAATGATTTCTGAGGCAGTAAAACCCTGATAATAAAAAAAATGTTAAATATACTTTAATTTAAAAAAGTAAAACTCGCAGATGTTCTGAAAGAGGCGCTAAAATGTGTCCTATTTTGTTATTGATATATATAATGCAGAATTGTTTGAATCCTGAAGCGCTTACGTTATGTTAAAATACTTTCTCTACCTTGGGATCTGGTGTGTGTGACAAAATATTAGCTGCTGTTGCTTGTTTTGTTATCATGGACGATTTAGAAACTCTGTAACTTGTGTCAATGGGGTAAGCTGATATCAACTTCAGTGATCATTGCAGGGATAAGGCAAAACTGTGACCTTCTCTCTCACAGGAATTTCAAAAAACCCTAAACACAGCCCAGCGATGTCGGCATATAATGTTGTGCAGCAATGTTAAATTTTTTAGTGGAGGCAGCGCAAAGTTTAGTATTGAGGAATTTTTTTAACTTATTTTATCAATTGCCGTGATCAATTTGAAGAACGATTGTTTCCCTTGGTAAACTTAAAGCAGCATATTGTTTAGCTTCTTCTGCTATGTTTTACAGATGAGCAATATTGCTTTTCTGAATTCTAAGGCATTTCAACCACTCATACTGACTTAAAAAAACTCATCAAATACCTAAAAGATTGAAGATTAAAGGCTGTTGATAAGTATTTAATGTATAAATCTGACGACGTGGATAAGAAGACAAATTTTCTATACAAGCTGTTTGAATTTCTCCTTTCACAGCACGATCAAGATTGAAATATTGTCAAGACGGAAAGCAAATATCTTCAATGAACTATGTAGTTTCCACTTCACAGTAGATCATACCACATCTTGAATACTGATATGATAAGGGAGATGGTACTTATAGACATACTGTGTCCATTGGATTGTGAACAAAATATATTAATTTTATTGGAATATATACTATTACTTACTAGCGTTTTTACTTATAGGATACATTCGGACTTTTGTTTTGAGAATCTTTACTCTCAGTTTGCAGGCTGGTCGGAGCACACCTGGGGCATCAATTGAGCCCAGTAGTCGGTTAAATGCAGTGGGATAAACAGTTGTACTATCATGATCTGGAAGTATAATACCCTCGATACAATCCTTGTATACATGTTTTGTGCAGTTGTACCTGTAAGGGAACTAATCCTGGCCTCTCTGGCGAACAGCAGTGAACGCATTTGTTACAACTATTCAATTGTCATTCAGCTATAGACAACTACCAATTTACCCATACTTGCCAATAAATTATAATAATTATATACATCACCAATAGCCCAAGATCATAATGCTTTCTGCATGATCGATACATAACAAGCTCTCTCCGTTTTCAAAGCTATCAGATTATTCAGAATTGAGCTATGGTAAAATAATCAAGGTTGTTTTAAAGTAATAGTAGAGAACAGAGTGAATCATAGAATTAGACTTCCACCTCCTGATCTTACTCATTAGCAATGAGGGGAACTTGGGAAGGCATTACTTATGGAAGATGCTAAACTTGTGAATACTTTAGGGAATTCTAGGTGAAGAAAAACGTATCAGGTAATTCATGGTAATGTTGGAGCTACCCTTGCGCATTCTACCAACAGCTATCATCAATTCTATGAGACCATATGATGTAGATTAGGTCTCTACCTACATCTGATTATTCAGCCTTATTCACCCCCCCCCCCCCACTTTAGATGGCCATCCGCCACACATTTCCGTAAAAGAGTTAAATGCCAAATGACAAATACCCATCTGGCAGCGCGAATTTCACCTTGTATCAATCTCAAAGTGTGACTGTGATGAACCCATCCCGATGCCAATTTAGCAACCTGCGTTTGTTCGCTTCTAATCCGGTAGATGCCAAATAGGCATCCGGCTGGCACTCAAACAGCCGGATGGCTTTATTGACCGGATGATGGATGTCTACAACCCAACCTCTTCTGTGCCACCAGATGCCATGCTGCTGGCATTCGGCAGTTGCCAAATAGACATTCGGATGGATTCTTAGTGCAGCACACACTGTACCCATAGAACTAGGCTAGATCTCATAAGCCGATGACTGGCAGATGTTGATATCACGTTCTCGGCTTGAATTATTGATCAATCATGTTTACAGGACTTCTGCCAATCAAATAGGTGTGTGTATACATGAATAGAAAGGTAACAATGTGTGTTTGTTGTTCGGGGTTAGGCAACCTCGGATCGGTCCATAAATTTAACTCCAACCTCAAGAGGTCGTTCCACCCCTAACAATGTGTGGTTGTTGTGAGGTGATAACAAACTAGCAATTCTACAACCTGCTAGATTTTTTTGGTTATCTGCCAAAATTAAATATGGGTGATGAGAGCCTGTGTAGTGGTAAGATTTAAAAGTGTTTTGTTGTTTTTTCTATCATAGTTTAAATAAAACACTGATGACCAGTGAACTGAATTGGAAATGCGGCGTTGGCAGCTTTGTTTAAAAGCGTTAAATCCAGATATTGATCACTCCCTTCGTCTGCATTGTCAAAAACAAACATCTGAACAAGCAGTTACATCTTCCTTGATTAGAAAAGACAACTTTGAATATGAAGTGATTTTCCTCCTTGATAGGGGAATACAATTTCAAATTACAGTCACATATTCGAATGGTTCTAAAAAATCATTGGCTGAGCTGGGACCACTCTCAGTTGTTTGAATTAACAGGAATTCCGAATTATCAGGATTTGAATTAACTAGCTTACACTACATATGTATGCTCGAGAATGATTGCCATACTGTTCATTCTAACATCATAAGATTCAGTCAATAACATCTTAATAAAACAGGCAGATGGAAGAATGTTCTAGGTCAGAGACTATAATTATCTGGTGTTTGTGTTTACAAGATCCTGACTATATAGTCACCATAGGCATTGATGGTACTGGCGCTTGATAAAACTTGATAATGCTTACTTGGAAATTAATACTTAAAACAGAATTATAAATTAACTATTTATTATCTGTCATCAAACTGAGCTTGAATAGCTTGTAGTAACATTTCATCATCAACTACTCTCCCTTTTCGCGGCAAATGCAACTACCAGCTATCCCGGTGGTACAGTGTGAGCTTTCAAACTACATGATCAACTTTTAGTTTAAGAAGTTGTTTCCCCTTATATACAGTAGGGGCAACTCCTTCTTTCCTTACATTATAATTATACATTTTATTTGCAAGGTGACACTGATCGCTGGTATCTGACTAAAAAGGGTATTGGCTACATATGTCCATTGAAGATTCTCAAAATCACCTTTAGCTGAGCTGAAAATCCTTCTGAGTTGTGCAGTTATGATGTTGAAACTGTGGAAACATCAACATGCCTCAGCTACTATACAAAATAAGACTGTGCCCCTGTACATGAGTATCAACTATATATATTCAAGTTTAAAAGCTTTTAATATTCTAATACTGTTAGTTATTTGTTTGCAAAGCTTGGCTCCTCTCAAATCTCAGATCCTCTAACTGTAACAAAATGAATAATAGTGATAGCTACTGTTTTTATATGATAATCTCATTAGAGATTTACTAATTGTTAAACTTATTGAAAAACTCTATCGTTTGTTTTGTTTGCTTTGTTTAAATGGGTTATATTATCTATACTGTTTCTTGTTTATATTGCATTTATATTGTTTTTATTGTTTATATTGTATATATTGTTTATAGTGAACAATATTACTGTTTTTATTTGCTGTTAGCTGAAGCAAGGTGTTAGAGACTAGGAGATGTAACTCCTTGGCTGGAGCAACCCGATCATTCATACTGTATTAAGTTGTAAATAGAATAATGTTTACATATTCATTATTGAATTATTATTGATATGTAAATATTTTTCTCCTGACAATTAAGTTTAAGATACATAATATTAATATGTATATCATACAATCCCCAGTGCATTTAATCCTTTTTTTTTAACTTATTGATAAAATTGGCTTAAATAGTGAGAATTCCCATCAGAAAATCGTCTTTTCAACCCGGCGATATTGATTTATATCCGTCCAAACTTCAACTGTCTACTATCCATCCTTGGGTTGGATGGTGATCACCATACCCAGCCTTTGTATTTTTAACTGAGGCTATGAATGGGGATCTCCATCCCATCCCAACCAGGGGTGGATAGTAAGGACATTGTTAGCCATTATATTGTTGGGTTCAGCCTCATCTTGGAAAAACCCACAATCTATATTATTTCGTATTTTTATAAAGTGCAATCCTGGAAATCTGAATTCTTGTAGAAATTGATGATTTTCTCCACACATTGAACCAGGATATAGTATTAATTATGTTGGTTTCGATATTGAAATATTATTAATTTTCTATTTTTCTTATTCCAGTCAAGATTATTTTCGAATCCGCCACAGGTCTTGCTTGAAAATTATATCTCATGTTTTGTTTTTGGTTTCTAGTGGCGGGTAAGAAAATGGTTTAATCGAGGGCTCAGTTTGATGCTGTGACTTTATCAAAAAGAAAATCTGAAAATACCAAGATTATTTTACAATATGCTCTATTTACTGTTTCACTATCCGATTTCACTGCATCAAAATTTGGTCGAACATCCTAATTCTTACATATCGATTGTGCTCCAAATTGATTTCTTAAAATTCTGGTTGAAGGCTCAACAGTTTACACCCCTTTTGCTTTCTATTATTGACCTCTCTAATTGATCTTGCTTTAAAAGCTGTGCTGAGCTATGAGGGCCGCTCTATCATGTTCCCCCAAAGTGCGGTGATGGCATGGGTACAAATTGAATCTTGCGACGCACCAAATATAACATTGCCATACATAATGTTGGATGGTTGTCAGTTTTCCAGAATAACATGCTTGGCGCTAGAATCATTGGTAGCTCTTAATGGTGCAGCAATTCGCTGCTCTTTAATAAAGCTGATATACCAATAAATTATTTTCGATTCAACTGAAATCAAATAAGATTTTTGAGCAAGCCCACCCCATCACATCTCCTATGAGTAAACTTATATCTGCTACAAATAATTATACCACTGAGCTAGATGCTTTAGAAAGCTGCCCCAGCTATGCTTCATGATTTTGGTCACAGAGGTATTATGTCACTTTTAGGGTTGATAAGTCGGGTTATAGGACAGTCAGGTTAATAAGGAGGAGTTTGCTTGTTTTCAGGATAACTCCTGAAATTTACACAAAAACAGATAAACATTGAAGATTTTGAGAAAAATTTACTATTGTTAAACGGCCAGTAAATGGAGGAGGTATCGTGAGCTTGATTCATGCATGAGCATAACACAGGGTAATTACAGTAGTATTAGATACATTTCGGGCAGGCTTTCACATTATTACATTGTTTAACCTGGCAGAGCTGATTACTGTAAGTGCGCTATCATCAACTTATCTCTTCACAACAATATACTTGATGTCCAAATCATATTGTGCAAAGCCAAGTCATTTACATCCTGACTGTCGGGTTTTGTAGGGATATAGCAGTAAAGTGAACCCAGTGGTGTTGACGCGTTATTTCCATGTTCCCCCAAGGTGCTGCCACGGGTACACATGGAATTCTATGATGCACTAGATATAACGATGTCATTCACACTAATAGCGAGTCCTCAGAATGCTGAGCAAAATGTATAATGTATTCATCCTCTTGTAAAATGATTGCATAGCAATTTTATTGTTCTGTAGTTCAATTTTGCTGCCACAAAGTGCTGTCCCAAATGGTTCCAGTGAGATTGAATTGTTGGCAAAGTTTGAGATTGATGTGTTGGCATTCTCCCACCTTGTCACAAGTGCTAGAGTTAACAATGCCTTTGGCTGGAGCAATAACATACAGGCTATCGAGCTGGGAGAAAGCTGACCCAGCTATACTTTCATGATGTAGGTCACAGAGGTATTACATAACTTTTAGGGTTGAGAAGTAGGGTTATAGGACGGCCAGATTGAAAAGGAGGACTTTGCTTGTTTTTGGGATAACTCCTGAAATTTACACCAAAACAGCTAAAAATTGAGAAATTTGAGAAAAATTTACCATTGTTAAACGGCCAGTAAGTGAAGGCGGTATCATGAGCTTGAATCATTTATGAGCATAGCACTGGGTTACTACAGTAGTATTAGCTTTATTTCGGCAGGCTTTCATTCTATTACATTGTTTAACCTGGCAGAGCTGATTACTGTAAAAACTCTATTATCAACATATCTCTTCACAACAATGTACTTGATGTCTAAATCATGTTGTGCAAAGCCAAGTCATTTACATCATAGCTGTCGGGTTTTGTAGGGTTATTATAGTAGACATCACCAAGTTATGCTAAGGTGTTATTGCAATGTTCCCCCAAATTGCTGCCAGGGGTACACATTGAATCTTATGATGCACCAATTATATCATTGTCAAACACATTGATAGCTGATTATCAGGCTGGCAGATAAAAGGTATGGAGCATTCACCCTCTTGTAGGTTATTTGGGCAGTAATTTTATTGTTTTGTAGATGATTTTGCTGCCGGTAACTGCTGTCCCAAGTGGTTCCAGCGAGATTTAATCATTGGCCTTCTCCCACCTTGTCACAAGTGCTAGGGTTAACCATGGCTTTGGCTGGAGCAATAACATACATGCTATTGAGTTAGGAGAAAGCTGACCCAGCTTTGCTTCATGATGTAGGTCACAGAGGTATTACATAACTTTTAGGGTTGTTAAGTAGGGTTATAGGAAAGTCAGGTTGATAAGGAGGACATTGTATGTTTTCAGGATAACTCCAGAAAATTGAAGGCAATGAGCAAATTTACACATTTCTGAAAGCAAAGAAATCGTAGAAGAAAGTCTCTTCATGAGCTTATTATTGGTGATTACAGTATTATAAGATTGGTTGATTCAAGAGCATAATATTGGTAATTACAGTAGTGATGGTTAGCTTTCAGGCAGGCTTTCATTGAGTTCTATTGTTACACAAGCGAAAGCTCTCTACTGTAAGGACTCTATCATCAAGCTATTCCTTCACAAGTTTATTTATTACATGTATATTCACTTATAACTAAGCAAAGCCATGTGCATTTTGACAATTGGTTTTGTGTAGGGATATTACTGTACATTGAGCCCAGTCAAGTAATTATATTATTCCCCACAGAAGTGAGGTGAATATTATGATTATTATTATTCAGATCAAAAATTTGATTTATTATACCAGATTATACCATTATACCAGTCATGCCAGAAATATGCCAAACTTGTCAGATGCCTATAATTATATCAAATGTTATGATGGCAGTGCAAATTCACAATTTCAGGTAGCATCTAGGGGTTATCGCATTTTCTTGATGGCGTATAATATAAAACTTGTAAAGCCAGTGCCATGCTTGCTTTAATGGAAAACAGCGGCAAGAAGACAGAAAGTCACAAAGATATAAATGAAATATTTCCATTGTCTTTGCATACACGCAAACAATGAGGGAACATTTATTGTCCATTGTTTGTGATTAAATATTATACAGCTCCTGTCTCTCTGTCGCACTGTTCTGCTCCTTCCAGTTCTTAGTCTATCATCATCTTACTACTTGTTAATTGTGAGATTAGAGTTTTGCTATTCCTCCCTGATACTAAAAAGCTAAAAACAAAACAAATAAAAATATTAGCACAAATTTAGTTATTTTTCAAGGTTTAAACTTCAGCAGGCTTGTACATAGTACTAAGAGAGCATGATGAATTAAGAATCGACTCTAGTCTAAGTAGTGCTCTCATTACATGCCTTTTTTTCAACTGCCACAATTTTTATTGCAAAAATCCCCCCATAATTCACCTACAATAACATTGATGAATCAGAGTTTTGAGTATCATCTCTAATTTGTCAAGACGGTTAGAAAAGACTTTTCATAACAACAAGCAAACAAATGCCATAGGTTACTCAAATGGTATTGCGATAAGATAAACAATTTTTCATGCTTTGTGTTATATATACCTCATTTAGAGCTTAAAACAAACTCCATATGTGCTCTGTATCTCGGATTTCCAGTGGATCGAGCTTCATTTCTTATTCAATGACTGCACAGCAGTCTCTCCATACACTGTGAATCTATATGATAGAAATCACAAATTGAATGTACTGATTCCACTGTCAAGATCAAAATGACTCCTGCTTTGATAACAGCT
The DNA here is from genome assembly GCA_914767715.1 of Membranipora membranacea. Lineage (NCBI taxonomy): Eukaryota > Metazoa > Bryozoa > Gymnolaemata > Cheilostomatida > Membraniporidae > Membranipora > Membranipora membranacea. Next base: position 450,700 of record OU612075.1, on the reverse strand, counting down.
TCAAAAATTGTTGCAATAAGATTGTGAAGATCTCAGGAGTAGCTCGAAGTGGCAGTATGTAAAGTGTCCTTTTAATGCATAAGATTATGGTTGATAATTATGAGAGCCTTTCCTCATTCAAATAAATCATCGTATAACCAAACTGGGCTGAGATTATTGTTGGTAGAGGTATTGAATTGATTTGAAATGATCTGAGTAAACAAAAAAAATCTATCTACCTATGTGATGGAATGTTACGCAAAAACAAGACTGCCTTAACACGGAATTTTTGTCAAGATAAAAGCCCCCTGCCCAAGTTACAAATTATTACAAAAGTTGCTCCTGAATTCTAAAGCACATATTTCCCTCCCTCTCTGGACAGTGTTATTTTGGCTTTCCCAAAGCAATGGACGGCTCTCCAAGAAATTATTTAAATGACCTCTGGAAGATATACATTTGTTCCATATAGTTTCATCTCCAAATTAGACTTGTCAGGTTGAGACCACAACATGGCACCTCACAGACCACAACATGGCACCTCACAGACCACAACATGGCGCCTCACAGACCACAACATGGCACCTCACAGACCACAACATGGCGCTCACAGACCACAACATGGCACCTCACAGACCACAACATGGCACCTCACAGACCACAACATGGCACCTCACAGACCACAACATGGCACCTCACAGACCACAACATGGCACCTCACAGACCACAACATGGCACCTCACAGACCACAACATGGCGCCTCACAGACCACAACATGGCGCCTCACAGACCATAACATGGCACCTCACAGACCACAACATGGCGCCTCACAGACCACAACATGGCACCTCACAGACCACAACATGGCGCCTCACAGACCACAACATGGCGCCTCACAGACCACAACATGGCACCTCACAGACCACAACATGGCGCCTCACAGACCACAACATGGCACCTCACAGACCACAACATGGCGCCTCACAGACTCTGTTTCAATTGCATTTTATCTAAAACAGAAAGCCATAGTTATCAGATGAATATTCCTAAAAATACTGCACTGCTAAAAACCTATTAAACAGGGGGGGGGGACAACATCCTGTTGAGGATGGCACCGAACCCCAACTACAAATCTAAGTGAGGGAAGTTGTAAATTTATTGACAATATTTAATTTTAATCAACTGTAAATCCCTGATCTTGGATAAGTAATAGCAATTTCCTCCTGGGGTACTGATAAGGGCAAACAAAACGTGACCAAATATTATCTGTAGCTGTCTACCTTTTAATACTGAGAGTCAGATGTTTTAAAAATATAAATTACAAGCTGTGAAATATTTTCAGCTAAGGCAATTGTTTTCCACTTAGAACTTGGTATGTTTGGTAACAGCTACAAAATTGGAAATTATATCCAGTAGTGAATTGAATCCTGTATGAGGCTGTGACTATCTTAATTAAAACATTATTATCTCTGCAATCTGAGTTAAATAGACAATTGCATGAACTGAGCAGTTTGAGAGTTTTAAATGCAATATTGTTCCATTCATAGTTCAATTGTCATGACTTTGTGAATACAGGAATGGAGGGGGGTAGTACAGTATTTCATCAATTGATGCTTATTTCCGTGTCAGATCAAGTTATAATGTGTAGTTATGATCCTTGTACGAGCTTTTCTATGCCATAATCGAGTTCAAGAAGATGAGGCTCCCCAAAATGAGATCCGATTATCTGAAGGCCAACAGGAAGTGGCACAGTTCCATCGTGGTCAAAATAGTTCAGTCAGCTTCGCATACGTTCATAAACATCGCCACAACTAGACAGCAACAGATGTGAGTTAAGAAAATTTGAGAGGGATCTCAAAATTATTTGTTAAACATGATGTAGTCTTTCCAGGTTATATGAAATACCCATTTATGTATGTTAATATATTTCCAATTTAGCCAAAATACATGTGCCAATGATAATATGAACATAGTAACCTCATTGTGTTTTTATAGGATTTGTCCGTTCTTTTGAAAATAAAATGTACGGAAAGACAACTTTCGCCCCAAACGTTACAAACGTATAAATTCACTAAATGATAAGCGATATAATCAACCGATCAATTGATAGAACAATGATTGGGAACAATTGATATTTAATAGGTGAATCACAAATGAATCAAAACTCCTGTAATTCAATAGCGCAAATCAAGAGCACTCAGTCAACTCACATCTTACGGAAGTGCTTTTCCTGCGTCCAGCAATATCGCAGGATGTCCAGTCAGGTTCGAAATGCCTGTGTTCACAGTGTTTCTAAGCACCTCTCCAATGGAGCTCATGAACCCCTGGATTGTAGGTGGTACTTCTCTTGCCACAAACTTGATGGTTGGGATTATTAGTCCATCATATTTTTCAGAAGCTCTGTCATACGCTGCCCTTAGCCATGGCCTCTGATTCATCGCTATAGCAAGTAGACCACCATCTAAAACAAGGGTGGTACTTATATTAAAGAAAATGGCAGTAAAAAGTGACTTTAACATGGTCAATACAAAGACGCGGGTGGGTATGCTAGCACCCTGCAGCATGGTAGCATTGCTTGATAATGACTTTATGCAAGCACCCCGCTGTATTGTAGCATTGCTGGCTTATCAATCCTCACTATCAACTACTGATATTATGAGAGAGGGCAAGTTAAATTGAACTTCCCTCTCAATCAGGTGCTGATTTTAATCACACTATGTTTCTTTAGTTATAACTTACGATCTTTTCTGTTAACATATTCACCAAACAGAGCAACGGCCTTCATTATAGGCTGAAGATCGTGGGAGTGCGTCTGCAAGAAAACAGAACCGGGTTTAACATTATTTGGAACATCATCACTTGTTTGATATAGAGATTTGTAGCTTCAATTGGGAGTAATTATTACAAAATGTTTGCATTTGGAAATACTGCTCAAATTATATACAAACTTGCTAACCACATACCCTTTACATAACAATACAACACAAGATAAATCATAACCGAATGATCCCTTTCCTTTTGACAGATGTTTAGGTAGCAAACAATTATGGTCCTGTCAAAGCTTAGCAAATTTTTACAAATAGTTTATAAAGACGCCGCTTGATTGAGTTGACTGAATATGTAAAAAGCGTTCTGTTGTAGAACTCATTGTAACCTGGCGATTGTCCATGATTTTTGAATATTGAATTATAGAAACCGGTCCATAACGCCATAAATATCGGACCGCCTGTATAATGAGACATGTGAATTCTTGAATGAGTATTCTGCCATACCATACTCATTAGGATAAAGGATCAGATGTATTCGTATAGTTGTCGTACATAAGGAAATATATATAGGAGTTGCCTGCTTTTTAAACATGACAAGATAACTCCTTGTATTTTCATGTTGTTTCCTTAATGCCAGCAGGGAGGGTGGGAGGGTGGTATATCCCACCCTTCCCGATGTCGACAGGGAGGGCCTTTGCAGCTAACAAATTCATCACTGTTCAGCACTCATCTTGTTGAGTAAATATCCTTTATTTAATAGGAACAAGATTTCCTAATGTTCGCACTTTGCCATTTACATACAATCCAATGTAACTTTGCATCTAAGATTGTTTATATCATAAACATATAAATAATATCAATACGTTTATGGTTTTTTACTTGATTCGCAGTAGCTCACCTGTCTTATGTTCAGGAATTCTGATCTCATCCACCACGCCTCCAGCAGCTTTGATCTGCTCCACTACACCATCTATAGTTGACTTAACACCGGGAGTAGCATTACTGACACCTTCTGTCACATAGGCAAACTTCTTACCATCCAAATCTCCTTAACAAAATATGATATGGTGTTGAGTTGATCTATTAAATGTGAGAGTCTTATGAGAAAATCATCATAGATCAGGTTGATGATTCAATTGAATAAAAGCTCTCAAGAAAACCAGTATACGATTGGCTAGCAAATCACAGGGAATATTAGCTTATGATATGATATTATAACAAGGGTGAGGAGGGGGATATTTTTTAAGCCCAATTTAAGATAACCGTTCCAATTGTTTTTTTTAACATCAAATTATTTACTCTGCTGCGGCTGCGCTTTAATGTTGTTCCTCTAGACAAATTGTGGCCATTTAAACATTCAGACATATATACAACATCAGCTGTGATTGAAAAACCCCTTTGTTTTGCAATCATAATAATAATAATAATAATAATAATAATAATAATAATAAAAATAATAACAATAATAATAATAATAATAATAATAATAATAATAATAATAATAATAATAATAATAATAATAATAATAATAATAATAATAATAATAATAATAATAATAATAATAATAATAATAATAATAATAATAATAATAATAATAATAATAACAATAATAAGCAAACGTGACAGAAACAGGGATTCTGGATCAAAAATCTGACCAGAAAGCTTGTTATATACCTGAATGAATGCCTGGAGACAGCACAGACACCAAGCTGGATGAAACCGGAAGGACTGTTCTGATTCAAAAAGACAAGATCAAAGGGACAGCACCGGGGAACTACAGACCCATAACCTGCTTACCTATTGTATGGAAGCTGATGACCTCAATGGTGGCTGAAGAGATCTATAGTCACCTGGAGGATAATGATCTCATCGGAGAAGAACAGAAGGGGTGTAGATCTTGGTATAAGGGAACCAAAGACCACTTGATGCTGGATAAGGTGATACTGAAGGATTGTAAGAACAGGAAAATTGGTATAGCCATGGGCTGGATTGACTACCAGAAAGCGTACGATTTGGTACCGCACTCATGGATCATTGAGACACTGAGAATGGTAGGGGTGGATGAGAAAGCTTGGAGATTCCTTGAGACGAGCATGAGCAAGTGGAATACCAACTTGGAGTGCGGAGGCCGCACACTGGCAAATGTGAACATCAAGAGGGGGATCTTCCAAGGTGACTCATTATCGCCGCTGCTTTTCATCGTGGGCCTCATACCTCTGAGTGTGATACTACGAGAAGCGAAGCAAGGGTATACACTTTCCAGACCTCAGTCAGGTAAAATAAACCACTTCCTCTACATGGATGACCTGAAACTATACAGCAAAAACAAAAAAGAACTGGAGTCATTGGTACAAACAGTCAGAATTTTCACCCAGGATATAAGAATGAAGTTTGGAATACAGAAGTGTGCTACAGTGGTGATGAAGAGAGGGAAACGTGAACAGGATGAGGGGATATTGTTACCTAATGGAGAGCTGATGAAAGACTTAGGAGAACAGGACTACAAGTACTTGGGGGTGCTGGAAGCTGACGACATAAAAATGAAAGAGATGAAGGAGAAAGTAAGGAAAGAGTATTACAGAAGACTAAGACTACTACTGGAATCAAAGCTTAATGGAGGAAACGTCATCAAAGCAGTAAACACATGAGCGATTGCTGTCCTCAGATACTCTGGCGGAATACTTGACTGGACAAAGGAGGAGCTTGAGGTTATGGACAGAAAAACCAGAAAACTGATGACTATAAACAGAGCGCTACACCCGAGAGCTTATGTGGCAAGGCAGTATTTGGCAAGAAATGAAGGAGGAAGAGGATTGAGAGCAGTGGAAGAAACTATCAGGACAGAGGAACACGGACTATCGGATTGCGTAAAACATGAAGACAAAGGACTCAACAGATACCTCAAGAGTTTTGAGAAGAAAGAAACCAAACGAGAGTATAAAGACCGCAAGATGGAGGAGAAACAACAGGAATGGAAGAACAAAGCATTACATGGACAGTACACAAAGATAGCAGATCGTACAGACACCAAGAAAACGTACAAGTGGATAAAGAATGGCTACATGAAGAAAGAAACAGAAGGACTACTCATGGCTGTACAGGATCAGGCTTTACCAACACGATGGAAGAAAGTACATATAGAGAAACGAGGAGGTACAGCACTGTGTAGAATGTGTAATGAACGAGAAGAGACCGTGTTTCATGTACTCAGTGAGTGTTCAAAAATAGCACAGACAGAGTATAAGAAACGCCATGACAAGGTGGCACAACTGACTCATTGGAATTTGTGCAAGAGATATCAACTAGAACACAGGAGAAACTGCTTTGAACATCAGGCAGAGAGCGTGACAGAAAATGAGAAAGCAAAGATCCTGTGGGACTTTACAATTCAAACAGACCACATCATACTGTGCTAGCCATTGGTCCTATGTGATCAACTGTGGGCTCCAAACCTATTCAAGAATAATGTTTCAGTGTTCGGTGTCATAACAATTAACTGTTTTTGCATTTTCGATTGAACTAAGTAGCCAAAGAACGGGTTGTGTGTGTTGTTGTTTCTTTCTTTGAAATGCTGACCATTTGGGCTATATGTTGTTTGTGCGTAGCTAGCAACTCAAATGCAGGATTCAATGACAACAAACCACACATATTATGTGATAATAATGTGAAAAGATTTTGCAGTCCGTATTTTAGGTTTTTGGGGGCATTGAATTGTTAAAATCTGCACAACGGCCACAAAAGAAGTGTGAAAAAAAAACCAATTAAATCTAAGCATAATCACAACTATATTGCAAAAAAAGTGTAACAAACCAATAGAGCCAGTTACTGGGACCCGACCCGACCCGACCCGACCCCACACAGAGTCCCACACAGCCAGTCCAACTGCTTGGCACTCTAACTGAACCACCCTGAAAAAATTCAATTGACTAATGTCAAACTTCTAACCAGGCTAGTATCATATTAGCTAGTATTTCTTGTTTTTCCTTTTGCATTACCAATAAATAATTAAAAAATTTTTTTTCAAACATTTCTTCTCCCCCCTCTCTCTCTCTGACGGACAAACTGCATCAAATTCAAGTTCACCTGATGTTGGACCACACCCGCCCCACCACTGCTCTCAACTCAGAAATCTCATCAAAGGAGACATCAGAGTATCGGTATATTATAATAACTCATCAAGCATTGAGAGGGTTATCTTCTCTTGTTGTTTTCACGCCAGGTGTTCTGGACTCTGGTATATAAAACTGGTATTGTTGTCTCTGGGATTTCTCTCAGTGCATCACATAAATCCAGAAACATATTCACCCATTCTGCAAAATGGAACCAACAAGGAAGTCTACAAGGTGTACACTACTTTCAGTAATCATCATGATTGTGACATCATATTCTCTACAGACTGTATCACAATTTGTCCGATTTGTACGCTGCCCAAAAAAGATGGTCGACCCTGAAATAAGGTTGGGTATTAATGATGTACGCAACCTGATAGTAGTAGTAGAGAAGGCAAGAGGAGGCGAGAGGAGGCGAGAGGCCAACAATGGTGGCGGTTGTTAAAGTACCCCAGTCCCTTGCAGGTTATAAGAGCTCTTTATTGTGTAATCGATAAAATCCTTATCATGGGAAGGTGCATGCCAATGCCTCTGTTGCAAATATGTCGTTGCAAAAACTCTGTCTGTCATCATACAGGCTTTATAGATAATGTATTCACATAAAGTGCTAAACACCATCACACAACTTTCTCAAAGACAATCTAAAAAATCAATCTAACAATAAAGCAGTATGCAGAAAATGTAGCCAGCCAATTATGATCAGTACAAGGGACTGTTGAACACAGTCATCAATGTGATTGCATTAGTTACTTACGCGATTTGCTAGCACCTTCTGCCATTGTCACTGTAAATTACAAAGACCTCCGAGCTTGCTTTGACAGAGCGCTGCAGACACAACGCTAAAGCTTTTTGGCATACTCACGTAGTATCACATTGCATATTATTGTTATGATAAAAAGTATCTACTAATTACTACAGCTTACATTTGATAAGGCCTAGATGTTTTCATCAGAGTCGATGGCTACCATTCTTGCAAGCAGTGTATATAGCGGACCTCAGCAGAGCAGTTTGTTAGTTAACAATGACAAAGATGATTGGCATGTATGATGATGATGATTGCAATCGGATAGTTTAGCTATGAGGCTTATAGAGTTGTTGTGACAATTCAACGAACTTATAATGTTCGGCCAGTTGGTAGAATGATGCATTACAACTAAAGAATGAGGAAAACTGTGCATGGTGAATGAATAAATTCAAGTGTTTTAACTGTCTCTGTCTTGATCATGCACAATGCATGATGCGCCTTAGATCAAGTTTGATCTGTTTTCAAGCATTCAGACTCCCGCTCCACTAGGCACGCAGTATGGAATGCAGGCAAATGAATGAATGAATGAATGAATCCAATTTTATCTCGATACGCCCTGTGATCAATTATTGCGGTCAAATTAAACATGTACACTTGACAAGGAACAGGAAGAGGGAGCTCGAGCCTTTCCCTGCTTCTTTATAGCACTTGATATATAAGGGTAATTATAAATAAATACAAGGAAGTGGACTTGATACTTCTATTAATATGGTTTCAAGGACCACACCACTGATGCTACATTAGTGTAGACTAAGATGTATCTAGTTTTGGTGCTTGTACTGGTTTGTCTTTAGATATAGAAATATAAATATATTCCATAAGTTAAATCTGCTTCATTTCATTCCATTTTCATCATCAGCTTAATAACTAACATGAAATGTAGGTAACTAAGCTGCTCACATGGTCTAGTTGGTCAGCAAGCCTCAAGAAATGGAGGAAGGAATTTCAGGTGCGTGAACAGGCCTGATTAATTACCTTTGTATCTTTGGGCCTTAAAACTTTAATTACAATGTTGAAGCTTTCATTTTTGAAAAGCAAAAATTGAACTTCATTTTTGGTAATATAACATGATCGAATAATTCGAAATCGCTGTGATATCTCCAACAATCTACAATAAATGATTGTGTAGTGAGCGCAAGTCGACAAGTAAATGCATTGCCTAGAAATTGAATCAACAAAATCCTTTCCCGAATTAGTCACATAAAAATCCCTATCCTGATAAGCGACCTCTTGATGGTGAGAGTGTAAGCTGCTGTAGGGGGTGTCTCATATGGCAATGCGCTACAGTTTCAGTCAACAAGTATCCTTAGTACGATATTAACTATTCTATTTACTGATCACAGAAGTTGTCTCCTCACTGTGTATGACAAGGCAACTACTGAACTCGGCATAAAAGCTTCCCTTATTATTATTAGCTCATTCATAAGACAAGTTGTGTCAATGATTAGCGCTCTCTATGTCATTAATAAATGTTTGGACAGTCCGACAACACAGCAGCAGATTGGAGTTTGAGGAGAGTGGCCTACATTACCTTTTTTGTGTATTCGGGCCACCTACAGTAAAACACTTTATATGTTTAGTACAATAGATGGCAATGCTACACTACTATTCGACTCAAAATTAAATGCTGTAGCTCTGCTCAGGGAGGGTGGGATCCCACCCTCCCTGCTCTGCTGAACGATTAGAAGACAAAAAGTTAGGAGCTATCAACCTTTACCTCTCTTATCCTTCACGATCAGGGAGCATTCATATTTATTATTTTGAAACCCAAATCCTCGGAATAGAGCAACAGATACTTACTTCATGGGTTGTTTTATCATATCCCTGAAACATCATCAGTAATCGAACTTCTTATTTTGTTCTATTGAGACCTCGGGGGTGTAGTTCTTGATCACTGGTAGACAATGTTAAATGTTGCCACATAGTCAGAGTGAGAAGACCTATCTGTATTGGAAACCAGTAACCAAAGTTAAGAGGGCAAACCATTGTGTCATACAACGGTAATTAGATATTACATAGGACTTTTACTTAGCAGTCATGGACGGCTGACTTGAATTTATGATTTTGACTGACCTGACCCTGACTCAATGAAATGACTTGTCACAGCCCAAGAGAAAAAAGCAATGACCTGACTCAACTTTACTTTGACTTGAGTCTGAGATATTATCTCAGCTAGTCTGCATCATCATCTCAGACGTTTTTGTGAGCTTTGTAAGCCGGCAACAAAATAAAAAAGACCTATACAACTCAAGTTTGAGGATTAAATATTTTTCGGACTATGCCTGGTCTATAAACTGTAGGCTATAATATGGGCAATGATGTGACATTCTACTGCCAATGTTTTTTTTATATTGAGGTTTTATTATATTGAGGTTTATTTAATTACACCACAATCGAAAAAAGAAAAATAAGCAAATTCTAGAAAAAGAAATTGACTGCAAACTTTGTTTATCTAGTAGGCTTATACATTACAACCAACTGATTAATCATACTAAATTTACAGAAATATATAATTGTGATCAAACATAAAAAATAATATATTCATTATAAATGGCTCCAGCTATAATTTTTTCGGATCAGTACAATAGATTATATTACAAATGATAACCACACATTTCTACAATTATAAAAAAATGTCAACAATTTATGCACAAACTGGTTGGCAACTACAGCACCCAGAAACTCATAGACGATTACCACACTCACATACTAAAGGAGCGGTTGTCCAAAAATCGAAAACTTGATATCAGGAATTATGGTTAAAAGCAGTAGAGATGGGATGATTAAGAAAACTCTGTAAGTGATACGAAACATTGTTGGAGAGAAGAAACCAGACCTAGTCATAAAAGTTGCAATGGATTCTACTATAAATATACACCCCCCCCCCCCTAATTCAGGAGCTTTCTTTACGTGGCTGGTTTGATGACAGGCAGGTCAGTGACATAGAATATACAATCACTTCAACTAGAAAGTTTGTGTTGTGCTATTTGTTAGCTCGATGATTTCATAGTGATATTACATCAACATGTTATAAAAATACAGTGTGGTCAATTGTTTGATGAGATGATAATATGTGGGAAAAAATATTAATTCCCATGAGTCTTATTACACACCTATCGGAATGTACATCTATTTGCTGCTCTCCGCATTAGTGGATATTATCATATAGTGTGATTAATGTGTGTAAATTGTATTGGTGTAATTTTGGGAAGGGAAGTAATGTGTAATATGTATATGAGGGTTTCCTCTCAGCACTTCGGCTGATTTATCATCTCAGGGCCATAGTTTAGAAAAAATGGTGGGGGAGGCAAAAGTCAGAAGCTATTCTGAAGCATCACCAGGAGGGGTGCTGTAAGCTCCTCCCCAAGCAATTTAAGGCATAAAATTAGCAAATGGAATTCCCAGAAGAGCTGATTCTGACATGTATTACTCAATTATAGTGTTTTATGCCACTTTATTTAGCACTTCGCTGATTTATCATCTTCTGAACTGAGGTTAAGACAAATGAATGAGAAACAGGTTTTTAATAAAATGATAATATAATGATATTGATTGCATGGCAATCAATAATGTTTTTCAGACATTTAGAGTAGCCTGGGCCACCCAGCCCCCCCACACCCCCCCCCGGCAGCCTGCCCAGGCTACATTTAGAGCTTGTTTCAGTTATTGCTCTCATCACAACATAAGTCTTTTCATTTTTTGTTATCTGCCTGGTGTTGCTCTTTATTCAGAAAGGTAAGAAAGTCTTGTATTAGTTTTATCCTAGGATTGTCCTTATCTACTCTGATGCACATCTCCAGAGCTTCTGCAAACAATTTTCTGGCTTCATCTTCTGCACCTGCTTCATGATGATTTATTGCTATGAGAAAGATTGTTCCAGCTACATCTATACTATCAGCACCCTGAGCTATCTCTCTATATATGACTAAGGCCTCATTGTAACATTGCTCAGCTTCTATGTATTGTTTCATGTCCGTGTGATTAACTCCCAGATCATTCAGTGTTTTAGCTACATCTATACTATCAGTACTATGAGCTATCTCTCTAAATATGACTAAGGCCTCATTGTAACATTGCTCTGCCTCCCTGTGATGTTTCATGTGTCCGTGATTAACTCCGAGATTATTCAGTGTATTAGCTATATCTATACTATCAGTACCCTGAGCTATATCTCTAAATATGACTAAGGCCTCATTGTAACATTGCTCTGCTTCTCTGTATTGTTTCATTTCATTGTGATTATTTCCGAGATTATACAGTGTTTTAGCAATATATACACTATCAGCACCCTGAGCTATCTCCCTACATATTACTAAGGCATCATTGTAACATTGCTCTGCTTCCCTGTATTGTTTCATGTCTCTGTGATTATTTCCGAGATTATTCAGTGTTTTAGCTATATCTATACTATCAGTACCCTGAGCTATCTCTCTATATATGACTAAGGCCTCATTGTAACATTGCTCTGCTTCGCTGTATTGTTTCATTTCATTGTGATTATTTCCGAGATTATACAGTGTATTAGCTTTATCTATACTATCAGCACCCTGAGCTATCTCTCTATATATGACTAAGGCATCATTGTAACATTGCTCTGCTTCTTTGTATTGTTTCATGTCTCCGTGATTATTTCCGACATTATTCAGTGTTCTAGCTATATCTATACTATCAGTACCCTGAGCAATCTCTCTATATATGACTAAGGCCTCATTGTAACATTGCTCTGCTTCGCTGTATTGTTTCTTTTCTCTGTGATTAACTCCGAGATTAGTCAGTGTTTCAGCAATATATACACTATCAGCACCCTGAGCTATCTCTCTATATATGACTAAGGCATCATTGTAACATTGCTCTGCTTCCCTGTATTGTTTCATGTCTCTGTGATTAACTCCGAGATTAGTCAGTGTTTTAGCAATATATACACTATCAGCACCCTGAGCTATCTCTCTATATATGACTAAGGCATCATTGAAACATCGATCTGCTTCCCTGTATTGTTTCATGTCTCCGTGATTACCTCCGAGATTATTCAGTGTTTTAGCTATATCTATACTATCAGTACCCTGAGCTATCTCTCTATATATGACTAAGGCCTCATTGTAACATTGCTCTGCTTCCCTGTATTGTTTCATGTCTCTGTGATAATTTCCGAGATTATACAGTGTATTAGCTATATCTATACTATCAGTACCCTGAGCTATCTCTCTATATATGACTAAGGCCTTATTGTAACATTGCTCTGCTTCTCCGTATTGTTTCATGACACTGTGATTAACTCCCAGATTATTCAGTGTGACTGCCTCATGGTGAACAGCAGCGCCCTCCCCAAACAGCTGGTTTATAAACTGTAATGCTTTCTTATAGTAAGACTGAGCTCTTGTGTACTGTTTTTGCTTATCATAAATAACAGCCAACTGTGTTATTGATGCGATGACACTGGGTGAGATTTCAGTTATCATACTGAGCCTCTGCTCCGGGGATTTTGCACCTAACAGATTTACTTTGTGTTGTATCTCACTGTCTGTAGTGAGTGGATTGCCGTAATAATCTATATCAATTACAGCTGCTATGGCATCATAGTATAGCTGTAAGGCTTGTAAAAAATATTTTTCAGCATCTTCATACTTCTCCAATTCTAAATGCACATATCCTAGTGTATAGTATTTTTCTGATGATTTATCCCTGATACTGTTCAGTATCTCTTGTAAAAAATATTTTTCAGCATCTTCATACTTCTCCAATTCTAAATGCACATATCCTAGTGTATAGTATTTTTCTGATGAATTATCCCTGATACTGTTCAGTATCTCTAAAGCTGTTTTATCATCACCTAGCCTCATGTGACACTCTGCTATTCTAAGTCTGCTATCCCTGATTTTATTATCAGTCCTGTATTTATATAACTGCAGTGCAGCTCTGAATTCACTACACCATAAAAGAGTCTCTGATATTATATGCAGAGTTTCGTATGTGTTGTGCTTCACTTCTGAGTCTAACTTGATAGCTGACTCTACGGGGTTGTCAATTATCCCGGGATATCTCTGTATGAGTTCACGAAGAGCTTGTGCATATTTACCACTGTAATATAGCGTGGTGACTGTTATCCACCAGGGATCTGATTCTCTTTTGAAAGTAATCAGATCCTGAAGCTTCAAATTTTTATTACCCAAATAATCTTTCAGAGGAATCATTTCGGTGCACATAAGAGTAAACAAATGACATGGTAAAAACCATCGTGCTGAGCTCTGAGTAATTCTTGACACATTTTTTAATTGTGTTATCATTGGTGACAGAGACACCCGGTCATCATGGGAATTGTGGCGTAGATAAGCTGATAGGCGTATATATGTGGCAATAGCTAGTAACAACCTCAATGTGTCGAAAAGATCTGGTGAAATTTTAATGCTTTGTGAGAGTGCTTCTAGAGATGCCCATGATGACTGCTTAGTGCATTGACTAACTATACATATGTCTAGCAGCAGTATCGATGGGAACCTGTAGAGCTCCCTTTTTACATCCACACAAAATCCTTTTGAACTTAGATTGTAATCAGGAAGAAAATTGAATTTCTTTGCATCACTATGCAGCATTTTCATGTTTATATCCTGTCTAGCCTGATTAAGTACCATTGGTGCTATCAGATCATTCAATGCTAGCAGAAGGCTTTTCTGTTCTGATTGTAGAGCACTCTGTTTGCTTTGGTGCGAGTATAATGACTTTGTGTAAGTCAGCATGGAAGTGAGATCACCTCTTATCGCCTCTTTAGAATTTGGATTGTCAAGAATATGCTGGTACCTTTCAGCCAGCTGTTTTGGTGTGACAATAAACGTGTTTTGGTTACTCAGGATATTGCCTGTGGGAATGTTACCAGCTCCGTCAGCAAGGCCGTCAATTTTGAACCCATTTATAGCCTTGTCATCAAACCAACCCTGCAGCTCCTTTATAGCCATATAAGAAAGCTTTGTTTCTCCCAAACTCCCGATCAGAAAATATGAAGACATAGCCAAAGTTTCAAAATACTTTACCATATCTGGGCTATCATTTTCAATGAGGAAAATATACTCCAGATCTGAATATGGAGTTGCTTCCCCACGAGCTACTGAGCCGATAGCAACAGCCTCAAAAGCGCAAGGAAGGTTCATTCTAAGACTTTTCACACTCTCTTCTATTATGTTTTGAGCAAAGTTACTCATTGCCTCGGAGCAGTCCAGTGATATTCTTTTCATTATCTTATAATATGATTCTTGTGTGTTCTGGTCATCACTGCTCGTCTCAAACTGACTCACCGACTTCTCAGCTTGCTTCAGATCTTTCCTAAATCCGTTTCTGATGTCATCCAGTTTTGCTTTTAGTTGGTTTGTCAAACATTTGTGTCTTTCATAATCTAGAGTTGAGTTATCCCCCCAGTACTGCTTCTGAAGCTCAAAAGCTTTCTCCATCCATAGTTTCTCACTTGGCCGTCTGGTGTGTATTGAGTTATAGAGTGAGTGAGCCTGTGAAATATACAGTATTATCATAATATATAGTTATTGCAAACCACTTAGTATGTTTGTTCATGATCTTTGAGGAACAGCTAAAATTTTTGTGATTAACACAATTTAGTTGAACCATAAAAATATGCCCAGAAGTAGGGGTCAACAATCTGCTTTGCAAAAAATAATATAAGAGATGAATATTACGATTTATTTGGGCTCACCATGTATTTTACTAAAGTGTTTTACGTATTTTACATATTTTACTGAGCGTTTTAAAATTGAAGAAAAGATTAAGTCAGTTTAAATGAAAAATAAATAGAAGATTTCCTTATTTAGTAGGTGTTGCTGAGCATATTTTTATAGGAACTTTCAAATGGTGGCCATTGTGCCAAGGCTACCATAGTATTAACGATAACTATAACATATATTAAAAGTGCCATTATAACACATATAAAGAATTTGGGAGTTATTTCTCCTTTCCCCTGTTACTCCTTGTTTCAAGTAGACTGGGATTCAGTCCAACAATTTGAAGTTATCTACTCAGTTGAGGTGTGTAGATAACTTCAGACAACTACAACAAAGTGTTACCGTACATGCGTCTGATTTGGGATCACAAGGTCCCGGGTTCGATCCCCACCGGGTGCATTGTTTGTCTAGAGAAAAATGATCACTTTCATTCACTATTAAATTTGATGGCTCAGTTCTCATAGTTATTTTTGAACAGCAATTTTTTGTCCAGTCTAGTTGTTTTCAAGAAGTTATTCTGAAGATGAGAGTTTTAAAATTGAAGATGGCTCTATTTTTCTCTGAAGTAATTGAAGACAGCTTTGTGAACAGTGAGTTCGATTTATTAGTAATATTCATACTGCTGTGAGAGTGGGTTGCCAGAGAATCCAGGAATATATGAGAGAACACTCACCTTTAAACAGTCAGTCCAGTCTCCACTGATCTTATACTTCTGTGCATAAGTGTTAGCTAGCTTAGACAGATGGGGCACCTGTGATATGAGGTCATATTTCCCATTCTTGTGATATGCTCTCTTAAACTTCCTCTGAAAGTCAAAATTTTATGAATTCGTAAGTCTTTTGCAATCATCTCTTATTCTTCTGTATCTTCATGCATGAAATATGAGCATTTTTGGTCAGATGACTTTATTTGCACTGTGTAGTTTTACTCTTACAGGAAATGGTGACACCAAGGAGTTTGAAACTGGTGACACAATTTGCGAGATCTTGTTATATTCATCACCAACAAAATATAGGTGATTTTGAAGGTCACCGAATATTAAAAATACCCACAATATTGTTTGATACCTGCAGCTGCTGAGCCCTGATGTAGATGCAGTATAACAAAGGGTCACATTGTTAATTTTGTTAATGTCTAATTACCTCAATAACTTTTAACTTGGCTTCCAGCTCTCTCACACTCCTATCTGATGGTGTTGTTATCTCTCCACGCCTTTTCTGCCGTGCTCTCCGTGCGTTTCTTTCCTGTAATTATACCAAATATGACCATGTTGTATCCTCCTGTTTGAACTGAGGTCACAACAAAATAAGTGTCATATTGTGCTTTATGAGGAGGTGAAAAGGACAGTTGTATCCGCGAAGTTTCTAGTGCTTTGAAATTTTCCATACTCTTGCATCGGTCACTTCATTGGCGAATAAATTATTCAGTTGCAATGCAACCTTTTCACCTATAGTCGAACCATAGCATAACATTCATGAACTCATTTAATATATTATTATCACATCAAACTCGGAGTTTACAATTTTATGTATTTAGCCCCAAACCTGAGTTGTGTAATCAATATTTTCAATTTTCCACTGTACATACATTTTGTCTGTAAAAACAGGCATAGTTGTTTTTATTTTGTCTAATGATAAAATAAAATAGATAACTAACTAACTCAGTGGCAGTGATAAAGCTGTACAATTTTGCAAAGTATAGCTTTGATTTTCTTACTAATCAGGGGGCATATCTCAACTCACCTTGTGACCCATGATGTTTAATGTTGGTGGAAATCTGACATGTCTTAACCTCCCCTTTCCGTACTATTACAAGCAATCTATAAATATATAAATGTAAGCTTGTCCATTTGAGCGTCACTCACTGTGGTTTTTTCACATTGTTACTCGATTTAATTACCACCAGGTTAAATATAAATATAAATATAAATATGTCACTTAAGGTAATGTCAAAGACCGATCCGAATATCAACATATCATATACCGTTGGAAAGCTGCCGAGCTACTGAGAATGAATACCTGAACAAAAACTTGATTCCATGACGTTGTGTCATTTTAGGGAGGAAATGAGGCAGAAAACTCTCTTTTTGTCGATGCAGATTGAGCAGTCAAATTAATTGCAAGAAATTTCAAATCAGGTGGAATGTATACTTAGAGATTGCGTTCATCGTAAAATTTGATTTTCTTTGATATATGACTAGTCTAAATTGACTTTTTACGTCAAGCCATACAACGCATTTTTTTTGTGAAGCCGTGAAAATATGTGAAATTTCAATCATTAATTCACAACAGATCATAAGCTCGAAACAAAATTAATTAAGATTTTCTCTTAGAGTACTCTTCAAATGTCATACACATTGACTTTCAAAAA
Organism: Membranipora membranacea; assembly: GCA_914767715.1. Classification (NCBI taxonomy): domain Eukaryota; kingdom Metazoa; phylum Bryozoa; class Gymnolaemata; order Cheilostomatida; family Membraniporidae; genus Membranipora; species Membranipora membranacea. The sequence goes on along the minus strand of OU612075.1, from coordinate 432,951 downwards.
ATTAGCTTGCATATTGTTATGACAGTAGACTCTCGAATACGGCTAATATTTTCGCCACCTTTGCATAACGCCAAACATGCTGTCCAAATAACCATTATTGTGGCCAAACAAAGATTTTTTGAAAGTTCTCACATACGAAGCCGCTTTCATTAACCCTAGTGCACACAGGAAATGCCAAGATAATTTTTCATTGCATCTTCATTTTTCTTGAATTTAACGCAAAAGAATGCCAAAAAACAGCTATTTTTAGGGACTTTTGAGGTCTTTTTAAGGACTTTTGAGGTGGTTTTTGGCATTCTTTTGCGTTAAATTCAAGAAAAATGAAGGTGCAATGAAAAATCATGTTGTCATTTCTTGTGTGCACCATGGTTAATGAAAGCGGCTTCATATGTGAGAACTTTCAAAAAAACTTTGTTTAGCCACAATAATGGTTATTTGGACAGCACGTTTGGCGTTATGCAATGGTGGCGAAAATATTAGCCGCATTCGAGAGTCTACTGTCACTGCAATATGCAAGCTAATTTTTTTAAAGAGTTCTCTAAGAGAAAATCATAATAAATTTCGATTCGAGCCTATGATCTGTTGTGAATTTATTATTGAAATTTCACATATTTTCAGGGCTTCACAAAAAAAAATGCGTTGTGTGGCGTGACGTAAAATTCAATTTAGACTAGTCATATATCAGAGAAAATCAAATTTTATGATGAATGCAATCTCTAAGTATACATTCCACATGTTTTGAAATTTTTTGCAATTAATCTGACTCCTCTATCTGCATTGACAAAAACAGCGGTTTTTGCCTCATTTCCTCCCTAAAATGACACAACGTCATCGAATCAAGTTTTTGTTCAGGTATTCATTTTCAGTAGCTCGGCAGCTTTCCAACGGTATATGATATGTTGATATTCGGATCGGTCTTTGACATTACCTTAATATTTTGTTTGGTAGCCAAATGAAAACATAGATAAATACAAGTCTACTGCAATCTCACATATGTTTTGAGATTAAGTCAATGTATCTTACCTGATCAGTCACAGCTGTTGTCAAAGTTTGATGTATGATGCAGGTTCGTAGTTTGTATAGCAGAAAAGCCGTTGATTTGTGTATGTGTATGACCAATAACTGGGTAGGCTTTGGGCTAGCAGAATCTAAGACAGAAAGGCGCTTGAATGTGTACTTGTAATTACCGCCGGTAGATGTCAATAGTTGAGAAAGTTTTGATGCAGTAGTGACTATCAAGTGTCAAACACCATAAGTTGAGAGGCAGCCTCTTTACTTCCTGTCAGCTCTGCTGTATCGGCAACTGTAATGAAGTGAAATGAAATCAGACTTACAAAAGTAAGTATTTAGTTTTGTGAAAACATTTATGGAAACAACAGATGTGTACACAGGAAGGTACTGTATATTTAGAATATGGAGGTAAATGACACACTTACCTTCATATTATGTAGTTGCATCTATTGCCAAAAGCTTGTTGATAATGCCTGTTAACTCCAACTGGTTATCATACTGCAGTGTTAGAATGGGAGGTCTTCACTGGTATTCTGTTAGCATTGGAATGCTTACCTCTCCCCTGTCACCAGCGTCTGGTGATATCAACACAGGTGCTCATAAAATAGGCAATGATGTTGAAGGGCATAAGAAGATAACAGTGTTTGGTTAGCTGCATTAGTCTTATCAATGTTTAATAGCTCGGCGCCAGCGTGTCTAGTTATAGAATACTGATAAGATACAAGCTTTGTTTCCCCCAAATTGCCGATCAGAAAATATGAAGCTAATTAACTAACTAACTCAGTGGCAGTGATAAAGCTGTACAATTTTGCAAAGTATAGCTTCGATTTTCTTACTAATCAGGGGGCATATCTCAACTCACCTTGTGACCCATGATGTTTAATGTTGGTGGAAATCTGACATATCTTAACCTCCCCTGTCTATACAAGCGCTCTATAAATATATAAATGAAATCTTGTCCATGTCCCTCACTGTGGTTCTTTCTTATTGTTACTCAATTAACTTATCACCAGGTTACCATGGACAACTCCCATAACTGTAAAGGCCGCTAAACAAACCAAGTGTTGTCAATACAGTCTTTAGGCTCAATACTCTCTTTTCATTACTGTAAAAAGAATTGGGTCATGTATGGGGAGAAACCAATGTTCACATTGACCTACTTACTGAGCAAAGCGATAACCTGATGACACTTATCACTAAACATAAACTAACCCATAAATTTGTAGAGAGATTGCAGTTACCGATTTTATAAAAGTATATTAAAGAAACACTGTGAGTTTACAATTATCTGCAATGAAGAAATTCAGTATGATGTAATTAATTTGTAGGTGGAAAAAAATGTAGAAATGTACAAAGGCGTAAGTGAATGTTTGCAACCACTCTATGTTCAAAGAACCCAAGGAGTTACTCCTTGTTGCAACGGATCAACTGGGAAGCAGATTGAAAGAGAAAAGTTTCATAAGTTTAACGCCATTGGTAGGAATGCTGATAGTTTTGTAAACAAAAGCAAATTGAATGTCGAGAGGTTTGATATAAAACCCTGTGTCGGGAAAGTGGGAATGTGACACAATCATAGGAGTGTTTATAGTGACCTTGACATCGTATGAAGCTTGCTGACATATATTAATTATATATACACTGCTACTAGTCTTATAGTCTATTACATTTTGTATGACATATATACAGTTATCGATTTTGTGAGATTCTTTCCCCATTATGAGTCGAGAGTTTCTTTTTTCAGTGAGCCAGTTTTGAGCAATGTTGAATGTATATTGTGCGTCTTTTTCACAGATGCAGAGAGATTCTATTTTACCGCCATTACCACATTGCCAGTATATATTGTAAGTAGTTCGTCTCTCGAACGCCTTCAGTTGAAGTTTATTGTCTCCGTGACTAGAAGGCTCATAGAATACTGATATGAATATTGTCTCTGATGATCCAGCCTTTGGAGATTCGAAGTTAAGATCCAATGTAACCAGGTAAATACCATCCTATAAATATAAGCAGTGAGATTATTATGATACCTTCATTCTTAGGTTAACCATTTTTTTGGATGTAATTAACTGATGTAATCAACTGAGATAGTTGAAAACTAGAGCGTTCCCATTCAACTGGTGAGACACCGGCGGTTCGAAGCGGGTCAACTCTTAATGTAGGAAAATTGCATCTTACTTGATCTTATATACCATATGACCCCATACATACCTCGTACACCTTAAAAGTTCCTATACTACCCAATCATACCTCATATATACCCAAACCATACCCATACATACCCGATATATTGTTGTCTGTGCGTGTGAGTAGCTGGTTGGTAGCAGAACTCGACACTTAAGCTCAGTAAGACTCCCTACACTGGATATCATACTGTTAGTGAGAAAACCTGTAGAAAACTCTGCTATCATACTATACTCTGTGTGGGACAATCCCGCCTCAGCTGTAATATGAGAACGTAATAAAGTGATGTGGTAGTTTATTGTGATAACGTAATATGATAATATAATGTGAAAACGTAATGACAGCGTAGTTCAATAACGTAATGCTATTACGTAGTGCGATAACGTAGTGCTTTAGCGTAGTGCTACTGGGTAGTGCTACTGGGTAGTGCGATATCCAAAATTTCAAGGGTAAATCATCTCTATAATGGAGCATCACTGGGGCCCATTGACCGGTAGCTATTGGCTGGAGCTAGATTAACTCATCAGTGCCCTTGCCGGAAAATGGAACAAACTTTATCGCGGCCTGAACTGACCTTTATCGAGGCAGACACAGATATTAGGTTGATAGAGGGGGAGATCAGAGCACATTCTCTCAGCTGAGATTGGTGATATTATCCCTCTTTGATCTGTCACTTCTCTCGAGCTAGCCGGTGTAGATATGTACATCAGTAGGTGATGTATGTCCATCACTGTCACAAGCCTAGCCTGATTTGCAGTGAGGTTACTCATTATTTCCGCACCTATAATAAGAGGCAATCATTTACAGGTTAGCTGTATGCTCGCCCATGTCACAAAAGTGTCTCAAAATATTATTAAACATCAGGCAAGACAGGCAAAGGAAATAAGCAGGTGGGATGTCAAAAGACAAAAAATGGGTGGTGCGTCAGCCAGCATCCCGGATCTTACAGAGGTTACTGTTGTGTTGGGACACAACTATGAGAAAGAAGAAGCTAGAAATTTCACAAATAGATTGCAGCATCAAACTTAAGTCTTTCGTGGCAAGCGAATGCACTCTTTATTCAATCGTCCTCAAAAACTCTAAACTCTACATCCATAAACTATCATTTCAGAACAAATAAGGGGGGGGGGAAGGTTCTCCTGTCAATCAATTTTGCTAAGCAAATACTAAGCAAACTTTACAAACATAAACTATCATTTTTCCCTGACTCATACCGAGCAATTGTTGAACTTTCTCCGGAGCGATCATAAACAGTGCAGGGTGATAAGTCTCCTCCCTGCCCTGATCTAGTAAGGGGAAATCGCCGTAGGCGTTACCGTGATCAGATAGTAGTATAGTTAAAGTGTTGGACTGTCGGGCGGCTTGGTCTATGTGAGCGGCCAGCTCTGCATCGAGAGTCTTAACTCTCAATCCCCATTCATCATGAGGTACATTACAGCTGAAGAAACTAGAATATGGTTTACCTGCAAGAGATAGAAACACGATTAATGGTAAAGCGGGGTCAGTACTTAGCTATAGTACAGTGGATAAACTTGCTGCAGTCAGTGATCAAAATCTGAGATGTTACATATAGTGACCTTATTGTGATAGGACTTGTAAAACAAAAACTTTGTAACCCTTCGGCTTTGTTTTTAGTTTTCCTTTGAAGACTTCTAAGCGCTCAGATGGCCGCAAGTGAATGTTATTGACATAACGTTATCAAACAAGAGAAAGTTTGATTACCTAATGTCACAAACTGACACTTGAAGCTGTCGGAGCGCATAATAACCTTGTAAATGTTAAACTGAGGGTCAGCCTGAAATAAGTGCACACTTCTTGTAACATTTCACAGTATTTATAAACCCTGCTATTGCACCAAAAACAAAGAAAGTTTTCTTTCAACTCAATCATTCACCTGTAAATACAGTATTTGCTAAGCAAAACTAAATCACGGGAGAACCCCTCCCCCCTTATTTGTCCTCTTACCGCGCTGGGTGTGATTTTCTTGATACATGTGTAGGTGTTTGAAGATATAGTGATGTTGATACTTTCCACTGTAACAAACATTCATCATACCATGGAAAGGATCCGGGTGTCCATTCGCTTCTAGTATCTCACAACTGTACAGAATTAGGATACGGTGATAATGAATTGCTGATGTAACAATATATGCTGATGTAACAACAAGAATCTGGTTTCATTGCAACTACATGCTGTGAGGAGTTTGTCCGGGATAGAGCCAAGAGTATGCACTACTCTTTTTTTCAATGAAGCATCAAAATATGTAAATGCCATGTAGGAAGTTTCATCATCAGTAAGGTATCAACATCTCCCTATCTTTTAATTCAACATTGATTCAAGCTACAATTATATGGGCAATTTGGGCAGGATTTCGTTTCAACACCAAATTTTTAAAGCATGTAGATTGAAGAGGGATTACAGCATATCAAGATGTACAGATGTTGCCTGTTCTATCACTCTTTTGGTAAGCTGGTCCTTGTCAGCGAGCAACACAGAATGAAGACAGATTTGACCCAACTGGATCTTGGATGGCTGAATGTTAATGTTAAGATAAATATTGATGTTACATCCCAAATACAGATAATTAACATTTTTGTTATAATACTCGCTATTTTTACTCAACAACATTTCAAATTTCCGCCAGCAACTGGATCTATGGGATTTAACTGAATAACGATACCACTTTGATATAAATCACAATTAACACTCACCTGGAGGGAGATATACCGTAGGAGTCTATACCGGCCTTACTGAACGCTCTCCATAGTTTACTCCAGTACTCAGATCTAGATAGTGACTTATTATGTACTAGTAAGTCCTTACTAATTCCCCACTCCCAGTGCCAACATAAATCCTCTGTGAATAAGTTTGAGTAGCCTACAAAAATACATCAGCAATAAGCATAAACACAAGTCTCAAAGAACCACTCACTGCGTTAAAAAATGAGTTGACATCTCATTAATCAGAAAAAGGTGAAGTTGGAGATGCTTGTATAGGGAGGATAGCCCTACTGATCAAGTTGACCAATAACAATAATAATAATATGAACTATATTTCCTATTCAGTACAAGGTACCAAAAGTCATTAGCTGAATTGTGCCTTCAACACACAAGGCTAAATTGGCACATCATCTAACTTATTTGTAAAGTGATGAGGCCCGAGCTAACTTAGTACATCAATTATCTATTTACATCTCACCTAGTTTCTTTAGTGGTTTATAGAGAGCCTCTAACTTTAGTTCAGTATAAGGCATGGCCTGTGTAGAGAATGTCTTCTCTGTGTCAGCCTGTCCACTGAATAGAGCTTGTAGGTTCTCATAAGTACGAGACTTCAAACTCTGATATAAGGGATAACTAAGAACCTGATAAATAAAACATCATAGAGGGTAACATTATGTGCATGTTATGTTGACCAAATGCCACTGTATATATGTGTGTGATCATGTATGTCCATGTTGATATAGCTAGGTTGATATGTCATATTTGTATGTCTATGTTTATATGTCAATGTCTATATACATATCTTTATACACCAAAGGTTACAAGTCTATGTTGATATATCTATTACTACTTGAAGAAGAGAGGGTAGATGTGAGGTTAGGCTCTATGTTTATAAATATGTGTTATTGATGACTTTATCTCCAGCAATCTGAACTTTAAGACACACACATCATGTAAAAAATTTCACCCAGAAGATCCATGTCACATCAAGATCTGCTGAAGATCTCAATTTCGTTTGAACTATCTATTTTGTGCTGAAGTCATGTATTAATAGTTACCTTAGCCTGTGATTTTCGTATATCGGTTAGCTTCTTCACAGTCAGAGGGAGAGTCCGATGAAAGTGATAATAAGATACTGAGTCTATGAATATTACATTGATATTGATGTGATCCTTAGACTGTTCAGTATCTGACTTCTCTGTATCTATAGGTAGCACCAGTAACTGAGTATCTTTAGTTCCTGAACATCTTAAAATAAGTGAAAGCCATAGTGAGACTTAGAGTTGAGCTCATTGTATGACATCGCCAGTCACACTGACATCAAAATAACACTATTAGGGTGTATATATCTGATCAATTTAGTCACATTTAGTATGAGTACCTTCGAATTGACTTTATGTCTGAAGGTACTCAAGCTACATGGATTGATTTATTCTCTAGCAACCAGAGATCTACCTCCCAGTAACCAAAGCTATACACTTTGTCTGTTGAAAGATATGAAAGGATAATATTATTCTATACAGCTCAACTGCATATATCGAATATGAATAATTATGATAATAATATTTAATATCTAGCGATGAAGTAAAATTTGCAGTAATTAAAAATACCGAAGAGTTTTTCTGACTAGCCCCGATGATTTCTTACCTGAGATATAAGTATCCTGCGGCCGAACCTTCTCGTATAACCTGCTCTACTGACACTTTCAGGGATTTCAATGAGTCAGCTTCTACTTTCTCAGTCCATTTCATTACACCCTCAGTCTTATCCAAATATCCGATATCAATAATACTGGACTCGCACAGTGACAGGTCACATGTGAGCTCCTACAAAATTAATTTGACAGTGTCGCTGTATATATCGATAGCAGCTGGCTACAACCTTTGAGCTGTGTGAAAGAGATGAACATTAGTCACAACATTACTTATGGACTTTTGTAGTTAATAACACCAAGCATTAGAACTAAACAAAACAACATGAAAATTGAAAAAGAAATTGACATAAAAAAGTGTGGAACTCCCTACCATCTTACCTTTGCGATCTCTCTTCCACCTCCTCATTTAAATCACAGTTCAAAACCCATCTTTTCCGTGAAGCATATACCCCATATATGTAGGTTTTATAGTGGATTTTTAGGTGCTGGGCAGTTGCCACTTGTAGGTTTTAATTATCTTATCTTTCATCATTTCATTAATAATTTTATGATAACAAAATATAAATCTAGTTTATTTATTTTACCAGCAACAGGCTTATTTCATAGTATATGTTTCTATTTTAACCTTTTATCACGTGTACAACGCTTAGAAAACATTGTTTTTAAACAATTTTATTAGGCGTTTCTTAAATAAACTTTATTAACATTAAAAATACAGTAGCAATACACACAATATAATATAATATGATATAATATACACACAATATAATATAATATAATATGATATAATATAATATACACACAATATAATATAATATAATATGATATAATATAATATACACACAATATTATACCTTCAGAATTAATTAGAGACCAACCTTATCTCTAAATTCACAGAACTTGACTGCTCCACTTTTATCACATTCAGGCGGGTTGTGAGCGAACAGTTTCTGAGTCGTTTCACAGGAGCTCTGCAGTGGCAGCTTCATTCTACAGGAGGCATCGTCATCCAGTACATCAAGGAAAGGTAAGTGAAGACTACAGTCAGCTCGCGGAGGATTATTTGATGCCTGGATTTAAAAAGGGAATGTCAGTAATTGTAAAAATAAACATATAGAAAGTATATAATAGGAAGAAAAATCTATTAGGTTCTTGAGGTAATTTTGCTGTGTATCCTCACAGATGCTTTTATTAGATGAAATCTATTACGGTATGTAGTGTTGAGAATGGAGTGGCTGTAGCATGATGGGCGAGGAGGAGGTGTCCTTCATGCAAGACAGTCTGTAGTCTGAAGCCTCTCTGTAAAATAACCCACTCTCGGTTTCTTCCAGGCTCTCAGAACACTAAACGAAATGTGAGCTATATGTAGCTATGTAACTTAATTAATTAATTAATAATACGTTGGTTATTACCTTGTCATTTCCGCTTTTTTTGAATAATCCAGAACTTGCTGTCGTAGCTTCATGTTGATGTAAGACAGGTTTGGCTGAGAAATGAACGCTTATCCAAACATAAATCACACCCAGAGTCAATCCAACAAACACCAGATGCCTGTATCCAATATGACGAGACCAAGCCATGTCCATAGCTGTCAATATGACATAGCAGTGGACAGCTTAGTGACAGGAGATTTTTACCAGGCTGATTTGGACATTGCGAGATACTATGTTGAGTGATACCTAAAATGTAAAATATTTTTAAGCAAACTGTATAGATATACCTAAATTCACACACAGATTAAAAGTTATCCCTAGGATTTCTTACATAACAAATGCGACCAATCTTTGTATTTTGGTGATTGTTCAAAGTACTCATTTCAACATGTGGATTGCTGGTACCCGATGTGTAAGCTCTGAAGATTAATCTTTCTTAAGCGTTATTGGATAGTTGGCCAAAATGTTACCAGCACTCAGCAAGTTACATCATTGCTAAACTAAGCTAAGACATACATGGGAATCATATGCACACTTTATTTTCAAACTTTGGTCTGGACTTTTGGTTGTCTCGATCCAAGTGGTTATCTGCTATTTTCTCAGAACCTAGAGGTAGATACAAATACACTCATCTGGGACATTGAAAGTGTAAGGCATACTGATCTTCAAGGTGGAGCTGGTTTGGAACCCGATGATAGAGACCAACGAGAAAAGCTCGAAATAGATATCCTGACCATCATACCAATATACATATAGGACAATGTCTAAAGATTTTAACATCAACTTAAAGCCTAAGGTAGTATCAGCTTCAAAATTTAACCTTAATGTGTTCCCATTTCTACACTAGCTAGCCTAGTCAGTTTGAAATTAGGATTAATTTTGTCTGTGTTACAGATTTGAAAAGGGGATCTTGAAACTCAGATAATGATAAGCTCCACTAATCCATCTAATCATAATATTGTCCCATCCATCCTCATCTGAATCTTACTCATTGTATGCTTGCCTTGCCCTGTGCTATCATGTCTTGACAAGCATGTCAAGGCTTTTAGGCTATGTAGGTAGTAGTGGCATGCCATTGCTGCCAATTCTATTTGCCATGTTATGTCCAGGCCAATTCCCTTAAAATCCACTGTCATGCATATGACAGTGATATGTTTACAGCTGCAAAGGGATTCAATATTGATCTAGGGTAATGATGGAAGGAACTTGGGCCTCACAAATATTCAATACCAATTGAATTGGTCCGATTCATTTGTGATTCTTTTAAACTTGAGATTTGACAGGAAACATATCTTGGATTATTTTTTGGCGATCTAACTCAAGCAAACAATTTCCCCACAAAGAAATACCATGCTGTGCCTACAAAAAGTCTGTAAACTGATTCAATATAGTATTATTGAAACCGAATAAATAGGAGCATATGTTTAAAACACAAACTATGTCAAGGTTATTCTTCACCTGCAGAAAAAGAATAATTGCTTTTTTGTTTTGGAATTACAATTTGCCTCCAACATTGTAAGATATCCTGCTCATATACAGCTGTAAGAAACATAATTTTGTGGAGAAGCATGTGAGGTGAGATTGTTCACTAAGAATTATACTATCTCTCTCTCTCCTGTTTTGTATGACTTATACAGTAATATTACAGGTCTACCACCAACCAATGAATTTGTGGACGGTTTGGATTAAGTTGAAGGTGGTAAGGTAGGCTATACTAGGAGTAGTAGGTAGTATACAATCAATTAATAAATGTCACTTATATATTTAATAACTGTGATTAATAATAGCTCAATTAGTTTGAGCTGAGCAAGTAAGTTCTTGAAAGTATAATCACTCAGTCACTGAGACTGAGTGCAATGAACTGACTCCCGACCCAAGGAGTGCATCTCCTATCTACTTCTTACTATTTTTATCTAGGCCTACTCAACTCTATTGTCTTCTGCGAAATCTGGATATGATCTGTCTCAGATTTAACTGTGTAACTCATTGACAACCACTGCTTCACTGGCCCTTCAACAAGCCTCCAAGTGATTAACTTGATGATGTTGTAAATTTGTGTACATCCATTGGCCCCGACTCTGAGAGTACTCAACTCAAGCATATTTTTGGCGTCATCAACCTCAACAGTTCAGTGTTTGATGCAGAAATAGACAGGAAAGACTACAAACATGCTTGTACCATTCATGGGACTTCTTTGTCTTCATAAAATTCATTTTAAGACTCTTCGAGGCTGTTATTTTGCATATTTGATATATCAAATACAAATGTCTAATAGCACTTTTTGCGGAGACCACTCACTACATTGTTGACAATTTTAAGTATGGCTGCCTCAGGCGATTTGTTGTTATTCAAAATCTCAGCTCTGTAGGGCCTATTTGATACTGAAACCTATGCTTTGTATGTTTGCAGTCTGTAGCGGCGTGTAGACCACCAGGAGCCTCACGTCTAACTTACAGATAAACTGATATACATCACTGACTTGTGGGTCTGATACAATCAGTCACACATCATGGCAGGAAGTGCCGCTATGACGATGCCCCATAAACAGTTTGATGTTTTAATATTCCATCATGAGGGGAGACATGAGGAGCTGCTAGTTGAAAAATTACAGAAGTTATTGTTAGAGCTTCCTGTGGGAGAAGAAATTAAAATAGCCAGTACCTCCGAACACTTCACAACTGGATCTAAGTTTCACTCTATGGAAGACGCCCTTGAACGGTGAGCAGATAAGCTTTTATTCGGCAATACAAGAAACAAGCACTTCCTGGATACTGTGACATCATAGTGCAGAAAATGAGGGTTAACTTCCCTTAGGCCTATGGAAGGCACTTTTTCCACCATCAATAATTCATACCAAGAAGAGCATTGAGTATTTTATCATGCGAATCTGACATAACTTTATCATAAGTAACTGTCTGACTATAACATGCATTGGTCTTTGGGAGTCTTTAAGTTTTCGTGAGAGAATTAAGTGATTTGTTATCGAATAAATAGTCTTGCTTTTTCGTTTCATTTACCAGGTGTTCATGGATGTTTATTTTGATCACTAAAGACCTGTTAGAAGACCCTATGGGGGTGTTTCAGAATAATCAGGCTTTATCTCACAGCATATATGACAAGGGGAACGAGAAATATGTGCCAATATATGAAAATAGAGATGAGATGAGGAGTCTCAATGTCAAAAGTTATATCAAGGTAGGATATATAATAGTACCACGGGTTTAGTCTCAGAAAATTTGGTTGGTTGGACAAAAACATGACTCTCATGTATCCCAGAGTTAAAAGCTATATCAAGGTAGGTATGTGGACCAAGTAGGTATGTTATACTATGTAGGAGTCAATCTTAGCTATAGCTAGTTGAGTGTTGACTAAATGCTAGGTGGCACTTAATTTTGGGTAGCTGTGGTGGGAGTCTATGCAAACTTATAAGGGTGAGTAAATGTTAGCTAATGTCAAATTAACCTATTTCAAGAGTGTGAAACGGAAAGCTTTTCCTCCTGTGAAGGCCTATACCCAATTCCTCTTTTTAAACTTATTTTCACATGACTAATTTGGTAACAATTATTACAAACTTCTCCCCACCAATATCCCGTACCTTCCAAAGTCTCAAATAGGTAACTGTAGAAAGATCAGTAGATTGAGAGGAGAGGGTATTGCTGATTCAGAGGTGACCCCTCACTATATTCTCACTATGTGGTAGTAAACTCAAACATACAGCAATATATTGTACACAGCAGGTAACTTTCAATTTAATGAACTTAGAAGTTGACATTTACTTTTCTACTGTTTGACCATACTGACTCTCGTGATCTGACTGGGCATGTAGATCACTGATAAACTAGGCTATCATTACCACAAAGCAGGTGTCGTAAGGCTAAGTATGCATCATGCGTGACTTGAATTTGCGCATGTGCAAGAACAATGAGTTTAGATTGGGTTCTGATTGCAACTTTGGAAAGGGGAAATGGGATACCCCCTGCATAAACTGTCAATCAAAATCAGCTAATAATGACAAGAGAGGATAACTATTAATAACAAATCCGCACGCTTTGGGGAGTATGTCACCAGAGCAGGTAGCCAATCAGATGGCCTCGGAATTCCGAGACTCAATTTTGCAGAGATCAGCTCATGCCCAGAGCTGAGCATGCGCAGAATGCTGTTAGACCTGCCTTGTGACCTTATACCAGCACCATCTGAACATCTCATATATTGTATCGTATAAGATGACTGTTAGATGCAAAACTGTGAATGTATAGTGAATTTTGGTGTCTCCAGTAAAAATGCTTATTCAGGTAGTAAGGTTATGTTACAAACAAAAACACAGATAGGCTACACATCCCTACCCTGTTATATTTTTATTAGTAGCTTCTACATAATTTTAACATTGAGCACATTTGTTTTTATCAATGTTTGATACTGAATGCTTCAATAAACTAAACTGTTATGTTTTCAGATGTTGAATGGATTTAACATTGAAGAGATGAGTTCGTCCAAACTAAAGAGAACCGGTTTGGTCAACACAATAAAATCAAAACTTGTCGCTAGAAAAGGCCGGGAGGAGCAGGAGAGGAAAAGATGTCAGATCGAGAATCTGCTCGCTGCTTTTAAAGCTCGGATTGATGCCATGAAACACGAGTTTCTGGTCAAAAAAGCAAAACTTCAAGGTGAGTTAGGATGTGAAAGTACAACGCAATAACAATATGTCAGCATTATGAAAATCAGGTTTTGATATACTTTTGATCCACGTTTTTAGATATTTTAATTTGGTTTTCAGACTTATTGTTATATCAGAAATGTCTGATATAAATTGCTCTGATATTTTGACATATAACTAAAAATAACTAGATTTTGTTTTAATATCCTTACTCTGTGATATATTAACTTCCTTGATGAAGAACTATATTGACTTCATCTAAGATAACAGTGAGACCGTGACTCGCTGCTATTCCTTATTCCTCGAGTGTGACAATCAATATAACCCCCTTGGATTGATCAATTTCCTCAAGATAAAACAGATGGTATATCTAACCTCCCACTTTCTGAGAACTAAACATACAACATGTGTTTCAAAAAAATAGGTCCTGTTCTCATTTCAAAACTTACACAAATGATATATTAACAGGGCGGATGTTGGTTAAACATTAGTGAATGGTCACTGGTGTGATGCCATATCATAGGCCGGTCACCACTCTGATGAGTCATTTGTACTTAATGTCATATTAATTTCGGTCAGCTTCTTAATAAGATTGTTGGGACAATTTGCAATAACAGGAGTATCGAAAAAATGACCTATTGACCTATTGACCTTTTGCAAAGCTGATGTAATGGTCGTAGTTTGGGAAATTGACAAGAATTGATAGCAAGTTTACTGATAATGAATTTACTAAGGGGGATTCTGGTTGAATTGTATTTCCTTCACATACGATCAGGGTAGTTGTGATAGAACTACCGTATATTAAAATGAACAGAATAGGCTCTGTGGCTTACAACAGATGCTTTTATCAGCCCTTTTTGCCACACATGTTATATGTTGTTTTTTTTGCATATGACATGCCTTAATATTACTTACTCACACACTTACGTACAAACTTTATCGCATAACTATCTACAGGTGAGGCTGAGGTTGACATGCTGAGGAGACACTATGCCTCACAGATTTGTAATCTGGCTCGGCAGGAGGGTATAGAAAACCCGGACGAGTTCTTAGACAGACACAGAGTAGACGTATCGTTCGTTACTGCCTCCTCAGGCACATCGCCGGGATATCCTTCGGGAAAGTTTAACAGCCTCACATCGATGGATCTAACATTCTCTTTATACGAGTCAGGAGACCAAGTACATCGGGTAGATAATGGACTACCTGCGACAGGAGCAGCAGGTACGACTGTAGTGGTGTTGGGTTGTGATGTTCTAGTTTAGTGGCTGGTGTCCTCTGGTTTATCACTTGTCGATATCATATTATATAATAGACCTTTACTGTACCTACATTCTTAATTCAAACAGTTATGACTCACATCATACTAAGTGTATGAAACTCTACTTGAGAGGATCAGATATACACAAACTGAATAAGGCCTGGATCTGATTTTGAATCTGTCCCTTAGCAGTGGGGGGGGGGAGGTACTTGAGAGGAAGTGATGACATACTGCAGGCAGCCGCCCTACAGTTTGTCTATTTCATAGAAATTAAATAAATGCTGACCTGTTCTCATTAGATACATTACAGTTATTTGTTTGTGTTGACAGGTGGAAGAGAGCCTGTAGAACATGATGATTGTGTTGAGATGAGTGAAGAGGAGACAGCCCACCCGCCCCCTTACCAGAGTAGAGAATTCCACCAAGTGCCACAGCTAAACAATGAGCACATGATGGATGATCTCAAATCTCGTATTCAAATGGTAAGTATACACTAGGGTTTACCGCTTGATTCGCCCAGTCTACCCCCACCAGCAAAAATATTCTATCAATTCAACAGCATTTTCTTAACGACAAGGCAATATTGCCTGCAAATGGCGAGCTTGACTTCAAATATCATTTTAATATAAATATATTATATATGGAAAAGATAACAGAATTCAAGTTTGCCATTTGCAGGCAATCTTTTCTTGCCGTCCACAAAATAGCTATGCCAATACTCAACTAAAGCCTATACTTTAAACTCAATCTCTGCGGTACTGTATTTCATAATCACCAGTAATTCAAAAGTTTTAGGCTGATTTGGATTGATATCAACTCAAAGGAAAGCTAAGTTAGAAATGAAAAGAAAATCAACTTCATAGCAGTATTCCAAATTTTGCCTATGACAATACGAGAATATATAATTATATGCCAACAACTTTTTGTGATGAACAAAAAATATAACAAGAACCTAGGTACCGCCATTTCATCTGTCTGACCGTTTAATGGGTATGTTTTCTCTAGATTTATTAGTTTATTTCGGCCAGATATAATTGTTGATTGGTTGATTTTGAATGTTAGGTGCCCCAGCCATATATTCATCATACACAGGTAACATTAGAAGGGACGGGCAATGAGGTGGTTGTGGGCTTCTTATATGCATGATACTAATATATCGGTGGTGGAAGTTGCTCTTCACAGGGATGCTTTGCTTCCTCGGAATTTGAATCTGATTCTATCAAAGCTGCTCTATCTCATTCTAATGTTTTCTAAGTTTAATCCATATTCACTGTGGGATCTGCATGACTAGGACCGCCAATGTGTATCCCGTGTATGTAGTTTGCCCGAGGTGCCGGTAGTGGCATTCCATTGTCTACCACAATCAATGCCACAGACAGACCAGTGGTTGATCATAGAATGCCACTACCAGCAATCTGAGCAGAATTTCAGCTCTTTAATGAAGTGATATTCTTTGGGGCAGCATTTCAATGTAAGAATTATCTTCCCCTGTTCAAGGAAAACAATTATAGACAAAAGCCACAACAATATCACTACGGTAGTGTTTCACAATATTCAGAGCTCATGGACAAGTAACAAGTAAATATACAACTGTATATAAATACAGTATGATAATAAAGATATGTTTATGTAATTATATATAAATATGATATAATAATAAATATTTGATGATGTTTGTTTGTTATTGTAGCCTCCTCCGGAGCAGAGACCAGAGAATATAGGTCGCGCCTCACCGCTCACGGTACCACCATGTGATAATCCACAGCCTCTAATACCTACAGTTATAGATGATTTATCTACTCTGACAACTTATAACTCTGTAAGTCACCTTGTACTTATTTTACTAGTTACCCAATATATTTACTGATCATGCGTCGGCCGGGGGACAAAAGTCTGGGGGGCTCAGACTACATGAGACCATGTGTTACATATATTGAGTATAGTAGTGAGGCCTCTGAATTGTGGTAATTTACGTAGGTTCGGAGTTACCTACACCTTAAAGCTTTAGTTTTGGTATGCTCTGTGAGAATTAGGTACTTATACGGTGTATAGTCAGCCCATTGTGACTGCCTGAATATGGGCAATCATCACATTAGTTGACTATGATGTAGAATAATGCAATGATGATGAGATTAATATGTATAATAGAGACATGGAAGGAAGATCTTATTCATGTTCATGTTAATCATGGCATAACTGGTTAGATCCAGCAGTCAGATTTCAGTGGGCTGGTAGGTCAACACTGGATGTAGTTAAATTAAACTGACTATGACTAAGTGTCATTTTTTATCATTAATTTAAAGACGACGCTGAGGCTATATACAGATTTGCTCACAGCAACAGGTTACTCCATAAACAGACTGAGGGAAGCAGTACATAGGCCTGAAAACCTGCTCACTATATTATATACTATCAAGTTAATCTATATAATATTTACGCAGGTATTGAGATCGTTAACTCGACCAGACAGAGATGATGATAGCCTGATAGTAGAGTGTGAGTCAGTGAGAGACACCCCTAGTCTGTTAGGTTCTCAGTCTCATGCTAACCTAGCCGATGTGGAGGATGATCTGGTGGAGAAGGAGTCTCGGTTCTCTGATTACTCGATAGGTGATACAGATATGGACACGGAGGAGACGAGTCTACAGTCACAACATCAGGTATCTATACAAGAGAATAATGTAGGCCAACTCAATCAGTATCCCACAATGCAATGTTCTGGAATTCCAGTGAGATTAATTAAAATTCTCACATGATATTGAGACCATGCTTCTAGGTAGGTTTTAAGTGCTTTAACTCTACCTGAGTTGCTTTAAAGGCATTCCATCTTCAACCACCTTCTGACTGTAATGTAGTTGGTAACAAAACGCCATGTCACCAGCTACCTGGGCGGAGTTCGATCACTTTGACTTACTCCCAGGTCCTAGGAGTGTCAGGTACCTTTGCAATGGGAATGTTGTTAACATGCCTCATTGTTACACACAAGCTTCATAGACTCTTCTGACTGATCGATGTGAACATCTCTGAGAATTACAAAAAAAACTTTATAAGTTATCTACTTGCTGTGTGAAAACCTCAAAAACAGAGTAAAACCCCCACAGTGGAATCTTCATAAGTCTGCCTCAGTCTGTTTTAGAATAAGTTCTTGTATAAGTTGTAGTAAACATTGTAGTAGTAGTAGGTTATAATATTGGTGTCAAACATTATAATATCACTCACCGCTCAGACAGCCTCCATAATTTATCCCAATTATTCACACTCTTATTCCTCTGTGCATGTTACAGGTTGACTTATCACTTCTGGACTTAGCGACGGGAGCTCGACCTCTTCCCTTAGAGAGGCTCGCCGCACGTCACAGAGACACAGATGATGACACGTCGATGGTGGTGGAGGTTAACTCAGCCGCTGAGGAGGATATAGAGACTCCCACTACAGAGCAGCCTGTGATGTCACAGCAAACCTCGCCATTCAAACAACCGGCCGAGCCTCCTCTCAGAGTCATGCATCGCAGCTTCTGCCCTGATGATGATGATGTGAGTATTGTCTTGAATGAATAGTCAAAGAATATAATGTGGAAGGTGGTGCACTACAAAACGATAGATAACAGATTTCATTTAATCTGTATTTTCCTAACCCTTTTTGCTTAGTCTTCCAGATGCTGTTATTACAGAGATTTAAAAATATCAAAATCTTCTCCCAATACATGAAGTTATCTCGACATGTCCCTGGCTTCCTGTTGTTCTCACTTTTAACATAAGCGTATAATAATAGAAAAGACAACTTCTTATAATTGAGTATAATGTTTCCTGTTCCATAGTAGTGGTCATACCATATAACCCGTTAACAAATGATGATGATGATGATTTCCCTTGAACTGAGAAGTTGTTGTATCTCGTATTGTTTTACATTCATGTCGCATACTCTCTATTATCCATGTATTGGAGTATCAGGTAATCGGTGAAGACAAAGTCCTTCAAACAAATAGACCTTACCTTAATTTACACTTGAGTTGCTGATTATTATTATTATCCGTTCTCAGGAGGATTTTGACGTAGAGCCGTTGGAGGTTGACGTAGAGTCTCTGGGAGGAGACGGAGATGGTGCAATGTCTCCTGGTCTCGGGGAGATTGCTGCTTATAGCTGGCCTCGACCGAGACGAGGCAGCGACACGGGCAGGCGTCCAATCAGAACTAACCTAAATACTCAACGATTCTTATCACTGTCTTCTATACAAAGTCTCTCCAGTAAGTCATAAATAAATAATTCGGTCTAGTTTCATTGTTTCAAGTTGTACCATAATTCGCCAATGTTGAAAGTAAGTCCAAGATCCCAAGAATCTGACTGACAGAAGTGTGATTGATTTCGATTGACTAAACAAACTTTCATACTACCATTTTGATGAAGCCCTAAAAACAATTCAAGCTAACAACAACAGGGATGGGAGGTCCCTGTTGTACACAGGTGTGAAACTGTACAACAGGTACCTTTTGGAAGATTGGACAGGATCTGGGTACAATCCCATGTCCGATCTGGTTGAGCAACTTTGGGTCTATGCTCGACAGCGGGCGCTGTGCTGACTCTTGCTTCAACTTATAGGCTTGTGTGGGTGCTCTTCATGGGTGACCATCGGGACAGCCGTCACTCTAGTCTTCGGACTATTTGGCTGAGCCCTTGCTAATATGCCAAATTCTTTTATTTGATTAAACTAATTTTATAGCATAAACAATAAAAAAATAAAAAACTTGTTTTTATTGAGTGTCTTAGGTGGCCCAGGCAAATTTATTTGAGAAGTTTATTGTCTTGCTATGACATATATTTATTTGGCTATATGTCTGCATTGCAGGTAAATTATTTCATTTTTGTCTTGCAGGTAAATTATCTATGATGCGTCAGCATCCATCTCTGAATAATATCAGTGATATGAGAGAGAGGCCTCGATTATTAGACGGAATACGTAACAGGTATGCTTGGTAACATCTCACCGCCTCGTAACATCTCACCGCCATCTTAGTCATGTGTGTCTTATCTTGTATTAAAAGGTACGTCTACTACGCCAAATGTTATAATAATGTTTCTTTCCGGCTCCTTGGCCAGAAACGACATATTTTCCAGTAGCCTACTTCAATACTGAAAGTTTTTTTTTATCAAACAGGTGAGAACTAAAATCAGCTAAGATCCAATTCACCTTCATTCAGCACTGCTTCCTTCTACTGATAAGCTACAAGCATTGTATGTAGTTTATCAGCAGAAGGGGTAACTCTGAATGCGGATAAACTAAATCCAGTGAGTTTGTCCTAAACATCATGCTATATCAAACTCAATAGTTGTATTGTGAACTGTTGTTTGCTTATGATTCTGTTTTTAGCTGTCTTTACAAAAAAAATTCAATAAGTTTATATGGTTGAACTTTTTTGAAATATTTTTTTATCGTTACTTTGATTGCCAAAAGGGTCTCTGTGCTATATATTTGTGTGTAATAATGTTTTTTCTTGAAAATCAAATCCAATGTCAGAAAAATTGGGATTGCCTCCCCTCTAGTCAACATTCTTACGCATGTTATACTGCAGCACTACACAATTACTATAATGGTATCATACTTTTGTGTTTGAGCTCAGAAGCGCTAAGTTATGACCGTTACTGATACCCTGGATCTTTTAGGGCTAATAAATAGTGAAAATTTCTCATCCTTTGGAACATTTTTATAGAAATATTTCTTTTGGACCTCCTTTTATAGGGTCTATAGCCGCTCTTATTCTTTATATGAAAGCGTAGGTCTCCTTTATAGACTAGCTATTATTCCTGTAAACCTATTCAATTTTTTTTGGGAATGACAGTTTCTGGTTTACATTTGATTAGTTGCCACATGATCTAAACCAAGCTAGACACAGATGGTCATAGACACAGATGGTCATAGACACAGATAGTCATTGACATCGTTTGGCTTTGTCCTATAGATCTACATTGACCTGAATTAAGATGCGTAACTACTGATCCACTCACTGACATTATTATTATTATATCTTATATAAACATGTGGGCATTTTTGTAAATGAATCTGGTCAAATTCACTGTTATTTTGGGATTTTTGCTATGAAAGATGTCTTGCTTAATTTCTGTCACCCTGCAGTATAACTTCGGAAAGTATTTTTTTGTACAGTACAGGTCCTTTTATGCCTTATTGAAAATATTGGATTATTTGATATCGATAGAACTATTTGCTGTAAACTTGCTTCTTATATTTTGAGAACAGTTCTTATAGATGTTTTATCGGAATAAGTAATCTACTTGAAAGTCGTACATTGAAATATTATAATAAATTATGAATCAAATGTTATTATTTACTAATCACTGATTTATGTCCTATTTCCAGCCCCCCCCCCCCCCCCACTTCTTCCAGAACGACTTGCATTGTGGAACAGAATTTTTTATCAACACTCATGACATTTGGTAAACACTGTCCCATAATTTCTCCATAGCCTAAGGAAAACCTACAATAATCAAATGAATGTAAATACGGGGATTTGCATGTGTTTTTCCAATCTAAGTACAACGGTACCTGAGTCTATTTACAATAAATCTCTTATCAGGCTATATAGTAATTATTCCCGTGACTAGGTTATAGATAATGGTCCCATGTAATCAATCACTGAGATAAGTATGCAGCTACGGCAGAAGTAGATGGTCAATGAAGTGTAGTACTTAATTTATAAAGGTAAGCTAGTTTCAGTAATGTTTTTTTGCTACTTTACCATTTTACAGGAGATTATTTTCCCATACTGTCCATTAGCTGAGTTTAGTATTGCTCCAGTTTCTAACCTGACATGTAGAAGCGGGTGCCAAAGCCTGTCTTGACAAGCTTTGACAAGTGCCCATGCATGTATGTAACCCTTTGGAGGAATGCACATCTGATTAGCCGCTCACTCTGTTTACTCATGATAAAGTTAACTAGGCTTGTTTGTCGACCACTATATGGGACATCTCATGTCAAGGCCTGTTATCAGTTTATGTTTTACCCACGGTACAGTGGAGCAGAGATTTAGTCAGGTCTGAGCCGTCGGGGAGCTTCTTAGCTAGGAGGAGATCAGAACCGATCGGCGTACAGCTAGCAGCTGGTATCATTCTGACATCAAGTAAGTTGACTTGAAAATGTCCCCAATGCTCCATAGTTTACCATATGTTCTTCACTACACTGATTGCAAATCGACTTTGAGACAAGAGTCCCTCTTCCCATGCACAGTAGCAACATTGCCACAATTAAGTTAAAATGACAGCAAACCCATTTAAGGTTTTATATATCATTTTTTTCAGCTTAGTGCTTCCACATCGTATAATATGGCGGCACTGACTTTTACTTCTTATTTTTAGACCAATTCATAATCAGTCACCACATCATGATTCTGATTATATTGAGCTTACACCAAGCCCGCAAGAGACAATAGAATAGGCAATCACCCATGGTCGCTGGTCACTCTATGATTTTAAAAAATCAACCATTTGTTTGGTGGTTGAACCAACAGTAGTGTATATAAGGGTTACCTGGCATAACCACAGTACTCTCACACCACCTCACAAAGGTCACAAAGGTTGTGACCTTTGTGAGATGGTTTGAGGGTTCTGTGCACATCACATTCAGGCAATTACATACTGTTTGACGCAAGGTTGTCAAGACTCAAGAGTACATCACAAATACAAATTGCATATAATTGTATGACACATTTAATGATTACAGTTTTTTATGAGACGCCTCAGCAGACAGTAAGATGGAGGTGATACTACCAGCTATAGATGTTTGTAAGGCCCATGTCTCCTACAATAAGAAAATACCAGTACTACAGGGTACAAACCTCATGGTCAGGTTAGTAGGCCACCGCTAGCAAGGAGTAAGGAGCAAGGAGTCTTTTACTCCTTGCTAGTAGTAGGTCCTGGAGATCAATATTTGGTAAAGTTTTGCTTAGGTCTACCAATGATAGATATTTGGTAAAGTCTGATGGTAGTTATCTACCAATGATTGATACTGCCTGTATACACGCTTCTTATGCATGAAGCCAAGCTCAAAAACTGCTGAAAAGCATGTGTGGACTATGTGGACTATAAGTGTTCATTGGCCTTGAACAAACCCATTAACCTGGATGCCATGTACTTCTATCACAATGTTTGCTGGTTTGGTGGTGATGAACTTTTACCACGATGTACATCTAACTTTTTGTTTTGATGCCTGTCATCCAAGCACTCTCAGCCACAAACCATAATATCCTAATATCATCACCCTTATAGACGAGGACATATCTATGGATTACTCGGGCCCAGTGGCTGTGGAAAAACAACTCTACTAAAACTGGTCATCGGGAGACTGACCCCGAATCGTGGTAAAGTTAGAGTGCTAGGGTATCGCCCGGGGACAGTGGGTAAGTGTAGCTGTGTGTAGGTGGGTGTACCAGAGACCTGTTACTGGTTGTGTTCATTTCTGCCACTAATTATAACTCTCCCTGTCAGGTTTTGTCTTGCGACGATGCATTTTGGGACACACTAATTTTTTTTTCAAATCTTTTGACATGCAACATGAAATCATTATCATTTAAAAATTTAAAATCGATCCCATGCATATTGTCTGTGTTCACAACCAGCTGATTCAATTTGCGATCACCCTCAGAATCTTACGGTATAGAACCCGCCAATTCACAAGATATCTCTATGGCATTTTCATTCTGACAATGCTATGATTACAGAGAGTAAAGTGCCTGGTTCTCGTGTCGGATATATGCCCCAGGAGTTGTCTCTCTATATGGAGTTCACTGTCTCGGAGACTCTCCATTTCTTTGGTCGGGTTCACAGCATGACCTCCAAACAAATAGTTGACAGACAGACGTTCCTTCTTAGTTTCCTCGACTTACCTTCGGCCAACAGGAAAGTCTCACAGCTGAGCGGAGGGCAACAGAGAAGGGTCTCACTGGCTGTAGCTCTGCTTCATTCTCCTGAGGTTTGTTAGCTTGTACGCAGTATTGATTGGGTGGATGCAGTGGTGCTTAATATAGTAGTGCTTGATATGAGGTGTCTATAAGGTGCCGCTGACCCTCTTCCGTCCCCAGATCAAATCAAATCATGAAAAAATCGATTAAATAAGAAATGTTGGCAATTATTGAATTTTTCTCTGTAGCAGTGCGATTTAAATTTTTTAACAACTATGCCATGTTATAGTGTTATGCAACATGCAAGAATAGAAACTGCATAATGAGGAATGTCCCATCATTCTTAAAGGGCAACCAAGGTTTCGCAGCAATGCATTAATGGGTAGCAAATAATGTGCTGGGCAGCATCAGCTTTGTGCATTACGCGATGCAAAACTCAAAGGTAGTTGCTGACTCTAAGCTGGGTAACACTTCAGTTTAGGGGAGGTTCCAAGACTTTGCTGTAATAATTATAGAGCACAGGCTAAATACTAACAGGAACAGGAAACTGCTATGTGGTATTCTCTTTTAGCTGAGTTTGAGTACCTGATGGAAGAAATGTTTCACAACAATTCTGGCTGAATAATCATCCGAATTATATTTTGTCTTTTTCCCCATGCAGAAGGTGCAATCTGCTATTAATCAATGGCCATCAATGAGAAGTTGTTTGAAACCTTGGTTGCACTTTAATAGAATGCTATGACATTTAGTCCGCTGTGAAGGGGTAAAGTTGGAAATGGTTTGTGAAGTGTTTTGGTCATAACTGTTAGCATGATGTAACCATAGACTTAAGTCTATGGATGTAACTCAGCGTTCAAGCACTGCATTCACAATCTCAGTCTCGATGTCTGCACATGTATCACTGCCTGCCCTCTTATCAGTCTCAGCCTCGCGTCATCTACTCACAGATCATGTAGGCCTGATATCTAACTGATGAAAGTCCACACAAATCTCTGATAAACAACTACTGATAATTATAGCGTAATGTCATATCTGGTGTTGTGCTTCATACGAAACGAAACGCACAAGTGGGAGAAATGTAGAAATAATTAGCTTCAATTAAATTTGGTTTTTTTCGGATTTGTCATGAGCCATGATTTGATTGAGCACATAGTTCAAGGGTTAAAAGTTTGAGTGATCTTACTGGCATGGTTCTTTATCATCCTTTCTGACTCATACTTGTTTTTGGAATGCTAGGCTTCAATAATTTGAAAGTTATCTTTCTGTCTGATTCTTGCCAAGATAATTGCCTGGTCAAATTTATGTAATCACAAGAATAGAAAATCAAGTTCCCTTCAGCCAGCGCTACAAAAAAATCAGCCATGAATTTGTCACTCTCAGCTAAATTACTGTATCCCCTTCTTCTATGTAAGTTTTCTCCCCTGTTACTATATGACGTCATGTTGTAGATACTGATATTAGATGAGCCGACGGTAGGAGTAGATCCTCTACTGAGACAGAGAATCTGGGATCACTTAGTGGGTATATCATCTACTAATAATACAACTATCATCATCACTACACATTATATAGAGGAAGCCAGGTACGTCAGTCATAGGCATCTGGAGTTACAAGCATGTCCAGTATCAACCACCCCCTTTGGGAAAGGGGGTGGTTGATACTGGACATGCTTGTAACTCCAGATGCCTATGACGTCAGTAGTACAAAAGACATATAATTATTTATTTTATAACATTTATAATAATAATAATATAAATGCAACAACTATCGTGACTATATATTATTGTATATGTTTATATGTTTATGGTTAGTACTATAAATACAAATCATTGGCTACCATCCTGAATGAAATAGCCTCTGTTAGGATTGTAAAGCAAAATGATAAAAATGGGAATCATCAAATAATAGCAATGAACTCATTGATAATAAATAGGTTTTAAAAAGTCTTATCATAGTTTTAAATTACTTGATGATGATACTGTGCAGCAAGATTTTCCCTATCAATGTCCATTCTACCCACAATAACTCGGACAATCAGTCAATTACTCCTGCGAGTTACAAGAAATCACTTTCAGATGTAGAACCACACCAAGAACAGGCAACACTAACTTCTTTTCTCTTGCACCTAACTCTTTGAAATAGCTGTAACTTGTCTTCTATCCTCGTCTCTATGACTAAAAGTCTGACACATTTATCAACATTTTTTAGGTCAGCGAACGCAGTCGGTTTGATGAGAAATGGACGAATATTAGCTGAAGGTCCGCCTGACAGGTTAATGGAGAAATTTAACCAATGCAGCCTTGAGGATGTATTCCTTCACCTGTGTATGAAAGATGATAAGTTTGCCGGATCAATGGTAAGGACGACAAACTTTGCAGTTGGATTTGCTTACTCTTCTCGCGAATGATAAAATGACAAAAATGATATGACCTCATTTCTATACTTTTAGTACATCCACTAGACTTACAGTGTACATCTTAACTCCCCAATTTCACAATTTCACAACGTATGCGGTGTTACTGGTTTATTTGATTATAAATTCTGTCAACAACGGAGCCTTTCTATCACAGATCAAACATTGTTCCCTTCCTCTATGTGTGGGTCGTGTTTTCTGGTATTGACCCTCATTTTATTCATCATTAGGCTCGAGGAAAACTTACTGATGAAGAAGCAAACGGAGGTAAAGTTAATAGCAGTAGTGGAGTGGTGACCACTAACCCTCCCGATGTCCTCTGTATAGATCCTGCCAATGACGGTAAGACAATATCTCATAAGAAAAGTGGATCCAATCTTGACAAACGCACATAAAATAATATTTGATTATAGGTGCCAATTATGGGGTGACTTAAATTTCTAATCCTAATTCCGGAATTTAAGCAGCATTTCAGCGATGATAGAAGTTCAAATTAATTGATTTTCTGATGCAGGCGAATTCTGAAACAACATGTCATACACAATACTTAATAGCTAATATGTAGTTAATAATACCTTGGATACAAATAAAATATATAAATATATATTTCTTGATAATGGTTTCACAGATGCTGACGATGTCAGATTACTTGATGATGATAATATCAGTGAGGGACGGAACTCTTCACCACGTCACAGAACTGTATCTACCATCACATATGATGATGAGATGGACTCTAATAGCTGTGCTCAGTCACTCGGCTCATGCGCCTCATTCATTCCTAAAGGTATGTACGTGGTGGACAAACTGAGGCTAGAGAATAAATATGTTAGTAGGGCTAAAGCTAGTGTCAAGTATTATGAATCCATCCGATGTTCACTAGAAGACATTTAGTGCGGGTGCACTGTAACCCACCCTCAATATTCCTCATATGTTGTTGGTTTGTAGCTAGAAATGTAGCAGCCCTGCTGATCAAGAATATAAATCAAATGAGACGAAAGATCGGCTTTTTATTATTCCAGTTTCTTCTTCCTGCCATTCAGATAACTCTGTTTGCATTCTGTATTGGAGGTAAGTACTTATAACTCTGTTTGCGTTCTGTCTTGGAGGTAAATTCTGATAACTCTGTTTGCGTTCTGTTTTGGAGGTAAGTACAGATAACTCTGTTTGAGTTCTGTCATGAGGTAAGTTCTGATAACTCTGTTTGGGTTCTGTATAAGAGATAAGTAGAGATAAATAAAATCTTCTCTACTGTTCAACACATTTGAGAGAGCATTATATAGCAAATAGATTATAGCTGTTGGGTCCTTTGAAATTGAAAGGTTCCGTTTTTAGCGTATAATTTTTTCCCATTTATAAGCAAACAATATTAAAACCTTCAACTACCCAAAAACCCTTGCCAATCAATTTTTAATCATCCTATGAATTATATATTTAGGTATGCCCAAGAACCTACCCATTACTATTGTGAATCATGACATTGGCACAAATATTCCAGTAGTGAATATGAACCTTAGTTTCTCTGAGGCTTTTATATACGGGCTGGACTCCGAAGTGATGACTAAACACTATACGAGCTCTCATGAGGAGGCGTGGAGAAGTGTACACAATGGAGACTCCTGGGCAATACTAGAGTTCAATAAAAACTTCTCTACGGATTCTCTGGATAGGTAAACATCATTGTTTGGATTATATACAGTGAAAGTGTTAGCATAAACTATGCAAAACAAATGCGACCTACCTATAAAGCCATGATAAACAGGGGTTCAATATTGTCTTAAACGTTTGAATTTGAATCTATTTCTCTTCAAGTCGGTCATAAAAGTTTTATAAGGTCATGTTCTGCTCCTTGGTCTTTAAAATTTAAAATTCTGACACAGCGACAATGTGAAAAACCATCAAAACTATAACCAGCAATTAATCAATCTCCTTGCAGATTTTTAAACCCTCAGTCAAAAGAGGATATTATAGACGGATCTAAGATTCAGGTGACGATGGACGAGACGAACCAACAAATTGTGATGACTCTTAAAGCTAAGATCATACTGGCTTACCAAAATATAACTGATGGCCTAATTAAACAAGGTGAGACGAAGATCAAATTTCATCCAATTTGCCGGCGTTTGAGTTGCCCTGTCTAGAAGTGGGCAACAATGGCAAGTTGGATCAAACTTGATTTTAGTGAGATGGTGGTGCATTTATATATCAATGGTTTTTGTCCCATCTCAGAGCACATTGTCGTTGGTGTTTTCTAATTGTCAAACAAAAGTGGGCAAAGATCAGCTAGCTATCAAATAATGTGTATAATATGCATACTTGTATGTATTTGGTAAAGTCATCTGTTAACCCTGAAAGCTTTCCATACAACTTCTGATAATTTGAAAATGCAAAGTGAATTTTTTTACCTGTATGTATATTGAGATATTGGTTGCCCTTGTATTCTACAGCCAAGGAAAAGTATAACAAGACTTTACCGTCTGATTTGGGGAAGGGGGCGGTACAGATCCCCATTGACTATAACACTCCTGTGTACGGACTGGACAGCGGAACATTTCTTGACTTTGTAGCTCCGGGTATTATGTGCTCTATCATCTACTTTCTCGCTGTTGGACTGACTACTCTGAGTCTGGTCATTGAACGAAAGGTAAAGAACCCTACAGGAGTAAATACTATCTAGAGTTTAGTTTAGCTAGTTTTAACATGACTTAATGTTAGCTCACATCAATTTTTGCTCGCTCATGTGGGAGCACAAATTAAGTCAAGAGGGTGAGTCAACATTAGGAAGCGATATTTTTCATCTTTTTTAAGTTTTGTATTTTTTAAGTTTTAAGTTATGTGATAAGTGCTAGTTGGAGTTGTCTGCAGTTTTGGTAAGGGTAGACAACAGTCAAAACCTACTGTTGGCGGAACACGGCTTTGCCTATTCTGTGATTTCTTGTATTCCTGAGTGAACTAAGTGGTCCATTATAAGCTCAATTTGATTGTATGTAAAACATAACATAACATACGAAAACTTGTAAAAATTGAAATATTTACTGGAAATTAACCAAACTAATACTGGAATGTTATTTTGATGGTTTTTTTGCTCAAGTCCGAAGTTCTGATTACGAGGTAAATTTTCTGTTACAGGAAGGATTATTTGAGAGAAGTTTAGTATCGGGAGTGTCAGTAGGTGAGATAATGTTGGGACACATCGGTACACAGTTAATAGTTATGTGTATACAGACGGCGGTACTGATTATATTCACTCTACTTATATTTGATGTATACAGCATCGGCTCTGTTCTGGTTATCATCATGTTTGAGCTTCTGATTGGCTTTACTGGAATGTCTCTCGGATTCCTTATTAGCACAGGTTAGTGGACAGATAATGTGATGGGTCTGGTTGGTTGTAGGAGACCAACCCAACAGCCAATCAGATTGGCTAGATAATATATTATATGTTAATCAGTAGTGATGTCTAAGAAATTAGGTTGCCAGTTGGAACTCGAATTTTTCCAGAATTGGATCAAAATTTGCCAGATCGGGCGCCAAAATTTGGCTCTGTGAGATTTGATGACACACAGATCAAGTGGTATCTGTTTTTGAGACCATCACTAAACAAGGCCCCTTATACCCTCCCAGCATATTGTGCATGTTGTTTTGTGTAAGATTATGGTCGTGTCCCATGCCAAGCCCCACCATAATTTATCAATCAGATTGTGATTTTTTTGGCACCCATCAGAAACCAATAGTAAGGCCAGAATATTTTTGTAACTGTAAGGATAATCCTCTATATTCTATAGCTGCACAGGATGAACAATCAGCCACGCAGCTCTCTCTAGCGGTTGTATTTCCGTTCCTGTTGGTATCTGGTATACTCTGGCCTTTACAAGCCATGCCTGTATGGTTACAGTATATATCTAAATGTCTACCCTTAACACTAGCGGTAGAGGGTCTCAGGTATGTGTCTTAGTTTTAGGTATCAAGATAATGCAATGCACTATGATCTGAGAAGACGATGTAGTGTTCTGAAATTATCGACTTCAGGTTATCGAGTTGCAACTGAACACCACATTCTGTGCAATCTACGCTTCAGCATGAAAATTTAGATCGATTTCAGATTGACTTGTCTTTAACCATGACTGATACATCAACAAGCCTGTCTTACACACAATTGACGCTTGTCAAGATAGGCGTAGTATCAACAAGAGGGTCTCTGATTTGTAAGGTCTGATTTATGTTTGTTACAGGAGTGTACTCGGACGAGGCTGGGACTTCCTGGACTATGTTGTATGGAGAGGATATGCCGTGGCTGCTGGATGGGCAGTGGGCTTCCTTCTTCTCTCACTGCTGGTAGCAAAACTCAAAAAGCTCAATTGAAAATCTGGTATAACAGTGTGGTTGTGATTTCCACTGCATTTCAATGTTTATCCTATAAATTATTGCATTACGAGAGATGAACAAAAATTCTCCACACCAGGAACAATTAATCCATAATTTGTGACACTTTGACGCAAAATTGATTTTATGATATAATTTTCATGTACAAGATTTATTTTTTTACAATAAATCATTTGATACAAAATTAGCAATCGCAACATTTACACTCTAACATACTATCTACAACAGTATAGAAGCATAAAAAGCATCACAATACATGGAATTATTTCCTATGTTGGATCGGAATTTTCAGCTAACAGCTGGCGGCAGATTTACGATTTATGCAGCAGCGAAGCAAAGTAGATTTAGCTTGTGACTAGAGATACATCCTCATCACAACAGGAATCTGTAAATAAATCAGCAATACAATTTAGAAACTTGAACGAATAGTATGTCATGCATTACACAGTAACTTGGACTTAATTAAATATAAACTGCATATAAAGATGAACGAACCAGGTTTGACTCATATTATGCTCTGATTACTGATGGGGGTGGGGACGAAGGAGGGGGCACTTGCTCTGATTATAGGGGGATGGAGGAAAGGAGGGGGCACTTCAGACAAATGGGAATACTTGGGTTTGGCTAGTGGTTGCTTCTATACACTTGAGGCAACTCCTCAATTCATCAAGTAATGAGACGACTGCCAGCCGCCCTCCCACTGACTCTATTCTCACCTGTAAGGATATCCCTGATATTTTCCTCTGAATATTGAGAGTATAAGACTGAAGAAGAGAACGACAAGTCCGAGTCCTATACCAGCAAGTACTGAAAGTAAACATGAATACTCGTAATCTAGGTATGTGCAATCACTTCTCAGCAACACAATTATAAGATGATATGGTTGAAACTATGATCACCACTCTAGATCTAGATGGTTCAGATTGAGTGCAATGGGGGAGTTTGGTGCAACTTGGGATCAAGCAGAAACCCGCCACCCGCGCAGGACCACGGCAGTGAATGGTGACTTCTTGCATGAAAAGGTAACTCCATTTAAAATACAATTCTGAATAATAAGTACTGAGAAGGGCACCTCAGTCTGGGAGTCAGGAGTAGGAGCTCTGTATACACATCATGATGTTATAGGATAGTAACAAAAAACATCACTATTTACATCTGGTATCATTCACAGAAAAAAACAATGGAAAATCTGTAGTGTCACCAGGGAGAATGGATCTAATCTTCTCATGTAAAATGGAATGAATTTATGACGTACTTACTGATATTTTAACTTACCTTTGCGCTGAGACTCGTCCAGTCCCTTCAGATTGCAAGCTTCATTCATCACTATAATACCTACAGCTATAGCTCCGTGTAACATCATCACTATATACGTCTCGGCTACATACTGTCCCTGGCTACTGCCATGGATATAACTCTACAACAGGATTAATTATCTTATTACAAGACTGAATAAGTAGCTCTAAACTGTACATAAGTGCAATTTGTCCCATTTTTTGTAGAAGAAGGGTGCACTCTGCGATCGGCAAAACATTGCAGAGCTTATTGACTAAGGAGCCCTAATCCATTCTCAACTGAGCCAAGTCTTATTTATTATTGTCAGCTTATACAATATACTTCTTTTGGTCTTTATGCCAAGCTCATCAGATGAACACATTTTTCCCAATGAAAAACCCTTATGATAGTTTGTTATATTATATATATATCCATATTTATCTGATGGGCAAGGATAGAATATTAATGAACGTACCATTTCTCCAGTTCTGGGGTCTCTGTGAGCGAATCCTGGTCCTCTGATCTGGTTCCACATCTGACCCGACATCATGACCAGGATGAATGAGATGACAATACATGCCCAGGTGTTTGTTTGGAAGAGAAAATCCAGACTGTCTCGTTTGATGTAAGCGAGACCAGCGATGAGACCGAGAGTGAGCAGCAGCACAAGGTTCATCAGATAGTTAGGAGGTCTCATCACTCTGAACTGAATACCTAGTGGAAGATAAAGTACAGTGTATTATAATACAAATATACAAGACATGCATGATAAAGTGTCATATTGTCAGGATAAGCAGGGAGCCCCATATGTGGTATGTGTCATAGATAAGAGTGCTTTACCGTACCGATAACCCTGTGCAAAAAAAAACAAGGCTACTATCATGTGATTGCAAAATAGCAAGATACAATCTTTTCATTTACAACTTTTTGCAGAACTACATTGTGGTAGGAGAGAAAAAATGTAAGCCCAATGTTTATCAGATATAAACCAAACAAAGGAGGCACGGAGAACGAGGAAAAAATATGCTGTTATGCTTGTATTAACGTCAGCAGACTTAACAACAAGGAAAAATAACCTGATACAGAGTTTCAGTAATGTGCCATCTATAAAACACAGATGGTTAGGAAGGGTTTATCACTTCTCTTGAAGCAGACTCATGGAAAAGCTCACTCTACATAAGTCTACAGAGAAGTCAATCCAACACATCATCACATAGTAAGTGTTTAGGTTTTAAGACTGAATTTATTTCTTGCTCTATTTGATATACTAGTCTGGTGAGTATCAGAGGGCAGATAAGAGAGCTCAATCTTACCTGTTCTCTCAGTGACAAATCTGGACATGACTTCAGCATCAAAACCGTGTCGGTGTACTTCGAATGTGTCTCCCTTCTTAGGTTTACCTTTAGCTGGGAAGTGAATAAACACAGGAGCAGTGTTCAGCTTCATCTGTATAAAAGTATCATTGGAGGATGATGTATTAGGTTGTCTTCTTTTTCTATGGATTACCCAATAATCAATCCACATAGTGTTAAACCCTATATTAACAGTTTTTGAAAGTTTGATTCGATGACTGCCAGATAATCCTGTTCTCCAACTGACAACTAGGGGAAACTATACTTGGTTAAAAAATAGACATAATAGAAATTGGAATTAATCTATGGATAAAAAAGTATAGCACGGTCAGTCAAGCCTGCCTTTGAACACTGGATGTTCTGGTTGACTAGATTTTCTACCTTTCATATTGTTTTTATGTGTTCACTTTTGAGGCAGTACTCTTGAAAAGTATCCAAATTTATCACATATCGATTGGGGGAGAGTGAGCAAGATGAAGTTCCTACAGGGCAAAGCTAACCCAACATGATTGGCTCTCAAGTCATACATATATAACACACCTAATCACAAACCACTGCAGAGATTATCTCAGTATTATAGTTTAAATTGCAAACTATCAACAATATGTTAGGACTCACAGATTGGAAGGCATCCTGAGCATCGTCATAATCGACCATAGCCATGTAGAGAGCTGAGCTTCTCTCAGGGCTATACCAGTATGAGTTAGCTAGTATCTGAAACTCATCATTAGCCTGTCTATAAATAAAGTTAACATATCAGACCCTCAAATAGAGAAAGACCCTCAATAGAAATGCATGAAGATGTGTACCAGTCACTAGGTTAGTTTTAAAGGGAGTTTTTGTCTGTAAGTGTAGAGCAGGCTAACAAACCATCAAATGTATCTCATCAACCATTTGACCCTAGCCACAACAGTTGGCAATTTGCACATGGCATCCGAATTCCACTAACCAGCAGCAGCTGATTGAGTGCATGCAGTGCAGTAAACATTAACTCATGTTTCAACTCATTTGGCAATAATACTTACTTGCACACGCTACAGGCTCTCTGAGGTTTAAGAGCTGTGAACATTACAAACATCGAGTAGTTCCTTGGTGAGCTCTTCACCAAAAGCTTAAACTTTTCATTATCCAGTCGAATGACAGGACGTCGAGAAGAGAGGTCATTCAGCTTGTCAACTTTCTGGCTAAGCTATAAATTGAAATACACAAACAAAGTCTCAAACTTCACATATTGAAAACATCAGCAATCAGCAATATGTGAGTATTTTTAGTGAGTATGTATGTATGTATATACATTATTATCACATTGTTGTTGTGTTAGAAGTAGTAAAAGGTCTTTCAGTTTCTATTATGCTTTATTTAATAATTCATATAGGGATACTAGGATATCAGGATATTAGTGGTATTATCTCATTCTTGGCACACATTCAGAGTATGTTACTGTAGATTGTGTTTGGTGTAAACAAACTGTGTGAATTAAAAAAAGGAAGTTGTCACGCAGTCGAATCAGTGAAAGCACGAGTGTCAAGACTCAATCAAGTGAGTGGCAACAACAGACCAGTCAACAGCCAGACCGACTTGTGGTCATTTGCTTACTAACCTGACTGTTTGCAGATATGATTCCTAAGAATCCAAAGAGAAGGAAAATCACAGTGCATCTTAGGTCTGCCATTATTTTCTCATGTACAATTATTAGGAGCTTTGTGCAGGAGTTGTACCCAAATTCAACTTATAAAATTTCATTCATTTTCCTCCTACACCCAAAGTGAAACTACAGAGTTGATACGTATTAGAGTTCTGATTGGTAAATTTTCAGAACACTCACCAAAGTAGTAGTTTAGATAAAACAATCTCTGAAATATGTGTTTGGTACAATTTAATGTTTCCTCTAATACAGCAATATGATTGGCTCATTTTTTCTTAAAGAAAGAAGAGTGTAGTAAAGGAAGACTTCTTACAAAACACACACAGCGGATTGAGTGGAGAGAAATCATGCTGCAGCCATAACACCAATCATAAGCTACCTTATCACATTTGGAAAATAACTCGAACTGCTCATCATGTAAGTTGTGCAAACCTTTTTATCCAAATAGCATACAAAACAATGTATTGACATGGTTGTATGTATGGAAGTCATGAGTGAAGTAGTTTTTTTTTAAGTTGAAATGATTAATTTAATTTAATAATTGTAACAGCTCCTGCCTGTCAGTAGAGCTTGGACAGCTTCCCTCAGTTGAGGTCAATCAAAGAGTAGTTTGAGGTTAGGCTTTCTTAATTTATGAAGGTAGTGATTTGAACCTCTGCTGCATGTTGTTCACAGCATCTTGCATTTGATATTTCTGCTCTACCTACTTTTAACTTTACTATCTTATGTATCTATTCTATGCTGATGTTGTTTCTCATTTCAACTCACTGTAGTGAAGTGTTTTTGTGAAGATTTACATACATGGTTACGATTAAAAATGTACAAGTCTCTTTATTTATTGGAGACCTGATTAAATTTTAATAAAATGCTCTTGAGCACTGGTTCGCTGGTAAAATAGTTCTAGACCATGAATGATAGCTTTGAGTTGACTGTACCACTACTTATTTATGCACAATCAACTGCCAAGAAAACCAGCCTACATTTTTTTTTCTGTCAAATACGATGTGTATTGTAATGCCTTACAATACATTTTGTGATCACAGAAAACTTCACCAGGTTAACTTATGTCTCAGAATATTTTTCATTCCTGAAGGAATTCTCGAAGTGAATGATAAAAATAATGTTAAAAGACCTTGTCACCCCATGATGTACAGTATTTGTTTGCCCTTTATATATTTCGACATGGATAGTGATCCCCCTAAATAAAGGAATAATATTTGGCCGAGATATCTTGGTTGTGGTAGATTTAGGTGGAATTCATACATGTGAATGCCGCTATACGCTTAATCTGTTATCTGTGCCGGTTTTACCCAATTCACCTACTGTTCTACATATGTTTCCCCCAGGCATGCATTAATGATGATTGATCTCTCAAACTCCAGTTATACTTGGTAAACCTAGTTGGTGAAAATTCATGGAGCTCCTTCACATATAAGTGTCTAGGGTTACTGGATGATTTAAAACGATTTGGCTCTACCAGAATAGTGTGGTATTGAGCATGTATAAAAATATTTAAGGCATGCATTCGCTATCTACCCACATGAAAACAATATGTCTGTTATGTCAAAACATTGCATTCCATTAATTAGCTTGCTGAATTCATTTTGATTACCCAAGTCAGTTTTTTGTCATTGGACAGGTTAAAATTTCCGGCCTCAATATCTACAAAAGTATGATTTATGATGGTGTGAGATATCCCGATCTGTGAAACCACTGATGTCTAAATCATGTGGAAGCAACTCTGATCTTCACATTTAGCGCAAGGCCTCTTGTTTGAGCAAATATGATTTATAGCTTTATCCATTGTGAGATTCTCACCCTTTCACCCGCTGTTATGTTTTAGGCCAAATTTAACAAAAACGCTGTCAGAGTAATTTTATCGTAGTGATGCAGTCAAGTATAGCTTAGACTCTCGCAAACCTTAATCAGGACAAACATATCCTAATTAGTTTGTAAAAATCAATATCACTGTCTAGTTAACTGTATCTGTTAGATATTGCCTAAGTCTTTTTTAGTCTCTAAATAATGCAAAACAAGCTCATCATCATCATGGTCGAGTCTATATTTAGTTTTTTTGCTGTGTTTTACAGTTATCAATTTGATGTCCTTTTAGCTTATCTGGGGAAGTGTGTGTCATATCCTCCCCAAGTCCTCGACAGTAAATTACTCTAGAAATTATTCACATCACAAGTTGTTTTGACTTTGATCAAAGGTATAAATAACATAAAATTGACGTTATCTTGACTTTTGGCATTAAGTTATTTTAATCGAGGCCTGCTTACGGTGTGAAAATGTCGTTTGTCTCTATTTCTGCTTGAGGGCCCCGCCTTTCTGCCTGCTGTCAGTACGTGACGTCATCGGTGTATCTGGCCGACGATGTGGTGTAAATAATACCGTTAGTTTGTGTGGGTCCGGGCTGATTGTTTTATTGATTGATGAGGACGCAATAATTTACCAACGACAACATCAGCGTCGTGTCTTCCGCTTCCTCTCATTGCTGCTGTCGCTGATGACGCCTTATCAGTGATGTTTGTAATGTTTATATGTTATTCACACGTTGGCGTTCCTCCCACCTTCTTATATAGGACCAAGAAACTAATCTAAGCTCTGACGCTGTGAGCTAGCTAGTGGATAAGCTCTGACGCTGTGAGCTAGCTAGTGGATATTGACATGATTTCATGTACTTTTTTTTTTTTTTTCTTGGGCATTAAACACTTAATTGCTAATTAAATATGAGTGGGAAGACAATGGCAATGACAATGGTAGATATCCCTTTTGATCCTCTGGGGTGAACCGGAAGCCTTTGTAGATATGTTTTTCGTTTGTTTATTTCGTCTCCCAGGATGACCTGACAAGGAATCATGACCAGTGAGATCAGTCACTCAAGGAAACGATTTAATTCAATTTCATTTAGTTTACCTGCAGGTAAAATTTGTTTGGGGAAGGATACTATTCCCATCCGATCATCGAATCGCATATCATGTATTTGTGTTGATAAATTGCACATCAATTACCGCTCACATCAGGTTAGCCACCCATGTGGGCCGGTGCCAATAATAAAAAAGTGCGTCATTCATTAAGCAGCACTAGCTACACTATCTGCTCGTGGTATTAATACTCAGTAACTCCCAGAGCTAAATACCAGGACTAAAGTATTATAAACAAGAGATGTATTATTCATGGTCCGTGTTTTCTTTGATACAGGATGAGCTTTGTTTACTTTTAGT
This sequence comes from Membranipora membranacea, assembly GCA_914767715.1. Lineage (NCBI taxonomy): Eukaryota > Metazoa > Bryozoa > Gymnolaemata > Cheilostomatida > Membraniporidae > Membranipora > Membranipora membranacea. Next base: position 394,839 of record OU612075.1, on the reverse strand, counting down.
ATTGAGTGAGTCAGGATCATCAGTCACAGCACACAGCAGCAGTCACTGTGAGAAGGTCTTATAATGGAGAGAAGTAAGAACCAAACTAATAGTACTATACCTACAAACGTGGTCAGACCTGTATATCACAACAGTAGTCCAGCAGCTAATAACAACTCAGCGTCCTCCAGTCTCAACATTGAGTGCAGGAGCGAGTCTAACGGACATTCTTCTCCTGATAGCGGAGTAAACGATATGAACGATGATCGGCCGACTCCTCACAATCCAGAGTATAAGAAGCCTGCGGCAGCGCCTGGTCTGTCAGGTGACGCCGGCAGCGTTGGTGGTGGTCGTATGATGCCACATCAGCGACAGCAGCAGCCGGTAGTCCAGGGCGCTCCTCATCCTGTCATGCACATGCAGAGACAACAACACAAGATAACTCTCATTACCGACGAGATGTTGAGAATAAAGATGGGAGATACGGAACGTCACATTAGTGGTGAGTGAAGCGTCTTATTTAAATCTTTTGGTGTTTCTATATAAAATAGGGTTGGGGTTTTGAATTAGGGATTCTTTTCTTACTGAAGGTACACATACTGTTATAAGTTGATTACTAGATTATTGTCCACACTGACAATTTGAGTTCTATTTTTATAAGTCTCGTGACCAGTACCCTTCTTCCATGTGACTCTGCAAAACAACACATGATTTTGTTGAGTTGGTTCCTGATCGTTACTGTCATGATGAAGGTACTTGTTGTCTGATTTGATAAATCCTGTTGTGATCCGTTTTACTAACTTGGGTGTGGCTGGGAAGCAAAGGATGAACTCAGGGTATTATTGGTATAATTGATCTGATATAAAAGCAGTTTGTGTGTATGGTCTGGCCATATGATGTGATATGTATGTTTAGTTTTCTGTCTGGGTCAGTTAGGCTGTCTGTCTAGTCTGCCTGTAGGTTGTGATGCCAGTTTATGGTGTAAAAATATGGTACAATCAGTGTGCTGTAATATTTCTATGTAATCTAAATCTCGTCGGGTTGGGTCTAATTCTCACATATGTATACAGGCTGCACTGCTTGGCTGTACTTTAAATGCTGCAGGCTATTTAGCTGCAAACAGACACAGCTTGGGCTAATTTACTTGAAAGCAGGTCTTCAGCAGTCGCTTGAGTAGCTTCACTTTCCTTTCACTTTTATCGATGATTAGCAGTGCTGTTAGAAGAACGAATGTCACTGTCCCAGTCTGTTAAACTGCAGTGAAGCTTCTGCTCTTTTTAATGCCTCAAAAATTGGCTGAAAAGGGTCCTAATAAGGTGCAAAAGTAAATGCATTTTGTAAGGTTGAGGCTGAAATGGAGAGTTATGAATGCCCCCTGGAGGTTTTGTTTGTTTGCAAGTAATAATTCAAATTATTGGAAAGCAGTGTCCAAATTCCTTGATCCAAGATGAGGTTGATATTTTCTGGGTCGTTGGCAGCAGGGTACCAACCCCACAGACTAAATCTGGCTGGTCACAGAAATACACTACGACATAGCTCACTCCACTCAAATGTCTCAAAGCATCACGGAGGCGGATGAATGCTCTTATATAGAGGTTTATTTATGGACATAGTTGTGACAGAGTTTGGTTTGATCTCTCAAGTCAGCGAGCTGAGAATCTAATTGTGACACGGCACAGCTGGAATCGCCATGGAAATAGCAAGCCTGATGTGATTAGCAGAGGTCATGAACTGACCCCTGACATATGAAATCAATTGCTCTCCACTAACAACAGTCTATCCATTTACGTACACCTCGCTGCTGCTGATATAATATAAGTGAATAAATTATAATACGAGGCTGACGCAGCAGCAGCGGCAGCAGCAGCGGCAATGAAGATTTTGATAGATATGGGCTGGCTTAGATCAATGCTTACACTCACGAGCTACACAAGTGTACAAGGAGACTCAGCATCAGCTCATTAGAACTGCTGCTCAACCCGATCTCTCACTACTTCACATATCATCGTGGCATTCCTTGTTGACAGCCTTGAGGATAGTTTAACTGCTGGACAGACTGAATATATTATATATATTATATGTATATTTTGCTGAGTGCTTCAGCTCATCATATCGGGATTAAGAAGCTATAATTTAGTTTGGATAATTAGTGGCTGTACCGCTGTGACTTTGCATATTGCTCACGCAGCCTGCATAATATTGTGAGGCAGAAGAAGAAATCTCCGAGCAGTCAGTCGATTAGCAATTGAGCTGGTGGTATGAGATTGCTGGCTCGGAGGAATTTGTGAATTTAATTTTAATTCGGGAATATGAAATACAAACATCATCGGGATAGTGAGTGCTATTACCATCATCAAGGTGAGTCAGGCTAGGTTATTTCACCAACTATAGACACAGCAGGAATTTGTTTTTCAATCCAGCATTCCAGCAGATTCCATATCGTAGACAGATGGTGTAATTAACTGTCACTAGGCAGGTTTCTGCTATTACGGCTCGGCAATGATATGGGGTTGAGATTTTTTAAGCTCGATTAACCTCATTTTACGCTGTAAAGCTCTACAGGTGTGATACGTTGGATAGTTACTGACCAGACATGGACGCTAGTAGTCACTGGCATGGTCAATGTACCGCTCAGCTATATTAGGGCTATTAATACCCCACCTACAGTCACACTAAGTATATATAATACTGAGTAGTACGGGCCAGTACTGAAAATACAACAGGATTATGTGCGTAGCACTCAAATACTGCTGCAGTTCTATTCTATATGGATAAATGAAAGGAAAATGTTTGTCATTCATGATTCTGAACGACACTTCCCTGCATTCTTTGCGCTACTTTACTCTATGACATGTGCGATTCTATATAAAATAAAGTGAATCAACATAACACTACAATTACATGCCACTGTACAGCAGTGATCTCAATGGGTGTGTCTGTATAATGACATTGATTTCAATAGTTCTGATGGCTTAATTGCTTATGATGGACTATAGAAAATGGGCAGCTATATTTTGGTTTCCATGTGATGTTGTGGCTACGGACCATGTTACAAATATGTGACAAATGGATGGAGTGTAATTGAGGCCAAGGGTGTAATTGTAAGCCGGTTTTTGATTAAAGACTACGCCTGTGTAGTATATCATTGTTGCCCCTCCCTCTTTCAGTCAGCAGGAAATATTATGGATGTACAAAGTCTTCTGTCACCAGTTTTATAACCGTTTGTCTATTGATATGTATGGTGTGTTATCTCACACGATAGCTGGTCAGGTGTTTCTCGTATCTACAACAACAACAAGAAGTGCCCCATGAATCTGCACTCGAGTTTGTTTGCAACCAAGAGACTCAATGAAAATAATATAATCTGTGAATCAGCCTCTCCGTCTTCCTGATCACTGCCAAGAATGAGTGTGAATCTTGTGCCTAATTCCTGTACGTGTACTGTTGATGTTATTTCCTGTATGACTTGCAACACTTCTTATGGGTTATGAGTTGGACTTTTAGAGGTGAACACCGCCCTACATGTGAAAAGACGACACAGTGATAGTACCCATGCTTCAAAGGTGGAAGCATATTTTGTAGGCCGACAGTGTGCAGCTCAAACTGTCGATTTGGATGTACTTTACTGTTGGAATCATCCCCCTTTTTAACTCTATTAAAGCTCACTAGTAGGTCATTCTGCCTCACACATTAAGCTTGACATGCTCCGCACCGCAAGTTTTATTTATTCACAGAGGAATGATTGCTGTTATCATTGTCATGTGGTTTAAAGTTAGACTTCAGTAAATATTTGTGGTTTGGGGGGCTGGATGAACATCATTAGTTGTGTTCATTCATCCCAGAGCTATAATATTTCTTACGATTCCCATGCTAGATAAACACTAGTGATGGACTGTCAATATGGAACAAAGACAGGCCCAAAAGGATCCCTGTCTGTCAGATGAATGAAGGCTTAAATTTTATTGTTTCAAGAGAGAATAGTGACCTTCCTACACATCCTGTCTTATAATGTGGATGTCATGTTTTGCTAGATTTTCAACAAGCAGACTAGTAAATCTATATAGTATTTTAATCTCTTTATGCTCAAACTGGGTGTTGGCTTAGGAATACTTTAAACTCAAAACCAGAAACGATCTGTGTCTCCATTCATGAGGCGATAGTTGAAGTGTTGTGTAACACATTTCCTGCCTCGCTATCATTATGTAAGCTCATCTTACGTAAAGCTCACCCTGCCTACTACAATGCAGTAACTGATGCCTTGGTGTATATATATAATTCTGTGAACTGCTGCTGTTGAAATATTAGAGTGTTTATCTCAGTTTTACATCTGTTGTCAGTCTATGGCGTAATTAACTCTAAAGTAGATTATGAAGAGTGGCCTGATACGATGGGCATAGATACTCATCGCTGGATTTGATAACTTACTCCCATTCAGTGACCTATAGTGTATCACTGTATGTGCAAAGGCTGTTAACCTTGTGGAAGTATATATTTGCTGTGGCTCTAATTCTGGCCTGTAGTTGGAGAGGTTTATTAATCTTCGGGAATTGTGATTCGACTAGTTCTGTTTTGATTTGCTACTTGTGTTCCCGGAAATGTTGGACAGTGCCACGCATTTTGAGGTCTGACATTGATGGCAAAAATAAAATGTGAAAGTTTTATTCTCCTAAAGTGCAGCGTCATCAGGGACAGCGACAATGGTGATTCCTTCCTGGTTCGTTCTGTAGGATTTAAATTTTCCTAAAAGTTTTACCCAATCAAACTCTCTGAATTCCCATGTACTATTGGCGGTGAGTGTGTTCGGTATAGGCCTGGGGATTTTCCCGTCAGAACTGAACATCGTCATTTTGCTCGCCAATGAGATTCTTGCATTCCCTATGATTTGTCAAAAGCTCCTTTGTATCCGATCTGTAAAGTCTCGGTGTGAGTCAACTGGGTTTACCTCTAAGGGAGATCGGTTTTTTGAGGAAAATACTTCAATGTCTTTGACTATAGGAAGTACTTTAATGTCGATTATTTTCTCAGGGTTTGATACCTACAATCCTCATTTTTCATAAGCACCTCACGATACTCGGATGTATTTCTACGGTGAGTTGAGGATGAGTTTACAGATTTTTTTTAGCAAGTTCTATATCCTTAGAAGAGTACACTGTGTCAGGTTCTACAATTCGTCCTGCTCATCAATTTATACAGTATGATGTGATTTTGTGTTGTTCTCAACTCCTATTTGAGTGTTTTTTCATTGTAATGATATGATTTTATGATTTAGATATGAATTAAGTCTGTTCTCTGTTTTTGATAGTCATTGATAAGTATTTCCAGGTGACATACCTTTCGATTATTTGAACCAGCGGTATGAAGATAGTTGACTAAAAAATCTCAGAGATGATTACTGACTAACTAGCTGGAGATAATTTCTCCGTATCTTCTAGTTGAGATGATCGGATGTGTTTCTCAGGTTACGCACTCTACTCAGTCATGGTTATCAGCCTTACAACACTTAGGTGTTCAGTGGTCGTCTCTTGGCTTCAAATCTCTAATAGGATTGAAATGGGATATCACTAGTCTAGGTGTTGTACTTGACACAAAATAAATTCCTTATATGTTATGCTTGACACAGTTTACCAAAGACTGTCAGACAGCACTCATCCTTTTTGCTTATTCACAGCTGTCACTTCTCTTGTTTACCAGGTCCAGCCAATATAGCTATGGTGGCTAACAGTAGTACAGGGCCAGCGAGGTTACCCAGTATAAGAGCACCACCCGGTCACATTGTACAGCCGATACACGATGACAACGGCAGCGTCATACAACTTATACTCAGGCCTCAACATCCCAACATGCCTCCTAATATAAACCAGAACCCGTCAGCTTCCGGCGCAGGAGGAAACAGAATGCAGCCACCTCCCCACAATTATCATTATCAGGTACGAAAGCTTAGTCTATAATCAGTCTCACTCTATTAGGCATAATTTTCACTGATGGAGAATTTGACCGCTCTGTGCGCTAGAATTTTCTGTCAATAAACTGCAGATTGTTGTGACGGTGGTCTCACCTTCCGTTGATGGCATTTACGCCTTGATCTTGTCGTCATGATTCGTACAGGGTTTAGGCCCATTTTCTAGGCCTACAATCAAATCATTGTGACAACTTCTGCACATAAATGCTGTTTCTCTCCATTCTTGTAGGGCTCTCATGGACCGATGCACAATGGCGGGGGACCACATGGTGCACAATATAACTACGGGCCACCTAACGGGCCCCTCAATGGATCACAGCAGCAGGGATATCAGCCGGGACATCACCCACCCGGCTCCCATCCTCTCCCCGCCGGCTTCCACCCTCAGTATCATCATCACCCCATACCTGGACCAAATATACACCTACTAGTGCAACAGAACGGCGGCGGCACAATCACGCCTCCTAACGGTAAGTCTGTCTGCGGCTTCCTAGTGGCATGGAATAAGGAACTATAAATATTTTCCGGTTTCAGAATAATTTCTCAATTTAAATTGACAAAGGGAAAATTCTGTTGTCATTTTGGATTGGAATATTATTCAGTTAATAATAACTTAGTGAACGGTTAGAGGCGATACCGGAACTGTGTAGGCCTGTAGCTGTATGTGGGCGAGGTACAGCATGTCGGTCTGTATCCATCATCTGATGGTCGCTGACTTTGGGTGTTGGCGTTATAACTAAAGTAGTTAACACTCTGCATCATCACTCTAACACAGATAGGAGGCCTCGTTATCTCTACTCAATGTGTGATAATACCCTGGGCATGTCCTTGTGTGATTAAAATGATGTTGTCACCAATTTTCCCGCCGCTAACCAAGTCTGTTGAAGTCAGTCTGTAAGCTCGCTGGTGTGCCTGGAGGGCCTGGGCTCCCCGGTGTGCCTAGAAAGCCTGAAGTGCCTGGAATGCCTACAGCTTCCAGTGTTATATCCTCATTGCGTCACAGACCTGAAGATTCTGCCCAACGGAGGCGCTCTAAACGCAGCACACCATCAATAATTGTGGAGCTGTGCACCTCTTCACTAAGACACTTCATAAACTCTCCATAGCTAACTCCTTGACAACATGAAAGTAAGCTCCACCTAAGACAGGAATTTAGATTAATTCACGCCATATGCATCATGTTTTGGGTAGTTCAATCTGATAGTTAGTAACCTTCTGCAGTTTAGAAGAAACACAATTTTTCACTGTAGGGCTGGAACTACTGAACAACTTCCTGTTCAATTCATTCATTTATCACATCATCTGTACTGCAGCATGCTGCAGGCCATCTTAGAGAGTAGATAGCTTACAATATGTCCATTATGTACAATATGTACATACTTTATAAACAAACCAGTTATATGATGACCACAAAGGCATTGATGACGCTTTATATTATGATTTGATGAATGGAGTTTAGAAATGTCCAGTAACATAAATAAACCCGCTGCTACTCAGCTACACCAAAGATTATAAATATACCCACTGCCTGGTTTTTGACCCAGATAGTAATAAAAGTGTAGATTGTGATCTATTAGCTGCTGCCGAGCTCTCACATTGCATCATTGATGAAGTAAATCATTCCTGGAACCTTGTTAATTTAAGCTGGAAATTGTAAACTAGAACTTTTCCAGTAAAAACAAAGCCACAGTTTGATGTCAGAAATTGTGAAATCAGCTGCTTGTGTGTCCAAACAAGGTTCTGACTGGTAGCTTTGTTGCAGTCTGATCGCGTGCTGCTGCCATGTCTAGTGCTGGTCTTGTTGATGTCTATCGAAATCAGTTATTCTTCGACGGCCATGGTTCATGCAGCAACACCCAGACAAAATTAACCGCTAAATCAACATCTTTGTAATAGGAATGAGTCTAGAAAGTTTGTGATTATCACCACATGCCTGTGTTACACAATTCTTAGAACAGGATACGCTATTACTATTACTATACATCGGTGGCTCATCTTCATATAGCTAACATTATCTCTGGTCTGTTTTATTAAATTCTCATATTGATTTTCTATATAGCGCGACATCGGCAGTAAGAGCATCTCCCATGACCAACAGACATGCGGCGGCAGCGTTTGTACAACGTGCTGACTATGAGGGATCAGTGTTGTCCTGCCGGTCGGGTAGCATTAGACGCGCTGTGAATCACTCGACGTGTACGGCTGTCTTAAAAGTCAGCCAAATATCAGCAAATTAACACCCGCTGTCATGTTTGGCGAGGCCCAGTCAGGCCTTGAATATTTATGCACAACAATCCATGAATGCATGCATCGATAAAGAGAGTAAAATGCTCTTTCGCGCTGAGGGTGGACCCAACTCTTTTATGAAAGGGCCGCACGGTTGAAATGCTACCACACACAACTCCACAGAGCTCAATGCTTTCGGGATTTTTGGCATCAGGTATTTTAATGGTACACAAACTTAGTATGATTCAACTCCTGGGCATAGACAGGCTTGTTTCATCTAATCTAAATTGTTGCACAGCCGGCCCGAATGACCCAAAGTTGCTCCCCTTTTCACTTTGGTGGCCAAAGTGCGTTCGCCGCAGCTACCTCCCCGTTCGCCGCAGCTACCTCCCCGACATCATTGTAACTTATTGGCATTTTTTATGATTGAAGGACTGATTCAATTATTTTTGCGGTTTTGAAGGAATTTCGGCTCAGTATGGGAATGACTGTGGTTAATAACGATGATACAAGCCCGCCTGTGTTATAGAGTTTCCTCTTACTTTGTTGCCTGTAATTGGCCAATTGCTCACCTTAGGGGGCCATTCGTGTTATGCTAAAAGACACTATATTTTCATACCTCAAAATCTTGAGTATATAGGCCAGGTGCTAGCATAGAGACATCGCATAACTCCTGCAGCTACATATTTACTGAAATGTTATATCATTCTTGAGGTTCCTGTTTCAATGAAAAGCCGATCTGAATTATTTGATGCATGTATTTTGGGTCAAATTCCTGAAATTTTCCATTTATTTGTTATCATTAATCTTGGAGCTCTAAAAGTTCAAAGGGTCTCATATACAAAGTGGTACCACTATTATAACTGCTGTCATAAGATGGTACCACTGTTTTATATAGCAGTGATTGCTCAAGTAGTGGTGTGGTTTGATATGAGACATCTCAATCAAAGTATGCTGCCAAAATTAATAGTTTGAGTTGTTAGTGCAAAAAACAATATTTAGGTTACAAAGTTGAAAAAATGATGCCCTGTCAACAGTGGCATTGAACAGTTTGAAATCTATGACAGTTTTGAGTATGCAAGAGCTCCGTGGGGCCTAGCCATAGCCATGGATAGAGTGCATATCCTATATCTGGATATACGATAGCTGATCCCACAGTATGGTGAACGGGTTCCACATCATGGTGTTAGGAAGGACACATCGAGATGGATGTTGATTTGATTTTATTGTGAGGAGTCATAATGCTGATCTTTGTTTATCACGTTCATCGTGATGATAACCTTGTGAGGTTGTAGACTGTTCCACCCTCAATACTGTTCTCTTGGGATCCTCAACTTTTCAATTCCTCATTATCTTGTATCACTCTCTAAACATCAGACGTCTCGTCTCGTAGAGGACTTCCGATATCAAGAGACCTCTTCATTCATGATATGCATGACCGGTATGACTTAGTATCTGATACTTTATTCTCAACTTGCGGGATCTTTGCAGGGAGAATTTGTTATGCACACATAATCTCTTCCTTCTTTAATAATAATCCAGTTCTCTGATAGGATTTAATCCCACATAATGGCCTACTCTCTTCATAATTCCTTAGCTCTTTATCATTTCATTCAAACATTGGCTAGCCTCAGCTCCAGGTATCAGTAATCAATTGAAATGTGCATGCAGGGATCTCATGGGTGTCCCTCAAGGCAACAATGAACTTTGGCATATCCGTCAGGTGGCATTACGTGTTAGTAAGACAAGATTGGGAAATTTGATTCGCTTGGTGAGTTGCTTGTAATTTTGATCAGTTTATTACTTTTGAGTATTTCCTGTAGAATGCCTTGTCATATACTTTTAATGGTTAGCTCGACAGTTCAATTTAGGGTTGAGTTAGTTCACTTATATGGTTCAACCAAGGAGTAAAACATTCAACATTGGTTTGCTTTTGGTACTGTTAACTGATTTCTGATTGGCCCAAACACATTGACTTGATTTTCTTCCTAGTTGCTCCTTCTCTGTAGTGCAAGGATGGTTGTTCTCTCTGATAGAGAAGGCTAACCCCAGATGTATCAGAGATATGTCTAAACCAACTCAGTGACACGACAGTACCGCTGTCTCAAATACAATCTGCTTCAGTTATGGTCCTCCCAAAGATTTCTCATGGCTGCGTTGACATGGCGTCTCATGGCCAACACCATGTGACACGATCTCTGAACCTGGTTATCACTGTGACACTGTATAGTGATGAGGACTGTGGGGTAGGGTGACTCTCTGCGGATTGCGCGGGCCCGCCGCAGGCATGCGTAGTGCAGAGTATAAGAGGGAACACTAAGAGCCTGCACTCACATTCAGGTGCTAGATTTCTGGTCTGTGTAGAGAATCGCCGAAAGTCAGAGAGGATCCCTTACCGGTGCACTTATTGAATCGAGCAACTCATTTTAGCCACCTGCAAGAGAGTCTGGTATATATTGTCTTGAAATATGCTCAATGTGTCGATGCTCTAATGACTTTATGTCTTTGTTTTGACCAGGTTCCATAGATGAGAGGCTACAGCCGAGAATCGGAGGAAGTCGTATTAACCGAGATAAGTCTGGTCACTTACATCGGAGTAAGAACGGACATGAGATTATAATACAACAACAGACACCTTACAACAACCGTCTACCACCTAGACTAAACAACAGTAAGTCTACCACCTAGACTAAACGACAGTAAGTCTATCACCTAGACTAAGCAACAATAAGTCTATCACCTAGACTAAACAACAGTAAGTCTACCGACTAGCCGTAAAAACTAGTGTAACACACAAGACCCTCATCCCCACCAGAAGTCGTTACAGTTCTACTTTTGACTTGAAACTTTACCAATGATCAGAGAAGATGGCTGTATCATTGAAGACATGCAACTTGAGATTAGTGTTGTAAGTAATATCAGTGCAAAAACCAAAGAAGTGACTGCTGAATAAGATGATCAGCTGTAGATTATTATGCAAGTCATCAAAACAATGATATGACTAATCCTGGTAAGCTTATGTAACTCTTGTGATGTCATTAACCTATGTCATCACTAACGATCATACATACCTGCAATCCTTCTATGAGTTCATGACATCACTGCACCATGAAAGCAAGCCGCTGCATTTTATTCAAAATCGATTGATGGCAAAGAAAGAGTTCATATAGCATAATACAAAGAGTGTATGCAATAATATAATATGCTTGACATTATCAGAGTAGATAAGACACCCAAACGCCTAGCTATAGGTCTACTTAATCCTCAGCCGTCATACAAGTCACGTTCTCATGGAGGAAATTAATTAATCTCAAGTCTGTAAGACGTCACCCCTGACATGTGTGTACTGAGTGGTGCTGGGCTCAGCCAGGCCTACTGCAGCTCTCAGTTATATACAATCTGGTGTTTATACGGTTTGTGGGCCTGTGGATTGTAATCTCGCGGTCCATCATTGTGTACAGTGTCCTCGTTCTGAGCTGTCACTACATCCGCTGACCTTAAAATTTGACAGCAATTACTACTAAGTGGTTGACAGGCTGTGCAAGCACACAATCATTCATTGAACCAAGTAACTAAAATACTGCAGGGCTTTGACTGAAAAAAAGTTTCATTCATCAAAAGAAAAATATTGATTCATTATAGCCATGTGGTCAGGCAGCCCTTATTTATAACATTTTTTACACAAATTCAGTGTAAACAAAATTTGTTTTTGTGGTTTAATCCCGAGTACCGTGGAACAGACTTCAAAAGTATTCAATGAGTGACAAAGCTAAAAGGGATTCCAGTTATGACTGCACTTTTGCAAGACGTAATTCAGATCTGCTGGCGCGTGCACTTTTGGGGTTTCACATCCATATATGGAAGCTTTCGTGTTCACAACACCCTCCATAGTCAAATCAGGATTGTAAAAAAAATAAAAAGTCGACAAAAATGTAAAAAACATCACTTTTATCCGTGTCTTTATGTGTTGTTTACTTGTCTTTTATACCAAGCTCTAGCGTCGATTCTGATTAATAGGGTCGGTAACGAAGATTCGCCATCAACAACAAACACCTCTAGCCAAATAGCCTGAGAAGAAGGTTGCGGCTCGCTTATCTCGCAATACAAAACCTATGCTTCATGACACTCTGTTCTACCAACGATTATTCCTTTTCTGGTCTGTTTGGTTACATGGGGAAATCCAATCATCAATCACAGGAATTCCAGAACTGTTGCATTGTGGGACAGCTATCCTCTCTCTCACAGTATTGTTTATTATTATTCACAGTGAACGGTAACTCAGGAGGAGTACACAGAGTTGGTGGAGGAGGAGGAGGTCTGGTAGATCGGTCAGATCTAAACAGCTGCTCTAGTAGTACTGATAGTCATGATACAGTCGATGAAGAGAAAAGATTAGTATATGAGATCCTGTCACAACTTCAGCCTCCACAGGTAGCCCCACCCAACACTCTCAAACTGATACGTTATCAAAGTCTAAAAGCCCAGATAAAACTTACCCTTCTCGCTTTGAGAGGACTGATGAGTAGAGGAATGATAGTGTAGCTGGTTTATTATAGAAAAGGGATCTCTTTTTTATCCAGTGGTCTCCTGATCCATGAGTCAATTCATCTATTTAAGAGCCTACAGCCTCCAGCCACCATACAAATGACAATCCGAGATTTTTTCCGCTCACAATCATACTGATTATCCCCCTGCAGGTTGAAGTTGAGAGCAGGAGAGCCGTGGTTCACATAAACCCACCTAATATACCAGATACTCTGCTAGAACAGCACAGCGTCAACAATGAGGTGCAGTTCCAGCTTCAGTATACAGATAGGAAAGATGGCCAGTATAAGATTGTGTATGAAGGAGATGCTACTACTATCAATATGGAAGATCTGAAACCCGCCTACGAGTACTACATCAGGTAACATTAGATCAGACCGCCGCCTCTTCTACTGCTGAGCCGCCAGTAGAATGGGAATGACCGGACCGCTGGAAATTTGGATCAAACTTGTTCTTGATTTGAGATACGGTGACAATAGCGTACCTTACAGTCGTGTTTGTAGGGAGGCCTAATGTTTCCTAAGACCCCACGTCCGATTCTCTGACCACACTGATTACTTAGCGGTAAGGGTTAACTCCACAATCTTAAATTAGGTACAGATCCGGCCAGTTAATTGTGTCATTATGGATTTGTTAAAAAAACATTGTGATCAATTCAATACCTGCATTTGACTTTAACTCAGTATGTTTTTCTCTATCGTTACAGTGTGTGTGCAATGCTAGATGATGTCATCGGTAAGCATATAGATCCAGTGGTGTTCAGAACTAGAGCCGCTCCCCCAGAATCCCCGGCACCTCCCAAACTATGTCAGAGAGGCAAAGCTTTCATCGCCCTCAAATGGAACGTAAGTAACTCAGACTTAATAATATTCCCGAACTATAATTGACATATAGCAGTGCAGGCAGAAAAAGCCTGACTAGCATCCCACGGAAAGTTTGGAGGTTTGATGGGTAATTTAAATGTTGAAGTGCAAGTTAAAGTCAAACTTAAATCTAGTGTTTCACAGAATTACAGTGCAGCGTTTCAGACCCAACCAGTATATAATTTCTATCCCAGTTTATTAACTCATAAAGTTGTTGAGACACTTTAGGGGTAACTGAGGGTGTATGATCGGTCACATAGCTAACGTCTCAAGCACCTAGTATTGACCGCTTGTCATCTGTTTGAATGGGTACAAAAAGGAGTGCATGTTCTTGTTGACTGATACACATGTATATATCGACGCATCACGTGTCCATTTGGAATCAATATAAGAAATTACTCCCAAACGGCATAAATGCACTTAGCTTTGCGGTATATCAAATACAAGTATAAAATGCGTACATAAATATCTCACGTAAAATCAGTATAATATTGAGGAGTCTCCACCCCTGTATTACGCCCCTTGCAGTACACCCTTTGTAGCACCCTCCAATTAATACAAAGCCAATACCAATATATTTTTCTCCCACCAGTCAGAGGATGGAATTTTTTGCCTCGCTGCTGATCTTGCATGTCTGCTTGTATCGATCGCTGAGATAAATGGTCAGCGACACTAACATTGGGGTGACAATTATTGGATGCAGATGGCTGACCTTTGAAATCTATATACTACACTTCAGTTGAATTTATCATCAAAGCATGGATAGCAGCTATATAAAATTGATAAGTTATCAGTTAGACTTCGCCAGTGGCCAATGCACTCATCATAGGCGAATATTAATAATAAGTGCGCTGCTGAAAATCTACATAAATATCGTATAATATTAGCCGGCCAGGGCAGTGCATACCAAGGCAGGCAGGGATTTAACAAGGAGCTGTTACAGACCAGCACTGCCTCATATTTATAAGATTTAGATGGTTGTGTTGGTTTGTCCTTGTTGCAAGGTCAGCCGCCAGAAATTTATTGGGTGTTAAGATGACTGTGAACCGATGTAACAAGATTACATCAGATACCATAATACAATACTTTAATTACTGCAATCATTGAGGGGAGGAGTGACCTGCTAATCTGGGAGGAGCCCTGTGAACTCTTCTTCAGTATTGCTTTCCACTCTGGAAATGTTGTCCTGTCATTTTAACCCATAAATGACCAGAAGTGCTGCTCTGTAAAGTGACACACTGAGTGGTATAAATATAACCGCGTTGAGTGATTGGCCGACTGTAAAGTGAAAGACAGGCTTGTCACCTTGAGAGCGGGGCGAAGCTGTCAGCTATAAATATGATAATAATACCCTGTAGACATGACGGTCAGCTGGTTAGAAGTCTAATTACACCTTACATACCTGGGCGGCGATAAAACGTGTTCTAGAATCGACTTAAACCTGCCCAACAACGATCACCCAGCTGAGAAATATGCCGTGTCATGCGATGAAGACTGTAAAATTGGTGAATTACTGCCGATTAAACTGTTAAAGAATTCTTAGGTTCCCTTCATTTAGCGATCTTACCATTCAATTATATATTTGACTCGGACTCCCACGACTAAGGTGATGTACCTCGACCTTATAACAGCGGATGTCACAAAAATTTAAGCTGTAGGCAAAGCACCTCAGTTGACCACGAGAAAGTGCCTGTTTTTAAGTTTGTACTGTTGGGAGCAAGTATAGAAGCCATAAGAAATTGGTCCTTATACCCCCACATCTCCATTATCAAATTCATTTACCAGCTGATAATCTGTATTTGAAACTTGCTCCATTTTTTACAGGCTGCTATTGACAATGGAGCAAGGATCTTACACTATATCTTGGAATATTATAAGACCAGCACAACTCAGCAAAATATGTTCACTGAATGCTTCAAAGGAAATAAGAAAGAGTTCAAACTTACCAAACTAACCCCATCACAGCAGTACACCTTCAGGCTGGCCGCCGTCAACGAGTGTGGCCAAAGGTAATGTATTTGCCATCGGGCATAATTATAACTCTTTTGCTGTGCATGCAAAATTATTGGAGATGTATGTAGTCTGCCACGGAAAGTTAGTTTGGTATGTATGTAATGTGTGTGAATTTCATTTTTCAAAGCCAAAAGAAACAAAGTGGATCTTTGGTAGCCAAGTTCTAAACTTCAAACCATAGATAAAACACAAGCTTCACACTTGGTACCTTTATTTGCTTATTTCTTGATTATTTGGCTACCAAATAAAGGATACCAAATATAATGAAATACTTGCGTTTCTCTTCTACGTGTAGATCAAGTGAGGAAACTTGTTCTGTTCCTTCGCTGTGATATAATTGTCTCCATATTTCGTTGTATCATAATTGCTTGTCCCATATTTTCCAATCATGGATATAATACTTGTTTCTGCGAGCAGGCCTTACACCTCTTTCTGACTGTGACAATTAGAAGCCATCAATTCTACACCGTACAAGTCGTAAGGAGTTATTCTTCTTCAGAATAAAAATTGTGTATTTTTTAGTGATTGGAGTAAAGAGATAGTGATAGTAACTAACGGCACAGCGCCCCCTCAGCCGTCTCCGCCCCTGTTATCTGAGGCTACGCTTCACTCTATACTACTGACGTGGATAAAGAGGCCAGGAGTGGATAGAGATTTCCTCTTACAGCAGGAAGAAGAGAACACAGGACACGGATTCCTGGCAGCTTATACCGGCCCGGAGGTCAGCTATAAGGTGGATAGTCTGCGCCGGAGTACGACTTATAGATTCAGGGTAAGTCATCTATATATATATATATATACATGGAAGATCTGTTCTGCAGGGACTCAGTGTGCAGGAAGGTTTTACCCTCTGTGGTGGCGGAGGGCTATTGCAAATGTTTGGTATCGAGGCGGCGCGATGCCAAACATTTGCAATATCCCTCAACCACCAAAGAGGGAACAAACTTGAAAGAATCCGCCTCACTTCACTTCCGCTTGGAAAATTCGAGTTTTCATCTGAGGAGGTAGCTTTGATAAGACTTCAGTAACTGTTATATGTCACAAGTAACGATAAAATGTGAGATTTTGGACCTGCAAACACTACACTCGTGTAGAGAATATGACAATGTCAGTCTCTGTATGCTGCATACATTTATCCTGTCTGTCTGTCTGTCTGTCTGTCTGTCTCATCTGCTAAATCGTCCCTATTACATTGTTTGCATGTTTTATTCTGCTTGTTATTCAATATGAGAAGGAATTCTCCAAGACAACAGACATGGAGACGAAATGATATGTGACATCTCCCTAACACCATGACTAGTCTGTTCTCATGTCTATGATTCAGTTATCATTTGATGGTGTTTGTTGCTGTCTCTTGTGTGGCTATTTAATTTTGATTACGGCCAGTACTTTGGTCATAAGTGTACCTTATGAGGTATTAAAGTCATGTATACTATAAAACAGCTCTATTTTGACCTATATATAATATCCAGTCCACCAAGTGTTTGCTGGCTTTGTGTACAAGTCATACTTATATATAATTCATATCTGTGACTTTGAGCGGCGACCTCTCGTTTGATATGAGTGTATACACCTGTGCAATGTTGTCACAGTTTCGTAACATGACATGTGTGCAGAACACACATCATCACTGCAACATATAACATCATCGGTCATAGCAGCAGAAGCATCTCAAACATCATCAGCCATCGGTATTTTCATTAACTCGGCTTTTGTCGAAATTATCTCAAAGTGCATTTTGACATCATCCTATTAAAATGTCACAACAATTCTTCAGTTCTCTCAAGTTATAAAGTTGAAATCAAGATTGTCAAAATATGCTGCACTGCTGATGTTGTCCACTTGATTCAATTTCCGCTGACTGACACTTGACTGTGATCTGTATCTGCACTTTGGGTTTTATCACATCACGATTTAGTTTATATTTGAGACCTGTGCTTGTTCTTTCTAAGAATGTTGCATGACACTCTCCCTAATAGAATAATTCCGCAGCCTCCCACCGCCGGGGAGGACTGTTGTGACCTGCTATGACGACTGACGAGTGTATTTTGTGAGATTGTAAGATCTACTTATCCGTCATGACGTCATCGTATGTATATAGTATACCTACACTCTTATCTCTCTGGCTGTCCGTGGGGTGAATGTATGAAGAGTTTATGAAGATAGGCTAAATGACAAAATTGGTATTATTAGATTGGTAATTGCATGTCAAGGCCTGGGTTTAGTTTGAGATTTTTCCCATGCTACAAACTGCCTTAGCTGTCAAATGTGGCTTACGTTGAGTTGATAATTTCTCACTCTATCCTTTCTTATTTTTGAGAAGTTTCACACTCGTGTCTGAGATGACAGAACACTGTTATTGTGTGTGACAGACTGATCATGTTTGCTAACATTTCTGCAAGGGATGCATCATTAATATGATAAATCGTTTATCCCATTATAAGGGAACTCACCCTACTCAGCGTACAAACTTAAACCTGGTAGTAAGACCAGAGACTATAGAGATATTATCTATAGTCTCTGGTAAGACCACATGATAATCTAGCTGACTTGCGACAGCAGCTATATCATGGTGCTGTGTCAGTCAATCTGAGGCAAGAGTGGCCGAGCGCTTCAAGGGGGGAGGGTCTTCTATTTATGATACGCCTCTATCTTCCTGACTTTCTCGGAGATTGAAGGTCAGCTGTTATTTAGTTTGTGCTGCAAAATCTCCCCTCTGAGCACCCGGACAGTAACATGTTCCGGGTGATTTTTGTACTTTATCTCATGTGGTCTGACTTTGTTTTGTAGTTGTTGGCGACGAATGAGGACGGCCGGTCGGTGTGGAGCGATGTAGTCTCGTACCAAACTAAGTCTGATGTACCCGGAGCTCCTCACAAACCAATACTTAAGGGCAAACTCAGCAGTCACAACTTCAAGCTATCATGGGGTAAGCTTCAGCAATGTGCAACTCATCTTCTGAATGTGTTGTTCCCCCCCCCTCTCCCTGATTAGAGGGGGGGGGTGGTCCTTATCAGTCCAAACTTAGATTGGAACCAGTTTGTTATGCCCAAAAGGTCCATAAACCGCAGATTTTGTACCATTGCCTCGATTTTTTCTTTCATACATGACAAAGGCTATTGGCAATCTTCTCTTTCCGCTAAGTCACAATGACTGGTAATTTTTCCTGCTGAGACTGGTACAAGACCACTTCTAGAGCTTTATCTGATTTCTCAGATTGTTGTCCTTTATTTAAGCTACCAGCGGACACTCCCTGTAAACATATAATTAACCTGTGTTATGTAACATATACTGATACTAGGACATACTTGTTGTGGGGTATCTCTCAACCAAAAATCTATAATAGCCAGTTATTACCTTGGTATGCTAAAGTAAGGAACGGTCATTGCCTCTGTTTCTTATCATCTCGTTATTTTTAACTTTTTACTAGTTGCTGAAAAATGTGAGCGAGTACTTTTGGCATTGCTAGCGATTTTTTGATTATTCAAAAAATAATAACGACAATTAAAAGAAAATCATCCACTGCTCTCGAAGATCTTTTTTCCCTTTGACGATCCTGACACCTTTGGTATCAGTATAATTACATACAGAAGCTGGCTGCTAGGTATATAAATGTGATATATGTATGTATGGTATGCCAGGAATGAGAATAGTTATACATTCCTAACGCCTAATATTTAACTTATCTGAAGTGCGACCAAATAGAACACATGTAGTTTGTAACTCAAAAAAATATCAGCGCGATGTACATTTACGATATACATGTACTTTAGCAACTTTAACAACTTTAACAACTTTAACAACTTTAACAACTTTAACAACTTTAACAACTTTAACAACTTTAACAACTTTAGCAACTAGTCATCCATTTTAACATCATCACATGTTATTTTTTTGTAGAAGCACCACGAGACAATGGAGGTAGTGCAGTCGAATCCTACACAGCACAGTTAGACTCAGGTGCTGGTTATCACTCAGTATATGAGGGGACGTCGTGCGAGTGTTCCTGTATCAATCTACTGCCCGGCTACACTTACAGAGCTAGAGTAGCGGCAAGGAACAGTGTGGGTCTGGGACGCTGGTCTGAATCATCGCTAGTCACCACCAAACCTACCCAGCCCGGACAGTGCTCTAAACCCTGGCTACACGGCAAACCTAAAGCTCACTCTCTACATCTCAAGTGGTGTAAGTACATCATAACTGCAATATTTCACTCACTATGTGTTTCAGGGTGCGACATTGAAGGTCCTCAACGCTGATAGAACATAACTCATCTCTGCTAAAGCCGAAGAGAATTTAGATTCACCTTCTAACAGGAGATAAGTGAGGATTTATTGTCCGTTGTTGTGGTGGGGCAGCCATACTTGTCCTTAGTATGATGGGTAGATGGAGGAGGATGGTGGTATAGGACAGTTGTTGATCTGCCTTTCATTTAAATAATTCTCATATTTGCTGGTCAGCCTCCATGCTGTCTTATGCATACTCAGGTGATTAAAAAGAAAAAAAATGGAAAGTATCAAATTATCAATTACCATAAATGCTAGTTAGGTTGCAAACCCCTCAGATCTATCTACCATGTATTTCAACACTGACTAAACGGATATGAGCTTGCAGATCAAAACTAAGATTGTGAGACATTAAAATTAAAATCACGGAGTAGTGGGTTGTAAGAATTCCTTCAGTATGAAATAGGAAATCCTTGTCTGTTAACTCAATAGCTGCCAAATAGCTGTCATTGAATAAAGTCAGCCTTTCATGTCTTCCCATCATGTCGAAACAACTGATTGAGTTTACATCCCTCTCTTTATACTGATTGCAAAATAACTCCAGCGATTAAGACTAACTGATCAGAGCAGGCTTGTTATAGATTAACTGGGGTGTTATTAGTATGTTATGAAAGTGTTCGACTAACAGCGATTTTTTCAGACACGCAATCATGTCTGCGCCTCAAAACTAGACATCTCAACATTTGAGATGTGATGATCGAAATTCGCCCATAATAATAATGCTCATTGTTAGAATGAGCTAATCTAGTATTTCCTCTGCACTTTGCTGATGAAATGTTAGTGAGTTGACTGGAAAATTGTTAACACTACTTGCTTTGAGAATGGCTTATTGTTCAGCCTTATTGTTCGGTCTCTGGGCGTCTGTTATGAATTAGTGTTATTGTGCTGCCTCCCTTTCCATTGTATATTTTTGTATGAGACGTGCAGAAGGTGTAATATAATAATTCCCTCTTCTAATCAGTAGCTTACTGTGTAATTTTAGCTGCCAGATCTCACTGTTATTTTGAAAACAATTGATTTATTTTTGTAACACATGTTAAAAAAATAGCAGACTATAGTTTGTACTCTAATGATGGCTCCTAGTAAAATTTTAGTGTGATTGGTTTTTTAAACGTACGAAAGCCACAATGAGTGGTTTTTGTGTTGTGAAGTTGATCGTGACCGGTACCTGCCCTGTGTGATCATTTTGTAAATGACTCAAACAGCCCTGATAAACACCATTGTTACCTGTCTAATCTAAGGTTAATGGTATGCTGGTATGCACATAAAACCCTAGGACCTCATAGACACACACAAACACCATCACATGTCTTACTCATGATATCAGATAATACAAGTCTTTATGGCTAAATTCCTGACACTGAAGTCTCTAGCCTGTGTTAGTTAACCACAATGCAACACTAGTCGGATTGTCTCCTCGTTGCTAAGATAACGAATCTACCACAACACTATCTCAAAATTTCAGAAGAATTGTTGAAAAAAATATTTTTCCTTCATCCTACGTCCATGCGTATAATGCCAATGCAAATCGTTTTTGTGAATTGAAAGTATGGAAGTTATAAGATTCGTCATTTGGTGCAGTGCTGATGTAAAGGTAGTATGGATATTTTTTGAACTATAATATTGTAATCTTGCAGCCCCCTCGGAGAACGATGGAGGCTCACCCGTACGTCAGTATGTAGTTCAGCTCATTAAGATGGATAACACTAGTCATGAAGTATACCGGGGTGCTGACGCAGATTGTGTGGTAGCAGGACTGTCGCCTGGTCGCAGCTATCTACTACAGGTGTGTAGAGTTGTTACACTGACATCGAGACAACACTACTGCTAGAGCCAATCTAGTACCAGTAGTGAATTAGATCACTCTCTATCGGTCAGAGATATACAAGCAATGGTATACCACGTGATCAGTGTGTGTAGCTGTTAGATTGGCAGTCTTTCTAGGTTGATCTGCTTTATTCATACTCGCGTACTTATATATTGAGTTAATATTCAAATGTTTCTGTGGAACACAAGTTGATTTTTAAATATCTTTAGGCTGTTGGTTCCCTCTAAGCATGTTTAGAAGGTAATTACCTTATTAACTTCTAGGAGGGAGATAATCCCCTTGTGTAAAAGTTAAATGACACTGCCCAGGGTAATCAAGCTGTGGGGAGGAGTGAAAGCTTTTTGCCACAAGAAATATCTCTATTCCCAAGAGTGAAACTAATTACTATAGGTTTGTACTTTTGCTGCCGTGACAAGGCATCGAACATATCACAAAGTAGGTGTTGACTGTCGCATACCATAATTTTTACTGTTGTTTTCACCTCGAGTAGTAATATTTTTCTTTTCATAGATTGTCTCATGGTTTCTCTCAAGGGGTTATTTTTATGAGTAATTATAGACATTTTCGAGGCACCAATCAATGCTTTATCTTACCACTTAAAACCTTAACAAGTTTATCGTACCGTTTGTGACTTGGTAGGAATCAGGGAGATTCTGCATGTAAATGAAAGCTGCAAATGTGACAGTCTTGTACTTGACTTGATTATAACACTAAACTTGAGTTTTCTCAGAAAAGTTGTTGTGCTTCTGGATGTGCTATCGAGGTTTTTACCAGACAGATTTCTTCAGAAACATACTTCCTGTATGAAATATAAAGTGGTCCATCACAATAGTTTGCTCAGCAATTCAACATGTATTGATGGATAACTTATATCTCCCAGTTGAAGATAATAATTCCTCTTTAATCAATGGCCTGCTTCAGCTGTTAGGTCAATGTACTTTTTGAAAATTAATTAACACAAACATCAGCCAAGCCAACCTTAAAAGGCATAATGCCATATTTACTCTCGTGAACATTGATTTTACTTGTGTTTACGAGATGTTTCACGGTGCACCGGCAAATTGCCTTCCCGGTACATTGGAAGGGAACAAACCTCTATTACTGTCTTCTAAGCCTCTGAAATCTGAAGTATCAAAATAGCGATACATCATTTTGTATTAATAATATTTATCTTATGATGGTTTTGCAGTAGTTTCACTTTCAATTATGTTCTTTTCACAGGTACGCGCCGTGAATGAGGCTGGAGAGGGTGAGTGGAGTGATTCCGTGGATGTATTATCAGGAGCCGGGGTACCCGAGCCTCCGGAGGCACCTGTGTGTGTACCCCGGTCCGCACACAATGTGTACACACAGTGGATGACACCATGTAATAACGGCGCTAAAATCTCAGAATATAGACTCGAATACCAGAAACCCGGCGAGCATGAATTCTCACAGGTAAGTGGTGTTTCTTCTAACTATGTGACCTTCGGTGAGAGATCTGCTGATTTTCCATCCATTCCAAACTAGAATCATCTTACCTCATCCTGGAATTTGGTGAAATAGAGGATTAATCTGTGATTGAGAGTTGTCCCATAAATGGTAAATATTTGACAGGGGGAGAAAACTTTCAACAATGAATGATTGCTTGTATGCGCACTGTATTAACGCTATCTATTTCTAAGTAATTCCTAGGACCTAGGGTTTTGGTTATTACACAATTTCTTAATGGTCTGCTTTGGAAATTTTGGTGAGTTTTCTAATGTCATCTCCCCAACCCACATGCCAAACCAAGATAATCAAGACTGTCAATGTTTTGCAATAGTTGACATCTATCAATAAGCTTTGCTCACATAATTGATTCCTTAACAGTGAACCTTGTGTTGTATTTCAGCTCTTCACTGGCCCAGAGTTGGAGTATGAGGTCAAGAATCTTCATCCCGATAGTGAGTATAGCTTCAGAGTACAAGCTGTGAACACATCAGGTGTATCCGCACACTCCCATCACAGTACAGTGCGGACTCTACCATCGAGTCCCGCAGCGGTGTGCCATGTCAGGGCCTCCGCTACAGCTAACAGTATTACAGTCACATGGTCTGAACCGCTGAACCATGGCAGTGAGGTGAGTCATGTTTATCGCTATTACTTCGATCCCCTTGAAAATTATGATTTATCTTTAGCCTTGTCACACAGCTACTGTTTTTTGGTTTGGGGGGTAGCCTTGTATTTTTGGTTTGGGGGTGGCCTTGTATTCTCGGTTTGGGGGGTAGCCTTGTATTTTTGGTTTGGGGGGTAGCCTTGTATTTTTGGTTTGGGGGGTCGCCTTGTATTTTTGGTTTGGGGGGTAGCCTTGTATTTCTGTTTTGGGGGGTAGCCTTGTATTTTTGGTTTGGTGGTAACCTTGTATTTTTGGTTTGGGGGTAGCCTTGTATTTTTGGTTTGGGGGTAGCATTGTATTTTTGGTTTGGGGGGTAGCCTTGTATTTTTGGTTTGGGGGGTAGCCATATATTTTTGGTTTGGGGGGTAGCCATGTATTTTTGGTTTGGGGGTAGCCTTGTATTTTTGGTTTGGGGGGTAGCCTTGTATTTTTGTTTGGGGGTAGCCTTGTATTTTTGGTTTGGGGGGGTAGCCATATATTTTTGGTTTGGGGGGTAGCCATGTATTTTTGGTTTGGGGGGTAGCCTTGTATTTTTGGTTTGGGGGGTAGCCTTGTATTTTTGGTTTGGGGGGTAGCCTTGTATTTTTGGTTTGGGGGGGTAGCCTTGTGTTTTTGGTTTGGGGATAGCCTTGTATTTTTGGTTTGGGGGTAGCCTTGTATTTTTGGTTTGGGGGTAGCCTTGTATTTTTGGTTTGGGGGTCGCCTTGTATTTTTGGTTTGGGGGTCGCCTTGTATTTTTGGTTTGGGGGGTAGCCTTGTATTTTTGGTACCCATAAATAAAAAAGTAGCCGCTTGACAAGGCTTATTTATTTTCACACCACTCAGAACGGTAAAAAAATCAAATTTAATAGATATTTAGGTGATTGATACATAGTACTGTCAGCCTGGTTAATGGCCATGCTACTGTGACCTCTTCTGCGGCTAACTTAATGTCTCCATATTTTCAGATTACACATTACAACATCGAGTACGGTAAAAATCAGGTGATTCCAGTTACTGAGATGGATACGGAAAATCTGGAGTTTACCATCGAAGATCTCACTCCTGATCTACTCTACAGGTAAGCTTGATAAATCTGCAAAACATCTGTAATACATCTGTAATACATCTGTAATACATCTGTAATACATCTGTAATACATCTGTGATACATCTGTGATACATCTGTGATACATCTGTAATACATCTGTGATACATCTGTGAAACATCTGTAATACATCTGTGATACATCTGTGATACATCTGTGATACATCTGTGATACATCTGTGATACATCTGTGATACATCTGTGATACATCTGTGATACATCTATAAGGCTTCTACATCTACATCAGGCATAAAAAAAACATAATTGATGTGTGCAGTTTATAAGATAATGGTAACAAGTTGGTCAAGCATGAAGAAGTTAGAAAAAATAATGTGTTTTCAGACAACCACATGTTATTTTTGCATTTTACTGTTGCCTTTAGCAAACTTAGTTTGATGGAGGAGGAAACAAAACTTGCGAAATCTTGCTTTGAACTGTCCATCAACTACATTATATCAACTACATTATATCAGATCAGGCCAACCTAATATGGACAGCTTGAGTTTCTCCTTTCTGTGCCAACAAAGTTTGATATTATCTTATAGAATCAGAGTGCAGGCAGTGAACGCTATCGGAGCTGGAGCGTTTAGTGCTCAGGCTAAAGTGACCACACTGTCCCTACCCCCGTCCCCACCCTGCCTAGAGTGTTCCTCAGCTACATGGAACACCATCAAGCTGCGCTGGAGTGAAGTGGATAAGTGTGATCAGTATACCGTGATGATGTCACGCAGCGCCACTGGTGTACAACAATCGGTATGTACAGCTGTAATAGCTATGCTATGTTAGAACTCGGGACAAAAACGTGTCATTTGATGTTTGTATTGCATGGGAGAGCATGCTGCGGATTGTCCTGTCTCAGCCTCCCTTCGACCTCGTGGGTTGTTTTTCTACAGCAGATGATTTTAAACCACCATTTTGTGTATCAGTATCCCAATTGCCTGATTTTCGAGAGAGAATTATATTTTCATGTTACGCACAATATTCACTAAGCATAGATGTTCTAATAGGTTACTGAGATCTTAGGTAGAATAATACTTACGTATGACGCCCCTGTATGACGCCCCCTGTATGACGCCCCTGTGTGACGCCCCTGTATGACCTCCTGTATGACGCCCCTGTATGACGCCCCTGTATGGCGCCCCTGTATGACGCCCCTGTGATTTATCTGACAGGTGTATCACGGCAGTGCTCTACAGTGTCGTGTCAGTAAACTACAGGAACAGACAGACTATCACTTGCGTATATCAGCACATAACGCCGCAGGAGAGGGAGACCTATCAGAGCCACTCATAGTTACTACATGTAGGGCACCACCTCACTCACTCAAAGGTACATACATGTATATAATATATGTTGAAGTTGAAGTTGAAGTTTTGAAATTTATATCATAGACAAACTACAATTTTTTTGTGACTGAAAAGGCTGTGTTAATTGATTGTCATACTGACACATTTAAAACTATGATACTCTGCGGGATAAGATGTGATGAGATATAATCTTTGCATATGTATACTATGATTTGATGATCACCTATGTTTTTGTGTACAGACTCTGCCATCTGACTAACCTATGACCTTGTTTGTCTTACCCATGAGTTGAATTTTCAAGCTTGTACCACAACTCATTCCACATGGAATACCATCTATCTAGAAATCAGGACTGCACCAAAAGAGAGGAAAGAAGTTTTGATCTGTCACGGCACAATGTGCTTCTATTACTAGTCTATATTACGTGTCATATGACTCCTCATTTGATTGGTTGATTTGTTATGTTACAGCACCTGTGATTGGTGAGGCTGGAGAAGGTTATTGTGAGGTGAGCTGGCAGGCTGCTAAGCCATTCCGAGGTGATACTATAGAATACAGGTTACAGCTATCAGACCATAGTCACGGCTCCGCCAACGAATTCAAACAGGTATGTTGTGTGATGAGATTAAGTTGTCTGTCACAGGTGAAGTTGTACACCATCGAATCTTATATATGAATAATGGGATTGTTTCCCTGTGCTGTCAATGTTGTTTGGAGTACTTTCAATATGAAGTCAGCCTGTTGAGGCTCTTCGGTTGTGGTTTTAACAATAAATACTTACCATTGTAGATGAGCTCACTTTTGCTCACACTTTGTTTATTTTTTCACACACAGGTATATCAGGGAAGTTCCACCTCTCATCGTATCACGGGCTTGTCACCAAACAGCAGCTACTCTATCAGAGTGTGCCCTGTTAGAGTGTGCAAAGGCGATACCGACTCTATACCTGGAGCTTACAGTCCAAGTACAACCTTCAAAACAAAGAACCTCCCTCCAGTCATCGAACTAAAGAAAACAGAAGTTCAGCCTGTACAGCAATCTATTGTGAAGAGGAAAGTCCAGGAAATCATCACTGCAATAAAACCAGAGAGAGATCACCAGTACGCACTCGCCTTCCTTCTACTCATGTTCCTGATTGGTGTAGCTGGTGCCGGACTTCTTCACTATTTGTTAGGATGAAGTAACTCCCATCGAGGAACACGCGACGTCATCAGCCAGGCAAAACCCGATGTTAACAGCCAGTCAAAATGTATTTATTGTAATCCATTCCATGATTTCATCTTGTTGACATGAGTTCGCTGCGTTTATTTTCTCTTTTCTGGGCAGAACTTTGAATGATGATGAATTATGAAATGCCCCCACGTGAGCTTGATCAGTGATTTGAAGCGGAGATTATTCAATAACACGTCTGCGAGCTCTTATATCATACACTTAGATGAATTTTGAACGTTCTTTTTGGAGAATCGAGTCAATTATTGTGTGTGGCTGACTACGAACTATGAAAAGTAAATTACACTGAGAGGCTATGATTAATCTTGTGAGGTCACAGGGGAGGCAATAACAAATATCACGAATAGGTCATAATCAATTCTTGTTTATGGTATTATATATATATATATACCCCGCAGTGAGGATGAGATATGGTTACTAACAAATTTTTGTCTCCTTATTTTCATTTTCTTCCTGTTGTTTTTTTTTCTTTACAGTGTTAATTTATTAGTGTGTTTACAATGTCCATATTTACAAAATTATGTCAATAATATTCACATAGTCCATATTAATTAATGTATTATTGTAAAATTATATCATTTAGCCATTATTAGTTCTGTGATGTTTTGATCACGTTACGATGATGTACCCACGGGTGGTGTTACGTCAAATTTATGTTGCGCCGAGAAGTTTTTTTCACGTCGTTTTTCCTCCACATTAGAAGATAACAAAATAGTCAGTGATATTAACCTACATAGAACCACTACACTGTATTCAGCAGTCAATTTTTGTGTAACCAAGGTCTAACTTTCCCCTCTTTTTTCACTTCACCCAGTGAATAACAAATATCATGACATATACTACTGCATCATATTTATGTCAGCGTTAAAGAAGGTGCTATGATTAATAAAGAGTAATATAATCAGCATAAATACCACCAGACCTGTCTTATGTACATCATAAACGCCACCAGACCTGTCTTATGTACATCATAAACGCCACCAGACCTGTCTTATGTACATCATAAACACCACCAGACCTGTCTTATGTACATCATAAACACCACCAGACCTGTCTTATGTACATCATAAACGCCACCAGACCTGTCTTATGTACATCATAAACACCACCGACCTGTCTTATGTACATCATAAATACCACCAGACCTGTCTTATGTACATCATAAACACCACCAGACCTGTCTTATGTACATCATAAACGCCACCGACCTGTCTTATGTACATCATAAACACCACCAGACCCGTCTTATGTACATCATAAACACCACCAGACCTGTCTTATGTACATCATAAACACCACCAGACCTGTCTTATGTACATCATAAACACCACCAGACCCGTCTTATGTACATCATAAACACCACCAGACCCGTCTTATGTACATCATAAACACCACCAGACCTGTCTTATGTACATCATAAACACCACCAGACCTGTCTTATGTACATCATAAACACCACCAGACCTGTCTTATGTACATCATAAACACCACCAGACCTGTCTTATGTACATCATAAACACCACCAGACCTGTCTTATGTACATCATAAACACCACCAGACCTGTCTTATGTACATCATAAACACCACCAGACCTGTCTTATGTACATCATAAACACCACCAGACCTGTCTTATGTACATCATAAACACCACCAGACCTGTCTTATGTACATCATAAATACCACCGACCTGTCTTATGTACATCATAAACACCACCAGACCTGTCTTATGTACATCATAAACACCACCAGACCTGTCTTATGTACATCATAAACACCACCAGACCTGTCTTATGTACATCATAAACACCACCAGACCTGTCTTATGTACATCATAAACGCCACCAGACCTGTCTTATGTACATCATAAACACCACCAGACCTGTCTTATGTACATCATAAACACCACCAGACCTGTCTTATGTACATCATAAACACCACCAGACCTGTCTTATGTACATCATAAATACCACCGACCTGTCTTATGTACATCATAAACGCCACCAGACCTGTCTTATGTACATCATAAACACCATCAGACCTGTCTTATAAACAGCATAAACACCACCGACCTGTCATGTAACCGTCATCAAATACCCGAAAAATATTATTGGGGAAAATTCCTCAATTCTGTTGATGTAGATTGAAGAGTAATCCTAGACCCTCATCTTTCAGGAGCTCCGGTGATTCATGTTCGATTGCTATCTGCCAGCGATGCGCAACAAATTGACATTCGGTGTTTGTAATACTATCAACTCAGAGCCAGCAATACAGATAGTTTTGATCTTGAGGTAGCTATATGGTGGGCCTCTGTGGTGCCCTCTCAAGCTTAATATCTACCAGGAATGAGGAAGCATTTCCCTTTTCTTAATTGATAAATTTGTAAATGGTTGATACTAAGTTACTCCAGTTTGTATAGTGCATTGCCAAGTGTTTCCTTCTCTTTAATTTTATATCTAATATCTAAAGAGTAACCTTGTATCAACTAAATTCAAACATGATTTGCTTGCAACGCTAAGCTTGATGATGCGTTAAACTATTATGTCCACACAGAAAATTCCTCCACATATGATTACCATCTGCACAGACAGTATCTGTCACGTCTGTCACATCTGTCAAGTCTCCAAAGTATTTATGTATTTCCTTGTTTCCTTCTTTGTGGTTGCTATAAAATAGTGGAGTAAACTTGAAAGATCATCAGTACCAAGCCTTGCTTAGTTAAGTACAGATCAAAGCATTTCCAAACGATTCCAATAATAAACCTTGTGATTATAATAATGAAGTTGATGTGCCTTTCAACTCTAGCCGTACTTATAGGAGTTGCATCTGCAAGACGTAAGTAAACTCTAACTACTGTTTGAATATTAAAATTTATTTACATATTATCTGAATATGGCTCTGTATCTATTTTCTCCAAGCCAACTTAATATTCAGCTTCAGCACTAGTTGTATCTTTTGCATTTTTACATAATCATATTTTGTTACAGTCGGATGTTTTGGTCCATTCTGTTTTGACCAATTCGTACCAAAATCCTCATTTGTGGAATGTGGGCCAGAGAACGTATGTCATTGTAAGTTCTTCGTAGATTCCTGCCCTCATACCTGCCCAGGACTACAATATCAGCCAGACGATACAACTGAAGGTGGATGTCTGCTCCCTGGGTGCCCATGTCGTAAGTTGATTTACTGGTTTACATCACCTTTAACTGTTGATATCCTCGTAGACCAGGAGTTAAACCTTTACTGGCAACATAATCAACATTTCAAAAGGCATTGTCAAGTTTTACTTGAGTTTTAAATTTGATAAGCTTAGCTAGTTCTCTCTCCCATATTTTGGAGCCAGGATCATTGTCACTTCAAATTTGGTCTATATCTAGCATTGGCTGTGTGCAGCTCTTAAAAGGATCGAGCGCCATCATTTACAATTTTGAATTAAAAAGTTACCAATTCATTCATTTATCATCTGACTAATCTACTGGTGTTTTTGTTTCTATTGTAGTGCCTGGCGTCGCTCTAGAAAGAAGAGGTAAATGCCCCAGATACAATCCATACTCATACAGATTCAAACGTGAACGTGTGTGTCAGAATGATGAAGACTGTATGGGAACAGATAAATGCTGCCAAATCGGAAATTTCTCAATACTTCAGTGTCTGCCTGCTTGGATATAAAATGATCTGGAGAGGATTAGGTCTATGTGTATCACTTTTCCTCAACTGTAATCTCACCATGTAGAACTCGTCATTTTCTTTCTTGCTGAAAATCACATTAATTGAATATCAGTAACTTTTGCCAGTAATTTGCGTTCTAATCAGCATATATAATAATATCAGCAATATATAATCATTTTAATTGCTTGTCTTTCTTCAGACGTGATAATTTGTTGCATACTGGGTAATTCATGTGGTATAATATGCATCCTCGAGTTATTCCTGTATGACCTTTATCATGCAATCGTTCCTGTCAAATCAGTTTCTTCTGCCAGTAAAACTGTATCACTAAGTTGTGAAAACTTATTGTTGTTCCTTGTGATACCCCCTCCTCCTTCTTCATATCTATGGTCAATCGTTTGTCTTACACAGCTTGCTTTTCTTCTATAGAAGTCATAGAAATAATCTCGGTTTTATCCTAGGTTGATTTAGGTGCTAAACATAACTTGCTGCTAAATATGAAAATATATTATATGATATACATCAGATGCTTCATGTTCCCCTAAGAAGTTTTAACCAGTTACATAACTATTCTGCGCAATGTCACCAAATATTTCAGGTGCCAGGATTGAGTGATGCGTTACCTCAGTTTATAACAAAAGATCTGAATGAGTTCATCTGTTGTCCATATGAGGTGCGAGAAACTTATAGATGAGCAGCAGAGTAAACCAGTTCGGTAGGCATTCAAATATCAATAAAAGTCGTATTTGGTCCAAAGAGGTTTTATTTGCGTGTGTCATTGATAGATTGATAATATGTTGACAGGGGAAACCCTCTGCAAAGACATCAAAATATCTGAAACAAGAAAAATTCCCACATATGATGACAATCAAGATTGTCTACTTTTGAAAAGAGAGGGCATAAATCTCTTAATATAAACTATAATCTCTTCATTTTGGAGGTACAAAATGAATTTCCCCTTGTAAGCCATCGACGAGTAGAGCACAACTCTCGTACACATTTTCGGGTCTTTGGAGAGCAAATTATTGTACTTTGAGAAAGCTTCGACAGTTGATATATATTTAATGAGAATGACCATTTTTCTTCTTTCAGTTAAACATCACTTTGAAAAAAGTGCAAATTAGAGGCCACAAAGTAGGGGGTTTTGGGGTTTGGCATTTTAGTATCATCGAGTTGTTTCCCCAAATATGAAGAGGGAACAACTCGCAATTCTAATAAAACGCATTTCCAAAATTAAAAGGTTAATTGTTACAGTAGGGAGGGAGGGTTCGTTTAGAGTTAGTTAATTCAAGAAGTTAGAGTTAGTGTCTCTCTGACTCCTTGTATTGGTTTTCAATGCCGATCTTATTGAGTGTTTCGGCAGTTATAAGCTGGACGTCTGTGCAAGGAGTTAGACAATGTCAACTTCTCAAACAATGTTAGGGCAAGGAGTTAGTAGTTGGTTGGAGTTATCAAATAAGACATGATAATGAAGCAAAGAGCAAATTCTGTAATTCATTTGTACTCAGAATATAATGTTGAGCGAATATTCATTACATATATTTCATTAGTTGGATAATCTGCAGAATGATATTATAGTTTGATGTCAGTTCAGTATGTTGAGAGTGATGATGGTCGTTAGTCAGTTTATTTACTAACTTGAAAATCGCCTAACAGTTATGCATCAATAAGTGATTACGGTAGTTTTTGATTTTTGGAAATTTATTTTATATAGAATAACAACAACAACAACAA
Source organism: Membranipora membranacea (assembly GCA_914767715.1). Lineage (NCBI taxonomy): Eukaryota > Metazoa > Bryozoa > Gymnolaemata > Cheilostomatida > Membraniporidae > Membranipora > Membranipora membranacea. Next base: position 361,981 of record OU612075.1, on the reverse strand, counting down.
CAACAACAACAACAAGGCTCCTGTTTTATATAGAACAACAACAACAAGGCTCCTGTTTTATATAGAACAACAACAACAACAAGGCTCCTGTTTTATATAGAACAACAACAACAAAAACAACAAGGCTCCTGTTTTATATAGGACAACAAGGCTCCTTTTTATATAGAACAACAAGGCTCCTGTTCATTAATATTGGCTATAAGCTTAAGACAATAACCTTCAAGAAGACTTCCATGAATATAATAAAAAATCTCGAGAAGTTCATCAGATATGAACTATTTTGATAGTATTTTGTCAAGTTATACAAGCTCGTGATGTAAAGGACAAACTGATATAGATATGCAGTCATTTTGAATGAGCATAGATTTTAGCTTACCAAATGCTCACCAATGCTGTCTATTCTATGATAGATTGTTTTCACATGCTCCTCAAGCTTATCAAGACGCTTCCAGGATGACTTTTCTATTACACCTCTTTATCTTATCATATATTGCCTGCGATAAGACTCGCAGTTTGTCTCTCATTTCATCTGTTACTGTTTGAAGCGGAATTACCTCATGTAGTTTATCTGCATTGAATAAAAATAGAAATTGAATCGTTGATAATTGAACTGGATTAAACTAAATTAATTGAAACCCCGACATATACTACCAAAGCGATGACCAGTCAGTCTACTACTTTCCAAAACATCATTTTCGGCTGTGCAAACTTTAAACCTCTATAAACTAGACTTACTCGTTAAACAATTGAAGATATGATCTCTGATGTAAGATTTATTCTCTTCCTTGTCTTAACATTTTAAAGCTGTGGTTGCGAATAAATGTCATTCCATGCAAAAATATTCTCTTTTCAATGAACTCCCTACATTATAAGCTATAGCCGAGTAGAAGAAGTCGTAATTATTTTATACGTCATGATGACTGATAAACAAAACCAGATTATATTGCAACGGGTATTTACTGCTCTTTCATAAAAAAACAGTATTTGACTATTTATGATTTTATCAAAGCCATGCCTAATAGTTGTCTGTCCTTTTTTTTAAGGAAAGCAACTCCGAATTAAATTTTACATATATAAATATAAAAGGGTGCTAGCAATATTATCGGTATGGAATTCATCACAACCAAAACTATGTATATCTATAAAATACCCACTACTGGTTTTGATATTGCGTTTAACAACTTACCCTGGTCGACAAATCCTGCAGCCTGGTGGCAGTCTGTACTCAGGAAAGGACATTTTATCTTGGTGTCACATCTTTTACAAAACTGTGTCCTGCAATCCTTGCAGATCTCATCGAGAGTATGAGTTTTGTGTGTCTGACACTTTTCTACTAGGTACCTCTCAGGAGCCAACTCATCCTCAATAGGCAGCATTTGATGGTTTCCAATATGGAACTCATGTTCCTGATAAGAAACAAAGTCAAACATACTGCTGTCTACATGCTCTAAATCAATATATAGAGCGCACATTTAAAAACAGAGCGATGCCCAAATATATCGTTTTCAGCTGTTGTATAATGCAGTTTGGGATAAGACTTCCTGAGAGGACGTACAGTAAACATCATTTTATTTTGATTTGTTCAAAGAAAGCTGTGATTTTTATTATTAAAGAATGAATAAGTGGATCATCAGTTAGGCCCTTGCTTTATACAACTTTTGTAAACAGATATTAACCTGTGAAACCAACAGAATCCATAGAGGCAGCTTAGAACAATACATTGTATGCTATGAGTACAGGCTCACATCAGCATGTTTCCTACAGAATCTTCTCTTACAGTCAGCACAGCAGACCACGGCTCTAACTGGTCCTGTTGTACACAGGTCACAGCTCAGGTTGAGATTTTACATCCGTTTCCATAACTTTGGGTAGTGATCTGATATCTATGTCTTTAAAACCTCCCTGAAAATGTTAAATTTTAGTCAATATCTGTTGAAATTCAAAAATAAACATTGGAAATGTCACCGGATGTCATAAAACTAGACAACAATTATTGTTGTACGATATTGTTAGCCTGAGCTATCTCAACATGGACCCTTAACTTGTCTGTTACCCCCTTGATTTTTAGTTTAAAGGTATTTAAAGAAAATTGATCAAGGAGGCCGTGTCAGTAACAAGCACCAAAACACTAATAATAAATAAGGTCATCGCTGCTTAACGTGTTTTGAAATTAATAGAAATACATGAGGCAGGCCTCATTTATTTTTCTTTTCTGGTTTGCATGCAAGAAGTTGTGGTGTCCTTAGATCAGCAAGCCACTGAGAAATTAAAACAAATTCATTAACTTACTTGCATATTTCACATTCAATCTCCTTGTCCTGATAGTTTACTTTGATACACTCAGTACAGTGGGTGTGACCACAGGGTAGAGCCTGTGGTTCCTGTATCTCATATAACCTTGCATAGCAGAACCCACACTCTGTATCTCTGGTCACTGGTAATATCTCAAAGTTCATGATTACAGCCTTAGTTCCTCCTTCTTGTTACCTTAGTAAAGTAAAAAAATCAACGATAAGATACTTATTGGTATATCATGACAAATTATTGAAACCTAATGTCACTTGATGTCAAATGATAGGATACTAGTGCCTAGCCTTCCTTGACAAGCTATGTTGCGGAGATTAGGGGGGAGGTACAACACAGTTTGTCTACACATACTAACCAAACCAAGGAGCAACTCCTTGCCAATACCATGACGGAAAGTAAAAGTATAGTCTGGTATTGCGCCATGTGTCTCAACTTCGGACACCACACAAAGGGCAAGAATCATTCAGAATTCAACTCACCTGAGTTTTGGTCAATGTTAGCCTTTCCGGTTTCAGAGCTATCATTTCCACAAGCACCCCAAAACTTGGAATATTTCCCATCGCTAGTTTTGCCAAGAGCTGTTTTACATTTGTAACATTTCTTCTCTGTTTCCTTTGCATTCTTTGCATCTGAAACAAATGAATAATGTCATATTTCCAACGAAGCACAAAATACATGCAGAGGAGGAAAAATGAATATCTTACAAAACAAGTGGATCATTATTCAGATAATGGTTCTTCTTTCAAATAACTTGACCGCCAGGAATATAACACATAATTATACCTGTGTAGTGAAATATTTGCATGTACTAGCTAACTTTATAACTAGCTAACTTTAGGGTATTGATCAAGGGGAAAGCAAAAGTAATAGCGCATAGTACATCTGCAAAGAATATAGCTAATCCAGTAATTTACAAGCATGAGGTATTATCAACTTATCAAATATGTCAGACTTGAAAAATTGGTGATATAATAATCCTGGAACCAGTGCGAGGTGCTATCAAGGAACAATATAACTTGGTTTAGAAAACTTAGCAGATGGTCGAAAGTTGCCATCTTCTGCCAAAGCAGTTTAAAAGGTTGAATGCACAAAAAATCTTTTCTATTTGGCTCAGCTGGTTGTGATTATTCATTGTAGATCCATTTTTAATCTTATTTTGGACTCGATATTCATTGGGTGTACATCAAATCAAATCTAGGTTCGGATGACTTGTGTTAAAATGAAAATGATGCCTAACAGACTACCGAGAACATAGGGATTTACAAAATATAACTGATTATGGCAAGTTCTCTAATGAAAGGTTACACAGGCAAACTATTCCTCCTTGTAGAACTTCCAGCTCAGACCAAAAGCCTACAGATTTCTTTTGTGGGCAGTAGCCAGTTTTATGAAAGAATCATAGCAGAAGGATTGTTAGCGCACCCCATGCTGTGTGCTATAGACAGACATAATACATTTTTTAGGTACTTGGTCCAATCCATCACCCCCTCCTCCCGGTTGTTGTGAGACCCGTAGCAGGTGCTGTATGGGACATGTCTTACAGCACTCATGCAACCCCTACAGCACAAACAACAATGCTGTGTGGGCCTTGAGTGCCGTACGACTGAACTGAGCTTTTTTTGTAATACTGTTGATACAGGCGCAAGGACCACAGAAAAGCTTGGAAAAATTTGCTCAGTTAGCTGAACCAATTAAATTATGAGCCCAAGCAGTTGAACGTCGTCAAAGCACTCCTTAAAAATATGCGGATATCATTGAATCGGATTTTTCAGTTCAGTGGCAAAATAACCTTTTCAGATTGTATAATAGTTGTCTTCTTCTATAATAAGATGGGATAACTCTTTAATCTCACAAATCTCTTTTTGATGCGGAATTAAATAGATATAATGGACTCAATGAAAATTGAGTTTATCATCTACCAATGATATGCGAGGAAAGTACTGAAATTGTCCAATAAAATGCATATCTATGTAAATAACTGCAATGCCTTCACATGGCACCAACAATCACTTGCAAGCACAAGGATTACTTTCTGTTTTTAAAACTCAGTTTATACTGGATTATACCTACTTAGGTCAATTTCTCACAAGCCTATCACCTGCCCAGTTTCACGGATAGCTGCAGCTGTTACTTACAGGATATTGAATGGTGGAGATCTGAGTGAGTGATTTTAACATGATTTATTTATTTATAGGACCAACGAAGAGAGAGTTCATTATTGATAGGATTATGAATACAATATTATTATATTATATAACCATTCTCCCTGCTGCAACTGAATATAATTCTTGCCCATGCACAGCGATGTAGTACCAGAGACTATAGATATCTATAGTCTCTGGTAGTACTGTAGAGATGATTGAAGCACAATTGGATATTCTAATAAATGTAGAACTACTCACTTGCACCAATGAATTGGAGCATCAGTGCACTCAAAAAACTATATCTGGCACCGATGAACAAATTCCATTGCTAGCACAGCACAGGCTATTTGAATCGTAAGCAATACCTTTTGTGTGGCACCATCATTTGTTACATAGGCCACGCCACTTTATGACGGTTATCCACATTACGTGTTCGGCCTGCCTCACATTGTATTATTTGTAATTTCTGACTCACTTTATCATAGGCACTTGCAGCTGATTGTGAATCTGTTGATATGAGCTGGTGAAGCAAACCATCCACATACCTGCTGCCCAAATATGGAGGTACGACCTCGGAGGCCGCTAGGTCTGCTGCTGTCCTGTTCACTGTTCCTTCTACTAATCACTAAGTCCTCTGGGCAAACCCAAGGTGAGCGACTCCTGGTACAGTAATATTTTCTGGGTTTCCCTGCCCATTGCGCTGATGCGCCATGTAAATGCGTACATGCAACAGTTCTTGAAACACGACTTGGGCAAAAGGGAGATTACAAAAAGAATGAGTGCATAGGCCTAGTCATGTTGTTGCGGAATGATATTTGTGGCCTTGCACAGAAATTCTGTCACTCTTAGGCCGAAATGTAAAAGTAAGGCGTTGTGACAGCAAATGAATCAGGCACTAGTCCGGATTCGAACACTACTAATGCTCCAACTCAACCCCTTGCTATGCCATGCAAGACACTGGGTGATTTTTATAGTTCCACTTGGTGATTAATCACAGTTTATATTGGCCTGCCCAAAGTGTTTGACTGGTGACGTGTCCAAATCTACCACCCAATTTCTCCCTGTATGTTGGTCATGACTGCTGCATACCATGCCAAGGACTTAAATATTCACAGATGTAAGTTTAGCAAGTTCGGTGACAATTCGTTTGTGAATAGATCAACTTTTGATTTCTGAAGTTTTACTTATATGAGTTATCATTGAATATTTTTCGCCAAAACTAATGCATAGCTGAATGAGAAGCTTTACACTGTCGATGAACATTGACACCATTTATTTGTTATTGTTATTTGCGGAGTTATTTTGTGTGTATGAAAATGATATATTATACCACTGAATTGCTACAGTAGGCACTACCTGTTACAGGTTATTGAATGTCTGGGCATCTTGTTTCCAGTCTTTAAAGTTTGTTTATCTCTTTTGCCTTCCATTGTCAAGCCAATGAAAGGCGAAAACTGAAAGCTTAGTATGTCCATTGTGTCGGTCCACTGTCCTGTAAATAATTGTCCTCTGATAAGTTTTTATGTTTGTTTAGAGTTGGGGACATAACATTAACAATATGGATAAATTATTTGAGCACTTTTATTACCCTTCTGGATTTGATTGCATGCGTCAGCAAAGATATTCTGCATGCAGTTAGTATTTTAGTTGTTTGAGCCCCCAAACACTTGCCCCCCCCCATCTGACTACACTGCTTCACTTTAAATATGGTACCAGTATTCTGATGAAACAGTGGAACAGATGCACAATATGTGTATACTATAGAAAAATATATTGATCATAATTCTTAGGTCTTCCATAAAAACTGATTGTTTACTTGAAACAGTATAATATTTCAACTTACTTACTGTTCATTTAAAGGGGGTGGGGGGTATTTGAGGGAGCATGACTGCCAGGATAAGCTCTTGATCGCTTCATTTATTCCCCTATACAAGTCCATCACCGTCATAGCCATCCTTTTGTGTCAAGTAATTGATCCTTTATGTACATTTTCTCAATACCCTGTAAATATTTTTGAGCCATTGAATCAACACCACCTCTCTACAGAATATCCCTGTTATTATACAGGCTGAGCAGGTTATATCATCGGTCTAGTGCCGATTAAATTTACATAGTAATACCAGAGACTATCGATATATCTATAGTCTCTGGTAATACTGCAGCGGATACTTTGATATCACATTATAGCGCTGTAGTTTTGCTGTCCAGCCAAAACCATTTTGACTTGCAGGATAGAGTCTCATTACATATAATGATACCCGCAGCATAGCGATTTTGGGTGCTCTCTTCCATCAAGAAAAGCAACTCCCATAGTTCGAGTTTATGAGATGACCAGTCATCCATTGCACTCCAAATTTTACAGAATTTTTGCGCTTTGTTATTATCCTACCTAGGAACTAGGTGAATTAATTCAGGCCCGATGTTCAGGATGATAACCTTTGCCTCAGCGCCTCCACAAAGTGGGACCAAGCTTGATATAACTATGATGAACACAGCCACTATTGTCTGCGGAAGATCTTCCAATATTTTGGAGGCACATTTCACAGTTTCTCGGTCTATGTGCAATGCAGTACACTATGTTACCACTTCTAATCCTGCTCCTCTGTCAATCATTATCCCAGATTATGAAGTATGAATTATAACTCCATTTCTAGGAAATGACATCACTAAAGCCTGGTTCACAACTGCAGCCAAATTGCAGGATTATCGGTCTTGTCAGCAGCCCTGTAGATCTCCTGATTATACCTGAGTGATTTGCTCAATCGCGTGTCACCAAAGAATTTACCTGATACATCTCTATAGAAAAGCTCAGGGTGGAACTAAATATTTTATCTGTGTATCATCTGCGTTTATCGCTTTGTGGGACACTCTTATCTTATACTTCCAGTTTTTGTTACAGAGGCTAAATGTACAGCTAGTTGTCCGTCAGGATATACAAGATGTGATACGTGTCCTACTGATACACCTACATGTATCGCTACTATGCTAGTCTGTGATCTCACTCCAAATTGTGCTGATGGGAGTGACGAAAGAAACTGCAGTAAGTAGCCATTAGTACTCAGATCTACCCTACAGAGTGAAAATATACACAAATTTAACTTCAATACTACAGAAGACCAATTTATGTTAAAGTCAGGCAATTACTCGTATGATAAAGTTATATAAGATTTGCGTAGTGAAACATTTCAATCTCCTACTTGGCATGAACTGATGGTGAAAAGAGTGCCTCCCATAAGTGAATGATATTCTCTTTCCCTGCATTATGATGTTCCAATGTACAGGAAGTGCAATGGAAGAAACGTTGTTTGCAGCCTCAGCCAATCACAAAGTGCTATGTCCCAAACTTCCTGTACATAGTGACATCATAATGGAGGGAATGAGAGTTACCTTTCCTTATGATAGGCAGTTGAACTCTTGACCTCTCTATCCCTGGACCTTGACATTATCCTATATTACAGGTGCACCAGTAGACTGTAGAACTGATGAGTTTAGATGTGCTGATAGACTTCAGTGTATATCTGCTGACTCTCAGTGTGACGGTACTGCTGACTGTGCTGATATGAGCGATGAGGCAGAATTCAGGTCTGTCTCCCTTGTATTGTTATCAAAAGTTTATCGACGGCTGAGCTAGAATATATATATATATATATATATTACATATGTTCCCTACGTAATGAAATATTTCATTGGACCTTAAAACTTTTTGCTAATTGATTGCATTAATGATCAGTTTTTTGAATCTGTAGCATTTATGGTGGAATTTAAACATCGAAATTTGCTATATATATATAAGCTTGCTTTAGTTTCAACTAGTTATTTGATGAACCTGTCTTTACTGAAACTGTGATCACCTCAAAAGCAAACTCGACAAGCAATAGATTATAGTTCTTTTGCCTCCTTCACTAGGATCTAGGCACTTGTGTTTACCATTTTAATTTTGGAAAATGTTAGGGTCTTTTTCTACATCACTACAAATCAACCATATTTTACATCCATCATCACGTCACCACGTTCAGAAGTTGTTCCATTTTTCTGTAAGGGAGGATTGTGGGATAGCCGAGTCAAGGCATTGTCGAATTATTGACAGGCTTGAAACATATACCAAAAACACCCTTGGAGAGTTTTTGTAACTCTTTTTTTTTGCATCATCAAAATATGAGCTTCCATTTGATTTAACACATGTTTCGAAATATTTATTCTTTGAAGTGGCCAAATTTAGAGTCAAGCATAAGCTGAACAAGCTCAATATTTTTATGCTAAGTGGTTTGATCTTAAATGAGGATTATGTAAATAATTTATGTAACATGATATGTAGTTGTCCCCCATTGATCATCATCGATTTTGTTGACTTTGGGTCACTCTATTCACTGACTTTCTATAATACTGTATTATTATGTTGAAGTCGAGGTGAATGACCAGGACAATAACAAATTAAAATTAGGTCAGCTCTGCCCTAATTACACTTGCTACCCACATTCATTGGTATGACATGCTCAGATGGTTCACTATCATAATATTTTTACCTTATGATATCAATTGAAATTTTTAAGGCCTAATAGAGGAGTGTGAAGAAAAGATCGCTTCTCGGCCTATTGGCTAAGATCAAAGTGTCACTGCCAATGGCCGACTAGTGCCAGTTCAGTTTTGGCAGCTCGCTGCACACTTATGATTAGGAGGTCCTCTATGGCCTCACCTCTAGGATGCATTCTAGTTTTCTAGGATGTATCACATTCTCAGTATGAAGATTAGGGCACCTTGCGTCCCTCTTTAGGGGCAGCCCAATCTTCTGTTTCTTAGCAAACAGCAAGGAGTGTGAAGAAACTTCCAAACATTGACGTTTTGCAAATTCGCTCAACTTGTATTCCTACATCCATCAGACAAATAATGAACTTTTCGTACTTATTTACGAGATGAAAAGCTGCACACATTGGATTGGGCATAGTCTGAGCCCCAAGACTCTTGCCCGACGGACCTTGGCCAGGGCACAATTTCTGATCTTCATTTTTAAGGTCACAGTCATATCCCCCAGCGCTGCTCAAATGACGACTGGGAAAATTTTTGTAGGTGTATTAGATAGAGCATACATGTGGGGCTAACCAGTACCCGTGCAGTGTGTCTGGTGCTTGTATATATATATATATTTATCTACGTTTGTAGGTGTATAGAGCATACATGTGGGGCTAACCAGTATCCGTGCAGTGTGACCGGTACTTGTATACATATATCTATGTTTGTAGGTGTATAGAGCATACATGTGGGGCTAACCAGTATCCGTGCAGTGTGACCGGTACTTGTATACCTATGTCTAAAGTATGTGATGGTAACAGCACAGACTGTCTACATGGTAACGATGAGGTAGATATATTATATATCCACTGCCTGTAAAACTACCTATCGGTTACGGATGGTTGTTTCTTATTGAACCAAAATTTCAACTCTGTAATCCCTAAAGAGCTCAGTCTATGTGTTATGACTGCGATGTCTGAGTAAGGCTAAGGCAGTAAAGTTACAAGGGTTGTCTTCTGGATTCTCATAATCATTTTGGAACAACATTTTGTATTAATGTTAAGTTAATGAAAAGGTCATAAGCTACGCTTAATTTGTACTCAAAACACGATTGTTAGCTTGCTTAGTACTAACTCTACTATAACTTTAGTTAGAGACCTGCGGACGTCAGAACTGTGACAGGCTGAACTGTGAATATGAGTGTCGGACAACTCCTGAAGGTGGTCAGTGTTACTGTAGGGAGGGATTCCAGATTAACTCTACTACCTCCTCACCACAGAGACTCTGTATAGGTAATCATTATACTGATCATGTGATATACGGCTGTATGTGTATCTCTGATGGATATGTCATGAATCAATTCACGTAGCCTTAGTACCTGTTAGGGAAATTTGATGTGACCACCCAAAGTGAAAATTCTAGGGATGGACACACTTTCGGCACCAAGGCTATGTGACCATGTCTAAGGTATACATACTAATAGTGTTATTTGCATATCAATGTAGGTCATCAGTCTAGGCTTTTCAAGTTGCTGGTGATGATAACGGGAGGTTAGACCTTAGATGCACCTATAGAGTTATTACATATAATAACTCAATGGATAAACCTTAGCATTTGAGGTTATTGCAGATTTGAATGTTGCTCAAAATTTTCCTTTTAATTTAAGTTGGTTATAAAATTTGGTTTTCGATTGTCTCACATTGCAAGTTATATAAATATTCGGTGTGTATCCAAACCTAGGTAGCCATGGAATTGATATTTGAGATTCTCATCTCTTAAAGAATCACCCAGATGCCCGATTACAAACCTGTTGTGATATTCAGTCTTTTGTCCCTCTGTACAGGCATCAGATTCAGTGCATGGGTCAAATATTAAGTTGCATGTTGTCAACTCTTACGATGTATTCTACTCCCATTATTTTTTTACGAACATATGTTGAAAAACAAATACATAAACTATAGTTTGTGTATATAGTATACATATTCAGTTTCAGTTTCACTTTATTTGTACTTTTGGTATCATGAGAATGATAAAATTGAATGAGTACATTAATTAATATATGGACTAGGAAAGGTTAAGGTTGTATGCTGTTAAAAAATGACATAAAGGATGAAAAATACGATACTTTGCTTATCCTGATTGTAGACTTGAATGAGTGTGAGTCCCCGCGTATGTACTGTGAACAGTACTGTAATAATAACATCGGATCTTATGAGTGCAGCTGTGGTTTCTCTTACACTAAGTCCAGTGATAACGTCTCGTGTATCAGCGACAAAATCAATCAGGGTAAGCGGTATAGGGTAGGTACAGGTACTCAGGCATCATAGAGGATATAGACCAGTTTGTACTAACATTCTACCTGCGGGATAGTCTTGTGACACATTGACTGTCACTGCGGGCCGTGGCGCTGCATTCCTTCAAGAAAGGCAGCTCCCATAGACTAAGGGTTTCAGATCCCTAATATTTCCGAAAGATTGGTTTCTCTTGGTTTCCGATCGAGGCACATTTAATACTGATCAATTAATCTAAGACATATGTTGCAGAGAGGCCTGTGCCTGTAGGCACATGCTGCAGCAGATAGCACCTGTGCACAGTGATGTACCAAACCTTACAATACAGCTATAAATAGCCTGGATTATCCTGTGGTCATGTATAGTGTGTGCTTGAGGTGCGCAGCAAGTTTGGCTGTATAAGACAACGAGCTCCCTCGAGTCATAGGTTCCTTATGATTTTGATTAGAAATGCAGAAAAGAAAATATAAAAGAGGGAAACCTCTGCCCTTGCACAATATGCTACTGAGTTGTATTTGTTACACTCATAGTGTTTTGTCTATAGTTTTTCTACACAAAGTTAGGCAGGAGACCTATATTGTCTATAAAGCTGTTCAGCCTGACTCTCACCTCTTTAATTCCTTTTAGGTGCACCGAGGATACCCATAGTGGCTATGGACGGACAGATAGCTCAGGTGAAAGCCTCAGGTCAATGGGAGAAGATTGTAGATACCACAGGCTCGGTGTCTTTGGCCCTCCATTATTATGCTGATACAACTTACAAAATATACTGGATGGACAATTCTTCAACGGTAACCTATTGGGATGATTCAATAAAATATTGGTCGCTATTTGGAGGTTTTTAAGAACGATAGCTGTAATGCATCATATTACCCTTCAATTACATAAAGGCTAGCCCAAATTTTGTATATATTGGGTAATTTTGGTGTATTCATACTAAATTCAGACCATCCGTATCTGAAGACTATACATATAAAATGTCACATTTCCTTCTCATAAAGGTCGTTTTACAACATGACAATCATTAGTAAGCACAGCAACTCGGGGACGAGGTGGTATTAAGGTGGTATTAAGGTGGGGTTGAGGTGGTATTAAGGTGGTATTAAGGTGGGGTTGAGGTGGTATTAAGGTGGGGTTGAGGTGGTGTTGAGGTGGTATTAAGGCGGTATTAAGGTGGTTTTGTGGTGGGGTTGAGGTGGTATTAAGGTGGGGTTGAGGTGGTATTAAGGTGGGGTTGAGGTGGTGTTGAGGTGGGGTTGAGGTGGGGTTGAGGTGGTGTTGAGGTGGTATTAAGGTGGTTTTGTGGTGGGGTTGAGGTGGTATTAAGGTGGGGTTGAGGTGGTGTTGAGGGTGTCAAATAGGCACCAGGTTATTGTGCATTCTGTCAGTAACTCATGTATTACTTACAGCTGAACTGGGTATCCACTGATGGTTTAAGGTCTAACCCATCTTCTGTAACTCGTGTACCAGTAAAACAGAACTATTCTCGTGTCGTATCCATGGCTACCGACTGGATGACTGGAAATATATACATGGTACAAAACGTCAGGCGAAGTAGTAAGTATCAAGTTCAAATAGTCTGAGGCATGCTTTCATTTGGTGGACAAATGCAGAAGAATCTCATCTGGCGATTCAGGCTTACATTGAAGAATCACATTCTATTTTTTCTAGTATTATGTCAGTTCAAGACAGATCAGAATCAGAATCTTCTGAAGGTCATCATAGTTTTTAACCTATAACTCCCTGGTAATGTGTTCTGTTACAACAGATCGTGTGAAATTTGATATGCCACGCAAGACTATCTGCCAAAGTTATTATATTCGAAACATGGTGTATTGTTATGCCAACTACGAAGGCAACAGCTGAATAAACAAACCATACATTTCTCGTTGTAACCCTTTCTCCTTTATTTTACAGAATTTCAGTTTCTCGATTTGACAGTAGAGATTGATTCAAATTACGGTCAGGTGTTGGTCATCAACCCTGAGACTGGATTCCAGAAAACTATCGTCGGGTTAGGTCTGGAGAAACCACAAGACATAGCTCTGGATGCTGTCAGTGTGTAAGTATATGACATATAATAATCCGCCCATATTAAGCGCGAGGAAGAGTGTTTTACATTTGCAGGTACACCAGATTCTATCCTTGGGCTAATTTACTATTAGCATCTGTGTGATTTTTAGAGTGAGTTGTCCTCTCTAACATTCTGAGAGGGTAACTCCTGTTATTTGGTGTGATGCCCGATAATAATAATGTATAAATATAATACATATATAATCATATCATAGTGTACACAGTTTTCCCCGGAGTGCAAGGTTTACAAAACTACACAATGTTGTTTTTAACTGTTGATATATTGTTGGTACACTGTTGATATGTTGTTGTCACCATTGTTGGTATACTGTTTATGTATTCGATGATACAATGTCTGTTACAGGGTGATGTTTATAACCGATGGTAGCGGTACGTCTCATTCAGCTAGGATACTTCGATATGATCTGTTGGGAGGACAGAGGAGAGTACTAGTAGATACTAAGATACGGAGACCTAGTGGTATAGCTGTAGATCCGATCACTAAGACTGTCTACTGGACGGACTCTCAGAGAGATGTTATAGAGGGTATGGACTATAACGGTCGAAAAAGGTAAGTACATGTTTTATTGATTAAAAATCTGAGTGACTATCAGAGATATGAAGCATACATATATTTTTATTTTTTTCTCAAATATTCAGTACTTGTAATTTCCACAAGAGGTTTTTGCCCTGAGGGCAGACGATGTTGACATTGATTGCGTATCGATAAGTATCCAGTCATGTTGCCTTTGTATATTATGTTAATAATACTTTAAAAAACAACAGAAAGTAAAAAGCTAAATATAGTCTGGCAGCTCGTTTTGCAATATTTTGACATTAAAAAAGTTCATAGCATTTCTCTACTAATTGATGCCTAGTGGATCTGCGCAAAATCAATCACATGCTCTCTCCGTCTTTATATCATGGGTGCCATAATTCCAGGGTAACGCTGTTTAACGGAGGACACAACATCCCACACCCGTATGATATCAGCATACTACAGAGGAATATCTATGTGACCGACTTCACTACTCAGTCTATACTTAACATTAGTCGTCTCGATCCACGTAATGACATGACGCCCATCACTCAGTCAGATAATAATAAGCTGAGTATATACCAGATAGAGATGGCAGCTGTAGAGCGACAGCGTGGTGAGTAGGATCACACTGATCTCGCGGTATACTACTGCATGTATATATCCGATCGATAGAGAGTGAACTGCTTTGTCATCACAAGGAATTTGGTATATCGATCCGTGTTAAATTTTATTAATTAGGGGCGGGTGCATGTTTGGTACTGGTACTGGTACTGGTACTGGGACTGGTACTGGTACTGGTACTGGGACTGGGACTGGTACTGGGACTGGTACTGGTACTGGTACTGGGACTGGGACTGGTACTGGGACTGGTACTGGTACTGGGACTGGTACTGGGACTGGTACTGGTACTGGTACTGGGACTGGTACTGGGACTGGTACTGGGACTGGTACTGGTACTGGTACTGGTACTGGGACTGGGACTGGTACTGGTACTGGGACTGGTACTAAATTGACTCTTACTCTACTTTGGAAAATCCTCCTGCCTCTAACTACACTATGCACATTTATTAAAAACCACCTTGTAAGCCGCTGTATTATAGCCCTGTTGGGATATGATAACATTTTATCAATTTGATTGACTTCTACTCGCAAACAATGATGTTGATCTGAGCTTTCTTTTATTCAAGAGGCAGAGTAGAGTACTATGATATGTATTGTATAACAGATGAATATAAGCTTATTCCATTTTGCTCTAACAAAACAAGTACTATGATATGGCTGAATTGTATTCTGATATAATTTTATCCACAAATTATATGTCTGACTGTTTGTAGTACAAACTGGGCCTGTGCCTTGTAACGGTATGTGCAGTCAGCTGTGTATCGGGCTCAGTAACATCGGAGGATACAGAAGTTACTGCTCCTGCTCCGATGGTTACGCTCCGACTGATCTGCTGAGTAACGGCTGTAAGAAAGTCGATTCTACTTATAAGTACCTTCTCTACACATACAGAGAATCGGTGAGTCACAGTGAGACCGCGTAGTGTCATAGTGAGGCTGCTTAGTGTCATAGTGAGGCTGCTTAGTGTCTCATTCAGAAAAGAATTATATATAAATATAATAATTTATTGTCAATCTACAATCATCTTTGTTAATGTTTTTCATGCAGTGACAGAACAACAAATTTAGTTAAGGTAGTTTGGGCGTGACTTAATGTTAGCTATCACCAATTTACACCAGCTAAGTTAGCTAAGTTAGGTGGAGACAGTATTTTAATGATAGCTAGCTATAAAGTTCAATATTGCAAGCGTGCACAATAAAGCAAACGCTTCCGCTTGCGATTTCTGCAGGGTAATTTGATTGACTTTTCAATCCATCTGTAGAAAGTTTTGCCTTGCATTAACCTAGGGTTCACTTTGATCAGGATTTATCTAATTTGCTAGACTGGGATTCAGTCCAATAATTCTCAGGTTCGGTGTGTTGAACAGACAACTCTACACAATAACAAACCCATCAGCCAATCAGAACAAAACCAAAACACAAGCACATGGGTCTAATCTGAAATGCAGATAACACCACAGAAGCAATATCCAACCCAACCATTAATACAGACAAAGCCTGGATCACAGGCTACTAATTAGCCTGCATTTTGAGTAGACCCCCACCTTGAGACACTGTCAGCCTACTGGGTGGGCCCCGAAATGCTGGCAAATCGAAGAAAACTCCTTCTTATCCTGATAGTCTAAATGGAATCAATGATTGATTGTCTATGATAATGTCTACCATGACGATAATTCTCAACTGAAGTAACTACAGTCATTCTGACGTAGCAACATTTTGGTGTTGTAGATACACGGACATTTCCTGACCACCCCGCCCGCTGGGAGACACACTGAGGCTATAGAGCCTATATATGATGATGACGCTCTTCATCTCAAAGCCCTGGAGACAGACTCTAATAATAATCTCATCTTCTACTCTGATCTTACAACAGGGGAGATAAAGAAGAAAAATCTAACATCCGGTGAGAAAATTAAACTCCTCTTACAAAGGGCGCTAAAAATCGTCACTAGTTTAATCAATTGATTTGCTGATAGATTCTTTGATTGTCAATGGTGTTGGAAGATAATTTTGTATTTATCAGAATGTGTTAGTTTATATCATAGACTCAATATACTTAGTATATTAAGTCTATGGTTTATATCAATCATGTACATTTTAATTTATTACGGCATGGCCTCTTCTTTCTCACACCGATAATACGATGAACTGCCGTCGGTAATTGCAAACATATACTCCTGCTCCTCTTTAAACTTATATCATAAGATTATTATCCAATCACAGATGAGGTGACATTGATGGCAACATTGAATGGTGAGATATCCTCTCTTGCTCATGATTATCTCAACTATTGGTTATATGCTGCTGATCGGCGGTATCAGAGAATATACGCTATAAGAACCATAGAGAACAGTGACGGAACATACGACGTCGTGCCGCTCATCAGCACTCCTAGTATTGAGAATGTAGCTGTCCATCCTTATAAAGGGTTAGTTTTTTATGTGTCATTTGGGCTTAAAGGGCAACCAGGGTTTCAAACAAGTTCTCATTGATTGATAGCAGATTGTACCACATGCAAAGGGAAAAAGAGCAAATCTTAATCTGATCTTCTCTTGAAACATTCCATCCATCAAGTGTTGAAATGCTGCTCATGTCCCCTAAATTGAAGTATTATTCAGCTAAGAGTCAGCAACTACTTTGAGTTATGCATGGCGTCATGCACAAAGCTAATGCTGCATACGCATAACCGCACACTCTTTATTACCCATTTATGCATTGCTACGAAACCCTGGCTGACATAAAGAATTCCGACAAGTACTTATCTTTATGAATATATATGCTCAGGCAAAGATGAAATATAACTCAACACATATAAGGCAAAATTTTGTTCCATGTCACTCAACTACTAGCTCCAAAAGTGTGATGGGGTGTTGAAATAATGGGCGATGTGCCATTGTTAATTAATAGACTTTTGTGAAAGCAACTGTACTGAAAGTACTGTAGGGTAAAATGGCTACATACGATCGTCTAGTAATTTTTGATGCTTTAATCCAGGTACCTCTATTGGACTACAGGCTTTAATAGAACGATAATGAGAAGTAACTGTGATGGTTCTGATGTTACGGTGCTCAAATTCGCTAATATCTATGATGTGACAAGTAAGTTCACTACTATAAGAATAAGGTCATGAGCTCTGATGATTTCTCACAAACCAACCAATATATGGCAGCTTAGTTTTCTCACCAAATTCAACCTACTGTTTCAAATCTTATACACACTGGTATGCATAAACCAGTTAAAGTAGCAGACAACAACAAAATTTATATTTTGATATTTTATGCGTAATGATGTACTCCTTCTAAATTTGCAAAAATATTAAATTCAAAAATTTTAATTATTTCAATTGCAAACTCTCTTCCATCATAATTGCATCTTGATTCGTATTTTGGTGGTGCCAGGGTTGTCTGTTACTTTGTGTAAATGCAACGCCCGAATTCACTTTAGAATCGTAGTGAAACTGTTATCCATGAGTTTGTTTTCATACCCTGAGGTTGTTTGCTCATCTCCCACATCTCCCATAGCTTGTCTATGCTGTCCCATGTGGTTGACTTATTAGGCTGTAAGGTTGTGACAGTTAAACATTCCTATATGACAAGGATTGTTTAAGTAGGAAAAGTCCACTCAACCTCCCGTATAAAACTGCAACACACTTGGGGGACAGTATTAGAGGACTTACATTGCATGCTGATTAAACAGTAAATGGCGTCTAGGTCCAACAAGATGATGACCATTATGCTTTTCTTCTTTATTTTGTAACATTACATGACAGGAGAAGACTAAACTGGTTCAACTGACTGAATGAGAATAAAATAAAAAATAATATCTGCATTTTAGTTTGTCTTGCTGAGTGACTCATATTTATTGTTTCAGGTATAGCAGTAGATGTGGTGAGAGATAGAGTTTACTTTGTCGACTCGAGTTTTGATCAGATACACGACTGTGACTTAGATGCTGACATCTGCTATATGACTGCTGACATTAATAATCCAGTGTCTATCACAGTACACCATGTCACAGGTAAGAGTATAAAGTGAAATATTGTTATATCATGGTTTGGGTCAAGGCTATTGTACGTGCTGAGGTAAAGTTTCTGTAATGTAGTGTTGGTAAGTGCAGTGGTGCAGTGGTCCAGTGGTTGTAGGTTAAAGTTATGCAAGTTTGTATAAACAGATCTGATTAAATACTATAACATGTAGTGTAAGTACAAGCTTTCAAAGTTCACAAGCGTTTATACTGTGCGCCCATCCTGAATCAACCAACAATCACCGACGACTGGGTCCGCAGTGGAGGCTCAACAATCACCGACGACTGGGTCCGCAGTGGAGGCTCAACAATCACCGACGACTGGGTCCGCAGTGGAGGCTCAACAATCACTGACGACTGCGTCCTCAGTGGAGGCTCAACAATCACCTACGACTGGGTCCGCAGTGGAGGCTCAACAATCACCTACGACTGGGTCCGCAGTGGAGACTCAACAATCACCGACGGCTGGGTCCGCAGTGGAGGCTCAACAATCACCGACGACTGGGTTCGCAGTGGAGACTCAACAATCACCTACGGCTGAGTCCGCAGTGGAGGCTCAACAATCACCTACGGCTGGGTCCGCAGTGGAGGCTCAACAATCACCGGCGACTGGGTTCGCAGTGGAGACTCAACAATCACCTACGGCTGGGTCCGCAGTGGAGGCTCAACAGTCACCGACGACTGGGTCCGCAGTGGAGACTCAACAATTAATAATTCCACATCTTGCAATTTAATTAATTGGAATAGTTGAATATGCTTCTCACGATCTGCATTCGATTAACCAGGAGTGTCTCTACCAAATTACCTGTGGAAATTTTTATCCTGTTCCCCTGTTTGTCTTCCAGGTGATATATACGTAGGGAGTTATCACAACGTAACACGAGGTAAACTCTACTCAGATCAGAGAGGATTATATGACTGGTTCCCTCTAATAGACTTTGATCTCAGATTCGGACTGGGTTATGATCTCGCTCTGTTTGATAGTAGAGATCAAACTCACGATACCTCAGGTAAGAACTCTGTAGGTCTCTTAACTCATAATTGCCACAAATGGTTACCTTATTATCCAAGATGTAAGGTCTGAGCAAATGTTTCACTGTTTCTTGATGTACACTTAGTGTACAATTTGGTAAAGAGTTACCCTAATTTTAGAGACTAAAATAACATAATGACACAGCTGAGCAGCAGTAAGGATTTTGTCCTGCTAGTCTAACTTATTTTTTAAACAACACCTCCCTCCATGCTCATGAACTATTAAGTGATTTAGCTTCTATTTAAAGGCTCCTTAAGATAACTAGCATTTCTTTGTGATAATTCATGGGATACAGCCATAAACCGGAATTGGATTCAGTCCAACAATTCGGAGTTATCTACTCAAGTTGGGTGTGTTGTCCAATATGAACAGACAACTCCACACAATAACAAACCAAATCCCATCAGCCAATCAAAAACCAAACAAAAGCACATGGGTCTATTAAAAAATGTACTACAGTGATACATGAGTAGAAAACACCATAGAAGCGATATCCAACTCAAGCCATAATACATCAGGGCTCTCAGCCACTCAGATTTAGCCCGAGTTACTCAGGTTTTTGGGTTCAATTCGGGGATTTTAGAATATTAGCTAAAATCTCTTATATTCCACATATTCATCTAAGTTCGGGAATTCTTCTCGATGTGGCCTAGTTGTATGATTTTAAAGAAACAATTTTATGTTGTGATATATGAACTACATTAACCGTGACGAATTTTACAGTGATTCTATATCAATGATCTGCTAACAACTCTAAAAACCAGTATCATTCATATACAGAGGCCTAAATTGCTCTCTAGGCTTTTGTGGCCGGATCCATTGATGAAGCTAACAGAGTTCTGAAACTCTAAGCTGTTTATGCACAGGGCGTTTAACAGTTTAACATTTTATTGGCACTTGTAGGACTTCACACCTGCGCTCGTCTGAATGACTGCTCTCACTACTGCTACGGAGCCTGGGATCCACAGAGTAACTTGTTGGGTCGAAGGTGTGGCTGCCCACCCGCAATGTCTCTTAGCGGTAACACTCAATGTGTAGCTAATAGTACAGCAGTATTACCTCAGAGGTGCGGAGGCTACGAGTGTCCAAACGGTAACATGCCAGGTAAGTCTGATAATCATCTGGTGACTGGTATGGTCAGATGTGCACGTCATATCAAACTCCCACAATGGACCTGCCCCCCTGGAATGTTTTACAATGCTTACTTATTGACTCTGAGATACTAATCTGCAGTGTAGTGCTTATGCCACTAAGAAAGATAATTTTGTCCGTGGTAGGCAACGGATGGGGTAATATTAGTCTGGAAACTTGGTCATATTTGGATTATTCCAAACACAATGGTGCAGGTCAACCAGTCTTTGATGATCACTGAACATGCGCAAAGTGGAATTTCCAGGTAATCAACTCATGTATATTGACCTTGACCTTGGCGTACTTACAGGTTTATGTATACGGAGCAGTCAGGTATGTGATGTCAAGGTCGACTGCTCAGGAGGTGAGGATGAGCAGCAGAACTGTCCTGTGAGCCCAACGTGTAACGCGACATCAGAGTTCACATGTAGGGACGGGTCATGTATACCCGACTACTGGGAATGTGATAATTGGGGCGATTGCGGGGACGACTCCGACGAGCTTAACTGTCAAGATGGTGAGCTGCCTGCTGCTAAAAATGTTCAACATTTTCTCCACTTTGTATTTTAATATTATGATTTATTCTTCATGTGTTGCGCTGGTGTGATATGTCGGGCTGTTGGCCCAACGAATATTTTTTTATAGATGCATCATTGTTGTGTCTCAACCATATCGACCAACATCACATAAACCATGCACTGACATACTGACACCAAGCAGAGCTCTGAATGGCCACACTGCTTGCAGATCCACTCTGTGATACGAGTCTCTCTGCACCGTAGCGGCAATACCACAAACTGGCCCGATTGACCTAATTACACATTGCCCATAGAAGCTGACTTTTATCCAGTTCGGGTGGGGTGACTTTTCAGTTGGAGAACTAAAACACATTTGAATTAGTTCAGTCGCTACGGTGCTAAGATAACCAACCTGAATTGATTGGTGCTGTATGGCTCTACTAGTGGAATATCTGCTGTGAGACAATATTAGCCTTGTCCAAAGCTGGAGCAAGTCACAGATGCTTTCATGTATATGCATAATGAAATTACTGGAATATACTTAATCTTAAATCTTGTTTGACGACTCTTGACTTCGAGCCGCAAACAATTTTATTCACTGATATAAAGAGTAACATGATGCTGATGTATTATTGTAGCCTCATGTACACCCTCACAGTTCCCCTGTACCAATGGAAGGTGTGTACCTCTGTATTATCTCTGTGATACAGATAATGACTGTGGTGACGGTAGTGATGAGAGCATCAGTGAATGTCGTAAGTATCAACAGAGTGTCATCATGTGTCGATAATTGTCCTTCAACTTCAAAATAATAATTATAATAATGTTTGTTTGGATTTTGGAAATTAACACCTTTGTCCTGTTGCCTCCACACAGCTTAGTAACTCCCGAGTAACTCTGTATGTACGGTGATACGTTTTTGAAAAAGTACTACATATATCAAATGTTTATATATATTTCAAAGAAGAAGGGCTGCGTGGTTCAAAAGTAAAAATTTCACGACATTTATGTTATTTTGCGACCCTCCATTGGGATTTGAATTTCCAGACTGAAGTTCACTTTTCGCCTTATATCAAAATTATATCCGAGAGATAAATATCTAAACTGGAGTTGAATTTCAAGTCTCATGTCTAATAAGAATAATTCCAGCCTTCTGAACTTTTTGCTTGTATTGTACTATTACTGTTTTAGCCCCAGTGACATGTAACAGTACAGATATACAGTGTGACAATAACCGCTGTGTGTCGGGAGATAAGAGGTGTGACGGGGAGAATGACTGTCAGGATAAATCTGACGAGGCGAGCTGTACGTCAATAAACTGTGCTCACCACGCTAAGGCTCCCTGCAGGTCAGTGTATTATCTACCCTGGGATTCAGGGGGTCTATTAATTATAAAGACCAATCCTTTACTAAATCAAGTTATCACTATCAAATAGCTCAAAAATATCACTCACTTGGTCTTTCAATTAGGTAAATTTGTTCCCAAATCGCTCACTCAGAATGTATATAGTTCCATTGAAGACTGAGCCATTTAAAAGTGAGAGCCTAACGGGTATCGCTCACTCACTCGTTGTGATTTTGGTTGTTTCTAATTGAAGGCCCCCCCCCCCAGGCCAACAATGGGGCCTCGTCTGAATTATTGCTTGTGTTGGATATTGCTGTTGTTGTGTTTTCTTTACTCATGTATCACTATTGTGCATTTCTGAATAGACCCATGGTTTTCTTGTTGTATGTAGTATTGTCAACCAACCAGCAAACCCAACCTGAGTAAATAACTCCAAATTAATAGACTGAATCCCAGTCTATGTGTTACCAGGTTATTTACATCTATCATGTATTGCACTTATACTTGGCATATTGAAAGATTTTCACATGACGGCTTTAGTTTTGGCGTATCAGTTACTCTAATCTCTTTTCCTGGCTGACATCATAAGCAAAGCACACAAAAGACTGTGCCTATTTTCACTTAGACCAAGCAGGGAGTTTGGGACTCCCTGGACCAAGTTAGGTCCATTTGCATGAATTTTGGAGTTGCTCCCCCTCCGTTGATCGCACTGCAGGAAGGGAGCCACTGGCATGCAGGCAATTGGATGAAACTTGATCTAATGTTCACTTGACAGGAATCGCAACAATCAGTTTATGAAGCTGCCTATCTGGTACTCTCTTTAACATGAACATAACAGTGACTGTCTGTGATTACAGGGACTCTTCTCAGTGTTTCTATGTGCTCTTCACTTGTGATCGAGACTGTGATTGTGCTGACTGTTCAGACGAGGAGGGGTGTGAGGGTACCCCCGACCCTGACTTTGCTTGCCCGAGTCGGTCGTCATGGTTTCACTGTAACATCACAGACTTATGTGTGCCCAGCAGCTGGCGATGTGACGGCACACAGGACTGTGACGACGGTACTGATGAAGCAGGCTGTGATCTGAGTATGTAACATCTACTCTGATTGGTTGATATATTCTTAAACAGCATTTCGTTGTTTAGATATTTCGGCCTACAATAAATTGTTTTTTTAGGATTTACTGATTGTGGTTTATTTGTGAAATTACTGCTATATTGGTGAGTACACCTTTTAGCTGATGTGAAGAGGAAGGGTTAATTTGTGATACTTGAAGAGTTGTCTGGTGAAAACTAGTATCCTCTTTTCTAATAATATCTGAATTGAGTTTATGTGCTTCGAATCTACTTTCGATCAAAAACTGCATCACTGCAACCCCAGCTCTAAACGCGCCCCATATCAGATTGCAAATGCACAGAGCCGACCCTAACGCTCCACTTTCATATCATCATGACATAAGATATAGCTGCATATCCTCACTTCATCATTGCTGGTGAAAGTAACATATTTGTATTTTTTATTTCCAATAAATTTTTACGTATAACCTTAGAGGATTAAATATTAGCTATATTATAGTTTAGCTAGTTTGTGTAGACTTAAAGTTAGCTATCACTAAATTTCACTTGCTAAGGAGAGAGCTTATATGAAGAAACAAAGATGATAAAATATTAGCCGGTCATAAATTTCACTTGTATGTGAAAGAAGGCGAACACACTGATTACGTGATATACTATTGCATCATGTATATCTCTGATCAAAAGAGAGTGAATTAATTCATTTAGTAGTAATACCAACTCAAGGAATTTGGTGCGACGACCCGTGTTCAATTCTATAAATTAGGGGTGGGTACATGTTAGGTACTGCTACTAAATTGACTCTAACAATCAGAGATACACATGTTAATAGTGTAATCTCGATGTCAGTGTGGCAAGCAAAATCTTCCTTTTGCCAATACTTTCTCATAATTTATGTTCACAGTAACATGTGACAGTACACAGTTCAGATGTACTAATGGAGGATGTATCCCAGATTACTGGCAATGTGATGATTATAATGACTGTGGTGATTTCTCTGATGAGATCGGCTGTGGGGACGTCTCCTGTCCCGTCACTAAATATCTGTGTAATGATGCTAAGTCTGACTCTGTGAGTATCTGTGTACTCATATACTAGCACTATATTTTATTAGTGCTAGAATTAGTATTTTTACTTCTCTGTAACTACAGATAGAACAAACTGCCCATGGAGTGCAACAACTGGTCTATTGTGAGGTCAACAATTTATTTTTAACTTACTTTAATTATAATACACTTTTAGAGAACCTCAATAATTAAATGAATAAACATTGTAACATCTGATATTTTGAGAAATCTTCAGTATCCAGCATTTTAACAATGTTGTTGAGATCCTCTGGTGCAATACCCATAACCTTTTGTTTTCTGATATTGTTCTCAGCATTGTCTGGACTTCTCTGCTGTTTGTGATGGTACAGTGGACTGCCCTGATGGAGATGATGAAGGCTTCCGCTGTAATGATGACACATGTATGACAGGTAACGGAGGTTGTAGTGATTACTGCAGTGAGACCCCCCACGGTGCCTGGTGCTCCTGTGACAATGGGTACTCTGTTACTAAAGAGAACCCTAAGGTAAGTTATAATGTACGCGCAGCCAGTTGAAGTAGGATATTCTGTGATCCAGTGTTTGACTGCCTCATTCTCATTTCCCTGGTAATGCAGATGCAGAAAGGCCTGATGCAAGCAAATTGGATAAATCTGACTTTAAACGTAGACTTAGACTTGCTCCACATAGTTTCCAATTTCAACAGTCTGTGCACTCGATTTGTAGTCTGTGCACTCGATTTGTAGTCTGTGCACTCGATTTGTATGCAATCATTTCAAGTTGATTATATTGATTTAAATTATCAAAGTTTCTTCATCGCACATGTAAGCCTGGAGTTTCCTCGTCAATCAGGTCAAACCTGTATATATGATCCATGATACAACTGACCTGGAAATTTCAGGCTGAACATCATTGTGATGAATCCTTCCATTAGTTGCCCACTCGGGTCTCCTGCAGTTAGACTTGCAATATGAACTAATACCCATATTGCTGGATAATGGTATATCTAACTATGTAATACATATGTACTTATCCTATATATTTTATAACAGAACTGTGTGGATATAGACGAATGTTTGACACCGAGTAGCTGTAGTCAGATGTGTCGTAATGAAGAGGGTAGCTACAGGTGCTCATGTTCTGAAGGTTACACTCTCTCCTCACTTCCTGTCGGCTCGTGCGCCGCTAATAGTGAGTAGCTAGGGATCATCACGCATCTACTTCTCTTATGTGTGTCTTGTATAGACAAAGAGCAAGTAGGTTTTGGGAGAGATGAGAGTCTAGATAAATAACTTTGAAAACAGTCCAACGAGCTAAACTAGTACAACAGTACAGTTTATTAATCTGACCAAGGCAGTTTGTTTAGTTATTGGTTCCGATATATAGATTTTGTAACATTTATTGTTCGGATTATTATTGGTGTTTTTATGTAACTTGCAACATTTTTTTTAAGTATTTACTTTAATATCCATTAACATTGATTAACAACATTAATTAATAACAACGTTATTAGATTTAATTTAATTAATAACATTGCTGCTCTTGGTAAATTGTGTCTCGTTGTTTTCTCATTGTTATCATTATTATTATTTTAAAGCCACCTATGGTAATGCAATGATGTTCATCGCTGAGAAGACATCAATATCATACATCGATATGACGGCCGGAGTAAGGATAGAGACTGCTCTAAGCTTCCCTGATAGTAGTTATATAAACGCTGTCGATGGAGATGCAAAGAATGAAATAATATACTATGTTGATATCAGCTCTAATAAGATCATGAAGGCCAACTACAACGGCTCTGATAACATACCGGTTAGTCTATATATAT
Organism: Membranipora membranacea; assembly: GCA_914767715.1. Classification (NCBI taxonomy): domain Eukaryota; kingdom Metazoa; phylum Bryozoa; class Gymnolaemata; order Cheilostomatida; family Membraniporidae; genus Membranipora; species Membranipora membranacea. The sequence goes on along the minus strand of OU612075.1, from coordinate 335,500 downwards.
ACTTGTAATTTTAATAGTGTTGGTATTAAAACCTTGGTCTTGTTTATTGGAGGTTCTATTTGTGGTGATTGATAAAGGAATGCCATTAATAGCCACCAGGACCAAGGTACTCATACCCTATTCTCTCTTTGCACATTTTGAAATAGCTATTTTTAAGGCTAACCAAAATGTACTCGCCCTCTTTACACTGTATAGAATCCCATCTCAGCTAGTCTAATTTCTTTGCTATTTGACATCAAGTCACTCCCAAACTATCTTGTTCTAACTCTAACCAACGTTTTAGTACTCTAGGGTATTTTGACTGTACCCATTCATGCACTCAGACTAGAAATCCACATGCTCACAAATTGTGTCCTCCTGTGGGATGTTTAAATTTTAGATGTTTTGAATTTGATGTTGGAAAACTGTCTTGTTCAGACTGGTACCTTGTAAATTAACAAAATTAGAGCAGGTGGTTTACCTCTCAATCTGACCCTAAATATATATACATTGTATATGTTTATGTATATATATATATATATATGTTAGGTCGTGTTAACATTAATTGGCTCCACCCAGACCAGGAAATATTTGTCTCCTTCACTGTGTTGTTATCTCAGGTCAAATACCAGGAATATGGCCTGACTTACCAAACATTCATTCATATGGTGATAGAGCTGCAGCGCACAATGATCAACCATTTAATTATCTTGGGTGATACATTGATAACTTATACATATTTGTGTCTGAATTGGACTATGATGGTGACTCTGTTGAAATCTCTGTTGGATGGCTCGTCATGAAGGCCTAATATTATAAAGGAACAAATTTCATTTTTGAGAAAGGCAATATGCCATGATTGGTGCAGCACTAGTATATTATTTGTTTATACAGAGATAATAGTTAGGACAAGGTTTTCTAGACATTTTCTCAGTTATCTAAAAGGGAGATTTTACATTCCCAAACCAATCGTCTCAAACCCAGGAGTTTGAAGATGTCTCAAATCTACATATAACACGAAAAGAGTAATAAAAAAGTATAAAAGAGTACAAAACACAAGCATTTGAAGATGAAAATCATGCACCCGCTCAATATGCAGGTAATTGAAATAACCTAGGCGTATAATTCTACAGGAGTTACCATAATTACTTCATTATAAGTAATGTTTGATGAGATCTAAGGTAATAAGGAAGCAGGGAAAAGTCTTGAAAAACAAACAAAAAGGCTTAGACTTCGGTGGCTTTATAGACATACATGCCCGGAGATATATAGAAGACTGGCTTCAGTGTTGATCTCTCACTAGAAGAGCTAGCCGCTGGATAACCTGTAGTTTGTGTTGCGATGTTCCCTGAGTATGTAACTGTTGGTGTGATGGGATGTGTACTTCTCTCAGTAAAGAAGCCTGTCTCAGTTCTTGGTCGGATCGGTTCTAGGTGGTGATATGGGGCCCATCCGTCAGATTGCTGCCAGCTTGTTGCTTCATTGTGATCATGGTAGTCTCTTGATGACCAAAGATCTTGATTCAGACCATTATCCCACCTCATATGTTCATCGTTACCCCACCCTTCTGTATTTTCTTTGTTGAACACCTGAGGAGGACCTGGTAGTGCGTAAGCGGATACAGAGTTCTGCTCACTCCTCAGTGGATGGGGCACCGAATAATTAGATGTGTGGGTATCAGAAGCTGCCGGTGTTGGAGGACGGCTCCTTGGTTGAAGTTCATCACCCTCCCTGAGAGGAGTGGTGCTGTCACGGCGGTCAGCTTTCTCTCTCTCCTTGCTTGATTGGGACCATCTGCACCAGGCGGCCACAGCTATAACTAATATTATCAAGCCAAGAAAGACTACAGAAGCTGATATAACTATGGTGTCATCATTGTTATTAGGCTCTGTTGACTGGTTGTTTGCCCCCTGACCCGCCTGTTTGGTACTTCCTGGTGTTGTGGTAGTTGTTCGGTCCGTTGTAGGGGTTGGAGGTAATATATCAGATGGAAGTAATCCTAATATTTTTATCTCTTCGAAGATCATCATGACCGTTACTACGGACATCGACAGAATCCCTATAACAAGGTCGACTCCACTGTCATAGGTACTTGTGCTGAGCTCATCTTTGCCTTGAGTAGATGTGGAGGGCTGTGTGCTTGTCTGTGACCGGTTTGTTACTTCCTGATAGTTTGGCGGCAGTTCAGTCAGGCTGGTGGTGCTTTGCAGATGGGTGGTTGTGTTGAAAGTGATCTGCGAGTCCGTAGATTTCCCAAGGCCTAACGTAGGTTGAGGTTTTGTCTCGTTCTCTTTCCCCTGAGGAGGCGTAATAAGACACACCGGTGGATCTATAATAAAGCCCATTAAATCTGTTGGCTCGAGAGAACTTCTAAAACATATATATGGTATGGTTGAGAAAAATTTGTGACACATTCTGTAATTGCTGCTGACATATTGGAACCGATTGCCGCTATATGTAGACTTCTAACACATAAGTCAATAGTTAGACTATGAAAGCGACTTGCTGTGAGGTATATCATTTTCAGAACTGATCTGATTCCTGTGCCATCATAGTTGACATGTTCATTTGCAGTGATTCTCTGTCAATACCACAGATTAATTAAATCTGGGTATGACTTCGCTGTTGTACAAATGCTATCGATTGTATGACTTACCTAGCCGATCCAATGAACATCAGAATGCTCAAGACTATTGAACTGCACCCAAAATGCATTTTGCGCATTAGTTTATTATGCCGAGTGCAAAGCTGAACTGTTTATATTTGGTGTGAAGCAGCTCAATTTATCCGTGAGATCTCTCATATGTTTTCAACTAAGGTAGATTTCTCAACATGCTATCAGTACAACTGGACTCAAAATTATTGAGATTACATGTGATATCTGGGTGGGGTTTCTCTAGCGAGTTTCAAGATATTTCAGTCACAGTGTGTACAAGGAAAAACTAGTTTTTACCAACAGCCAAGGCCTCTGGACATGAGAATAGCTCACAATATGAGGTGTTACCAGGTCCTGGAGCCTATGATTCATAGTGGGAGTTTAAGAATAGAACTCTGGGATCTCTATAGTATGCCCTATCTTTTCTTGATATTTTAGCATGGTTTTTCTGATTTTATAGCCTAGAATTCCTGCATCAAAGCCAGTTTCCTACTATTTCAGAAGATTGCACCAAACTCTGTAGCCAGGATTATTAAGTGCTCTCTCTAAAGATTTGTAGGTTTTTTCCGACTTTTAATTGCAGATTTTGCGTTTTTTGACCATCAGTCATCACAGGTGGCTGGGTGGTGTAGTTTATAAATGGTTCTGAGAGTTTTGAGTCTAAAGTCATTTTATTTTGCATCAGTATCAGATCTCATTTTAGTTGTTGCCACTGCAGGCTTCAAGACATCAGGATGCCAATGGCAACAAAACTTTGCTCCGAAATTATACGTATTGAGGGATTTCAAATGCGATTGGTACTTAATGCTTCCCGCTTCTTCCAGCTAATCTCTGATGCCAATGATAAGTGTAATAGATGTATAAAAATGTAATTAGCTGTAAAAATAAGGCTGCAGGTGCCTAGATGGGTAATATTTAGGATGATTCTCCAGCTTCGACATTACTAGCATAAACAATTGTTGGGTCTATGACATAATTATCAAAACTGTCATTGGCTCCTCTCAGAGAAATACTTGCTCTTAACCCTGGCTGCTGATTGGTCGATCTACTGTTATCTGGCCGTTGATTGGTCGTCTCATTATTATCTACATTCTGATTGTGCTGGTCAGCAGATTCATAATGGTGATATTTCTGATAATCTGCTCCTATAGTCTCATATTCATGGTCTTCCTCCGACACCACAGGTAAAATTTCTGACGCAGGTATAATTTGCGGAGGAATCATTCTGACTTCTCTAGGTGTCAGGTATGACTCGATATGATTCTGGGAATTTGCTCGGCCATCCCGTGCTTTGGCACCACAGATTAATAAAGAAGGGTACTTCAATTTAATAACTATCACAATAACAACAGCCGCTATAAGTAAAGTTATTGGCACAATTATTGCTGCCACTAGAGGGGACATGTTACCAATCACTTCAGGTAGAATTGTTGAGCTGTTTTCAGTTGTCGGGATATATTCCTGATACCAGCCTACATCCAGTGTCTGTAGATTCAGGAAGCAGGTAGCATTTTGTTCGTGTAGAGTGTTATTGATACTGACAGGATATTTCTCCAAGTCGCCATCAGCTGTGCAAAAATCTACATAAAACACAAATTATGTGACAATGCATTTCAGTTTATAGACAGTTTTCTGAGCTCTCATTTATGCCTCAATTCGGAGTTGTCATCCCTCCAGTTTGGTACTTTTAACCCACGCCGCATAGGAAAAACCTGCTGAAAGAGGGTTATCTTGAAAACCGCTTATGTTAGGGTAATACTGATTTTTGATTCAGAGTCTGCACCATTGAAAACCCTGTTATATTAGAGTATAACTCACCCTCTAAAATTATCATACTTATAATCAAGGATTACTTACCATTGATTGAGACCTGCTCTACCCCAGAACTGTAGATATCTTCATTACTCGGCGATCCAGAGATGTAGAGTGTTGAGTTGATCAATTGAAGGTCTCTTCCTGTTGTCCGGTATTTACAGAAATCTCTCAGAATCGATAGTATATTTCTTTCCCCTATCAATATTGATGCGCAAACTAGTGTCAGAGATTCTCTCTCCACATCTATCAGAACGAGGCTCTGTGTCATCTGCAAGCCCCCTAAAGTAGCCAATATGATGTCATCAGTTATTGGTACGACATCCTCAAACTGCTCAAATCGTCCAGTCAGTGCCTCCAGTGAGAAGAGGCTGCTAACTCCACTCGCTGTTCGATTGAAGAACTGATTTGTGATGGAGTTGTTCTTGTTGTAATCAGGGGTGATTATGGATTTGAGTTTCAGTGTCGTCTCTGTCGGCTCAAATACATAAATACCGTCCTCATGTGTCGTTGTAAAGATTGAGTTAGAAGGACTAAATGAAATTCTCTTGAAGAAACCTCTTGACCACCATCTCGTTTCTTTCATGAGTGTATATATCTCAGCTAAGTCCACAAATATCACTCTTAGGTAGTTTTTGTCGGTCACATACTGTACGTCCGGTAGCCCCGGTGGTGACGCGATGTCGTACGGGTAAATGTATCGAGCTGACTTGAGGGAGCCACCTTTAATCGACTTAGTATCAGAGTCAGCACTGTCACATATACCACTGTGTGTGCTGACTCTCCAACCTTCTCTATCCACCTCCCTAATACAGCCGTTATCAGCATCAGCGATCAGGATCACTGAAGAGTTATTGACTTGGATGAATCCATACATTGAACCGAAGCGCGCTTCTGAGGAGTTTCCATCAGATGTCCCAGTATTCTGTGGTGAACCTGCGAGAATACGAGGTGTGTTACCCGATTTAAGCTCCACCAAGGCGAATCCTTGCAGTGCTAGAAATGTACCAGGTCGTTCTACATCTTCTTGCAGAGCATTTATAGGAGCAAAGTTTGATTCTGGCTGAAGTCCAAACTGTTGAGGATTCTCTTCCACAAACTGCACACCTAAGACTGCAACGCTGGAAATGAAATAAGAGTGTTTTCAAGTTCACAAATTAAAACATGTGTTTTGTACGCATAAATAAAAGATCTATCCTTTACTTCCATCAAACAATACAGATATAATATACTGATGGTTTATTCAACCGTATTGTTATAACTATACCTAAAAAAACCCTAGGATAGTTGCCAGATTTACTGAATTATACACATCCCATAAATGATATAAAAAGAAGTAGCGTATATGTCGTCTTACCAGTGTAGAAGTGTATGGAGTAGCACTACAATACATCTCAATTGTCTCATGGTGAGCCTCTCAATATGCTGGCTGTCAAAAACAACCACCTGTCACAGTATGGCGTGCTGCCAGTCACAGTATGCTGCCTGTCTTAGTATATGCTGTACTAGCTGTTGGATTATCCGCCTTGTATTACTATCTGTCAAGTAGTGATGATTTAGCCATGTAATACAATTATATGTATGAATCAACCTCAAGCTGAATTAATCATTCTAGGTACATAGCAAGCCATCAATTTTGTTGAACTGTAGGCCGAAAATACACAATAAATATTGTTATCTTAAAAATGTTGCTCAATGTCTGAACTATGATGTAATCTGAAGCTTCTAATCACACAGTAAATCCTGTTATTGAGTTAATGATGCTCTCAAATGACTACAAGAAAAACAAACAACAATGACTATGACCAATGACTATGTATTTTTAATCTTTGGTATGACCATGTCAAAATATATATTAATATGCTTGTTATATGGAAGACTCCATCATTTTTCATGATGTTTGTTTAACTACTTCTCCACCATCCAGCCTATGACCACCAATAGTTAGAGGAAGGGAAAACCCATCGACTCAACGCTATGGGAGGAGAGATCGTGTTGTATCTAGGATTAGGCTCAAGTTGTGAACTGTTTGTAGAATAGCCCAAGATTAATTTCCTAAGCTATCACTATCGCTACCATGAAAGATATTACCACAACAGCCAATGCTTTCATTAGACTAAATAACGTCTTGTCGACTGCTCACTCAAGGCGTCAACTGTTTTATGTCTACAGTGTTGTAGTATTTTAAGTAGTGCTGCCCTCTGATAGTGAAAGCCGTACCCTGTGAATCACAGTTTATTTCTCGTTGTAGCCTTCTTTGTGACTCCTCGCCCATATCACGATTGTCTTCTCCTTGTAGCCTCCTTTGTGACTCCTCGCCCATATCACGATTGTCTTCTCCTTGTAGCTATTCTCCAGTGGACTGGGTACCCCGGAGGATATAGCCCTAGACTGGATCAGCGGCTTACTCTACTGGACTGATTATACATTTGAGACTATCAACGTCGGCTCTACTGATGGCAGATATAGGACTGTACTGTTTGGTAATAATATAACTAATCCAAGGAGCATAACTCTCGATAACTCACCAAGGTTTGTTATTAGAGATCATCACAGAGTCTTACTATTAGATAGATTATATACGTCTACTGCCATTAGTATACTGTCATTAGATTTATGTGAAACCTGTCACAGCCAGCTCTTTTCGGTAACTATTTTAATGATTATCGAAAGGCTAGAATACAAAGCTTCCTCTCAATAATAATAGTAACCTACCCTTTGCAAACAAAAAAACTGTAAACAGATCTGATTTTTACAACAGCATAATCTAAAACCATGGAAGATTGTGGGGTTCTCATAAGTGACCAACAACACAAAGATTAGAGACCAAAGTAGTTGGCCGATCTCTCCTTGACTGTATATTATCTGCCCATATTACAGAGTACGCTCTATCTGGTGGACTGATTGGGGGCGTAATCCTCGTGTAGAGCGAGCTTCCCAGGATGGATTATCTCGTACCACTATACTAAGTGATAAGTTATACTGGCCTAACGCCCTCACTGTAGATGTCTACAAACAGAGGCTATATGTGATGGACGCTAAGCTAGACTTTATCGATGCTTGTGATTACAACGGAGCTAACCGAAATCGTATCATAGAAAATAAAGATGTGAGTAACATGAGTGAAATATATTTTTTTATATTCTTGCAGCATGACAATTATACATTCATCAGATCCTTATTAAAAATGTACTAAACGGTGTGCTTTAATGTTTTATATGTTCACATAGATTCACTACAATATAATTTTTTCTTCAATTATGAAGTTTGGGCTTTCGTTTTTCATCCTACAAATGACAGCTTATTTTTGCAGGTTGTTTTTTTGCTGATTGCGGATAAATGATAAATTCTCATTGCAAACCAATGAATAAGTATCATAAATATATTACTTAGATATTGTTGTTATCTTTACTCAGGTTATCGATCCTACATTTATCATTTTATTTATTCTACAGACGGTTGACCATCCCTGGCATATAGACATATATGAAGACTTCCTTTACTGGGTAGATAGATCACGTTCTGTCATTGAGAAATGTAATAAGTTTAACTGCTCAGATGCTCGACATTACGCTCTGGCTAACACAGACCATCAGGATATGCTCAATATAGCCATTATCTCCCCCGTCAAACAACTACCAAGTACTGGAGGTAAGCTGTCATACTAAATACTATGAGCACATTTTAACACTTACAAAAAAAAAGATTTAAAAGGTCAAATAATCTGGCTATAGGCTATCAAATCAACATCAATGAGCACGGTAATAAGCAAACTGTTATTTTACCTCACAAAGTTGTTGAAAATGTGCGTAGGCCATAGACCTAATAATAATAGGTCTATTTCACAGGCCTAGTTTAATTTTGCATACTTACAGTAATAAGATTTTTAACGTAGGACAGGTCAGGAGTAGTCATGACTATTGCAGGTAAAATAATTTGTTTGTTCCAAACTAGTCGCCCTCCTCATCCACCCAGCTAAGATTATCAGGTTATTGACTAACCCTCACCACACAAATGCTGGTGAAAGGTTTTATTCTTATCCATATATCCAGTGGTCTGGTCGTACATGTTGTTATATTAATTGGTTAATTTGTATTATTCTTTTTCTCCCAGAGACATATCCATGCAGGAGTGATCCATGTGAGCAGATTTGTCTGCCCTCGCCAACAGCTAAATTAGGATATACCTGTAGGTGTGCCACAGGGTACAGAGTTCAAGCTAATAACTCTACAAGGTGCAGTAAAGGTAAGTAGCAATCCAATCTGAGCAGTAAAGGTAAGTAACAATCCAATCTGAGCAGTAAAGGTAAGTAACAATACACTCTGTGCAGTAAAGGTAAGTAACAATACACTCTGTGCAGTAAAGGTAAGTAACAATACACTCTGTGCAGTAAAGGTAAGTAACAATACACTCTGTGCAGTAAAGGTAAGTAACAATACACTCTGTGCAGTAAAGGTAAGTAATAATACACTCGGTGCAGTAAAGGTAAGTAACAATACACTCTGTGCAGTAAAGGTAAGTAACAATACACTCTGTGCAGTAAAGGTAAGTAACAATACACTCTGTGCAGTAAAGGTAAGTAATAATACACTCGGTGCAGTAAAGGTAAGTAACAATACACTCTGTGCAGTAAAGGTAAAACAGAACACACATGGAACGAGTTACAGTGCTCAAACTCTGTCCGAGTTGCTGGTTGTAGCTTTCCAGCTCTGTGGTTGATTATGAGATTCCATAACAAGCATCCATCGGAGTTGGAGCGCTTATACTTTCTTAAACTGAAAGGAATATTAGATGCCTATTTTCAAACCTTCATGATGAAATTGAAGCTGCTTTGTCAGCAGTTGCGATTTTGGGAATACTTAAACTAGTTGATTGATGACTTCTCGTCCTGCTGTACACCTGCTCAGATTTGTAGATGTTAGTTAAATCTCTCAATGCATCTATCTGTTATCTCTATAACTACAGACTCGTCAGATTTCCTCATCATAAGTCGAGGGGAGACAATACTCGGACAGCCCTTTAATAACACAGATGATCACTTTGACTCCATGGTACCGATAGTTATAAACCAGACTCAATATACAGCCTTCGACTACGACTCTAGAGACGGTTATATCTACTGGATAGCGGTCAGTAGATTAGAAATGTTCATCACTCGTCAAAATAGCAGATGGCCAGTTAGATTAGCCTCAATTCACACGTAGACCTAGACTGGGATTTAGTCAAACAACTTGGAGTTATCTACTCAAGTTGGGTCAAAACCCAACATGAACAAACAACTCCACACAATAACAAACAACAACCATCAGCCAATCAAAACAAAAACCATAACACAAGCACATGGGTCTATTCAGTATTGCACAATAGTGATACATGAGTAGATAACACCACGGGAAGCAGTATCCAACACATTGTTGGCCTGAATCACAGGCTTATGTAGACCCAAGTCCACCTTTGTTAAAATTTTTCACAAAGTCAGTTGAGTAGGGGTTTTGCCATTCCAACTGTCTGTGAGACTAAAAGCAAGTTGCTTCATTTAATCATTACCCTATAATAGTCATTTAATATGGATATATATTCAGGCTAATCACACTCGACGAGCTCACATCAACGGCTCCGCATCAGAGGATTATGTACCCCACCTGACATCCGGTCCTGAGGCTTTTGTTATCGACTATCTGGCCAGGAACATCTACTTTGCTGACTGGTGAGATTGTATTATTTATGTACTGTATCAGCTTTTGAGAAAACTTTTCGTTATCAAAGTCAAATACTTCTCGTATTTGTTCGATAGTATTCTAAACTATTCGATAGGATTGTAAACTGCTCGATAGTATTCTATTCAAAAAGTCTACAGATATAATCAGGTGACTACCGAACGCTAAGAGTCTTGGACGTTCAGACAATTTTTAGAGATATAGCTTTTGTTAAGCTTAGTATTGTTCAGATGAGAGGTGCTGGAGATGTATCACCCCTGATAAATATATTACAGACAAAGTATTGCTAACTGGGAGATCGTATTGCTTTTGCTTTTCCTACCATGTCCACCTTCACAGTACCTTTCGCTCTTAGTGAGGACCATTAGATTTTTTGACACAGAATCTTTTTTATGTCCTCATTGTGATATGTTTATGAAAATATTTCCATAAATTAATCTGAATTCCTGACTCTTCCTCTCCTCCTACTAACTGAAATGAATTTCTGTTGACAGGACTACCACAAGTATTCAGGTTATGAAGATGGACGGCCCCGAATATTACAGAGCTAAGATCTTAGGCTACACCGGAGAAGAGAATGGTGTGGGTGCTATCTGGTCTATGGCTATAGATCCTATGAGAGGGTGAGATTTATTATTTGTGTACTCGTTCATCTGAGTGGTGTACCACTTATAATGAAAGTTCACTGTGAAAGCTTGGTTCCAATCAAAGCTCACACAAAATATCACAGACTCAACATTTTATGATTCAGATTACTTGGTTTGATAAATCTTGGTTCTGCTCTTCTACTCTTCTTCTTCTCTTACTGTCACATCACATGACACCTTCTGGTGGGAGCAATGATTGTAGTCAAGTATGCTCTGAGTTTACTATCAGGTTGCACCACACCTACAGGTCATATAGTTTGTCAGATTTAGCACCACACCTACAGGTCATATAGTTTGTCAGATTTAGCACCACACCTACAGGTCACATAGTTTGTCAGATTTAGCACCGTTACTATACTGAGTCTCATTATCTAGGAGAGGCAAGCACAATAATAATATCTGATCAAACAACTAGGCTCCCATTAGATCGTTTTATTATTATGTGTATGATAAATATTGATTTCTTGTAGTAAGCTGTACTGGGTCGATCGGGGTGGTCAGGATGTACCCCAGAAGATCGCTGTATGTAATCTGGATGGATCTGAGTCTAAGATCTTATGGAGACAGAACCTACAGCACGTAGATGAGTTGGCCATGGATGTGACGGGAAACAGACTCTTCTGGACTAATGCTGGAATGAGATCGGTATGCTTATTGGCAGCTCATTGAGACAAAATTGTCCAAACTAAAACCTAACACCTGTAACTCATTGCATTCTCATTGAGAGAATTGGCACAGTGTTCTTTCTAATCTGGTCATCATCAAGTTGGTGCAAAACTTAGAATGTACAACATCTAAGCTATTAGTGAATACAACAAGGAAAATTTATAGCTCTTCTATTATATTGTTCACATCACTAAACTCTCAGCTCACTTTACTTTATACAAGCAGACTGGAGATCATTGAAAAATAACACATGGGAGTACTAGGAACCTTGGAATTACATCAACCTTTTGATTGCCTTTGTTCTTGTTGTAGTTACAAATGCTGGATTTGTCTATTCCTAACGCGTCTCCTGTTAATGTGATAAGTCGTACTCAGAACCTGAGCCATCCTGTAGGACTAGCTTACTACAATGACAGACTATACTACACAGACTTTGATATCAAGGTTTGAGATGTGGATCTAATAAACTGAAGTTGTCCCTGCTCGTTCAGAATCCAGGAATTGATCAGAATCCAGGAATCGTTCAGAATCCAGGGATCGTTCAGAAGTTTAATTGATACCATAATGCTAATGATAAAAGACAATCCTGAAAAAAGATATCATCCTTTGTTATCATGTGAGAACCTGTTATTTATGAACAATCAGCACAGATCTCTCCGTCTGTTTTACCTGTTTATCCAATTCGAGTAACTTTCGAGTTGTTTTAGATTTTAGCTTCAGTTGAGGCCAGAGAGAACGTATCAGAGACTGTAACTATAAGATTCGGTATCACTGACCTTCATCAGATCAAAGTATATCAGGCTAACAGGCACTTAGGTAGGTGATGGTAGACTGTGGGTTTTGGCTTGAGTTGAATTAAAATATGAGGTGGTATAATACATGATATTGTTGTTCGGGTATGTTAGGAAGCGGTATGTAAACATTTCTAACACTGTCCCTTACTGCACTAATTCCAAAAATAATTGCGTTACTGTTGCAATTTATTTCGGTTTGAACATTTTTAAGTTCAACTTTAGTTCAATTTAGTTTTTTATTTTGTTTTTTTAGTTTTATTTATATTAGGTTGAAGCAACTTGAATTGTTGATATAACTGAGCAGTATAATTTACATGACACTCAGTTTGTATATTATATCTGTATATTTTTTAATTTGCTGAAGTTGAAACAACTTAACTGTTGATATAACTGGACAATATATATATATATATCTGTATGTGACTCTATATTACAGATACCCGTAGCAGTCCCTGTACTGCTCACTCATGTGACCACCTGTGTGTAGCTGATAAGGATAACAGGAGGAGATGTATATGTGGGGACGGATACAAACCTGATAGTAACGGACAATGTCAAGGTCAGTGTCCTCGAGAACTGTGGGTGTATCTATAGCCATATGTATAATTATTAAGAAGCATACCTTGTGCCAACAGCTTCTCTTTATCGTAGTCCTTGGCTTCAGAACTTACAGGGTGTTACAGTCGTTAGTAGAAATCCAATATTATAACAGCCAGCTTCTAGTCAGAAAGTTTCATATTTCTTTTTGCAGAGGATGTTTGTTCAGTGACATTAAGCAACGACTCCACTGTGTATTTGACCATTTTTTTTAATGAGATTAAGTGTGATTATCTCTTCTATGAATTTCTTTTCATCTTACAGCTTATGAGTCATTCTTAGTGGCGACACTCGGCAATGAGATACACGGTTACTCGACGAACTCCAGTGATTACGGTGAGGCGATACAGTACTTCGGCTCAGAAGGTGACCCAACAGCTGATGTACATGTGGCTCTCAATGTCAGAGAAAGGTGAGATACTTTATTAGTTGGTGTTTAGATAGCTGTGCACATCGTCAGCTTACAAAGCAAGTCATAAAGTTTTATTTTATGTGCTTTTGGCTCAACCATTACGTGTAAGTTTTTATTCAAGTGTAATGCAATGCAGCAAAGATATTAGATAACAAAATAATACACAAGATTTAAAATTGGGTTTTGTTTCGTGTTCATTCTCACTGACCTGTCCTAATATTGTTTTCTAAACATGAAAAGTGAGGACAATTAACAATTTAGAATGAAGCGATTTCCAGATTATAAGTTACAAAGCACAGTATGTTCTTTGTCTATGGTACAGACTAGACCATGTCTGATCCATTTGCCTGCAATCGGAGCTGCTCCCTCCCTAAGCAGAATTTATCAAAACACTTTAATTCATAGTATGTGTCGTTATTATATTAATGGTTGCTTTTCTCAAACTTCTATTTATCCCAGGGTAATATACTGGACAGATCAGGACACAGACAGTCCGACACACGGAATCAACATGTATAACATAACGTCAACTAAGAATATAAACCTGGTCAGTCAGGGACTAGGATCTGTCAGTGTGTCTGGTGTGACTTTTGATTGGCTCTCAGGTAACTTAATCAGATATGGAGTCTTTGTTATAGACCCACTAACTAACTAACTTTCTTTCTTACTGCCCATCAATCCTGAATACCTAGCCGAAAAGAATTGGCATGCAGAATTAAATACCCACAGTGGGCAGAAGTTTATCTGTTTGCTGGGTTGTAATGATCTTAGTAGATAAACACCATGACTTTTATTAAACCTCAGAAGTCCTGATCAAACTCAATAACGTTTTTACTCTACTGTTTATCAATGCGAAAATAAGTATAGCTTGTGTTTTACAAATAATTCTTTGCAGCGAGAAGAACCTCGGTGATTGTTAGATGATATTTAAATGTTCATAGGGTCATAAAGATCTTGATAGGGACCTGAAGGTGATATATTAGTGATGACCACGACGTATTATTCATACTAGTTTTTGCTGGGACTCCTCAATCTATTCTCCGTGACTTATTTTAGGCTATATATATTTTGCGAATCATCTGAATGAGCGATCGTACATAGAAGTCATGAAGAATTCTACAAATGCTACAGATAGACTGAGATCTGTGTTATATAGTACAGAGGATGAAAGGCCTCACCAGTTAGCTGTAGATCCTATTAACAGGTTAGTTGATAAAAACAAGCAGCAGTAATACTTTGTTTCAAAAACATTGACAATTTGACCAAGAAGGACTCAATAATACTTTGGCTTACCATGGCTAGTGCTAGTTACTGTCTTCAGTTTATGTTGAGTTTTCTTGCCAAGTTCTAGAGTAAAAATTGAAAAAACATCTTATGTTTGAATGATATAGCTTTGAAAAGTAACATATATGTTGGCCTGATTCAGCCATTTTTAATATTTCTCCCTGTACTTATAGTTATCTATACTGGACAGATGTCGGCCCTAATCCTAAGATAGTTAGAAGTTATCTGGACTTGTCACACAAAGACAGTATAGTCAGTGAAGGGATCACTTTCCCCATATCGCTACACTTAGATATATCATCTCAGGCTATATACTGGGGAGACAGCTCATCTGGTATTATCTGGAGTATCAAGTAAGTCACATATATATATGAGGTATATACATAATATACAACTTGCAATGTTATGTTTATTGTGATTGCAGTAGAGGATTAAATATTAATTAGAATTTAGTTTAGCTAGTTTGATTGATTAAATGTTAGCTAGCACTAATTTCATTGGCTTCAGTGGGAGTTGAATATGTGTGAGCTAGCCAAAAATTCCTAGAATGTACGGAGTGGCAAATCCTTCAAAGATCTAGGAATTGATTAAAATCAGAGGCTTTAATAGTCCTATCACTTAAGTTGCTTTCATTCTCATTCTCAAAGTTTTAATCTCTAAAAGGAAACGAAATGGGCTTCACGTCGCCGAGTGAATGCCAACCATAGACGTAATGATATTGTGAGTAAGTTTATGATGTCAACACAATTGAAAAATATTGTTTAGAACTTTTATATTAGTCTTCCATGTCTATTTGAAGTTCTAACAATATTTTTGAACAATGCCCTTCATTACTGCCACATGATATGTAACTCCAGTACCTCTCACATCATCCATGATTCCTTTACACAGTACTGATGGGACAGACAGGATTGCAGTACGATTCTCACCCGTCCCGTCTGGACTGTTTGTGTATGATTCACAGCTATACTGGTGTGATACTAACACTAAGAATATACAGACTGTACCACTGAGTTCTACAGCTGGTCCGGCTACACTTATCAGAGGTATGTAGAGTCAGAGAAGGTCTCTATCTACAATAGAGGAGTAACTGTTAGCTAGATTTTAATTAGCTAGTTTTGATGGGTATTAGAGTAAGCAACTTGTTCAACTTTTTAGGATTGTCATGTTTTGAAATTAAGCGTATGTAATCGGCAGCATGACAAAATTAGTGTCAATGTTTGGTATACCAGATCAGGGAGTTTCGGACCAAACTCTCTGACCTCCCTGAACTCCCTGACCAGATAGACGTGGATTTAGTCCAATAATTTGGAGCTATCTACTCGGGTTGACCCAACATGAACAGACAACTCCACACAACAACAAACCAAAACCCATCAGCCAAACAAAACTAAAACACAAGCACAGTGGGCTATTCAGAAATGTACAATAGTGATTCATGAGTACATAACACATCAGAAGCAATATCCAAATCACCAATAATACAGACAAGGCCTCATTGTTGGCCTGAATCCCAGGCTAAACCAGACTATCAATTACCAAAAGCTTTGTATATCACACTATAAGTTAGCCTGCCTTGTCAAGGCAGACTAACTACATGTATTAGCATTTGTGTGTTATATATTTTCACTTTCCTAATTCCACCTTTCCCCTTACAGGTCAGTTGTTAGGACTGACAGATCTAGAGATGTTTCACACAGACTCACAACCTCTGCTGGACTCCTCTCCTTGTCTCAGTGATAACGGAGGATGTGAGCAGCTCTGCTTTGTGTATCCTCTACAGAATACACCTGTGTGTAAGTGTAGCTTCGGTTCTCTCAAAGCTGACAACAAAACATGTGAAAGTAAGTACAGTGCAAGCTGGTTAATTTAGACTTTATAATTCAGAACTCCTGTTTATTCAGACAAGGAAACTTTGTCCCTTCAGTCTATTGTCTCTCAATTCAGACTCTGCTTAATTAATTTTTGTGGGCCCCAGTGGTTTGAATTATGTGAACTGGACTGTATATAGGTTAGCATAACAAGTAAGTATAATAATGTCTCTGAGATAAAAATGTACTTGTCACCAATTATTGGATACGGGTGTAGCATAGATAAATGATATTGAATGTATGCAATGGTATGGCAGGTATGGCAGGTATGGCAGGTATGGCAGGTTAAAAAGGAAAAACTGAACTTCACTCCTTGTAGATGTGACCGTAGTCATGATAGGTAATTCTCGTAAGCACAGTCAATGACTGGGTATTTCAAATTTCTTTATAGAGCCAACAGAGTATATTGTGTTTGCCTCAGACTCTGGTATTCACAGTCTAAGTTTGATAGGGGACCTCGCTGCACCCCTCCCTTCCATACTCAACAATGGTACTAACACTCTAGATATAGACTACAGAAGGAATAAAATCTACTACACTCAGTCTGAACCTAAGGCTATAATGTCAGCTGATTGGCGCTCCAGTTCATCTAAAATTCAGAACCTCACCAAACCCGGTAAGTTTCACCTACATATCTGCGCTCTTTGAGACTTATTCAAGAAAATAGGTATTCCCTTGTATATTCCTACATTATTTTATGGTTATTTCACTGACTGTAGTCATAACAATTTTCAGGTTGGTTTATCTATCAGGCCTTCCTCGTTATCATGAGTTCATTTTATGGCCTGATACATCTATTTATCGTACAAATGTGAAATTTCAATATTTGAAAATTAGTACAAAATACTCCTATCCTAAATATCTCCTCTTTATTCAGATTCAGATTGGGAGTATTTTGGACTAACTTATGACTGGTTACATGATAAGATATACTTCTCTGTCCTCTCGGCACCTTTTGGTGTTTACTCTATGAACACAGACGGTACCTCGCTAGCTAAGATCAGATCTGGTTTAGTATATGACCTCTCTGTACACCCCTGTCAGAGGTAAGTAAACACCCCTATCAGAAGTATGTATGTATAACACCCCTGCCAAAGGGTATATTATATGATACTCCCCAGATAGAGGTTTATCAATGGGTTAAAATTTTCTACACTTCCAAAGAAAGAAATTGATAGCATAGTATTCAGAGCATTAAAAGCCATTCGATATATGATTTCATACAGTGCCAAATAAGACAATTTACCTAAATTCCCAGAAATATCAAGCCAATGAAAATTTGTGCATGTAGTTTTGACAGTATTTAGAGCCATCTAATATCAACCCAATGATAGAATATGCTAACAGTTTTATCTGATCTACTTAAGTGAATTATGAGCTGAAATTACGGACTAATTCTGTGTTGACGATTAGATGACTTATTTTGTTCTGATAATTTGTAAGATACTGCTTTATTCATTCGTAGTTAATGCCATAGATTGAGTGAAAGGTAAGAGCTTTGAATGTGCAGGTTACAGGGCCATGGTAGAACAAGTGTAATCCATTTTGCCACTTTAGAGTTGCCCCCCTTTATTGACAAGGTGCGTTAATAAAGGGGGGCAACTCCAACATGGCAAAATGGATCCAGCTTGTTCTCGGGATGGTGCTAGAATGCTAGTATATCTATGTATGACAGCGCTTTTTTAGTGCTTTTTTAGTGCTTGTGTACTGCGGAATAGACGGTTTGAGTTAGGTGGGCGGTTTGAGTTGGAGGGCCTCTATACTCAGCTAATATGATGATTTGGTTTATCATAGCTTGAATTGTTCCTGTCTTTTGTTGTATCATCTCTCAAACTGCTCCAATAATTAGTTAATGTTCACGAATCGATCACAACCCATAATACAGACAAGGCCCCATTGTTGGCCTGTATCCCAGGCTAAGGTCTAATGGGATGGCTATATCTCGCTAAGTATTGACCTTTTCTATAAAGAGGTTGTCTGATTTATTTGCTTGTTACATAAACCTATATTATCTTCGCATGCAGGGAGATCTTTGTATGTTTATCAAATTGAACATATGTGCATGGAGATGCATGTGATGGTTGTGCAAATCTGACCCACCTAAACCCTATGGAGATTATAATTATATTGTATTGTGTGGTGCATGACATGTACAGGACTGAAAAAAAGGGATTCTATCACTTATCCCATATAAAACATACATCTCACTGTCTAATAATTGGTAGACCTGAAACTCAGGAAATGAGCTTTAATTGATGCTATATTTGGCAAGTTGTAAGATTGATAGAATCTGCTGACCTTTTTGACATGACTGACAGATTTACCGCCTAAGGTTATAGGTCAAATCATCAATCTAAGTGAGTGGACGGAATGTTTTTGTGTACTTGGAACAAGTTTGATCCATTCAACTACAATCTACACTTGGTGTAGATTGTAGTTGCTCTCTCTCCCTGTGTGAAGAGCCGAGAGGGAGTAACTCCAACTACAGCCAAATAGATCCAAAAAAATCTTACCACTACCTACACTCTTCCTGCCCACACTGATGATGTGATGTACTGTTGCATGTTTATCTCTGATCGATAGAGAGTGAACTAATTCAGTTAGAATGAGTACCATCATAAGGAATTTGGTGTGACCGCCCGAGGTCTATTTTACTTATTAGGGGTGGGTACATCTGAGGTACTCGTACTAAATTGACTCTAACGATCAGAGATACACGTGATAATAGTGTAGTCTCTATGTCAGTTTGCTCCCTGCCCACACATTGCTAAGTATCTTAGTCTACACATTGTTAAGTTGTCTGATGTCCTTTGACTCACTCGTTGTAGGATTTTGTTCATGAGTTACACTACTATAATGAGGAGTAACCTGGCGGGGTCAGAGTTCAGTGTTATCCTATCAGCTCCTGATATCACCTTTGTACATGGTATAACTTTAGACTGGGCAGAGGATAAACTATACTATGTGGACTATATACAAGAGGTCATGGCTAGGGTCAACTTTGATGGTAAGATCAAGTAAAATTCGCTCTGGTGGTATCACCTTTGTGTTGAGTGATATTAAGCGGGTATCAATTGGGCGGCAATGTTTTTGAGTTTCTAAAGCGTGAGAACATCAGACCAAAATTACCTCACATTACCCCTTTTCACTATGATTGATTGGAATTACTCCTTTCTGTTTCTAGTTGGCAAAATCGAAGTTGACTTTTACGTTTATGTTGCAAAAGCTCGGATTAAATCACTCTTGAGTCAGCCTTACTTGACCAACTCGAATGCTTGACTTGACTAAGGAAAACTGTCATAAAAACTGGAGCCTTTACTTTTGGGCCTCTAACTGTCACACTACAATGGACAGCATGAGCGCAGACACTGCATAGAAGCTATCCATATTAAATGACAGTGCTTATATCTAAATGCTTCGCATTACAGGAATCAATGAGCAAAATACCAAGTAAACCCACTGTGTTGCATGCAAAAGTTCTGCACAATTTAGTCTAGTTTGGGCTGTAGGCTCTATCAGATACTTGTATAGATACTGAAGATGGTCTATAAGGGAGATGGGGCCTATTGCCTAGGCGGGTAGTCTAACAGACAAACACATTTACCCATGAATGTCCATCCTCCCCCCTATGTTGTGATGTCTTGAGAAATGAGGAATCGTGTAGGGTTCCCCTGGATGCAGAGATTTATTAGTCATCTTGCATCCCACAAAGAACATTGTAATCATAGTGTGAAAAGAAAATAAAGTGTCCATATCAAACACTTTTATTACAATAAAAAAAAGTATTTTTATGAATTTCAATACTAACACCAGGTTAATGATTGTGTAAACTCCTTTCTAGTTAAGTGAAGTTAAAATTACAATAGGTTGCTTAGAGCCTTTTCAGATGCTGAGAAATGATTTTTTCCGACGGTATAAAATTAAAAAAGATTTTTTCCACATACCATATTTAATATATAGCAGTACAGTCTTAAAAATATAAATATAAGTATTTATAAGTATTTATGAGTATTTATAAGTATTTATAAGTATTTATAAGTATTTATCTACTTACTATGTAACACAATGACTGATTTTAGGCACTAATAATGAGGTAATACAGAGAAACCTGATGTTCCCCCATCGCCTCTCTGTATACGGAGATACTGTGTACTGGTCTGATGTATACTTCAAGGCCTTATATAAGGCAGATAAATACTCAGGAGAGGGGAGACAGACCCTATATGAGAACAGATATACAACAGGAAGTACTATATATGATGTCAAGGTCTTTGACAATGCCCAATCAACATGTGAGTCATATTGACTTCTATATTGTACAACAGAGTTCAACAGTCTTGAGTTGTTCTCACTCTTAGCTGGTTGCGGTTCTCAGTGTATTCTGAGCAGCCGTGGTAATGGGTGATAAGTTGGTTCAAAATCGTGTTTGTCCACCGGTTCAGTCACATCATCTTTCAAAATGATAGACAGAGCACACATATTTTTTCTTACCCACACCACGGCCAACCTAGAATACTAGGTCAAATGGACAACATTTGACAGTTTTTTGGACCAGTTTTATTGTCGATCTAAGATCACCTTGCAACAAGTTTCCGCTTCTCTATGCCAGTATATTTCATCAAGAGATGATAATTTTGTGTCAATTTCCACCACAGGTAACGCATCAGCAGCATGTGATTATAACAATGGTAATGCCTGCTGTACACGTAACGCCACCTGTCACTCTGACACTATAGGAGCACCTGTTTGCGGATGTCATCCTGCTTATACATTAGTTAATAGAGGTCAGCAGTGTATACTGACTACACTAAACGCTGGATGTGCTGATGATCAGTTCACATGTGGAGATGGAAGGTGTATGCCATGGTAGGTATAATAACCGTGCAGTTTACTCAATTCAAACCTTTGCGGACCACAATAATTTGTTCTAATTAAGCAGAATCTGAATCAAGTGACATTAGAATGCATTGAGATCTGGCTGAAGGGACCAATTTCCTCTTCTGAATTAACAGGATTTTGAATTATAAAGTTTGAATTAACCAGCTTATACTGTATAAGCTAGAGTTTAGTCGAGGTTGATTTCAAGGTGGAGACAAATATATCAAACTGAATCTAAGCTCACCCTATCCAAGGTATTGGCTGTGATTGGCTGTTGAGTAGTGAAGATCTATCAGACAGCCCATCAGAGCCAGCTTATCTGGTTAAGCTCAACCAATCAGATACTTTGTATTATTATACTGTACACAGGAGTTATAGATGTGACAGTGAGGCTGACTGTGCGGACTCAAGTGATGAGGACCCGACGTTCTGCTCGTGTAATCCGTGTGAGCTCGATGAGTTTGTCTGTCAGTCAGGACAGTGTATACCTTCTAATCACGCATGTGATAAAATACAGGACTGCTTCGACGGCTCGGACGAGAACGATCAATGTGGTAAGGGTACAGCTGGTGGGATCAATGTGGTAAGGGTACAGCTGGTGGGATCAATGTGGTAAGGGTACAGCTGGTGGGATCAATGTGGTAAGGGTACAGCTGGTTGGATCAATGATGTGTGTGGGCTTTGATTTGGGTACATAGTGCTGATATTTCTGAGATGCTGATTTTGAAGAATGTCGCATGTTTTGAAATGCGAACAGAGTTTTTAGCCAATGTCTATGCACCCTACAAGGTGAAAGTATACAGCCTTTTAAACCATCTTTGTTTGTGATATTGGCGGTATGAAATACCGACATCAAGCAATACACACACATTCACTCATTCATATAGACTCGGATTCAGTCCAACAATTTGGAGTTATCTACTCAGAAATGCACAATAGTGATACATGAGTAGATAACAACACAGAAGCAATACCCAACACAACCAATAACACAGACAAGGCCCAATTGTTGGCCTGAAACCCAGGCTATGATTCATACAATACTGGGGATATTCCAATTGAGGCTATTGCTGTTTGATTGTTCCTTGCTGAGTTGAGCGAGTCCTGCCAGAGCTAACTGCTTGATTGATCTAGATACTCTCTGAGAGTACTATTTTGACATGGGGATGCCTAATTGAAATACCAGAAGAGTGAGAATTTTGAACAGAGTCATTGCAAGTGTTTGCCTTGAATACTTTGCCCATTGAGAGTTCCCTCTCAGATGACTTTGACGTGATGTATGACTGTATATTGTAGTATACCCAGGCTGTCCGCTGACCTCAGACTTTCAGTGTGGAGACCTGAGTTGTGTCTCTAACCACTCAGTGTGTGACGGTAACCCTGACTGTGCCGATCACTCTGATGAGATTAACTGTCCTGATGTCACATGTCGTACTGGTGAGTCCAACGCACACACTTCTCCTCTCACATTCTAAATTATCACAGACAATGCTTGCAGATCAAGACTGAGTTTCAAGTCTCTCTGCATCCTAGAGGCAGTGCCACAAGCAAGTTTAATGCTAAATTTTAAATTTATTTTAGGAACTCCGGTACATATATTTTATCCAGTTGCTGCATTGCAAATATAACCAACCTGAATTGATCGGTGCACATGAGTGATTATAACATGCTCCATTAGCATTTGTGCTACAGCGTTCAGGGTTTGCCGTGGTGATTATGTTTACTTGTTCTTTATAATAAGAGAGTGCTAACATGGCTCATCGTAGGAACAGGAGTATCCCTTAAGAAATCTTAGTTTTTATATTAATTGATGCCACTATCATATCGAGTAAGCATTAATAACATAATTCTAAAACTGCAAAAATGTGTCCTTTTTTTTCTCACAATTTCTGTGATATTTTATGCAGGATATGCACCGTGTCAGACGTACCCTCTGTGTATACATAGATACTTTCTGTGTGACGGACAGCAAGATTGTGTGGACGGAAGTGATGAAAGTGTCACACATTGTCAGGCTCACACCTGTCAGCCCAGTAAGTGTGGCGTGTCATGTCAAACAGCTGTCACCGGAGTCAAACTGTGTGTCGCAAAAAAATTGCTCAACATTGTACTACTTTTGAGCAGTGGTTTTTTTATATTTTTCCACGACTTGGTGACTCTGCCAGCTGCCATATATGCACTCAGTTAACTGTCTCTCTAAAACCCCTACTTCTTCTTGTAATTACAAAGATCATTGACAAATTACCTCAAATTACCATTTCCATCAAAGTCATTGAGGTGGGAGATAGCAAGTGATTTCTTATCTTTTGTAACTGTGATAAAACAGTACGATCAATGTAGCTTGCTCTCCCTCTCCTTTCAATCTCATTAATATAATCCAATTTACAGAAAGCCAGTGCAATTTTGTAAATAAATAGAGAATTCTGATGACTTATTATGACTTTATTGACTTGTGTGTTTAGGGGACATAACATGTGATGATCGATGTTTCCCTGAATCGTTTCACTGTGATGGAGAATGTGACTGCAATGACTGCTCCGATGAGCCAACGGATATTCCCTGTAATCATCCTAACAGGTATGAGTTTGTGGTGAAATGTGTCTTAGGAACCGTGTTAGCGCAACAGAAGCAGAAACCTGAGTGGATTCCCTGTCACTATCCACCATATTTTCACATCAGACATTCCCAGATATCGACATGATGTGTGAAAACCAATATGGTGGCAAGTTTGACAGATTTTGTCCCTCTATTTAGACAAGGGCAGGGTAGGTGACATAAGTGTAGGAGTAATAAGTCTATTGTTTATGGTCTCAGCACTGCAAATGATATATGAGATCCTCAGCCAAAATATACTATGCTATTCTACAACAGAACACACAATTCTAGTATACTCTATACTCTATACTCTATCTCCACATTTTGAGATAACCAGATGTGCATTATTATATTTTATTACATTACAGAACCTGTCATGGTAATCAGTTTAAATGTGACAATGGTAGATGTGTATCTTCTACATTCTTATGTGATGGAGATAATGACTGTGGAGATAACTCCGACGAGTCACATGATCTACCTAACTGTCAGGATATATGTGAGTCATCTAATCTCTATAAACATGGACAGCAGGCATGATTGGTGTGCAACGATTGGCTCCGCATTTTTGTGTTTTCTTGTGTTGATTCTAATGCTGACATTACCGATCGTTGAAAGCAGCTGACAGATTTTTAGGCAGGCGAATCTCATCTCATGAAGAAAATTACTTTTCTTTTGCTGGTATTATTGGAAGCAACCTCTTGAGTATGTTTATTCAGGATATATTTATGTCCTTTTATAAAGTTCAGTATTCAGGGAGTCATTTGCTGTTAACCTGTATGTTGTTCTTGATATTTAACAGCTGGAAGAACATGTAACCCTGATCAGTTTATCTGTGAGACGGAGAGAGAAGAAGGAAAGTTCTTCTGTCTGCCAAACTTTGCCGTGTGTGACAGGAAGTGTGACTGTGGGGGGTGCGAGGACGAACAGGACAACTGTCCTGATGTGTCATGTGATGCAGGTTAGTGATAGTACGGTCACGTAACATGTGTCATAAAACAAAGTGTAATGAGATATGTGTCATGTGAGAGGAGACAAACAACTGACCCTTAGTCTACCCGTTTTGACAGTATAAACAATACTTGCACTGTGATTGTCTACCAACCAGACATTTGATGATTTGAGAAGGTAACACAGATTGGAGACAACTTTAACACCTCGGGGTTAAGATAAACCGACTTCCCAGAAGAGATTTTCAAATTTACAACAGCAGTTTCATGTTACAGTACTGAGATTGGAACTGATGTATTATTAATATGTATGCCGTCTTGCTACAAAATGGCTGATCTTTAGCTAAGCAGTATTTAATTCACCTATTTATATTACAGGATGGTTTAAGTGTCCCAATGCTCCTATCTGTTATCCTGAATCGTTTAAATGTGATTATGAGGATGATTGTCGAGATGGATCTGATGAGCTTAACTGCAGTAAGTTTCTCCCACTGTAAGACGCAGGAAAAATAGAGAATGTCACATATCAATTTTTTGAAGATTAGATTGATGATAATATAAAGTGGGATATAACCTCACGTTGCCATAACCCATGACCCTGATTATCTCAGTACTATAATGTATCTCATTATTTTTATGTGAGAAATGTTTGATAGTCTGAAAAATTTGTTTAGTTTCTCTGCTAATATTTTTACCATCTCGTAACTCGCACAGAAAATGCATGGTCCTATTAGTATATTTTGCACTATACGACACAATTTCAATAATAAATTGGATAATAGTTGCCAATAAAAAGTATCAAAAAAAAATAAAAGAGTAAGTCAAAGAATGACATTGTTGTTGTAGATTACGCCTCGTGTCCGGCTACTACCAGATTTAACTGTACAGACGGGTCAGGGTGCTTCCTGCACTCATATCTATGTGATGATATCATAGACTGTGAGGATGCTAGTGATGAGAGTGAGGCACGCTGTACCACCACCCCTCCTCACTGTGATAATGGGTAAGAAGAACTGAGTACTTTCCTGTCCTTCAAGATAAATTTAGACCCGCATATATGATTTATCACTCAATGTAAATGTTTGTGTCGGTTGATTGGTTGTTTGATAGACAGACTCATGGACAACACAGTATTGTGTGTTTTGTCTATGGTTGAGTTAATTGAGGATCGTGTTTTCATTTTGTTGAAACGAAATGAAGCAAATCGCTGGAAATTTGTCTTGTGAAAAAAAGGCATTCATTCATACACACCTGCCTGTGGGGTACTGAAAATTCCAGATACCATCTGCTTGAGAGGTTGTTTCGAGGTTCATGCAGCACCCTTTCCTATATTAAAGTTATGATATTCTGATACCCTAGGGGTGTAAGTATTGGCTTAGCTTCACTTGTTTTGGGATGACTTTATGTCAGCTCACCTTTTAATTTGGGCTAGTTGAGGGGAGTGTCTGTATTACGTGAAAAGGGTTAGAAACTGTTAGCTAGTCTTAAATGAAGCCTAGGTGAAGCATCTGCGAATGGCAAACTTATCCTCCTGTGAAAACTTTACTCCTCTGAGGTATATAGATATCATCATTCCTCTGATTATTATATTGTATATATTATATTATAAATTATATTATATTATTTATATTTTATTATATATTATATATTATCTATATTATATATATTATATTATAGACAGTTTAGATGTACAGACGGACAGTGTATAGATTATAGTACAGTATGTAACGATAACAAGGACTGTCAGGATGGTAGTGATGAACTCAGATGTAGTGAGTATATATTAGTCTGTGATCATAACCATACCTAACACACAAGACGGGGCTGAGCGACCACCTCCCTCCTCTTACATACATAACTCAATGGACTTTTTGTGTGTCACCGATAACAGATACGAGTTTTTCAATAGTGATCTCTTAAAGTGGAAAAGGATGGTGAGTTATAAATCTGATTGTAGAATACGCCATGCGGGTTAACGAATGTGGAGTTCGGTCTGAAGTAATAATTCCGTACGGTCGTAATAATATAGAATTTACGATTAGATGAAGTCGGTTCTCTTTGCTGGTCAATTTATCAACCAGACTACATTATTACAAAATAATCTATTACCTCAGACTTTTCTTTGTATATTATATAATATAGTAGTATGGTGCGCCATCAACCTACAGCTTGTTTATCTGCAGTCATTTCGGCTAGCGGGATAAATTGATCTACCCTAACCTTACTGTTGACTGTATGTTTCAGATATAAATGAATGTTTGAATGCTTCTATGAGTCAATGTCAGCAGATATGTACTAATACTCTGACATCTTATACCTGCTCATGTAGACCGGGATATAAACTCAACAAGAACGACAACAAAACCTGTCTGAGTATGTTATACTTTACTATCTGTGTTAGAAAGTAGAGTAGGCAGTGTGTTTCCCAGAAGTATGGATTTCCCAAGATTAAGTCAATGATGGTGTAGATATATATCCAATATATCGTCCAAGGAATACCTTGATAGAATGAAACAGGAAAGTTTGTAAGGCTTGGAAATATTTTCAGAAATATGCTCAGTAAGATATCTTTGATATACCAAGTTGCAACATCTGACATTGAATGTATACCTCACACCCTCAGTCGTGGCGATATAAATTCAAACCACAAAAGGAATATTTTTTAAGGAGTTGTATTCTAATATGCAAGCCACATGACTGATAAATCACTATTGTTTTGTTATGTTTCAAGGTTAAATAAGATACGGTATTGTCACATTTGTCAAAGGCGGTCGGAAAAAATCGTAACTGTCATATTTGTCACATGCCAATGTGCTTTTGTCATGTCATCACTTGTGTCACGCCAAGATTTAAAGATAGTCATCAATTGTTGCTGTCAATAATGTTCACGCTTTTTCATGTCACTTGTCTATCACTGACAAACCGTTCTGATAATTCACCAGCCCTGTTATGTGTTATCAGATATAGACGAATGTCGGGATGTGCCCGGCTCATGTGACCAGCTATGTTACGACAGACGACCTCCTGTTAACTTCACCTGTAGATGTGATGAGGAGAATGGCTGGGTATTAGACAGAGATCGGACTACGTGTAAATCTACTGATCCTACTGAGCCTTACCTTGTACTGGCTAATAAATACTATATCAGGTACTTATATTAAATACTATATCAGGTACTTATATTAAATACTATATCAGACCCTTATATTGAATACTGCACAGGGTACATATATTATCTTCTCAGCGCAATTTACATTCTTATTGATTGACAAGGTGAAGATAATAACTAAAATATCAAGTTGAACCCAATAATATTTTGTTAAATTCTCGCAGATACATTCTACATCGGTTTAAAATCAGGACACATGTAGCACGGTGTTCACATTAATGATTTCAATTACTGCATGGCACAATATGCGAAGTCTTTCCCATTGCAATGCTTCCATCATTTCACTATATCACTTGTTCACTTTTGAACCCAGTGGCAGTGCGACACGGTTAAGGTCTTGAAACCAGACATGCAAGACCAAATTAGATCTCTATCATATTTTACAGAACTATGGACATGAATGGAGGGGATTATACTGTACTTACACAGAATCACTACGGAGCCACCTATATGGGTCTACATATACCCAGAAATGAGTGAGTTGTGATCTATGTTCCCTTCGCAGTGCATCTCAGATTACTTTGTGTTTAATAACTTGAAAGTCCACTTTGTTTAAATCGCAATGTGAACATGGCTCCCTTATAGTCACCAGAGAGAGAGCGGATGTTTCTTCGCTTCTAATATATAAATAGTTTGACAAAAAAGTGAGGATGTCCATCATAGCGTCACACTCATTATTGTTACATGCACAACAATTATGTACCTACTATTGTGTATTAATTTATGCCTGCAGGATATATTACACAGACTATGCTAAAGGTACCATAGACAGAGTTAAAATGAATGCCACAGCAACAGTACGCCAAGAAGTGCTAGTCAACCATACAATCAATCAGGTCAGAGGTATCGCTGTTGACTGGGTCGCTGATAAACTCTACTGGACCGACTGGTAAGATGTGAATGCAATCAAACTGATCAGCCTGATTATACTATACTATACACTATCATATGTGTAATGATGGTAGATCTCTTACTAATTCATAGAACCTGAAAATCTTTGAAATGTAATTGTCGTGACAAACTTGGGATCAAGAATACTTTAGGAAAAAAACCAAGGTTAAATTAACTCTATGCATCGGAGATGAGCGCGTCGATAGTGTGAGTTTAAAGACAATACATTGCACACCATATTTGATCCCTCACAGTATGGTTATGACTCTTGATTCTATGAGTTAATAATTGTCGAAGTTCCACAACATATTGAATCAGGACCTAATACATTTCAGAGTTATTCTTGATCAACAGCGTAATCTCAGCCATCCTGTTTTTTGTGCACACGGGTCTCTATTCACCCATGTTCTTTTGTTTTATCAGGAGACTGGAACAGATCTATGTAGCTGAGCTGAACGGGACAAACAGACGGACATTCATAGGCAAAGATGATAATGTTAGTTATCCTTTCGCTCTGGCTTCAGATTCAGTGAGAAGGTGAGTGAGCTTGTTTGTCTGAAAACTTGGCAATCAAGCTTTTGAAACGAAAATGTATATTTTGTATATTTTTATTGTTTTCTGACTTTATTGACGCGCCAAAATATCTATGCAATACAGTACTGAAGTATAGCATTAAGGAGTATTGATGTGATGATGTAAGTACTGTAATAATGATGTTTTAAAGTGTTTCAGAATTGCAGATCTGAAGGATTATAGTGAGATAATTAGTAAGATAAGGTAATACCAGTTTGCATAGTAATAGTAGGAGGTATCTCAATTGGTTAAGAGCGCCTCCTCTGATGCGCAAGCGTTGGAGGTCTTGGGTTCGAATCCCGCTGCAGTCTACCGACTATTGGGCTTAATTTACGCCCCAGGTGCTACAACCTGCCTGCAAACTGAGAGCAACTTGGCGCCGAATACGGCAGCTGCGCCCTAAAGGTACTGTCATTTCTCAGCCTCTGAACAGAGACAGACTTGCGATTTTAACCCCACACTGTATTTCTCATATCATTCTTGTATGTTTACAGGTATCTTTATTGGACGGATGTCGGGCTCAACAGTTACATAGCCCGGATCGGATTTGATGGTTCTAACAGACAGACTATACTTGATACAAGGATAGTCTGGCCTATTTCTATCGCTGTTGATATCAACACTGAGAGAGTTTGGTGGGCTGACGGCCATCTTAACTACATTGGGTAAATCCTAGTTCAAAATCGGTTGCAAAGAGTTGATTAAAAAAACATGGGTGCTCTCAGTTAAGTTTGAGCACGTCTGTGGCATAAACCCACATTACAAACTTTTCCTGTATCTTTAAACTTGACAAGCAGTGAATAGTAAACTCTGGGAGATATTCCCACATCCCCTGCTATCAATTGTTTCAGCAGCAAATAAACTAACAAGCTGACTTGACAGCCTGCCTTGCCGTATATATTTACGGAATCCCTTGCCAATAAAATTTGCTAGTATAATGTAATGTGTACCTGAGCTTCTATCTTTATGTATCTCTTTGTTTTGGACAGATATGTGAACGCAGATGGTACAGAGAGACGAATAATAGAAGCTAGCAGCACCACTTTTGTCCATTCTCTCGATGTCTTTGAGAAGTTTGTCTACTGGACAGACGCCGATAAGAAGATGATAGAGAAAGCCAACAGATTCCACGGAGGGAACGCCACAGAGCTGAGACAGACACTACAGTTCCCTTATGATATCAGAGTGTGGCATCCACTCAAACAGCCAATACCCAGTGGTCAGTTGATGGGTTCTTATTTCTTACAGTGTGACATAAATCACAGTGTGGATCTGTCACATTGTGTCACAGTGTGGATCTGTCACAGTGTGTCACAGTGTGGATCTGTCACAGTGTGACACAGTGTGGATCTGTCACAGTGTGGATCTGTCACGGTGTGTCACATTGTGTCACATTGTGTCACAGTGTGGATATGTCAGCTATTTGATGATTTTCGAATGGAGGTAATCAGAGCCTCACCTCACCATTAAGACCGCATTTACACTGGCTTCAACTATGTAAATACCTGAGTTGAATCAATAGCTACCCTATCAAAATGTCAGTTGTTGTCACTGTTGGTTTTCTTGCCCGCACTTGACTGGTCAGCTTCTGACTGTGGAGGGGTTTTCAACCGGTCTTTCCTATTCTTGTCTGATATTATATCTACATTTAATTATTCTGGAATGTTAATTTCACACATCAAACTTTGTAGCTGCTAATGAGTGTGGCGATAACAATGGAGATTGTTCCCACTTGTGTCTGCTCTCACCTGATGGAGGCAGGAAATGTATGTGTCCTGATTATTTCATACTGTTAGGAGATAATAAGACATGTGAGGCTCAGTGTCTCTCATCACAGTTCAGATGTGGCAGGTTAGTTACTCTGTCTACTCTGTCTACTCCATGATTCTCTTCAAACAATCAATCAATCATTGATTACCAGCACACTCACTACTACTTCTATCCAGTAGAATATTTCACTGCCTTGTTGAGCAGATTATCCTCGATTCTATTTCACTGCCTTGTTGAGCAGATTATCCTCGTTTAATGAGTTCAATCCGATATCAGTAATAAAGTTGAGCTCACAAGGATAAATCATTTCGATCATGTTACAATCAGCTCAAACAAACAAGCCATGAATCATATTTCTTCGACCAATCTGGTGCCACATAACAAGCCAGTCAAACCAATTAGCCAACCATTTTTTTGCTTTGCCAGGTCAGATGATAAGTGTATACCTCGAGCATGGGTCTGTGATGGTGAATCCGACTGTAAGGATCACAGTGATGAGCCTGAGGACTGCCCAGCAGTGACCTGTAGTGTATCACAGTATCAGTGTAAGAACAGTAACTGTACCTTCCTCTGGGAGCTCTGTGATGGTATAGATCAGTGTGGTGATGGGTCTGATGAGGAACAGGAGCTATGTGAGACTTGTACTACCTTCCAATTCAAGTATGTAACCATCTTATCTCTACATGGTTGTCCCATCTGCTCAATAGTTATATGTCTTGCCTTTTTTCAATCAGCACCAGCACAGCCAGCGTATCAAGTCGAGTTGAATCACCTTAACCATAAACATATAAAAGAGTATTTATGTTTAGAACCTTAAATGTTATATGTATGTATTTATTTATATATTGATATATATATTGATGTATGTATTGATGTATGTATTGATGAATGTATTGATGAATGTATTGATGTATATATTGATGTATGTATTGATGTATGTATTGATGTATATATTGATGTATATATTGATGTATGAATTGATGTATATATTGATGTATATATTGAGGTATATATTGATGTATATATTGATGTATGTATTGATGTATGTATTGATGTATGTATTGATGAATGTATTGATGTATATATTGATGTATGTATTGATGTATGTATTGATGTATGTATTGATGAATGTATTGATGTATATATTGATGTATGTATTGATGTATATATTGATGTATATATTGATGTATATATTGATGTATGAATTGATGTATATATTGATGTATATATTGAAATATATATTGATGTATATATTGATGTATGTATTGATGTATGTATTGATGAATGTATTGATGTATATATTGATGTATATATTGATGTATGAATTGATGTATATATTGATGTATATATTGAAGTATATATTGATGAATGTATTGATGTATATATTGATGTATGTATTGATGTATATATTGATGTATAAATTGATGTATATATTGATGTATGAATTGATGTATATATTGATGTATATATTGATGTATATATTGAAATATATATTGATGTATATATTGATGTATGTATTGATGTATGTATTGATGAATGTATTGATGTATATATTGATGTATATATTGATGTATGAATTGATGTATATATTGATGTATATATTGAAGTATATATTGATGAATGTATTGATGTATATATTGATGTATGTATTGATGTATATATTGATGTATAAATTGATGTATATATTGATGTATGAATTGATGTATATATTGATGTATATATTGATGTATATATTGATGTATATATTGATGTATATATTGATGTATATATTGATGTATGAATTGATGTATATATTGATGTATATATTGAAATATATATTGATGTATATATTGATGTATGTATTGATGTATGTATTGATGTATGTATTGATGAATGTATTGATGTATATATTGATGTATGTATTGATGTATATATTGATGTATATATTGATGTATATATTGATGTATGAATTGATGTATATATTGATGTATATATTGAAATATATATTGATGTATATATTGATGTATGTATTGATGTATGTATTGATGTATGTATTGATGAATGTATTGATGTATATATTGATGTATGTATTGATGTATATATTGATGTTTATATTGATGTATATATTGAAATATATATTGATGTATATATTGATGTATGTATTGATGTATGTATTGATGTATATATTGATGTATATATTGATGTATATATTGATGTATGAATTGATGTATATATTGATGTATATATTGAAATATATATTGATGTATATATTGATGTATGTATTGATGTATGTATTGATGTATGTATTGATGAATGTATTGATGTATATATTGATGTATGTATTGATGTATATATTGATGTTTATATTGATGTATATATTGAAATATATATTGATGTATATATTGATGTATGTATTGATGTATGTATTGATGTATGTATTGATGAATGTATTGATGTATATATTGATGTATGTATTGATGTATATATTGATGTATATATTGATGAATATATTGATGTATGAATTGATGTATATATTGATGTATATATTGAAATATATATTGATGTATGTATTGATGAATGTATTGATGTATATATTGATGTATGTATTGATGTATATATTGATGTATGTATTGATGTATGTATTGATGTATGTATTGATGTATATATTGATGTATGTATTGATGTATATATTGATGTATATATTGATGTATGAATTGATGTATATATTGATGTATATATTGAAATATATATTGATGTATATATTGATGTATGTATTGATGTATGTATTGATGAATGTATTGATGAATGTATTGATGTATATATTGATGTATGTTTTGATGTATATATTGATGTATATATTGATGTATGTATTGATGTATGTATTGATGTATGTATTGATGAATGTATTGATGTATATATTGATGTATGTATTGATGTATATATTGATGTATATATTGATGTATGTATTGATGTATATATTGATGTATATATTGATGTATATATTGATGTATATATTGATGTATGAATTGATGTATATATTGATGTATATATTGAAGTATATATTGATGTATATATTGATGTATGTATTGATGTATGTATTGATGTATGTATTGATGAATGTATTGATGTATATATTGATGTATGTATTGATGTATATATTGATGTATATATTGATGTATGTATTGATGTGTGTATTGATATATGTACTTCTGTATGTATTGATGTATGTATTTATGTATTGATGTGTATATTCAGATGTGAGTCAGACAGTCAGTGTATACCACTTGCCTGGCAGTGTGATGGAGAGTCTGACTGCTCAGACTCCTCTGATGAGAAGGAGGGTGACTGTGATCAGTCCTGTACTAATGAGGAGTTCACATGTGATAATAAGGCCTGTATACCGAATACCTGGGTCTGTGACTTCGATAACGACTGCGGGGACGGTAGTGACGAAGACGAAGCTCAGAACTGTGGTATGTTACTTGACTGAGCTAATTCATGAGCTTATTGGTCAATCACTTTCTTACTTTCACAGCATCTCCATTTAGTTTCAAGGACGGATACGCATAAATTCCTGAGATATGGCCACATAAAAAATTCCCTACCCGCAGATCCTGTTTATTTGCAGGTCACATGACTTGTCACGACAAAATATCTCCTTTTTTTCAATCTCCCTTCAATCTTTCATTTCTAAATTTCTTTCAAATGTGCCACATCATTATAAAACGTCTATCTAATCAGAGTGTATCAGAATAACAGACATTAAGGAAAGCACTACTGGCGACGCCAAAAATGGTGAAGTATTATGTCCATTACTGGAGATGGACATGAATTCCAAACAATATTTACATTGTGGTTATAGAGAGTAGAACGTGCGCTGTTGGTTGGTTTGACTGCGCTACTAACTACCGCTGTGTACCGAGCTGGCAGGTTTGTGATGGTACAGACGACTGCCGGGACGAGTCAGACGAGGTGCAGGATAACTGTGTGGCGTGTCATCCTGAGGGCGACTTTGCCTGCAGCACTGGTAACCAGTGTATCCGAGCCAGGTAGGACAGTCAGAATCAGCTCGTTACAATTATGTTTTTGGGATCCTCACAATATCAAACTCAACTAAACCATTCCATTCGTCTCTTTGTGTGACCAATCGTAAATAAATCATAAGCTGCATTTAAAATGCAGATTTTCCATAAGACGATTTCATCAGATTATTGTGTCAAATCTTCTTCACCTGCTCTTTTATTCTTGTAGCTATGAATGTGATTTTGATAGAGACTGCTTTGATGGTTCAGATGAGTCCAACTGTGGTGAGTAAGAATTAGAAATATTCTCTGAGAGAACAGGTGTAATAACTACAATATATTTTCACTCTTTCTATAGTAACATTACTTCGTCTCATTTGGATAGTAATCAGTGTTGAAAAGACTACCGTTCCGGGTAAGCTGAACCCTATGCTAGAGTAGAGTTTACAGACTAACAGAGTAAGCAGCGGTAGCTCGGTGACATTTATGGGAAACCTTACCTGCCATGCTCTGTCCTTAAAAGCATGAGAAGGAAAGGATCGATTCAGTAATTGCCATTCAATGATAAAGACTTTTTGACAAGCTAACCTTTACACTGTACCGAGACTTATGATCTAATTTTCTAATGTTAACAGAAGGAAGATACAGAGCTTGTTCAGAGTCTGAGTTCAGATGTACTTCAGGACTCTGTATACCCAGTGTGTGGAAATGTGACTTTGATAACGACTGTGGAGATCTCTCCGATGAACAAAACTGTGGTAAGTCTACCCAGCATTAGTACTTACATTATATTATTAGTAAACTGGTCACAGGTGAAGCCAGGGTTTCCAGTCTACTACTCTGATTCATAGTTTGCATTTTTATGGAGTTTTCTTTCCATGCAATCATGGTAGTATATGAAAGAATATTATTGAATGCATTCAAAGTCCTCTCTACCAATCTTAGTCTAGTTGCGATAAGCTATCATTTGATATGTGCCAGGGGCGTACAATGAAGCTATCTACAATTAATTTCCATAGCAAAGCATTGATTTTATTCTTCTCCAAGATGTCAAAATAAGGTGTGTAGGAACAACTATCCACATGCCTGAGTAGATGTTTGTACAATTGAGAATGTGTGTACACCCATATCTGTTTTACCTTATGTTTTATTTTCTATCAGCCAACAAGTCTTGTTCTGCTGATGAGTGGAGATGTAACAGCGGACACTGTATCTCAGCCAGCCTTAGGTGTGACTCTCAGGCTACGAGACATTGTAGAGATTATAGTGATGAGATCGGATGTCCCGACAGTCGTACATGTGGAAGAGAACAGTTCAGATGTGATAACTCGGTATGTTAGGATCAATTTCGGAAAATAAAAGGTTGTCTTCTCTATGCCCTAATTAAGTGTTGACCTTGACCTTGAATATTGGAAAGAGAAGACAACTTTGAACTTTTTGCAAAAACGCTCGCGATTTTTAGAAAAGCTCAGAAAATGTTGCACTGGTAGACAGATATACAAAAACGTCCAAAAATCGTTGACATGGCTAAAAACGTCCAAAAAAACTTCCTAGTATAAACTCACCTTTATATTGTGCCTAATGTGATACTATGACACTGATATTATGACACATGTGATATCGTGACACATGTGATATTATAACAGCTGTGTATTCCGGAGTCTTATGAGTGTGATGGAGATAATGATTGCCTGGATCGCTCTGATGAGAAGGTGGCTAAATGCGCTACTGAAGATTGCCCTGAGGACAGATTCCACTGTGCTAACAGACATTGCATCAGCAAATCTCAGACATGTGACACAATAGACAATTGTGGTGATGGTAGCGATGAAGATGACAGACTCTGTAAGTTGCCTATGATTTTTTCAAAATAATTTATCTAAAATATTTGTCTTACAAATTATTCCCAATATTCACACTTTGTACATTATTTGTACATACTTGCATACTAGGTCATATCATACAAGGTCATATCATACTAGGTCGTATCATACAAGGTCATATCATACTAGGTCACATCATACAAGGTCATATCATACAAGGTCATATCATACAAGGTCATATCGTACAAGGTCATATCATACAAGGTCATATCATACTAGGTCATATCATACTAGGTCATATCATACTAGGCCATATCATACTAGGTCATATCATACAAGGTCATATCATACAAGGCATATATGCTCTCTATTACTCATTACGCTCTGGGCGTACAAAGTGACAGCGGGGTAACTCTTGGTGCTCAATAGACAGTTTTCTATGCTCTTATTTATGCCTTAATTCGGAGTTGTCCTCTCTCCAGTTTGGTAATTTCAACCCACGCCGCATAGGAAAAACCTGCTTAAAGAGGGTTATCTTAAAAACCGCTTATGTTAGGATAAAAATGAGTTTTGATTCAGAGTCTGCACCATTGAAAATCCTGGGAGACAGGGTTTCAAAATCATTGGAGGCTTGTCCTAATCCTAAATCCTAATTTTAATGACGAAACTCATGAAAAATTCTGCCAAATTGTCCGCAAAGCAGGCTGAAAATGCTATCCAAATACTAAAATTATTTCCCAAATTGTGTCCATATGAGTTTTCAATGCTGCAGATTCTGAATCAAAAAATTATAATCTTATCCTATTATAAGCGGTTATCAAGATAACCCTCTTTTCAGCACGTTTTCCCTATGCGGCGTGGGTTAAAAGTACCAAACTGGAGAGAGGACAACTTCAAATTGAGGCCTAAATCAGAGCTCAGAAAAATGTCTATTGTTTTTGAATATAATATCAGTGACTAGTGAGTAATAAGTACTTTTTATGTTTACAGGTAATGCACCGAAGGAGTGTGACCCTCTCAATGAGTTTAAGTGTGACAATCACAGGTGTATAAGTATCAGATATGCGTGTGACTCGGCCGATGACTGCGGGGATCAATCTGATGAACTCGGTTGTAGTAAGTATCGTCATAAAAGCATTATTTAACTGAATAAAACTAAGTTTGGTGCGAATATAATACGGTAATGGTCATTGCTGTCGAGTGAAAATATGGGCGTATTGTAGCTGCATTATGACAACAACATGATGACGTAAGAACTAATACAGTAATAAACTTTCCTAATGTTATAATATGGTGCTGTTAATGAAACCGATAAACCGATGAGATCTATGAGATCTTTGCCAAGTTCTATTAAGTTATTTCATCAGTATCATCGTCAAGTGCTCCAATCTGCCTACAAACAATTTGC
Source organism: Membranipora membranacea (assembly GCA_914767715.1). Lineage (NCBI taxonomy): Eukaryota > Metazoa > Bryozoa > Gymnolaemata > Cheilostomatida > Membraniporidae > Membranipora > Membranipora membranacea. Next base: position 297,007 of record OU612075.1, on the reverse strand, counting down.
AATTTGATGCAGTCATTGCAACCAATATCCGGCTGCCCTAGATTCAGGATATGACGTGTGATTTGATTCAACATTTTATGGAAGGCTACTCAAGTGAGTCACTCCTATCTCTGATTTATCCCCCCACAGGGAACAGATCCTGTACAGTAAGTAATGGAGGATGCTCTCATACTTGTGTTAATCTGGAAATGAATAGGGGAGTTATCTGTACTTGTCCTGCTGGTATGGAGATTAGTAAGAGGGATAGATACTCGTGTGAAGGTGAGTCGGTATATTTCTTTGTGTTATTCACACTGGTCACATGATACACTATACACTAGTCACATGATACACTGTCTATACAGTGGTCACATGATACACTACACACTGGTCGCATGATACACTATACACTGGTCACATGATACACTATACACTGGTCACACGATACACTATACAGTGGTCACATGATACACTACACACTGGTCACATGATACACTATACACTAGTCACATGATACACTGTCTATACACTGGGCACATGATACACTACACACTGGTCACATGATACACTATACACTGTGTGTTTGTCTATGGAAATAACCATGAAAGGAATGATTCTCATGTTTGTAAAACTGAGGAGAATATTCCTATTGAAGTGTTTTTTATATAAAAATTTGAAAATTGTCGTTGTTTCGGTGTGCATGATTGGTACCATAGTTCTATGTTGTTTTATGTACAAAAAAGGACTTTTAGTTTGAGAGGTAGTTGTAAGAGTTTTCTCTCGAAGAACATGGCAAGTGGCAGAAGTCAGGTTTAGCTGGGGTTGAGCCTGCTTATGTGATATAGATATGCTGTATTTTGGCCTAGCTCTGTTTCTTATGTCATAAAGGAAAGTAAATTGTCTTTGTGATATATTACAGGGCTGTATAAGATGACCTGTTACCCATAACGATAATATTAACTTATTTATATTTCAGAGATAAATGAATGTACGATGTGGAATGCTAATAACTGTACACAGACCTGTGTAAAGACTAAGCCTCTGTATAAATGTCTATGTGCCGATGATTTTACTGCTCAGAACTATGATCGGACGATCGTCTGTAAATCTAGTGATCCGGGTAAGTCTAGGTGTGGTACTTAAAGAATGTAGACAGATTAATTCACGTCGATTATCTTGCATAAATCCAAATATGCACTTTCTAGACTGAAATTTGACCACATCCACTATGAGAAAAGTTTACTTCTTAAGAATGTAAAGAGGTCATTTTGACTATCTTCCATGCATTGTCGGTGCAGAGTTGATCTGCTAATAAGGCGTTTCCAGACAGATTTTCTGTGCTTACTGATAACAGAATGTGTTTGAACATTTCTCCAATATCCACAAAAGCCAGAATTATTTATTATTAAATATGGGTTAGAATATTTTATTGATGATCATGTAAACACACTACAAAGATATTATTTCAATCATCTTGCTTGTACTTTCCCACCGTTTCCCTCACATGCTGTCACATGTTATTATATTACAGTGTATAAGTTCTTCATATCGCTGGGTAGTGAGATCCGTATGTTTATACCTAATCAGGACAAACAGGCTTATCGAGATATACAACATTCAGGCGGAAGTATGGGGGTCAGTATCACTATAATATATATTTATCATCACCATTTTCGTCCTTTTGAACATCCATAACAGAACCAAAGATCATCTTAACGTGATATATTGTCCGTTACGTTTCTCAGGAACTACGTCCCTAGTAGTTTGACCAAGATTTCACATGGCTAAGAATTTTTAAATCGCATGTTTCTAACAAGAATAATTGTACATTAAAAAAATTTGTATTACCCGTTTCCAGATCTTTGGAGTGGCAGGTGTGACTGTGCATGTTTTAGACCAAGTAAAGCTAGTTGAGCCACCACCATCTCAAGATGTAAAGCGATAATCACATCGCACACAACTGTCACTTGACATTTTGTTATATTTCAGGCTATGACGGTAGATCCAGGGCTAGGCTCTAAGTATCAGCTCATCTACTGGGCCGATCTAACAGCTCAGACTATAAGTAGAGCTCTGATACCTTCAGACTCTACTGAGCAAGGTCAACCTCAGGTCGTCTTACAGGGTGTGTCTCGTGTACAGGGTCTGTCTTATGACTGGATTAATAAGTAAGTCAGAGACTCTCAGAAGTACTGTCCTGTTTGTTATGTTTTGTCCGTCAATTAAATGATTAATGGACAGATTGATAATATTGATTACCGGTATGAATTTCTATGAATAGCTCCCTGTCCCACGGCTCCTTTCTAAACAGATAGCAGTTGTGATATTATCATATCGTGACTAACAGGGACATACACTGGTTTTTGATGGGCAGGGCAATGTGTACTTCAGAAATAACTGTGATAACCAGTCAACATTGTCCAACTACAACTTTCTGTCCGAGTTACAACTGATCGGTTCAAATATTAATTTAATTTATTGACGAATCAGTCGGATGATATTAACAAAGTGCATTTGTTTACCCTTAAACCACTGCTGCCACAGCAGGGCTTTGCACAGCATAGCCACCAGTCAAAAATTTAAATAGAGAGTTGTGGCATCAAAACATCTAGCCAGTAGCTTTGAATTGAGTTATATGAGCTCTCAAAATGTAAGGAGTATCTTCTTCCCCAGCCCGGACATATGTTGAGGTTGACCAATCAGGTGCCTTTAATATCTAGATGAGATCCAACCTGATTGGTGAACCTCAACATATGTCATCACTAATGGTGGATGGCTTGGGAAGAAGATACTCCTTACATTTTGAGAGCTCATATAACTCCATTCAAAGCTACTGACTAGATGTTTTGATGCCACAACTCTCTATTTAAATTTTTGACTGGTGGCACTGCTGGGCAAAGCCCAGCTGTGTCAGCAGTGGTTTAACAAAGGTTGTTTGTAAATAGTTATTCTTCAGCGTAGAGTAATAAGATAGGGTTAATGTGAAAATGATAGATTGGAAGAATAAAATTGATCATAGATTTAATGAATGTGTTATACAGAACATATAATTATTTGTTTGAAGAGTTACTTCCTGCAGTTGAGAAAATCCCTGAACTTCAATTACATTGTTTGTAAGTTCTCATTTCTTTATTTCAAGGGTTCTGTATTTCACTCAGAGTGGAGCCAATGCTAGAGTGTCAGCAGCCACATTTAAACCATTTGTATTCACTAAAACGATATATCAGAGGGAGCCAGATGAGCCCGGTCTCATCGCTGTCAATCCTGTTATTGGGTGAGTCGCTCATACAGAGATGTGACCAAGATGTACACTGATATCGAGACTACACTATTAGCATGTGTATCTCTGATCGTCAGAGACAATTTAGTATGAGTACCTAACATGTGCAGGCCCGTAAAAAATGTAATTAACCTCGGGTCAACACACCAAAATCGTTCTGATGATGCTCAAGCTAAGTGATTTAATTCACTCTCTATCGATCAGTGAAATACATGTAATAGTATATGACATGAGCGCGCGTTGTTTTTTTTAAAAAAGCACACTACTCGACGTCCGGCACTTCAAGCTGATACCCATTTCAATCTGTTATCGTATATTTATAGATATTTCTATGTGGTTTATAAGAACTACAGAAGAGCCACAACAATCGAACGCGTCTCACTGGACGGCAGAAACTCGACTCTGCTTGTCGATGAGATGGAAGTTTTCTCCCCTACAGGTCAGTGATTACGTGCGAGTGAATGAGTCATCTGAAAAATATAATACTTTAAAACAAACAAGAATACAAGATCCTCCATACTAAACGTGTCGTATTGGCTCCGGGATATATGACAAGCACAGTCTTTATAATTTTCTTATAGCTCAAAAGTCTTAGTTCCCCAATATTTTGACATCACTGAGAGGATCTCATACTTTCAAACAGACAGTCTTGAGTTCTATGCTGTGACATGCATGAATTTTTGTATTGGGTTCAATATCCCATGACAATGACAATCTAACACATTTGTTTAATTTCCCGACAGGTCTGACAATAGATTTCCAGAAGGATAACAGAGTGTTCTGGTGTGATGGTAAGACTAACACAATATGGACTATGGATAAGGATGGCAGAGATATCAGCCGTATTATCGCCTCACCTGGTAAATGGAATCAGTTATCATCATTTCCGACGAAGCTCGTACCTGTTATATTAAAAAATATAAAAAACACATAAGCTGTCCACATAGTGATTAGTGCAAAATATCATCAGGCCAAAAAAGTTATAAGACTACTAATTTATCATCATTCATCGTTATCAAAACTGATTTGTAATCAATATTTGGTCGACCAAAAAATGTCTGAGAGAAAACCATGGTGAAAATCAAGTGTGATAATGTTAGAGTGTAATGATGTTAGATAAAGTTGATTTATTGATTCCTTGATGGATTGGTTATTTCCGTTATTGATTTATTCAATAAATTACTGATTTTCTCTTATAATTAACGATTAGTTATTGATTGATTTGTTGCAGGTTTAGGTTCTCCTGTGGGACTGCAAGCTTTTGAGGGTACTCTGTATTTCATATCAGAGACTAACGGTACACTAATCAGTATGCCAATGTTTACTCCGAGATCATATAGAGGCCTTATAACAGGCTTACCAAGGACTAACGATCTGATGCTATATCATCAACACAAGGCTCCGTCTAAAGGTAGGACAACTCAAATACACTCCACTCCTTGTGGTATCATTCTTGAGTTCCTAGTCTTCTTTAGAAAACTGCTATAAGGTATATTAACAGCAATTGATTTTCACTCAACGTTGAGATTGGAAGGTACTAAAAAGATACTATTTCGTATAAACACTATCATGAAATAATTAACATGAAAATTTATGTAAAAGATTCTCACTTATACATATTTCACACATTCATGATTGACATAGGAATTTGCAGTTAAGAAATGAGAATATGAAATCTCAGTCAGACCACTACCTACGTGTCATCGAATGATTTTTTGATGTGAGCCAATCAGCATTAAAACTTACCATTATACCACATCAGGTTTAGAACAATAAGTAAAAAGAAATGGAATTATGAGCAGATGAATTAGGAGAAATGACTAACTTAACCGAAAGGTTGCAAGATTTTTTATGTCTTGATTGAGTAAAGTGCTTTGAATTCCAGATTTTACCCTGTCTTAAGTGGATTTCACTTTCCTGCCAACAGGTATTATACTATTATCTCATATTTACAGCTTTGATGCAGACTTGTGAGCCTGACACTTGTTCTAATTCCTCTGAGATGTGTCTCGGATCATTGAGTGGACCGAAGTGTGTATGTCCCGATTCTGATGACCCAGTCACCGAGGAATGTGACCCATGTGAGTTATCTCTTCATAGTCTCCTGTTAATAAGATTCATAGTCTTTGAATGTCAGTCGCATACGATATTTTCAGCACCGAGGTGTTTGGTTTGGTCAATTTCCTTGTCAGTAATCTCACTCTAATGTAAGATTGAAGCTATCCTGGTCCGGCCAGCTACATATTTAATCAAAGTAATAGTATGTATGTTATGATCATAAATTTATAGAGAAATCTCTATAAGTTTATGGTTATGATCAAGTGATAAAACTCAAACTACACTTTTTCAATTGATATGGCATCTGGAGATCCTAACTGCCAATTTATCCTGATGCTGTCTTTAGGAATATAACTTCTGCCATGGGGCAAAACATGCACCCCTCCTCATAATCCAGGGCTTAGGAGCAATAACTTGATTTGACAACTTCTATTTTCTCATTGGAAGACTCTGGGCCATTCCATTTTAATTTAACTCCATGCCTTTGGTCCTCTCACCAGTAGATAAAACTGAGGGCCTGCCTCACTTGGTTCATCACAATCCTTAATAAGCCCTAGTGATGAAGCTCTAATATAAACTGTTGTAGCTGCATCATCTTATAACGACTGATGATTCAAACAAATGGTCTTAACCTTTGACCTTACATGTTTCAGCCTATAATCAGAAGTTGGTTGACCTTGTGACGATATCCTGTAAGTGTAAGAACGGAGGATCCTGTGTAACTAACCCTACTACTGCTGTAGTACAGTGTACATGTACCGCAGGTAAGATATACACGGCGGTCGGCCAGTAAACCATGTCCTGGGTCCAGCATAGACCACATTTTACGTTGTGCTCAACTTAATTCTAATATCAAGAGAGACCATCGGGAATTTCTAATTAAGAAAGATTCCCTCGAGGGTATCAAAAGGGTATCAGCAGGAGCTCTGAATTATAAAAATTCAATTGAGTGGAGAGTCATAGGTCTCAAGGTTTTAATGAACTTTTTTTGAAATCATTGGATCCCTCAATTATGACAGTAACTTTGTTTTTTAAATGATGTTTATTTGGAATTTCTGTCATTGCGCCTCCAAAATCTTAGATGATGGAAATGACACCACAATCTGAAGTCTGAGCTTTGTTTAGTTGCTTGTAATTACTCAAAGTTTTTATTAAAAATGTAGATCATTAAATACTTCAGTCATGACACTTTTCATGTCTTTACGTCATAAACACAATATCTAGAAAATTAATGTTTGCTTACATTGTTTTCACCACATTGATAATGATGATGCTAGGGACTTTATTGATAACCGTTCTAAACATGCATTGTGAAGACAATATACATCATATAACAACAACATGTCAGACAGAATGGAAATAAATTAAAAATACCATCAGTTCTAAAATGCAGTATCGATATACAAAATCCTACAGCAAATTTTGAAACGATCGTCTTTGATCTTCGGCGCGGCATTTTTTCACCAGGACATCATGAGTTCATTGATGCCTTATATGACCGTTTATCAGATTTCGAAGGAGATTTTTGTGAGAATGCGCGAATACGAGCCGTCACTGCTGGGAAGGTTACGGGAGTAGAGAAGAAGGACAATACCCTGGCTATAGCTATACCCATAGTGGTTATACTAGCTCTGATAGTTATAGTAGGAGCTGTGGTTATATTTACCCTCTACAGGAAACGGTGAGATATGTTAACAATACTCTGTAGTCTGAGCTCTGATTACTCAGACTGTATACACTTCTCTGTAGTCTGAGTATTCAGACTGTAATCACTTCTCTATAGTCTGAGCAGATTGCTCTGAAGGTACACAGTCTTTTCAACATGTTCAATTACCCATTAATTCCCTCTATCTGCCGTCAGTCTCCATTTCTCTTAACTTCCCTAGAATCTTTCCCAAGATTTGTTGCCTGATCAAGATAATTATTATCTTGAGGGTAAAACCATCGAGTAAACTCACCGTGAAGTGTCTACCCCAAATTTGACCATTTCTGTGTTTAAATCATTATTTATTATTTTGTATTGCTCATTGGATATTAATTCACATAACATTATAAATTTTTATTTCTCCATACAGAGGTGGTAAGGGGATGTTTACTAGGAGCGGAGGTGCAGAATTCAGAACTGGGGATCATGACGATCCAGGGGTGCGTTACGCCCCTGGGGGGTCTGTAGATGCTACTGGTGCTGTGTATATCGATGTAAGTCAAACAAGTTTAGCTTATTAGGGTGGTATTACAATCCACTGTTAACCATCTTTCTCCAACTTATTGTAATATCAGTAGTTCTCCCATTACGAGACAAACTTAAGCGCAACTGATGAGTTTGTCCTATATGTTATGAAGATAAAGTTCAAACTGCTATAATTCAGCTCCCTGTACCAGAAAGATCTCAACGGTACCACATCTTCTTGTATTATAATCTGGTTATTTTGTAACTGACAACATGGATACACTATGTTTATCTCTATCCTATAGAGTAATGTGGATCCCTACTCAGAGCCGCCGGTACCAGCAGCTACCAAACCTGAGATACCATCCTTTGATAATCCTATATACGCTGTAACTAACGAGGACACAGAGGCAGTGATCTCAGCTGATCCAACGGCTGAGAATATGAACGAGATCAGTGAGATAGAAATGGAGGATAACTCACCCAGCGCTGCTGCTAGCGATGCTTAGTAATACAGCTGCCGGGCATTACGATAACATTTACAAATATTTAAGATAATAATAAGATTCATGCGCTTGTGCTGTTGGATTGAAGGCATTTGTGTCTAACCAAAATATTAGCGTTTTCTTATGCAAGTTTTTACTGTAGTATATCGTTGGACAGGTCCGTGATTGTATTTTACCATTTATTGATCAATAATTTTCAGCCACTTTTAATGGAACTATCTTCTTACCTCATCGATATCTGATATTATTACTCCTGTGATAGACTTCAGTTATTATTAATCATTCCATGAGCTCAACTAACTTTTTACCTGTTTTCTCCACTCTTACGTATTTTCTCTCTTTTCAATTTTATTCACATTGCAGGCGTCAAGCATAATCAAATCTATGTTAATGTTATATTTCGTTCTCATTTTGTGTGCCTTTTATATTTTACATTCCATTTTCATAGTATCTCTCTTTTTAAATTAGATTCCCTCTTTTTTATACTTGACTGTTTTTACAATCATCAGTTTATACCATAAAAATATACAGTCCAGTACAATGATTACAGTCCACCATTACTTACAGTAATAAGCTAGGGACTAATACCAGGTCCTGACCTTCAAATTGAACTCAAATATGAATCCAGTTAGTAACTCGCAATTTCAAAGTTCTCCTGGATTTTCTCACATAGGATTTTATTCTGTGCATGGCTTACTTTTACTATGACACGCTTCATTTCTTCAAACACTGTATGTGTGAGCCCCAGCAACAGTTTATAAACTTCCAGATACTGAAGTTTTCTTCCATTGGTCCCAATCTCAGACCTTGTGACCTCAACGGCCATAACATAAAGAGACGACTCTGTGACTATCCTTATTAGACACTGATTCCCAATATGAGGTGTTATAACAGGCAGACAGCCATGGTTCCCTCCGGTGGTAATTCTGCGCATGGAAATATTGAATAGATACTATTCATCAAATTATAGTTATGGACAGCTCATTAATACAACCTGCATGCATAACCAACCCAATTTTTAAATTGGATCTGTGTGGTATTGAGGTTCCCACTAACTATAGCGTGCATATCAAATCTGCCAGCATCAGCACTCATTATATTCAGTAGGGCTCACTTATTACTTCATTTCTGATCAGCAGTTTATCAAGGCCACTCATTCTAAGCAGCACACAGTGGCTTTCCACAGCTGGTGAGTTTTAATTATCTCACAAGGAGCAAACACGGGTGTCAAAAGTTCCTTGTTATTGTACAGAAAGTTCCTCATAGAAAACCACAGAGCTGAGGAGAGTCCCAGCTAAGTGTCATCACAAAAGGCATGTAGGCCTAAACTCTTATCTTAGTACCTAACAACAGGAAAACGATATAGATTCATATTAACGCATCAATATTGATGACGTGCCCCTCCTCAAGAAGTGGGAGGCCTGAGTCTAGCAGTAATGTGAGGATGATTCGATTAATAAGCTTACCAGAAAAGAACTAAAAAGATGCCAGTTTCAAACAAATGTTTCACAAAGTTTAATTTGTTAGACGCATTAATATCAAGGCTAAATTCCTGGTTCTCTGAATGTTTTTAACCGCAAGAATTAATTTAGAAACTTGTCTTGCAAATATTTTTGACAAAACTGTTATAAGCGCTCAGTAGGTACTTAACCTAATTTTCCGAAAGCCATGACTATATAAACTCACAGAGTATGTAGCTGTAGTCATTCACTGGCATACAGCTGACCTGCCTGCTGTTCTCTGCACAGATCCCTCTGTGAGGAAACGATCACCACCATGTTACCTGATTCGACTTATACTCTCATTGCACTGAGTGTGGTAAGTAAAATACTTAAATAGTTAGTCAGTGTTTTATTGATCATCAGCGGATCTTTCTCTTTAAATGATCTTGCCATTCACAGAAAGGAAAAAAATATTTTGTTATATCTTACATGAAATTGTATTTATTTCATCTTTGCATAAGCTCATTTGATTGGTTATCTGTCTACTTTGATTTTTATTATTCTATGTTCATGTTTTATATCGATTTATATCCTCATTAGCTCAAATCCCATATTTCCCGATGCTGAAACTATTTAACAATTAAGTAGGTTAAAAATGATCAAAATTATTAACACCAAACATCAGAAAAATAATAGTCTGTGTCGTGTATTCAACTTACATGTATTGCTGTATGAGTACTCCTAGCTCCCTAGTTCTGTATGTATCTTAGTCAGTCTCTCCCTTGGGCTTCTCCTCTCTCAGTCAACGTTTATTCTAATACCCTCTCTTCGCACATCCGGATATAGTCCGAGTCTGCGTCCTTTGCTAATCTCTTTCACCTGCTGTATAGATCCCTTATGCTAATATCCGGTTCCACCACAGTCTGTTGGTAAATTAAAAGTTTGTTCATACAGGGAGTTTGGGACCGAACTCCCTGGTTCATATGTGCCTTTATTTGGAATTGCCCCACCCACTTGCTGCTACCAAAGTAGAATTGGAGGGGCCTACGTGCATGAAACTCGATCAAACTAAATCCTCTGTGTTTGAAGTTTCCGTGCTTTTTTGAATGTTTGTCTGAAACACCATACAAGCTGTGAGATAGCCTGAACCCCTTAGAGTCAGATTATTTGGGTATTTAGGTCATAAACTAAGATATTGACAATTGACATATTTAGTATATATCTTCTAATTTTACTTTCCTCCCCTTGCTGAGTCTTATCATACATATCATTTTAAACACCCTCCTCTTGTTGTAGATGGCTGCTTTCTTCGGACAATCTGAGGCAACGCTGAATCTGCCAACCAATCAAAATGATTCTCTCGAGTTCAGGTATGGTTCTTTTGTGATACACTACTCCGCTTTGTTTGTTCATCTTGTCTGGAACCATCGCCTGGTAATCTGCAGTTTTTTATCAATCTGTCATTCCACCTCTTTATTCCACTGTTCACCTTTGGAACATGTACTGCCCAAAGTCTTGATCCCCAACTGCTCACAAACTGCCAGATGAAAAGCAGCATTTAACAAGATAGCCAAAGGACATTGTTTAAACTTACTATTTGGTAAATATTCCCCTTATGATAATGAACTTTTGCTTATTGTCTGCTCACACTCATAATAAGTCCGTTTATACGATCCATACTCATGACACTTCTTTGTGAATCTTCGTTCTGGTGAGTTAGCGATTGCCTTCTAATATTTAAACAGTTTCAGCCGCATTAAATATTTTGATCTGATATTTTTAGCATTTATCCTGGAGATATGATCTCAACTTTTGCGAAAACTGACAGCAATGTCTTTCATATGGAAGTTGATCGGTCTATCAACGGGAACATTCTTTTCTCAGACGGCTTTTCTTTGAAAACAGCAGATGGGCGGACAGTAACTACCGTCACCCATCTCAGCGCGCTGATATCGTATCAGGCTGATAGCGATACTTCAAGTTTACTAAGCAATGTCCGAGGTTTCACTCAAATTTCTGAGACCGAAATTGTCTTAGCTGACTATTTTAACCACTGCTTGAGACTATATAACATAGTTACCCGTGAGCTGTCGGTCTATGCAGGGTTTTGGGGGGAATCTCGAAGTTCTGGTCACACTAATAGGAAAAGATTCAAAAAACCTCACAGTGTAATCCATGATATGATGAATCCTCAAATGCTTCTTGTTAGCGGCGAAAGCGATTGCTATGTGCATCATGTAGACACATCCGGTACCGCTCCTCACAACATAACCACATTCTCAAACTGTATGACAGCTGCTAGGGGTATTAGTCAAGACCCCCGTACTGGTGATATTTTTTTTACACACTCTAATGCAATTTATAACTTAAATTATACAAGCAAAGGTTACCAGAAAATTGATGGTGGAACAACTGGGCTTTTCGGTCTGCAATACAATTATCCTTACGCTGTCTTACCTATTGGAGACAACAAACTGGTTGTGGCAGATACCCAGAACGACCGTCTGAGGATACTAGACTTTGATAGAGAAGAGACATCCTCGATCTGCTCTGGAGTTGCCGGACACAGAGATGGGTTTACTGGTGAATGCAGCCTCTCCAAACCTCGATCCTTACTGGTGGTTAATCAGACTCTGTATATTGGAGAAGGAGGGTTTATAAGAATGATCAACGGTAGGTATCAGTGATATCTCCAACTGTATCACCTCAGAATTCTCTCTTTGAATATCATGATAACAAAAAAATATTGTATAACTGATAACTGGTTGGGCCCCTTGCCTGTTCGCATTACCGAAAAACTCACCATATCTATTGGTTGCTATCCAATAACTTCTTTTGATTTCGTAGAAAAATCCACAGACTCATGCGGAGACCTCGTGTTAAGAAGGATATCCCCCATCGATGCAACTCTGGTTGGACTCTCTGGAAAACTTCATCTGTCTCCTGGAGTTTATCATTTCCAGTTTGAATATGAGCAAGACATCTGCAACGTCACTCTATATATATCTGGTACTTTTACAATAATGTAATTGTTGCTTATCTATGTGGATGCTCCAACATTAGGTTTTGCTGCTCCTTTATTTTCCTTTGTTCGATAGTCTATGGTTTTCAGGGATAAAGCAACATAGCATTGGCATTTGAATGGTTAAATAAGGAACAGGGTTATATTCGTAGCTGCTCTTGGTAGTGTTAGCACAACGATATCTGTCTTAGCGTTCATGGTTATCATAAGTAATCATTTTCCATCTGATTTATAGTATCTACTTACTGCTTGCATTGTAGACATGAGTATCATGAGAAGGCTGTTCTTCAGTGTGGAGTATGATTTTGGCTGTGAGGATTTTGAGGAAACTCGCTCTATCTGGCAGATGATGGCTGAGCAGATATTTCCTGTTAACATCGACACTGCTTGTGGTAATGGTGAGTAGTGCTCCCTGTGTCTCTCTTCTTAGTTTCATCATCTAGGACTCTTTAATTCAGTTTCTTGTTTGGGGATGGCTGACTGGATCGTGTTCATCTGAATCTCTTCTTTTCTGATCCGTGGACATGGCCCAAGCTCTACGCAATCATATCCTACAGTAAATACTCTGATGTTTGTCATTGTAAGGTGTTTCTTTAATCCCAAGATAATATGGTCTAGCTAGACAACACGCCCCTGTACGCGACTAGCCTGGTTGTTTTGGATATCTTGATATCGCTTACGATTTTTATACATTTTTTAATTTTCCAGATTGCAAAGTAAACAATGCTGCTACTGAGGACCCCACTGTATCCTGCAGGAGAAATACGGTCACCATGACATGGTTAACAAACACCACTTATGACGGACAGACTTTGAGTGTCCCGGCAGCGTTAAAGCAGCGCCTCAGCAGCAGATTACCCAGCACTTCATTCTACATACTGGTCAGCTCTCCAACACCGAGGTGAGTCGGATCAGACTCTAACTGGTCATTACTGAGATATGAATATAGTAGTCTAAGTGCTCTAAGTGCAATTGCAGCCATCTGTGCGCTCAAAACGTTAGTAAGACACCCATGCTCAGTGCAGTGTGCCGCTTTCTCAACTAAATCTTAATTTGTGGCCGTCTGTCATAGTTCATGTCGGAAACACATGTATATGTAATTGATAATGATGGTGATGAAGAACACTATATATGTATACATGAGGTCTTGATAATCACAAAGATTAGTGACGAATGTCATTAGATGTCTATTGAATCATTGAAATGACATGACACTGTTCTCTTTTAAATTTCCAGGGTGATGTTTCCAAGGCAACCAGTCTTTGTTGGACTCAAGGGTTTCTGTGACGACGGCGCTGTCTATGATGTAGAGGGAGACAACTGTCGAGAACAGCAGTAGAGAGTAGTAATTTTGAATGAGACATCGTACATCAAAATCTACAGAATAACAAAATCACAAAGAGAATGTAATATAAGTTGTTTCGTGTGTCCGAAGCAGAGCCCTTTTGGTAAAATGGAACTTTATAATGATTAATGCAATACCTAGACCAAGTTTGGTCCATTTGCCTGCATTCCGAGTCGCTCCCAATCCACTGGTCACACCGCAGTGGAAGGGAGCAACAGGAATGCAGCCAATTGGATTAAACTTGTTCTATGCAATACCTTACAATTTATATTGGCCTTGCCAGTTTCCCTGGTCAAGCAGCAACATTAATCACTGTAGCTTTTATTGGAATACTTATATATAATTATATTAACATCATCAATCATGTTTTCAGTATTATTTTTATAAATGACTTCAGTGTGAGTTCAGTAATATTTACAATTATATACTAAAGAGTTTCAAATAATATCTTCAATAATAGTTTCAGCTGTAAACTGTTTTCATTTAATTTTCTTTTGTTCTTATGATCAATATATTTATATTATAATCAAAACTAATAACTCACCAATAAATGCTCTAATAAACACTCGCTGACTGCTGCCAAAAGTTTTGACCATTACAAATTTTATGTTTGATGTGTCGAGTGCTGCTCACAGTCCTACTCACAGCCTGCCCTTTTGAGGGCCATGTATTCTGATAACACCGCCTGTCATTTTTCGTTGAGCTGTCAAGACAATGACAAACCTGTCGATAGGGCTGGATGGGTTTGGACATGCCATTTTCAACTACGTTAAAAAGAGTGCACACCACAGCCAGCCCTTAAAACTGCCAGCAGCCAGCCCATAAAAGCGTTTGGGATGGTGATCGCGGTCGTTAATGGCCGCCATCGCCATCCCGAACGCTTTTAAGGGCTGTGTTTCAGACCAGCAGCGGTGAGCGCACTTGGTCCAGCTATTTGGTTCTCGATCAGCTGTAGACAATTACCAATTTACCCATACTTGCCAATACTGTAGCCTAAGATCATAATGCCTTCTGCATGATAGATATGTGACAAGCAAGCTCTGTTTTTGAAGCTATCAGATTATTCAGAATTGAGCTATGATGAATTAATCAAGGCTGTTTTAAAGTAATAGTAGAGAACAATGTGTATCATAGGATTAGACAACTACCTCCTGATCTTACTCAATGAGTGAAGGTGATACTTACAAAAGACACTTAACTTGTGAATACCAGGAGGAATTCTAGGTGGAGACATACTTATGAGGTAATTCTTAGCAAATGTAAGAGCCACCTTCATGCCAACAGCTTTCATCAGCTTTCACAAGATAAAGTCAGGTGGTGTAGTGAGGTGAAAACAAGCTAGCAATTCTACAACCTGGTAGGTGTTTTTCTTCAGTTCCCAATATTAAACATGGATGATGGGAGTTCATGGATGGGAGTCTGTCTAATACAAAAACTAGGATTTCTGATTTTGGTATTGCTTTTCCCTCATGACTAAATGCACGCTGGAGAATGTAAAGCCATGCTGTTCATTCTAACATCATAAGATGCAGTCAATAACAACTTAATAAAACAGGCAGATTGAAGAATGTTCTAGGTCAGAGAATTCAATTACCTGGTGTTGGTGTTTACAAGATCCTGACTATAGAGTCACCTTGGGCATTGATGATAATTGCGCTTGACAATACTTCTTGAGTTACTTCAGAATTATGAATTATTTATTTATTATCTGTCATCAAACTGAGCTTGGATAGCTGGTAGTAACATTTCATCATAAATCTCTCTTTGGAAATGCTACTTCCAGCTATCCTGGCGGCAAAGTTTGAGCTTTCAAGCTACCTTTATGTCCATCTTTCTGTTTAAGAAGTTGTTTCCCCCTATATACAGTAGGGACAACTCATTGTTTTCTCATATTATGATTATACGTTTTCAAGGTGAGCTCACTCGCTAGTTATCTGATAAGACAGTGTCTATGAACAATCCTCACCGCTAGCTGAGCTGAAAAACTGCCTTTGTGAAAACATCAACATGCCTCAGCTACCTAAGCAGAATGTGTGAGCCTGTACATGGGTATCCACCATCTACATTTAAGTTTTAGTGCTTTAAATATTTTAATAATGTTAGGTTATTTGTTTACAAAGCTTAACTCCTCTCAGATTCTCAATCTGTAAAAAATGGATATTAATGATAGCAGCAGACCATTTCCTGAAGCCTAATGATTTGTTATATAGTTAATAGTCCCATCTCAAATTTACCAATCGTTAGAATGATGCATTTACTTTTTTCACTGATTAAATCAAGGAGTCTTTAACTCCTTGATTAAATGTATCGTTATATTATTTAAATTCTTTTTTTATTTTTACTGTTTTACTGTCCATTTTGTTTTGCTTTTATTGTAGATGTTGTTTACTTTGAAAAACCTTATTGATTTTATTTGCGGTTAGCAACCCATTCATTCATGCTGTATTAGGTAGCAACTAAATAATATTTACATATTCATCACTGAATATTTTAGTTGCAATTATGAAAATATCTTATGTCTGACAATTTTGTTTAAGATCAGTATTTCATAAATTATTGCACCAGTTTTTTAAAACTTTTTTTGACTATTGTGCAACTTATCATCAGAAAAATAATGTTTTTGACCCAACAATACTATGGTACAACTGTCCAACTTTTAAATGTCTAGTGGTTATCCACCCTTTGGGTTAGGTGGGGATAAGCAAGGAGGAATAACCATGCCCAGCTTTTGTATTTTTCACCAAGGCTATGAATGGTGATTCCCATCCCAACCATATCAGGGGTGGACAGTAGACATTGTCAGGATGAATAGCTCTACCATTATATTGTTTGGTTCAAATTATTGTTGAAAACACCCACAATCCATACATATTCGCATTTCCATGATGTTCAATCCTGGAAATCTAAATTCTTGAAAAATGATGTTTACTCTCTCTTTTGTAACTAGGAAATAGTATGATTATAGTGGATTCAATTGATATTATTGTGATTTTTTTTATCCCAGTCAAGAATAGTCATCCGTCATCCGTTTCTAGTGATGGATTAGGAAATGATTTAATTGAGGGGTTTAATTTGATGCTGCAACTTTATCGATAAAAAAAATCAGAAAATACAAATATTATTTTACAATATGCTCTATTTACTGTTTCACTATCTGATTTTACTGTGTTGAAATTTATTTGAGTATTCTACTTCTTGCATACAGATTGTGCTCCAACTTGGTGTCTTAAATTTTGGGCCAAAGGCTTATCAGTTTACACCACTTTTCCTATATAGTCTTGACACGAATCTTTGACCTTGGTTCAAAAGCTGTGCATAGCTATTAGCGCCAGCTCTACCGTGTTCCCCCAAAGTGCAGTCATGGGTACAAATTGAATCTCACAATGCATCAAAAATAACATTGTCATACACAACGATGGATGGTCTTCAGATAGCCAGAATAACATGTTTGGTGCTAAAGTCATCGGTAGCTCTTAATTGCGCAGCAATTTGCTGCTCCATAATATGGTTTATGTACCAATAAATTATTCTCAATTTAAATGAAATTAAATAGGTTTTTTGAACAAGCTCACCCCATCACATCTCCTGAGGGTAAACTAATCTCGGAAACGACTAATTATACAACTGAGTTAGATGCATCAGAAGGCTACCCCAGCTATACTCCATGATTTAGGTCACAGAGGCATTATGTCACTTTTAGGGTTGAGAAGTAGGGTTATAGGACAGTCGGGTTAATAAGGAGGACGTTGCTTGTTTTCGGGATAACTCCTGAAATTCACACAAAAACAGCTAAAAATTTAAGATTTTGAAAAAAAATTACCATTGTTAAACGGCAAGTAATGGATGGCAGTATTAAAATTTTGGGTAATTGATGGGCATGACATTGGGTAATTACAGTAGTATTAGATAGCTTTCGAACGGGCTTTCATTGTATTGCATTGTTTAACCTGGCAAAGCCTTCTACTGTAAATACACTTTCAACAACTAATTTTTTCATAAAATTCTACTCGGTGTATGATTGAATTGAACTAAGCCAAGTAAAGTACGTATTCAACAGTCAGCGTTGGATAGGGATATTACAGTACAGCTAACCGGGCCTAACCCAGTGGGGTTAACATGTTATTTCCATGTTCCCCCAAAGTGCTGCCAAGGGTACACATTGAATCTTATGATGCATCAAATAAAGATTGTTATTCGAGCAGATAGCTGTTCATTAGTATTTCAGGTAGAAAGTGTGAAGCAGCCACTCTCTTGTAGGTTGATTGTGCAGACATTTTATGGTCCTGTAAAATAAATTTGCTGTCAGCAACTGCTGCCCCAAATGGTTCCTAGGTGACTGAATTGTTGGTGTTCCCCCATCTTGTCATAAGTGCTAGGGTGAACCATGCCTATGGCTGGAGCAATAACATACATGCTATAGAGTTTGGAGAAAGCTGACCCAGCTATACTTGATGAATTAGGTCACAGAGATATTACATAACTTTTAAGGTTGATAAGTAGGGTTATAGGACACAGAGGATGATAATGAGGACATTGCTTGATTTTGGGATAACTCCTGAAAATTAAAGATTATGAGCAAATTTACACTTTCCGAAAGAAAAGTAATTGTGGAAAATGGCACTTCATGAGCTTGTTATTGGTGATTACAGTACTATGAGATTGATCAATTCAAGAGCATAATATTGGTAATTACAGTAGTATTAGCTAGCTTTTTAGCAGACTTTTATTGAATTGCATTGTTTAACCTGGCAAAGCCTGTTACTGTAAACACACTTTCAACAACTAATTTCTTCATAAAATTCTACTCGTTGTATGATTTAGTTGAACTAAGCCAAGTCAAGTACGTATTCAACAGTCAGCAATGGATAGGGATATTACAGTAGAACAAACCCAGTGGGGTTAACATGTTATTTCCATGTTCCCCCAAAAGTGCTGCCAAGGGTACACATTGAATCTTATGATGCACCAAATTAAGATTGTCATTCAAACAGATAGCTGTTCATTAGTATTTCAGGTAGAAAGTATTAAGCAGCCACTCTCTTGTAGGTTGATTGTGCAGACATTTTATGGTCCTGTAAAATAAATTTGCTGTCAGCAACTGCTGCCCCAAATGGTTCCAAGGAGACTGATTTGTTGGTGTTCCCCCATCTTGTCATAAGTGCTAGGGTGAACCATGCCTATGGCTGGAGCAATAACATGTATGCTATAGAGTTTGGAGAAAGCTGACCCAGCTATACTTGATGAATCAGGTCACAGAGGTATTACATAACTTTTAAGGTTGATAAGTAGGGTTATAGGACACAGAGGATGATAATGAGGACATTGCTTGATTTTGGGATAACTCCTGAAAATTAAGGATTATGAGCAAATTTACACTTTCCGAAGGAAAAGAAATTGTTGAAAATGGCACTTCATGAGCTTATTATTGGTGATTACAGTACTATGAGATTGATCAATTCAAGAGCATAATATTGGTAATTACAGTAGTATTAGCTAGCTTGTAGCAGGCTTTTATTGAATTGCATTGTTAGACAAGCTGAAAGCTCTCTACTGTAAAGACTCTATCATCAAGCTATTTCTTCACAAGTTTATATATTAAATTTATAATCACATAGAACTAAGCTAAGCCGTGTATTTTCTTGACAATTGGCGTTGTGTTGGGATATTACTGTATATCAAATCAAGTCTAGTTGTAGCGGTTTGCTCATTAAAGTGAGGTGGCAGAGGTACAAGCTGAATATTATGACCTCACAGAAGACATCATAATTAAAGAAACATCGATATTCAGAACAAAAATATTTATTTTAATTTAATACAGTAGAGATTATGAATTTAAACCAGAGTTGTCACATGCTGAGATATCGAATATTGAAGGTTTAAACTTGCAATTTCAGATAACATCCAGGTATAATAGCATTCTCCTATAAAAGAATATAACACATGTAAAGCTAGTTAAGTCAGCGTTTTGATATAGCTATATAACCCTGCTTGCTTAATCTGAAAACCCGAGCAAGAAGACATAAAGTCACAAAGAATAAATCGCAATTTTCCTTTATCTTTGCACGCATGTAAATGAGGGACCATTGAATAGTCAATTGTTCGTGACAGAAAATACAACTCCTATCTCTGTGTTGCTCTGTTCTGTAATTTCTTTGTCTATCATCATGCCACTTCTTGTGAGGCGGGAGTTTCATTTTTCCTTCTCTGATGCTGACTAGCAGGAAGTAAAACAAGGCGAAAATTTAAATGATTGTTGAGATTTTAACTTCAGTTAACAATAATATAGTAATGAGCGGGGCAGGAGGAATTTCACTGTGTGGAAAATAAGAATCCTGCTATACATAGTGTCGTCTTTGCACCCCTTTTTTAAAGCTGCCACCAGTTTCATTGCAATAACACAGGAGTTATCATACCATACATAAAGGGGACGCAACTCCCACACTGTTTCACCTGCAAAATTATAAATAATTCTGGGATTTGAGTATCATCCATGGAGTAATGAATAACTCATTTTGTAAGCCAGAATTTTTGCATCTTGTATCATGCAGTTTCTCAAAGGGTATCATGTCAATTAACAAGCCTTATAAACATTTTTTGATGCCTTGTGTTACATTTACCTCTTTTTTAACTGTAAATGAACTCCATCAGTTCTCTATATCTCGGATTTGCACCTCATCTCTCTTCAATAACTGTATGGCAGTGTCTCCATTAACTGTGAATCTGAATAATAAAAATCACAAATTGAATGCACTGCTTTGACAGTCACGATCAAAATGCCTGTTCTGACACCACCTCCAAAATGTATGGCAATTGGGATTGGAAAAATCTGAGGAGGTTAGCTTGGGTTGTCAATGTGTGAACTATCAATTCAAAGCATAATATGACCTTTAAGATGTCATGTAATGTGTATCAGATGAGTATTGCTTAAATTACTGTTCCGCTAAAAGAATTAAAAAACCGTGGGGGAAAGCTCTTGTTTACCCTGAATTATAACGACAAATCTAGATGAGAGCAAAAATATTTTTGCAGCAATAACTAAACTGTGATTGTGAAGGGCTTTTTTAATTGTAAATCTATTAAACTGTAAACCAAAGATCTTGGATAACCAGGGTTTGATATGAGACCCCTCATGCCATAATCAGTATTTGTAGGTCACAATGCAAGCCCTTTATGGAAACAAAGCAAGGTTTGAAAAAAAAATTGCATATCTGATGTTTTTTAAAATAATATATTGCTTAGCATCAACTTTTAAGGGTTGGACTTCCCATGTCAAGATGAAGTGCAAAATTCTCACTTAACAAGCAGTAAATTTATAATTTTGCAGGTAGGGTAAAAGCACTGAATGTTTTAGAAGGGATACTCACTTCTATCAGTTATTAGTGGCTTCCATCTTTACTTCTCCTTTATTGCATATTTTTCCAAATCCTTACAGGCTACGTGATGGGATATCATAGACTATATAATGTAAAGATAAATAAGAGTAAAAGTAAAGAAAATATAAATTTAGAAAAATGTCAAAAATATGGTCACAACACACATTGACATCTACATTCCTTAACATGAGATCACACATTCAATTACATGGCCAGTGGCCAAATCATATACTCTAATCCTTTAGACTATAAAGGATGAAATCATTCACAGAATTAAGTCCTGGCAGAGAATTCACAGACTAATGTAATAGCAAGACTTAATCAAGAATGTCTTTATTACTATTTCCTTAGTATCTAATTAGTAATGGAATAAATATTTAGTAAATTTTTGATTAACAAAGAAGTAACGTTGAAAATCCGATGAAAGTTTTCATCCTGTATGGAAGGGCGTGTTTATTGTCAGTTCTTCATTAAGTGACGGGGGGGGGGGGAATTATAATTTAAAAAATATTGATTTTTCATTCCTCCAGGGGCAGAAGCACTGATATGATCAAACAAAACGTGACAAAACGATTATCAGTTATTGTCTATGTTTTAATACTGAGAGTCAGATCTAGTAAAAATTACAAGCTGTTAAATATGTTCAGCAAAGGCACTTGTTTTCCACTTAGAACTTTGTATGTTTGTTAAAAGCTACAAAATTGGAGATAATGAAAATACCGGACATAATATCCTGGAGTCACCAAAATACAAAATACATGTGCCCGATGATATGAAAACTTTACATTAACATCATTGTGTTTTTATGGGATTTGTCCGCTCTTTTGAAAATAAATTGTATGGGAAGACAATTTCCGTACCAAACAATACACATACATAATATTATGCCGAATATTCACTGATGAAATAAACCAATCAAATGATGGAACAATGATTGAGAGCGATGGACATTTAATAGGCCAATCATAAATAAAAACACTCAGTCAACTCACATCTTCCGGCAGCGCTTTGCCGACGTTCAGTGATATCGCAGGATGTCCAGTCAGGTTTGAGATGCCTGTGTTCACTGTGTTTTTAAGAGCCTCTCCAATGTATGTCATGAACCCCTGGTTTGTAGGTGGTACTTCTCTTGCCACAAACTTGACGGTTGGCATGATTAGGCCATCGTAGTTTACCAAAGCCCTGTCATATGCTGCCCTTAACCAAGGCCTCTGATTCATCGCCATAGCAAGTAGACCACCATCTGTAACAACAATGAGAGGTAAAGACAGGTGATGTATTAATAAAAAAATGTTAGATTAGGAATCATGTACAATACAAAGTTGCGGGTGGGTATGCAAGCACCCCGCTGTATTGTAGCATCGCTCGATTATGAAATCCTCACTATCAACTACTGATATTATGAGAGAGGGCAAGTTAAATTGGATTATCCTCTTAATCCAGTGTTGGTTTTTATCATATTTAGTTTATTCAGTTGTAACTTACGATCCTTTCAGTTCACATTTTCACCAAATAGAGCTACGGCTTTCATGATTGGCTGAAGATCGTAGGAGTGAGTCTGCAAAAACAGAACTGGATATAACATTGTTTTTTTTAAAAACATCATCAATTATTTGATATATATAGATTCAATAATTAGAAATAATATAGATTCAATAATTAGAAATAATTAGAAATATATAGATTCAATAATTCAATCGCCGAGTTATCACCTCATTCCATTAGGTCTGCTCCATTTATAGACGTATATATACGTATATATACGTATATATACGTATATAGACATACATATACGTATATATACGTATATATACGTATATGCTTACCACATAACACTACAAAAAAATATGAACCTTAACCTAAACAAAAACCTTAACAAAATGATCACTTTCCTTTTGACAGATGCTTAGGTACAGCAAAAAATTCTGTCAAAGCTTAATAGTTTAAAAAAGATGCTGGTTGATTGAATGGAGTGAACACATGAGATCAGCACATAAATTGTGAATGACACTGACCTTTAACGCTTTTTTGAGGTGAATTCCAGCTGATCTGTTGTAGAACTCATTGTAACCTGGTGATTGTCCATGATTCTTGAATATTGAATCATAGAAACCGGTCCATAAAGCCATAAATATCGGACCGCCTGAATAAAGAGACATTTATGAATTCTGGTACATGGATCCTGCCATACTGTACTCATTAGGGCAAAGAATTGAATGTATTCATATAGTTGTCGTAGAAAGGCAAATATATATGGGAGTTGCCTGCCTTTTAAACATGACAAGATAACTCCATGTTTTCTATGCTGTTTCATTATCTATCAGCAGGGAGGGTCCCTGCTGGCAGTAAAACCATCTCTGCTCAGCACTCATCTTGTTGAGTAAACATTATTAAGGAACGAAATTTCCAATTCTTCGCACATTGCCCTTGATAAAAATCAAATTAACATTCAATCACAAGCGTAACTTTGTGGCTTAGATTTGATTGTTTTTACTATAAACATATGAAAAATGTGAACATGTTTAGGGTTTATGTTTACTAGATTCACAGTAGCTCACCTGTCATATGTTCAGGAATACTGATCTCATCCACCACGCCTCCAGCAGCTTTGATCTGATCAACGACCCCGTCTATAGTTGACTTTACACCGGGAGTAGCATTACTGACACCTTCTGTCACATATGCAAACTTTTTGCCACTCAAATCTCCTTTTAACCTTGACAAAACATGATTAAGTGATGAACGCGATAGAGTAAATCATAGATATGGGGGCAAATTCAAATGAAAAAAAAACTATAAAATACAAAGGGTTAGCAATTACAGGGACGACAGGCTGAGGTGATGTGATTGCAAGGGTGGGGTGAATTTTGATAGCACAATTTAGAGAATCACTTTAATCATTTACTTGTCATCTTATTATTTACTCTGCTGCGGCTGCGCTTTGATGTTGTTCCTCTAGACAAATTGTGGCCATTTAAACATTCAGACATATATACAACATCAGCTGTGATTGAAAAACCCCTTTGTTTTGTGATAATGTTAAAGCGAGTGTGAGGGTATCAGATGTTTGGTATCATTATAGAGCTCTCCGTCTAGTTTAGAACACTGTGCTATGTTCAAAAACAGCCTGTGGCCCAATTTGGACTGATTTTCACTCATAGTCAGGATGAGAAGGTACTAAAGAGGTACTATTTTCTCCTTTATATATGAAAAATATTTAAACAACTTGCGAAACAGAACAAAACGACATCATATCAATAAGCGGGTGAATACAAAAACTTGACTCACCATTTTTGTATATTTTTGGATGGGCGGATTATGGGTTTGACGGTGATCTCTACCTCCATCGTACCCAGCTATAACCTCAAGAAGTAACGCTACATCTGATCCTGTATTAGCCATCGGTCCGATGTGATCAACTGTTGGCTCCAAACCTACACAGGAATAACTGTTCAGTGTTCAGTTAATGTCATAATACCTTTTGCATTTTCAAATTAACTGAATTTTAAAGCGCCAATGCATAAGTTTATGTAATGCTGGTCTGTTTTGTGTGCACTTCTTTTCTTTTGATAAACACTGGCTTATTGTGGTATATGTTTACTGGGTGTAGAAGTCCTTGAAGTTCCTATTTGAGTGTAGCTAGCAACTGGAATAAGGACATCAACGATATACCTGCACCTAATAATGATGTGACAAACAGTCCATATTGTACATCTTTGGGCATAAAATTTTTACAATCTTCACAAAGGCCAAAGCAGCAGTGGGAAAAAACCGATTAAATCTAAGAATAATCACAACTATTATTGCAAAAAAAACTGTAACAAACCAATAGAGCCAGTTACTGGGACCAGACCGGACCAGACCCCACACAGAGTGCCACACAGAGTGCCACACACAGTCCCACACAGAGTCCCACACACAGTCCCACACAGAGTCCCACACACAGTCCCACACAGAGTCCCACACAGAGTCCCACACACAGTCCCACACAGAGTCCCACACAGCCAGTCCAACTACTTGGCACTCTAACTGAACCACCCTGGTCCCCTCCTAGAGCCATATCTACCTCTCTTGCTACAATCTGCAGACGAAATAAGAGATACAATCTGCAGACGAAATAAGAGATACAATCTGCAGATGAAAGGTAACATCTAAATATTTGTTATCTTGTTTTATGTCTACCTAGCATTAATTGAAAGTTTGGTGAAAATTATTTACCTCGATACATGTTTGTGAGAGTAGATTGCTTAAAATAAGAAGACCGGCTGTATCCCAGCTACAACTTAGAGTTGAGTGTTATAAACATTATAATGAACATCATTAAATAATTGTGTAAAGAGCCTTATGGTTTTATAAGTCTGAAATCAGATGTGACAAATCTCCGTTAATGATCAGTTATGATCTGGGCTAATTGTGTCTTATTGTGGTACAAACCTCATACTGTTCAAAAAGTATTAAATATTATTTCATTTACCAAGCATTGAGAGGGATATCTTCTCTTGTTGGTTTCACGTCGGGTATTCTGGGATATAATACTGGTATTGTTGTCTCCGGGATATCTCTTAGACCACCACAACGAGCTAAGGACATATTCAGCCATTCTAGAATAATATGAAGTCGCATGTTTTAAATCACAGCATGCAGAGAGTACACAGGCAGATGTCATTATTACAAAATATATATATGAATATAATAAATAGATAAAATACCTTGGTCAAGTTGAGTTGAGTTTCTTTGTAATTCATAATTATCTTTTGAAGTGGGGAAGCATCGATGATTGTACTTGAATGTTTACACTAAAATTTGTTTCCAGAATTATAATACTTCATAAAAAAAGTAAAAAAAAAAACAAAACAAAAAAACTGTTATTCCTCATCTCTGTCCTTGCTGTCAAGATGTCAAGTGCCACAAGGACTATGTGGTGGTAAATATATATTACAACATTAATTGTTTCAAGCAAAATCCGGATAATATTCACCATTTTATTGATTATCTTGTAGGTTGAAGCAATTCCTGTTACATTATTACATTTTTGATGGTTTCAGGACATGCTGACATGCTGCAATTTGGCTTCTAACCTGGAGTCAAGGCATATTATTGGTGTACCTGAGGGAGTATATTTAGGCCTGCGAGCACCTTGACATGTGAAAGTGCAAAACAGTTAATCATGAATCATATCAAAAATACAAATTTGTTCAAAATATTTTCAAGATGGTACGTCACGGCAACAAACCTGTATACTCCTCGAGGTCGTCATCGTTGATACCAAGCCTCAAAGTGTCAGCGATATCTCTGAGTTCTGGTTCACTTGCAGGCTCAACATCAGAAGTGTATTAGGAGGTGGTTATGCATCTTATCAGTCAATCAGGCATCAGTTGTTAATGTTGAAGTTTTTCTGCTGGGTTATAATTTACAGTAGGATGAGATGGCCTTGATGGCTAGAGCGACATTCAGCCCAAGGGATTATAGGATAATGCCACATATATATTTGTACCTGCCTGCTTACCAATATCTGCTTAGTGTTGGATATAACAATCTCATCCAGGTGGGGTAACAGAAAGTGGGAGAATGGGGCGGATTCGTCCCGTTATCCCATCTGAGGAGTTATTTCTCAGTTTATTGGCAGTATTTTTATCACACCGAATATGACGACATCATAACATTGAATACCTTTAGTCAAGGTCAGGTCAAGGTCAGTCAAGGCACAAGTAACCAAAGCTGGTCGGACTCAGACGCCGCATATGTTAATGACAACGTATTGTATGACTTAAGAGAGCTTTTCCTAGGCATTCGAGTTTTTTGATCCAACATTCTGTAAAACAATAGAACGACACTAGCATGAAGAATCGGGTAATCAATAGTATAGCAAAAAACACTTTCTATGCTTGTGCGTGGTTGTCGATTTGCGGTCAGGAAAAGGTGGGGATACTTTCTGTGTCATGTGTCCACTCCTATTGGCTCAACCCCGTACGGGAGTTTAGCTTTATTTAGCATTGAGGTACTCAGAGGGAAGCATTTAATTGTGGGTGACATTACGACATTGAACTGTGCAGAAGCATTGGTGTCATCATTGACTTGCAGTCTACATACCAGGTTTGTTTATTGATAACTCAATCAATTCAGATCAGATTTTGTGTTTGAAAATTGCAATAGATTAAGCAGTTTGTCGTGAACACTTTGATATTATTTCTCACCTAGAAAACTTGTAAGGAAAAAACAGCATCAAATTAATAACAAGATGCTGCTGAATGTAAAACTATTTCAAACTCAAAATCCGATAAAGATGAATCGAGTATTCAATAAAAACATGAATTGTGGGCTGCAAATTCATATTATGTAGCATCATTTCTACTACACAATCCAATGTTGAAACGTCACCCACAATTAAGTGCCTCATTTCAGCTGTATAAGGTGACCTTTCTAGGTTTAACATTGAGACTATGGGAATAACGTTTGTTGGGATTGTCCGATTCTTCTAGATCCTCCAGCAAATGGTGAGAATCTGGTTATGCGATTTCTGACATTGACTGATTATCAAAAGAGTATGAAACATAGCTGGAAAAATCACCAGAAGAAGCGATTACTCTCAAACTAGCAGTTTCAAGAAAGGCTAGGTTTCAGAGTTAAATTTATGGCACTAATTCAGCAATGGGAGAATAGTCAGTTTATCACCCTCAACAATTGCTTCAGTGAAAGAGATACTACAGTCAAAGCAAGAAGTAACTCAACAAGTCATTCGGTCATATTCTGTTCTTAAGAAAACTTGAAGCAGGCCTGTTTGACATGAAATTAGTTGGACACAAAGAACAAACGCATGGAATTACAGCTATTATAACCGTATGAGACCAGATGTAAAGGTATCTTTTCCTCCGACATAACATTCAATTCACTAACCGCATGACCATCATCCCTGTGCTCAAATGTTCTGTATCTTTTTGCCATATATATATATATATACGTACTGATCAATATTTAAACTTCGAATACATGACAACTGTTCAAACTTTTATCCTGGGTCAAGTTGGGGGTGTGATGCACCTCTGAACTTTTTTCTGATGTCAATTTCGCTTATTATGTACGCAAATCTACAAATGCTCTCAGTCTATTCCTTGACTAAATGCCGTCGAATTAAATGATCACCCAGAATAGTAAAACAATCATCACCTCACCCAACCCCCCCTCCCCCCCCCCCCCCCCCGAAAGAAACTGGTGAATGCATCCTATATGCTTGCTGGGAAGTAAGTAAGAAGGTCCATTCTGCGCATGCTCAGCTCTGGGCATGAGCTGATCTCTGCAAAATAGAGTCTCGAAATTCCGAAGCCATCTGATTGGCTACCTGCTCTGGTAACATACTCCCCAAAGTGTGCGGATTTGTTATTAATAGTTATCCTCTCTTATCATTATTAGCTGATTTTGATTGACAGTTTATGCAGGGGATATCCCATTTCCCCTTTCCAAAGTTGCAATCAGAACCAAAACTAAACTCATTGTTCTTGCACATGCGCAAATTCAAGTCACGCATGATGCATACTTAGCCTTACGACACCTGCTTTGTGGTAATGATAGCCTAGTTTATCAGTGATCTACATGCCCAGTCAGATCACGAGAGTCAGTATGAAGAAGGTCACTGAGTCACTGATCATGCAAGCCTGCGTACTAACGAAGTACTGGGCCACAGGTCTACTCTAAAACCTGGGATTTTGGCAATGTTTGACTGCCCCCAACGAAAACTCAAAGGGGCAGTCAAACATTGCCAAAATCCCAGGTTTTAGAGTAGACCTGTGGCTCCAGCAACCTTTGAAAGTTTGATATAGGCTGAAAACTTGTTTCTCCACTTTAATCTTATTGCTATAAACTAACCTTGTTACTTAAGATAATCTGGACTTTTAGGTCTTGTTGTTGTCAAGGTTGCAGCAGTGTATTTTTCTTGCATGTGATCAACAAGAATTATCTGTGGAAAGTTTGGCAAGAACTGCGAAAAAATGTGAAAATTGCATTCATTAATATCCTACTCCTTTTGCAGGTCATTTTCCATACTGACTCTTGTGATCTGACTACTCATGCCCAGAGCTGAGCATGCGCAGAATGGTCATTTTCATAAAGGAAGACATCAATTCAAATCTTGTCTTGAGTAATGGTAATACACCTGTAATTGGGTGAAGGTGAACTTGTTGCACCCATCCTCCAAAATAAAATGATTAGTATGCTGATGACAAATGAGGCTGTAGCCAATTCAAAAGCACCGCTATCAGTGATATTGTACCCTGTTAATATTTTCAGGTGTATTTGCAATGGAAATCTATTGAATTAAAGTTTGAAAATCTTTTTGCAAAATCATTTTTGGAAGATCAATGCATACGGATTGGCTAATGTAAATTAGACCGGAAATGTGTGCAAAATGCAATGGTCTTATATATGGGGCCACTAAAAAATTCTGACAACCGCTTTTCAACCCATAGTCACCAATATGGAAAACCAGGAGCATACCATCATTTTGAGTGGTCTGGTTAAAGAATTGAAAGAATCTGAAGCAGGCCTATTGAGGTGACAAGTCAACATAGTTTGCATGTAAAGCAATGGGGAAATAAATCATACTGACTCTCGTGATCTGACTGGGCATGTAGATCACTGATAAACTAGGTTATCATTACCACAAAGCAGGTGTCGTAAGGCTAAGTATGCATCATGCGTGACTTGAATTCGCGCATGTGCAAGAACAATGAGTTTAGTTTGGGTTCTGATTGCAACTTTGGAAAGGGGAAATGGGATATCCCCTGCATAAACTGTCAATCAAAATCAGCTAATAATGACAAGAGAGGATAACTATCAATAACAAATCCGCACGCTCTGGGAAGTATGTCACCAGAGCAGGTAGCCAATCAGATGGCTTCGGAATTCCGAGGCTCAATTTTGCAGAGATCAGCTCATGCCCAGAGCTGAGCATGCGCAGAATGGAAATAAATAGAGGTGTTGGACCAATCTACTTGGACTATTTGTGTAACCTTGACACTTGAGATTTTATTAGCTTCTGCTCTCATTTCATTACAGTGAGAGATTGGGGAACCCGTTATATTTATGGTCATTACCCTACTGACCCATAGATTTAACTCTATGTACTGACCTTAATAATTCGCGGAGGTCACAACTCCAACCTTTTTCACTAGTCATAATTATTCACGGATCTCAGGCCCGCAAATTTGAGAGGATAACTCCTCAATGTTAGCATACTGACTCTCGTGATCTGACTGGGCATGTAGATCACTGATAAACTAGGCTATCATTACCACAAAGCAGGTGTCGTAAGGCTAAGTATGCATCATGCGTGACTTGAATTTGCGCATGTGCAAGAACAATGAGTTTAGTTTGGGTTCTGATTGCAACTTTGGAAAGGGAAAATGGGATATCCCCCGCATAAACTGTCAATCAAAAATCAGCTAATAATGACAAGAGAGGAGAACTATTAATAACAAATCCGCACGCTTTGGTGGATATGTCACCAGAGCAGGTAGCCAATCAGATGGCTTCGGAATTCCGAGGCTCAATTTTGCAGAGATCAGCTCATGCCCAGAGCTGAGCATGCGCAGAATGCAATGTTAGTGGTAGTATTCTATTTCAAAAAACAGACCTCAGTGGGATTGGAACCTGCAACATCCCAGTTAATTGTGCTTTCAAGGCGGAGGATACTCTACACACGGAGCTATTCAGCCTCTTGACATCTAAAATAAGTATTTAGCTAGTTTTAAGTATTCGCGCTTTCTGTCATCGCTAACTGCGAATTATTAAACCACTTGAAAACATAAGGTCAGTAGGTTATTATGTTATTATTACAAAGCACTTTAAAGGCCCCAAATTAAATTTCTTTTTACAATACGGTGTTAAACAATATTTAAACCCTAACATACTATATTTTGTATTGCAATGTAATCATATATATCATAATTGCTGCTAGCAAGGAGTAACTGTTACTCCTTGTTGGTGGTAAAAATGAAGGAGTAAATAACAACAAGAATAAAATACTAAGTGGTATATATATATAAATACCCAACATAGCAATACTTATGTTTTACTGAAAAACACATGACATATACGGCATTGCTAACACTGTCTGTCACTAACTAACACATCTATTGTCATCCAAATATCATTGGGCTGGCTTATTATGGATTTTGTAGACGGCTGTCTTGAAAAACTCTTAGTTTTTGCAGCATTACTAAAAGTTCAACGATGTTTAATAGCTAGACTCCGATGGCTATAAATCCAATAATGTCTTCAATAATAGTTTCAACTGTTTATTATTTTCATTAATCTTTAATTTTTATACCAATAAATGCACAATGACAAGGTTAGCTGACTACTGCCAAAAGTTCCAACCATTACAAATTTGATAAAATGATAAGACTAAACTGGAAAGATTGCAAAAGCTCAGCACTAGAACTATGATTCCATTCGAGGAAGAATATGAAGAGAGACTTTCATTACTCAAGCTGAAAGTACATCTGGATATTCTGTGTTTTAGAATTGTTGCTAATGTTGGGGATTACGACAAGGAACATCAATTATGGACAACAATACTTTCCATAAATACACCTGACTGCTTTGTTTTTATTTATTTATTCATGTATGGTCTTATTTGTCGTTGACATTGATCGGCAATAATAGAATATATATAGTATATGATACATGAAAGGTGCACACAGACAGCCCTGACAAGGGCAGTCTATGTGGTTCAATAACTGTTTGAAAGCAAGATCCTATATCAAGCAACTTGTCCTGTTTTCATATCAGAATGGCCATTACATGCTTAAATTTTGCGATTCCACCCTTGGTGACCCTGATGTTCCGAAGTGACGACCCCCTGTAAAATAAGTGTTTATCCGCATGTTCAGTAACAAAAAAGTTTACAAAAAATCTATTATATTACAAAAGTCCACCTTCATCATTCCGTATCATTATAATCCTGATATTTATCATGTTAATATGTTCTTTTTTACATCTCTGTAAAATAAAAATATCTCTGTCCGCTTATGTTAGTCATGTATACTATGATTAACGCTGAATCACTGATGAAAACTCAACTGAATTCCACCAAGGAGTTTGGGACAAATGTTAGGACCTGATCTAACAAAAAACATTTTCTTAGGAGTTGTCCCTTCACAAAAGATGAGTATATAACTCCTAATAAGACAATCAGGTTATTTTTGATACTTACTATCAATTTTGGTTTTCCACAATCCTCAGATTCTATCACCCCCTGGGTCTCTTGGAATTATATGGTTTCTCTAAAATTAACATGAAAATATGATTGCTGTTGATCTGTTGTTTCCAGATGATTTGTCACATATACTCAGAAGTCAGAATGGAAGTACAACAAGCTTTAGACCCAAGAACAAATGAAATTTTATGGAGACCAGCTATTATCATTATTATTATCGTTACAAAACTATTCTTTGTTACTATCTTACTCTTGTAGGTCTTTACAAGATTGCCTCTTGTTTGATCATCACTTGAGAAATATCATCATGCAAATGGAAAATAGTGAGCTGCAAGAACTCTTCTTTAAATGATGCTGCAGCGCGTATCTGACTAGGCTATCTGATCGGCTCTTGACTAGCAAAATTCCACAATTTCCATCAACACCTATAAACCAAGACAACAGATCTTAATGTTGTCCTCAATATACATCAATAACAGCGTAGCCTTGTTTCCCATCTCAAAATCAGACATAATTGATAGAATAAGGGCTATTGAAAGAATCGGTGTGGCCTGATGTTTTATCATCAAATATAATCCAATCATCAAAAGCACACACCCTTCACATGGTGCTACAGGAACTGTTTGACCTTCTCGAGGGCACTGCCGCACTTGAATCTCAAATGTGTACTGAGAAAAAAACTCACTGTAATATGTCAGCTGGTGATTAAACGATACTAATCAATAGAACTTGTTTGTATTGTTTATGTCAGTCAGTTCCATGAATTTCACATTTGTTTTGAGCACATACTATTCATTCATTGATGCGAAGTTTTATTTATCGCTCAACAAATCAAAAAGTTGTATTGATTGAAATTCTCAAAATAAGTAAGCCGTTCTGTACGGTGTGTGTGTGAGTTCTTGTCGGAATTTCGATGTAGATGTTGAAATGTAATATAAATTCATGTAATTGATTATTTGAGGCTCTTGACTAAAATAAAACAAGAATTATTTTCACACCTACAACCAATGATAAGAGTTCACTTCAGCATAAATCAATAACACACAATATCTTACATCCACCAAAAGACTTCTTTTTGATTCATATGACTACTTCTTTTAACAACCTTCATCAACATCTTCATTCATCAACAACTCTACGTACATTGCATTGTCAAAACATCTGTTTTCATTAAACTGAGTTTTATTATTCCCTTGATTTTATTTCGATTGTTTTTGCTTTGGTTCCTTTGCACATCAGGGAGAACATCTTCGGATGATGGTTGTTGCAATAAAAGTTTTTATATATATACATGTTTTGGTAGAAAGATCAAAACAAATATATATATACAAATATACTTGAAGCTCCACTTGGTCAGGGCACCTACATGTAGCC
Organism: Membranipora membranacea; assembly: GCA_914767715.1. NCBI lineage: Eukaryota > Metazoa > Bryozoa > Gymnolaemata > Cheilostomatida > Membraniporidae > Membranipora > Membranipora membranacea. The sequence goes on along the minus strand of OU612075.1, from coordinate 263,246 downwards.
TGCATTCTATTAATCTGTGTTACAAAAAAGATCCGCTGTTTAATGGTGGTGGTGAGGGGCACGGGGGAATTGTGATGGATCACCACATGGAAATGTGTCGAGAAAGTTTTAGAAATGTGTCCAAAATGATGTAGATGATGATGTTTTATTTTGACTGAAAGTGGTCATGACTACTTGCATTAAAAATTCTTGTAGTCCTGGCAAACAATGCAATTCAATGTTATTGGTTAATGACTAAACGATATACTCTGACAACGTACTATTAAAAAAGTAAGTCTCAATAATCCTGTCATCCGCGCAAGTGGTTTCCTTTTCCGTGATTAGTGAGTGATGAATTCCGCTCTTTCTATTCAGTAGCAGTTATTTCAATGCTGACTTGATCTTATCTAGATGTGGTTTATTATTTAAGTTCAACTTTATTCTGATTTTGTTGAACAAGTCTCAATATGATAAATAATGCCCTTGTTTTGTAAGCGAGAATGTACCCTACAGTAGGTTTGTACTCCCCGGTAGGTTTGAACTCTGCAGTAGGTTTTTACTCTGAGGCTCACCAGATGATGTGATATCATATGAGGCACTGCGGCCTCAATAAAAATGTGTCAACCACGTTACTCTAACCAATATGTCAAAAGTTTTGTATGGATATCTAAAATATTTCTTGGTATTTGGGAAATTAATTTGGCAAGAAATGGAATTCGTGAAAATTTATAAACAGAAGTTTTTTTTTTATTGGGGTAAAGATAAGTTGAAATATAGGTATATAAATGTGAATAGAAATATCTATATAAGAATAAAAGTCAATAGAACAAATATAGAAAAAGTAAAACTAGTACCACCAATAGAAAATGATGAACATGAGATAAGAGTGTGATCGAAAGAAGAGTTGTGATTGGTCACTGGATCGATGACACCGTATATGTGAGGAGATCAACTGTATATACTTTGTTGGCTTTTGCACCAACTTCCAACCTGATTTTTCCCGGGTTAGCCGGGTCATAAAAAACCAGGTTTTTGGAATTCCTGTCTAATTGAGCACATGGAATGGAGGTGACTCGCCTTCCAGAGAGAGTGTACACATCCAGAATGTTACCTGGTGGATACGCCACAATCAACCATTCTCCTTCAACTTCAGGGTCAATCCTCAGGGCAAAGTTCACGAACCAAGATGGCTTCCCACCATAAAATAAGTCGCCACAGTGCGTCCAACTGTTGACTGGTTGGTTGGTAATCCCATGATAGGATGTTATCTCTATAGTCTTATTAGTGACGTTGTGCTCTAGCCGTATTTCTATCTTGCCGTAGGTGACACTGTGGTAGAGTGTCCTTTCACATCCATCAGTCCGCGGAGGAGGAGGAGGAGAGTGAGGAGGGTGAGTGGAGTTGGACATGACCCAGCTGTTACTATTAATCATCAGTCTGAAGATTTCAAGATTTAACCTGCATGGAAAACCAAATAATTTAAAATTGATTTGAAACTAAACAACCAATTTTATAAAAATATGGAAATAAGATGATTATATATAATAAACAACAGCAGTGTAATCCACTCCATCCATTTATTGAGTATGCAGATGGGTTTAAATTAGATACCAGTAATCATACAAACTAATGACTATAATACTGAAAACTACCTGAACACACCTTAGGGTCAGCTCCATCTGAGGCTGCGACAAAAAATAGTCAAAAAAACAAATCTGTCTATCCTTTGTTAACCTATTGAATGACAGGCCTAATCAATAAGGCTTATTGTGTTGATTCTATGTAGACTGTATTCATAATATTCCACGGAATGTTGCCTTTGTTTATATATTCTAGCCATGTGCCAAAGAGAATTTTCAAGTGTTTTATGTTGTACTGAGGTCTGAGTCCCAACTGATTTTGCTATTCTCTCTTTACTTTTATAACCTAGAGTTGTTAAGTATTTACAGTATTTGTAGCTTACATTTACTCACCCTTCATATTTAATAGACAGTTTTCTGAGCTCCGATTTAGGCCTCAATTTGGAATTGTCCTCTCTCCAGTTTGGTACTTTTAACCCACGCCATATAGGAAAAACGTGCTGAAATGAGGGTTATCTTGAAAACCGCTTATAATAGGATAAAAACTATTTTCGATTCAGAATCTGCAACATTGAAGACTCATATGGACATAGTTTGGGAAATTATTTTAGTATTTGGATAGTCAATTATAGCATTTCCTGCCTGTTTTGCGGACAATTTGGCAGAATTTTTTTCATGAGTTTCGTCACTAAAACTAAGATTTATCAACATTCAAGCCTCCAATGATTTGGAAACCCTGTCTCACAGGGTTTTCAATGGTGCAGACTCTGAATCAAAAATTATTTTTCTCCTAACATTTCTCCTAACTTTCAGCAGGTTTTTCCTATGCGGCGTGGGTTAAAAGTAACTGGAGAGAGGACAACTCCAAATTGAGGTATAAATAAGAGCTCAGTAAACTGTCTATACAACCATCACTTTAGCAATCTAAATTTAATGCTAGCTAAATGATTCAGTCACTCCTTACAAGTTAAACTATAAGCTCTAGCTGATATTTACTCCTTATAGTCTACCTGCCATCAAAGATTGGTTTCCCGCTCAATACAAAGCAATGTAGGCTACTCGGGAGAGAGACTATATATTCATGGGGGGGGGGGCAAATGGCTACTACACAGTTGATATGAGAGGGTTACAACAAAATAAATAATATATAAATCTGAATGCCCCTGAATTATATATGATAAAGCCGACAAAAATATGGTTAAAGTCAACCATAAATATTGAAGACAATACCATAGGGGTTTTCTGTGAACACCTTTCTACCTATGGACACCCACAACTAAAGTTATCCAACAAAATTGAATAAGTATTATATATTGATCAACAAGATATACAATAAATCACTGTCTATATTATCCCCAAGCACCTGATCGCTGATGGAATCCGTCCATAGAGCTATACCTATAACTGCAAATATCACACATTTAAACAAATCAAGTTATTTTACGCACCTGTTTTTTCTCCTAAGATGAGCTACTCCCTATATCCTCAACCCACAGCCGTCTAGTAATAGAGACACAGAGATACACAGTCTGTCCCTATTAGTGTTTGATAAAAGTCCAGAACTAATGACCATGAGTGATTTTATCTGCTTCTATTGTCACTGATTTTATCACGGAGCGAGATCATATCCTCATTGTGTGATAACATCAATCCAATCAGGGACATGTCGTGTTCTAGAACGTTGGAATGTGATGAAGGTAACTTCTAATTTGTGAATGTAGACTTGTGATACAGATTACGGTGTGATATCCCATCCAGTACATGAATAAGAATGAGTGATATGGGGAGGGATGATAACACCACACCTCACCCTCACGTGCTCTCAGTGAGACCTATAGACAGTCAGTCAGGCAGACAACTTCTCCAGTCAGTCCGAGAGAAATTATCATCTCCTTAACTCTAACATCCTCTCTGTTAGCATAGCCTCACATATTCTCAGCTCATCATAAAAATTTTCAGCCCTGCAGTAAATTTTTATTGCTCTACGCTCTTTGGCTAAAACTTCCTGATTGCTTGTCAGGTTTTGTAACAGGGAATCGGTGATTGATTGTTGCGATGATTGAATTTCATTTTCGCACAACTCTGACATATCCTTGCGCAAATATCTCAAATTTCATACTCTTACAACCATATTCATCTATCGCCCACCTATTCATTTATCGCCCACCTATTCATCTATCGCCCACCTATTCATCTATCGCCCACCTATACATTTATCGCCCACCTATTCATCTATCACCCACCTATTCATCTATCGCCCACCTATTCATCTATCGCCCACCTATTCATCTATCGCCCACCGATTCATCTATCGGACAGGACTCAGCAGCATATTAACAAATATGGCTGATGTCAGGGAAATGAAAAAAAGAAGGAAGTAAATTGTTTAAACAAAAGATTGAGTGGTTTTCATTACTACTGATGTTGCATCTGAAGTTCTCTGTATGAGTAAGGCAAGAGAGAAGTGTATTTACACAGTTGCTTGTCTGAGCTTCAAAATCATGCCCTCGCCAAGTAGCAGATTTCATGTATTGACAAGTATTAATCATTAATTTTGCTACATTTCTCTCAGTGGTGTGTTCATAGGTGGGGCCACTTTTTCAGTAGGTCAATCATAGACAAAACACACAGTGTTGCGTGTTTTGCCTATGAGGTCAATTTTGAAAATTGACATGTCATGAATACACATTGACTGTATTTATGATTATCATTAGCAGCTGCTATGGATGGCCCCTTAGTTTAGTTTAGTTTAGTTTATTTATGCGTCCGATATCATGGTAATGATAAAATTGAATGCTTACAGTGTTGGGATAAAAATGACTAAGAGCGAAGATTATTAGTCATAAAAAAAGGGAAAAAGGATTTGGCATGTTTTTGGGACCTACATAGTTTAGGTCTAAAAATGGTTTTGCAGCGAGAAGATGTTCTAAATTCGTTCCTGAAAATACGATTAAAAAGAGTGTGAGTTTGATCATCAGCTATTTTTACAAAATGCCTCTTGCTCTGATCCAAAATAAAATCATGCAATGAGGATAGATTTAAAAACTCCAGCCTTTCTTCATAACAAGGGTCTGGTAAAATTGTCCTTGTGGCCGATCGCTGGATTCTTTCAAGGCGCACAATGTCATAAAAATCATTTAAAAGTAAAAACCAACAAGGAGCCATGTGTGGCTAAAGATCGTATGTTGGCACATTAATATTTAAATAAACCGTTGGTGTTCATTACCTAGCACCTTAAGTTGGCGTAATTAACCTTGTGTTATATATAGGAATTATGAAGGAATCATACTGATGTAGCTGCTTCCTTTGGTAAATTTCTGCTTGTTTGAAGGTTTAGAGTTCATCAATACATTTAAACCTGACATGTGTTAGCCTCCTTAAAACTTGCCTTTGCGCAAATACGGGCCAGGCTCGAACAAGCAGCCTCCTAACACTGCACAGGCTTGAACAAGCAGCCTCCTAACACTGCACAGGCTCCAACAAGCAGCCTCCTAACACTGCACAGGCTCGAACAAGCAGCCTCCTAACACTGCACAGGCTCGAACAAGCAGCCCCCTAACACTACACAGGCTCGAACAAGCAGCCTACTAACACTGCACAGGCTCGAACAAGCAGCCTCCTAACACTGCACAGGATCGAACAAGCAGCCTCCTAACACTGCACATTCTAATTTGGTTGTGGAGGGGATTGACCTTGTGAAAATTGGTGTCCACAAGCTCATGGTATCTCTTCTCAGTGCAGTGACAGAGACAGTGCAAGACCAAAGTGGTATAATAAATTGGAAATCTTAGTTCCCGCATTATTGGGGTTGGGTTGCATGTTATGAGGGGTCAGAAATGGTCCTATTACTATTGCAAAAGCAATTTTGAGACTTGAAAACAGGAGGTCTATAAACAAAAAGTTTGACTAAAATGTCGCTCAATCAGTTAGTGCCACGCCTCCCCGATATGGAGAAGCATCAACTAATCAAATAACTCAATATCAACGCACAGAGGGCTCAATTTAAAAAGGACACTTTTTGCTCCAAAATGAACTTTTAGAGGTCAATGCAACTCAACGTCAAATATTTGGGAGGTTTAAACCTTGAAAATAACTATACAATATTAAAAAGTTTTAAAAAGCGATATATCACATTAACATAAGCATTTCTAAATAACATGTACATTTGTCTTTGCTACATTATTTGGTATTCATTTCCACAAGAACGTACCGATGATGAAAACTTAGCGAGATAGAATGCTAACCTGGTTTTTGCCCCTACTTGAGCAGCAGTATCGTGTGGATGGCAACCCTAATATAACATAGTTATTCTTAGCATCATTGAGCCTCAAAACAAAGGTTGTTGTTACTATTTCAGTCTCAACTTCCCATCTGTATGACATTCATCAACTCATCTGTAAGTCTGTACCTTACTAGTAACAGTAGTAAACATTACCTTAAGTTTAGTTTGGCTTATTAGGGGTCGCTGTTTGATTGTCGTTATTACGGGGCCAGTGTGGTAACAGGGCTCAAGGTTCTCCTATAAATGTTTGACTGGGCAAACATGATCCCAAATGCTTAAATCACTCACTGCGGTGAAGATTGCTTCAGCTACCGACTTTGTGGTATGTTAACTCTCACAAAGCAGAACCGTCCGTTATTTGTGAACACAAAACCACTTAGTTTTTTGCCTCTCTGGATTGACCCGTCAACACGGAAAAGAGTTGGCCATCCTGCCGTCTGCCGCTTGACATAAGCTGAACTTCGGTTAGTCGGAGTGGGCCAGGTGGTCGAGAGGATTTTTTTGGGGCGAGTTCTGTTACAGCCCAAATCATACTATCATTGTAAAGTTAGTTCTACCATAGTGTGCATATGGTGTTAAGCTGCTAGCTTTCTGCTTTGATTTTATGATGAACATAGATAAACATTTTACCTGTTTAAGGCACGCCAGAACATCGACAAAATACTGGTCTATAAAGCCTCTTCGTTATCAAAACTGTGATAACCAGGACGACGTTTCAACCAGAAACTCGAAAAAATGGGGATTGAACCCATATCGCCCTCTTCAACTGTCTACTGAGCCATGGGAATAATGTTTGTGAACGGCAGGAAAATTAGTGAGATGAGATTCGATTAAGGTTTGTGTATGGTATTAGATTTTGTTAGGTGTGCTGTGACCGACTCACCACAAATTCTCGTGCAGACAGCGATTGCCTGAACACACACTAGCAGCAGAAAAGGTTGTCCCGTGGCTCACCAAAGAGTTGGCAACAAAAACAAATTTCGGATCAGTCATTTAGAGTGGGTGTTGGAAAAAAAACCATGAGAGAAGGAAAAAAAAGAAAGAAATCGAATCTCTATGGATGCACGAAAACCATCAATTATAAAAAATTACTCATTCTCTCCGATGATATTGCTGAAAAAGGGTTTAACATCAGACAAAAATCTCGATCTTAGAACATTGAAAATAAAATCCTCACTGTCAAAAATTATATGGCACCTCATGTCCCATTTAACCTTGTTGAGTACCACAACAAGATGCCGAAGTCGGCGGTCTCCTTCATTATGCCCAACTCGATCGGAAAATACTCCATCCAACATAGCAAGCTCCCTCGCTGTATCTCTCTCCATATCAAAAAACCAGCCCCCCCCCTTTACAATAGACACACTCGGTGTTCAACCAATGCATATTCTATCTTGCTAGGACTTCTCCAGATTTCAAGGAGCCTGATGAGAGCCTCCACATGAAATATCTATACCTAGCGCTGAGTGTTCCAGAATGAACAGACTGCCACACCAAAATCTGCTTCTCCTCCGAAAGCCCTGCTGAGAATTTGACTCGTAGCTGACTCGGAACGTCTATGAGCTCGAGCAACCATTGATATACTTGGTTTACAGAGGGTGTAAATGGGAGAATAACTCCCAATTTACCATAAATGTCTTGATACAGCTCAATGAATAAACATGTTACTGTAAGTAAATGCCCTGTTTATGACAAAACAGAGGGTGGGCTGTCCCTAAAGAGGGACGCAAGTTGCCCGGAGTCCTCATACTGAGAGTGTGATACATCCTAGCAAGCTAGAATGCATCCTAGAGGTGAGGCCATGGTGGACCTCCTAATCTTGAGTTTGCAGCAAGCTGCCAGAAACTGAAACAGGCACTAATCAGCCATTAGCCATGACACTTTGATCTTAGCCAATAGGCCGAGAAGCGGAGTAAGTAAATGAGCCAAACGAGCAAATGAGATGTTGATTAATGGTAAGATAAGATTCTATTCAGTTGTAGCAGAATGATGGTGTACTTAGTGTGTAGGTGTGTTATTCAATGTCAATTTCTTACCTTTGCAACACCATATCATTCCAAGAGACCCAGGAGGTGATAGAATCTGAGGATTGTGGAGAAACAAATTTAATAGCATCAACAGGGAGGGTGGGTATATCCCACCCTCCCTGTTGATAGTATTAAAACACCCTGAATATTTTATTAGGAGTTATCTTCTCAGTATCAGTGAAGGGACAACTCCTAAGAAATTTTTTTTGTAGAATCAGGTCGGAACATTTGTTCCAAATTCTTTGGTGGAATTCAGGTGAGTGTTTATCAGCGATTCAATATCAATCATAGTATACATGATTAACATAAGGGGACAGTAATAATTTTATAGTACAGAGATGTAAAAAAAACATAAATCATGATAAATATCAGGATTATAACTATACGGAATGATGAAGGTGGAAGCCACTTTGGTAATTACTGATTTTGACCGTAATCCTGGGCTTGAGCTGGAAGAGATCATCTCCATATAAGATGCCATAGACTAATGGATTGTAGATCCAGCTCAAGGCCTTTGTGTCAACAAGGTTTCTTGTGCATTTATTCCCGAACCTCAGGTTATCTGTTGTTTCTAGATGAATAGTCACATATACTTACAATTAGTGTATTTCACAACTTCTTTCATCATTAACCCATAACTAATGATTTAATAGCGAGCCTAGCTGCAGCCTCAGCTTTTCTTGTATCATGTTTATGAAATGAAAGTCTGACACCATGCCCTTTCACTTCATTTATTTCATCTATGAACCTCAGCACTCAACATTTAGAACTGCTACATTTATTCAGCTTATTCAGGTCGAGGAAGGTTGTTGGTACGGTGGATGTATAGTTGTTGGTACGGTGGATGTATAGTTGTTGGTACGGTGGATGTATAGTTGTTGGTACGGTGGATGTATAGTTGTTGGTACGGTGGATGTATAGTTGTTGGTACGGTGGATGTATAGTTGTTGGTACGGTGGATGTATAGTTGTTGGAACGGTGGATGTATAGATGTTGGTACGGTGGATGTATAGTTGTTGGAACGGTGGATGTATAGTTGTTGGTACGGTGGATGTATAGTTGCCGGTACGATGGATTATAGTTGTTGGTACGGTGGATGTATAGTTGCCGGTACGGTGGATGTATAGTTGCTGGCATTATATGATCAGCCACCGCCAATCTGATTTAGATGCAGTTGATTTGATCCTTAGCAGCAGCACAGTCAGAGTTTGATAACATAATCCAGCTTGGAAGAGACCATCCATGTCTGTTTGAGTTATTCAATAATATGCTGAATTATAAGTGTTCTCGCTATCCAGGTTCACCTGCATGATAATTTGTTTGGGAGTTGCCCCATTTCTTTCAGTGTAATGATAACTCATTATTAATATTTAATGATGCAGGGTGTGAGTTGGGTAATGTAGCACACATGATTAATGTCTGAATCTATCAACCCTCAGTATCCTTACTGCCTGATCAAGGAGTTAAAGACTTAAAGTCTTGAACTCCTTGGCCTGATTAAGACAGGTTATTAACCCAGGAATTATTATGATGCCTAGCAATATTGATATTTATGTTGGAAATTATCTAATTCACCTTCCAAATGGCAAATATGTGTTCATAAAAAACAAGAGTCAGCCTAAAAAGCAGCTCAATAAGCTTCGCCCTCCTTGTTTGTTTGTCGGTGGCAATGATTAGCAGCTAATAAAGATACCTCTGGTTTTATCTTAGGCCAGTAGCTAGCTATTTTCACAAAACAAATAATGCAATACCTCAAAAAGATTGTGATCCCCTGTGATGCAAAAAGTCTATAAGCAAATTAGCTTAAAGTAATACAATGCTTTGTAAATCTTAGCACAATATCAGTAAAGATTTGTAGATAAAATTTCTTCTGTTTCGGCACTAAAACTGTATTAAGAAATCACGGTGATGGTACCAGTCGCATATTTGCAGTGATAGATCATATTTGGTTAAAAGGTTTGTTATCTTAATTCTAACTTATTGATTATCCTCAGTGTGTTTTTTACCGAAGTATGTAGTATATAGTCATGTCCTGTACACAGGTAGTAGTACTGTGGCATTTTCTAAAACTTCACATCTGGTTATATTAGTAGGTAAGTGCACAGCCAGCTGGTAATGGTATTCGGGAGACAACCACAGGCTTCCCAAACATCGTTAAGGGCTTACTGTTGGTAAAAGTTGAAGTGTGTATAAAATACCGTGGTTAATAGATTTTTTTCAAAAACGTTTAATACCTTAATGCCTATTGGCATCTCTAGAGCCTTCATCTTTTCTCCACTTGATCTATCATCAGTAGATATGGTGTGGCGGGTAAAAATCAATAATCTCAGGGTTGTGTTGGAACAGCCCAGGGTTATGTTTATGGAATGTATCTCAACAAGCGACCCTTTTGTTCCTTCCTGTTATGATAAGCAGTGAATTGTGTGTATGTGACAGTCAAACCATGAACACTTGTGCGCCGGTCATATTCCGATGTCGACCAGCGTTATTTTGAATTGCAGAGGTATTACACTGAACCTGTATCATCTTGGATTTATCGCAAAGCTTAAGGTAAGTTTAAAACCTCTGACCAGCAGGCTAGCTGATACTATGGTGTATGGGATGTGTAAAATTACTCTCCTAAATGTTACAGTCGACGCCCATCTTGATTTTATGTCTTACTTTGTGAAGCCGCCACCATTCTCCCTTGTTCTCTTCTAGATTAAGTCCATTACTGATACCAAATAACGTGTATGTGTGGTATTGGAGTCTCTAGGGCTGTTGAACTGTTGATGTCGAAAAAGTTTAATTGGCTAAAATATGATTAGGACTATTTAGTACTTTATTCTGTTCAATTAATGCAATGGAGCTGATTGGTTCAAGTTTGTGAAAATAATTCAATTTTCTTTTGCTCAGATCGATATAATCGCTTATAAGTATGCCAAGAAGGTTAGCAATACAAATATCATCCTGCAGTTATTTTGTCTACACCGATAAAAAGTCCAATTACTCTTTATAGGAGTGTGTAGCCTATATATAACATTACATAAATCATCATGTACTGTTGTAAGAAACTATGCTGCCACTATATTAGAAAGGCAATACTCGTATCACTTGGGTGGACGATAGCTAACAGTTCTATGTATTTTCCAATCGTTCTCTATTGCGCACAAGCAGCGCTTTTGACAACAGAAATAGACACCTGATGAGTCAGGACTAACTGCAAGTGTGACATCATAATCGGAGCGGGAGGAGCGCTTGTATAATAATAACAATGTCAGATTAGACACAGCAATCTGATATAAGTGTATAGGGAGATAGGAGATGATAGATTATAAACACCCACACTTGTATAGATACTGATAGTCCCTTTTCACTGGGGGATTATTGAGTGGGCAAACCACAACTCAGTGCATTAATACCGCAGTGCACTTTCAACTAAATAGAAGCTAAGGAAATTAAAAGCTTCTAAATCAAAGGACAGAATAATTATTGGTGATCCTACGACACTATTTATTACCTCAACCCAAACCTGATGATAGACATTTTGATAGTATAACTGTGCGGCAAATCATGTAGCATAGACTATGCTCTGATCTGAACTTCCATAAGAGCTCGTAGTAGTCCTGCGGTACTGTAGACATAGCTGCGGTCCACAACTCAAACACGTGAAGGCACAGGTATTACAACATTATCATCTTAACCTTTGTGATAAGAAAAATCACAAAAATGGACTCATGGTTTTTATCAGCAGTAAGAGGCAGCGCTGGGAACGAGAGAATGGTGGCTGATGATCCTCTGAGGAAGTTTTGTTTGGGACGTCTACGTAACCTCCCCGCTATTATCTTATGTGTTCTGGTAACCGGACTGCAAGCTTTCTTTCTCAACCTCCATCTAGTTGGGGTAAGTTGTTACTCTCTCCTTGCTATCAAAACTTAGTGGGAAGGGATACAATAACCTCAGGAATTGGTACCTTCTTAAACACCTATCAAGCAGAGCCTTAGCCAGAGACGTCTGTTTGTTTGGTCAAACCTTCTCAAGAAAAAACGGAATCATGATCTTGTTCTCAGTTTAGGCAGCTCTGATAGGCTGACTGCAGGGCTCGACTCAGCAACCGGCCGAGGCAGGAGTCTGGGAGGTTCAGACTTCAAATATAACTGTGACTATGCAGTAGGCCTACAATATGTGTATCTTACTTTCTGTGCTAAATTTTGCTTCGAGTGCAGGGATTACTTTATCCACACCTTCTGATAGAAGCTTTATCTGAAGCGTTTATGGATTTTGAGGACACAGTTGTCTCAGAGGTTCTATTTTTAATTGCCATTATCAGACTTCCTGTGTTTGAGCCTCGTATAATATCCAGCGGGTGAGGTTATCATAATATGGGAGATGTTGAGGTTTTTGTCTAGTAATTTTAGATGCTTTTATTGTAGTGTAGAGCAGCATGGTTTAAAATCTGGTTGATTCTGAAAAATGAATGAACCCCTGACAGGTTTTAAAGTTGCAGTTTTCAATGAGTATTTATAATCTTCGGCTTTGATTTTATATAGGTTAAAAAGTTTCCAAAGTAATTATCATCCCTATGAACTCTGAAACCAGTAGACTCTCTAATAATGATTCTCATTTACCGAAGAAATATTTTTTGCCTGCTAATCTTCAATCCATCAGGATTCATGACATAAATTGTGTTCCATAACCAATCTTTTATCTATGTATCTAGAGTTTTACCCCAACAAATTCAGGGGACAGGAATGGTATGTATGCGGATTTTTTCACTGCTGACGTTATCACACAGATGGACTGGTGTCCGGTTTACTTTCTCTGAAGGTCGCGTACTAAAAAGCTTATTTGCATACGACTACTCCTGGAGGGATTCACCACACACAAGACTTGAAGGGGATTTTCAATTAAAAACAGCCAAAATCTGACTCTGATCGCTCACACAGTAAATAAGCGAGACCTGCTAGGGGTCTTGTTCCCAAATTGCTCACTCAATGATGGAACTATATACGCTCTGTGTACGTGATTTGGGAACAAATTTATATTGATACAAATTTATACTGACCCCCTGACTAAAATTTCATTATTCAATATTACAGTCACTGGAGGATAAGACACAGTGGATATGGTTTGTGGGAGACGGTCTGGTCATCGCTCTATTTATAACTGTATTCTATATGAGAGAATGGAGAATAGAAAATCTGTCAGCCAGACACAAAGAGGTAACCGGATTCGATAAAGGTAAGGAGAGGGGCGGAGGGCAGGGGATAATATAATAAAACGTTTTTGTTTCAGAAATATTCCGATGACGTGCTTGTAATGTGTATTATGAGATATTATCATGCAGTCTGAAATACCAGAAAGTACCCCAGATTTTCATGTTTCATGCCCAGATATACACCCCTGGGATTTACACCCCTGGGCAATCGTGAAATTAAGTCCTAACGTGAGAAAACATCATTGACTCATAGCATTGAATACCTCAGACTCTACCTGCTGGTTCCTGGTAGAGGCATTCCGTTCTCACCCACATCCCCAACAAAGCTAAATTGACATCCCATGTGATGTTATGCAGAGTTTGAACTCTTAAACAAGGAACACAAAATACAATGTATTAGCTGGTACTATAATAAATAATGTACACAAACTTCAATCACTAATGTCACTGTATTGTATTGAATATTTGGAGCCGTGTGCAATCATATTATGGGATAACAGCTAACAGGCCAAATGCCCAGTAATAAAAATGTTGGATTGTTAGTTTGATCAGAGACTATAGTCTCTGGTTTGATGCTGAAGATACCCAAATGGCGCCCTCTTTGTTATAAGTGGCCATAACACTATAATCCCTGTGTGGCTATTTTTATGTACACAGACGATGTGACACAAATTCTGTACTGAGTCTTTTATATTCTGAGGGAGGCTCAATGTTGACACAACTCATACATTTTTATTGACTGTTATGATTGATTTGAAACTCCATAAAATATCCCACTTTGATGGCGCTAAAATACAGGGCTATCAGATTCCTCTGAAATTTTCCCATATATTATAGACTATCATAGGGTGTCACGCTCATGTATAGAGTGATGGTCAGTGCCCTACTGGTCGTTGGGGGGGGGGGGGGGGTAGAAGAGGTCTCTCAATTGGAATGAGTTGGACTTGGGGAGCTAGAGCCTCTTTATCAATTTGCACCAATACCTTGCTCTCTTGGTCCTTCAACTACGCCAATTTGTTCGCAAATCATTGATTATGAATAATACATACCCCATTCAATAAAGATTAAAATTTGTTTGGAACAGAAGTTCATGTTCCCAATGCAGAGAATATTCAGATGGTATTTGATAAAAATATAGTATTGTTATTTCACGGGTTAGATGTTACCGCCTGTTCACGAGTAAACAGGGCAGGCAGGGTGGCGTAGCGGTTAGGATTCGAGTATCTCAATCTGAGAGTTGCAGGTTTGAATCCCGGTCACTACCCATGCTGCTGAAGGAGGTGAGCTCTCTGGACAATAGCCTAGCTTGCCCACTCCTACCTTGTACAGAAGTGCGCTAAATTGAATATGTATATGTATCTATCTTATATTCATGTAAAGATTGCTGGAGAGCAGCTAAATAAAAAGTGATTTAAATTTACATTTACATTTTACATTACTGTCAGGTTATACCTGGATGAGCATGATCCGATTTGTCTGCATTTATCTTTTGAGCCGCCGCCGGCTCACCAGTAGAATGGGAATGACCGGACTGAGGGCAAATTTGATAAAACTTGATCTATGCTATACCTAAATCATTCTGCAGATCTCCAGGTGCACTTGATGTGACCTCATCCTACATTACATTTTCTCACTGTCTAAGCACCAAAGATTACCCTTTAATACTTAGTTAGTTAGACAAGGAGTTGTAAAAGTTGTAGACTGGACCATATAATAATTATCGCCCATGCTTGTACAAGGAGTTAACTCATTGCTTGTACATAGGCCAAATGCTCTGACAAGTATCTACAATAGTAGTAAATTGTTTACTTAGTTTGAAATAATTGATTTATAGACAAAGCTATATCAAAAATGTAACACAAGATTAATAATATTATTGGTTTAATTTAGTACAATGCTCTAAGTAAAGAAACCAAAAAAAATTTAACTTGCCACTGTATTCTGCTATCTCCATTCACTAATTTTCTGAAGTACAAGGGCACAAAATAATTTGCATGGTTTAAATTTTAATTAAAATTTTGGGCCAATAAGTACTTGTTAGGGTTATGGGTTATGGGTTATGTTATGGCCGACTCTCCATTCCAGCTAAAACACACTCTCCGACCTGCTTGAAGACGGTATGAGTGGACAAAATCTATCACAATCAAAGTTAGCGTGTTTGACAATCGAAGCCAATTAAATTTTTATTTTATATTACAGGTTTACCCTTAGCTGCCATTGCCTGGATAATATACGGAGCACTTATCGCAGCAAGAGTGGCTATAATATTCAAAAGTGATGTCGAAAAACACGAAGAAATTGGTGATCTGAAAATGACTATTTGGTAAAGATTAGTGTAGTCTAAGTGCTCAGAAGGCTCCAATGGTCCCAAACGAGTGTCTGAGCACATAGACTAAGATTAGCGGAGAGCATGCACAGACTGTCAGTGTGGGATATTTCCTTATATCTTAGATTCTTTGTTCACAGTAAGCAAATAAAAAACTGACACTTTAATGTAAATGCCAGAACAAAGTCTCCCATTAACCGGTTAGGCTTTGTACATCCTAAATTTTGCATAAACATTGATATGTGGCTATCTATACCAGTATGGGCTCGATCACTTAAATTATATGTACCATAAGATGGATTGACCTTGACTCACATTTAGCTCGTGTAAGTTCAGTGGGGAAGTGACATACATTTTTCTGTACTTACTGGGCTTTCTCATGAGTATTCTCAGAGAATTATGTAATTCACTGTCAGACTCCATCTTGTTAAAACTGCCTAAAAGTTCACTGAACATTAGTTTTATTATCTGAGAGTAAGAATACTTTGAATACTCCGAAATATTACCAGACGCGGGATCTTTACAGCATTCAAATCAATGCTACTGAACTAAGGGATACATTGCCTCAGGCAGGGTCCCGCCTTCCCTGATAGCCTGTTTTGAAAGGGTTACATTATTCTCAGCTAGAGTTATCTACCACCTGATAATAATCGGATAACTCCTTAGACATTTTTGTAAATTATAAATAAACAAACCAACAAGAGATTTCAGGCTACATCCAAAGATGATATAACAGACCAACTAGATGAGAGACTTATTATAAGTGAAATTGTCAAGGTTAATCGACTCAGAATCGTTAATTCAAAACGACTTAATTATAAATATTACTTGTTCCCTTCACTTATTTATGTAGGCCTATATGGCATAGACAATGTGGAGATAAATGTTTATGACACAATGCTAGATTTTTACTGTGACAGCATGTCAGTGAATTACCAGGTGTGTTTTATATTTGACAGCCTATCAGCGATAGTATGTGTGTTCTTTACGGTCGGTCATCATCATAATCACGAATCTCTGGCTCGGAGGGCGGCCATCATAGCTCTCATCAAGAACTTCACTATTGATCTACTGGACACTGTAGATATATTAGAAGTTCTATTTGAAACCGAAGAAGACCATGAAGTGAGTGCATTGAGGGAGTTAAGGTACCGTCTCACTCCTACAATATTTGTAATTTTGATGACAGACAGGCTTCATTTGGGTTCTTTTCTTCATGGTGCTTAGCCTATCGGTCTGAGTTTGATAGATGAGCTGCCCAATCTATGATTTCCCTACATTAAGGAATTGCTCTCAATTAACCAGCAACCTTATTCCATATCATTCAATATGGAGAGGACAGGTCAAACTCAAGGTCATAGGGTGCTTTGTGTTGAGGTACCCACCATGCAGTTATTATGATACCTCTACTTACTATAATATTTTTATCTTTGTAGGGGTTTTCAGTACATCTGGAGAACTACATCTTACTGATTGTCAGTCTGAACCTGATAAGACCTGCTGTGGTTCTGATAAGCTTATTTGTCGATCACTTTGCCAGCATTAAAAAATCTCTCATGACTAAAATCATCAAGACCTTATTGGGTAAGTTTTTTTATCCTTTCAGTTGACATAGTAAACATCTGAGGCCTATTCGTTTGTTCTATCATGTGATTATTGTATGACTGTGTCAACCATTTGGTGGCTACTGTGCAATGTGCATCATCTGAGACTGCTAATGGAGGAACAGAAGTATAGTATCATGGAGAAGCAGGCCCATTCGGTGTTTAATTGTTTGTGTAAAAAAACACTTGAGTAAAATAACAGCCCCTACTGTTTGAAGTTCTTTAACCAACCAAGCCATTGGCTGTCTTAAAGGTGTGCCATAGATTTTCTCCGATCACGGTTTAAGTGTAATTGTGATAATTTTTTCCATTTGTTGTAGAGTTGTTATTCCTGAACACCCCTCTGCTCGCCTGCAGACTCTACATAGCAGCGGCCTATACAGATCATTCTGTGTCAGTGTTCTTGGTCAAGAACCTTCTCGGGATAATATTTGGTATCGTAGAAGTCTATGACTGTAGTTATGAGTATCATGAGTTCTGTAAGGGCCAGGGTGAATTCATAGAACAACCCAAGGAGGTTGAAACCTTGGAAAAGGATGATTATGGAAAAGAAAATGACGCCATGGAGGAAAATCACAACAATGGAAATCAAAATATAGGAAATGGAGTGGATAAAAGTGATGTCATAATAACTGATACCAATAATCATACCTCGTTTTAGATGCTACCATGATGCATAATGATCATCACGTCCAGTGGATGCCAGTGTTATTACTGTTTTTAATATACAATTTATCAACAAGGATTTGTGTCCCACTCCAGAAGAGGGGACACTCTGATCTGATAAAGGCTCAAATCTTGAGTTTACACCTGTATTAGATTTTAATGTGTATGTTTAGTAGTGATGGTCTTCCTCTTTATCCAGTTATGTAACATGCACACTTTATTATTATATAACGATAACCTCTATCCTTTTTTACCTGTGGCCCAAATTTTATTAGTCTTCGCCAGATTATGTGCCACTTTTTACCACTTTAATTTGCGAGTGTGAATTCAGGCATGCACTCCGGTATCAGTTTGTGTCTTGACCACGAACTGCAAACCAAAATCTTTTATCTTCTGTAATTCTTATGCTCTGTTAGATATTTGCTCAATGTGAATTCACCTGTTATAGAATATAGCTACCAATATTAGAATTAAATAACTCAAATTTGGCCATCGCAAGATGAGTTCAAAGGTATAGTACTCTGTAATACCTTTTGACGGGAACAGTTTTCATTAAAGAAAGGGGGACTATATGTCTAAAAGCAAACTCACTCGCCATATTGTCACATCCATAGGCTTTCAAAAGAAAGCATCAGATCACATCATTTCTTGATGGGAAAACTCTGAACAACAAACATTCTTAGTCCATCACATTTTGTGTTGCGACTATACTTCAGTTTTTGTGGGTTACAGAATCTTTACTGTATATTTGATTGCTGCCCTCTCTTTGTGGGTCTTATGATAATAACTTCCCTTTTTCTTGCATTACAATAATCATAAACCACTATAATGATAAATGAGTTTAGCTTATTTGACACAAAATGTTTAGCAGCGTTTGCTACAGGTAATCAGTGTTTGCCACAGGTAATGTATGTAACAGTGTCCAGTAAAATTGGCAGTGTTCTTTGAATAAAAAAAAGGAGCAAGATCAAAGATTGATACCCAGATCTATTCTGATGAGTTAGGTTAGGGAAAGGATTATTTTCACAATCTTTGTTCCAGACTCCAAACTATCGTCTCCACACAGCAGATGACTTTCGAAGAACCCACCTTCATCAATCACTATGATGTGCGTCGATGAGTGTTTTCGCCATATTTGGGGTGAACGGTTCAATTGTCAATAATATATCATTAAATGCAGGTTGAAATCAATATCAAACATCACTTGGCCCTATCGGTCATTTGCACAGAGTATAAACATAGACTTACCTCTGTGCTGGTATGTGCGTCCGTACTATAAATTGCCAACTGACTTGTGGGTTATGATTTTATTTTAAAGACGTAACCTATAAAAAATACTGACAATGTAACGATAGAACAGGACAAGACGAAACGATTTAACATACAGTATGCAGTGAAGCTAGTACATAGAATTAAATTCGTATCAGAATTGAAAACAAGACAAAAAACAATTAACATAGTAAGCGAATTACAAGATAAATTTAGACTCTTACAATTATTGATTGGAGTTGACGTTGAATTAACCAGCACATTTACTCCTCCATGTAGATAATTGAGAGCGCTAAAAAGGGTTTAAATGGATAGTTTAATATAATATCTGGTTAGATGATAATGGTGCATATGGAATACTTGACATGATAATATATGCTCAAAAATTTAAGTTACAGTCATTGCAATGGATAAAAGTCTACACAAACAATTCGCTACATTTAAGAACGCATCAGATTAATCTTATAAATTTAATAAATTGAACTTACATTAGTGTAGGGTACTATCAGGTTCCTGTCTTGGAGCTGAGTTGTAACAATAATTATGAAGAAATTTGCTGGCGGCCAGAGATAATCCTTCCTCTGAGCTGCCGTGTGTAACAATGCTGGCTGATGGTAAAAGCAAATGAGTCATAGCTCATAGCTATGAAACTTAGATCAAAAGGAAAGCGTAAACAGCTGAGAGGAATAGCCGGCTGCTTTAGCTATGTTTACCATATTGGTTAGGATAAGGACAAATGATAATAATGCTAATTACCTTAATTAACTGGTCTTTTAAATTTCTTATTGCATCAAAAAAAAATTTATAAATAAAAATGTCCATCCCAAAACAACCTCCTCCCAATTTTCCAGTTCACCTAGGTCATGTCATACTTTAGAAACCCCAAGGCAATGCCAATCTTCTAGTATATAATATTCAGATGTACTGGAGTTAGAGGCTTGCAAAATTTTACTACTCAGATAAATAATATGACAGTGATATAGATGGCCGAAATGAGAACCCTAATTGTTTTCGGATAACAAACGCATAACAGTTCTGAGAGTTATAGCAAAAGTTATGGTTCGAAGTTTTTTTTTTAAATGTTGAATGTTAATATTCTCTCCTGAGCCAATGTGTACTGTGTCTGTTTGCTTTCTTTTTCTTATAATGACTCAATTTATTAAAATATGAACTAAACCTAACAACTGAGATCAGGTAGGATCATCTTCTCTCTGCCTCGTGGTCTAGATTTGTTAAGAGAGTGGAATAAGCTTCACTGGTTCTGTTTATCGGTGAAGTAGTCGCCTTTAGCTGGCATAATAGATACTTTCCCAGATTGCTCCAACCCAATAGAACACTGCCATTGTCATGTGGTCAAAATAACAACTAGTTAAAGACGCTACCAAATTAAAGGAGCTATAAATTATCTGATACACAAGGGTCATGAAGTTTTGTGTTCAATTTTTAGTATTTTGCAAATACAAAAAAAAAGAAGAGATATATTGCAATGAAATTAAAGCTGCCGGGTATCTGACTCATGAAACTGGATAAAAATTCGAGATTCTCGATAAAAAATTGTGGCGTGAAGCTACACACATACATCCAAATGCTGTCAATTTGAACTGACTTGTCAGTTAAAAACATTGCCAAGGTTAAAAATACTTAAAAACTCTCATAAAACAGTTTTGCTGAATTTGCTGTGAGAGCCAAAATTATACATGACACAACATGAAGTGTTAAGTCATACATGTCACTGAATCTAAACAAACAGCTGAAACTAAAACATCACTCAGTCTAACTCCATTCACTGATGAACTTCTTGTGGAAAGCCTTAAATCTTTTCATGACATCAGTGAACTGTTCCTCTTGAGGGAGGATGGTACATCTGAAGTGATACGTCCCCTCCTTCTGTCCAAATCCAGATCCTGGTACAACGCAGAGTCCAGTCTGCTCTAGAAGCTGGAAGCAGTAGAAAGCATCGGCTGCCATTCCTTTGGACTTTAAAAAAAAGCAAACACATAGATAGTATGTTGTACAGAATATCCAAACATGTCATGTGTTCTTTGGTCGATTATCAATCAAATGCTTGACCTGCATTTTTTATGGATAAGTTAACCTTTCATTAAAACTCTCAATTGTTTAAATTTTACATGTTTTTGTCATTCTGTTTGTAACAACATATTATGTGGATGTAAAGTATAATTTCCTGCAGATTTTGTAACAGAAGGTTAACCAGATAACAATACCGAACATGAAGGAAATACACGCATGCTGAGGTACTAAGCTTCCAACTAATTCGGACATGCTATTTATCCAGCAAGTAGCAGGCACTCCACACAAATCACGCAGCAATAACTCCTACCTTAGCATGATCGATAAGCTTCTGAGGCAGATCTATACTAGGGAAACAGTACATAGCTCCTTGTATAGCGTTACAGCTGATTCCGTCTACAGAATCAAATGTCTCCTTTACAATGTTAGCCTTCTGTTTCAGACTCTCTAATACTGCATCCTTTAATCAGAAAAGTATGATAATGTCACAACCAGAGACAAAAAAAGGATTCTTGAAAGCCTGAGACACGAGTTAGAAAATTTCAATACCTTTGACATAAAGTCAACTAGCGACTGGAGGACATAAATGAGCTGACTGGCGTTCCCTATGTACCCTAAACTATCCATTTTAATATAACATTGTATCACCACAATCGCACCATTCATTGAGGATACTATGGTAAGGCTGACCGAGTACACAATGCCTGCTCAGTACTGTTCCCTTTGTTAACAGCTATCACAATCACAATCACAATCAATGTCACACTGTGTTCATCATCCATCTTAACATGGGAAAATATATCATACGCAACCTGTGTGATATATTTTCCCATTCACTGAGAACTTAGGAATTACCTTCTCTTTGGTGAAGAGTTCATAGGAGGGGTCACCAGGCTTGGGTGTGTTTACGACACAGTCTAGAGCTGCTTGTCCGTGAGTATTAGAGCAGAGCTTAGCTGAGTTCAGTTTGTTAAACATTAACATCACATCATCATCAACATTTACTATCTATAATAACAATATGGGAATTATTCGTAAGATTAATCTGAGATGTCTTTATGATGCAGTTACTAGGTGAGAATATGCCTTCATGTCAATCTTTATGCCAAACGATTCGAATTTCTGTAAATAACCGTTTCATATTAGGCTTGACAAAAGAAACCAACAGCAATGAGCAACATGTATTATAAGAAATTATTGCCGACTGAAGTCTGGCGCAGAAATCTTGAACTCTGAACGTCTGTCGGCATGATTAAACTTATTGTCTCACAGTAGAAAGCTGGACTATTATCAAAATCTGTGTAACAGTAATAGTACGGCGTGTGTAGCCAGAGCTTAACAGTATGGATAGTACGGCGTGTGTAGCCAGAGCTTAACAGTATGCAATCAGGACAATAGAGCTGAATGTGTCAATCATAGTGGTTGCTAAGTCTACTTTCAGATATTAATTGGAGCAGCTCTAAAGACAATGTCTGCTCTTAGTATGCAGAATTTTATATTGTCACTATAGGCAGAAGTAGAGAGCAGTATTGCTGCATAGTCTAGAGCAGCAAAAATACGCAGCAATGGTTAGAGCTTAGAAGAGGCAAGTCGGCCACAGTGTGTTAATGCGAGTTAAAATCGCAAGTCTGTCTCTGTCCAAAGACTGGGAAATAAAGGTGGCTTAAGGGAGCGGCCGCCATATTCGACGCCAAGTTACTCTCAGTTTGCAGGCAGGTCGGAGTACACCTGGGGCGTCAATTGAGCTCAGTAGTTGGTAGACTACAGCCGGATTCGAACCTGAGACCTTCCAAGCTTGCACATTAGAGGGCAGGCTCTCTAACCAACTGAGCTACCTCCTACAAACCACATGCAAGATTCAGGTTTCTAGCCAATCTTTTAAGTAAACAAATGACACACCGTCATGTCTAAACCTACCTCACAGTAACCTCCTCTTAGTCCGCATTCTCCCATATAACCTTTACTTGTGGACATAAAACTGGCCAGTTGTACATCATTATACTCATCTCCCAGCTCTCTCAGTACCTTCTTAAATGAGTGAAACTCACAGCCCTCTGCGTATACATTGTGCTGGTACACCTTAAAATATAAGAGGAGAATGAAGTATTTTATTGTGTATGCTCAACAACTGTTATATTACCATCATTTAACGTCTGAGGGGTTAAAGCAGAAAATTTGTTCGCTCTAGCGATTTGCCAAAAACAACAGTAGTAGGAAGTGGCTCAGTGGTTAGAGCGCCGGTCCTTCAGCATGCAAGTGTTGAAGGTCGTGGGTTCGAATCCCACTGGAGTCCACTGACTACTGGGAGTTGTTGGAATCCCAGGTGTGCTCCGACCTGCCTACAAACTGAGAGCAAATTGGGGCAGACATTGCAGCCTTGCCCTTAAGGCACGCTATTTCGCCGCTACGATGTGGTGAGTGACTAACCATTTGGATTTTAACCAACGATTTTTTTACCAAGAGATCCAATTAAAAGGCACCTCCAAACAAAATGTGCTTATTCACTACAACTGTGTAAAATAATGCAAATTCAAAGTCAACTAGAAACGGTAAACATATTTGCAAGCAAATATAAAGGAATACAACCAATATATTTGAATATCGAGGTCATGTGACATCATAATTGATGATGTCATAAGACTCGGTATATGCCGAAACCCCCTTATCTTAAGTCTCAACTCAATCGCATGATGAGAACTGCTAATCGGCAGCAATCAACTCTCTATGGCGGCCATATTAAATTTCGGGTCATGTGACATCAAGATCGATGATGTCATAAGATTCGGTATATGTCATAACCCCCAAATCCCAAGTTTTAACTCAATCGCATGATGAGAACTGTTAATTGGCAGCAATTTACTGTCTACGGCGGCCATTTTGGATTTTGGGTCATGTGACCATAAAATTGATGATGTCATAAGATTCGGTATATGTCATAACCCCCATATCCCAAGTTTTAACTCAATCGCATGATAAGAACTGATAATCGGCAGCCACTTCCTGTTTATGGCGGCCATTTTGGATATCGGGTCATGTGAAATTGAAATTGATGATGTGATAAGATTCGGTATAGGTCAAAACCCCCAAATCCCAAGTTTTAACTCAATCGCATGATAAGAACTGTTAATTGGCAGCAGTTTACTGTTTATGGCGGCCATTTTGTATATCGGGTCATGTGACATAAAAATTGACGATGTCATGAGATTCGGTATATGCCATAACCTCTGTATCCTAAGTTTCAACTCAATCGGATGATTTGTTCTCAAGATATCACCAAAAGAAAATCGAAAAAACATCCTCCACTAATTAGTGTAATTAGCAAATATTACATAACATTCCAAAATTTCGTTTTGCAATTTCTCATCTTGACATATGGGACTATGTTGTGACCATATATCATCAAATTCTGCCAAGTAGTTCTTGACATATAACAGAATGAAATTGGGTAAAAACGTTAAAAAAGGCAAAACCTCCTTCACTAATTAGTGTAATTAGCAAGTATTACATAACATTTTAAAATTTTATTTCGCAATTTCTCATCTAAACATATGGAGCTATATTGTGACCAAGTAACAGCAAATTCTGCCCGGTAGTTCTTGACTTATAAAAGCTACAAAAAGTGTTGCGAGACGAATAATAATAATAATAATAACTAGAAACGGTAAACATATTTGCAAGCAAATATAAAGGAATACAACCAATATATTTGAATATCGAGGTCATGTGACATCATAATTGATGATGTCATAAGACTCGGTAGATGTCGAAACCCCCTTATCTTAAGTCTCAACTCAATCGCATGATGAGAACTGCTAACCGGTAGCAACTAACTCTTTATGGTGGCCATATTGGATTTCGGGTCATGTGACATCAAAATCGATGATGTCATAAGATTCGGTATATGTTATAACCCCCAAATCCCAAGTTTTAACTCAATCGCATGATAAGAACTGTTAATCGGCAGCCACTTCCTGTTTATGGCGGCCATTTTGGATATCGGGTCATGTGACATTGAAATTGATGATGTCATAAGATTCGGTATAGGTCAAAACCCCCAAATCCCAAGTTTTAACTCAATCGCATGATAAGAACTGTTTATCGCCAGCCACTTCCTGTTTATGGCGGCCATTTTGGATATCGGGTCATGTGAAATTGAAATTGATGATGTGACAAGATTCGGTATAGGTCAAAACCCCCAAATCCCAAGTTATAACTCAATCGCATGATAAGAACACTTAATTGGCAGCAGTTTACTGTTTATGGCGGCCATTTTGTATATCGGGTCATGTGACATAAAAAATGATGATGTAATAAGATTCGGTATATATCATAACCCCCATATCCAAAGTTTTAACTCAATCGCATGATTCGTTCTCGAGATATGATCAATATAAAGGTCAAAACGTCCTCCACTAATTAGTGTAATTAGCTAATATTACATAACCTTTCAAAAATTCAAATTGAAATTTATCATCTAGACACATGAAGGTATGTTGTAAACAAGTTTCATCAAATTGCCTCTGGTAGTTCTTGACTTATAGAAGCTCAAAAAGTGTTGCAATAATAATAATAATAACTAGAAACGGTAAACATATTTGCAAGCAAATATAAAGGAATACAACCAATATATTTGAATATCGAGGTCATGTGACATCATAATTGATGATGTCATAATACTCGGTATATGCCGAAACCCCCTTATCTTAAGTCTCAACTCAATCGCATGATGAGAACTGCTAATCGGCAGCAATTAACTCTCTATGGCGGACATATTGGATTTCGGGTCATGTGACATCAAAATCGATGATGTCATAAGATTCGGTATATGTCATAACCCCCAAATCCCAAGTTTTAACTCAATCACATGATAAGAACTGTTATTCGGCAGCCACTTCCTGTTTATGGCGGCCATTTTGGATTTCGGGTCATGTGACATCAAAATCGATGATGTTATAAGATTCGGCATATGTCATAACCCCAAGATGCCAAGTTTTAACTCAATCGCATGATAAGAACTGTTAATCGGCATCCAGTGCCTGTTCATGGTGGCCATATTGGATTCGGGTCACATGACATCAAAAATGATGATGTCATAAGAATCGGTGTATGTCAAAACCCCCATATCCCAAGTTTTAACTTAATCGCATGATAAGAACTGTTAATTGGCAGCAATTCACTGTTTATGGCGGCCATTTTGTATAACGGGTCATGTGACATGAAAATTGATGATGTCATAAGATTCGGTATAAGTCAAAACCCCTACATCCCAAGTTTCAACTCAATCGCATGATTTGTTCTAAAGATATCACCAAAAGAAACACGAAAAACATCCTCCACTAATTAGTGTAATTAGCAAATAAATTGCATAACAATTCAAAAATTGTCCAAGCATTTTTTCATCTTGACCCATAGGACTATGTTGTGACCAAGTATCATTAGAATCTGCCAAGTAGTTCTTGACTTATAGAAGACTTAATTTTGGTATAATCAAGGTATGATTGATAAAAGCGGCAAAACCTCCTTCACTAATTAGTCTAATTAGCGAGTGTTACATGACAATTCAAAAACTCATTTAGTAATTTCTCATCTAGACATATGCAACTATGTTGTGACCAAGTAACATCCAATTCTGCCTGGTAGTTCTTGACTTATAAAAGCTTAAAAAGTGTTGCAATAATAATAATAAAAAAAATAATAATAAACCCTACTAAAGTAAAAGGAATACAACTTTGTTGTATTCCTAATAAACCCTACTAAAACAAAAGAAATACAACTTTGTTGTATTCCTAATAAACTCAACTAAAACAAAAGAAATACAACTTTGTTGTATTCCTAATTAAATATCTTACTCAATGAATTTGGAAGCATTTGCACACATAACCTATCCCAGTGATAATAAATATTGATAAGTAAGCATTGTCCGAAACCGGATATTTCTGACACTTATCACAGGTAGATGACCTTACCTCATCAGCCAATATGAAAAGGTTTTCTTTCTTTGCAAACTTGATGATATCAGTGATATTCTGTTTTGAGAGAACTTGTCCGGTGGGGTTACCTGGATTTATCACAACGATAGCTCTCGGTATGTAGCTGGCTGTAAAGAGAATTAAGTAAAGAATATTCACACAGCAAAACTACAATCACAAAAATAACAATAATCCTGTCAGCAGAACCGAAGTTGGAACTTATCTACCACTACAATTCTAGGACAAAAACAGTTGCTTGCACACATTAATATGCCCACTTGGAACAAGGTAACAAGTTATTGGATCAGATTTATGCCTTGGTTGACAGCCTCCTCAACGATAACATATAAATATACATGATTTTCAATTCCTGGCCAGTGAATGCCCTTTTCATCATCCGAATCCAAATAAATGTTAAGGCACAAAAAAGCATCACAATAAGTGCTGATGATGCTGATGAAGACATGCTACAAGGCCCTTATAAGAAAGATGCTTGACTAACGAGGGGGGAACTAAAAACACACTTCAACTAGGATGGATGATATAAGCGTTTACAGCAAAGTTAAGCATTAAAGTGTTTGTAAAGGATCAGGTTTTTTGGTATCATTCTAGAGATCTCAGTCTAGTTTAGAACATTATTCTATGTTCAAAAGCAGCCTGTGGCCCAGTTCAGACTTATTTGGCTTCAAAGTTGGGATGAGAAGGTACTAAAAAGGTACAATTTTTTTCCTTTTGAGTTGTGATCACTTGTTGAAAATAGCACCTTTTTAGTACCTCAGATTATAATGGGAATATACAGTACTTTGAACTAAGGCGTATTGTTATGACACAGTGGTTTTGATATTCTGCATGTGATATCAAAACACACAGAATTTATCTATTGAATGAATGAGTGAATACAAGGCATTATTTATCTGTCCCATGCGGTTTAGCTGGTAAAATGGGATAGTGTATGACATTTCATAATTCAATGACAAGGCTAACGATCTAAAAAATTACAGCTCTAGCTCATCCGACAGTGAGAATGAAAATTACAGGGAGATTAACAGCTCTAGTGTGAGCAAGATTGAATATCATTTAGGAGGCATTTGTAGCAAATCGACGTCGAGTCCATGTGATTATCAGAGGGAAAATATCTCTGAGGTAGTCACACCACTCAAGTTTAAATCTGTATGATTTCGGCCACTGGAAATAACCCACAGTGCGTTGGCAGATACAACATTTTCTGTTAACCATGGTTACTGCTCGAGATAGAAATTGGCAATATAAAGGCAGATCAATACATCGCTACATATTTCAAGGTTTTGTTTACATTAATATGATGAATAAATGAGATTGTGGCTATGACATTCCAATCAAACTCCGTCTTCAGCCCGCATGAAAACCAGTGATATGCTTCAATTATTAGCTTCATGAATAGCGGCTTTCAATAGAATTTCAATGGAAGATACCAAATTTACACAGGTAGATTGTGTGTTTTTCTTGAAAATATGTATTCCCAAATCGCACAGAAATCTAAAATAAATTCTTTGTAAATCTCGACATTTCAGGCATTAGGATGATGTTGAAATCCAAAGCATGCAATGATTAATACTGAGTGATTTGGGGTTTTGACAATCTTTTCAACAATTTTTGCAAATATTCTGATGTTTAAACACTCAAGGTTTTTTTGGATAAACTGTGTTGTTTACATTGTTTAAGAACTAGAAATTACAAGTCACAAAGTAAATTCAACTCAATAAATATGTCATCTAGTTGTTTCGGACTTCAGGGTGATGTAAAATGTTAATGAATTTGACTGCCTCCTAAAGAGGAGTATTGATAATCGTGTTAGCAGTGGGATACCTGGAGAAACCTTGTCCATCTGTGTGCATCACAGATACTCAGCACATCTTAACATAGACTATCAATACTACTGACTGAGTGCAGCAGGTCACATGCCACTGCACACATCAGTCACTTAGGAAATTAATTTGTCGAGTTTTTTAGTTATTTCGTCAGTATGGATCTGATTTGGGAGGCTAGTGTTGGGTAAATTGCAAGATTTGGTACAAACATGGACCATTTTTGGGTGAATCTGAAATAAGCAAGGCTTTGTCAGCAGGAAGAATCAATTGCTCCATTATAATCTTATTTTAACAGAGCAAACAAGCGCATCGGTCTGAAATGAAAATCACTCATTTTCATGCTTGAAAAACAGCAGTCAGGGAATGCGTCAAAGTCAAAGTCGTTGATTGTAATGTACAGTGGTTCTTCTAATCTTTTCTTTGACATGGGCTCATGACAGATATAAAGGTTGTTTTGATTAGCGGTCTCAACTCATCAAATAGTGTGTATACAAATTATAGAACTTTCTTTTGAACTTTTATGTCATCAGACAGACTTGTGAGCGACTTTGTCATTTATTTGCAAAAGTTGTTATCTAACCACAATAGTCACTAATATTACAGTATTTCCCCAATAACAGGCTCATCACAAATCGCCTGGACTAGTTGGGCGGTACATGAGTAGGCAACTCAATGTTGTTAACTTATAACCCCCAAACCTACCAGACCAAATAACCCTGATGATCAATTTTATATGCAAATGCATGTGTGATAGCTGTCTTAATCTGATTTCAAGCTCAAAAATGATACCAAGAAACCTGTTCCTTTACAAACACTTTAATGAGGAATGAATTAGTAAGCTGTGTGTAGAAAGTAGTTACTAGCGTCAAGTGTACTCTCTAGCTAGGGCTTGAGGGACGTTACCTTTTCCTATGTTGGGAGAATATAAGCTACATGATATGACTGGTGAATTATATATCCTCAAATCAAGCACCAAAGGATAACTGAGAAAGTCCTAACATAGACAAAGGCTATAAGGTGAACAGCTTTAGCTTTGTCCAGTAAAATTATCAATTAAAAATGATTTTACAGCTGATGTGTAAACGAGACAATATTAAATTTAGGACAATAAAGACATGCTCTAGAACGATGACAGTTGACTAGAGACCCTACTTACATTTGGCACTGTCGATAGATCTCTGTAACTCCTCTGAGCTGAGAGACCAGTGATTGCTCTCATCTAGGTAGTATCCTATCTGCCCCATACTATACTCAGCCAGGGTAGCAGAATATAGAGGGTATTGTGGTATCGGTACCATCACACCGGTGGGTTCATTGTTTGGACCAAGAGCATTTAAAATCTCCAAAACCGACTTAATGGACTCGCTTGCACCAGTAGATAGGAAAACATTCTCCCAATCACTTGGGAATCCATCGCGTTGTGCAATGTATTCAGCTGTGTCCTGCCTGACGACTCGTATCCCTCCACTCTCGGTGTAAGCACCAAGACTGTACCCGCCACAGTTATCTAGGATCCTCACTGCTTTCTGCTTCACATCATCAGGAAATCTGGGATCACCGATTAGATCTGGGTAGGTACATACTGCCAGAAGTTGTCGTATGAAGGTGAGCGGCTTCTGCCCAGTCGCATGACAGTCACCAATGTTTGCTCTGACCACTTCAGTGAAAGGCTTCTCCACTCCTGCAGCCAGCTCATCTTGAATCTGCACAGCTCTCTGCACAATTGGACCACGTACTGCATACTCCATCAGCTTTACACTGGGATTCATACTCTCAACAGTCAATTGTTTTGCACCTCTGCATGGTTGGAAGTTCCCTCTCATTACATGATAGAGTAGATTTCTGGCTGTCTGATTGAGTGCCCTCATTTTAAGGCAAATTATGCAGAAGTTACTGATTTTTTCAGATTTTATTTTGAGTAAAATTTCCAGAACTTTGCGACATTAGGACACTCTAGACAGCATATACTTCCTGTTTGATTAAGCTTGTCTGATTGGGCAACTCAACCTAATGGGCGGGATGATAGGATATGTGCCAATCAGAGCCTAATTGTGAATATGGCGGGAGTATTCTGCACCAACACCATGCAGTCAAAATGTTAATACTCAGGCAAAATCAGATAAACACAGTCAATTCAAGATATCTTCTACCACATGTTGAGCCTGATATGTGATGTCAAGCATGATAATGATGATAGATGATCCTAAGCATGCGCAGTCAGTTATGATGATGGGTTGCAGATGTGGTGAAGTGAAGACATGCATGTATCGTATCATACGATACGGCATGCATGTCTTCACCACATCTGCAACCCATCATCATAACTGACTGCACATGCTTAGGATCATCTATCATGTGTATGGTGTTCAGTCACTCATACCCCCTTCCATTCTCCCTGCTCACTCATAGCAGTCCAATGTCATACTTTCAAATGTAAAAGTAAATAAAGTCTTACTATTGACTCGGTGCAATGTAAAGCAGTCAGGTGGATCTACCACCTGGATCAAATGGACAGCGTCACAGACTGACAGAGACTATGGAAAAACATAACATTATTTCTTTGTTTGACAGGCGACATCATTTAGACATACAGCTGATCAACAAAATACAGCTTGGAGATTATGATATTGACATCAATGATTATATAACTTTTGTAACCACACACTATACCAGAGGTAACACAATTAACCCTCAATTTAACTCTAACACTTTTAAAGACACCTTTTACAACTGCATGCGATCACATGTTAAATGCTAAAACTTAGATTAAATGATTCGATAGCCCTGATCACAATGACTCATGCTCAACCGTAACAATGTACTAGGACATGCCCCTAACTTTTTGGTTTTTGTGCATTATGATTAAATGGGCATGTAACAACAACACTTTATTTTTGCGTTTCAGAGGCAAATATTTTATGCTTATTATTTATATTTATATTGTTTATAGATTTTCTATGCCTGAAAGTTGATTAACTGTGTCTATAAATGTTATTTTTTCCATGAGTCTACTGCAGACGCTGACTTCAGATTCAACACTGATCAACGCTAGACCCGAACAATCAAAGCTACACTTCCGTCTTATGCTTTTCCCCAAAGGCGCGTCGGAGTAACCTGAAGAGAGAGAGAGAGAGAGATAACTCATACTTGCCATGGCTGATGAATTGTTTTCATTGACTGGCCCCAGTTGTTGAATTGAGTGGATGGGTCCATCATTGTTGTCAGTACAAGTGCACACAAGTGGGGGTGTATCAATATATTTTCATTGATGCTCTCATGCTGGCCCCTGGGGGTTTCTGCTAGCCGTGAACCGTAGGACCTTCAAGCATTTATCTGCCAATGGCCAGTACCAACCACCCAATTGTGATTAATTGTAATCTTTCTTGGAATGTTGGGGCCGGTAATTACTAGTAATTGTTCTTTCAACGCCTGTGGATTAGTACATTATTTATACAGGCCGCATGTTGCAAGGTAAGGTAGACACAGATAATTGAATCAATCTGAAATATTTACTATCTGTCATCTCTCATGCAGTCATGCATATTTGTTACAGATACGGAAGGGCAATACCATGGCGGAGTGGGGAGGAGATCAAACTGACCATTGTGTGACAAATGTAGCAAAGAGAGAAGATTATCTCCAGTGGGATGAATATTTTATGGCTCTTGCTTTTCTCTCAGCTCAGAGAAGTAAAGATCCGAGTAGTCAGGTTGAGTGACTTACTTGAAATCTCCTTTACCCCTCATTACCCTGGAGGGTTTTATATACTGAAATTTTGATCTGTCTAAAAAAACATTCATTCCTCTGCTCATATGAAAGAATTCCCACAAATCAATTCACTAATACCTTTACCATCACTTTTACAACTCTCGGACAGGTTGCTTTAAAGGGCAACCAAGGTTTCAAACAACTTCTCATTGATGGCCATTGATTAATAGCAGATTGCACCTTCTGCATGGGGAAAAAGACAAAATATAATTCGGATGATTATTCGCCCAGAATTCTTGTGAAACATTTCTTCCATCAGGCACTCAAACTCAGCTAAAAGAGAATACCACATAGCAGTTTCCTGTTCCTGTTATTATTTAGGTTGTGCTCTATAATTATTACAGCAAAGTCTTGGAACCTCCCCTAAACTGAAGGGTTACCCAGCTTAGAGTCAGCAACTACTTTGAGTTTTGCATGGCGTAATGCACAAAGCTGATGCTGCCCAGCACATTATTTGCTACCCATTAATGCATTGCTGCGAAACCTTGGTTGCCCTTTAAATCACTATCAAACTCACAAACACATTCCCCTCCTCGTTATAGTAACTATTCAACACAACTTGCAAGTACAGCACATTAACCATCAGAATAAACGGTCAGCTATTTGCGATCTGATTCCGTAATGGTCAGTGGTGGAAATGGAAAAAAATAAAGTGCCAAAACGCCAGCCAACGCAATGGAGGCATTTCCCAGCAATCGGGGGCCTAGCTTAGACATAATGTGTGACCAATTATAACAATATGATAAAACTAAAACTGTTTCCTTACTTATTGACAGGTTCTGATGACTATTACAGGTTGGTGCCTGTATTGTGAATAAGACAAAGAAGATAGTAGGGATTGGATATAACGGTATGCCTAATGGTTGTCATGACGATAATCTACCATGGCAGCGAACTGGAGACTGGCTAGAGACTAAATACCCTTATGGTTAGTGTGTCAGCAGATCAAAGTATCCTCCAGTCTGTCTGTCTGTCTACTTCATCAGATCATGTATGGCAACTTAAATATCAAGTTTGCTAAAGCGGAATGGATAATAAAATGCCTAAACTTTCTTTGAGACCCAAGAACACAACATTTTGTTTTGTACCTAATTTTCTGTGACTCACTTTACTCCCAAAGTGTTCTAAACCATAGCAATTCATTGGGAATTGCCTGCCCTGTAGCCTAACAGAAACCATGTACATAACTACCTGCCATCATAAAAAGAGCCCAATGACCCCTATGTTTTAATTTTTGTGTGTTTGTGTTGAGTCAGGAGGATGCCTTGCAGCCAAATGGCCAGTATTCTTTTTAGATGTTAGTATGTAACAAAACAAATGAGCTCTACTGAGTCATTAGATATTTTCTTTATCCTACGCAAGTAGGTGTATTAATGGCACACTTTTACCTTCACCAAACTTTTTCATATTTTAATATCCATATCAATGTGGTTTATATAGCCAAATGTTACCAGAGTGAGTGTGGAGTCTTTAGTATTTTCTTGCATTTATTTTAGTTTGTCATGCAGAGCTGAATGCGATTATGAATAAGAACTCAGCAGATGTACACGACTGTACAATCTATGTGGCTCTGTTCCCGTGTAATGAATGTGCTAAGCTTATCATACAATCAGGAATTAGAGAGGTGAGACTGTAAAATAGTCAACATCACACAATAGACTTCTGTGTTCTTTGGTTCCTAAATTAGGAAAATAAGGGGACACGATAATCTAGCAGAAGTACTACTGATCACTGGCCGAGAGGATTAAATATTGGCTAGCTAGCCATTAATCTAGAGTCTAGATTCTAGAGTCTAGATTCTAGAGTCTAGACTATATAAAAGTCTATGTAAAGTAAGGAGGGAGAGAAATAATTATTAGCAAGCCTTCAACTCCTCCTAATACTTTAAAGTCTGTTTGTGTACTCAGTCTCCTCTGAGGGGATAATAAAATTATTATAATATATTTTTTGGAGGAATATGGTTTAGCATGGGTTCAGGTATCTTTAGCGAACATATATATATATAATATATATAATTGTTTATGAATACATTTTGTAGGTGATTTACTATTCAGATAAGTACCACACAGATAAGATTATGCAAGCCAGTAGAAAGCTTCTAACCATGGCCAGTGTCAAATACAGGTGAGTAGTTCTATCTGATAGGTGATAGGTTTTGTCTCCGCAGAGCGATGAAATGGATATTCTCTCTAACCGAACAAATGAATGCAGCGGAAAGCAGCTTGTATTGTTTGGTATCTTGTATATGGTAGTCCGCACCACCAGTCAACTATCACATTAGAAAACCTCACACGTTTTGCTTTGTTGCCTCTCCTTTGTGAACTGTCTAAAATCAAAACCTTCTATTATTACTAATTTTTTGGATTCTCTTGGTTGTATTTTAGAGAGTTCAAACCTCGTATGCAAAAGATAGTGATAGATTTTAATGCTATAGAGACTAAGCGAGCTCCGGTACACGCACCGACAGGCAAAGAAAACGATAACGATGGTAATATTAGCGTCAACTAACTACAGAACTTATCCTGCAGAACAGGTTAGAATGATAAATTATATAACTGTCTTGGCCATTTGGTATGTTAGATGATTTCTCAGTTTGCCTCATTGAACAATACTTTACAGATGCGACCTAGGTAATAAATCACCCCTTTGGGGTTCAAGTCGCATACCCATATTGATCACCTGCCTATGTGGGTCACCTGCCTATGTGAGTACCTAGTCCCCTGTATGTGCATTAGCAGAATAACTCACTGTCAATATGGAAGGTATACGAAAGTTGTTCACAACTGATCTGTTTAGGTTTGTGTATTCCCCAGAGAACACCGCTGGATTAGATAAATCCGTGGATACAAGTGACGCTCAAACCCAAATCTCATGTGGCCACAACTGACAGTGAATAGTAATCGGGCCACCAACTAATTGTGCTTTCTATCGAGGAGTGCACCAAATATTGGGATTTGCCTCCTCCTCCTTGACACGACATTATGCAGCTATCACAAATCTGTATTGTTGACTATAACTCTACCATCTATACACATAGACACGGCAGCTTCATTGAGATCTTCCTCTTTATCCTATCACTATTTCTCATTAGCTTTTGTCTACCTGAATGTTATCTGGCTGATTCTGTTTTACAGGATGTGGATCTAGTGTATCAGTGTATCAGTGTATACAGAGAAGATTGTACACCCATCCCATGCCAAATCTCAACGATGACAAGACAAACTAACTAAAGGTTTTTACTGTCAGTCTTACCTCATGTTTTATATTATTTTGATGATGCATAATCAGAAATCTCGTCCTCCCTCAACTCCACTTGTACAAATATGGAACCCAAAAAACTGCTGTTTTATCATCGATTTACAAATGTGTCAATTTTTGACAAATTTCATGCATAATCCGCTCATCAAACCCCAGTTATTTAACATTATTTAACTTTATAGAACCAATTTCCAAGTTTTTATTATCTCGTTAAGTGATGTGTTTTATAAGTGTACAAATATTGGCTGATAAAAACAAAAACTCAACAAAACAACTGCAGTTCCTGTCAGGAGAAGTTAACTTCACCATAAAAAATTTGACTGATAAAAATAGTATGTATTATAACAGAGCTGCTGGCTGGGAACATGCCCGAGAAAAACAGTTGATAGAGTTAAAAAGGCTGAAAGTGTGCTATACACAGCAAGCAATGTTAAAACAAGTCACATGATTTGATTTAGTTCCACTTGCAAGATTTGTTTTGACGTTGGTTATGAGATATACAATAGTACAAGCACTTTGACTAGAAAAAATCATACACCAGAAAAAGTATTTGGTCAGATTAGAAATTAATTACTACCATAAAAAGGGATCAGAAGCTATAAGGGCTGCATCACAGGTGGATTGCTCGTAGCAAACTGTGATACCCGTCCTCGTTTATCTCCTGCCTGGTGACAGCTTATACTCCCCAGCTGTGATATAATAAGAGCTGCCTCAGGTCGAAGGTCAGGGTCAGCTGACCAGCACCGCTGACATAAGGTCACAAGGTCACTCTCACTGCTGTCTATACTACTAACTGAAGGTCGGAGGTTGTGAGCCACAACTGAGAATATCACCACATGTGTATCCTGGAACGACACCGAACAAAGGTTCTATTTGACTATAGCCCTGATCAAATGGAAAGCTGGAAAAAAAGCTTTGAACTAAAATGAGAGATGCTATAGATTTCCTTGTCACTCCTCATCAACCTGATAAGCAAACTTAATGAATCGGCTTTCAGTGCCAGACCTCATCCCATGTGTCTCCCATTTGGAAAAATGACATTATGCCCAAATCGCAATGACAGATGGTGATGTCAACCAACCTTGCCATGGTAGGGGAGTTTGCAGCTTAGCATCTGCCATACAAGGATGCCATAGGCGTATATGTCGGCTTTGTTAGAAGGGGGACACCCCCTCAGTAATTCAGGGGCTCTATACGCCACTGTGCCTGTGATGTCACTGCGACCAGTTGGACTTATAATATCACAAGTGTCGTCCCAGTGTAACTTCTGCGCACATCCAAAATCACCTGTATCATAATAATAACTGGGAATCGATGGATTCGGTTCACATTTTCAGATCATCTTTAGGAAGGATTGTTGTTATACAACGTTATTGTATAACACTTAAGACTTTTGGATTGTGTATTTCACTATTTGCAAAAACCATTAAAAAAACCACTGCGTGTGCACTTTAGAGTAGACATGCAGTAGTATCAGTAACATCTGCACTCATAGTAGAAGACTGATTGAATCTTGAGAAGCATTATTAGGAATACAACAAAGTTGTATTCCTTTTGTTTTAGTAGGGTTTATTATTATTAGTCATACAACTTTTAGTTGTATGACTTTTGTTTTGGTTGAGTTTATTATTATTATTCGTCTCGCAACACTTTTTGTAGCTTTTATAAGTCAAGAACTACCAGACAGAATTTGCTGTTACTTGGTCACAACATAGCTCCATATGTTTAGATGAGAAATTGCAAAATGAAATTTTAAAATGTTATGTAATACTTGCTAATTACACTAATTAGTGAA
Organism: Membranipora membranacea; assembly: GCA_914767715.1. Taxonomy (NCBI): domain Eukaryota; kingdom Metazoa; phylum Bryozoa; class Gymnolaemata; order Cheilostomatida; family Membraniporidae; genus Membranipora; species Membranipora membranacea. The sequence continues at coordinate 225,648 of OU612075.1, read as the reverse complement.
GGAGGTTTTGCCTTTTTTAACGTTTTTACCCAATTTCATTCGGCTATATGTCAAGAACTACTTGGCAGAATTTGATGATATATGGTCACAACATAGTCCCATATGTCAAGATGAGAAATTGCAAAACGAAATTTTGAAATGTTATGTAATACTTGCTAATTACACTAATTAGTGGAGGATGGTTTTTCGATTTTCTTTTGGTGATATCTTGAGAACCAATCATGCGATCGAGTTGAAACTAAGGATATAGGGGTTATGGCATATACCGAATCTTATGACATCATCAATTTCAATGTCACATGACCCGATATCCAAAATGGCCGCCATAAACAGGAAGTGGCTGCCGATTAACAGTTCTTATCATGCGATTAAGTTAAAACTTGGGATTTGGAGGTTTTGACTTATACCTAATCTTATGACATCATCAACTTCAATGTCACATGACCCGATATCCAAAATGGCCGCCATAAACAGGAAGTGGCTGCCGATTAGCAGTTCTTATCATGCGATTGAGTTAAAACTTTGGATATTGGGGTTATGGCATATACCGAATCTTATGACATCATCAATTTTCATGTCACATGACCCGATATACAAAATGGCCGCCAAAAACAGGAAGTGGCTGCCGATTAACAGTTCTTATCATGCGATTGAGTTAAAACTTTGGACATGGGGGTTTTGACATATACCGAATCTTATGACAGTTCTTATCATGCGATTGAGTTAAAACTTGGGATAAGGGGGTTTTCACATATACCGAATCTTATAATGTCTTCAATTTTGATGTCACATGAACTTGAAAATCATTATGGTCGGTTGTATGACTTCATATTTGCTGGCAAATATTTTTACCGTTTCTAGTTATTATTATTATTGCAACACTTTTCTAGCTTCTATAAGTCAAGAACTACCAGGCAGAATTGGATGGAACTTTGTGATAATATAGTTCCATATGTCTACCTAAGAAATTACAAAATGAATTTTTGAATTGTTATGTAATATCCGCTAATTAGACTAGTTAGTGGAGGACGTTTTGACCTTTATATTGACCATATCTTGAGAACGAATCATGCGATTGAGTTGAAACTTAGGATACAGAGGTTATGACATATACCGAATCTTATGACATCATCAATTTTTATGTCACATGACCCGATATACAAAATGGCCGCCATAAACAGTAAACTGCTGCCAATTAACAGTTCTTATCATGCGATTGAGTTAAAACTTGGGATATGGGGGTTATGGCATATACCTAATCTTATGACATCATCAATTTTAGCGTCACATGACCCGATATACAAAATGGCCGCCATAAACAGTGAATTGCTGCCGATTAACAGTTCCTAACATGCGATTGAGTTAAAACTTGGGATATGGGGGTAATGACATATAACGAATCTTATGACATCATCACCTTCGAAGTCACATGACCCGATATCCAACATGGCTGCCATGAACAGGAAGTTGCTGCCGATTAACAGCTCCTATTATGCGATTGAGTTAAAACTTGGGATTTTGGGGTTATGTTGTATGCCGAATCTGATGACATAATCAATTTCAATGTCATGTTACCCGATATCCAATATGGCCACCATAAACAGGAAGTGGCTGCCGATTAACAGTTCTTATCATGCGATTGAGTTAAAACTTGGGTATAGGGGGTTATGACATATACCGAATCTTATGACATCATCAATTTTAAGGTCACATGACCCGAAATCCAAAATGGCCGCCAGAGATAGTAAACTGCTGCCGATTAACAGTTCTCATCATGCGATTGAGTTACAACTTGGGATATGGGGGTTATGACATATACCGAATCTTATGACATCATCAATTTTTAGGTCACATGACCCGAAATCCAAAATGGTCGCCATAGACAGTAAACTGCTGCCGATTAACAGTTCTCATCATGCGATTGAGTTAAAACTTGGGAGATCGGGGTTTTGGCAGATACCGAGTCTTATGACATCATCAATTATGATGTCACATGACCTCGATATTCAAATATATTGGTTGTATTCCTTTATATTTGCTTGCAAATATGTTTACCGTTTCTAGTTGTATATATAAAGACTTTGCCCCCTCATTGATCATTATTTATACTAGAGCATCCAGGATTGTAATTCTACTCACCTAGTTTTGCCACATTATAATTCGTGATAAGAACATTACTTGGCTTCAGATCTAAGTGTACAATCTTTAGGCTATGGATGTATTGTAGAGCATTGGCTATATCAGAGGAGAAGTGATGGACCCGCTCACTCGCTACTCCTTCATGGTCTATAACCTGCTGCAATGTGTGCCGTCCTAGAATGAAGAAACGATACTAGGTCGAAGTTGTGTCTTCACTGACATAAAGAGGGCAACTCCATTATATTTTAATCTAACTACTGTGGTTAATTTGGATATTATCTCTGCACTGCAGCCAGGCAAATTTAACGCAGCTTAGAAGTCTAAGCTGGTTTATTCAAACTTTATAATTCAGAACTCCTGTTAATTCAGACAAGGAGGAAAATTGGTCCCTTCAGCCAGATCTCAATGCATTATAATGTCACTTAATTCAAACGTATTCACAGAAAGATGGTTGAAAAGCGATAATCCATAAATCAACCATAGCAAAACCAACAGTTTTGAGATAATCTTCTTCCTCCACTCATATTGCTAGGGGATATATGACTCAATTTAACAACTCACCCACATACTCCATGATGACAAACGCCGGGTCTGATCTGTCGTTGACATGGTAGATAGTCACAATATTACGATGTCTTATAGACACGGCTAACCTTTCCGACTGTAAACTTCTGAATATCGCCGCCTTATTCATCAATGTGTATCTAAAATTAGATACATACATGTCAATACTATTTTCTTCATAGCGATAGCTACTTATTTGAGATATCACAACGGGTTGCTGACAGTGATATTCTTGTTAACGAACCTGGCATTTCTACTGTTTTTCTTTATTTTGGTTATTATAAACTGACAATCATAAACCATGTCTCACAGTTACAAGTATTGATATATTGCTGGAATGGCACCTGAGTTGCCTGAGCACCAAGACTAAATGACTTATAAGCTAGGATGATCGTGTGAAGTGAACACTTTCACTTTATTTCCCCATGTGTCATGACATCCATAGTTACTTGTGATTCGGGTTTTAGCTCACCTCATCTTCTTGATAGCCAAGTCAAACCCGTGTATACTGGCTTTGTGGACAGAGCCGAACCCTCCTCTCCCTATAGTCTGACTCAGATGACCCTTGACATCTCTCCATGTGTAACATCTGAACAGCGTATGAAGCCGAGACGGAGATCCATAGTATGTAGGGGACCCAACATTAGTATTCTTCAGTGGGCTGGAAAAGTGTGGTGAAAATTAATCAGAAACAATAAATCCAACTCAACCTGATAGTACTAGAAAGCAGGGATAGGGATAGACCTGGGCCCTTCTGTCTAAGGTGATTTTTTCTGACATAGTCTGACTTGATCCAGGCAATATATCAGAATATCTCACAACCACAGATGAACGATCATTCCACCACACCGGCCTGGCAGTTCTGTCAAAGAAATTTTTGTCTTTCCGTCCAATGAGTTGGTTTTTCTCTGGTTCAGCCTTATCAATCGTTGTCAACCTTTGCTAACACAGGCAAAATATTAACCTACCTAATAGTTAGATAATAATAATTGGATAAATATTATTATATTTCTTACCTTTGAAATTTGATTTCATTGACAAGTCTACTCTTGATCCTCATGTTTGGTAAAGTTGAAGGCAGTGCATATTTATATCTGTCACAGTTAGGACTAGAGAGAGCACGTTCTGCTGCCCTGTCATCAGTAGCCATGTTCTAGTCAGGTGATACTAGCATATAAAATACTCCCTACTGTGTCAGATCACACTCCGAATGTCTCGTAACTTATGAGTGCTAGGGGTACGGAAAGCTCAGAGGATTGCAGCACAAAACCTTTCGCTATTTGATGATAAGAAAAGCCTGATAATTAGTCAAGTTCGTGAATAGAATTCCAAAGAAGAATTTAAAATAATTATGAGGCTTTATAACTGACAGAGGATCTAACTACCTTGATACTCCTGATTGTTGGCAAGCTAATTAATGTGTACAGTTTTGGAGATTGTTTGAAATCGTTCTGTGGTGGGTATCTTTTATTTTTTTTCTCCATTTCATTTACTGATCAAGCAATGAACTAGTTCATTGGGTCAAGCAACTTAAAGACAATGTGCATACAAGACCATGTGGTACATCAAGTACTCAGAAATAAAACGCATTCACAGTCAAATTGGTAGAGAAAAATATGTGCTAGTCAGGATAATCACAACTCTGCCTCGTAAAAACGGAGTTTATTTTCAGTGCAGATATAAATCTGATACAAGTGTGTTTATAGCGAAAGCTGCTCTCCCCAGACAGCTTTTGGGAGTGTGACCTGTGATGGCAATAAAATGGTGAATATTTTCATTTTTTAAGTCCAGCGGTGAGCCCTTAACGCTGTAGCACTGTTGTTTTTGGTGGTTTTTGAGCTTCAATTATTCATTATATCTCTTTTCGGCTTATTCAAAGCAAGGGACATAATAAATCTATCCAATGAACTATAGGTAGTTCATCGATCTATCTACAGCTAGAACTTTTATCACGGAGTAGTTCCCCTTAGAACCAACATATTCAGAGTTACACACTCTCGTGGTTTAGAATACCCTATAACAAGCTGATAGACTGAATAATAATTTTTCTCTTAGTCAGATTGTATCGAATTATTCATGATACTTAAACAGACTATATTTTGCAAGTCTCTATTTTTAACTCATTCATTGGGCGCCACACTGACGTCAGATCAAAACAAAACATTGCTCATTACTCACTTGGTGTGTGTGTAGCACGCTTTCTTTGTGTACAGCTGACTGAATGGGTCTGCTCTGTAGGATTAGAATAAGCAGTGACTTGTGAGCCTGGTGTTTAACTTATTTCATTGGTGAATGTATGGTGTGAATTGCAATAAGATTCAAATCAAGAGGAGTGGCTGCTGTTATCAATGAGTGTGAGTGACTGATGATGATTGCTGGCCAGCGTCATCATCTCTCTAGTCTAGCTAGGGTAGGAGTCTAGTCTCTTATCTGGAAGGATTTCTTCTTATACAAGAAAGGGTATTTATTCAAGAGAGGATTTTAACAAGGAGTAACAGTTACCGTTACTTCTTGATTGTAAGAGAGCAAATGAATCATCCTCTTTCATTCTACAGCAACAAAGTCTAAGCAGTCTTCTCTCTTTGTCAGATTGAGATATGGATGTAGAGCAGCATGATAACTCTTCAGGAAACTTTGGTCATTGGAATAAGTCCTCTGAGGATGTACTGAAGGTTAAGTATCCAATGCACAGAGCCTCTAGAGATGGTGATATGGAGACTCTATCTCTCCTCTTAGTGTCTGGTCAACAGAATCCTCTACTAGAGGATGAGTTCTATGGATGGACTCCAGCTCACTGGGCTGCCTACTTCGGAAAGGTAAGCGGATTATAATTAATCTCAAACTTGTGTCTCTTGCTGTAGTTAAATAATTAACTTTGATTTTAGGTGAATAGTACGGATACTATGTTTGGGCTGGGGGTGTCTTGTCGTCGGCACATGCTGCTTTCAAACTCAGTAGCTAAAACCCTTGCATGCTATTTGACTGATTTGTTGAGTACTGAATGTTGATCTTGGTAACACAGGGATTCACGCAATTTTAGTGCCCTTTGTACTGCAGACATCTTTGGATCAAAGGAGGCTATTTTGGAAATTATTTAACACGCTTGAGGCTTCATTCAAGACTTGATAATTGCTTCATCCAACTGCAGTTGCACAAACAAGTTAGCACACATTACTGGCCCTGCATCATATTTATTTAACGACTATTCATCCTAGTCTACTCTCTCTTGTTGTTTTTGTTGCGATTATTGATTCCTAATAACCTAAGCCGGCTTGTTATTGTCTGAAGCAAATCACTTTGTTTGAGTTCTCTGCACTGATGCTCTGATACTAATTAAACCTGATGATGCTTTGAAAGATCTGAATCAAGTTGAGAGAATGATTGCAAAAAATTGATTTGATTTTTTGTGAGCTGATCTTCATTTTGTGGCTAGATTGAACATGATGTTCGATCCCAATTTGTATTCGGCAAAATATCAAGTGCTATAAGTTTTAACTGTTCTGCACTGATGGACAAAACTGATAGGCCCTGATACCTACGACCAGGTACTGAACATTAATTTGCTCATTAATGAGTTCAAAAGGCTTCCATGCATCAATAATTGATTTAATCTGTCATATTTGAAGTGGATTACTGATTTATTATTGGGGAGCTGAATGTGAGAAATGGTTGTATACGGATAAGTTGTGTTTGATTGTAGTTAGCTTGTGTTAGGAGGATTATGCAGGTGCTCTCTGTAGAGCCGATGACGTGTAGATATAAGCAGACACCTGCACACCTGGCAGCTTACTCAGGACATCCACATTGTCTACAGTGGCTCCTCAGAACCGGCTCAGATATCCAACAGCAGGTCAGAACTAAAAACATTCAATATATTCAAACATTATCTTTCCGTTTTTGGTTGGCATTATTTGATCTCTCAACAGACCAAATGAAGCCAGACCCAGTTTATCTTGGTGAGATATACAACTCAAACCAGCTCAGCCCTAAACCCCGTCCCTATTTATGAACAGAGGTATATATACAAAAAATTAATAGTCCTTTTCTTTTCATAATATCAACAATCCAGGTGATGGCATATATCCCAAATTACAGCTAAGCCTGATCAAGAGCCGGCCTTTCACATTAGGTGTAGGCAGCTGTCATTTCCTAACACATTACGGTGAGCTCATCAGCATCTGATTGTAATCGGAATCTAAGATCACACCCAAATCTATAATTGTTTTATTGCCAGAATGAGTGAAAAGTGACTCATATGTGTGAGGAAACCCGCCGACCATGTCAGTGACAAACTGCTTACATACACTCTTAGATGTTACATGTTTTCACAACAATATGATAACACAGCCTATCAACTAATTAAAGATGCAGGAAGCAATGCTAATATTATTCTATAATACCTTTATTGCCAGGCGTTGTATTTTGACAAGTTACTGATTCGTGTAAAAATTATATGAGGCTTGGTTAATTTGGATGACTGCCAATGATGACGATCTGTTGAGTTAGTAAGGCTTGAGGACGGTTTCTTTGGTGTAAATTGTTGATAGTATGATGAGCATTTCAAACTCTGACAGTTTCTATTCTACCCTTGCTAATGGTTTTAACTACAACGCTGACAAAAATTCCCCTAACAACTTCCTCTTGTTAACATAGCTAACTAGCAGTAAATCTCTGTTCACATAACCTACTGATAACACAATGGATAATTGAGGAAATCATACCTTTTTAATTCAATAACAAGATAATAAGTATTATATTACCTGACTAGCTCAGTGTATTATTAATAGAAGCAGTTTCCTTGAAGGGTATTTTTAGTAAGAGGTGAGTGTGGCAGCCCTTGTTATTTCTCTCACTCAGCAATTCATTATTTCTTCATATAGTGAGTTTGTGAATCAGGGGGCTAAAATTAGCAAGGCTGGTTACGCGAGGTCCATAGACCTTTACTTCAGTCCGCATATATACTACAGCTGGATCAGGTAACTAGTGGAGAGTGCAGACTGAGTTAAGATAACGGCGGCCAGCAGCGAGTCTAGTTTATGTGGTTTTCTTAATATACATAGTAAGAGGCAAAACCGTTGTAGATTGACTCTTTGCACTAAACATAATATTTGGGAAGCTAGCTCCATGTGTTGTATTCCCTCGCACACAGTATTTTATGTATAACTTTCTCATCTGCTGGTATATATGTTGTAGGATTATTTGGGTGAGACTCCAGCACATAAGGCAGCTCGTACAGGCAGCATGGAATGTATAAGTCTACTAGCTGCTGAGCAAGCTGATCTCAAGTAAGTAATCATTCAAACCTGAGTAGCAACTACCATCTATATGCCTACATATGAGTGTGCGCTCAGTCACATGTGACTACCTCCAAGCCTCTACCGTAGTGATTAGCTGTTTGGCATGTTCTCCTTATTCAGATCTGGAATAATGGGTTGGTCAGTCTAGAAAGGTCAGGACATCACCAAATTATCTGATTGATTACAAGGATTTTCATAGGTAAAGACTGTAGATTGTTAGCCATTGCTTTGTTAGTCATAACACACTCTGTGACAAGATGATATGATTATATAACTGAGGAGATAATCTTCTATACTTCACCTTCATAACAGGGCTCAATAATAAGCAACAATATGAGTACTGTGACTGTAATATGAGCGAGGAGAGGTGATAACAAAGGGAAACTCTGACTTCGCTGTGAAGATTTGTCTTTCTACTCTTAGTGTTGATATGATGCTGGCTGGTTTATTCTGTCACAAGCAGAGATTTGAGTGTTTATACTGTTACATGAGTAGGGATAAGAAAATGAAATATAAAAACATGAGTAAAGTCTGACTTCTAATGGATTAAACAATTACCTTTAGATGTTAAAACTAAATGTCTGAGGAAGTTGTCTCTACCCCAGGCAGCTATGAGAAGTTGCAGTTCTCTCACTTTATTGTGAGAAGCAGTATGTCTCTGACTTGGCTGTCTCTGACTTGGCTGTCTCTGACTTGGCTGTCTCTGACTTGGCTGTCTCTGACTTGGCTGTCTCTGACTTGGCTGTCTCTGACTTGGCTGTCTCTGACTTGGCTGTCTCTGACTTGGCTGTCTCTGTCTTGGCTGTCTCTGACTTGGCTGTCTCTGACTTGGCTATGACAGGATAAAAATCTACACATATCTGAGTGTTTAATAGTGATGTAGTCTTCATCAGGTCTCTAGTTGTCTGTGACTCTGTCTAGTCTATGTCTGAGATCTCAGAGGAGTTAGTAGGTATATCAGCGTCTAGATAGACAGTAATGATGGCCTTGAGCAGGCAGTGAACTTAGTAATTATAGTGTACTGACTTCGGGGGGGGGGGGGGCAGTGTCCATCAAACTACAAAACATGGGAACTAATGATCATAGATATTATCTATTCTTTCTGTGAGAGACATGAGGTTTTTTCTGTAATGGCCCATGATTCTTACATTTTTACCTAAACTCTTTTGGATTTCTTCTACCTGTTGCTTTCAAATTATGTAGAAAAAAACGATTCAATAAGTAAGATACATTTGTGGTAATTAATTCTACTATTAATGTCTGATATAATCTACTGATGTAGATCTGTAGGATGTCTCTGACACTTTGCCCGAGGCATGAAGCAGATATACTCATACTATTAATGTCTGTTGAAGGCCTAATAAAAAATTCTGCCCCCTAGTTTTTAAAAAAAAGTGAGAATTGCTATGCTCTAACTCTAACCAGACTAACTAGAATCCCTCCCTCAGCCTCATTCTCTACATATGATTGTGTATATCTCCCTCCCACAGTGTTACAAGTCACAGCGGATTGAGACCTGCAGATTTGGCTGCCCGTTGTGGGTATGTGGACTGTGCTCTGTATCTACAGAGAGCTGCTGAGCAGCAGGCTCTCAAACTGAGCGGCATCATAGATGACGTTATGTTACCTGTCGTACAGACACAGGCCGTGCTGCCGGGACAGCGTCCAGATAAATGTATCATCACTCAGGTGAGCTCATGTCTCTAAGTAATACAATAGGTAATCTAATGATGATGGGCTTCTAGAAATTGTGCTTTGCTGACAGACTTGGCATACAAAGATTTTAGGTGTTTACAACTAACTGGGGGAGCTTTCAAAGGTTGATTGTTCCAGCCCCCAGCACCCTCCTGATGTTTGAATGATAGATGATATGTAATAAAATATATTCTGATCTCTAAAATCATGTACTCCATTATTGACAGGGAATAAACGGTGGACGACTCCCTAATTCTATTGAATCACAACATATACCTCAAAACAATGGCCTCGAGTCGGACATGGATACAGAAATATCACCAAATAGTAACGCTACACCACCACAGGGTCTCAACACCCACCACCCTCATGAGTATCAGAATGGATTTGGTGGCAACAACATCAACCAGCGTCTGATGCAGAACGGCTTCGCCCTACAGCCCAAAGCAAAGGGAATATCTCACGTCATGAATCGAGTCCATCAGCAGGATATTTTACTATCACATGAAGTATCATCTAACATGCTGCCGATAGCAGGACGTAAACGCTGCCGTGAAGAAGTCGAAGATGAGCCAGAGGAATGGAAGAGAGTTCGGCGACTTGAGACAGGGGGTGGAGACTGTCCTATACAACCACAAGGTCAGTCAGTTATAGCTCCTCCCACTTCAGTAAATCAGCCAATCACAGCAGGCGGTGTCCATATGATGATGGATAATGATGAAGCTCTTGAACAAACTTCATCTTTAACCATTAATAACAATAGGCAGAGAATAACAAACCACCAGATCTCCGCTCCTATAGTGTTTGATGCAGATGTCTCCGGTCAGTTCTACTGCTCTCACAAATTTAAGAATTCTCCCTGCATCTAAGCGCAGCAATGATTGTGTAGCGTGACAATATCCTGGATATATGATTAACTTTTACAGGCATGGCTCTAAGCACCAACATCAACAACAACGATACACCATCACTGGCTGCAGTGAAATCTCATCCCTTCTTAGAGTATCTTGCCTCTCGATCTCATATGTTCTGATAGATAGGAGTGTCACTGATCTGATTATTCACACCTGCTGCTCGTTTTAGTGAGGAGAGCTTGTTATGAATACAAGATAAGACAATTCTATAATACATCAGATGAAGAACATCAGAAATATCTACTCGCCCAACAAGGATACGATAGTATGATGTTTGATAGCATGTTAGCCGAATATCATGGAGTGTGAGCTTCATTACCGACCTGTGTAGGTATCTTGGTTTGCAGCAAAGATAACCCTCAGTCTCAACCCACCGAAAACTACTGTATAATAATGTATAATATCCACTATAGTTAATATTTTATCCTGCCATTTGTATATTAGTATCCCTTTGTAATATATATACATATATAATATACTGTATGTACTATATGTAAGTCAATTATTTTGCTGTCTTTGTTTTTATTAAGTCCATCTCTGAATCAAGGCTGATATTTAATGTTATTATTCATAACCGTCTCTACTGTAGTGTTTGAATTTATAAAGTGAGCACCATTTTTAATAATACAGTCATCAATAAAGCTGACTCTAGTTAGCCCAATGTTTGTGACTTGGATCTCAGAACAGACAATATTGTCTCTATAATTAGATGCAGATAACTTTGTTGTTCGTTTCTCACTCATGATTTTTTCTCTAAGATTTGTCTACTGTTAGTTTTGTGTAGCTTTGATCAAAAGTACTCTTTTGATAATTTGTTAGTTTCAAAGTGCAATTCATTGTCTCTGCAATGCAAAGATGCAAAGGTTTTTTTTCACATCAATTTTCTTTTGAGAAATTTGCTAGTCATATCAATTTGTATTGATATTAACCCTATTTACCTTGTAAAAAAATTTGCCAATATTTTCATGTTCTGTCTTTAGTTTACTAAGTTTTATAATTACTTTCCATGGTCAGCATAACTCAAGTTGTGAGTCTCTAGTTACGATGTCGTTATGGTATTTGTCTTATCCATATATATGTGTGAGTTCTATTTTCAGTGGACAGTTTATAACGATATTCTGTACTGGACGAATAAAGCAAAAGATTTATTGCTAGCTACGCTGTTTCTGAGAATTTTATTATTTATTACACTCTGGTCGAATCTCATACCTCAACGTTAGAAGATATTTATGATGAACTGAAGTACTACTTGATGAGGGGCAACAAAAAAATATTTTGGCTGATCTTGTGAGTCTCCAGGCATCCAAAATAATTTGAATTGATTAAGTTGGGCTTCAAAGCATCATGTTGCATGCAGAAGTTGCCGTAATCAAGGTATATATTTAGAACTAGAATTTAGAAGAATTAGTCTACAAATGCGGAATCTTACTTCATGCATGTGGTGGTTATTGCTCAGTATATGGTTGTCAAATGAAAGTAAGCTTGAGCCGAATATTGGTAGCTTATCCAAGGATTTAACAATACACTATTTGGAGCTTACCAGTGGTACGTGTTTTGGAAGAGCATGTTTAAGTTGGAAAAGAACGTTGTTGATTGGAATCTCAGAATCTTCATTGCCTGCAAACGCTCCTCTGTATCCATGAGTCATCACAGCCACAATCAGCAGAGAACAGTCACCAACCATCCCTTCTAGTGAGCTGTCTATCATACTGCTCAGCTCTTCTGTGTGTGACCATTCTAACTTGGTGACATCACATCCTGCGGTCTCCAGTGCTTGTTTGAAGTTCTCCGCCTCTTCCTCAGCTCCGTGTCTGTCCTTAGTGCTGTAGAGGATCAGACCATACCTCTTACTCTTAGTCTGGTTGTGTGGAATATTCCTTAATAGCACTAGCGGCAGCCATTTTATCACAGGTGAAGTCCTCAATAAGTAGTCAATATTCTGTGTAAGTTATGCCTGTGTGACTAGCTCATTTATGTATTGAGCCTTAAATAAAGCTGCGCTCAGTTCCAATTTTCCCCACAGTTTTCCATGACTCATAAAAAATCCCTCAATCAATATCAGAACAATAAGTCTGAATTGTGTAATACTTAAATTCAATGGCAGCTTATTTCAGACGTCTTTTATTTACAGGCAACTTATGAACGCTCTATGCACTCTATCAATATTATGAACATTAGGGCCCTAACATGATGCCTCGTGAGGTAAAATAATGTGTATTTTGGTCATCCAGATAGCCAGATAAAATATTTTGTAAATTTTAGCTTAATGATATAGTATGTTATATGACAAAATATTACAAAAAAATAATGTAATATAATAAAGGAGACATACTCACAATATAGTATGTTATATGACAGTATAGGAGACTTACTCAAAATATAGTAGTATGTATATTGTATTGTATCATTATTATTGATGTCAGTGTTACTAATAAACATTAATTGATTAAACAGTATTCAAGGATAAAATAATAGTTTTCATATCAGAGACAGAGTTAACCGTGCTGACATTCTCCATTCATGCAGCTGTATTGTTATCGACTCTGGGTAGAATCAGATTTTTATCTGTTGTGGCTCTAATTTCTGGTGTCTGACCAACACAAGCCGGCTCATTTCTTATCATGCTGTTAACAGCTCTATTAAACATGGTGGATATATCTGTCTTACCATCAGCCGCTCTGATCTGATCTGCTAAGGCTCCTGTAAAAGCCCCTCTGATAGCTAGACCACCTGTCACTGTAGCTAATAACAGCACTGTGTGTGGTCTGCGTAGAACTATGTGTTTGTTGCTGTGTGGGTCGATGACTTGACTTGGAGTAGCTGGATCTGATTCGTAATCCTGTGGTTGTACAACTCCATGTGTGGTGAATATCTGACAGGCTTGTATAACCATCACCTGTGTAAGAAATGGAGAACTTATTGGGACCTGAAGAACAATGTTAGGTTCGTGTATCAACAAAACTGGCCAACGAGAGCCTAAAAATGACTGCGACAACCACTCAATATCATCAAAACCATTTATCCATGATGCCTTTCCAGACAGAGTTTGAAAAAGAAATCTAAACAATATTTCTACAATATTGTCACTAATTATCTTGCTAATCAAATATACAAAACAGAAAAATGATTCTTGATTCATTATTATTTGTTTTGTTCTGAAGTTCAGGGTGAAAACATCCTCCGAGAACCCACCATGTCAAAGGATGGTATACAGTCAAGCAAGTCATTATTAGACTTGGACTCACTGAGAGCTGTTTGAGAAGCAATAGATTCACTCTCAGCTATTCACCTTTTTTTATCCCCACAACAATTCAGTTTTAGCAAAAGAAACTTACCAGTGGTACATGCTTCGGAAGGGTGTTGTTTAGCTGGAACAGAATGTTGTTGATTGGAACCTCGGAGTTATCACTTCCTCTCAATGCTCCTCTGTATCCATGAGTCATCACAGCCACAATCAGCAGAGAGCAGTCACCAACCATCCCTTCTAGTGAGCTGTCTATCATACTGCTCAGCTCTTCTGTGTGTGACCATTCTAACTTAGTGACAACACATCCTGCGGTCTCTAAAGCTTGTTTGAAGTTCTCCGCTTCTTCCTCAGCTCCGTGTCTGTCCTCAGTGCTGTAGAGGATCAGTCCATACCTCTTACTCTTAGTCTGGTTGTGTGGAATCACATACTGAGGACTATAGGGAGACAACTCTTCGATCTGACCAGGTGATAACGGCTCTCGGTCTATGATCTGTTGTATCTGTTCTTCTCTAACTGTGAGTTGAAATAGAGTCAATACTAATCATTGAATATTGGAGGTCAATTTTTATACATTTTCCACAATTCATAACATAGACAAGCAATGATATTGAGGTAATTCTTAATCAATTTAATTGCGAAAGTTCGTGTTGTCTCTTATTTTAGAATTTATTCAGAGCTATGTAACCGCACAATTTTAGTACACAGTACATACAGAAAGGGATGGAAATTCCCTAAATCCCAAACTCTTTAACTTTTGGCCAATTATATTATAACTTTTAACCAAAATGTACTGGTTATCAATGCTATCAATTGATGTAACGCCTGCAGCAGGTTTGCAGGTTGATAGACAATAAACACTTTCTACTTCAGACATCAGATCAAGGTCTGTCTTTATAAAATGATGATTGATGATAGCGTCATAATTAAGCTTCTCATCATCCCAGGGAGTGACAACAAAGGGTTGCTCAAGGTCACACAGACAGACGAAAACAGGAAATTTACTTGGTTATTTCTGTCTATTTTTGACATATTGTATTGCCCTGTCTTATTTTAAACTGAATTTTGAATAATCTGCTAAGTGTTGGGAAGAAAGAACAAACAAATTGCAGATAATTTATAATGACTATTTATTTTCCCAAAAAAACTAACAACACATTTATTTTTAACAGTCAGTATATAATAATAAAACTTGATGAATATGATCACCTGTATAATCAGTTTGTAGTAGAGCTATGTCTATGAGAGCTTTAGTCTGATAATCCTGTAGAAGCTTCACTGATTCCTGCTCGTTACGTAGTGCTGCCAGCTGTACAGGTGTGCGTCCAAACTTGTCTGTTATCCTCAGTAAGTAGATGAGCTGATCAGCTGTTACAGAGTCAGCGATAATCCTGATACATTGTGTATGACCATACCATGCTGCCCAATGTAAAGGTGTTCGTCTGTATCCACCAGGTATCTGTAGAAGTTTATACCATGTATGAGCGGAGGTAAGTCTGATTATTTCCTCTAATACATCAGGCTTATTAGCCGTACATACAAAGTGGATCGGTGTACCCTTGTGTACAATCTCCTCCTGTACACAGAGTAAGTCATAGTGTAGATCCTCTCTAACTAGCTCTAATATTGTCAGCATTATCTCTGTCTTACCCTGATAAACTATATAGTGAAGTAGTGTATAACAGATACCTGGTGACGTCTCAATATGAAGTAATCTAATCCTGTCCTCATCACTTAGAGACTGAAGTAATATTCTCAAAACATCATCATGATCAATCAGTTCATCTAGACTACAATACTTCACATCTTCTCTCTCCTGATTCTGTAAGCGAACTCTGATGTTAAAACTAAACGACCCAGAACCTCTCTCCAGAGTCAGGCACTCAGTTAGCCTGAGGAAATCAGTCTGATTGTAGTTGAGTTCTATCAGATGATTCTCTAGTGTACTCATGTCCCAGATTAGTGAGCCTTCACTGTCAAACTTTATCGGATACTCCATAATGTCACTAGCTGCAGCCATTTTATCACAGCTGAAGTCCTCAATGCGTAGTCAATATTCTGTGTAAGTTATGCCTGTGTGAGTGTGTGACTAGCTCATTTATGTATTGAGCCACAAATAAAGCAGCGCTCAGCTCCACTTTTCCCCACAGTTTTCCATGACTCATAAAAAATCCCTCAATCAATATCAGAACAATATCAGAACAATAAGTCTGAATTGTGTAATACTTAAATTCAATGGCAGCTTATTTTAGACGTCTTTTATTTACAGGCAACTTATGAACGCTCTATGCACACTATCAATATTATGAACATTAGGGCTTACGGTTAGTGTCATACCATTGGATGCAAAACTATCAGTTCGCCTATAAAAAAGAGACAACCTTCCGAGTAATTATTGTTAGCTATTTTAAGTCAGCATTATTTTTGATTATACTCACCAACTAACCTATGAGCCGTTGTGTGGTGTTGTTGAGATGCACATACTCTGATTATCTCTAGTATGGAATGATTGTGTTACATTGAAAGTCATACAAGTCAGCTCTGTCAATTCATTTGATGCGATAACTAAATCTGAAGCCATCATCAGGCGCATCCAGACCCATTAGTACATCACTCCAATACAGGTTATATTCATGTATCAAGATACGACTCAGTATTGGTTGTATCAGTTTATCTGTCCAAACTTAGTAGTGATAATGTGTTTAATGTTTTGTACATCTGTATATTATATCTCACCTCATATAATCTTTGAACATAATATAATCTGTGTTTTGGTTACAAATTATCAATATAAAAGTAGTTATAAGCAAGAGTTAAATAATAGAAAACTAACTGATATCAGATATTTTGAGTCTACTCAAAACAAACTGTACTTTCACAGAAATATTAACCATAATGACATAATGATTAGGGTAGCAGTATATATAATACATATTATTCGGTAAAATAATGTGTATTTTGGTCATCCAGATGGCCAGATAACTTATTTTGTAAATTTTAGCTTAATGTTATAGTATGTTATATGACAAAATATTACGTATATAATGTCATATATTAAAGGAGACATACTCAAAACAATATATTATGTTATGTGACAGCATAGGAGATGTACCCAAAATAATATAGTATTGTATCATCATTATTATTGATGTCAGTGTTACTAATAAACATTAATTGATTAAACAGTATTCAAGGATAAAATAATAGTTTTCATATCAGAGACAGAGTTAACCGTGCTGACATTCTCCATTCAGGCAGCTGTATTGTTATCGACTCTGGGTAAAATCAGATTTTTATCTGTCGTAGCTCTAATTTCTGGTGTCTGACCAACACAAGCCGGCTCATTTCTTATCATGCTGTTAACAGCTCTATTAAACATGGAGAAGATATCAGTTTTACCATCAGCCGCTCTGATCTGATCTGCTAAGGCTCCTGTAAAAGCCCCTCTGATAGCTAGACCACCTGTCACTGTAGCTAATAACAGCGCTGTGTGTGGTCTGCGTAGAACTATGTGTTTGTTGCTGTGTGGGTCGTTGACTTGACTTGGAGTAGCTGGATCTGATTCATAATCTTGTGGTTGTACAACTCCATGTGTGGTGAATATCTGACAGGCTTGTATAACCATCACCTGTGTAAGAAATGGAGAACTTATTGGGACCTGAAGAACAATGTTAGGTTCGTGTATCAACAAAACTGACCAATGAGAGCCTAAAAATGACTGCGACAACCACTCAATATCATCATATTTACAGCACAGTTGGGACAGGGAAGGCTTGAATGTCCAAACAATGCATTTCTAGAGAGAGTTTGAAAAAGAAATCTAAACAATATTTCTTCAATATTGTCACTAATTATAATGCTAATCAAATATACAAAGCATAGAAAAATGATTCTTGATTCATTATTATTTGTTTTGTTCTGAAGTTCAGGGTGAAAACATCCTCCGAGAACCCACCATGTCGAAGGATGGTATACAGTCAAGCAAGTCATTATTAGACTTGGACTCACTGAGAGCTGTTTGAGAAGCAATAGATTCACTCTCAGCTATTCACCTTTTTTTATCCCCACAACAATTCAGTTTTAGCAAAAGAAACTTACCAGTGGTACATGCTTCGGAAGGGTGTTGTTTAGCTGGAACAGAATGTTGTTGATTGGAACCTCGGAGTTATCACTTCCTCTCAATGCTCCTCTGTATCCATGAGTCATCACAGCCACAATCAGCAGAGAGCAGTCACCAACCATCCCTTCTAGTGAGCTGTCTATCATACTGCTCAGCTCTTCTGTGTGTGACCATTCTAACTTAGTGACAACACATCCTGCGGTCTCTAAAGCTTGTTTGAAGTTCTCCGCCTCTTCCTCACCTCCGTGTCTGTGCTCAGTGCTGTAGAGGATCAGTCCATACCTCTTAGTCTTAGTCTGGTTGTGTGGAATCACATACTGAGGACTATAGGGAGACAACTCTTCGATCTGACCAGGTGATAAAGGCTCTTGTTCTATGATCTGTTGTATCTGTTCTTCCCTAACTGTGAGTTGAAATAGAGGCAATACTAATCATTGAATATTGGAGGTCAATTTTTATACATTTTCCACAATTCATAACATAGACAAGCAATGATATTGAGGTAATTCTTACTCAATTTAATTGCGAAAGTTCGTGTTGTCTCTTATTTTATAATTTATTCAGAGCTATGTAACCACACAATTTTAGTACACAGTACACCCAGAAAGGGATGGAAATTCCCTAAATCCCAAACTCTTTAACTTTTGGCCAATTATATTATAACTTTTAACCAAAATGTACTGGTTATCAATGCTATCAATTGATGTAACGCCTGCAGCAGGTTTGCAGGTTGATAGACAATAAACACTTTCTACTTCAGACATCAGATCAAGGTCTGTCTTTATAAAATGATGATTGATGATAGCGTCATAATTAAGCTTCTCATCATCCCAGGGAGTGACAACAAAGGGTTGCTCAAGGTAACACAGACAGACGAAAACAGGAAATTTACTTGGTTATTTCTGTCTATTTTTGACATATTGTATTGCCCTGTCTTATTCTATACTGAATTTTGAAAAATCTGCTTAGTGTTGGGAAGAAAGAACAAACAAATCGCAGATAATTTATAATGACTATATATTTTCCCAAAAAAACTAACAACACATTTATTTTTAACAGTCAGTATATAATAATAAAACTTGATGAATATGATCACCTGTATAATCAGTTTGTAGTAGAGCTATGTCTATGAGAGCTTTAGTCTGATAATCCTGTAGAAGCTTCACTGATTCCTGCTTGTTATATCGTGCTGCCCGCTGTACAGGTGTGAGTCCATCAGTGTCTGTTATCCTCAGTAAGTAGATGAGCTGATCAGCTGTTACAGAGTCAGCGATAATCCTGATACGTTGTGTACGACCTGACATTGCTACCCGATGTAAAGGTGTTCGTCCGTATACATCAGGTATCTGTAGAAGTTTATACCTTGTATGAGCGGAGGTAAGTCTGATTATTTCCTCTAATACATCAGGCCTATGAGCCGTACATGCAAAGCGGATCGGTGTCATCTTGTGTACATTCTCCTGTACACAGAGTAAGTCATAGTGTAGATCCTCTCTAACTAACTCTAATATTGTCAGCATTATCTTTGTCTTACCCAGAAAAGCTTTATAGTGAAGTAGTGTATAACAGCTACCTGGTGACGTCTCAATATGTATTTCAAGTAATGTATGCCAGCTACCTGGTGACGCCTCAGTATGAAGTAATCTAATCCTGTCCTCATCACTTAGAGACTGAAGTAACATTCTCAAAGCATCATCATGATCAATCAGTTTACCTAGATTACAATACTTCACATCTTCTCTCTCCTGATTCTGTAAGCGAACTCTGATGTTATAACTAAACAACCCAGAACCTCTCTCCAGAGTCAGGCACTCAGTTAGCCTGAAGACATCAGTCTGATTGTAGTTGAGTTCTATCAGATGATTCTCTAGTTTACTCATGTCCCAGATTAGTGAGCCTTCACTGTCAAACTTTATCGGATATTCCTTAATAGCACTAGCGGCAGCCATTTTGTCTCTGACGAGTAGAGGTGTATACTTGAAGTGTGTATGCTGGCTGTGTAACTATTTCTCATGACCAACAAACAAGACAAAGGTTAGTCTGATTTTTCCCCACAGTTTTCCATGACACATATAAAATCCCCACTCAGTTTCACATAATTTGACAGCTGCTAACTTCAATAGTGATAACGTTATCTATATATAAACCTCTATTGGCAACCTTATCATGTAAGGCTCATATCATAATATATAAGCCTTGTCAAGGGCCCACCCTTTTTGGCTGAATGACAAGGCTTATAATTAAGAAATAAGACTTTGCCAAAACTTGTGTTAATATGTAGGACAACTTTAGATAAGGATTTTAGACCTAACGGAGTGTTTCAATAATCAGATAATATTAAGTTATAAACTTATCAGAGAACTGTGTGAAGGTGATAGGTGTCAGTACCAACAGGATGTATGTATACTGTAGTATCAGTGGTGTGGCCATCGGGTTCCACAGATGTCAGAAGGTACAATTAGATATTCAAACAAATGTACCAACTAACAGCCAGGGTATATAGCTAACACCAGAATTAGCCTGAATACCTATACCTGAATAGCCTAAACTGAATGTTCATTATAGGGAAGGCCTGACATTGGTTGATTAAATAATGAAAATTATCTTTGGTTAGGACAATCAAATGTTAGTTTTTTGACCTTGCAACAATACTAATGCTTGGTATTGGGTGTTGGTGGGTGGTAATGCAGATGAAGTTTGGCTCTAGTTCGCTTGCATTTGGAATTGCTTCCCTCCACTGATAAATAAGACCCTGAGGCAAACTGGATCAAACTCGATCTAGGGGAGATGTGGTATACTGGGCGTTGATGGGCAATGCTTGGTACTAGTGATGATGCCTGCATATTTTGGTTATCAGAGGGTAATGCAATGTCTCAAGACT
Organism: Membranipora membranacea; assembly: GCA_914767715.1. Taxonomy (NCBI): domain Eukaryota; kingdom Metazoa; phylum Bryozoa; class Gymnolaemata; order Cheilostomatida; family Membraniporidae; genus Membranipora; species Membranipora membranacea. The sequence goes on along the minus strand of OU612075.1, from coordinate 204,794 downwards.
ACAGAAACCCTACATTTGTTGTAAATATGAGAGTTGTCAGCTTACTCTCTGACTATCAGTGTGGATAGTGTTGGACGCTCTACAACAAAACAAGCTTGGTAAAGTGTGTAGACCATAACCTCTCTATAACATCCTGTGATACTGAGCAGCCCTGCAATGTCAAGTGACTGGAGGGGCAGATAACCTTTCGTAACCTTACATAGTATACCTGTGAACTTGTGATGGAGAAAACAACGGAGTAAAATTCAGCTTCAGATTGATCTCTCTTCTTTAGATAGACATTACACCAGATCAGCTCTTGTAGATAAGTCATCTTATAACATGTGCTCTATATCTGCATCAGACTTGTAAATCTCATACATTTACATAACATTGACCTGTCTGTCATCATAACATAGTACTCTTTGCTCTGAAAGATCACAATGACAATTTGGGTGCATATATGAAGGGTCAAAACAACTGTTGCACAAAATTATAATGAACTCTTGAGTTGTTGGAAAACTGCATTTCGAAAATTCCTCAGTTCCAAAAGATAAAAAACATGAGATTCATGATAATGACCATAATATAGCATTTTAAAACATGGGGCACCTTTCAGATTGTGGCAACATGAAGCCCTTCAATGTGTCCTGTTAAAAATGTAAAAACATCAGTTTGAACTCTCGAATTCTAGGGCAGCGATTTGTTGTTATTGTACAGCAATACATCCATAACCACCCATTCCGGTCGGGCATAGATAACTAGTTTTGTTATCATTACAAAAAGTAACCCAGTTTTGAAGGGTTCATAACATGAGATTCAAAAGTTTGTTTTATTACATGAGTTTAATAACAACCAATTGTTTAGGGTGTCTTGATTTCCACAAAAAAATTTCGTTTTGTTTCTGTGTCTACGCACTGGGCTCTCAAGACTACGTTACATGCCCCCGTTAAAAGTGACTTTTGGAGCAGATAAATAAATTGGGGTGAGTCCTGAGTCCAAGTACATGACCAAGATCATCTCACACAAAAAGCGCAGGACTCGGTTGGATATCAATACAACCTAAGCATCTGATTTTTATATATTTCAAGTAAAGTAATTGTGACGGTTTTGGAAAATTAAGAAATGAGAACTCATTACAAAATTTAATACTATCTGAATAGGTACTAAAATAAGGCATTGGAGACAGGTGTGACAAAAATTGCATTTCAAAAATGGCCCAGTTCAATAAAAATCTATTGTTTTTGGTGTCTTGATATCTCCAAAAAATGTTTTTTTTTGTGTGAAATGATCTAGGTCTATGCAAGACAACCAGTTCATAGCTTACAATATTTCTCATGAGCCTTTACGCACCAGTAGCCAGCAAATTGTCAAGTTTTCCTGTCAGAACAGATAAATAAATTGCAATGTTGGACTAGTTCTGCATGGCAGTCTTAGGTGTCAAGGTTTAGTAAAATGTCATAGGCCTAGCAATCAAACCAACACAAAACACCGCACCCGTGAAATAACTTAGCAACTATTATGTGACCCATGTGACGCAATGTACAATTTTAACTATATATAACTGTATTAGGTTATTCTTGGCTGGGTGGTAGAAGATAATTGTCTCACACTCACAGGGAGTATGCTCTAAGAAAAATACTAAGTTTAGGAAAGTAAAAAAACAACCACAGTACGGCGGAGGGCCGTCGGCCGGGGGCAAAAGTCTGGGGGGCTCAAACTACCACAGTACATATCAAATCAAACTCATAACAGTGAACAAAAAAACCTAATTTACTCGCACAAGAACATTATTGGATGAGAATTCCAAAGCGCGAATACCCAGGGTTTAGAAGGATCTACAATATGTTACCTCCCCTGTGACAGATTTTAACACGTGTTTTTGTTCATTGTTATGAGTTTGCTTTGATATGAGGGGTGGTTGTTTTTTGCTTTCCTAAAGAATTAAACTGGATATCAGGAGGAGACTATTTGAATGGTTCAGAGTTTATTTATTAACACTTATATGTGCAGTTAGTCCTTGGTTAACTCTTGATCTAGGAGTTCACCTCTCCTTAACCGAAGAACAATAAGGCCCAGTAACAAACCCTGGTCATTGTTTTGTGTGCAACTCACCAGAGTGTTGCCCTTCACCAAACGGAAATACAGTATACGTATACAGACTGGAGTCATCTTGTATTCATTGGCGCCGAGAAGGGGCAACTCCAAATTATGACTACAAAAGACAACAAAGATCTCATCAATATTATGAATAAAATTGAGCACATATATCTACAATCAAATCAAGTAGGAAACCAACCAAGTGTCCTCCATTCTACTATCAGGCCTAGGTAGCGTGGAACAGTAAAAGCAGAGATTAGGAGTTATACTGAATAATAGGGAAGGCCTGACATTTGTCGATTAAATAATGAAAATTATCTTTGGTAAGGACAATCTAATGTTAGTTTTTTAACCTTGCACCAATACTAATACTTGGTATCGGGTGTTGGTGGGTAATCCTAGGAATCGGTGGGTGAAGCTCGGATTAAGTTTGCTAGCATTTGGAATTGCTCCCCTTCACTTATATATAAGCCCCAACTTTTAAGTGATGACAATTCAGGCAAACTGGATCAATATCGATCTAGGTGCAATGCAGTAGGCTGGGCGTTGATGGGTCTTGTTTGGTACTGGTGGTGATGCCTGCATATTATGGTTATCGGTGGGTAATTCAATATCTCAAGACTACATAAAATCTACATTTGTTCAAAATATGAGAGTTGTGAGCTCACTCTCTGACTATCAGTGCGGATAGCGGTGATTGCTCTTTTACAAAACAAACTTGATGAAGAATTCAAATACCATAATCTCTATATAACATGCTGTGATACTGAGCAGCCCTGCAACGTCAAGTGACTGGAGAGACAGATAACCTTTGGTAACCTTACATAGTATACCTGTGGACATGGTAAGCTTACATAGTATACCTGTGGACATGTGAGTGACAGAGACAGATAACCTTTGGTAACCTTACAAAGTATACCTGTGGACATGTGATGAACAATACAGCGGAGTAAAATTCAGCTTCAGATATATCTCTCTTCTTTAGATAGACATCACACCAGATCAGCTCTTAAAATGTTGGTTATAAATGTTGGTTAAAATCACAAGAGTTAGTCACTCACCACATCACATTGACCTGTCATCATAATTTAGAAAGATTACAATGACAGGTTGGGTGCATGAGGGCTCGAAAGATCCTGGTGCACAACATTGTAAGCCATTCTCAGTTTCATAAGGTATAAAACATGAGATTCATATAACATGCTAAGATTGCAAACATCTTTTGACTATGAAAATCAATTGTTTAGGGTGTCTTGATATCCACAAAAGCTTTTGTTTTTTTTTGTGTGAGTTGATACAGGTTTATGCACTAGGCTCCCAAGACTGCCTTACACGCAAAGCCCCCCCTCCCCTTAGACCTACACAAGACATCACATCAGCCAAATAGCTCAGCAGGAACAATGAAGCCCACATGACGTCTTAAATCACTTAAGGCATGAAACTGACCATTTTGCAATAAAGCATCATATCAGTGTGCTTCTGTATGTTTGTGATCCTATATTATGCAACCCAGTGGCTTGCAAGCTTGAAGCTCATGCGACAGGAGTTTCACAACTTAACTGTATTTTGTAATGTTGAAGTGGAATCTACATTGAATTGTCAGCTAGTAATGTGACGACAAATGCAATTATAAGAACCTTTGGTAAAGCACCATTCCGTTACGTACTTGATATCAAGAGAGTAAATGCTTCTTCTGGTCTGGTGTGGTCTGGTGTGGTCAGGTGTGATCTGGTGTGGTCTGGTGTGGTGTGGTCTGGTGCGGGGTCTGGTGTGGTCACCTAATGAGCAAATAATTTGCACAAACTGATCGTCAAACTTAGGGTACGAAATTAATTATCTACCGGCACGGGTGACGTAGTTACTGTCTTACTAATGCATACTGTACACGTCATAAGCTGGTGATTTCATGCCCTGATTTTGAAGATCAGTTCGTGCAAATTATTTGCCCATTAGGTGACAATGCTGAGATTTAAGTCTAATTAATTATCGTGGAGCTATGCAGAATTCGATGACCACAAATTTGCATGAGTGGCAGCAGTAGTTTAACCTGCCACAGCAGGATCTACAATTATCGAACGATACAAACAAACGTTATTCCACAATTAAGCGGTGCAAACAAGTAAGATCTTACATGATGGTCACTGTTGGTTGTGCCTTATTATTGTACTACCAGGATGCGGATGAATGTTGATGGCTCGGAGGAGGTTTGCAGTGATCCTATCCTATAACACCCGCTATAGCTTTCAAGATTGAAACCACAGGTCTGATCTAAAACCTTGGAGTTTGGAAATGTTTGACTGCCCACAAGAGTTTTTGTTGGGGACAGTCAAACATTGCCAAAGTCCCAGGTTTTGGAGTAGACCCGTGAAAAGGAGTTTCCCAACTGAAATTTATTTTGTAATGACAAACCTGCGCAGCGTCTCGCTAACTCCTTGTCTCATATTGCTGCTTTTTTGCTTTAACCTTGTCCTTGATGTTTAAAAACCTTGAAACATTCGCTTCTTTCTTCCCAATTCACATTCATTGGGGCTGGTGCTGGAGACTATGTCGACTGAGATAACTTATCTGTGTATATTCATGTTTGTGCAGTCCAAAGAAGAGCAGCCCGGATGGTGTCCAATGTCAGAAGAACTGATCACACCACCAGCACTACAAGACTTCTGGAGGACCTGGAGTGGGACACACTCAAAGACCGGAGGGAGAGAAGAAGGCTCGGCATCTTCCGCGCTATGCACTACAACAAGGTTGCTGTTAACATCACTGACTACCTCTCTCCACATCCTACACATGCTGGACAGTCAAGGAAACACCAATCGCAGTATTTTATCCCTCACTGCAATACCAAACTGCACCAGAACAGCTTCTTTGTGAGCACTGCTAAACTGTGGAACGCCCTACCGATCGGCAGCACCCTCCTCGAGGGACCCCCAGTGGCAGGCTAAGGTTGATGGCGATCGATCTACCGACCCTACGTTGCAGACCCGGAACGGAGACAGACAGACGAGATGACATATTGCCACAACCTTCTCACAGAAGTTGGCGATTAACCTTCAAGTACCAAGTAAGTAAGTACCAAATATCAGGTACAAATTGGAGATTTACAAGCTAGACCTGCCAGAGCAGAGAGAGTCACAGCGGTGGCAAATTGGATTTATTCTTCTTCTTCTTCTTCTTCTTCTAGTGATGTGCTAATGGTTTTCAAGCCATATAAACGCACAATTACATTTACATTTTAAGGTGGTGCGCAAGAACAAAGTGGGTGCAGTGAAGGTTCGCTCGACAGCAGATGGTGAAGGGTGCAGGACGTGGTTATGTTGACATTCTGCTGCCGATTGCCACGGCTTAGAACCGGGTCTTCATCTCCACTTGAGCAGCTGAGCGGAACTGCACAAGGGTCGGTACCATCAACAGCGTAGGAGGTAGACTATTCCATAGCCGGATGGCTGTCGGGACAAAAGCGCACCTGTACGCGTCGATTGCGGTGTGTGGCTGTATAAACCTGTAGTCATGGACTTGCGATCTATGAAGCTGTAGTTGTGTCGGATGAATGTCCACGAGGTTGTGTACAATGCGGTACATCATCATCAGTTTGGCAGATTTCCTCCTGGCCTGAACTATGAGCAAAAGAGATGAATTGTGGCTAGAAACCTTGACTGGTCTGCTCAAGGAGTCCCTCTAACTCCTTGGTCTGCTCATAACCATAGTGTGGCTCTTGTAGTATGAAAGAATGCTTTCTACACATCAAATCATCAGAAAAAAAAATTCTGTGTTAAGTCTATTTCATAAGAAATGAATAAACTTTAGCCACCAAAATCATTTAGGATGTAAACCTGCTTATCACTGGGCGTTTGTATTGCGCTTGGATGTCAAACACAACTTGATTAGTCTAAATATCAATGACGTATGAAGGCGGGGCTTATTAGATCAAGGGATGTGTTTACACGCTGAAGTTACATTGTTAACAACGGGCATGGCATGTGGCTGTGCATAACAAGTGAGGATGATTAATAGTGACATGAAAATGCATTGTCACAGCACAGAGCAATGCTACACATAGAGGAGGATGGCACACTATGCTGTAGACTTCTTTACGAACATTTACCATCGACTCAGCAGCATAAGTACTATTGGACTTGCTGGATCAGCAGATGCTAATGATGATGATGATGAAATCACTATTAGCAAAAAGAGTGACACTGGAAAAGTCACCACAGAACTTCAAATGGTGAGTTTCTCATTCCCCTTCTCTCATATAGGTAACCCAATGAACATCCTCTCATTGGGTAACCTATCAGTAAACTGAATCAAATGCAACCAGGGCTAACCAACAGTTCCTAACATCTTAGCCATTAGTTAGTGTAGACTGGTATGCTACAAAATTCAAGATAAACTTTGCATGATAAAACCAAGGGTTAAGTTAATTCAATCCGAACCAGATGCTATGTAAGCGTAAGCGTTGCTCTAGGTTCTCCTTTTTTAATTTTTTAATGGGGTATTCTTGGTCCGACATCTAGCATTACGTAGAGCAGTGAATGATTTGGGGTGACCTCAGTCCTCCAGTCTGAGAGAACATATCACCTCTGCAAGACATACAAATGACATAAGCAAGAATTTTGAACCCGCTGCTAGGAGACCATGCATATATCTAGGCTCGTGCAAACACGATATGTGAAGACAGTTATAAATAAATAAATATGGATATCCGACATTTGTCAGCACCCCAGATACGTAAGGCTTGTAGGGAGGACATCTGATGAGCTCAGGGCGCATGTAACAGGTGACATGTGGTAAACAAATCCACTACTGTCAGTTTTATCCATGCCAAAAATAGAGCAGAAAATTATTGGTTACTGTTTTGCCATGCAGTGATTTCTGATGAGATACTCTCCTGACATTTGATTACGTACAGCGAAGGTTGTTTTTAAGTGTAACATAGACTTCTCAGTAATATTTGTTCTCTCCCTCTCTGATTGATATCATCACTGTTATTGCTGTTTTATGGTAACTTTTTAGAGCAAATGGTTTGTCAATATGCTAATAACACCCTGATATTTGACAATCTGTATCAGGAGTATTAAGAATTTGAGGCTATTGTCCTCAAAGTTCATATCTTCACTTGAAATAAGAGGAAGCAATCTGTGTCCAATTTTCTATATTCGATGATCCATGAATAGTTGTTGTTGTTTTGTTGTTGTTATAGACTGGTCATTATGATAACTGTGATTATCTTTTTACAGTATACTTGGTGTTTTATTTGTTTGAACTCAGCTCAGCTCAGCTCATTGCTGAATGTGCAAACCCAGTACTGAGTCAGTCATAATCCTCTACTCTGGACTTATTGTTGGATTGTGGGCTGACTGTGCACTGAGGCTGGCCCGGTCATTCTGGGCTCAGCTATTACGTTAATTTAATTGGTTCGTTATTGATTTGTTCATACTTTGCAGTGTCATAGATGTGGATACCCAATCAATTATTTGGAATAATTTATATCCTTCTGATCCATTTTGGGCATAAATCATAATCTTCCTTCTCTTCAAAAAAACGTTTGATAAACTGGCCGATGATCAAGAGTTTTATTTTATTGTACTAACAGTGCAGCTATTATAATCAATACCATCTCCGGCATCAGGGTGTATGTCCTGTCTCCGGAGCGTCTTGTGAGAGTGACCCTGTATGGTCTCTGAATCCGTTATAAACATCAAAAGTATGATCTTCTCATCACTTTTTCCCAACTCTCAACATGTTATTCACCTCGCCTGGTCGGTTCATCTGTTCAGACTTTATACATGCAGAACGACAATAACCTTCATAAACTTGACATTTCAATATCTGATGTGTCCAAATAGCAACTAACGATTTACCCTACGAGCAGTGCTTTAGTTGTGTCAATGGCGAGTTCACTTCACGGCTGATTAATACCTAAGAGAGTAAATAGATGGGATGAAATCATGCAATAGTAACTTCACCTCGAGTGATGTGATACTTTGGGATGGTCTTTATTTTGATAGCTCTATTTTGATTCCAGCACTGTGAGCTACAGATCCGACGGTGTACCAGCTTTGATGAGCTACACGACGTCATCCCTCGATGCTTCTATTAGCTCTTCCCTAAAGTGGTAGGTCTCCACCCCCTAAATTGGTAGGTCTCCACTCCCTAAAGTGGTATGTCCCCCCTCATAAAGTGGCACGTCCCCCCTTATTAAGTATTTCTTCAACTCCAAAGCCTTTTGAATAATTGGCTATTATAATAAATCGGCGTGTGTGTCTTTGACAGAAGAGTTATAAGCTAAATATATAACCTGAGTGGTCCTCCTGCTATGTAAACCTCTCATTGACAGAAGTCTCACTGATTTGATAATATAGATGATGGAAAGGAAAGAGTACCCTGTGTACCTCTCAAATCAGGGAGTCCCTGCTGCTCAAATATTGTCTGTTGAATCACGTTAGTAATTAGAAGTTATCCTCTCTAAAAGTATTATGTTCAGAGAGTAGATAACTTATAATTTTTATTATTGTAGAAATATTGCCATGTGTACATTGGCTCGGATAGTCTGGAGGATGCTACAGGCTTCATGTTCCCATCTGAGGGTCTCGCCTCGTAAGTAATAGAGCCGTGGATCAGAGCTGTGAGGTTTTTTTCTAGCATATACCATATTCTACAATGGCGTAATACTGTTATAGAGTAACAACATTTTTTGTTCTGGATTCCAGCTAACCTCCCGCACCCCTCACTGAACAGCTTTTAATATCCATGCCGACTTTCAACCATGAAAGAGAATTTGCGTTGCTTTACGTCGCCTTTGACTAAGGCTCTATAGAGGAGCTAAGTTTGGGCAGGATGACAAGCTTGCCATTGCGCACATTTAGCTAAGTTACACAATTATGTGTTTTTCTTAATAAACATAGTTCGAGGGAAGAACGTTGTAGATTGACTCTTTGCACTAAACATAATATTTGGGAAGTTAGCTCCATGTGTTGTATTCCCTGGCACACAGTATTTTATGTATAACTTTCTCATCTGCTGGTATATATGTTGTAGGATTATTTGGGTGAGACTCCAGCACATAAAGCAGCTCGTACAGGCAGCATGGAATGTATAAGTCTACTAGCTGCTGAGCAAGCTGATCTCAAGTAAGTAATCATTCAAACCTGAGTAGCAAATACCATCTATATGCCTACATATGATAGTGATAAGCAGTTTGGCATGTTCTCTTTATTCAGATCTGGAATAATGGGTTGGTCAGTCTAGAAAGGTCAGTGACATCACCAAATTATCTGATTGATTATAAGGATTTTCATAGGTAAAGACGGTAGATTGTTAGCTATTGCTTTGTTAGTAATAACACACTCTGTGACAAGGTGATATGATTATGTAACTGAGGAGATAATCTTCTAAACTTCACCTTCATAACAGGGCTCAATAATAAGCAACAATATGAGTACTGTGTCTGTAACATGAGCGAGAGGCGATAACAAAGGGAAACTCTGACTTCGCTGTGAAGATTTGTGTTTCTACTCTTAGTGCTGATATGATGCTGGCTGGTTTATCTGTCACAAGCAGAGATTTGAGTGTTTATACTGTTACATGAGTAGGGGATAACAAAAATAAATATAAAAATATGAGTAAAGTCTGACTTCTAATGGATTAAACACATATCTGAGTGTTTAATAGTGATGTAGTCTTCATCAGGTCTCTAGTTGTCTGTGACTCTGTCTAGTCTATGTCTGAGATCTCAGAGGAGTTAGTAGGTATATCAGCGTCTAGATAGACAGTAATGATGCCCTTGAGCAGACAGTGAACTTAGTAATTATAGTGTACTGACTTCGGGGGGGGGGGGGGGGCGGTGTCCATCAATCTACAAAACATGGGAACTAGAGATCATAGATATTATCTATTCTCTCTGTGAGGTAATGTAATGGCCTATGATTCTTTCATTTTTACCTAAGCTCTTTTGGATTTCTTCTACCTGTTGCTTTCAAATTATGTAGAAAAAAACGATTCAATAAGTAAGATACATTTGTGGTAATTAATTCTACTATTAATGTCTGATATAATCTACTGATGTAGATCTGTAGGATGAAGATCTGTAGGATGTGGCCGACACTTTGCCCGAGGCATGAAGCAGATATACTCATACTATTAATGTCTGTTGAAGGCCTAATAAAAAATGTTGCACCCTAGTTTTTAAAAAAAATGAGAATTGCTATCCTCTAACTCTATCCAGACTAACTAGAATCCCTCCCTCAGCCTCATTCTCTACATATGATTGTGTATATCTCCCTCCCACAGTGTTACAAGTCACAGCGGATTGAGACCTGCAGATCTAGCTGCCCGTTGTGGGTATGTGGACTGTGCTCTGTATCTACAAAGAGCTGCTGAGCAGCAGGCTCTCAAACTGAGCGGCATCATAGATGACATTATGTTACCTGTCGTACAGACGCAGGCCGTGCTGCCGGGACAGCGTCCAGATAAATGTATCATCACTCAGGTGTGCTCATGTCTCTAAGTAATACAATAGGTAATCTAATGATGATGGGCTTCTAGAAATTGTGCTTTGCTGACAGACTTGCCATACAAAGATTTTAGGTGTTTACAACTAACTGGGGGAGCTTTCAAAGGTTGATTGTTCCAGCCCCCAGCACCCTCCTGATGTTTGAATGACAGATGATATGTAATAAAATATATTCTGATCTCTAAAATCATGTACTCCATTATTGACAGGGAATAAACGGTGGACGACTCCCTAATTCTATTGAATCACAACATATACCTCAAAACAATGGCCTCGAGTCGGACATGGATACAGAAATATCACCAAATAGTAACGCTACACCACCACAGGGTCTCAACACCCACCACCCTCATGAGTATCAGAATGGATTTGGTGGCAACAACATCAACCAGCGTCTGATGCAGAACGGCTTCGCCCTACAGCCCAAAGCAAAGGGAATATCTCACGTCATGAATCGAGTCCATCAGCAGGATATTTTACTATCACATGAAGTATCATCTAACATGCTGCCGATAGCAGGACGTAAACGCTGACGTGAAGAAGTCGAAGATGAGCCAGAGGAATGGAAGAGAGTTCGGCGACTTGAGACAGGGGGTGGAGACTGTCCTATACAACCACAAGGTCAGTCAGTTATAGCTCCTCCCACTTCAGTAAATCAGCCAATCACAGCAGGCGGTGTCCATATGATGACGGATAATGATGAAGCTCTTGAACAAACTTCATCTTTAACCATTAATAACAATAGGCAGAGAATAACAAACCACCAGATCTCCGCTCCTATAGTGTTTGATGCAGATGTCTCCGGTCAGTTCTACTGCTCTCACAAATTTAAGAATTCTCCCTGCATCTAAACGCAGCAATTATTGTGTAGCGTGACAATATCCTGGATATATGATTAACTTTTACAGGCATGGCTCTAAGCACCAACATCAACAACAACGATACACCATCACTGGCTGCAGTGAAATCTCATCCCTTCTTAGAGTATCTTGCCTCTCGGTCTCATATGTTCTGATAGATAGGAGTGTCACTGATCTGATTATTCACACCTGCTGCTCGTTTTAGTGAGGAGAGCTTGTTATGAATACAAGATAAGACAATTCTATAATACATCAGATGAAGAACATCAGAAATATCTACTCGCCCAACAAGGATACGATAGTATGATGTTTGATAGCATGTTAGCCGAATATCATGGAGTGTGAGCTACATTACCGACCTGTGTAGGTATCTTGGTTTGCAGCAAAGATAACCCTCAGTCTCAACCCACCGAAAACTACTGTATAATAATGTATAATATCCACTATAGTTAATATTTTATCCTGCCATTTGTATATTAGTATCCCTTTGTAATATATATACATATATAATATACTGTATGTACTATATGTAAGTTGATTATTATGCTGTCTTTCTTTTTATTCAGTCCATCTCTGAATCAAGGCTGATATTTAATGTTATTATTCATAACCGTCTCTACTGTAGTGTTTGAATTTATAAAGTGAGCACCATTTTTAATAATACAGTCATCAATAAAGCTGACTCTAGTTAGCCCAATGTTTGTGACTTGGATCTCAGAACAGACAATATTGTCTCTATAATTAGATGCAGATAACTTTGTTGTTCGTTTCTCACTCATGATTTTTTCTCTAAGATTTGTCTACTGTTAGTTTTGTGTAGCTTTGATCAAAAGTACTCTTTTGATAATTTGTTAGTTTCAAAGTGCAATTCATTGTCTCTGCAATGCAAAGATGCAAAGGTTTTTTTACACATCAATTTTCTTTTGAAAAATTTGCTAGTCATATCAATTTGTATTGATATTAACCCTATTTACCTTGTAAAAAAATTTGCCAATATTTTCATGTTCTGTCTTTAGTTTACTAAGTTTTATAATTACTTTCCATGGTCAGCATAACTCAAGTTGAGGGTCTCTAGTTACGATGTCGTTATGTTATTTGTCTTATCCATATATATGTGTGAGTTCTATTTTCAGTGGACAGTTTATAACGATATTCTGTACTGGACGAATAAAGCAAAAGATTTATTGCTAGCTACGCTGTTTCTGAGAATTGTATTATTTATTACACTCTGGTCGAATCTCATATCGCAACGTGAGAAGATATTTATGATGAACTGAAGTACTACCTGATGAGGGGCAACAAAAAATATTTTGGCTTATCTTGAGAGTCTCCAGGCATCCAAAATAATTTGAATTGATTAAGTTGGGCTTCAAAGCATCATGTTGCATGCGGAAGTTGCCGTAATCAATGTATATATTTAGAACCGAAAGAGGCAACTGCAAGAAACAAATGATAGCTAATTTTCTTCTAGAGTCACATTACCCTTTTACTACATAGGATGTAGCTAGTTACCCTTTTACTACATAGGATGTAGCTAGTTACCCTTTTACTACATAGGATGTAGCTAGTTACCCTTTTACTACATAGGATGTAGCTAGTTACCCTTTTACTACATAGGATGTAGCTAGTGCCTGAGTAGCCTTAGAGTCACATTACCCTTTTACTACATAGGATGTAGCTAGTGCCTGAGTAGCCTTAGAGTCACATAACCCTTTTACTACATAGGATGTAGCTAGTGCCTGAGTAGCCTTAGAGTCACATAACCCTTTTACTACATAGGATGTAGCTAGTGCCTGAGTAGCCTTAGAGTCACATAACCCTTTTACTACATAGGATGTAGCTAGTGCCTGAGTAGCCTTAGAGTCACATTACCCTTTTACTACATAGGATGTAGCTAGTGCCTGAGTAGCCTTAGAGTCACATAACCCTTTTACTACATAGGATGTAGCTAGTGCCTGAGTAGCCTTAGAGTCACATAACCCTTTTACTACATAGGATGTAGCTAGTGCCTGAGTAGCCTTAGAGTCACATAACCCTTTTACTACATAGGATGTAGCTAGTGCCTGAGTAGCCTTAGAGTCACATTACCCTTTTACTACATAGGATGTAGCTAGTGCCTGAGTAGCCTTAGAGTCACATTACCCTTTTACTACATAGGATGTAGCTAGTGCCTGAGTAGCCTTAGAGTCACATTACCCTTTTACTACATAGGATGTAGCTAGTGCCTGAGTAGCCTTAGAGTCACATTACCCTTTTACTACATAGGATGTAGCTAGTGCCTGAGTAGCCTTAGAGTCACATAACCCTTTTACTACATAGGGATGTAGCTAGTTACCCTTTTACTACATAGGATGTAGCTAGTGCCTGAGTAGCCTTAGAGTCACATTACCCTTTTACTACATAGGGATGTAGCTAGTTACCCTTTTACTACATAGGATGTAGCTAGTGCCTGAGTAGCCTTAGAGTCACATTACCCTTTTACTACATAGGATGTAGCTAGTGCCTGAGTAGCCTTAGAGTCACATTACCCTTTTACTACATAGGATGTAGCTAGTGCCTGAGTAGCCTTAGAGTCACATAACCCTTTTACTACATAGGATGTAGCTAGTGCCTGAGTAGCCTTAGAGTCACATTACCCTTTTACTACATAGGATGTAGCTAGTGCCTGAGTAGCCTTAGAGTCACATTACCCTTTTACTACATAGGATGTAGCTAGTGCCTGAGTAGCCTTAGAGTCACATTACCCTTTTACTACATAGGATGTAGCTAGTGCCTGAGTAGCCTTAGAGTCACATTACCCTTTTACTACATAGGATGTAGCTAGTGCCTGAGTAGCCTTAGAGTCACATAACCCTTTTACTACATAGGGATGTAGCTAGTTACCCTTTTACTACATAGGATGTAGCTAGTGCCTGAGTAGCCTTAGAGTCACATTACCCTTTTACTACATAGGATGTAGCCTGAGTGCCTGAGTAGCCAGGCTAGGTTGGTTGGTAAGACAGGCTAACTCACCAGTTGCCAGTTTAGGGTCCGGATCGAGGCTTTAGAAGAGTATTTCTCGACTCTGTAAATCTAAAATCGTTGGGTTCTTTCTCTGTTAACTCCTTAATCGAGATGACAATGTCTGATGGTAAATCCTCGACTGATTAATTCTATCCTGGTGATATCCACACCTCTATCCTCCATCTTGTCTCAGCCATACAAAAGTATACGATAATTAGGATATCATCCTCCTCCTCCCTTCAGTCAATAATGTGTTCTATCCAAGACACACAAAACCTTCCCTCGTATCCAAGACACACGAAAACTTCCCTCGTATCCAAGACACACAAATCCTTCCCTCGTATCCAGGACACACGAAACCTTCCCTTGTATCCAGGACACACGAAACCTTCCCTCGTATCCAAGACACACGAAACCTTCCCTTGTATCCAAGACACACGAAACCTTCCCTCGTATCCAAGACACACGAAACCTTCCCTCGTATCCAAGACACACGAAACCTTCCCTTGCATGAGGGGTAGAAGGGCTAAGAATATATAATCTAGTTGGTATAGAAAGATGTTGGATATCTGCCTGGCTGATGGAGATTTCTCAGTGAGTATAAAAGTGTGGGTGGTAGTGGTGGGTGGTCACTCATAGACTCACTGAACCTCAGCATCATCAAACATTACAGTAAAAGTCCATTTATGAGCAGTTGCCATTCTCCAGTTGAAAATCCATCATTATCAAAGCTAAAACCCACCCGGAGAAAAACCGCTTCGCTTTGTTAACAAGAGATCCGGCGTTCCTTTTAACCCACTGAGAAACTTTTATATTGCATGTATACGACCAACCATACTTTATGCAGTGCCAGCGTGGTTCTCCATGACATCTCAAACTCGGAGGCTAAGGGTGGAAAGAATAGAAAATCTGGCTTTGAAAATCATAAAGCCAGACACAACCGATTATATTGATAGAGTGACGCGCTCTCAGATAACACCCATACTAGACCTAATGCAGCGGCAGTACCAACTGCATACCTCTAACATCAATACGAACATCAACCATAGTCTGCATGAACTAATCCAAAGGCACAAACCATCAGTTTCAGCGCGCCCATCACGCGGATGCAAATCATCAATAACAAAGCCCCAAACCAGAACTAAGCTCAGGGGGAATTTCTGGAATGCCTGTTAAGATCTTTACAATTTTTCTTCCATTTTTTCATACAAGAAGACCTATAATGGTAATTTTGAATGTCTAATCATCTAAATGGTTCCATGGTCGAAATAAAGCTACATACATACACACACACACACACACCATACACTTTGGTGAAGTGGACACTGATATGGCAGAGTATAGCAACATTCATCCATATCCTGGCAGTACTAGCAGGCAGAACCAGCAGTACCTAATACCTCACTGCAACACTGACCTCCACCAATAGAGCTTCTTTGTTTCCACCACTGAATTGTTGAATAACCATTGTCAGTGGTTGTTCGATACTTGTAGATCCTCCTATGGCAGCTTTTCATGTTGTCTGACACGGACGAATTACCACTAAACGAGCCTGCAACATTGCTGGAACCTTTACCAGAAAAAAAGAATGATAACTTTCCAAGTATCAAATAAGAAGCATTAAGGTTCGTTGGTACAGCTGATGGTGAATTTTACAAGGTATTCTAGGTTCTCAGTTCAATGCAATTCTAAATTTACATGCTGAGATGCCACACAACGCATACAGCAATGTTGCAGAGCAGTGGTAGGACCCCCTCATGCCGTCCCGGTACCCATAACACTGCTTGTTGCGCATAAGTATTGCAAGAGGTGCCATATGCCATAATATTGTGATGTCGTGTCGGTTTTATTGCTATGAAATCCTACTTCACCTCACGACACCAAAGACTGCCAATGAATTCCCTCCCCAGAATTCATCGGTATAATACTTTTGCAAGAACAGTGACGAGCTCCTGTTTATAGTCTCTATTCAGAATAGAACAACATCAATTACTCTGTCAATATGCTTTCAGGGAATCTACTGATTTTGTTCAGATCCACCAAATAAAATTGTTATTATTATTATTATGTTTGGTATCCTGCTGTAGCTGGAGATCTGAGGTGAGAATTCCATACTGTAATTAACTATTCTATACAATATGTTATGTAGTTGTCTTCCTTTAATAAATGACGAGACAACTCTTTGACTATGTCACTAAAAATCAGTATCCATCATTGTGCTTGGCCTCCACGTTTGCATCAGTTTTACAGATTTGTGTTTAATTATAGAATGATTTTTGCAATGGCTTGATTATATTGTTGTTGAAAATTTGAACTACTCACTTGGTCAACGATGAGCGACATCCTACTTTGTCTCAATGTTTACATTGTCATGTTTTCATATGCTGTTTTATGAAAAAGGTTAGGGAATCTTAATCGCGTTGAATATCCAGCTCTACTTGTCTATGCAAATCGATCTGGGTTAGGGTCTCTTAGCTAGTGCCGATTTACTGTCAACTGGCCTGAACTGATCAATTATCAATAATCAATGTTTGCATGGCGCACCTTTTATTATAAATCAACCAATAGTCAAAGACATATATATATATATATATACATCAATAAAGTGCATCAAATTTATACCAATGTTGAGGGAAAGAATATCGTAGATTCCCTCTAGATAGTATGGTCATGATGTAAAAACCTATAGCCTACATCTAACGGCTGTAGAGATAAGGCTAGTGAGTGTTGTGTGGCCAGTCAGGAAATTTCACACAAGCACACTTAGTGGAGCCTTTCACATCATAGATACTCTGCCTAAGAACACTTTTCGGGAAAGAAAACAGCTTTATATATGAAATCGGGAAATCAATAATGATGATGTGAGGCCATAGTTCACAACAGGTGATGTTACAAATTAAAAGGGCCAAACAAAAGCATTGAGTATAAAAATAGACCCTTAGCATAACAATAAAAGAGAAGAAGAACACTTAATTATATTGACACTTCATACTTTTAAATAACATCAATTGATGCTACCTAAAAAAGAGAATCTTTTTAAACTGAGGATCCAACAGCAGCGGCTTCATTATTAGCAGCAGGTGGAAGTACAAGACTAGATTCTGTTGTGGCTCTAAATTCTGGTCTCTGATTTGTGTCGTCTCTGATCATATTCCTGACTGCTTGATTAAACATGGAGTAGATATCAGTTTTACCATCAGCCGCTCTGATCTGATCCGCTAAGGCACCTGTAAAAGCCCCTCTTATGGCTAGACCACCTGTTACTGTAGCTAGTAACAGAACTGTGTGTGGTCTGCGTAGAACTATGTGTTTGTTGCTGTGTGGGTCGATGACATGACTGGGAGTAGCTGGATCTGATTCGTAATCTTGAGGTTGTACAACTCCATGTGTGCTGAATATCTGACAGGCTTGTATAACCATCACCTGAAAGAAATCGAGGCTTTTATTGGAAAATATATAAGCACATCAAAGAATTAGTCTACAAATGGGGAATCTTACTTCGTGCGTGTGGTGGTTATAGCTCAGTATATGGCTGTCAAATGAAAGTAAGCTTGAGCCGGAATATTGGTAGCTTATCCAAGGATTTAACAATACACTATTTGGAGCTTACCAGTGGTACGTGTTTTGGAAGAGCATGTTTGAGTTGGAAAAGAACGTTGTTGATTGGAATCTCAGAATCTTCATTGCCTGCAAACGCTCCTCTGTATCCATGAGTCATCACAGCCACAATCAGCAGAGAACAGTCAACAACCATCCCTTCTAGTGAGCTGTCTATCATGCTGCTCAGCTCTTCTGTGTGTGACCATTCTAACTTAGTGACATCACATCCTGCGGTCTCCAGTGCTTGTTTGAAGTTCTCCGCCTCTTCCTCAGCTCCGTGTCTGTCCTTAGTGCTGTAGAGGATCAGTCCATACCTCTTAGTCTTAGTCTGGTTGTGTGGAATCACATACCGAGGACTGTAGGAAGATAACTCTTCAATCTGACCAGGTGATAACGGCTCTCGGTCTATGATCTGTTGTATTAGTTCTTCTCTGACTGTGAGTAAAAATAGAGTCAATATTAATCATTGAATATTGGCGTTCATGTTTTATATATTTTCCACAATTCATTTCATAAAATAGATAAATAGATGGATGGATGGATGGATGGATGGATGGATGGAATTTATTCAGAACTATGTAACCACACAATTTTAGTACACAGTACACCCAGAAAGGGATGGAAATTCCCTAAATTCCAAACTCTTTAACTTTTGGCCAATTATATTATAACTTTTGACCAAAATGTACTGGTTATCAATATTATCAATTGATGTAACGCCTGCAGCAGGTTTGCAGGTTGATAGACAGTAAACACTTATCTACTTCAGAGTTCAGACATCCGATCGAGGTCTGTCTTTATAAAATGATGATTGATGATAGCGTCATAATTAAGCTTCTCATCATCCCAGGGAGTGACAACAAAGGGTTGCTCAAGGTCACACAGACAGACGGAAACAGGAAATTTACTTGGTTATTTCTGTCTATTTTTGACATATTGTATTGCCCTGTCTTATTCTAAACTGAATTTTGAATAATCTGCTTAGTGTTGGGAAGAAAGAACAAACAAATCGCAGATAATTTATAATGACTATTTATTTTCATAAAAAAACTAACAACACATTTATTTTTAACAGTCAGTATTATATAATAATAAAACTTGATGAATATGATCACCTGTATAATCAGTTTGTAGTAGAGCTATGTCTATAAGAGCTTTAGTCTGATAATCCTGTAGAAGCTTCACTGATTCCTGCACGTTTAATTGTGCTGCCCGCTGTACAGGTGTGAGTCCTTCAGTCTCTGTTATCCTCAGTAAGTAGATGAGCTGATCAGCTGTTACAGAGTCAGCGATGATCCTGATACATTGTGTATGACCAAACGCTGCTGCCAAATGTAAAGGTGTTTGTCTGTCTCTATCAGGTATCAGTAGAAGTTTATACCATGTATGAGCGGAGGTAAGTCTGATTATTACCTCTAATACATCAGGGTTATTAAGCCAACATGCAAAGTGGATCGGTGTCAACTTGTATCCTGTATCCTGTACACAGAGTAAGTCATAGTGTAGGTCCTCTCTAACTAACTCTAATGTTGTCTGCATTGTCTCTGTCTTACCCACAGCAGCTATATAGTGAAGTAGTGAACCGAATATCGAGCCTCTAGTATGAAGTAATCTAATCCTGTCCTCCTCACTTAGAGACTGAAGTAACATTCTCAAAACATCATCATGATTATTAACCAGTTCACCTAGAATATAATACTTTACATCTTCTCTCTCCTGATTCTGTAAGCGGACTCTGATGTTAAAACTAAACAACCCAGAACCTCTCTCCAGAGTCAGGCACTCAGTTAGCCTGAAGACATCAGTCTGATTGTAGTTGAGTTCTATCAGATGATTCTCTAGTTTACTCGTGTCCCAGATTAGTGAGCCTTCACTGTCAAACTTTATCGGATATTCCTTAATAGCACTAGCGGCAGCCATTTTATCACAGGTGAAGTCCTCAATAAGTAGTCAATATTCTGTGTAAGTTATGCCTGTGTGAGTGTGTGACTAGCTCATTTATGTATTGAGCCACAAATAGGGCAGTTGCCTAGTTCCAATTTTCCCCACAGTTTTCCATGACTCAAAAAAAATCCCTCAATCAATATCAGAACAATAAGTCTGAATTGTATAATACTTAAATTCAATGGCAGCTTATTTTAGACGTCTTTTATTTACAGGCAACTTATGAACGCTCTATGCACACTATCAATATTATGAACATTAGGGCCCTAACATAATGCTTAGTGAACCATGTGAAATCAGGTAACCTGATCTAATATATACAATAAAAACTGTGCGTTTCTGATGACCTGATATGGAGTCGAATTATTTTGATATAATAAATTATTTCTATAAGCTACTTCTTCAGGAGTTTTCCCCTGGAGTTGTTCCACAGTTCTAACAGTCTTGGATGTTCAGGCAGGAGGATTATCTTAGCAAATATGCGTCAGAATTTTCTCAGAATGGTCATAACAAATTTGGCAATGATGATCCCTGGCTGGATTTCTCGTAGGAACATAGGTTTATTTTTGATTATTAGCCTGGACTGTAAATGATACCTGGTGATGTCTGGGTATTTGTTACTTACAGCTAGAATACTGAACTCACTCCTCACAACAGCAGATCCTGTACCGATTTCCTCATCAGTGAGGTGTAATACATGTTATAGTCCCAGTTAGGTAGTCTTAGAACAATTCTGCTCCCTCTGCTCTTATTGGACAGATAAATACATGAGGTTATGATTGAGACTCAGCTGATATACTGGTGATGAAATTTAGAAGATGTTTGCAAAGAAGAAACTATTCTCTTATGGTTCAATAAATACACATGAAGATAGTAAATATACAAGCAGTTGATGCCAGTTACATAATAAAAAAATATATTAACAAATTGTATGCAAAACTATCAGTTCGCCTATAAAAAATGGACAACCTTCCGAGTAATTATTGTTAGCTATTTTAAGTCAGCATTATTTTTGATTATACTCACCAACTAACCTATGAGCCGTTGTGTGGTGTTGTTGAGATGCACATACTCTGATTATCTCTAGTATGGAATGATTGTGTTACATTGAAAGTCATACAAGTCAGCTCTGTCAATTCATTTGATGCGATAACTAAATTTGAAGCCATCATCAGGCGCATCCAGACCCATATTAGTACATCACTCCAATACAGGTTTATATTCATGTATCAAGATACGACTCAGTATTGGTTGTATCAGTTTATCCGGTCCAAACTTAGTAGTGATAATGTGTTTAATGTTTTGTACATCTGTATATTATATCTCACCTCATATAATCTTTGAACATAATATAATCTGTGTTTTGGTTACAAATTATCAATATAAAAGTAGTTATCTCCTCTCTATGTAGGATAAGATAACTACTAATGAGTAAGAGTTAAATAATAGAAAACTAACTGATATCAGATATTTTGAGTCTACTCAAAACAAACTGTACTTTCACAGAAATATTAACCATAATGACATAATGATTAGGGTAGCAGTATATATAATACATATTATTCGGTAAAATAATGTGTATTTTGGTCATCCAGATGGCCAGATAACTTATTTTGTAAATTTTAGCTTAATGTTATAGTATGTTATATGACAAAATATTACGTATATAATGTCATATATTAAAGGAGACATACTCAAAACAATATATTATGTTATGTGACAGCATAGGAGATGTACCCAAAATAATATAGTATTGTATCATCATTATTATTGATGTCAGTGTTACTAATAAACATTAATTGATTAAACAGTATTCAAGGATAAAATAATAGTTTTCATATCAGAGACAGAGTTAACCGTGCTGACATTCTCCATTCAGGCAGCTGTATTGTTATCGACTCTGGGTAAAATCAGATTTTTATCTGTCGTAGCTCTTATTTCTGGTGTCTGACCAACACAAGCCGGCTCATTTCTTATCATGCTGTTAACAGCTCTATTAAACATGGAGAAGATATCAGTTTTACCATCAGCCGCTCTGATCTGATCTGCTAAGGCTCCTGTAAAAGCCACTCTGATAGCTAGACCACCTGTCACTGTAGCTAATAACAGCGCTGTGTGTGGTCTGCGTAGAACTATGTGTTTGTTGCTGTGTGGGTCGTTGACTTGACTTGGAGTAGCTGGATCTGATTCGTAATCTTGTGGTTGTACAACTCCATGTGTGGTGAATATCTGACAGGCTTGTATAACCATCACCTGTGTAAGAAATGGAGAACTTATTGGGACCTGAAGAACAATGTTAGGTTCGTGTATCAACAAAACTGACCAATGAGAGCCTAAAAATGACTGCGACAACCACTCAATATCATCATATTTACAGCACAGTTGGGACAGGGAAGGCTTGAATGTCCAAACAATGCATTTCTAGAGAGAGTTTGAAAAAGAAATCTAAACAATATTTCTTCAATATTGTCACTAATTATCATGCTAATCAAATATACAAAGCATAGAAAAATGATTCTTGATTCATTATTATTTGTTTTGTTCTGAAGTTCAGGGTGAAAACATCCTCCGAGAACCCACCATGTCGAAGGATGGTATACAGTCAAGCAAGTCATTATTAGACTTGGACTCACTGAGAGCTGTTTGAGAAGCAATAGATTCACTCTCAGCTATTCACCTTTTTTTATCCCCACAACAATTCAGTTTTAGCAAAAGAAACTTACCAGTGGTACATGCTTCGGAAGGGTGTTGTTTAGCTGGAACAGAATGTTGTTGATTGGAACCTCGGAGTTATCACTTCCTCTCAATGCTCCTCTGTATCCATGAGTCATCACAGCCACAATCAGCAGAGAGCAGTCACCAACCATCCCTTCTAGTGAGCTGTCTATCATACTGCTCAGCTCTTCTGTGTGTGACCATTCTAACTTAGTGACAACACATCCTGCGGTCTCTAAAGCTTGTTTGAAGTTCTCCGCCTCTTCCTCACCTCCGTGTCTGTGCTCAGTGCTGTAGAGGATCAGTCCATACCTCTTAGTCTTAGTCTGGTTGTGTGGAATCACATACTGAGGACTATAGGGAGACAACTCTTCGATCTGACCAGGTGATAAAGGCTCTTGTTCTATGATCTGTTGTATCTGTTCTTCCCTAACTGTGAGTTGAAATAGAGGCAATACTAATCATTGAATATTGGAGGTCAATTTTTATACATTTTCCACAATTCATAACATAGACAAGCAATGATATTGAGGTAATTCTTACTCAATTTAATTGCGAAAGTTCGTGTTGTCTCTTATTTTATAATTTATTCAGAGCTATGTAACCGCACAATTTTAGTACACAGTACACCCAGAAAGGGATGGAAATTCCCTAAATCCCAAACTCTTTAACTTTTGGCCAATTATATTATAACTTTTAACCAAAATGTACTGGTTATCAATGCTATCAATTGATGTAACGCCTGCAGCAGGTTTGCAGGTTGATAGACAATAATCACTTTCTACTTCAGACATCAGATCAAGGTCTGTCTTTATAAAATGATGATTGATGACAGCGTCATAATTAAAGCTTCTCATCATCCCGGGGAGTGACAACAAAGGGTTGCTCAAGGTCACACAGACAGACGAAAACAGGAAATTTACTTGGTTATTTCTGTCTATTTTTGACATATTGTATTGCCCTGTCTTATTCTAAACTGAATTTTGAATAATCTGCTTAGTGTTGGGAGGAAAGAACAAACAAATCGCAGATAATTTATAATAACTATTTATTTTCCCAAAAAAAACTAACAACACATTTATTCTTAACAGTCAGTATTATATAATAATAAAACTTGATGAATATGATCACCTGTATAATCAGTTTGTAGTAGAGCTATGTCTATAAGAGCTTTAGTCTGATAATCCTGTAGAAGCTTCACTGATTCCTGCTTGTTTATTTGTGCTGCCAGCTGTACAGGTGTGCGTCTATCAGTCTCTGTTATCCTCAGTAAGTAGATGAGCTGATCAGCTGTTACAGAGTCAGCGATAATCCTGATACATTGTGTACGACCTAACATTGCTGCCCAATGTAAAGGTGTAGCTTCGTATACATCAGGTATCTGTAGGAGTTTATACCATGTATGAGCGGAGGTCAGTCTGATTATTTCCTCTAATACATCAGGCCTATTACGCATACATGCCCAGTGGATCAGTGTCTGCTTGTGTGCAGTCGTCTGTACACAGAGTAAGTCATAGTGTAGATCCTGTCTAACTAACTCTAATATTGTCTGCATTATCTCTGTCTTACCCCGAGCAGCTATATAGTGAAGTAATGTCCAACCGCTATCTGATGTATGAAGTAATCTAATCCTGTCCTCCTCACTTAGAGACTGAAGTAACATTCTCAAAACATCATCATGATCAATCAGTTTACCTAGACGACAATAGTTCACATCTTCTCTCTCCTGATCCTGTAAGCGAACTCTGATGTTAAAACTTAACAACCCAGAACCTCTCTCCAGAGTTAGGCACTCAGTTAGCCTGAGGAAATCAGTCTGATTGCAGTTGAGTTCTATCAGATGATTCTCAAGTTTACTCATGTCCCAGATTAGTGAGCCTTCACTGTCAAACTTTATCGGATACTCCATAATGTCACTAGCTGCAGCCATTTTATCACAGCTGAAGTCCTCAATACGTAGTCAACATTCTGTGTAAGTTATGCCTGTGTGAGTGTGTGACTAGCTCATTTATGTATTGAGCCACAAATAAAGCAGCACTCAGCTCCAATTTTCCCCACAGTTTTCCATGACTCATAAAAAATCCCTCAATCAATATCAGAACAATAAGTCTGAATTGTGTAATACTTAAATTCAATGGCAGCTTATTTCAGACGTCTTTTATTTACAGGCAACTTATGAACGCTCTATGCACACCATCAATATTATGAACATTAGGGCCCTAACATGGTGCTTAGTGAAGCATGTGAAATCAGGTAACCTGATTTAATATATACAATAAAAATTGTGTGTTTCTGATGACCTGATATGGAGTCTAATGATTTGATATAATAAACTATTTCTATAAGCAACTTTTTCAGGAGTTTTCCCCTGGAGTTGTTCCAAAGCTCTAACAGTCTTGGATGTTCAGACAGGAGAATTATTTTAGCAAATATGCGTCAGAATTTTCTTAGAATGGTCATAACAAATTTGGCAATGAAGATCCCTGGCTGGATTTCTCGTAGGAACATAGGTTTATTATTGATTATTAGCCTGGACTGTAAATGATACCTGGTGATGTCTGGATATTTGTTACTTACAGCTAGTATACTGAACTCACTCCTCGCAACATCAGATCCTGTACTTACTGATTTCCTCATCAGTAAGGTGTTCAAAACAGCTATACATGTTATAGTCCCAGTTAGGTAGCTCTAGAACAATTCTGCTCCCTCTGCTCTTATTGGACGGATAAATACATGAGGTTATGATTGAGACTCAGCTGATATACTGGTGATGAATTTTAGAAGATTTTTGCAAAGAAGAAACTATTTTCTTATGGTTCAATAAATACACATGAAGATAGTAAATATACAAGCGGTTGATGCCTGTTACATAATAATAAAAAAATATATTAACACTGATAAAATGTGCACAATAACATTTATACACATTTATTGACACATATAAAATCCCCACTCAGTTTCACATAATTTGACAGCTGCTAACTTCAATAGTGATAACGTTATATATATAAACCTCTATTGGCAACCTTATCATGCAAGGCTCATATCATATTATATAGCCTTGTCAAGGGCCCACCTTTTTTGGCTGAATGACAAGTCTAATAATAAAGAAATAAGACTTTGCCAAAACTTGTGTTAATATGTAGGACAACTTTAGATAAGGATTTTAGACCTAACGGAGTGTTTCAATAATCAGATAATATTAAGTTATAAACTTATCAGAGAATTGTGTGAAGGTGATCAGTGTCAGTACCAACAGGATGTATGTATACTGTAGTATCAGTGGTGTGGCCATCGGGTTCCACAGATGTCAGAAGGTACAATTAGATATTCAAACAAATGTACCAACTAGCAGCCAGGGTATATAGCTAACACCAAAATTAGCCAGAATACCTATACCTGAATTAGCCTATACTGAATGTTCATTATAGGGAAGGCCTGACATTGGTTGATTAAATAATGAAAATTATCTTTGGTAAGGACAATCAAATGTTAGTTTTTTGACCTTACAACAATACTAATGCTTGGTATTGGGTGTTGGTGGGTGGTAATGCAGATGAAGTTTGGCTCTAGTTTGCTTGCATTTGGAATTGCTTCCCTCCACTGATAAATAAGCCCCTGAGGCAAACTGGATCAAACTCGATCTAGGGGAGATGTGGTATACTGGGCGTTGATGGGCTTGGTACTAGTGATAATGCCTGCATATTTGGGTTATCAGTGGGTAATGCAATGTCTCAAGACTACAGAAACCCTACATTTGTTGTAAATATGAGAGTTGTCAGCTTACTCTCTGACTATCAGTGTAGATAGTGTTGGACGCTCTACAACAAAACAAGCTTGGTAAAGTGTGTAGACCATAACCTCTCTACAACATCCTGTGATACTGAGCAGCCCTGCAATGTCAAGTGACTGGAGAGGCAGATAACCTTTGGTAACCTTACATAGTATACCTGTGAACTTGTGATGGAGAAAACAACGGAGTGAAATTCAGCTTCAGATTGATCTCTCTTCTTTAGATAGACATTACACCAGATCAGCTCTTGTAGATAAGTCATCTTATAACATGTGCTCTATATCTGCATCAGACTTGTAAATCTCATACATTTACATAACATTGACCTGTCTGTCATCATAACATAGTACTCTTTGTTCTGAAAGATCACAATGACAATTTGGGTGCATATATGAAGGGTCAAAACAACTGTTGCACAAAATTATAAGGAACTCTTGAGTTTTTGGAAAACTGCATTTCGAAAATTCCTCAGTTCCAAAAGATATAAAACATAATGACCATAATATAGCATATTAAAACATGGGACACCTTTCAGATTGTGGCAACATGAAGCCCTTCAATGTGTCCTGTTAAAAATGTAAAAACATCAGTTTGAAGTCTCGAATTCTAGGGCAGCGATTTGTTGTTATTGTAGAGCAATACATCCATAACCACCCATTCCGGTCGGGCATAGATAACTAGTTTTGTTATCATTACAAAAAGTAACCCAGTTCTGAAGGGTACATAACATGAGATTCAAAAGTTTGTTTTATTACATGAGTTTAATAAAAACCAATTGTTTAGGGTGTCTTGATTTCCACACAAAAAATTTTGTTTTGTTTCTGTGTCTAAGCACTGGGCTCTCAAGACTACGTTACATGCCCCCGTTAAAAGCGACTTTTGGAGCAGATAAATAAATTGGGGTGAGTCCTGAGTCCAAGTACATGACCAAGATCATCTCACACAAAAAGCGCAGGACTCGGTTGGATATCAATACAACCTAAGCATCTGATTTTTATATATTTCAAGTAAAGTAATTGTGACAGTTTTGGAAATTTAAGAAGTGAAAACTCATTACAAAATTTAATACTATCTGAATAGGTACTAAAATAAGGGAATGGAGACAGGAGTGACAAAAATTGTATTTCCAATGTTTTTTTTTGTGGGATGATCTAGGTCTATGCTCTGGGCAATCTCTCAGGACAACGAGTTCATAGCTTACAATATTTCTCATGAGCCTTTACTCACCAGTAGCCAGCAAATTGACAAGTTTTCCTGTCAGAACAGATAAATAAATTGCAATGTTGGACTAGTTCTGCATGGCAGTCTTAGGTGTCAAGGTTTAGTAAAATGTCATAGGCCTAGCAATCAAACCAACACAAAACACTGCACCCGTAAAATAACTTAGCAAGTATTATGTGACCCATGTGACGCAATGTACAATTTTAACTATATATAACTGTATTAGGTTATTCTTGGCTGGGTGGTAGAAGATAATTGTCTCACACTCACAGGGAGTGTGCTCTAAGAAAAATACAGAGTTTAGGAAAGTAAAAAAACAACCACAGTACGGCGGAGAGCCGTCGGCCGGGGGCAAAAGTCTGGGGGGCTCAAACTACCACAGTACATATCAAATCAAACTCATAACAGTGAACAAAAAAACCTAATTTACTCGCATAAGAACATTATTGGATGAGAATTCCAAAGCGCGAATACCCAGGGTTTAGAAGGATCTAGAATATGTTACCTCCCCTGTGACAGATTTTAACACGTGTTTTTGTTCATTGTTATGAGTTTGCTTTGATATGAGGGGTGGTTGTTTTTTGCTTTCCTAAAGAATTAAACTGGATATCAGGAGGAGACTATTTGAATGGTTCAGAGTTTATTTATTAACACTTATATGTGCAGTTAGTCCTTGGTTAACTCTTGATCTAGGAGTTCACCTCTCCTTAACCGAAGAACAATAAGGCCCAGTAACAAACCCTGGTCATTGTTTTGTGTGCAACTCACCAGAGTGCTACCCTTCACCAAACGGAAATACAGTATACGTATACAGACTGGAGTCATCTTGTATTCATTGGCGCCGAGAAGGGGCAACTCCAAATTATGACTACAAAAGACAACAAAGATCTCATCAATATTATGAATAAAATTGAGCACATATATCTACAATCAAATCAAGTAGGAAACCAACCAAGTGTCCTCCATTCTACTATCAGGCCTAGGTAGCGTGGAACAGTAAAAGCAGAGATTAGGAGTTATACTGAATAATAGGGAAGGCCTGACATTTGTCGATTAAATAATGAAAATTATCTTTGGTAAGGACAATCTAATGTTAGTTTTTTAACCTTGCACCAATACTAATACTTGGTATCGGGTGTTGGTGGGTAATCCTAGGAATCGGTGGGTGAAGCTCGGATTAAGTTTGCTAGCATTTGGAATTGCTCCCCTTCACTTATATATAAGCCCCAACTTTTAAGTGATGACAATTCAGGCAAACTGGATCAATATCGATCTAGGTGCAATGCAGTAGGCTGGGCGTTGATGGGTCTTGTTTGGTACTGGTGGTGATGCCTGCATATTTTGGGTATCGGTGGGTAATTCAATATCTCAAGACTACATAAAATCTACATTTGTTCAAAATATGAGAGTTGTGAGCTCACTCTCTGACTATCAGTGCGGATAGCGGTGATTGCTCTTTAACAAAACCAACTTGATGAAGAATTCAAATACCATAATCTCTATATAACATGCTGTGATACTGAGCAGCCCTGCAACGTCAAGTGACTGGAGAGACAGATAACCTTTGGTAACCTTACATAGTATACCTGTGGACATGGTAAGCTTACATAGTATACCTGTGGACATGTGAGTGACAGAGACAGATAACCTTTGGTAACCTTACAAAGTATACCTGTGGACATGTAATGAACAATACAGCGGAGTAAAATTCAGCTTCAGATATATCTCTCTTCTTTAGATAGACATCACACCAGATCAGCTCTTAAAATGTTGGTTATAAATGTTGGTTAAAATCACAAGAGTTAGTCACTCACCACATCACATTGACCTGTCATCATAATTTAGAAAGATTACAATGACAGGTTGGGTGCATGAGGGCTCGAAAGATCCTGGTGCACAACATTGTAAGCCATTCTCAGTTTCATAAGGTATAAAACATGAGATTCATATAACATGCTAAGATTGCAAACATCTTTTGACTATGAAAATCAATTGTTTAGGGTGTCTTGATATCCACAAAAGCTTTTGTTTTTTTTTGTGTGAGTTGATACAGGTTTATGCACTAGGCTCCCAAGACTGCCTTACACGCAAAGCCCCCCCTCCCCTTAGACCTACACAAGACATCACATCAGCCAAATAGCTCAGCAGGAACAATGAAGCCCATATGACGTCTTAAATCACTTAAGTCATGAAACTGACCATTTTGCAATAAAGCATCATATCAGTGTGCTTCTGTATGTTTGTGATCCTATATTATGCAACCCAGTGGCTTGCAAGCTTGAAGCTCATGCAACAGGAGTTTCACAACTTAACTGTATTTTGTAATGTTGAAGTGGAATCTACATTGAATTGTCAGCTAGTAATGTGACGACAAATGCAATTATAAGAACCTTTGGTAAAGCACCATTCCGTTACGTACTTGATATCAAGAGAGTAAATGCTTCTTCTGGTCTGGTGTGGTCTGGTGTGGTCAGGTGTGATCTGGTGTGGTCTGGTGTGGTGTGGTCTGGTGCGGGTCTGGTGTGGTCACCCAATGAGCAAATAATTTGCACAAACTGATCGTCAAACTTAGGGTATGAAATTAATTATCTACCGGCACGGGTGACGTAGTTACTGTCTTACTAATGCATACTGTACACGTCATAAGCTGGTGATTTCATGCCCTGATTTTGAAGATCAGTTCGTGCAAATTATTTGCCCATTAGGTGACAATGCTGAGATTTAAGTCTAATTAATTATCGTGGAGCTATGCAGAATTCGATGAGCACAAATTTGCATGAGTGGCAGCAGTAGTTTAACCTGCCACAGCAGGATCTACAATTATCGAACGATACAAACAAACGTTATTCCACAATTAAGCGGTGCAAACAAGTAAGATCTTACATGATGGTCACTGTTGGTTGTGCCTTATTTTTGTACTACCAGGATGCGGATGAATGTTGATGGCTCGGAGGAGGTTTGCAGTGATCCTATCCTATAACACCCGCTATAGCTTTCAAGATTGAAACCACAGGTCTGATCTAAAACCTTGGAGTTTGGAAATGTTTGACTGCCCACAAGAGTTTTTGTTGGGGACAGTCAAACATTGCCAAAGTCCCAGGTTTTGGAGTAGACCCGTGAAAAGGAGTTTCCCAACTGAAATTTATTTTGTAATGACAAACCTGCGCAGCGTCTCGCTAACTCCTTGTCTCATATTGCTGCTTTTTGCATTAACCTTGTCCTTGATGTTTAAAAACCTTGAAACATTCGCTTCTTTCTTCCCAAGTCACATTCATTGGGGCTGGTGCTGGAGACTATGTCGACTGAGATAACTTATCTGTGTATATTCATGTTTGTGCAGTCCAAAGAAGAGCAGCCCGGATGGTGTCCAATGTCAGAAGAACTGATCACACCACCAGCACTACAAAACTTCTGGAGGACCTGGAGTGGGACACACTCAAAGACCGGAGGGAGAGAAGAAGGCTCGGCATCTTCCGCGCTATGCACTACAACAAGGTTGCTGTTAACATCACTGACTACCTCTCTCCACATCCTACACATGCTGGACAGTCAAGGAAACACCAATCGCAGTATTTTATCCCTCACTGCAATACCAAACTGCACCAGAACAGCTTCTTTGTGAGCACTGCTAAACTGTAGAACGCCCTACCGATCGGCAGCACCCTCCTCGAGGGACCCCCAGTGGCAGGCTAAGGTTGATGGCGATCGATCTACCGACCCTACGTTGCAGACCCGGAACGGAGACGGACAGACAAGATGACATATTGCCACAACCTTCTCACAGAAGTTGGCGATTAACCTTCAAGTACCAAGTAAGTAAGCACCAAATATCAGGTTAAAATTGGAGATTTACAAGCTAGACCTGCCAGAGCAGAGAGAGTCAAAGCGGTGGCAAATTGGATTTATTCACCACAACTATGAGCAAAAGAGATGAATTGTGGCTAGAAACCTTGACTGGTCTGCTCAAGGAGTCCCTCTAACTCCTTGGTCTGCTCATAACCATAGTGTGGCTCTTGTAGTATGAAAGAATGCTTTCTACACATCAAATCATCAGAAAAAAAAATTCTGTGTTAAGCAGAGCTAATATATCAATAGAGCTTCGAAACTGGGGCGTGGTCTGGGCGTGTACTATATTATGACCTGAAAAAATAGCACTGTACACTAACTAATGGCAAAATATGACTCGCTTAGCAAATCTGGTGTATTTTATCTAATAGAAAATTGAACTATAAAGACAATCTGATTCTAACTACAACAATGTGAGCAAGGAGTTGGATGAGTTGATGTGAGTGCAATGGTGTTTGTTTCAGATGACAAAGTTATTTAGGCAAGAAGTACATGCTTATACCATAGTAGTAAGAAAGATGAAAAGTGAGGAGTTATTTTTGATTTATTAAGAGGGACTCTCACCAATGAACTCCCGGTGTAATTCCGTCACAACCAGTCTGCTGGAACAGGGAGGTTGGAAGCAACTTTCTGTAGTACAGTTGAATCAACTCCAGTTGTTTAGGCCTTGACCACTCGGGCATTCAACCACTGGTCCTGGACTTACACCAAATACAGATGGCCTGTGGTTGGAAGATAGTCTAGAGCTGCACATGACCAGAAAAGAAGACTATAAATTTTATTCCTTATTTCTCTCTAGGCACTCTGGATCTGTTGCAAATGAACTCGAGAATGCGGTGAGATATTCGGCTACCATAGAATTAATACAGATTTCCAATGATGATTTCGATGTACTGAACATCCGATACAGGTCTGAGGGATGGAACTCAAGAAACAAGTACAAGATGCCGCATAGAATCTCCTACAGATTAGCGATTCAAGGTAGGAATTATTTCTTACAAATATGACAGACTAGTCAAATATTTCAATGTTTTTATCGACACGCCAGGTTTTTCTTAGGCATGGAAATCCAACAAGCGCTTTAAAGTTATACAGGGGGTCTTTCAATTAGAAACAGCCAAAATCACAATTTGATCGCTCACTCCCTGAGTGAGTGATACCTGCTAGGCTCTCACTTTCAGATCGCTCACTCACTTGATGGAACTATATACATTCAGAGTGAACGATTTGAGAGCGATCTGTCTAATTGAAAGACCAAGTGAGTGATAATTTTGGACCGATGTGATAGTGATAACTTGCTTTAGTAAAGGATCGCTCTCTCTAATTGAAAGACCCCCCTGATTTGAAATCTAAATCATAGCTTTAATACTTATATCACAGTATTTCTCTGATGTTGCAGTTCATCGTAGACTTTCTTGACTGGCTAACTCAATTGGAGGACGAAGTATATGGTGTCGACATCACGGATGCAGATAGGTCAAAATGTCCGCTTTGCATTCAGACAAGAATCAGCTGGAGAATCACTTGTAAGTACACTTTACAATGTGATGCAAAATCTGTGATATTGATCAAGATTGTGGAAATCAAGATCTACATAGAATGCCATTTTGCACATACTTCTTCTCACCTAGCCGGCTGTATCCTTAGCACATACTATATTAGGCTAAATTCAAGTCTAGCTCAACATCTTTACTTTATTATAGACTCCCACCTCAAATAACCAAGATTAAGTGTGAGCTATCATTACGCCATTATAATATTCCTACAGGTCACTCCTTCTTAGCGCTCACTAAGGAGTTTTTGACTGAGAAAACGCTTTGTCAAGATAGCTTGGAGCAGTACTTTGGTCACCAAAGAGCCAAAACTGGCCGTAACAATGCTCCAACTATGAGCGAGTTTCTAAATACAGCCAGGATACTGACAGTGACACAAGAGGCTGAATGTACTATATCCAAAGGGTACTACACTAAACTTTAAAAAGACACTATGGTGATCTCTGAGGAGCCAATGGAGAAAGGAAGTTGACAAAAGAAATGAGTCATGGGTTTTTGTTAACCATTGTTGGGCTGAGAATGTAAAGTATTACGTAGCAATAGTATTTGAATAAAATTGCAGAAGTAAAATTACATAAAAGAGACTTAGAAAAAATTAGATACAGATTTTCCTGAAACCACAAGATCAGTTTGATTCTTTTATTGTAAACTCTGTCTAAAAACTGGCCCAAGGATTTTTTTTCTTATTGCTGTCTATTTAT
Organism: Membranipora membranacea; assembly: GCA_914767715.1. NCBI lineage: Eukaryota > Metazoa > Bryozoa > Gymnolaemata > Cheilostomatida > Membraniporidae > Membranipora > Membranipora membranacea. The sequence continues at coordinate 170,967 of OU612075.1, read as the reverse complement.
TGTTTACATCTATTTATAAATGCCACACACCTCACTCTGGAAAACTTTTGCACTACCTTATGAAATAAATCAAAGGCTTCAGAACTTGGTATGTTACAATCTACTGTGAGCCACTGGTTGTGAGCCTTGTCAGCGTGCAGTATAGAGTCCATGACAAGATCTCTTACGTTGCGATTACTGCTCACATTGGAAAGAGTGGCAGATGAAAGAGAATCAAGCGCAATGACAAATGTAGAAAGCTGGCTGATACATATGTAAGTGCACCACAATCTAGAGGCAAAGAATTTCCCCCTATTAGACTAGCGAGAGAGTTCCCCCTGAGGTTGAGTTGAGGTACTGCTTGCTTGCTCAGGATAATTCTGTTGTGCAGCCTGCAAAAGAGACATCATATATTGGTTTGAGTAAGATTAAAGCCATTAAAACACAAATTGGTTTTATCACAATAAGAACTTGTGGTTATGGAGACAAACTAAATTTTAACTTAAAATAAGTTAAGTAAAGTTAAATGTTGCATAGCGGACCTCTGTGCTTCAATTCATAAATTAGCCGTTCAAAAGTAATGGGTTGATATTCCTAAGATCGTTTTTGGGTTGTTGATGTGAAAAACTTACGACTTGCAGCGGGTATAGTCTCCAGCCTCAAAATGTTGAGCGCAATATGCCTTCTACTGAGCATTCCATTCACGTATGTGTTGACTAGGTCTTGCCTCACGACAGCTTTTAACCAATTCATTCCCCTATAACATTCCAAAAATAGGTGTGAATAATCAGGGCCATTGTACATATTAACGTTGAGCAATGATTACACAGGCTGACTTGATGGATTGTAAATTTGTAGCATTTGCTCACTACAACCTATAACCTTCTGGAAGTTTATCAGAATCCTCTGTAGTTGGTTTATTATTATTGTATAACTAGTAGGGTCAGTGCATTGCTGTAGTAACCTGAAATACATGGCCAAATATCATTCATTCCTATCTGTACCTATCAAACCCATTCTTATTCATTGAAATACACAGACAAGGGTACTGTAGACAGTTACCCCTCTGGTTGAGACAGGCTAAGAGAAAGAAAGCATGGGTCATATGTCTTCAATAACCTAAAACAAAGGATACTAAAGCAATGACGAAATTTTGATATCTTGGAGAGCAAGTGCTACTCCTATCTAGGTAGATGCAATGTGATTTACCTGACTCTATCTTTTCTAGGTACTACAAACCATCTCCAATACACCCGTCTGCTATTTTCTTTCTTCTAGTTTGAGTGCAGTGCAGCAGAAGATACTTGCTCTTGTGTGATTGGTTCATTAAACTCCAGTCACAGCTATTCTTATTATTACTACAATGGCTGTACAGTGCTATTTTTTTCAGGTGACACCTGATTGGTCAATTCTGAGCTGGCCCATATTCTGCCTGCTGATATATAGATAAAGGGACAGTAGAAGCTTAGGACTGCGTAAGCTTTGGTGTTAAGTCTATTTCATAAGAAATGAATAAACTTTAGCCACCAAAATCATTTAGGATGTAAACCTGCTTATCACTGCGCGTTTGTATTGTGCTTGGATGTCAAACACAACTTGATTAGTCTAAATATCAATGACGTATGAATGCGGGGCTTATTAGATCAAGGGATGTGTTTACACGCTGAAGTTACATTGTTAACAATGGGCATGGCATGTGCATAACAAGTGAGGATGATTAATAGTGACATGAAAATGCATTGTCACAGCACAGAGCAATGCTACACATAGAGGAGGATGGCACACTATGCTGTAGACTTCTTTAGGAACATTTACCATCGACTCAGCAGCATAAGTACTATTGGACTTGCTGGATCAGCAGATGCTAACTAATGATGATGATGATGAAATCACTATTAGCAAAAAGAGTGACACTGGAAAAGTCACCACAGAACTTCAAATGGTGAGTTTCTCATTCCCCTTCTCTCATATAGGTAACCCAATGAACATCCTCTCATTGGGTAACCTATCAGTAAACTGAATCAAATGCAACCAGGGCTAACCAAAAGTTCCTAACATCTTAGCCATTAGTTAGTGTAGACTGGTATGCTACAAAATTCAAGATAAACTTTGCATGATAAAACCAAGGGTTAAGTTAATTCAATCCGAACCAGATGCTATGTAAGCGTAAGCGTTGCTCTAGGTTCTCCTTTTTTTATTTTTTAATGGGGTATTCTTGGTCCGACATCTAACATTACGTAGAGCAGTGAATGATTTGGGGTGACCTCAGTCCTCCAGTCTGAGAGAACATATCACCTCTGCAAGACATACAAATGACATAAGCAAGAATTTTGAACCCGCTGCTAGGAGACCATGCATATATCTAGGCTCGTGCAAACACGATATGTGAAGACAGTTATAAATAAATAAATATGGATATCCGACATTTGTCAGCACCCCAGATACGTAAGGCTTGTAGGGAGGACATCTGATGAGCTCAGGGCGCATGTAACAGGTGACATGTGGTAAACAAATCCACTGCTGTCAGTTTTATCCATGCCAAAAATAGAGCAGAAAATTATTGGTTACTGTTTTGCCATGCAGTGATTTCTGATGAGATACTCTCCTGACATTTGATTACGTACAGCGAAGGTTGTTTTTAAGTGTAACATAGACTTCTCAGTAATATTTGTTCTCTCCCTCTCTGATTGATATCATCACTGTTATTGCTGTTTTATGGTAACTTTTTAGAGCAAATGGTTTGTCAATATGCTAATAACACCCTGAAATTTGACAATCTGTATCAGGAGTATTAAGAATTTGAGGCTATTGTCCTCAAAGTTCATATCTTCACTTGAAATAAGAGGAAGCAATCTGTGTCCAATTTTCTATATTCGATGATCCATGAATAGTTGTTGTTGTTTTGTTGTTGTTATAGACTGGTCGTTATGATAACTGTGATTATCTTTTTACAGTATACTTGGTGTTTTATTTGTTTGAACTCAGCTCAGCTCATTGCTGAATGTGCAAACCCAGTACTGAGTCAGACATAATCCTCTGCTCTGGACTTTATGTTGGATTGTGGGCTGACTGTGCACTGAGGCTGGCCCGGTCATTCTGGGCTCAGCTATTACGTTAATTTAATTGGTTCGTTATTGATTTGTTCATACTTTGCAGTGTCATAGATATGGATACCCAATCAATTATTTGGAACAATTTAGATCCATTTTGGGCATAAATCATAATCTTCCTTCTCTTCAAAAAAACGTTTGATAAACTGGCCGATGATCAAGAGTTTTATTTTACTAACAGTGCAGCTATTATAATCAATACCATCTCCGGCATCAGGGTGTATGTCCTGTCTCCGGAGCGTCTTGTGAGAGTGACCCTGTATGGTCTCTGAATCCGTTATAAACATCGAAAGTATGATCTTCTCATCACTTTTTCCCAACTCTCAACATGTTATTCACCTCTCCTGGTCGGTTCATCTGTTCAGACTTTATACATGCAGAACGACAATAACCTTCATAAACTTGACATTTCAATATCTGATGTGTCCAAATAGCAACTAACGATTTACCCTACGAGCAGTGCTTTAGTTGTGTCAATGGCGAGTTCACTTCACGGCTGATTAATACCTAAGAGAGTAAATAGATGGGATGAAATCATGAAATAGTAACTTCACCTCGAGTGATGTGATACTTTGGGATGGTCTTTATTTTGATAGCTCTATTTTGATTCCAGCACTGTGAGCTACAGATCCGACGGTGTACCAGCTTTGATGAGCTACACGACGTCATCCCTCGATGCTTCTATTAGCTCTTCCCTAAAGTGGTAGGTCTCCACTCCCTAAAGTGGTATGTCCCCCCTCATAAAGTGGCACGTCCCCCCTTATTAAGTATTTCTTCAACTCCAAAGCCTTTTGAATAATTGGCTATTATAATAAATCGGCGTGTGTGTCTTTGACAGAAGAGTTATAAACTAAATATATAACCTGAGTGGTCCTCCTGCTATGTAAACCTCTCATTGACAGAAGTCTCACTGATTTGATAATATAGATGATGGAAAGGAAAGAGTACCCTGTGTACCTCTCAAATCAGGGAGTCCCTGCTGCTCAAATATTGTCTGTTGAATCACGTTAGTAATTAGAAGTTATCCTCTCTAAAAGTATTATGTTCAGAGAGTAGATAACTTATAATTTTTATTATTGTAGAAATATTGCCATGTGTACATCGGCTCGGATAGTCTGGAGGATGCTACAGGCTTCATGTTCCCATCTGAGGGTCTCGCCTCGTAAGTAATAGAGCCGTGGATCAGAGCTGTGACGTTTTTTTCTAGCATATACCATATTCTACAATGGCGTAATACTGTTAGAGTGACAACATTTTTTGTTCTGGATTCCAGCTAACCTCCCGCACCCCTCACTGAACAGCTTTTAATATCCATGCCGACTTTCAACCATGAAAGAGAATTTGCGTTGCTTTACGTCGCCTTTGACTAAGGCTCTATAGAGGAGCTAAGTTTGGGCAGGATGACAAGCTTGCCATTGCGCACATTTAGCTAAGTTACACAATTATGTGTTTTTCTTAATAAACATAGTTCGAGGGAAGAACGTTGTAGATTGACTCTTTGCACTAAACATAATATTTGGGAAGTTAGCTCCATGTGTTGTATTCCCTGGCACACAGTATTTTATGTATAACTTTCTCATCTGCTGGTATATATGTTGTAGGATTATTTGGGTGAGACTCCAGCACATAAAGCAGCTCGTACAGGCAGCATGGAATGTATAAGTCTACTAGCTGCTGAGCAAGCTGATCTCAAGTAAGTAATCATTCAAACCTGAGTAGCAAATACCATCTATATGCCTACATATGATAGTGATAAGCAGTTTGGCATGTTCTCTTTATTCAGATCTGGAATAATGGGTTGGTCAGTCTAGAAAGGTCAGTGACATCACCAAATTATCTGATTGATTATAAGGATTTTCATAGGTAAAGACGGTAGATTGTTAGCTATTGCTTTGTTAGTAATAACACACTCTGTGACGCAGGAGTTGTGGGTTCGAGCCCCACTGGGGGAGCTTTCATTGTTGATTGTTCCAGCCCCCAGCACCCTCGGGTGTATACCTCTCCTGTGTACTTGTCTACTGACTGACTCATGGAAAGACATGTGACAGCATGGAAAGACATGCTGACAAGCTGGAAAGACAGCTAAACCTACTACAAGGGGTCCCAGCAATGGGCCATGTAAGACCAATAACCCTAACACGTACGCTGTGTTTCATAGGGTGGCAATGGTGGATTGGAATGTGCTGTGGGATGAGAGAACACAACTCCGAGTAGTGAATAGCGGGCTATCTAATTAGCGCCATCGACCCATTCTTTTTTGGGGATGGTGAGATGGCGCAATCGGTTAGCGCGCTTGCTATTCACTGCCAGGCGATTAGTGCCGCAGGAGTTGTGGGTTCGAGCCCCACTGGGGGAGCTTTCATTGTTGATTGTTCCAGCCCCCAGCACCCTCGGGTGTATACCTCTCCTGTGTACTTGTCTACTGACTGACTCATGGAAAGACATGTGACAGCATGGAAAGACATGCTGACAAGCTGGAAAGACAGCTAAACCTACTACAAGGGGTCCCAGCAATGGGCCATGTAAGGCCAATAACCCTAACACGTACGCTGTGTTTCATAGGGTGGCAATGGTGGATTGGAATGTGCTGTGGGATGAGAGAACACAACTCCGAGTAGTGAATAGCGGGCTATCTAATTAGCGCCATCGACCCATTCTTTTTTGGGGATGGTGAGATGGCGCAATCGGTTAGCGCGCTTGCTATTCACTGCCAGGCGATTAGTGCCGCAGGAGTTGTGGGTTCGAGCCCCACTGGGGGAGCTTTCATTGTTGATTGTTCCAGCCCCCAGCACCCTCGGGTGTATACCTCTCCTGTAATAACACACTCTGTGACAAGGTGATATGATTATGTAACTGAGGAGATAATCTTCTAAACTTCACCTTCATAACAGGGCTCAATAATAAGCAACAATATGAGTACTGTGTCTGTAACATGAGCGAGGAGAGGTGATAACAAAGGGAAACTCTGACTTCGCTGTGAAGATTTGTGTTTCTACTCTTAGTGCTGATATGATGCTGGCTGGTTTATCTGTCACAAGCAGAGATTTGAGTGTTTATACTGTTACATGAGTAGGGGATAACAAAAATAAATATAAAAATATGAGTAAAGTCTGACTTCTAATGGATTAAACACATATCTGAGTGTTTAATAGTGATGTAGTCTTCATCAGGTCTCTAGTTGTCTGTGACTCTGTCTAGTATATGTCTGAGATCTCAGAGGAGTTAGTAGGTATATCAGCGTCTAGATAGACAGTAATGATGCCCTTGAGCAGACAGTGAACTTAGTAATTATAGTGTACTGACTTCGGGGGGGGGGGGAGGGGGGCAAGGTCCATCAATCTACAAAACATGGGAACTAGAGATCATAGATATTATCTATTCTCTCTGTGAGGTAATGTAATGGCCTATGATTCTTTCATTTTTACCTAAGCTCTTTTGGATTTCTTCTACCTGTTGCTTTCAAATTATGTAGAAAAAAACGATTCAATAAGTAAGATACATTTGTGGTAATTAATTCTACTATTAATGTCTGATATAATCTACTGATGTAGATCTGTAGGATGAAGATCTGTAGGATGTGGCCGACACTTTGCCCGAGGCATGAAGCAGATATACTCATACTATTAATGTCTGTTGAAGGCCTAATAAAAAATGCTGCACCCTAGTTTTTAAAAAAAATGAAAATTGCTATCCTCTAACTCTATCCAGACTAACTAGAATCCCTCCCTCAGCCTCATTCTCTACATATGATTGTGTATATCTCCCTCCCACAGTGTTACAAGTCACAGCGGATTGAGACCTGCAGATCTAGCTGCCCGTTGTGGGTATGTGGACTGTGCTCTGTATCTACAGAGAGCTGCTGAGCAGCAGGCTCTCAAACTGAGCGGCATCATAGATGACGTTATGTTACCTGTCGTACAGACGCAGGCCGTGCTGCCGGGACAGCGTCCAGATAAATGTATCATCACTCAGGTGTGCTCATGTCTCTAAGTAATACAATAGGTAATCTAATGATGATGGGCTTCTAGAAATTGTGCTTTGCTGACAGACTTGGCATACAAAGATTTTAGGTGTTTACAACTAACTGGGGGAGCTTTCAAAGGTTGATTGTTCCAGCCCCCAGCACCCTCCTGATGTTTGAATGATAGATGATATGTAATAAAATATATTCTGATCTCTAAAATCATGTACTCCATTATTGACAGGGAATAAACGGTGGACGACTCCCTAATTCTATTGAATCACAACATATACCTCAAAACAATGGCCTCGAGTCGGACATGGATACAGAAATATCACCAAATAGTAACGCTACACCACCACAGGGTCTCAACACCCACCACCCTCATGAGTATCAGAATGGATTTGGTGGCAACAACATCAACCAGCGTCTGATGCAGAACGGCTTCGCCCTACAGCCCAAAGCAAAGGGAATATCTCACGTCATGAATCGAGTCCATCAGCAGGATATTTTACTATCACATGAAGTATCATCTAACATGCTGCCGATAGCAGGACGTAAACGCTGCCGTGAAGAAGTCGAAGATGAGCCAGAGGAATGGAAGAGAGTTCGGCGACTTGAGACAGGGGGTGGAGACTGTCCTATACAACCACAAGGTCAGTCAGTTATAGCTCCTCCCACTTCAGTAAATCAGCCAATCACAGCAGGCGGTGTCCATATGATGACGGATAATGATGAAGCTCTTGAACAAACTTCATCTTTAACCATTAATAACAATAGGCAGAGAATAACAAACCACCAGATCTCCGCTCCTATAGTGTTTGATGCAGATGTCTCTGGTCAGTTCTACTGCTCTCACAAATTTAAGAATTCTCCCTGCATCTAAACGCAGCAATGATTGTGTAGCGTGACAATATCCTGGATATATGATTAACTTTTACAGGCATGGCTCTAAGCACCAACATCAACAACAACGATACACCATCACTGGCTGCAGTGAAATCTCATCCCTTCTTAGAGTATCTTGCCTCTCGATCTCATATGTTCTGATAGATAGGAGTGTCACTGATCTGATTATTCACACCTGCTGCTCGTTTTAGTGAGGAGAGCTTGTTATGAATACAAGATAAGACAATTCTATAATACATCAGATGAAGAACATCAGAAATATCTACTCGCCCAACAAGGATACGATAGTATGATGTTTGATAGTATGTTAGCCGAATATCATGGAGTGTGAGCTACATTACCGACCTGTGTAGGTATCTTGGTTTGCAGCAAAGATAACCCTCAGTCTCAACCCACCGAAAACTACTGTATAATAATGTATAATATCCACTATAGTTAATATTTTATCCTGCCATTTGTATATTAGTATCACTTTGTAATATATATACATATATAATATACTGTATGTACTATATGTAAGTCGATTATTTTGCTGTCTTTGTTTTTATTAAGTCCATCTCTGAATCAAGGCTGATATTTAATGTTATTATTCATAACCGTCTCTACTGTAGTGTTTGAATTTATAAAGTGAGCACCATTTTTAATAATACAGTCATCAATAAAGCTGACTCTAGTTAGCCCAATGTTTGTGACTTGGATCTCAGAACAGACAATATTGTCTCTATAATTAGATGCAGATAACTTTGTTGTTCGTTTCTCACTCATGATTTTTTCTCTAAGATTTGTCTACTGTTAGTTTTGTGTAGCTTTGATCAAAAGTACTCTTTTGATAATTTGTTAGTTTTAAAGTGCAATTCATTTTCTCTGCAATGCAAAGATGCAAAGGTTTTTTTCACATCAATTTTCTTTTGAAAAATTTGCTAGTCATATCAATTGGTATTGATATTAACCCTATTTATCTTGTAAAAAAATTTGCCAACATTTTCATGTTCTGTCCTTAGTTAACTAAGTTTTATAATTACTTTCCATGGTCAGCATAACTCAAGTTGAGGGTCTCTAGTTACGATGGTGTTATGCTATTTGTCTTATCCATATATATGTGTGAGTTCTATTTTCAGTGGACAGTTTATATTGATATTCTGTACTTGTCGAATAAAGCAAAAGATTTATTGCTAGCTACGCTGTTTCTGAGAATTGTATTATTTATTACACTCTGGTCGAATCTCATACCTCAACGTTAGAAGATATTTACGATGAACTGAAGTACTACCTGATGAGGGGCAACAAAAAATATTTTTCGCTTATCTTGAGAATCTCCAGGCGTCCAAAATAATTTAAATTGATTAAGTTGGGCTTCAAAGCATCATGTTGCATGCAGAAGTTGCCGTAATCAATGTATATAATTAGAACTAAAAGAAGCAACTGCAAGAAACAAATGATAGTTAATTTTCTTCTAGAGTCACATTACCCTTTTACTACATAGGATGTAGCTAGTGCCTGAGTAGCCTTAGAGTCACATTACCCTTTTACTACATAGGATGTAGCTAGTGCCTGAGTAGCCTTAGAGTCACATTACCCTTTTACTACATAGGGATGTAGCTAGTGCCTGAGTAGCCTTAGAGTCACATTACCCTTTTACTACATAGGGATGTAGCTAGTGCCTGAGTAGCCTTAGAGTCACATAACCCTTTTACTACATAGGGATGTAGCTAGTGCCTGAGTAGCCTTAGAGTCACATAACCCTTTTACTACATAGGGATGTAGCTAGTGCCTGAGTAGCCTTAGAGTCACATTACCCTTTTACTACATAGGGATGTAGCTAGTGCCTGAGTAGCCTTAGAGTCACATTACCCTTTTACTACATAGGGATGTAGCTAGTGCCTGAGTAGCCTTAGAGTCACATAACCCTTTTACTACATAGGATGTAGCTAGTGCCTGAGTAGCCTTAGAGTCACATTACCCTTTTACTACATAGGGATGTAGCTAGTGCCTGAGTAGCCTTAGAGTCACATTACCCTTTTACTACATAGGGATGTAGCTAGTGCCTGAGTAGCCTTAGAGTCACATTACCCTTTTACTACATAGGGATGTAGCTAGTGCCTGAGTAGCCTTAGAGTCACATAACCCTTTTACTACATAGGATGTAGCTAGTGCCTGAGTAGCCTTAGAGTCACATTACCCTTTTACTACATAGGATGTAGCTAGTGCCTGAGTAGCCTTAGAGTCACATTACCCTTTTACTACATAGGATGTAGCTAGTGCCTGAGTAGCCTTAGAGTCACATTACCCTTTTACTACATAGGATGTAGCTAGTGCCTGAGTAGCCAGGCTAGGTTGGTTGTCAAGGCAGGCTAACTCAACAGTTGCCAGTTTAGGGTCCGGATCGAGGCTTTTGAAGAGTATTTCTCGACTCTGTAAATCTAAAATCGTTGGGTTCTTTCTCTGTTAACTCCTTAATCGAGATGACAATGTCTGATGGTAAATCCTCGACTGATTAATTCTATCCTGGTGATATCCACACCTCTATCCTCCATCTTGTCTCAGCCATACAAAAGTATACGATAATTAGGATATCATCCTCCTCCCTTCAGTCAATAATGTGTTGTACATACATACATACATACATACATACATACACACACACACTCACATACATACATACATACATACATACATACATACATACATACATACAATATCCCACGGTTAGCCCATGTGACTGGCACTTGGCAGCAAATAGAATACTCAGAATGGCACAATCTAACTACTAGGAGAGAATATCAGAGAATTGGACTCTTCCGAGCCATACACTTTGGTGAAGTGGACACTGATATGGCAGAGTATAGCAACATTCATCCATATCCTGGCAGTACTAGCAGGCAGAACCAGCAGTACCTAATACCTCACCGCAACACTGACCTCCACCAATAGAGCTTCTTTGTTTTCACCACTGAATTGTTGAATAACCTTTGTCGGTGGTTGTTCGATACTTGTAGATCCTCCTATGGCAGCTTTTCATGTTGTCTGACACGGACGAATTACCACTAAACGAGCCTGAAACATTGCTGGAACCTTTACCAGAAAAAAGAATGATAACTTTCCAAGTATCAAATAAGAAGCATTAAGGTTCGTTGGTACAGCTGATGGTGAATTTTACAAGGTATTCTAGGTTCTCAGTTCAATGCAATTCTAAAACTACATGCTGAGATGCCACACAACGCATACAGCAATGTTGCAGAGCAGTGGTAGGACCCCCTCATGCCGTCCCGGTACCCATAACACTGCTTGTTGCGCATAAGTATTGCAAGAGGTGCCATATGCCATAATATTGTGATGTCGTGTCGGTTTTATTGCTATGAGATCCTACTTCACCTCACAACACCCAAGACTGCCAATGAATTCCCTCCCCAGAATTCATCGGTATAATAGTTTTGCAAGAACAGTGACGAGCTCCTGTTTATAGTCTCAATTCAGAATAGAACAACATCAATTACTCTGTCAAGATGCGTTCAGGGAATCTCATGATTTTGTTCAGATCCACCAAATAAAATTTTTATTATTATTATTATGTTTGGTATCCTGCTGTAACTGGAGATCTGAGGTGAGAATTCCATACTGTAATTAACTATTCTATACAATATGTTATGTAGTTGTCTCCCTTTAATAAATGACGAGACAACTCTTTGACTATGTCACTCAAAATCAGTATCCATCATTGTGCTGGGCCTCCACGTTTGCATCAGTTTTACAGATTTGTGTTTAATTATAGAATGACTTTTGCAATGGCTTGATTATATTGTTGTTGAAAATTTGAACTACTCACTTGGTCAACGATGAGCGACATCCTACTTTGTCTCAATGTTTACATTGTCATGTTTTCATATGCTGTTTTATGAAAAAGTTTAGGCAATCTTAATCGCGTTGAATATCCAGCTCTACTTGTCTATGCAAATCGATCTGGGTTAGGGTCTCTTAGCTAGTGCCGTTTTACTGTCAACTGGCCTGAACTGATCAATTATCAATAATCAATGTTTGCATGGCGCACCTTTTATTATAAATCAACCAATAGTCAAAGACATATATATATATACATCAATAAAGTGTATCAAATTTATACCAATGTTGAGGGAAAGAATATCGTAGATTCCATCTAGATAGTATGGTCATGATGTAAAAACCTATAGCCTACATCTAATGACTGTAGAGATAAGGCTAGTGAGTGTTGTGTGGCCAGTCAGGAAATTTCACTCAAGCACACTTAGTGGAGCCTTTCACATCATAGATACTTTGGCTAAGAACACTTTTCGAGAAAGAAAACAGCTTTATATATGAAAACTGGAAATCAAAAATGATGATGTGAGGCCATAGTTCACAACAGGTGATGTTACAAATTAAAAGGGCCAAACAAAAGCATTGAGTATAAAAATGGACCCTTAGCATAACAATAAAAGAGAAGAAGAACACTTAATTATATTGACACTTCATGCTTTTAAATAACATCAATTGGTGCTACCTTGAAAAGAGAATCTTTTTAAACTGAGGATCCAACAGCAGCGGCTTCATTATTAGCAGCAGGTGGAAGTACAAGACTAGATTCTGTTGTGGCTCTAAATTCTGGTCTCTGATTTGTGTCGTCTCTGATCATATTCCTGACTGCTTGATTAAACATGGAGTAGATATCAGTTTTACCATCAGCCGCGCTGATCTGATCCGCTAAGGCAACTGTAAAAGCCCCTCTTATGGCTAGACCACCTGTTACTGTAGCTAGTAGCAGAACTGTGTGTGGTCTGCGTAGAACTATGTGTTTGTTGCTGTGTGGGTCGATGACATGACTGGGAGTAGCTGGATCTGATTCGTAATCTTGAGGTTTTACAACTCCATGAGTGGTGAATATCTGACAGGCTTGTATAACCATCACCTGAAAGAAATCGAGGCTTTTATTGGAAAATATATAAGCACATCAAAGAATTAGTCTACAAATGGGGAATCTTACTTCGTGCATGTGGTGGTTATAGCTCAGTATATGGTTGTCAAATGAAAGTAAGCTTGAGCCGGAATATTGGTAGCTTATCCAAGGATTTAACAATACACTATTTGGAGCTTACCAGTGGTACGTGTTTTGGAAGAGCATGTTTGAGTTGGAAAAGAACGTTGTTGATTGGAATCTCAGAATCTTCATTGCCTGCAAACGCTCCTCTGTATCCATGAGTCATCACAGCCACAATCAGCAGAGAACAGTCACCAACCATCCCTTCTAGTGAGCTGTCTATCATACTGCTCAGCTCTTCTGTGTGTGACTATTCTAACTTGGTGACATCACATCCTGCGGTCTCCAGTGCTTGTTTGAAGTTCTCCGCCTCTTCCTCAGCTCCGTGTCTGTCCTTAGTGCTGTAGAGGATCAGACCATACCTCTTACTCTTAGTCTGGTTGTGTGGAATCACATACTGAGGACTATAGGGAGACAACTCTTCGATCTGACCAGGTGATAACGGCTCTCGGTCTATGATCTGTTGTATCTGTTCTTCTCTAACTGTGAGTTGAAATAGAGTCAATACTAATCATTGAATAATGGAGTTCAATTTTTATACATTTTCCACAATTCATAACATAGACAAGCAATGATATTGAGGTAATTCTTACTCAATTTAATTGCGAAAGTTTGTGTTGTCTCTTATTTTAGAATTTATTCAGAACTATGTAACCACACAATTTTAGTACACAGTACACCCAGAAAGGGATGGAAATTCCCTAAATCCCAAGCTCTTTAACTTTTGGCCAATTATATTATGACTTTTGGTATCAATACTATCAATTGATGTAACGCCTGCAGCAGGTTTGCAGGTTGGTAGACAATAAACACTTATCTACTTCAGACATCAGATCAAGGTCTGTCTTTATAAAATGATGATTGATGATAGCGACATAATTAAAGCTTCTCATCATCCCGGGGAGTGACTAGCCCTGTTCACACGGCCACAGGTTTTGGTTTTTTTGGTACAAAACCAAAAAAACCAAAACCTGTGGCCGTGTGAACAGGGCTAGGGAGTGACTACTAAGGGTTGCTCAAGGTCACACAGACAGACGAAAACAGAAAATTTACTTGGTTATTTCTGTCTATTTTTGACATATTGTATTGCCCTGTATTATTCTAAACTGAATTTTGAAAAATCTGCTTAGTGTTGGAAAGAAAGAACAAACAAATCGCAGATAATTTATAATGACTATTTATTTTCCCTAAAAAACTAACAACACATTTATTTTTGACAGTCAGTATATAATAATAAAACTTGATAAATATGATCACCTGTATAATCAGTTTGTAGTAGAGCTATGTCTATAAGAGCTTTAGTCGGATAATCCTGTAGAAGCTTCACTGATTCCTGCTTGTTACATAGTGCTGCCAGCTGTACAGGTGTGCGTCTATCAGTCTCTGTTATCCTCAGTAAGTAGATGAGCTGATCAGCTGTTACAGAGTCAGCGATAATCATGATACATTGTGTACGACCTAACGCTACTGCATCATGTAAAGGTGTAGCTTCGTATTCATCAAGTATCTGTAGGAGTTTATACCGTGTATGAGCTGGGGTCAGTCTGATTATTTCCTCTAATACATCCGACTTATTAAGCCAACATGCCAAGTGGATCGGTGTCCTCTTGATTCCTGTGTCATCCTCCTGTACACAGAGTAAGTCATAGTGTAGGTCCTCTCTAACTAACTCTAATATTGTCTGCATTATCTCTGTCGTACCCTGATAAACTATATAGTGAAGTAATGTCCAACTGAATATCGAGCCTCTAGTATGAAGTAATCTAATCCTGTCCTCATCACTTAGAGACTGAAGTAACATTCTCAAAACATCATCATGATTATTAACCAGTTCACCTAGACTACAATACTTTACATCTTCTCTCTCCTGATTCTGTAAGCGGACTCTGATGTTAAAACTAAAACAAAAACATAACTCAACCCAGGCTAGTTACATGCTCAACAACTCCAAGCTGACTCAAGTCTCCAGTATTAAATATCTTGGTGTACATATAGATGACCAATTATCCTTCGACAAACACATCAGGGAGATATGTAAAAAAGCCACTCAAATACTTCATATGTTGATGAGAAATTTGAAAAAAGCTCGTACAAAATCCAGAGCTATTTGCTATAAATGTATTTGTAGGCCTATACTGGAATACGCTTCTCAAAGCTGGTCGCCTCACTTGGTGAAACACATCGACACTATGGAAGCGATTAATCGGAAGGCTTTCAGATGGGCTTTTCACAAAAAGAAGTCGGATCATATCAGTGATCTCATGTCTCAGTTCGATTGGCAGACTCTAGCTGAAAGACGACAAAATTCCGATCTAAAATTGTACTTCAAAATCATTGCAGGTTCAGCAGCTGTTGATGAAGGCAAAGTCTCCACAAGCCATATGCACAATCACAACACCCGGACAGGTTCTGTTGTTGGTACAATCAACACCAATGTGAAGAAATATGCTTTCAAACAGCGAGTCTACCGATATCTCAACCCAGCTATCCATCGAACTGATTTATGATAACTGTATATGTTGTTCGTTGTTCGCATTACTATATCCCTTGTTGCTCATTTATCTATTGATCGTTATTGTACTACTGATGACTCATGATATTGTTTACTGACTTATGACTCACACCACTGACTACTCTCATCGACATACTGGACTGTCCTATTTCATTGTATATTAGCCATCCTACTCCGTTTATAATTTGTTGCTCTCGTCTTACTCAACTCCAACAATATTTACCAACTCATGAAACAAGTACTCAGTGCTGTTTCGATTGTGCATTTGTTGCCGTTTTCTCGAAGGCACTAAGCCCCCTTCCCCGTGCTCGGCTCCCGGCGCCTGTTGTGGTTGATTTTAGTGTATGGGCAAGGACTTGTTACCCTGATCTGGTCCCGAGTGTGGTGTGGCCTGGTGTCTGATAATCCACTGGAAACCCCTACAGTGTTGTCCCAGATTACTAACAAAAGTTGTCTGTCAATTTCTCCTTATCCTCCCCTTATATGTTAACAACCCACTGCTGAAAACCCTGCGATTGTGAATGTGACGCCAAAACCCTCCTTGAATTGATCCCTTGCGAGTCGTGGCTGTGAAGCTATACAAAATACCTAACTGTTACATCTCCGATGACTGATATACTGTTATTTACATCCAGATAATCAAGTCTCACTCTGTTATCACTACACAGCATATCGCCCTTGAAAGGAGACAACTACTCCGACGGCGATCAACCTATCGGAAGAATCGGAAGAACCCAGAACCTCTCTCCAGAGTCAGGCACTCAGTTAGCCTGAAGACATCAGTCTGATTGTAGTTGAGTTCTATCAGATGATTCTCTAGTTTACTCGTGTCCCAGATTAGTGAGCCTTCACTGTCAAACTTTATCGGATATTCCTTAATAGCACTAGCGGCAGCCATTTTATCACAGGTGAAGTCCTCAATAAGTAGTCAATATTCTGTGTAAGTTATGCCTGTGTGAGTGTGTGACTAGCTCATTTATGTATTGAGCCTTAAATAAAGCAGCGCTCAGTTCCAATTTTCCCCACAGTTTTCCATGACTCATAAAAAATCCCTCAATCAATATCAGAACAATAAGTCTGAATTGTGTAATACTTAAATTCAATGGCAGCTTATTTCAGACGTCTTTTATTTACAGGCAACTTATGAACGCTCTATGCACTCTATCAATATTATGAACATTAGGGCCCTAACATGATGCCTCGTGAGGTAAAATAATGTGTATTTTGGTCATCCAGATAGCCAGATAAAATATTTTGTAATTTTTAGCTTAATGATATAGTATGTTATATGACAAAATATTACAAAAAAATAATGTAATATATTAAAGGAGACATACTCACAATATAGTAGTATGTATATTGTATTGTATCATTATTATTGATGTCAGTGTTACTAATAAACATTAATTGATTAAACAGTATTCAAGGATAAAATAATAGTTTTCATATCAGAGACAGAGTTAACCGTGCTGACATTCTCCATTCATGCAGCTGTATTGTTATCGACTCTGGGTAGAATCAGATTTTTATCTGTCGTGGCTCTAATTTCTGGTGTCTGACCAGCACAAGCCGGCTCATTTCTTATCATGCTGTTAACAGCTCTATTAAACATGGTGGATATATCTGTCTTACCATCAGCCGCTCTGATCTGATCTGCTAAGGCTCCTGTAAAAGCCCCTCTGATAGCTAGACCACCTGTCACTGTAGCTAATAACAGCGCTGTGTGTGGTCTGCGTAGAACTATGTGTTTGTTGCTGTGTGGGTCGATGACTTGACTTGGAGTAGCTGGATCTGATTCGTAATCTTGTGGTTGTACAACTCCATGTGTGATGAATATCTGACAGGCTTGTATAACCATCACCTGTGTAAGAAATGGAGAACTTATTGGGACCTGAAGAACAATGTTAGGTTCGTGTATCAACAAAACTGGCCAACGAGAGCCTAAAAATGACTGCGACAACCACTCAATATCATCAAAACCATTTATCCATGATGCCTTTCCAGACAGAGTTTGAAAAAGAAATCTAAACAATATTTCTACAATATTGTCACTAATTATCTTGCTAATCAAATATACAAAACAGAAAAATGATTCTTGATTCATTATTATTTGTTTTGTTCTGAAGTTCAGGGTGAAAACATCCTCCGAGAACCCACCATGTCAAAGGATGGTATACAGTCAAGCAAGTCATTATTAGACTTGGACTCACTGAGAGCTGTTTGAGAAGCAATAGATTCACTCTCAGCTATTCACCTTTTTTTATCCCCACAACAATTCAGTTTTAGCAAAAGAAACTTACCAGTGGTACATGCTTCGGAAGGGTGTTGTTTAGCTGGAACAGAATGTTGTTGATTGGAACCTCGGAGTTATCACTTCCTCTCAATGCTCCTCTGTATCCATGAGTCATCACAGCCACAATCAGCAGAGAGCAGTCACCAACCATCCCTTCTAGTGAGCTGTCTATCATACTGCTCAGCTCTTCTGTGTGTGACCATTCTAACTTAGTGACAACACATCCTGCGGTCTCTAAAGCTTGTTTGAAGTTCTCCGCTTCTTCCTCACCTCCGTGTCTGTGCTCAGTGCTGTAGAGGATCAGTCCATACCTCTTACTCTTAGTCTGGTTGTGTGGAATCACATACTGAGGACTGTAGGGAGATAACTCTTCGATCTGACCAGGTGATAACGGCTCTCGGTCTATGATCTGTTGTATCTGTTCTTCTCTAACTGTGAGTTGAAATAGAGTCAATACTAATCATTGAATATTGGAGGTCAATTTTTATACATTTTCCACAATTCATAACATAGACAAGCAATGATATTGAGGTAATTCTTAATCAATTTAATTGCGAAAGTTCGTGTTGTCTCTTATTTTAGAATTTATTCAGAACTATGTAACCACACAATTTTTTAGTACACAGTACACCCAGAAAGGGATGGAAATTCCCTAAATTCCAAACTCTTTAACTTTTGGCCAATTATATTATAACTTTTGACCAAAATGTACTGGTTATCAATGCTATCAATTGATGTAACGCCTGCAGCAGGTTTGCAGGTTGATAGACAATAAACACTTTCTACTTCAGACATCAGATCAAGGTCTGTCTTTATAAAATGATGATTGATGATAGCGTCATAATTAAGCTTCTCATCATCCCAGGGAGTGACAACAAAGGGTTGCTCAAGGTCACACAGACAGACGAAAACAGGAAATTTACTCGGTTATTTCTGTCTATTTTTGACATATTGTATTGCCCTGTCTTATTCTAAACTGAATTTTGAATAATCTGCTTAGTGTTGGGAAGAAAGAACAAACAAATCGCAGATAATTTATAATGACTATTTATCTTCCCAAAAAAACTAAGAACACATTTATTTTTAACAGTCAGCATATAATAATAAAACTTGATGAATATGATCACCTGTATATTCAGTTTGTAGTAGAGCTATGTCTATAAGAGCTTTAGTCTGATAATCCTGTAGAAGCTTCACTGATTCCTGCTCGTTACGTAGTGCTGCCAGCTGTACAGGTGTGAGTCTATTAGTGTCTGTTATCCTCAGTAAGTAGATGAGCTGATCAGCTGTTACAGAGTCAGCGATAATCCTGATACATTGTGTAAGACCATTCGCTGCTGCATAATGTAAAGGTGTATCTCCGTATTTATCAGGTATCTGTAGAAGTTTATACCGTGCATGAGCTGAGGAAAGTCTGATTATTTCCTCTAATACATCAGCCTCATTATACATACATGCAAAGTGGATCGGTGTACTCTTGAGTCCATCCTCCTGTACACAGAGTAAGTCATAGTGTAGATCCTCTCTAACTAACTCTAATATTGTCTGCATTGTCTCTGTCTTACCCCAAGCAGCTATATAGTGAAGTAGTGTATAACAGCTACCTGGTGACGTCTCAATATGAAGTAATCTAATCCTGTCCTCATCACTTAGAGACTGAAGTAACATTCTCAAAGCATCATCATGATCAATCAGTGCACCTAGACCACAATACTTCACATCTTCTCTCTCCTGATTCTGTAAGCGAACTCTGATGTTAAAACTTAACAACCCAGAACCTCTCTCCAGAGTCAGGCACTCAGTTAGCCTGAAGACATCAGTCTGATTGTAGTTGAGTTCTATCAGATGATTCTCTATTTTACTCATGTCCCAGATTAGTGAGCCTTCACTGTCAAACTTTATCGGATATTCCTTAATAGCACTAGCGGCAGCCATTTTGTCTCTGACGAGTAGAGGTGTATACTTGAAGTGTGTATGCTGGCTGTGTAACTATTTCTCATGACCAACAAACAAGACAAAGGTTAGTCTGATTTTTCCCCACAGTTTTCCATGACACATATAAAATCCCCACTCAGTTTCACATAATTTGACAGCTGCCAACTTCAATAGTGATAACGTTATCTATATAAACCTCTATTGGCAACCTTATCATGCAAGGCTCATATCATAATATATAGCCTTGTCAAGGGCCCACCCTTTTTGGCTGAATGACAAGGCTTATAATAAAGAAATAAGACTTTGCCAAAACTTGTGTTAATATGTAGGACAACTTTAGATAAGGATTTTAGACCTAACGGAGTGTTCCAATAATCAGATAATATTGAGTTATATACTTATCAGAGAATTGTGTGAAGGTGATCAGTGTCAGTACCAACAGGATGTATGTATACTGTAGTATCAGTGGTGTGGCCATCGGGTTCCACAGATGTCAGAAGGTACAATTAGATATTCAAACAAATGTACCAACTAACAGCCAGGGTATATAGCTTACACCAGAATTAGCCTGTCTTAACAAGCCTCCCTATACTGAATGTTCATTATAGGGAAGGCCTGACATTGGTTGATTGAATAATGAAAATTATCTTTGGTTAGGACAATCAAATGTTAGTTTTTTGACCTTGCAACAACACTAATGCTTGGTATTGGGTGTTGGTGGGTGGTAATGCAGATGAAGTTTGGCTCTAGTTCGCTTACATTTGGAATAGCTTCCCTCCACTGATAAATAAGCCCCTGAGGCAAACTGGATCAAACTCGATCTAGGGGAGATGTGGTATACTGGGCGTTGATGGGCAATGCTTGGTACTAGTGATGATGCCTGCATATTTTGGGTATCAGTGGGTAATGCAATGTCTCAAGACTACAGAAAACCTACATTTGCTGTAAATATGAGAGTTGTCAGCTTACTCTCTGACTATCAGTGTAGATTGTGTTGGACGCTCTACAACAAAACAAGCTTGGTAAAGTGTGTAGACCATAACCTCTCTATAACATCCTGTGATACTGAGCAGCCCTGCAATGTCAAGTGACTGGAGGGGCAGATAACCTTTCGTAACCTTACATAGTTACTTGTGAACTTGTGATGGAGAAAACAACGCAGTAAAATTCAGCTTCAGATTGATCTCTCTTCTTTAGATAGACATTACACCAGATCAGCTCTTGTAGATAAGTCATCTTATAACATGAGCTCTATATCTGCATCAGACTTGTAAATCTCATACATTTACATAACATTGACCTGTCTGTCATCATAACATAGTACTCTTTGTTCTGAAAGATCACAATGACAATTTGGGTGCAGGCATGAAGGGTCAAAACAACTGTTGCACAAAATTATAATGAACTCTTGAGTTTTTGGAAAACTGCATTTCGAAAATTCCTCAGTTCCAAAAGATATAAAACATGAGATTCATGATAATGACCATAATATAGCATATTAAAACATGGGACACCTTTCAGATTGTGGCAACATGAAGCCCTTCAATGTGTCCTGTTAAAAATGTAAAAACATCAGTTTGAACTCTCGAATTCTAGGGCAGTGATTTGTTGTTATTGTACAGCAATACATCCATAACCACCCATTCCGGTCGGGCATAGATAACTAGTTTTGTTATCATTACAAAAAGTAACCCAGTTCTGAAGGGTACATAACATGAGATTCAAAAGTTTGTTTTATTACATGAGTTTAATAAAAACCAATTGTTTAGGGTGTCTTGTTTTCCACAAAAAAATTTCGTTTTGTTTCTGCGTCTACGCACTGGGCTCTCAAGACTACGTTACATGCCCCCGTTAAAAGCGACTTTTGGAGCAGATAAATAAATTGGGGTGAGTCCTGAGTCCAAGTACATGACCAAGATCATCTCACACAAAAAGCGCAGGACTCGGTTGGATATCAATACAACCTAAGCATCTGATTTTTATATATTTCAAGTAAAGTAATTGTGACAGTTTTGGAAATTTATGAAGCGAGAACTTACAAAATTTAATACTATCTGAATAGGTACTAAAATAAGGCACTGGCGACAGGTGTGACAAAAATTGTATTTCCAATGTTTTTTTTGTGGGATGATCTAGGTCTATGCTCTGGGCAATCTCTCAGGACAACGAGTTCATAGCTTATAATATTTCTCATGAGCCTTTACGCACCAGTAGCCAGCAAATTGTCAAGTTTTCCTGTCAGAACAGATAAATAAATTGCAATGTTGGACTAGTGCTGCATGGCAGTCTTAGGTGTCAAGGTTTAGTAAAATGTCATAGGCTTAGCAATCAAACCAACACAAAATACCGCACCCGTGAAATAACTTAGCAAGTATTATGTGACCCATGTGACGCAATGTACGATTTTAACTATATATAACTGTATTAGGTTATTCTTGGCTGGGTGGTAGAAGATAATTGTCTCACACTCACAGGGAGTATGCTCTAAGAAAAATACAGAGTTTAGGAAAGTAAAAAAACAACCACAGTACGGCGGAGGGCCGTCGGCCGGGGGCAAAAGTCTGGGGGGGGGGGGTCAGACTACAACAGTACATATCAAATCAAACTCTCAATAACAGTTAACAAAAAAACCTAATTTACTCGCACAAGAACATTATTGAATGAGAATTTCAAAGCGCGAATACCCAGGGTTTAGAAGGATCTAGAATACGTTACCTCCCCTGTGACAGATTTTAACAGGTGTTTTTGTTCATTGTTATGAGTTTGCTTTGATATGAGGGGTGGTTGTCTTTGCTTTCCTAAAGAATTAAACTGGATATCAGGAGGAGACTTTATTTGAATGGTTCAGAGTTTATTTATTAACACTTATATGTGCAGTTAGTCCTTGGTTAACTCTTGATCTAGGAGTTCACCTCTCCTTAACCGAAGAACAATAAGGCCCAGTAACAAACCCTGGTCATTGTTTTGTGTGCAACTCACCAGAGTGTTGCCCTTCACCAAACGGAAATACAGTATACGTATACAGACTGGAGTCATCTTGTATTTATTGGCGCCGAGAAGGGGCAACTCCAAATTTTGACTACAAAAGACAACAAAGATATCAATATTATGAATAAAATTGAGCACAGATATCTACAATCAAATCAAGTAGGAGACCAACCAAGTGTCCTCCATTCTACTATCAGGTCTAGGTAGCGTGGAACAGTAAAAGCAGAGATTAGGAGTTATACTGAATGTTCATAATAGGGAAGGCCTGACATTGGTTGATTAAATAATGAAAATTATCTTTGGTTAGGACAATCTAATGTTAGTTTTTTGACCTTGCACCAATACTAATACTTGGTATCGGGTGTTGGTAGGTAATGCTAGGAATCGGTGGGTGAAGCTCGGATTAAGTTTGCTAGCATTTGGAATTGCTCCCCTTCACTTATAAATAAGCCCCAACTTTTAAGTAATGACAATTCAGGCAAACTGGATCAATATCGCTTTAGGTGCAATGCAGTAGGCTGGGCGTTGATGGGTCGTGTTTGGTACTGGTGGTGATGCCTGCATATTTTGGGTATCGGTGGGTAATGCAATATCTCAAGACTACATAAAATCTAAATTTGTTCAAAATATGAGAGTTGTGAGCTCACTCTCTGATTATCAGTGCGGATAGCGGTGATTGCTCTTTAACAAAACAAACTTGATGAAGTATTCAAATACCATAATCTCTATATAACATGCTGTGATACTGAGCAGCCCTGCAACGTCAAGTGACTGGAGAGACAGATATGTCTTGATATCCACAAAAGCTTTTGTTTTTTTTTGTATGAGTTGATACAGGTTTATGCACTAGGCTCCCAAGACTGCCTTACACGCAAACCCCCCCCCCCCCCCCTCCCCTTAGACCTAGATCATCTCATACAAAAAGCGCAGGACTCGGTTGGAAATGAATACAACCTAAGCATTTGATTTTTATAGATTTCATGTAATGTACCACACACACCTGTGTTATTTACTGTAAAGTAATTTTGGTAGTTTTAGAAAATTTAGAAGCGAGAACTAAAAGAATTAATACTATCTGAATAGGTACTAAAATAAGGCACTGGCGACAGGTGTGACAAAAATTGCATTTCAAAAATGGCCCAGTTCAATAAAAATCTATTGTTTTTGGTGTCTTGATATCCCCAAAAATGTTTTATTTTGTGTGAAACGATTTAGGTCTATGCAAGACAACCAGTTCATAGCTTACAATATTTCTCAAGAGCCTTTACACACCAGTAGCCAACAAATCGTTGAGTTTTTCTTTCAGAACAGATAAATAAATTGCAATGTTTGAAGACTAGAGCTGTATCGCATTCTTAGGTGTTAAGGCTTAGTATGATGTCATAGCATTCAAACCTACACAAGACATCACATCAGCCAAATAGCTCAGCAGGAACAATGAAGCCCACATGACGTCTTAAATCACTTAAGGCATGAAAATAAAGCATCATATCAGTGTGCTTCTGTATGTTTGTGATCCTATATTATACAACCCAGTGGCTTGCAAGCTTGAAGCTCATGCAACAGGAGTTTCACAACTTAAGTGTATTTTGTAATGTTGAAGTGGGATCTACATGGAATTGTCAGCTAGTAATGTGACGACAAATGCAATTATAAGAATTTTTGGTAAAGCACCATTCCGTTACGTACTTGATATCAAGAGAGTAAATGCTTCTTCTGGTCTGGTGTGGTCTGGTGTGGTCTGGTGTGGTCTGGTGTGGTCACCTAATGAGCAAGTAATTTGCACAAACTGATCTTCAAACTTAGGGTATGAAATTAATTATCTACCGGCACGGTGACGTAGTTACCGTCTTACTAATGCATACTGTACACGTCATTAGCTGGTGCGTAGATTTCATGCCCTGATTTTGAAGATCAGTTCGTGCAAATTATTTGCCCATTAGGTGACAATGCTGAGATTCAAGTCTCAATTAATTATCGTGGAGTGGCAGCAGTAGTTTAACCTGCCACAGCAGGATCTACAATTATCGAACGATACAAACAAACGTTATTCCACAATTAAGCGGTGCAAACAAGTAAGGTCTTACATGATGGTCACTGTTGGTTGTGCCTTATTATTGTACTACCAGGATGCGGATGAATGTTGATGACGTCTGCCGTATAAATCTCCACTTCACCAATTTGCATGACTCGGAGGAGGTTTGCAGTGATCCTATCCTATAACACCCGCTATAGCTTTCAAGATTGAAACCACAGGTCTAATCTAAAACCTTGGAGTTTGGGAATGTTTGACTGCCCACAAGAGTTTTTGTTGGGGACAGTCAAACATTGCCAAAGCCCCAGGTTTTGGAGTAGACCTGTGAAAAGGAGTTTCCCAACTGAAATTTATTTTGTAATGACAAACCTGCGTCTCACTAACTCCTTGTCTCATATTGCTGCTTTTTGCATTAACCTTGTCCTTGATGTTTAAAAACCTTGAAACATTCGCTTCTTTCTTCCCAAGTCACATTCATTGGGGCTGGTGCTGGAGACTATGTCGACTGAGATAACTTATCTGTGTATATTCATGTTTGTGCATTTCACAGTAAACCAAATATCAGGTTCAAATTGGAGATTGACAAGCTAGACCTGCCAGAGAGAGTCACAGCAGTGGCAAATTGGATTTATTCACCACAACTCTGAGCAAAAGAGATAACTTGAGGCTAGAAACCTTGCCTGGTCTGCTCAAGGAGTCCCTCTAACTCCTTGGTCTGCTCATAACCATAGTGTGGCTCTTGTAGTATGAAAGAATGTGAGGTAATAAAGCTAAACATACTTGCTACACATCAAATCATCAGAAAAAAAATTCTATTTTATAAGAAATGATTAAACTTTAGCCACCAAAATCATTTAGGATGTCAACCTGTTCATCACTGGGCGTTTCTATTGTGCTTGGATGTCAAACACATTTTGACTAGTCTAAATATCAATGACGTATGAAGGCGGGGCTTATTAGATCAAGGGATGTGTTTACACACTGAAGTTACATTGTTAACAATGGGCATGGCATGTGCATAACAAGTGAGGATGATTAAATTAGTGACATGATAATACATTGTCACAGAGCAATGCTACACATAGAGGAGGATGGCACACTATGTTGTAGACTTCTTTAGGAATATTTACCATCGACTCAGCAGCATAAGTACTATTGGACTTGCTGGATCAGCAGATGCTAATGATGATGGTGAAATCACTATTAGCAAAAGGAGTGACACTGGAAAAGTCACCACAGAACTTCAAATGGTGAGTTTCTCATTCCCCTTCTCTCATATAGTTAACCTATCACTCAACTGAATCCAATACAACCAGAGTTAAACAACAGCACATAGTATCTTAGGCATGTAGTTCCAACTGGGTAGTTGCAACAAACAGTTAGACTGGTATGCTACAAAAGATAAACTTTGCATGGTTAAGTTAATTCAATCCAAACCACATGCTATGTAAGCGTAAACGTTGCTCTAGGTTTCCCTTTTTTTATAATTTTAAGGGGTATCCTTGGTCCGAAATCTAACATCATATACTATAGTTCCGTAGAGCAGTGAATGAGTTGGGGTGAGTTACGGCCTCCAGTCTGAGAGAACTTATCACCTATGCAAGACAGACAATGATATAAGCAAGAACTCTGATCCTGCTGTTAGGGGACCATGCATATACCTAGGCTCATGCAAACACGATAAAACACTTATTTATAAATTAATGAATAAGGATATCGGATATTTGATAGTAAGATAGTAGGGAGGACATTTGATGAGCTCAGGGCGCATGTGACAGGTGACATGTGGTAAACAAAACCACTACTGTCAGTTTCTTCCATGCGGAAAATTGAGCAGAAAATTATTGGTTACTGTTTTGCCATGCAGTGTTTTCTGATGCGATACTCTCCTGACATTTGGTTAGGTACAGCGAAGGTTGTTTCTAAGTGTAACATAGACTTCTCAGTAATATTTGTTCTCTCCCTCTCTGATTGATATCATCACTGTTATTGCTGTCTTATGGTAATTTTTTAGAGCAAATGGTTTGTCAATATGCTAATAACACCCTGAAATTTGACAATCTGTACCAGGGAGTATTAAGAATTTGAGGCTATTGTCCTCAAAGTTCAGATCCTCACTTGGAATAAGAAAAAACATTTTGTAACCAATTTTCTATATTCGATGATCCATGAATAGTTGTTGTTGTTTTGTTGTTGTTATAGACTGGTCATTATGATAACTGTGATTATCTTTTTACAGTATACTTGGTGTTTTGTTTGTTTGAACTCAGCTCAGCACAGCTCATTGCTGAATCTAGAACCCAGTACTGAGTCAGTCATAATCCTCTACTCTGGACTTAATGTTGGATTGTGGGCTGACTGTGCACTGAGGCTGGGCTGTTCATTCTGGGCTCAGCTATTTCGTGATTATAACGGGTTCATTATTGATTTTGTTCAATCTTTGCAGTGTCATAGATGTGGATACCCAATCAATTATTTTGAACCATTGGATCCATTTTGGGCACAAATAATAATCTTCTTTCTCTTTAAAAAAAAAAAATCGATAAACTGGCCGAAGATCAAGAGTTTTATTTTACTAACAGTGCAGCTATTATAATCAATACTATCTGCAGCGGGGTTATATGTCCTGTCTCCAGCAGCAGGATATGGGTCCTGTCAAATGAGTATCTAATAATTCTCATGTATGTTTTCTGTTGGTGTGTCTTGTGAGGGTGAGCCTGTATGATCTCTGAATCCGTTACAAACATCAAAAGTATTAACTTCTCATCACTATTTCCCAACTCTCAACACGTTATTCACCTCTCCTGGTCGGTTCATCTGTTCAGACTCACCTCTCCTGGTCGGTTCATCTGTTCAGACTTTATACATGCAGAACATTAATAACCTTCATAAACTTGACATTTCAATATCTGATGTGTCCAAATAGCAACTAACGATTTACCCTACGAGCAGTGCTTTAGTTGTGTCAATGGCGAGTTCACTTCACGGCTGATTGATACCTAAGAGAGTAAATAGATGGGATGAAATCATGCAATAGTAACTTCACATCACAATCATGGTATTAATACATAGTTGACTATATCAATGCTTTTTAATCATTAGTTCGTTCATTGAATACATTTGCAACGAAAAATTTTATTACTGTATAAGAAATATTTTGTTTAGATAATATCTGTTCCCCTAAATTTGACTACCAGGACATTCTTGTAGATTTCTACCCCCACCTCCCCTCCTCCCCCTCCTCCCCCTCCTCCCCATATGACCTACGGATGCAGACAATAAGACATTGTGCCTGAATTTATTCGGCTAACAAATATACCTGAGAATACCTGAGAATAAAATAGGAATTTTTGGTTACAGTTTCTGAAGCAAGTAAATGTGAAGACGGTGCAGTCCAAGTGCCCCCTCCCTAGATCCGCCCCTGATATGAGTCTATCCTGCAGACTATGACTTATATGACAAAATGCTGCTTGCAGAGAGATGAGGCTGCCAGGTTATCTCCTCAGGCCTCAGCTAGTGCTCTGTAGGGCCATTCAAGCTGTCTCCATGCAGTATTCATAATTTAAATCATAATAAGTAAAGCATTGAGAGCACTCTCACTCTAAAGTGTCAGAAAGATGATTTTTATTTTTCACCGCTGCGATGAGAATATTCTGATATCCTTTTCTTCAAGTTCTGTAAGCAAAGCTGTCGCCCACGGGTCAGGGCATGTATAAAAGACCTGTTAGGTGTATCCCTGGTTATAAAAGTTATCTCTGATCAGTGTATGTATAAAATTCTACAGAGTAATAGTGACTAGAAAATGTAATTTACCCATCCACCCCCCCCGATCATAAGGCATAATAATCCATTATCATGTCAGCTTAGCTTATGGTTAGTGAAAGTGATCTATTTTGAGACATGGGTATTTTTTTTGGGTATACTTCACTTTACCGCACAGGAGGAGGGGAGGGGGGTACACTTACTCTCACACACACATACACTGATGATATACTTACACTATGATATAATATACACATAAGCTTATCATCTTAACAATCCTAATCTGTCCGAGGGTTCTAATTGTTCAAAGCTGGCCGCTCTGATAAACAAAGCGAGGCCATCGTGATACGCTGATAGCCTCAGAGTATCATCAGGATGGTGTCACCTTATTAACGGCCGACCCAAGTCCTGCTGAGCTTGTGACCATGTACTTGCGTCTAAACGGCTGGCCAAAGTTGTACATCTGTCAAATGTGCTAATTATTTTTAAATTGATTAATGCTCAATTCAATTAAATAATATTATTTCAAATTCACTTTGTATGTGTACATCTAACATCAACATCTAACAATAAACCCAACATTTAAAATAAAGTTCATAGAGAACATCATTATGAGATACAATATAAGGGTATTATCAATGACCAGTATACATAATATTTGGTATTACGATGCAAGAGACGAAATTTCCAGTTCTTCTACACAAAAAACACAAATCTGATAAGTTGATGGCTTTCTTCAGACACCAGGCCTGTCTGCCTCTGTCTCCGAGGACTCCTTGCTCTGTCTCTGTTTGTCAGTATTGTATATCGGTAGATATCACTGCTGCCCGGGATAGCCTTATAAGACAAGATAAAAACCCTACTTTGTGTGTTATTATTAAGCTTGGATCCCAGGCTACAAAATTTATCTGCAGGTGATGGCTTTGGTGTTGATACATGAACTTCATTTGATGTGTGTTTGCCTAAATTAGATAGTCAATATTATGTAAATATGTTAGGATGGAAAAGCTGTCGTATAAACAATTAAAACCTGGTATATAAAAATCAATAATGACACTACGTTCTGATGCTGCCATAGAAATTATATCAAGGTCTTCAATAATTGAGATCATTGAATTAAATCCTTACAGGCTGTTGGTGTCAGAGATACATTAAATTAACTATCGGAGAGTGACTATCTGACTATCCGACTATCTGACTATCCGCCTTTCACTGATACATACTTGTACTGAGCAGAGACTTAACACTTTCCTCCTCTCCTAATGTCACATTATCTAAGTTATTACCAGAATTTACATCATTGTGATAAAGTCATGTCTGAGATGGAAGCCATTTAAGAATGGTACCGTAAATTACCCTAGAGTTTAGCTAGAGAAGGGGTCACTGAATGTTAGCTAGCACTTAATTTTAGCTAGCTTAGGGAGGTAGGTAGATATTAAATACAGTGTAAGCTGGTTAATTCAAACTTTATAATTCAAAACTCCTGTTAATTCACACAAGGAAACTTGGTCCCTTCAGCCAGATCTCAATGCATTCTAATATCACTTAATTCAGACTCTGCTTAATTAGAACAATTTTTTGTTGTCCCCAGAGGTTTGAATTAAGTGAAGTGCACTGTAATGAGGATGAGTTAATGTTGGCTACTCTAAATTTAGTCAATTCAAGCATGCGCAGAATGGCAAACCTTTCCTAAGGCAAAATATTTACTCTTTTAGGGTAGAGCCTACTCAGCGTCAGACATACTGAGACTGAGTTACTGTAATCTTCAACTTCTATGATGATCCAGCCTGGTTTTATATTATTCTGCCGCCTCTTCTATCTCGATTCATTCCTCAGGCTTGTAGCTGGTTTAAAAGTGTACAGAAGCTGCACAAAATCAGCTTCTCATTTCACATATTTTTCATGGAGAGTCTCTGAACTCGTTGAAAATAATTAAGGACATAATAAAATCAATATCTACGTTAAAAACCTGTGTGAGCAAATAACTGTCCAGCTCCACAAGATGTCACTAGGATAAAAGATGCTATCATTTTTTATGTTTTACAATCACTTTTAATGTTAGGTTAGATGTGAGACCCAAATTATCTCCAGAGCAGCTCAGTAAGTGATCGGGTAGATCAGTAAGTGATCGGGTAGATCAGTAAGTGATCGGGTAGATCAGTAAGTGATCGGGTAGATCAGGTTTGATACATTTGCCTGTATGAGGATCTAGTGATAGGGTTGGTGGTGATTTTGACATGATACTCGGACAGACTTTTCAGTCATCATGAGCTCAGCAGATTTCAAGTTATACCCCCCACACCGAGACTGTCATATCAGTATGATCTTGTTTAATCAGTATATGGCGAGAAGTTCAGTGTCAGAAAACAATAAGCCTGATAGATAAATAGCCTGGGTTCACCTATTTTTCCTTGGGGATGGGGTGGGTTGCAGTTTTAATGAGGTAATTATTGCGGAATCCCATGATACTAACATGGGAAATCTTTAACTAGCTGGATAATAATGGGTGTGCTATTCTTGTGCGGACTTTAGCTGTCTCCAGGTATATGACTCAGTATCAGACATGTGAGCTTCCTTCTCCTTCACAGGGAACTCTATGCAGAAATACTCTGTCAATCTCTGCCTCCCCCCTTCTCCACATGCTCTCAACAACCTGCTGTCAGCGAGCAGAACTACTAACATGGCCGTAACAAAGTGAGATGAACCTCGAGTGATGTGATACTTTGGGATGGTCCTTATATTGATATCTCTATTTTGATTCCAGCACTGTGAGCTACAGATCCGACGGTGTACCAGCTTTGATGAGCTACACGACGTCATACCTCGATGCTTCTATCAGCTCTTCCCCAAAGTGGTAGGTCTCCACCCCTTTCAATGAGGTTGATATCCAAACCCCTCTCAAAGTGGTATATCTAATATTAATTTGTAAGCACCCTCCTCACTCTACACCAGTGTTACGTGAGGAGATCGAGGAGGAGTGTCAGAAGAAATAATTCTATAAGGTTAAGTCATCCCACTAGTCTACTGGATACTCTCATGACTAGCGGTGCCAGTGGCTTGTGTTATATGTGGAGAGTTCCTGGCACTCAGCTGGTTGATAGTAAACTACCAGAAACCTCTCCATGTACTAGGTTGAACTGACGGGAGCCTCAACACAGAATTCATTGTGCAGCTTTATCTGTTGGCCAATCTTACGGAAAGAATAATTCTTCTCAACACTTGAGCTTTTGTAATTGAAGGGGGCAGAGTTCAACTTAATAGTTTGCTTGCTTAGTCGGCTAGAGGTTTGCAGCTGAGGTTAAGGACTGCCTACGGTCGGTTAACAACTCATGGTTCAAACTAATGGTATACTCTGAGGTTTGACTGTCACACAATATCCAGGTTATATTGTACCATCGGGAAGGGACCTTGTACCAGCACTTAGTGTAGAAATGTACAGTGTACTACATTGTTGGTAAAGAAACAAACCATCACTTCTCTGTACGTCTCTGTCTGAACTATCTCTTACAGACGCAACGAGAAAATCTCTGTGTCCAGATGTGAAAAATATATAGTAGACTAAGACTAGTTGGGCCTTTTGAATAATCGGTGTGTGTGTCTTTGTCAGAAGAGTTATAAGCTAAATATATAACCTGAGTGGTCCTCCTGCTATATAAAACTCTCATTGACAGAAGTCTCACTGATTTGATAATATAGATGATGGAATGGAAAGAGTACCCTGTGTACCTCTCAGATCAGGGAGTCCCTGCTGCTCAAATATTGTCTGTTGAATCACGTTAGTAATTAGAAGTTCTCCTCTCTAAAAGTATTATGTTCAGAGAGTAGATAACTTATAATTTTTATTATTGTAGAAATATTGCCATGTGTACATCGGCTCGGATAGTCTGGAGGATGCTACAGGCTTCATGTTCCCATCTGAGGGTCTCGCCTCGTAAGTAATAGAGCCGTGGATCAGAGCTGTGAGGTTTTTTTCTAGCATATACCATATTCTACAATGGCGTAATACTGTTATAGAGTAACAACATTTTTTGTTCTGGATTCCAGCTAACCTCCCGCACCCCTCACTGAACAGCTTTTAATATCCATGCCAACTTTCAACCATGAAAGAGAATTTGCGTTGCTTTACGTCGCCTTTGACTAAGGCTCTATAGAGGAGCTAAGTTTGGGCAGGATTACAAGCTTGCCATTGCGCACATCTAGCTAAGTTACACACCCCCTTCGCTTTTTATTGACTCCCATCATAGTCAGCCAAAATATAATGTTAGCAAACTTCGCGTCAGCCTTAATCTTAATCTGGCAGCAGACCAGACTCTAGCTAAGGTTTACTTCACTAGGGTATGTCAAGAATCCCGCCACCTGTTTCTTAGTGCTGACAGTGGCAATATAGCTTCCAAACACCCTCCCATCCCCCCCCCCCACTTCGATAGCATAGGTCCACTGAATCTCTCTTGACAGCTCTCTTCGTACTATTATATTCATCCTGATACTTGATCAACTATGTATTATCTTACAGAGAACTCATTTTCTACAAAGATATAAAACAGAATATGTCTCTGAAGTTAAGAGACCCTCTTTATGAACTACTTAAGTCTTATGTAGAACCGAAAACTCTCTCAACACTCGGAGGTGAGTCATAGACATATATACATGGGTGCAGATAGAGTTTGATACAAAGACATTTATTTATATATGGACATTGATACACAGACGTTAATCTAAAAAAACTGATACATAGACATAGTATATAAACATTGTTTATAGACGTCGATACATAGACATTGATACATAGACATCAATTCGTAGACGCTGTTTGGAGTGAAATTTTCAATTATATAGACCTCATTGAGTTCAATGTTCAGGTGGTATATTATTATCTCTCTCTCTCAGTTTTGTTTGTTAACCTTAGTTTCACCAGGGAATTTCTGTGAAAGAACTATTTAAAATACTGCTCTCGGAAAACCGTGAAAAATATCAAATCAGTCTCAAAATTCTCAACTTCTCCAGTATGCTGATTATTAGCGGTTCACTTAGATTTAACATTCATTCAATATAGGCGGTCTATTTATACCTGATAAAATAATGTATTCAAACAGTCCAAATTTTGTTTATCCATTACATCTCAATTAGAAGGGTCCATCTATCTTTTCATCATTAAGCATCATCAACATAGCATGTACCTGACTCTTCTATGATAGGTTGATTGGGCGAGGTACCCACCCGACCATCTGAGGAGGTACAGAAAATTAAGGCTCAGGCTAACATCAATCATTAATAGATTGTTATGTAACAAATCTCACTGGGCAAGCAGTTAAAATATGATTAATCACTTCACAAATTGCCTGATAAGCCTACATGAAATAGACTATAATCCATAAGCGAAACCCAGATTACAGGAGTGGTATCAACTACGCCCTGTTTTATCAAATAATATCAGGATCGGCTGGCAATATTTATGGGATATATGTTGGTTTTTCCAGTAGCTGATGGGCATTTGATTTGCAGTCATCTGACGGTGTGTATAATGCTGTCCATAGTATATGGCAGTAGAGATTAGGTTGCCGGTGACAGTGTTAATTAAGAGATCATAAATCACTTAGCTGTCACAAATTATACTCTTCTATCACAGCTTCTCATACATATGACTGGCACTGTAGCACAGTGCTCTCTCTCTTAGTGTCTCACAGCAGTGCAGCTCTCGTTTCCTCTGTTTTTATTCGATTATCTTACAGTCATATCACTAAAGGCTCAGCACTCTCAGGTAGGTTCAGTGATTATATAACTCTGCTAGAATATCTCTAGTGTACTGTGAGCTGATCTCGTCTCTCTATTCTGAGAACAGAAGCCTGACTACTTATATGGATAAGGAATGGTAGAGCCAGTACTAGTTTGAGCTCTGCTCCGAAAGGATAGGCTGTTAGGATTTCATGGTGCCCTCAATTAAAACCTCCCTCACACTCCACCAGGAGCGGTTGATAGCCAGGAATCACAACCCCCCCCCCATTTCTCGCACACTACTCTTGAAACACTAGACCGGGGCTGCTTCTTCTTTGTGAGGCAGGCTCGAGGGCACCTTCAGCTTTCTGTGCTCTGTGGAGCTGAATCGACACTTAGTTTTTTACTAGCGCTCTCCTCCGCACTCCTCACAACGTAGAGTACTTTATCAGTAGACTTGAATATAGACTGTTTCGACTCTGTATACTTAACTCACAGCCTTGGCTCTGATTTGGTTCAGTGATACTCTTTATCTGCAGGGGTGTTTGGTATCGAGATCTTAGTCTATGGTTAGTTTCTCAAGCTCATAGAAAGATTCTGAACCAGGCTGAGTACAATCTGTTCTTTGATTAACACATGGGTAACCTTCACTGACTTGTTAGAGTTTATGATGTGGTGGAATGTGGGATTTGTTACCTTTCTCTAACCTCATGGAGGTTTTTGTGTGTAAGACCAGCTAATCTTGTGTTTGTGAAATATAGAAGTGCTTATCAGCTAGCTCTATCACAAAACAATCAAAGTAGAAGTGTTTAATTAGCACTGAGTTATAAATATCAAAGTTTACTCTGCTTACTACTGTATGATTATAAGCAGCTTTGGATGATAGCAATGTTTTGGTTTGGTGAGAACGCCTCAGTCTGCAGTGTACTATCTATCCAATGTGCTGCGGAGTGTATCAGGTCAGGCTAGAACATCCCTGTAGAATCTCCAAGATGATTTTATTATTTACTCCTGATTCTCAGACTACAGTTAGTTTGTAGCCTTCTTAGCATATCAAGTTATGATGTCGATACTTTTTTTTAATTTTTCAGTCAGCTATTTACCCATACTCCCCCCTACAGACAATGATAAACCCGTCGGCTGTCTCTTAGTAAGTATAAGTATTACTAACACATAAGTGCACTGATTCACCGAGGGGGTTTTTCGATTAACAATACAATAAAGGCACGATCTCATCGCTCTTAGTTGAGTGAGCGAGACATGCTAGTGGTCTCGTTCCCAAATATCTCACTCATTGGTGGAACCGTTATTATTGTGAGTGAAAGATTTGGGAAAGAATCTGTTGATCTGAAAGATCAAATGAGCAAAGATTATATAGCATTGCGCATTCTAGTTTGGAAGACCCCTTTGGTGCACTGTTTCTCTATTACCTTTGGTAGTTATAACATTGAAATGTCTTTGACTACATTGGATTATGTGTATTTCTTGTCTCCCCCTCCCCCCCCCCCCCGCACACAAATCCTATATGTAAATGTTGTTATCCTAACTCCATAAGCTGACAAGCTACTTTTATGCAATCTGACTTCTACATTTTAATATGAAAAGAAAGTTCTCAAAAGAAGCTATCTAAGATCGAGATACGGCCTTTTGCACATCAAATGTAAAATAAGCTATGAGCGGGAGGTGGTGAGAAGAACTAATCTGAATACTTTTACCTTCTCTAATGGTGATGATAAAATTCTAACTAGGCTTGTTATGAATTGGAGCTATCTCTTGAAATGTGTATCACGACAAAAAATCAGAATTTACATTTTTTTATTTCTCACTTTACTATGAAGTTTTGTTTCTGGCTACCACTCTTATTGTGAGGAAACTAGTACCAGTACCAAAGTGACCCGCATTTAAACTTGGCTGTGTGATTTTACCTCCTAATTCACCCTACTACTACACTCAATGCTTTCTGTTTCATTTCATTCAATTTGTTGGTCTCACATGACATAAGTTGAACAGACCACATGAGGATTCGCTTATTTGCCAAGAGTGTGCTCTGTTCAAACAAGTTCTGTCAAACTTTTCATGACATGTAATAGGGAATTCAACTTAATGATATAGGTATCTTCATATGTGCTCATCAGCGTCTAGTTGACCTGCTCTGCTGGCAATAACAGTGGCGGGATATATCACAGTGGCTATATCATGCAGAGTACAGAATGTACAGAATACATTGAAGATATAATTTGTGGTTTATTTTGCAAATGTGAATACTGGGGTTAAAACATTTTACTATAAGTTCCCCTCAGCTAATCTGTTACCTTCACCTTCAGCAAGTCATAGAGTTGGTGACATTATTTCTAGATTTGTTACGAAATATGTGTTTTTGTTGCTTGTCCAGGATGGTAAAATTTACTATAACTATTAATTGTTATGGTGTCTGGCGATGTTGGATGTGACATGTTAACTTTCACAGCCAGCATAGCAGGATGACAGTCAACCCCTCAATAAGCCCTCTCTCTCCATTTGACTGTTCATCATATATATTTTCAAGGTATCTGTGACTTAAACGATACAGACATCACACTATGAATTGGATGAGTTTCTTTTTCAGGCGACTAACTCCACCCACTCAGATCTAGACCAAGCATGATCCAATTTACCTGCATTTGAGTCTGCCGGCAGCTCACCAGTAGATTGGGAATGGCCGGACCGCTGGCGATTTGGATCAAAATTGTTCTAACTCAGATCATTAGAAATATTAAAAGATGACTTTTGTTGTTGTAGTTTATTAGTGAGAAGCTGATTATAGATGCAGAAACGAGTGACATTATCTACAATCTAACTACCTCAGTAAGTAAACCTAACCCTTCCCCCAATAATCTACAGTCTTCACCTGTAGCTCCTTACTCAGGCCCCGTGGTCCCTCCATTACTACTACTCAATCAGTGAACATGCAGATAGACAGAATCCCGACAATACACTCCTGAGTTTACAAAACAAAAGAAGCCTGGTTATCCCACTTGAGAGATCCCACCTGTTAGGCTTAGATAGAAGACTAAAAGAAATGAATGCAGGTTGACACTGTAGAGGTTGTAACTGTAGAGGTTGACACTGTAGAGGTTGACACTGTAGAGGTTGACAAAGTTGAGGTTGACACTGCGCACCCTTCTAGCTTCAATGCACACCTTGTCATTATTTCTTCTGCATGCTACGGAAAACATTGAATATGATTTTGTCTGCCAGAAAAAAACTCTCAATCGCCCCACAACTCCTTACTTTTCATCCTTTGTAGCGTAAGAGTTGTAAAGATCACAAATTCAAGCCATAAGAGACATTTAAGTGTCCGCCACATGTGTTTGAGACATCTCCCACCCAGCTATCACAGACAGGCTCAAAATTTTTCTACCTCACAGCTGGGAGTTATCCTCTCTTTGATTTTTCTTCAATTATTTATTGAGATTACTCAGCAATTACAACTTTTTATAACACCAACCTCCCTTTGGTGCTTTGCTATGAGGTATAGAAGTACACATGACTTAATCCCAATAACTCCTACCTCCCTCCCATACCCAAACCTCTGCAGTATTCCAACAAATGCTTTGCTTGCTCGGTAACATCTATGTTTGACTCCACAACAGCGCGAGTTTATATTTAATATCTAAATAATTAAAAAAATGTTGGTTCACCATGAGCGGAGATGACCTGTCATTAGACACTACTTACAGACTGTTATGTTGAACTGCATGATAATATTAAAAGATCTTGAAATAAAAACTGATGTTCAGCAGGACACTATCACCGAGTAATGATATCAGAGACTATAGATATATTATCTATAGTCTCTGATGATATTATATCCTAACTCTGTGATACATTCGTAGCTGAATAATTTAATGAGCAGTGTGAAACAGGCAGGTATTGTGTCCAATATTGATAACTTATGAGCGTTTCAATCTTACCTTGTGGGCTAGATGTCTTTGACTCGAAGTTCAATTTTTGTAGTGCCCTCATTGCAAATAAAAATCAATACTTGAACCATAATTTATTTTGTAAACAGACAGTTATAATTTTGTGCGCTCGCTGGAAGACAGCTGCTACAAATTAAATTTATTCAATTTGTGTCATTGTATCTTATCCCAGAGTAAGGATATCCTTACTCTGTGATCTTATGCTGGGATACCAGACTGTCTGTGTAATAGCGTTGTATGCTGGGATACTGCAGACTTTGTTATAGCGTTGCATGCTGGGATACTTAGTAATCTGTATGTTTATTTGAATATTACAGATCAGTGATACATTCATTAACATGCAGTCTCAGTATTACAGCTCAGCCTTTTCTTTACTATGTAAGTTATACTTATAAATTTGTACGTTTTTTTTAACAAACTTAGAAATAGTCCAGACAACACGCGAGGTTATACGATCTCTACCTCTATTTTTGTTTTATTTCCATTTTATTCAGTACAGTGTACAGTCCTGATCGTCCTTCAGTGCAGTTAGTGCTCGCTTAGTTAGTGCTCGCTTAGTTTTTATACCAAGACTTACACTTGTGTCAATAATGTTGAATATTTTGTTGCAGAAAATCATAAGGATTGTATGTTGAACGCAGTTGGTATATGTCTATATATATATATATATATATATATAATATATATATCTATCAAATGATTATTTTTAGTATACTGTGAGTAAATATGTTGTATTCTGTATTTTGTAGCCCAACTCTCTAAAATAGACGATAATATAGCTCAAGCTCAGCTTACAGTGGTCCAGCATGTAAGTGTACATACTTATTGTTGGCCTGTGGATGGGGAGGTTTGGGTAAAGTGCAACAGTAGTTATACTATATCCATATCTGCGCTGAGGCTGACACTGACATATAGTCCAAGAATGTAACACTTCACAAAACAGAAAGTCTGCTGAATACACTCTGCACAATCTGTGGAAGCACCAGCGGTCAGCGGCAAAGGATTCACTTAGTTTAAGTTCTTGAGTTACAAAAATTATGGAATCTCAGCATTTGTATCTCATGAGATTTTGGAGGTGCCTTTCTTGATAGCTAAGGGAGCTAAAGCACTCACCAAAAATAACTCATCACTACATACTTACTTGTCATCTTTAGTAAGAGCGTCAGGCTCTCGAGCAAATATGTTTTTTTGCCCTAAACTTCTTAAGACCCAAGTGATCCATTAGCAATGTCTGACTGATAATAGAATACCACAATATGGTTTGTCCCTTGGGGTTGAAATGAGGCTGACCAAGACTTTATTAGGACAGGTGGGCCGGCTGCACATGACTCACTTCTAGTGGTGCACAAATTTTGAAGCCCTGCTCTTTTACGTAAACAGTAACAGTAGTAGCCTTGTCCTACATACAGTCATACATAGAGCACATCGTGTCAATCGATAATCAAATTAAATTAAAAACACATAATTAGAGCTTAAACAAATATTTCGTTCTGGAATTGAAATGATGATAGCCTACACAGTATGATTGCTGAGCAAATAATAATGTCGGAGTGCTAATGATGTATATAGTCGATTCTAATTTCATCAAACTGACAATCTAACATTGTCTAGCATGCTGACAAGATATTAGTGTCATTTCCTCATTTGTACAGATGGATTTAAATCACCCCATCGTATCCATGGTACCCGGCTTTTTATCTCTTTACTAGCCTTGACTAGCCTTGTCGTGTGGCCGCATGACAAGGCAATCCTTGTACGTCTCACCATGGTGCCTTGCTGACAGACAAGCCAAACTTTTGAGCCACCTGGATAAATTCACTTGAGCAAAAATTAAACTTAAATGTATTGCATAAATTATATAAAAAAAAAAGATACACATGGCCATGTTTATCAGGAATAGCGTTCATTCAACTCGCATAGAAAATATATATATGATATTTATTATGTTATTTTGTTATAGTTGAAGGATGAGACAGGATGTGATAGCGGATTCTTATTGGCTTATAATAAATATGATGATGATTTTGTACTCAAGGTGAGTTTATAGAATATCTCTGTATGACCTTGACCTGGTGATGCTGAATCACTTAGCCGATCAGTCTGCAGGTAAACATCTGCCCCTACGGCCGCTGACCAAACAGACATCTGTATGATAAATGAAATGTCCTTACCAAACTTTTTTCCGTAAATTTTTACATGGAAAGATCAATGGAAACAGCAAAAAAAAATTTGGAAAGCAAATCCTCATCATTTAATTGCATGTTAGGGGAAGACTGCTCACAGCAAACTCTTAAATCAGATGAGGCATTCGAGAGTTACAAGCTGTGGTCAAGACCCCTCTAACAAAGAAGAATTTAATCATCCAAAGACAATATGAAATGTCTCTGAGACTCTGAGACCTTTGGTATTGTAATTGGAGTAGATTTCTCGTCCTTTTTCTCAAGTCTTTCAGTTGGCTCATTTACATCTGGACACTGTACATGAACATTGTCACCTTATATGGTCAGTCACTCTGAGATCATGTTTGTTTCAGGCGTTTGACAATAAACTGGTACCGGAGAAAAGATTTCCTCGCCACTCCCTGCCGGCGTTTAGCGCCAAGCTCTCTCAGACTAAGCCGATTGTGAGCTCGTACACACGAGAGCTGAAGAGAGATATCGTATCTGTTGGGGGAAGATTACCAGCTGAGCAGTGTCTTATAGCACCAATCACTCAGAACGGAGAAAATATCGCATTTATCACACTTCTCAGTGTCAGCAAAAAGTGAGTGCTGGTTGATTGATATCAAGGGGTGTTATCCCATGCCATCGCCATCCCAAGTATGAGCGGTGATTTGATGCCATAGGGAGAAGGCTGCAGTTGCTGCACCCGATTGCTCTTTGTTTGTAGGCAGGTTGGAGCACATCTGAACTGCAGTGGGATTCGAACCCGCGACCTCCAACCTAGCCCCCTCCTGCTCCTAAGATACACAATTTAAAGACTAGACTTAACTCTTATTAATATAACACCCCTCAGACATAGGATGAAAATAAGCACAGAAAGCTCTAAATAATATATTATGTAAATTCTCCCAGACGCTTGCTTCGTAGAAATATAACTTGAAACTATAATTATAAATGTCGATGAAATATGCAAATTTGAAGAATAAGCCAAAGTGAAGTTTAGCTAGGTCAACTGATGAAGTGTTTCTCTGACTGTAGTACCTTCTCAAGAGAGAAACTTGCTCTAGTACAGGCAGTTCTTACTCTGAGTGGATCTATGTTATACAAAGATATGATTGTGGAGAGGGAGAGAACTCTTAGAAAGCAAACTGAGGTATGTTACTATAAACTATGGCTTTGTATATTTCTATGTCTGTGACTATCTAATTTACCTAAGGAATTGATACATAATAGACAGTTTTCTGAGCTCTGATTTAGGCCTCAATTTGGAGTTGTCCTCTCTACAGTTTGGTACTTTTAACCCACGCCGCATCGGAAAAACGTGCTGAAAAGAGGGTTATCTTGAAAACCGCTTATAATACGATAAAAATTATTTTTGATTCAAAATCTGCAACATTGAAAACTTATATGTACATAGTTTGGGAAATAATTTTAGTATTTGGATAGTCAATTATAGCATTTTCCGCCTGTTTTGCGGACAATTTGACAGAATCTTTCATGAGTTTCGTCACTATAATTAAGATTTATAAACAGTCAAGCCTCCAATGATTTGGAAACTCTGTCTCACTGGGTTTTCAATGGTGCAGACTCTGAATCAAAAATCATTTTTATCCGCACATAAGCGGTTTTCAATATAACCCTCTTTCAGCAGGTTTTTCCTATGCGGCTTGGGTTAAAAATACCAAACTGGAGAGAGGACAACTCCGAATTGAGGCATAAATATGAGCTCAGAAAACTTTCTATTTAATCAGCCGATGTGTCACAGTTGTGTAAAAGTTGCTGATATACATTTATAATATGTACCCTGAAAAACTAAACTCAGCTGGATGGTTGACTATATATTGACTCTGGTAGATCTGCGTCTCTCACAGCTTGCTACTTTGGCGTGACGCTACTAGGGTCAATTTTTCTTTTTGGGGTTCCCACATCATTGATGATATCATCAGGCTCATCCAGCAAGGAACGAACCCCACACGGCCCAATTTATAAGTCATTTCATTATCATATTAGAATCTGTATTTATTGTAATGTAATATTTTGCT
Organism: Membranipora membranacea; assembly: GCA_914767715.1. Lineage (NCBI taxonomy): Eukaryota > Metazoa > Bryozoa > Gymnolaemata > Cheilostomatida > Membraniporidae > Membranipora > Membranipora membranacea. Next base: position 128,558 of record OU612075.1, on the reverse strand, counting down.
TACTTTCAGAAATTACACCAGGTGGCAAAGAATATCTTCACTCACTTAGGTAAGCTCACTCCTAGACCAATCTTACTTCCTTCTACTTTTTCTCATACTTTCTCTACGTCTTGTGTTGAAAATGTGATCACTGTCGATCTGTTACCAGTGACTATTGTCTATAGTCTTTGCTTTTACTATGAAATGCACTATTTCCCTTAAACTTACCTCACACACAGACAGACAAATCAGTATGAGGCCAGCTGAGCAATCAGAAGCCTTTTATTCAGGTGTTAGACTACATTACAAGACTCTAGTCTTCCCAAAGTAATCATAGAACAAATTATTCATTCTTCTTCACTAGGCAATTACTTTGGTCAACTTCTCAATGAAAGTTATCTACGTTTGATTGATCTTGTGGCTGTACCTGAACTCCCCACTCCTATCCAAGCTACACACGGCTGTTCTCATTATAAAAATATCTTCATTCCTCCAATCGGTTGTCAGCGTCTCATCTCCCTAGACGATCGACTTCTTATCATCGGTCCCCGATCTGTCCGTCACAGCAATGTGCCTGAAGCTTTCCAGAAGAGATCAATCAGAGATGAGGGTTCTGATGACACAGGTCTATCTAGTGTGATTAACTCTTATGAGACTGGTCATGTTATAGTCGACATGCATGATGACTCATCAAACGACCAACCAGAGTATAGTCATCAGCAGTCTCACTCACTTAGTATGGTGAGAGAAAAGTGGGAACCTGCTGCTCCAAACTTGGGCTACATTTCAGAAGAGGCAGAAGCCTCTAATGTTGATACGGTGCTCACTAACGTATCAGCTCAAACCACTAGAGATTCATCTCGTGGAGCTTCTGTACGCAATTCTGTAACTCGGCGCTCAAAGCGCCGATCTAATCCTGCAGCAGCTGATAAAAACAACAACGCAGATAGGGAGGAGCAGACTAAGAAGAGGGGTATGGGCGGCTCTAAGCTCACTCTTAGGAGTAGCCGTCATGTTATGCCCCAGTCCTTCGGCGCTATTCCTCCTACTGCAGGGACAGCTTCCACTCCAGCAGAAAATGACATGCTCGCACAGATTCTTGGGGCAACAGCTGATGTCCCACAAACTGCCAGGCCATCAAGAGGATCATCTGTAGTTGGTGTCAATCAGCGACCTTCAACATTTGGTATGTCAGGTAATATGCCAGGGAGTAAAATGAATGTCAACTATGGTCGAGGAAGAGGTCCTAGTCTGATGAAAGTTACCAGCAAAAAGAGTGTTGCTAAGACTGCAGGATCTATATTGGATATGTCTGCTAGGGCCGAGCAGGGAAGACTTTATCATCTAGAGCACAAAAAGATTTTCTCCAACGAACCACAGAGAAAATCATTTTCAAGACAGGAAAAAGATAATGCTGGGCTCCCTGGAGAGAAATCTATTGAACCTAGAAATATGAGTGATGTTTCATTGTGCGATCAAAGATTCAGGTCATCTTTGGTGCCAAAAACACCACCAGATATTCCATTGCTACCAGTTCAAGAAGGAGGAATGGAGAGTAGAAGGCCCTCTATGACAGGTGATATACACCAGGCTAAACAGTCTAGTGTGATGACTGGTGAAAGCGGGTCAGATTTCACTGGAGCCAGTACTCAAGGCAGTAAGAATGACTCTTTGGAGAGTGTAGATCTACGGAATTTTCAGGCTGCATTGAAGAAAGATTTGCGGCTTCATCAGCAACAAACAGGACAAGCGGATCGGGAGAAGGCGATGATGATGTCCATCATGGAGTACAGAAGACGTTCTATTCTAGAGGAAAGTCCTTCTGTTGCAGAACCTTGGGCTGCACAAAGTAGTGATGATAAGATAAAAGCTGAGAGATCTGACTCAATGGATGCCCGCTTAACAACAAAAGCTGGAAAGTCATCAAAAATTTCCATGTCAGAGTTGCGAGTGAGTCCAGATGGTGGTAATCAGCATTCCAGCTTCACCCTCAGTAGGGAATGTCCGCAAGAGAAGAAAGATGGTAGATCTCATGAAGCAGTTAACGTCATGCCTAACGTGGGAAAGTCATTCAAGCAAGGATCTCATATATCTCTAATGGATATGACTGCTAAGGTCCATAAGCAATCTATTGTGAGAAAAATGGAGGTGGTTCCATATGAGCGAAAAATGGAGATAGTGCCGTATGAAGGTAAATCTAAGAAATCTTATACAACTGACCAAGTTGCACCATTGAGGCGATCTGTCATGAATCTAGATAGCAGAGTGAAAGATGTAAATGATAGCAGACTAGCCTACGCGGATAAGATTGATCGCAGAAGTCAGATGCATAGATTCTCTGTCTCTGTTGTGCCGACCAGCCAATCAAACGTCAACGATTTAATCATGAACGCTGCAGACGCAACGTCTGGGCCATTCAAGAAAAGGGCATCTAATATGGAGTCTTCCCTTCGCAGTAGATTTTCTATTATGGAGACCAAACCTTTTGATCCACCATCTAGATTAGGTGTACAACGGCCCAGTATGGCTAAATCTGAAGACAGTATACATCGCGACGCTCTCAATCGGAGAAAATCAAGCTGTAACGCCTACAGATCACGTGGTACACAGTATGATAATTCAATGCTTAGTACCAGCGCAGCCCAAACATCCATGGTACTGACCAAATATCCGAGTATAGACTTAGAGACTCCGACAAGACTGAGAGATAAGAGAATGTCTTATGATGGTCCGTCTCCTATTCAATCATTCCTCGGCCGTCACCCTCAGTCTCAGCTGGAGATACTTGCTGTAAAGTACGGAAGATCATCTAGTATGGACCAACACAATCTTACAATGAAAAAATCACTCACCTCTCACCACAAACCCACTTCTGTGGAGGCACCTACTGAGAGCCTGAGGCCACTTCTAGCACCAATCTCCGGTACAGTATTACCGACCATGACTCAGATCACCAGCGCTCGTTCTCAGTCTAATAAACCTTCAGTTAAATCTACATCAGAGACCAGCTGTCACGCTACAGACAGTGACATCAATACACTCCTCTACAACAACATCTCAACATATGACGGAATCAGAGTGGAGGCCGGAGATTACACAAAGAAAAAGTCGCGAAGACTTGAGGTCAAGTGTATGGATACAAACACCAGTGAGTTTGAGTTGTTCACCTGGAGATGGACAACTGCTAAAATCCTGAAGCTTACACCTGTAACCCACTGTGTCGGTATAGATGAGAGTACGTAGATTCCTATTCATCAATCTCCGCTCCTTGCCTTACCTCATTGTCTCGCCTTTAATCCACTCGCCAAGTTCTCCTTAAATCCACTTCCTGTATTATCACTACTGTTGTAAACTGTAAATTCTTGCTTTGCTTCACTCCTCCAGTCCCAGCCTCCATTACCTGACGCTGCACCATTTTTATCCCTAATTCAAATGCAATCCCATATTTTAATAAACACATTTTTTTTAACACTTTCATTGGCAGTCTTTTTCATTTCAATAGTTGAATGTTTTCAGAATAGCGCCGAAAGAAAAAAGGCAAAAAAAAAGGTTGAGAATTAAGTTATTGCGTTACTCTGACTGGAACAGTTGCTTCTGAATGACTTGGCCTTAGTTATAATTACTTGAATAAAAATACAATATATTATCATAGATGGTATCATTTTGATGTTTTGTGGCTTATAGATGATCTGACAAATTTACTCAAGGAAATAATGCAGGAGGCGAGAAACATAACAAACGCTGAGAAGTGCTCCGTGTTTCTTATGGAGAGTGATGTCAACGAGTTGGTGGCCAAAGTGTTTGACGGAGACATCGCGTCTGATGAGGTCAGTGTTACCCCTGTGGTGTGTTGATGGGTCCTAGAACAGGCAAAGTGTGAAGCCTCAAAATCTTATAAAATGGCCCATACTTGGAGAACTACAATTTGTGATGTGATGTAGTGACATCCGAGGTTAAGAGACGTTCTACGCCTCAAAGACATCCTGCTGATGAAATGGTTAGCTCAAGGAGTGCTTAGATATTGTAAAAGAGACAGTCCAGTATTCCCACAGTGCAAATCAGAATAATTATATTATATAATTTAATATTCAATCATTATAATAACAGATTGAAGGTTTAATTATTTTGTCTTATGGCAGGTTCGGATATCAGCTACAGAGGGGATAGCAGGTCATGTGGTACAGACAGGTAAAATACTGAATATAAAGGATGCCTACTCGCACCCCTTATTCTACAGGGGCGTAGATCAGAGTACAGGGTTTAAGACAAGGAGTATTCTTTGCTTTCCCATAAAAGATGAGCGAGGTCAGTAAGGAATAACAAGTTCAGTAATAATCACTCTAGTTGTATATGTCTATATTGTGAGGTTATTACAGAGACTATAGATATCTATAGTCTCTGGTTATTATTTATTGAGATTACTTTCTTAACTGGAAGCTTCTGTTTTCGGATTATCTGGGTGAATCGAAATTTAGACACTTTGTTTTTGTATTTGATAACAAGAATTCTTCTAATAGCCAATATGGAAACCCAACCTCCAGAAAAAATGGCAAATGTCGAGTATGGTCCTATAGCTCACAACCTTTTTCAGAACAAACCTTGATGAATAGAATTACAGCATATCCATTTATCTCATTTTCTTATTGTAGATAATATAATAGGTGCTGCTCAGTTGTGTAATAAGATAGGCAGCCCTTACTTTACATCTATAGATGAGGATATAGCCCAAGCACTAGCTACATACTGCTGTATTAGTATCGTACATGTAAGTTGTTACCATTCTATAATAATTTACCTGCAGTGTAAAAGCATAGCACAGTGATAAATAATTGTGGGTAATTTCTTTATTTTCATTTATTTCTTTTTCGATACTTTGATGACAGAGCATTTTCATGTTGAGGCACAATCAGAACTAGCAAACTATGCAGCTAGAGCCGACAATAAAGTTTGAGTGAAACTCAATTTTTTCTTACCTCAATGATTAACAAGATAACTGAGGGTTCCCCTTTAGGAGGGGGGGGGTGTGGCTAATACGCTATTTCCTGGTTAACCCCCAGTAAGTTAGAAATACGATGTTTGAAGTAAATATAGTAAGATGCAGGGGAGCATCATTGGCAGGGCAAGTACTTTATAGGTGGAAATTCGGCCTCCTTACCTCAAAAACGCGGACAATTTACCACCAGCCACACATAACAAGCACTCAAATCACCTTTCACACCCTGAGAAATGCAAAAAACCTCAGTAGTACTTTAGGGTGGGATGGTGTCTTTTCAGTTATTTTGATAATAGTAGCAGGTAAAGAGGCAAACCCTCCAACAGATGAGATTAAGAAATTAGCATAACTTGCCGTGGCCTTTATAATGCATGAGCCGAGGTAAAATAACTACAAGATAAGAGGCTAAAAGGCCAGGCCAAAAGTTAGTAAAATTACAAAGTGTAACACAGTACTGCATTATTAAACAACTAAACTGAGCCTTGTCAAATTGCTCAAGAAAATGAGTTATTGTGGTGTAAAAAAACTCTGTATATTCTAGTTCTGCTCTGAAATTTTGTGCAAATGTCTATCCTTCACTTTCGTTTAGCCAAAGTTACAGGTATCACTTTTACCCCCAGACTATAATTTATCAGCAGACCTGAGTAGATATTAATAGTCAGTCTACAATGAAATCTCATATAATCTTGAATAGACCTATAGTTACAAACATGTATCTTATATTGTCAGCTAATGTTTTTGTGATCTGACACTCCAATATTGTGTAAGCCTGAGTACCCTAGCTAGATTTGATGGGGGTGTTCAGGTGTTATGCCGCATCTCTGACATAGTCACCCAAGTAACTAAGACACCTAGGCTAGCCATGAGCACTTGACTAGGATAGACATATGTAGTAATATCATAGTTATTATTACTATGAAAAACAGCACTAGAGATGTTATAAAACAAAACACTCCCAAATTGAGAGAAGAATGAAATGTGTTTCTGCTGTAGACTAATCACAACATATCTGCTCTTCTGTTGTAGAGTTTAATGTACAGAGATGTGGTCGATGCCCACAACAGAGTCAAACTAGCCAATGAGCTAATGGTATTCCACATGCATGTAAGTAAAACCAGCCAATCAGGTCATGGTATTCATCAAACATAAAACTATCCAATTAGTTACTGGTATGATTCCATATTTATGTAAGTAAAGCTAAACATGGTTGCGTTACTTATCGTTACTCATCGTGTTTGTCAAACTTGGATCAAATGTGTCCCAATTTGCATGCATGCATTTGGAGTTGCCCCCTCTTCCTTTGAGCTGCGGCTCACCAGTAAAATGGGAAAGACCCTAAATGTTTGCAATTTGGATCAAACTTGACCTAATTCCAACTTGATTAGCATTATCAAGGCAAACAAAGGCAAAGCGGATGACTCTCTCCTTAGTGTACTTAAAGGGCAACTAAAGTTTCGCAGCAATGCATTAATGGGTAGCAAATAATGTGCTGGGCAGCATCAGCTTTGTGCATTACGCGATGCAAAACTCAAAGTAGTTGCTGACTCTAAGCTGGGTAACACTTCAGTTTAGGGGAGGTTCCAAGACTTTGCTGTAATAATTATAGAGCACAGGCTAAATAATAACAGGAACAGGAAACTGCTATGTGGTATTCTCTTTTAGCTGAGTTTGAGTACCTGATGGAAGAAATGTTTCACAAGAATTCTGGCTGAATAATCATCCGAATTATATTTTGTCTTTTTCCCCATGCAGAAGGTGCAATCTTCTATTAATCAATGGCCATCAAAGAGAAGTTGTTTGAAACCTTGGTTGCCCTTTAACAATATGATAGCAGGTAGACATACTGTGGGCCTGTAGCTGACTGAATCATACCAATCAGAGACAGCTCAGATAATAATAATAATAATAATAATAATAATAATAATAATAATAATAATAATAATAATAATAATAATAATGATAATGATAATGATAATAATGTCATATGATTGCTTGGCATTGAAAAACTACTATATATAAATACCATATAAATGAACATACATACACATGAATGTATCGGGTACTGCTTCCCCATGTTTAGACCTGCTGGTTTTTAGACCTACTGGTTTTTAGACCTGCTGGTTTTTAGACCTGCTGGTTTTTAGACCTGCTAGTTTTTAGACCTGCTGGTTTTTAGACCTGCTGGTTTTTAGACCTGCTAGTTTTTAGACCTGCTGGTTTTTAGACCTGCTGGTTCTTAGACCTGCTGGTTTTTAGACCTGCTAGTTTTTAGACCTGCTGGTTTTTAGACCTGCTGGTTTGTATACATGAATATTTCTGTTAAGGTTCCACATCAGGAAGTAGTGGATCTGATGAAGCAGCCAGTGCAGCCTCTCTCTAGTTACGGTGATAATCTGTACCTTAATGACATCAAACTATCCGTACCTCGTTATATAAACACCAAAGATATGCCTTCTGTAAGTATAACATTGTAGTATTGTATACCGTCTACCTCTCTTTGTTGTCCAGTACTCTAGATATTGGGTCCAGTAGCAGAGATTCTCCCCAGTTATAGAATTTATATTGTATACCTGAACCTTGAATGGCTGAATATTAATAGCTTGGCTTACTAAGAGAAAAGCCCATCCATTTGATTGCAGCCTAGCCACAACTCGTGGCAAATCTCCCATAAGCTCACTTTATTTTGTATATTCTGTGGAACTCTGCTTGGATATACTTTGTAAGCAGAGCCTAGTATGTCATGTCAGGTGGACAGTAACTTTAACAACATATTGGCTGACAATTTGGAAATTGTTTGATTTTTCAGCGACCTACATGAATACAGTCTATCTTTCCCAGACCAATACATATTATGTATGTTATGTGGTTACAGGCGGTTGTGAGTATGTTCCATGAGCTGGACTTTGTACAAACATTCAGAATAAAGCCTCACACCTTGTCTAGATTCATACTGATGGTTAGAAAAGGTTACAGAGATCCACCTTATCATAACTGGCATCACGCGTTCTCAGTCGCTCACTTCGCTTATCTACTACTACAAAATCTAAACTGTCTGTCTACAAACATACTCGAGTAAGTTTATGTCTACTCTGTCAGGTCTGGTCAGAGATGATAAATCTGATTTATTGTAACTCAGTGCACACTTTATGCAATGTAAGTAACTACGATGTGAAATTAGCAGCAATGTCACGCTGTAAGGTAATCTGGTTGGGGCTTCTGGGTTTAGAAATAAGAAATAAGGAATAAGAAACAATTTATATGATAATAATTTTCTGAGCGGAGAGCTCTATACCCGAGGTTGCTGGGGGCTGGAACAATCAACACTTGAAAGCTCCACAACTTCGGCGGCCCCAATCGCCTGGTAGTGAATAACTAGCATGCTAACCGATTGCACCATCTCACCATCTACAAAAAAGAATGGGTTGATGGCGCAAATTAACGAGCCCGCTATTAAATACTCGGAGTTCTGTTATCGCACAGCACATTCAAATGCACCATTGCCACCCTATGACACACAGCCTACGTGTTAGGGTTATTGGCCTTACATTGCTGGGACCCCTTGTAGTGAGTTATAAGAATTGGTTGATGTTACTAGAACTATGTGGTGAACAGGAGAAGATTAAACAGGATGTGCTGAACCGAAGTGGTTGGTTAATTTGGAACTATACTTGAAACTTCAGCTGAGGCCAAATTTTGTTATGACAGATCTAACAAAACTACTTCACCTTCATCCCCTTGAGTTATGACATCACAGATAAACCTCTCTATACATTACAGTGAGCTGGAGGCGCTGGCATATTTTGTAGCGGCGTTATGTCATGACATTGATCACAGAGGGACCAGTAACTCATTCCAAGTAGCATCAGTGAGTATAACAGTATACGAATAACCGAGTACCTGAGTACCCAAGTACCTGAGTACCCGAGTACCTGAGTACCCTAGTGACTGAATACCCGAGTACCCAAGTATGTGGGGAGAGGAAACTACGGCGGGATCAAGTTTAAAATTTTCAGCCTGAAGTTGTTCAATCCACAGGTTTTAATACACTCCAGAGGAAAGAAACAATTTCTGTAGGGGGATAAGTTAAACTCAATCCAGATTTGTTGTTTTATTAGGGCTACAGCTTCAGCTTGTTGCGTTTCTTTAGTCTTTTGGTCTGAGAATACTAGAATACTAGAGGCTGTTATACTACATAGTTCAGTACATGATATTGATGTGCTACACACACCATTTCTATCCATTCTAGCAGATCACAACTGACAAAAAAAAGCCACGCCTACTACTTGTTATTACTAAAATATATTATATCTTGTTGACAGAAATCGGTTCTGGCAGCTCTGTACAGCTCAGAGGGATCAGTGATGGAGGTGAGAAGGCTGCTTCTCTATATTCTATCTTGTTATTGTTATAAAGCTTATGATGATTTGAGTTGATTTCTGATCGGAGTTGTCCCCTAAGTGTGTACTAAGGGGACAACTCCTCCCATCAACTTCAGACCTTTATTTTGTATTCCAATCATGAAGTGATTAAATCTCTTCTGAATGCACATATAAAATGACAATTATATTTCATATCTGGATTCGGATTTAAAGTTAAAAAATCACTATTTCTTCTGATCAAAACAGGAAGTCAGCAGTGTAATACTTGTTGTGTTGTTGTTATTGTTGTCTGTGACGGACGTGGAGTTTGTTGGTTTGTTGTAGAGGCACCATTTTTCACAGACTATGTGTATACTGAATACAGAGGGATGTAATATATTTGAGAATGTGAGTCGTAAGGAGTATGAGCAGCTGTTAGACTTAATCAGAGATATAATACTGTCTACAGACATAGCTCATCATCTGAGGATCAGGGCAGGACTGGAGGGCATGGCTCTAGGTAACAATTATATTATAATAGTGTATGAAATTGATAAATATGTATGTCTAAATAAATTTATCAATCTTGAAGAAATATGTAAAAAAATATTGTTGATTTCAATTTATTTCATCAATTAATTCACGTAGCCCTGATATCCTGAAAAGGAGTTAGTTTGATGACCCGCTAAAAACTCATTGCGGACACATGTCAGGTACTTTGACTAGTTTGGCCTTCGCGATCAGAGATACACATGCCAACAGTGTAATCTTGGTGACAATTTGTTATGTTGGCACCACCATTTCACATTGTAATATTAATGACGTTATGTTACAGAGGGCTTTGATAAAACAAGCGGAGATCACAAATCACTTCTGATGTGTTTATTTATGACATGTGCTGACTTATCAGACCAGACTAAACCATGGAGCGCTGCCAAAAGAGTATCGGTGAGTCTGAGTATCCTAGAGTATCGGTGAGTCTGAGTATCCTAGAGTACCGGTGAGTCTGAATATCCTAGAGTATCGGTGAGTCTGAGTATCCTAGAGTATCGGTGAGTCTGAGTATCCTAGAGTACCGGTCAGTCTGAGTATCCTAGAGTATCGGTGAGTCTGAGTATCCTAGAGTATCGGTGAGTCTGAGTATCCTAGAGTACCGGTGAGTCTGAGTATCCTAGAGTATCGGTGAGTCTGAGTATCCTGGAGTACCGGTGAGTCTGAGTATCCTGGAGTATCGGTGAGTCTGAGTATCCTAGAGTATCGGTGAGTCTGAGTATCCTAGAGTATCGGTGAGTCTGAATATCCTAGAGTATCGGTGAGTCTGAATATCCTAGAGTATCGGTGAGTCTGAGTATCCTAGAGTATCGGTGAGTCTGAATATCCTAGACTTGTGGGATTGTAATAAATCACCCAGATATAATTATAGAGTGATTCAAGGCTTGGGAATTGGGTCCAGACTTAGGATACGGGTCAATTCTTGGGATACGAGTCAAGATTTTTGACACAAGTTAATCAGCTGCAATATGAAAAAATCACATGTTGAAACTTGTGGTTGTCATGTATTATACCACGGACACCGGAGATTTGATTGCCTGCTGATCTGCTTAGCTCATCACAGTGCTCTTCAGTGTCGGAAAAATAGACGGCCTCATCGGTTTTATCAAAAATCATAGCTCTACATACACTAACTTGTGATTGCTGTTTATTTTCAGAAAATGCTGTATAAAGAGTTCTTTTCTCAAGGAGATTTAGAGAAAGCCTTAGGGCGCAATCCTATGGAGATGATGGATAGGGAGAGGGCATCTATACCCAACCTACAGATAGGTTTTATAGACCACATAGTGCTACCCGCTTTCAGGTATGTTATTGAAAGTCTAAATTTGGTATTTGCAATGTTTGATGCAGCGGTAGAAAATTTAATAGCTTGAGTTTAGTTTGACTTTTCTAATCCTTAGCGAAATGGTGAACTTTTCCACCTGAAAATACTTTACTCCTCTAGGGTTCATAATGGAGATCTTATCACAGCGAAGGATACCTTGCAGTCTACCAGCTGCCCCACTTACTCCCTTTGTGTCTCATCAGCTTCTACCAGATGGAGGATTTTCAGAGCCTCATGCGCTAAACGCAAGTCGGCATGAATTCATAATCCGCTATCCTGATTATTTATAGCACTTTGAAGACGATATTTGTTGAGACAGAGGGACTTGTAGCTAACATAGAGAATAACAGAGATCACTGGATGACGATTAAAAGTAAGGCTGCCGATAAGAGAGGCAGCATCACATCATTAGAAGTATTCGACTTTATTGACGCTGAAGATGAGAAAGAAAATGGAAACTCTGTAGCAATTTCAGCCGCAGCTGCGGCGGTCAACGGATCAGCTTGACATTATCTCATATGAATGATTTTAACTTATTCATCAGGGTCTATCTATATTATCTAATATATATATATATATATATATATATATATAGCCATATAAAATATGTTATAATGTATACTCTATATATATAATGTGTTATATATGACTGCGATTTATTATGTACTTATATCGTTATAAAGTTGCTCAAGTGTAATGGAATCTATTTTTTGTTGAAATGATTTGTTGATTATCATTGTGGTCTTAAATTTTACAACATCGAGATTCTAATTTATTTGATGGATATTTTACTGACTTACTACTTACAACTTCCCTGTGATAAATTTATTCCATAAATCAGATCCAGAATTATACATTACAGCAATATGACTAACATGTTATCTCCTATTATCTGCTCTACATTACAGCAATATGACTAACATGTTATCTCCTATTATCTGCTCCTATTGGTTATTGGTGGCCACATGATAATGATGTCACAGGTCGTGTTATGTCATGATGTCATATGCTGGTTCTTTCGTAAAGGTCTGAAGGAATAATAAATTGATTTTTGAGTTTCCAAATGCTAATTTGCCACAAACATGAAAGTGGTCGAACTAACTAAATTTTACTGTAGATGTGCACCATTGTTTTCAATGCTGTTTTCAGCCATTTTCTTTTTCTGAATTCCATATATTATTTAGGAAGATATTGTGGAGGAATCATTGCGTTATATTTTATCAGCAGGGTCACCAACATCAAGTGCAATCTAATCCATATCAGTTGTGTATACTTATAATTCAAAGATGACATCATATTGATATGATGACATATCAATATGACATCGTATAAATAATCTCATATACTTTTCAGGGTAACACCACATCACGTAACCACATCACGTAACCAATATTACATTATAATACATCAATATATTCTAATAACAATATAATTCTTGTCTCTAATTTTAATCCTATATGATGATGATGCTATCCCACCTAGATGAACTACTTTACATCCAGTACTTCAATAAGAACAAGTGATGGACATGCACAAAAAACCTTGTTGACGTGACGTAAAGACCTTGAGCTGGAACTACAATCCATTAGTCTATGGCCTCTTGTATGGAGATTATATCTTCCAGCTCAAGCCCAGGATTAAGGTCAAAATCAGAAATTACCAAAGTGGCTTCCACCTTCATCGTTCCGTATAGTTATAATAATTTATTAATCATGATATTATGTTTTTTTTACATCTCTGTAATATAAAAATTATTGCTGTCCCCTTATGCTAGTCATGTACACAATGATTGACACTGAGTCGCTGATAAACACTCAACTAAACTCCACCAAAGAGTTTGGGACAAATGTTCCGATCTGATTCTACAAAAAACATTTTCGTACGAGTTGTCCCTTCACTGATACTGAGAAGATAACTCCTAATAAAATGTTCAGGATCTTTTGATGCTATTAAATTTGGTTCTCCGCAATCCTCAGATTCTATCACCTCCTGGTAGGGGCGTATATTCTATCACCTCCTGGTAGGGGCGTATATTCTATCACCTCCTGGTAGGGGCGTATATTCTATCACCTCCTGGGTCTCTATGAATAAATGGTGTTGCAAAATAAAAATCACTGTGCAATCAACCTTCAAGAGGGTGAATGCTTCATTATTTTTCCTTGTTATTCTGATGACCAGCTGTCTGTGTATTTGGCAATGTTATATGTGGCGCGTCATAGGTTTCAATGTGGACCCTTGGCAGCATTTTGGGAGGAACACTGCAATAACACCTTAGCATGACTTGGTGAGCTGTACTGTAATATCCCTACCAAGCGCTGACTGCCAAATATGTACCTGACCTGGCTTAGTTCAATTCGATTAAGCGCCAAGTACATATTTGTGTAGAGATAAGTTGATTATGGAGTCATTACAGTAGTAGGCTTTGCCAGGTTAAACAATACAATACAATGAAAGCCTGCTCAAAAGCTATCTAATACTACTGTAGTTACTCATTGTTATGCTCATTACTGAACCAAGCTCATGATACCGCCATCAAATACTAGCCATTTAACAATGGTAAAATTGACTCTCTAAGTCTTCAATTTTTAGCAGTTTTCTTGTAAATTCTAGGAGTTATCCCGAAAACAAGCAAAGTCCTCCTTAACAACCTAGCTGTCCTACAACCCTACATATTAACCCTAAAAGTTATGTAATACCTCTGTGACTTAAATCATGAAGTAAAGCTTAATCAGCTATCTCCTAACTCAGTAGCATGTATGTTATTGCTCCAGTCAAAGCCATGGTTAACCCTAGCACTTGTGACAAGGTGAGAGAAGGCCAATAATTCAGTGACGCTGGAACCATTTGGGCAGCAGTTACTGGCAGCAAAATTATACTAAAGATCAAATAATCCCTGTGCAATCAGCCTATAAGATGGTGTACTGTTCATACTTTTTGCTTGGCATTTTAATGATAAACCATCAGTTTGTTTGATAACGTTATATTTGGTTCACCATAAGGTTCAGTATGGACCCTTGGCAGCACTGTAGGGGAAACATGGAAATATCACAATACTTGACTGGGTTAGCTCTACTGTAATATCCCTACCCAACGCTGACTGTCAAATATGTACTTGACTCAACTTAGTTCAATTCAAATATACTTTGAGTAGATTTTATGAAGAACCAAGTTGATAATAAAGTATTTACAGTAATAGGCTTTGCCAGGTTAAACAATGCAATACGACGAAAGCCTGTACAAAAGCTGTCTAATTTTACTGTAATTACCCAGCATTATGCTCATATATTATTCAAGCTCATAATACCGCCGTCAATTACTTGCCGTTTAACAATGAATATTTTTTCTCAAAATCTTCAATATTCAGCTGTTTTTGTGTAAATTTTAGGAGTTATCCCGAAAACAAGCAAAGTCCTCCTTATTAACCTGACTGTCCTATAACCCTACTCATCAACACTACTTATTATGTAATACCTCTGTGACCTAAATCATGAAGTGTAGTTGGGTCAGCTTTCTGATGCATCTAGCTCAGTAGTACAATTATTTGTTTCAGAGATAAGTGTACCCCTAGGAGATGTGTTGGGGTGGGCTTGCTCAAAAAACCTATTTAATTTCAGTTGAATTGAAAACAATTTATTGGTACATAAATTTTATTATAGGGCAGCGAATCGCCGGGCAATTAAAAGCTACTGATGAGGTAAGCGCCAATCATGTTATTCTAGCATTCTGATTCTGATCACTATCCATCATTTTGTATGACAAAGTTTTATTTGTTGCACCCTAAGATTCAATGTTGACCCTCGACAGCACGTCAGGGGAACATTGCTCAGCACAGCTTTTGAATCAATGTAAGGATATAGGTCAAAACTAAATAGCAACAGGGGTGCAAACTGACTAGCCCTTGGCCCTGAATTTAAGGAACCAAGTTGTAGAACAATCAATATGTAAGAATTAGAATATTCCACCAAATTTCAATACAGTGAAATCAGGTAGTGAGACAGTAGAGAGGGTATCTTGTAAAATATTTTTGTATTCTAGCTTTTCTTTTCGATAGCATCAAAATGAGCCCATGGATTAAATTATTTCATAATTTTCATAATTCAAGCTAGACCAGTGGTGGAGTCAAAAATAATCTTGGCTCAGACAAAATGTTAAATAATAACACCAATTGAAACCAATATAATTAATACCATTTCCATGTTCTAAAAGGGAAGAGAAATTGTCTTTCTTTAAGAATTTAAATTTCAGGATTGCTCATCGTTGAAATGCGAATGAATATGAGTTGTGGCTTTCTCCAACCAAAGTTTGAACCCAAAAAAATGATGGCACATCTATTTAACCTGCAAATATATCCTATCCCCCCCTGGTTGGGTTGGGATAGAGATCACCATTCATAGCATGGATGAAAAATACAAATACTGGGCGTGGTGATCACCATTCAACCCAAGGGTGGAAAGTAGACATTTAAAAGTTGTATCTCAGTGATAGCTCAGTTGGTAGAGTGCCGAACATGTGACTGGAAGGTGTTGGGTTCGAACCTCAATAGTGTCAACTGATAAGAAAATAAAAAACATTCTAAATCAAGCTGCCAGCGGCACCAATTTTTAATTTTGTTGTTCCAAGTAGGCCAAAACCAGAAGAGTTTTTAAAGGGTAATATCACTTGGTGTTGGTGAAGAAAGCTTTATCCCGAGTTTTGCCCTGATGCGAATTTTCCTAAGTTGGGATTTTACAACCCTTGTTATAATCATCAAAAAGAGAAAAACAAAAACAAGTAACCCGGACGATAACCACCAAGGTCACAGTATCATGCCGTAAACTGATTCTCTTCGACGCCCAAAGGCTGTGTAGTGAGGCATTGAGGTTAATGTGGTCAAACTCCTTTAATATTTATGCTGGGATGATCCTTTTGTTGGCACAAGTTATGATGGATTACAAATACTGGTTTCAACTAAACTTGATAGAATACAAGTGTCCAAAGTTTTCAATAATATCTATGTTTGTGGCATCGCTTTCAATATGTCAGCAAGGTCTGAGTTTGATAAATTGTATCTTACATCCTAATGGCCTTGTTCAGCTGTACTTGGGCTTAGCCTGGGCAGGCTGTCGTACCGGGGATGGGTGGGTGGACAGTCTGCCCAGGCTAACTTGGGCTCATCTCATGTTGAAGCTTATATCACAGAGTAACAGTATATCATTACTCTGTGTTTATATCCTGCATGCTTTATAAGGCTGAGTTGAGAAACCGCCAACTTCTTAAATTTTATAATGTCTGTTAACATTCCCTAGCTTTCTCTCATCTGTGACAATGTTTGTGGAGATTGGTGTACGAACGAACACACAGTGTTCATATCACATCTCTTAGAATATGAATTCAATATCCAAAATGTTTATTAAAATTTATTATTTCAAAAAGTGACTATGACTAGAGTATAAAATGATTGTCATGCGATACCTGAACATTTTAGCTAATACTGCTGCTAATGTTTAACTAAAACACTTACTAAAACTTAATCTCATACTTCTATGACCTATTTTAATGTAATATCCACACTAAAAGAGACTAATCATAATGTATTACCTAACCTTGTGTAAATAATGAGCGATAATAACTTTTACATTTACAGATTATGATAAGATTTTCAGAGGACAAGAAGTAATATAAAAACGGTGGCTCATTCCCTCAAAATGAATGATTAATAGTATAATTGTTATGGTAAGTAAATCTCTGTCAGTAAATCTTTGTTCTCATGTCGGACAGAGATCGGTGGGGATACATCTACCGTTATGCTGAACAAGTCCAGCTGGACATTGACAGCTCGGCTCACAAGGCCGTAAGCAGTCCTTTCCAAGGTCACCCAGGGGTCGCTGATAGTTTTCACATGTTCTCGGACACGCAGGTCCGCATTCATCAAAAAGGAAGCCGCGATCAGCGTCACAGTTCATAGCTATAAAGATGAGGAGTAATCATCATTTAGGTTACATTCTGGTTAACAGATGGTTGTGAGAAATGAAAAAAATTAGTAGAGACTTGATATTTAGATCTGGTGATTTGAGTGAAGAATGCAGATAAACTGAATTAAATTCTGTGAGCTCCTAGCATACAACAGTATTGCACATAAAGAAGAGGACCCTGTGACTATCTATCTTAGGGACTGGTCCCTAATATGAGGTGTTATAACAGGCAAACAGCCGGCGGGTAGCTAACGGCGGTCTGCTAAGGTCTTTTGAATGGCGTTAATGTCACAAGGTCTGTGATTGGGACCAAAGGCGGAGACTTGCAGTATCTGGACATTTATAAACTGTTGCTGGGGCTCTCACACCACAGTGCTTGAAGAATAGAAAACACATCTAAGTCAAGTAAGTCACTCCGTGAGCTGTGAGTATCTCGCTGCAGCAAAAACAGGAGTAAAAATTTGGTATATTTTTACTGTTGTGAACAAAGGAAGATAACTGACCACATAGTTGAGGTGTTCTCCACTGTATCCTCACATATGAGTTAGAGCAGGTACTGGAGTATGCTGTCAGTATATCACATAGGCAATCTGCAGCTGTACTATTACATGCACACATATCATATACACATGAGAATACATAATCATCAGGGGAGACAACTCTGTGACATGGAGAAAATAATTCACTCTACAAATATAAGATATCAGAGTGAAGCTGAACGATAATCTCATATATGTAGCAACAGTTCAAGTGCTCAGATTCCATGAACCTTAAATAGCGCGATATCTCAAGCATCTATATTACTATAATAGCATTAATAGATGCGAGTATAATTTTACAGTACTACTCAGTTAGAATAAACAAGAATATTGTGGAGTTAGAAAAACTCAAGACTGGCTTCCATTTGAACAAATCAACACAGAGATAACAGTAAACATGGTTCTTCAGGGGTGTATGAGTTAGTAGTAGTTGCGGCGCTGCCACTGCGCTCAACAGAGGAGAGGATCCATACTAACCATGCTTACCCTCACATACCTATTACAAGGTTATTATATGATCTTATTACCTGTATGATAGCGCATTGTTCTATAGCCTGTTTCTTAACTTCATAACCAGCAATCTCACAGGGGTGGGTATCTACGGTGACCGCTGTACAGTCAGAACCCTCGACTAACCAGCTATCTCCAAACTCAGCATGTGAGCTAACCAGGGTACCTTTAGTCAACAATAACAAAAAATCACAACATGACATATAAGAGGGGATACTGAACCCTGCAGGGAGAGGGACAATGCGCAGCTGTGGTAGGAGGTCTGTCATCACATCTTGGCAGCAAATACCTTCATGATAAAAAACAGATAGAAATGGTTTGTGGGTAAATCGACGATATCAATTATCAGCGTCAGTCACACTATTCTTTAGATGGCAGGTCTGATGTCAGGGTACGGAGGAGGAGCTGTCTAATGTGCTCAGACTGTATCTGAAGTGGTACACAATAAGGAGTCTGAGCAGTTAGACGATGTTATCACATACCATCTCTTAGTGTGAGCTCATCTGATGGATTATCATTGAAGTTTCCACACAGACCACATAATTTATTCTTCAGCTTTGTCTCCACCTCGACCTCTCCGTAAGCAGCACCGTCCCAAGTAAACTACAGTAAAACAGGCACTGTCCCATGTTATCAACAGATGCATGTAAAGTAAACTGTCAGCTAGGTCAAATATAAATATAAGAAATATATATATAACATATATATTTATAATATGTATGTTATATATGTTATATATATATGTAATACATGAAGCCTTTATCACCTAATGTAGTTGATAAGAGGATTATTATAACCCTGATATGCTGACAACTGATTTCCAATATAATTGTTGTTTTGGGATTGGCTGTTGTTTCTCATGACAATAAAAATTTCAAACATTGATTGAAACAAAGTTACTAATGCCTAGTTATCGAGTATCGTGGAGCAGACAAGTCGAAGTTTTTTTATTACAACATCCAATGATAATCGATAGTACTCTGATATGTTGTGTAGACTGGGCTGGAGGTGGAGGTGGGACGTTAGTATTTAGTGAGATGTTACCTTAAATCCGATCTTCTCAGAGCTGAGTATGAGATTTGCGGGGTTTTGTCTGATCACAACTCCTGAGCTGTGCTGGAAGGGCAAACTAACATTGACATCATTAACCTGAGCCCACATTCCCTGACCAAACTTCACACTCAGTCCGTCTGTAAAACAAAATATTCATGCGGGTGATGCGTATAAATGATTTCACTTCAGTGATTGCCGCCATTTATTTTCACCTATTCTCATAAAACAGCTTGGAGTGATTAAAAACTCACAGCTTTAAAAACTCACAGCTTAAAATCACTCCATGCTGGAAGTCCTGGAATAAATTCTAGAAGTCACTCTGGGTATCTGGTACAACAGGTAAAGTGTGGAGGTTAAATCCGTTTACCTGTCAGTACGATAGCTCCTTTAATCCAGGACACACTTTTAGTAGATCTATCGTCATGTATAGAGATGATCTTAAACGAGTCGTCTGCACAATCACTAACCATCTCATAGGAGCAAAATCCTACATAACATAAAAACACAGATAGATAGACGTATCTACATTTTGTCTGTCAAAAGCCAGCAAACACTCATTAGGTTGTCGAGACTGGTGCCGTTTTTTTTAAAGTGACCAGTCGGAGTTGGACAACTTCAGAGCCAGAGGCATTGTGCTGTGTAAGAAACTATGTTATGTATATTTGAACATAGAGCTTCATAAAATCTTTTTATCAACTGCATCAACAACAGTGATTTGTATTGTGTAGGCTGACTAAATAATGGTCCAATCATGAAGCTTGGAAAAATACGAGCTGTGAGAAAAGAGTAGCAGTGCTTACTCTTACCTTGGTAATGTATGGTTTCACCATCGAATGTTTTATAATGAGGATCTCCATAAACTTTACACAGAGCTGGCTGTTTGACACACGAGGGACAGCATATTCCTTCCTCTATCACAAGAGTTTCATCAGATTTACACTCAAAGCTAGGACAACTCTCAGATGTACAGTTAACTCTACCAAACAGACACTCACAGACAGTACAGTCATCTATAGGCCAGCCTGAGCCGTGTGGGCGTGTCCTACCTCGGTTATCTAAACAATCATCTCCTACAATCACAATGTCACAATACACAACATAGGATAAAAGCATTATTAATTATTTTTAAAAATGAATTTTCACAGGAAAATACTTCTTGGGTCACGGGTCTGAGCAACTTAAAAATTACCGAAATTTCCTGGATTTTCAGACCTGTAGAATGCGATGTAAGATTTGACACTGTTATGCTAGGAGCTAGACAGGGGTGTAATTTTTTTCAACCCCTTGGAATACAAGGAAATCTGTAGCAGTTAATGGTATGTAGGAACCATGAGTCTAATTATTTCATTAATGATCAATCTGTGTCACAATGTATGTTTACCTGTGGGACTATCACCACATATCTGACAACATTCTCCTTCAGGTGTGAATGCTTTCCTGCCTTCAGTACAGAAGAGTGGAGGACAGATAACTGATGCCTCACATTTAATTGACCCATAATCACATCTACATGTTGCGCATGGATCTGTGAGATGCTGCCATGAGGATCCGTGAGCCTAAAAACAATCACTGAGCTGAGATATCGAGCACATAAAATACCAGATTGAAAGTTAGAGTCAAGTTATAATAAGACCAATGTTGTGCAAAAATTGTTTAGGTACAATTTGCATTGAATGATATCATTTTTGTCGATGGCTGATTTCGAAAAATATTCTTATTGAATGAAAGTGATGCCAATATAGTTAAACAGCAAAAATTTGTTCAACTTCTGAGCCAATAAATATTTTGGCAATTTCATGCAACAGAGAATCAATATACATCGACTCATATCTCAGTTCAATAACAGTAGCCTCAGATCTCAAAATGATATAAATAGCCTCATATCTCGAACCAATATCAAAAGCCTTGGAGCTTGATATTAATAGCCTTTTCGGCAAATGTGGCAGTGTCGAAAAAAATTTGTCAGAGAGACTATGGATGAGTGAGTCAGTGAATAAGAAGGTGAGTATCTGACCTGTTTGATATTATCCGTATAACATCCGGCACACGTCGGGCAGCACTGATCGGGCTCTGTCAGTAACTCACTAGATGGACAGTCTATAGCCGGACAGGTCTGTGACACACATAACCAGCTACCTTTAGTACATGTGCACTCTACACAAGGGTCATAATTACCCTGTTCTATACTACCCTCATCATCAGCTGGTGAAGTAAAGGAGAGATTGTCATGTAGATTGTATGACAGACACTCATAGACAACAGTAGATAATGTACAGCATTAGGATATTAACATACTATATGCCTTTTCTAGTTGGGGTCTGCACATATGAAATCAGTGCATATAAGGTATGTAAGTCCAAAAGAGAGAGAGCTACCCAGTTAGGAGTTATTTGAGAGGGGACAACTCAAGACTGTAAAGTACACAGGTTGAGAGGCTCCCATAGAGTTATTATATACTAGAGTATATAATAACTCTATGGATGCTCCAGTCTTGTACTGCTGTATGTGTGTGATGGTCTCTTATACTCATAATACACTCCGCTTATACTTCAGTGCAATGGTGACTCACCTGTACAGTCATGGTTCACTGATTCTCTACAGAGAGGACAGCAGGATGAAGATTCCGGATAGTACAGTTTATCTTCAGGACATCCAATCACACTGGGGCACACAGGCTCGTAACACTGCAGGTAGGGCGTCTCACTACCCATCCCTACACATGTACACACAATACACTGAGGCTGAGCTGATGATATACTGGTGATGTTGGGATAGAAGGAATCACCGATAGAGAGAGGATCTCCTGATGGGGCCTCACACTGACACGCCTCAGTGACTCCGGGACAGCAGGTTCCCACTACTCCTGGTATGACTCTGCATGTCTGTGAGAATAGAATATGATATCACTGAACAATAATAGAGTAAGCTAGTATTAAGTAATGGAATGTAACTAATTGACTGTTCAAGGTTATCATTATCAAGCTTGTGGATTCTAGCAGATGTTCCCACCTAATAGTAATATCTAATAATGCCAATACTATCTACCTGGTAACTCCCAAGAGTTTTTGTATAGAAGCCACTGTGAACAATCTTACATCAAGGTTATATATTTAAAGAATCAAACATTGTCATATTGTCTACACTTTAGTAGGTAGAAATATCTTGTTAGGCAAAGGAAACTGTTTCATGGTTTTAACAATAACAAGTGAAGTTAAAACACCCGAATATCACCACACCACACTAACGCATATCACCACACTAACGCATATCACCACACCACACTAACGCATATCACCACACCCACTAACGCATATCACCACACCCACTAACGCATATCACCACACCACACTAACGCATATCACCACACCACACTAACGCATATCACCACACCACACTAACGCATATCACCACACCACACTAACGCATATCACCACACCACACTAACGCATATCACCACACCACACTAACGCATATCACCACACCACACTAACGCATATCACCACACCCACTAACGCATATCACCACACTAACGCATATCACCACACTAACGCATATCACCACACTAACGCATATCACCACACTAACGCATATCACCACACCACACTAACGCATATCACCACACCACACTAACGCATATCACCACACCACACTAACGCATATCACCACACCACACTAACGCATATCACCACACCACACTAACGCATATCACCACACCACACTAACGCATATCACCACACCACACTAACGCATATCACCACACCACACTAACGCATATCACCACACCACACTAACGCATATCACCACACCACACTAACGCATATCACCACACCACACTAACGCATATCACCACACCACACTAACGCATATCACCACACCCACTAACGCATATCACCACACTAACGCATATCACCACACTAACGCATATCACCACACTAACGCATATCACCACACTAACGCATATCACCACACCACACTAACGCATATCACCACACCACACTAACGCATATCACCACACCACACTAACGCATATCACCACACCACACTAACGCATATCACCACACCACACTAACGCATATCACCACACCACACTAACGCATATCACCACACCACACTAACGCATATCACCACACCACACTAACGCATATCACCACACCACACTAACGCATATCACCACACCCACTAACGCATATCACCACACCACACTAACGCATATCACCACCCCACACTAACGCATATCATATCACCACACCACACTAACACATATCACCACACCACACTAACACATATCACCACACCACACTAACACATATCACCACACCACACTAACACATATCACCACACCACACTAACGCATATCACCACACCACACTAACACATATCACTACACCACACTAACGCATATCACCACACCACACTAACGCATAAGACCACACCACACTAACGCATATCACCACACCACACTAACGCATATCACCACACCACACTAACGCATATCACCACACCACACTAACGCATATCACCACACCACACTAACGCATATCACCACACCACACTAACGCATATCACCACACCACACTAACACATATCACCACACCACACTAACGCATATCACCACACCACACTAACGCATATCACCACACCACACTAACGCATATCACCACACCACACTAACGCATATCACCACACCCACTAACGCATATCACCACACCACACTAACGCATATCACCACACCACACTAACGCATATCACCTCACCACACTAACGCATATCACCACACCACACTAACGCATATCACCACACCACACTAACGCATATCACCACACCACACTAACGCATATCACCACACCACACTAACGCATATCACCACACCACACTAACGCATATCACCACACCACACTAACGCATATCACCACACCACACTAACGCATATCACCACACCACACTAACGCATATCACCACACCACACTAACGCATATCACCACAACACACTAACGCATATCACCACACCACACTAACGCATATCACCACACCACACTTACGCATGTCACCACACCACACTAACGCATGTCACCACACCACACTAACGCATATCACCACACCACACTAAAGCATATCACCACACCACACTAACGCATATCACCACACCACACTAACGCATATCTTGATCAACAGAAAAATATAATAAATATAATCTCACCTCTATGGGGTTAGCAGTACAATGATCATCAGGTAAGAGTAACTCGACACATGTGACGACACCTGCGTGACAGCTACACAACTGTCGACATCCGCCATGTGACCATGTAGCTCCACTGCTGTATCTTATCTGATCTACAGTGCAGCTCTTACACTTAACA
The DNA here is from genome assembly GCA_914767715.1 of Membranipora membranacea. NCBI lineage: Eukaryota > Metazoa > Bryozoa > Gymnolaemata > Cheilostomatida > Membraniporidae > Membranipora > Membranipora membranacea. Next base: position 103,942 of record OU612075.1, on the reverse strand, counting down.
CCACAGCATGACGTCGCGTCAGGTTCTGTGAACTCACACAGTAGTGACGTGTCACATGACTGACATGTGATCTCACCTGACTGTGTAAGAAGAAATGTACAACATATCTTACTGTAATTAACATGTAGATATTATGATCGGCCACAATACCAATAGTTACTTTGGAGCCATGAAAAGATATTAAACAAGGCAGCAGATAAAAATCCACAAGATATGAAACATAAATACATCACAGCCAAAGAACAAACAATATCAACGAAGGTTGAGACTAATGACATAGGTACTTAAGGGATCAATTGCTATCCAATATGAACAGCTATTCAGCATATCATCATGGACTGAGGGCTTGAATGACATGTTCTGCAATCAAGGGTTGTCTACAGCGAGCCTATACCAATTGCGGCAAACTTGATCGCAGCTTTGAATCTTTGGTGACATGAGTATGGAAAGAATGAGACCAGTCCCCGAGTTGTATGATTAACCTCACCTCACACATACAGTCACAGTTATTATCATTAGTCCACTGATCTCCTGACTCATATATAACACCGTCAGGTGATGGTGAGGTACATGTACTCGGCTTAGTGCAGACATCACAACCGCATTCATCTCTACTCAGATCATAATCACCTGTAGAAAATATAAAATCTATCACACTCATATCACTAAGGGAGAGATAGTTGATTGTGCCTGGGTAGTGTTCTCTTGTTTGGCGGAAGGACAACTTTTAATATAGGCAGAGTTTGCATGAATGGGTCATTGCTTGAAAATGTATCGAATGAAAAAGCACAGTGCAAATCATACTTCAGTGTTTATATCATATTTCTTGCTGCTGTGAAAGCCAGGATATGCTCAATGAGATATGTATTAGTCCATGGTGGTACCATCAGCGTGGACAGAGTTTGACTACACAAATTAGATATTACTTGAAATACTCGAACTCACACCACAGACAATTGGCTTATTCTTAATGCAGAGCCCCTCACCGTGATGATGTGTATATGTTATTATTACTGAGATGGTAACAATGATCGTTAGTAGCTGTTACTAGTAATAAGTGTACTTACATGACTGAACTACTGAGCAGACAGAGTTACAGCTGACCTCACCACTTAATAAACACATACAAGTAGACTGACACACCTCGGGCTGGTCTGGCATACGTACAACCTGTCCGTACCTATAATATTAGTATATAACTCTCACTGTACTACATGTATGAGTGTCTATAATATGAGAGCTTAGGTGGGAAAGAGCAATAGGGCCATAGTAAACAAGTAACCTTGATAACAATCAACATAATTTTTCATGTTATATTTAGACAATAATATGATGTTTCAACCACATTATATTGCACTATATCAGTTATATCATTTTGTCAAAAATAGAAGACAATTCTGCGGTGAGATCACAACCCTTAAAGAAAAACAAAAAGCTCAGACACAAAACCAAGATGAAGGTCCCCGGACACATGGTGCAGACTTCAGACTCCATTGATGGCTGATTTGAGACTTACTCGAGAGGTCCTGTAGTAAAGTCACATCCGTCACACCTCGGGCAGCATCCATCAGTACGAGGGGCGGAGCAATCAGTCGGGGGGCACTCAGACACAGGGCTACAAGTCACTACACCCCTGTCACATACACAATCACTGCAAGTTTCCTCATTGTAATATCCTTCTCCATCTGTGTGATAAAGATGAGAAATGGACGTGGAAAAGAAAGAAACTATGGCTTGGATGTGAGATTAGCTTTCCTTTCTCAAACTTTGCAGTGGTGATCTTCTGTCCGGTAGAGACATACTGGCTATACGTGATTGCGATCAGGTAAAACCTGTAATTCCAAATATCATACATTACCAGAGATGGAACACAATGTATATATACGTTACATACTCAGTATAAACTGATGTGCGTCTCGTTTGAGTCTTCTCGGTGTATCCAGCGGCTGGTAGATAAGTCCAGGACCTAGTGGTGGATTGCCGATCACTGATGGTTGGGGTGGCTCTGGACGAGTGTCTACGCAGTCTAGACAAACCTCACAGCACTCAGTCTCATTTCTCTCTTTTGTCATACAGCCATCGAGTAGAACCGGGCAGGACCAGTAAGAACACTCCAGATTACCTGTATACAATCATCACTTACCATTATAGCTATACCATGTATCATGAAAGCAAAACATCGATGATTCAAGTATACCATGTATTGGTAAAGCTAAACACCAGTGATTCAAATAGATGTCAATATCATTTTAGTTTTTTGGTTCATTTATTCATTTTTTCAAAAAAGAACTAATACCAATTAAGACTCAGTCAATCATCATTGACTATCTTGACTATTCACTGACTGAGAAACCAAAGGTGATACCTGAAATTGATTTATTGCTCACAGATAATTAAAAGTTGATTTATTTCTAAACGATCATTAAAAGTTGATTGATTTCTTACCATAGTTACAGTAGCAGGTTACACATGGATCACCTCTATCTACCTTCTCCCCTTCTGAGTATGTAACGTCATCTACTGAGCATCCAGAGTTACACGAAGGGCAGCAATCATCAGTGAGAGTAACTGGGTAATCACAGCCGGCCTCCTGGCAACAAGAAACATATAAATCATCTAATATAAGCTCATTTTGTATTTTGTTTGCTGAAGACAGCACTGAGACTCAAATGATAACAGCACTATATAACTTATTTGGACACCAGTAAGAAAAGTATGAACTGTTTGGAACATTATGTGGCATCGTTTGATAGGATCGGTCGGCAGTCGTTTCCGACCTGAAAACGACAAATGAGACAAGACTTCAATTATTTATCAGTCTGTGCTGATTCTTAAAAGGGCAAAATTTACATACAATTTCAATTGTTATGTTATGGTTAAAAGCAACATATATTATTATTTATTATCCAAGTAAAATACAAATGAGAAGCATGAACATTTCAGAATATTACATCTGTTTCATGTGACTGATCTCTTACTTCTGGGCATGTGACATCATCACAAGAGACCCATCCGTCCTGACAGCGGCACGTCTCACACGACGTCGTCATCCACTCAGAACCTGATGGGTGAGTCACGTTATTCCACAAACATGACGATAAATCGCACGTCTCACAGCCACACTCGTCTGTTACTTTGTAAGCGTCGCGAGGACAGTTTGGTTGCAGAGGACAATCCCTCCAGCAGTAGAGGGTGCCGTCTGTACACTCACAAACCTCTCCACATTGTGCCGGGAGCTCAGGCTCCGGATGAGGAGCAGATTCATAATTCCTGATAGAATGAGAGAGAAATAATTATACTTCAGTCCAGCATGTGAGGTCATCATATCTCTATGAGTAAGGATATAGACTCTCTTGGTTCAAATCGGCAGCTCTGTCTCTTTCCGAAGACTGAGAAATAAAGGTGCTTCAACCCACACTATAAGCCAGGGTGAATATACAGTGTAAGTCACTTAATTCAAACTCCAGGGGACCCAAGAAATTTGTTCTAATTATGAGTTGTTCTAATTACAATAATGCCAGCTCGCGGGGATTTTTGGCCATATTTCAGGGATTTTACATACAGCAACAGTTTATTTGTTGTACTGTGCAATGTAAGTGGTAATGGAAATAAAACACTGATGACTAGTTGGTTAAAAAAATTGTTCATTAAAATCCCAGTGGTTAGTCACTCACCACATAGTGGCGGCGAAATAGTGTGTGGCTTAAGGGCGTGGCTGCAATGTCTGCGCCAATTTGCTCTCAGTTTTTAGGCAGGGGGTCCAACAACTCCCAGTAGTCAGTGGACTGCAGTGGGATTCGAACCCACGACCTTCAACACTTGCGTGCTGAAGAACCGGCGCACTAACCACTGAGCCACCTCCTACTCCACTGAATTGGATATGCAGCTTTGTTTTAAGAGTGTTAAATCCAAAAATTGATCACTCTCTTTGTCTGCATTGTCAAAAACAGACATCTGAACAAAGAGTTACATTCTTCCTCGATTTGAAAAGACAACTTCAAATTGTGAGTCCTCTGAATTTACAGTTCATTTACAGAATTTTAGAGTTACTTTCTTCCTTGGTAGGGGAAGATAATTTCGAATTACAATTACAAATTTGAATTAAATGGGTCTAAAAACCATTGGCTGAGCTGGGATTCTACTCAGGTGTTTGAATTAACAGGACTTTCGAATTAACAGGATTCGAATTACACTGTAGTCCCTCAGATTATGAACATGTAAAACTAAAGAGGTTATGATATTACAGCTGAAGTCCAACAAAGGAGAGTCTATATGTGTAAGAATCCACAACAAAGTAGCACCTAGTATGTTATTATCAAATTATACGCTTGACAATTATGTAAAAAAAATACCTAAACTGCGATTCTCGTTTATGGCTTCCAAAAAATCTATCATGCTGCTGCAAAAGTAATTAAAAACTCAACTTAGCACTCACAAATTTCTAATCTGAACTCTCGCTGAACTTCTGCCTCTAAATATGGACCAAAATTAATGGGGTTTACAGGTCAACCTGCACCTAACACAACAGGATTACGGTCATTTTTTACCACTTAGTATTCAAAACATCAAAACATAAAAGATCAAGTGAACGTCATCTGGCTCTATCGATTCAGTTATGTGTAGAAAACTATAGAGTCAAGATGTGAAAACCAATATTAACTAGGAATACACCAGAGGTATGTCAATTTTAACTTTTAATTCTGATTTAAACTGTAATTTTTCAATGGTATACATAATTTGAAGCTTATCGTTTTATAACTACATTGTAAATGAATATTCTTGGAAAAACCATTTTAATTTCGTATTTGTTAATTTGATCATAATTTGATTAGTGTTACTCATGTTTTTTAAACAATTACAGGTTTCACGGACTTTAAATGGAATATCAAATATTATGGATAACAGACAAAATAAAGAAATCGTAGTTCAGTGAACTTTGTCTAGATAATTCTAGTTATAAGAGTTCTACACCTAACCCAAACGGCTAAAGTTCATAGATAACTTTATAGTGAAACCTTAGTGAAACCTTATGACATTAAGGAAAATCGTAAATAATTCACAAACATTGAGCCTAATTACGGATAAAGTCTTTCGCTCAATCAAGGAACTGTGGATCCGCATCAACACAGTTAAAAACACTATATGGACTTGTGTTACACACAGGTTATGCTTACATAACACAAGATAACCAAGATTGCTTACTAACGGTATTCTGCAGAATAGCATCGTCGAACGTACATCAACTGTCATCAAACAAGGCTAAAACAATAAGGACAAACGGACAGTTGGTACACACAGCATACTGCAGTTTAAAATCTCTCAATTACGGAAAGTTACAAAGTCAAGAAAGGCACAAGTATAAACGGATTCTGCAGAATTGCATCATCGAACGTACATCAACTGTCATCAAACAAGGCTAAAACAATAAGGACAAACGGACAGTTGGTACACACAGCATACTGCAGTTTAAAATCTCTCAATTACGGAAAGTTACAAAGTCAAGAAAGGCACAAGTATAAACGGATTCTGCAGAATTGCATCATCGAACGTACATCAACTGTCATCAAACAAGGCTAAAACAATAAGGACATACGGACAGTTGGTACACACAGCATACTGCAGTTTAAAATCTCTCCATTACGGAAAGTTACAAAGTCAAGAAAGGCACAAGTATAAACGGAGCTGTTTTCTGTGTAACATTGTCACAGCACAGCATCATCACAACGTCTCAACGGAAACAGATAGATACTTGCATTAACGGATCTGTGTAACATTGTCACAGCACAGCATCATCACAACGTCTCAACGGAAACAGATAGATACTTGAATTAACGGATCTGTGTAACATTGTCATAGTACAGCATTCTCACGGCATAAAGGTTGAAATTAACAGTCGGGATTGCTCTTTCTCATATTGAACCACGCAATCACAGCAATCACCTCAAACACATACAGAATAACATACAGCACACGACTAAACTCGATACAGCTAGGATACTAATTGGATTGCATCACTCATACTGCAGCTGATCATCGAAGAATCTACCTAGCTTCAGACTGCCAGCTAAGTACAATACAATATTAATTGAGGTCAATCATAACAAACTCTCAGTGTGTTAATGAACTTCGACTGGTATCACATAACCAGACAGCAACGACCCAATATACCACAGTATACAAATAAAGAAGATTTTGTTCATTGTGCGTACACACTGCATTGTTTTATACACACACATTAAAGTTTGGAGTTGTCTTATGACAAGATAACCTTTTATGAATTTTCACTACTGTGTGCATTGCTATTGAGGTATTAGATCTATTTTGGAACGAGGGACAATTTTTTAGATTTATAGTCTTTTTTTAAAAACTGAATTCGACAGAGCCAGGTAAATCAAATCAAAAGTGCAGTTAAAATCAAACTGTTGAGTAATTGAATTGACAACTGAACAATAAGACTTGTAACCAACGTAAATAATAAGAGCGTAATCCTAAAGTGTCATGATGTCAGACAATCCAGGGTCAGAATTGGCTTCTCAAGCAATAGAGTCAGAAAATCAGTTAGATAGCCCAAATCCCCCTGTGAACTCAGATGATCCGCGCTCACAACGCGCTCAGTCGCGCCAAGCAAAACAGCTCGAATATGAAATTTTACAACTCAGCAGCAAATTTGTCAGCGAAATAAACCAGCAGTCAGCGTGCATGATAGATTTCTTGGATAAATTTACTCATCCTGTTGAAAGTGAAAGTCATTCAATTTCTACTAAAGATGTTGATTCATTTGTAAGTGGATCTGAGATCAAAATTAAGGATATTGTTGAAACATATGAGAAACTCAAGGTAATGAATGAAAACGAAGTCAACCCTGGACATGAAAAGCTTTTAAATGAATTTCTTTCCGATGTGGGTACATTGAAAACGCAAATACAAAGCCGTCGACAAGAAGAAGAGGAAATTCTCAATGAGGAACAGGCGCTGCAAGATGCAAAGGAAAAATTAGAACAACAAATGCAGGCTTACAAAACGAAGAGGGATATCTTCCTGAGAAAGGTTGAGTCAACAAAGGTAAGTTCTCCCTCGCTCGTCGGTCCGCATACGAGAGCAGCGGCGTCTTCAACCCCAAACACCGACAGATTCAACACATCTAATCTACCAAGTGTAGATGAAACAAATGGAGCTCAGCAACCTCAAACCAACACCCAGGAGATACTCAAGGCATTCACTGACAACCTGGCTGAATCTTTTAACTCTAAGCTACAGGGGACAGCTGAAAACCAACCCAAACCTTACAGAAAGTCTATGGAACCGAATACCTTCTCTGGGAACACCTTAGAATTTGGTGACTGGGAAGTTGATATGGATGCTTATGTGGCTGATGAGGGTCTGTCTGACAGAGAAGCCCTGCGTTATCTCAAGAAGTTTGTCGCAGGGGATGCCAAGAAAGCCATCTTTGCACTACTGACCTACAGAAATGAAGACTCCTATCGTGAGGCTCGTGAAAAGTTACGGGAGAGGTTCAGCATGCAAGGCGGCGTAGCAAGGTTACTACTTCAAAAACTGGACAACTGGCCAAATATTCGGCACGGAGATGGAATGAAGATGAGAGAGTTTGGTGACTTTCTGGACCAGATAAGGCGGAGTATGAGCTCTACAGAAGGTTTGAGGATAGTGGACACAGAGACATACAATGAAAGAATATGTCAGAAGCTACCAGACAATGCTAAGTTTGCCTGGACACAGAAGGTATGCAGAGCTAGGAGACAAAAGATCGACCACCCCTCTTTCTCCGTTTTCACCGAGTTCATACTTGAACAAGCAGATTGTTATATGAGCAGCATCATGCAATCTACAAGCAAGGAACAGAAGTCTGAAAACTTAAGGAGCCGGAATGACGTGCGACCAAATAGGAGAGCCGCATCTTATCAGACAGAGAGCAGCAAGAAGGCGCCTTACTGTCATTTTTGTGGTGAAAATGTACATTACACAAGAGATTGCTTCGAGCTTGCCAAGAAACCACTGAAAGAAAGAAAAGACTTCACACTAAGGAAGGGCCTGTGTTTCTCTTGTATGAATGGCAAACATCGGTCAAATGAGTGCAATCGAAAGCAGACCTGTAAGACATGCAACAGAATGCACCCGACAATGTTACACGACCCTAAGTGGAAACAGTTCGAGACATCAGACTCACAACAAACAAGAGCAAGTACTTCCAGCAGCACTTCTCAGGAAAAAGACGGAGCAGATAAAACGAGGACCTGCAACTCAACTGGTGTCGCAAGTTCATCGAGTTTCAGCACAATGGTTCCAGTATATGTGTCTGCAGGCGGAGAGGAAAAGCTGGTATACGCTCTGTTAGATAATTTCTCAGATATTACCTTTATCGAGAGACAAACAGCTCTGGACATCGGCGCTTGTGGCATCCCAGATACATTAGACCTAGAGACCATGAATGCCGTAACCAGATCAGATACACTAAGATACGAGAACCTACAGATAAGAGGGTACCTGACAGATGCGACATCAACCATCGAAGCAGTAGAAAGACCCGCTATTAGATGCAACAAGGACAACATACCGACTGATGAAAAATGCAGCAAAATTTCTCACCTGAGATCTATTGCTAATCACCTTCCCCCACAACTAGATATCCCTTTTGGTCTCATGATTGGCAAAGACAGCCCAGAGATCATTACACCTTTACTCACAATGCGTGGAGAGCCTGGAGAAACAACAGCTTGTAAAACAAAGTTTGGCTGGACACTCTGTGGCGGAAAGCTAAGGAACAAGTTGGTGTCAAGCTACAAGACCGACGGAAAACTGTTCCCAATAGTAGAACAAGACTTCGAAGACCCTGGAGGCAAACCAATGTCTCAACAAGATATGAAGTTTCTAGAAATTCTTAATGACGGGATATTTCAGGACGACGACGGAAGTTATGTGATGCCGCTGCCTTTTAAATCAACACCAATCCTACCAAACAACCGACATCAGGCAGAACAGAGACTAAAGCTGCTGAAAAATAAGCTGCAAAAGGACCAAACCTATCAACAAGATTATAGGGCATTCATGAGCATGCTGCTGGACAAAGGATTTGCAGAAGAAATTCCAGGAACAGATGTGCCCGGAGATGGTAAATGTTGGTACATCCCACATTTTGGCGTTCTTCACCCTAAAAAGCGTAAACTGCGAGTCGTGTTTGATGGAAGCGCCAAATATGCCAACACCTGTCTGAACAACCTTTTGCTGACCGGACCTGATCAACTCAACAACCTGCTAGGAATTCTCTGCCGTTTTCGTACTGGAAAGGTAGCAGTTACATGTGATGTAGAGTCCATGTTTTACAATTTTAGAGTTACCCCAGAGCACAGAGATTTTCTCAGATTTCTATGGTACGACGACGACCTGACAACTATCAAGACATACCGCATGAAAGTACATATTTTCGGAGCTACCTCTTCACCAGGGGTAGCTACTTTCGGTCTAAGAAAATTAGCTCAAGACAACATAGCTCTGTCCAGGGAAGCAGCTAGCTTCTTGAACGACAACTTTTATGTGGACGACGGAATAATCAGTACTGAAAATGTTCAGTCTGCAAAAGACCTAATCAGCACAACTCGAGAGATGTGCAGCAAAGGAAATCTGAGGTTACACAAGTTCGTCAGTAACAAAGCAGAGGTGCTTGCCGACTTACCAGATTCTGAGAAAGAAGCTGAAGCAAGTTCGTTTAACAGCATAGTACCAACTCAAAGGACACTGGGAGTGAGCTGGTGCCTGAAAACAGATCAACTGTGCTTCACCAGCAACATCAATATCAAACCATTCACAAGACGAGGAATTCTCTCAACCGTGGCACAGGTGTACGACCCCATAGGACTTGTGTCACCCTTCACACTGCTGGGAAAAAATATCCTACAGGAAACTTGCAGACTAGGCCTCGACTGGGACGACCCTATCGACACACAGCTGACCACAAGATGGAAAAACTGGATTCAGCAATTGGAGACTATTGATAGTATTCGTGTCGACCGCTGTATAAAGCCAAATTATTTTGGAAATATCAAACGAGCAGAACTGCATCACTTCAGTGACGCCAGCGAGGATGGATATGGAGCATGCTCGTATATCAGGTTCGTTGATGCTGCTGATAAGGTACACTGCTCATTGATTTTATCAAAGGCTAGGGTAGCACCAATAGAGCCCCCGACTATACCAAGGATGGAGCTTCAAGGCGCTGTCGTAGCTACCAAACTTCACATGAAACTGAAGGAAGAACTAGACATTGAGATCGATGCCACTTACTTCTGGTCTGACAGCACCATTGTGCTAGGATATATCAAGAACGAAACTACTAAATTCTCGCCCTATGTGACAAACAGAGTAACTCAGATCAGGAAGTCGACAGAACCTCAACAATGGAACCACATAGCCGGTACTACTAATCCTGCCGACATAGCCTCAAGAGGTAGCACAGTTCACCAACTGGGTGACTCCAGGTGGTTCACTGGCCCCGAGTTCTTATGGAAAGTAGATCTAAAAGATGAGCTAACACAGCAACCCAACAGTTTTGATATCCCATCAACCCATCCAGAGTTGCGCAAGACCGTCACCGTGAATGCTACCCAAGTCAACCAAGGCATCAAAATGGAAAATTTTTCAAAGTGGAGCAGTATCATCAAAGGCGTTACCAAGCTACGTCTGATCAGCAAAAGAGCGAAGGATAAACAGAAACCTATATGGAAACTTCAACCGTTATCAGGCCAAGATTTGCAGGAGACAGAGGAACTACTCATCAGACTCGATCAGAGAAAACACTTTGAGTCGGAAATAGACTCTATTCAAGCTGGTCGCCACATTAGTAAGGACAGCAAAATACGTCAACTGTCACCCTATCTTGATGACAGAGGGATATTAAGAGTAGGCAGTAGAGCGCGCCCCACATCAGCTCTTACAGAGAAGGAGTTAAGACCAGCATTGGTGAGCAAGGCAAGTCACCTGGCTACCTTACTCATCAGACACTACCACGACACAGTGAAGCACCAGGGGAGGATTTTTACTCAATCCGCACTGAGACAAGCTGGCTTTTATGTCATAAATGCCCAGAGTCTGATCAAGTCACAAATAAGATCGTGTATCACCTGCAAGCGGCAGAGAGGCATGCCATTGCAGCAGCAGATGGGTTTGTTGCCAAAGGAAAGAATTCAACCTAGCCCGCCGTTTACTCACATCGGAATAGATACATTTGGTCACTTCATGGTGAAGGAGCGACGCACAGAACTGAAACGGTGGTGTGTCATTTTTACGTGCTTCTACTCAAGAGCAATTCACATCGAAGTGGTGAACGACTTATCAACAGAGAGCTTTATCCAGGCTTTGAGGTGTTTAGAGAGTATCAGAGGCCCGGTCGCAACAATCTTCTCAGACAATGGAACTAACTTCATGGGAGCAAAACACGTTCTTGAGCGGAGGATTACATTCAAGACGAACCCTCCAGGCGCTAGTCACCAAGGTGGGGTTTGGGAGAGGGGAATCAGAACAATACGCAATGTGTTCAACAAAATGAAAGGTAGGTTCTCAGGTAGAATGGATACAGCGGCACTCAGAACCTCTATGTTTGAGGTCTCCAGCATTCTAAACGGTAAGCCTCTGACATGCACAAGCCTCAGCGACCCGGACGAAGGAATTATAACTCCAAACCACCTTCTTACCATGAAATCAAACATGGCAAACCACAAATCAGAAGGCGAAATTACCAATCAAGAAGTCTACGGAAGAAACATGTACAAGAAAACTCAACAGTTCGCGGAAGAGTTTTGGAGCCATTGGAAGGACTACCTAGCAAAAGTTGAAACTCGACAAAAGTGGACCTCTCCTTGCGCAAACCTGAAGGTGGGAGATGTGGTGGCAGTTGTAGACGAAAATGCTGATCGAGGACAATGGACAATGGGAGTGGTTGACGCAACCAAAGTTGGAACAGATAACCTAGTGAGGTCAGCTACAGTGAGGATTTCTAGCCCATGTCAAATAACTGAGGCTGGTAAGAGGAAGGGTAACCCTATATTGAGAACAAGACCAGTGCAGAAGCTGATACTTCTCCTGACAAAGTAAGAACCTTACATTTATTAATAATTACACCACATCAGCTATTATTACAAGGTTGTAATTACATAGTTATTCAGAGCTTTAGTATTTAGAATTTACATGTATAACGGATATCATCGACATCTTTTTTAATCATGTCATGTCATAATCTATATAAACTTTATGTTTGAATTTTTTATAAGAAAAAATTAAAGTGGGAGAATGTAAGAATCCACAACAAAGTAGCACCTAGTATGTTATTATCAAATTATACGCTTGACAATTATGTAAAAAAAATACCTAAACTGCGATTCTCGTTTATGGCTTCCAAAAAATCTATCATGCTGCTGCAAAAGTAATTAAAAACTCAACTTAGCACTCACAAATTTCTAATCTGAACTCTCGCTGAACTTCTGCCTCTAAATATGGACCAAAATTAATGGGGTTTACAGGTCAACCTGCACCTAACACAACAGGATTACGGTCATTTTTTACCACTTAGTATTCAAAACATCAAAACATAAAAGATCAAGTGAACGTCATCTGGCTCTATCGATTCAGTTATGTGTAGAAAACTATAGAGTCAAGATGTGAAAACCAATATTAACTAGGAATACACCAGAGGTATGTCAATTTTAACTTTTAATTCTGATTTAAACTGTAATTTTTCAATGGTATACATAATTTGAAGCTTATCGTTTTATAACTACATTGTAAATGAATATTCTTGGAAAAACCATTTTAATTTCGTATTTGTTAATTTGATCATAATTTGATTAGTGTTACTCATGTTTTTTAAACAATTACAGGTTTCACGGACTTTAAATGGAATATCAAATATTATGGATAACAGACAAAATAAAGAAATCGTAGTTCAGTGAACTTTGTCTAGATAATTCTAGTTATAAGAGTTCTACACCTAACCCAAACGGCTAAAGTTCATAGATAACTTTATAATATGATTACACTTCTTGTTATGTTTGGAGTATCTGTGTACACTTACCGGAGTGTTATGTTGCCTAGTTGACAGCCGCTACACGAGGGACAGCAGGTATCCAGTCTGGGATGTGTACATTCTACCTGAGGACACTCCTCTGAAGGTGTACAAGTTAGAGAACCACGAGAGCAGACACAATCCTCACATGTCTCCTCGTTATAATAAGTACCTCCATCTACAAGAGAGCAAGATCAACAATCGGACAATCAGTCAGTGAGAGGAGAACTGGCATCCAATCAAATAATGCACTTACAGCAGGAACATAAATAACCAGTTGATGATATGTCAATCAACCAACATGAGGAATATGTCTCAAAGGGTCTATTATGAGTCAGTCAAACAAACAACATGCTCAATTCTAAACATGAAAATTCAATCCTTAATTCAATGGATGAGAACAAGCTGAACGAGACTGTGGTAATCATGTGAAAGAATGAACCCTTAGTCTTCACTATCATCAATTGTATTTGATATCATGTCTTCCCTGGTACTCATGACACCAGTTCTGAGTTAAGTACAATTTCAAACAAGCTTTAATCTAACCTGCGACATACTGAGTGTAGTACGACGTTTGACGTTTGCCTCGACGCCTAGGCCTAGGTGGAGGTATAGGTATATCACCTAGAGGATTATTCCCTATGACTGAAGTAGGAGGATAGTATCCCACCTGCCTGGCACAGTCCTTACACTGAGGACAGCATGATCCCTGAGGAGTGTAGAAGTTCCCACATACCTCGTCCTGCCCACTGCGAGGACGACTCTGGGGGCATCTCTCCCTCTCACAGGCAGCGCTACCATCTACACAGACCAAGTTATATGAATATATGAGATATAAACCCACCCCCCTTGAGGCCCTGTGATATCCAGTAAACCTTTGTATAGATATCCAAGGGCTACCACCAATTATATTCACCAGGATTTCAGTCTCACTAACATAAAGACAGCCGCATGGCTTTGTCATAGTGTGATTCGAATAAACCTCTGAGCACAAAACCAATATATTTGATAACCTGATAATTTCCAGCTCATCATGATAGAACGGATCCTGATCTTTGGTTGACTGGATATCAGTAGTGCGGGGTTCATGCTGCCACAGATGAAGGGACTGTCGAGGGACGCGATAACTTCCTGTGCCAGTCAGGACACACAAGTCCTGAATAACACTGGAGATAGTTAACGAGCCAAAGAGACAAACCTTTGATGTCAGGTCTGTTCTGTTCATCTGTCTGTGGATTGTTTGGAGCAAGCAGCGAGATCAGCTGGCGTTTAGCTCTATTACCAATATAGAGTCTGGTAAAGCTTGGTAACGGAGCATTGCCTATGATTGATTGATGAATTGTAACAGGGCGGGGGTGGGAACAGTCCCCGCATTTGTGGCAGCATTCACCCTCAGGGATATATGAGGGGGAAGAACATAACATAAACAGAGGACATTGCTGAGACGTGCATTGATGCGTACCTGAACAAAACATGAAAATAATGTATTATACTTAATTATATTTTATTCATCATTCATGTTAGAAAATCAGACGCTGGATTTGTTATATGAATAACAAGACAAGTCACTGCCACTCGATCAGGACACAGAGCGATGAAATGTCAACTGTACACATTATCTACATTTTTAAGTGACCACAAATTTCCTGTTGTTGTTTAATAACCATATCGATAATAAGATGAGATACATACCCAACTGACAGACACAAATCTGACAAGAATCGGCAGGTTTCCTCCATTCATCTCCCTCAGCTCTCAGTGATCCCTCATCGTCTATACACCCATCTGTGTAATAATATGACTAACTAAATAGCTAACATAACTTAACATTAGATGATATTTGTATTTTCATAAACAACATCATTTGTCAGTTCCGGTCTTCTTATAGCAGAGTTTACTCCGAATGTTAACGACTCACTTCATCATTCAATCCCTCCTATTTTAATTGAGGGGATAACTCCACACAGTGTGATGTATTTATGACATACCTGCACATTCGGGACAACAGCCTGTCTGGCTCACACGACCTTGACATTGGAGAGGAGGACATTTCCGAGGCAGACACTTCACCTCTCCAAATCTACATGAGCAGTCCTTACAGTCGTCTATAAATCTGAATACATAATATACAACATTTGTACGACACCGGTACAATGGTTGTGGGGTGATAGATAAAATAGATCTTCACATGTAAAAGTATGTTAATATTGAGTTTTGTAGCTAAAGATTTCCATAAATACACTGATTGATAGCCATGAGGCTCTCCAGATATCAGTCAGTGTATCTAACATTCACACATAGAGATACACGTTAGCGTAACTTCACTCACCTCTCACTATCCTGATATCCTCTCCCCTTATAGTCACAGAACTTATTGACACATGAAGGGCAGCATTTACCCGGCAGCATAATCGGGTCATCACAGCTCAGAGGTGGACATTTCCTTCTCAAACATCTGATATCTCCCATCTAAATCATACAATCACTCATGTCAAGAAAACATTCAACTACTCATATAGATCTCAACTAATAAACTAATATTTAGGGCAAGCAAGCGCAAAGTAAGATGATTATTTTAGTTTTCTAGATTGTGGCCGTGATTCGCATTATCGGATACACAAATTGTATTATAGCATACTCACAGTGCACACACAGTCTGTACACTGATCCTCTGGTGAGATGAACTCTTGACCATCTCTGTACTTAACTCCATCACTACTGAGACAGTCAGAACAGATGGGGCAGCACTCACCGACAGGTGTCACTAAAGTGTCACAATCTGACAACTGATCACATGGTTGTCTTATACAATCTATCTCTCCTACCTGTCATAGAGACTCTAATTTAGAAAACATCTCAGTGACTTATATAGTATATTATATTATATAGTATTGGCAAAATTTGAGCGAATATTTCGCCCAAAATAAGATAACAATAGGTGCATGAACGTTCAGTGTCTGTTAGCCTTTATCAGAGAGAGGATCAGTGGTAAAAGGGGACCAACTACTTCACCCCAAAAACCCAAAGTAATTCGAAATAGGTGTAGCGGCAGGCTCTGTTTCTGTTAGCCTTTAGCAAAGGATAAGAGGATAAAAACTGCACTAAATAGATCACATACCGTACAGAGACATTCTGAGCAGGGGTCAGTCTCTGACATGAATCTTTCTCCATTTCTGTACTTATAGCCTGAGACAGCCATACAATCAGCGCAGGTAGGACAGCACGCACCAGGCAGTGTGATAGGACTATTACAGTCTGGGAGGGGAGGACAACTACTTCTCTCACATGTCAACTCTCTGTTCTGATATGATAAGATAATATTACAGTCTAAGTCGGGCATCTAGTGTCTTAGACATCAATCATATGAATCATTGATTACAAATTTCCTAGAAAGCTATATTATGCAATGAAAAATAAAGAACAGTGATGAATATTTCTAGTCTAATCTTCAATGAACGACTGTGTCTAAGCAAGGAGTTAGAGACTCTAACCCCTCGGTCGAACTATAACAGGATTTTGACAGTATGAGGAGGCAGTTATATCAAACACAACTGAGGAGTATATATACCTGACAGCTGCAGTCTGAGCATGAGTCATTGTGATAGAACTGAGTATTATCTTGTATTCTATCACCGCTGCTCGTCATACAGTCAGTACATTCAGGACAGCATCTATCTATCGGTGTCTGTGAGCTCACACATCCAGACTCTAACGCCTAGGGATAGGAATATGATCTTATAGAGAAACCATCAGATATGAGAAAGTGGTAATAAGCAATGAAAATTGTATTATTATGATGTCACAGTGTAACAATCGTAGTGTGACCTTCCCTTCAGGGTTTTTAGATGTGAAGGATATAGACTGTCCTCGAACAGAACTTATGCATCAGTGGTAGCTTCCAGAGACACTTTGAAGGGAAGGGGTTCATTAGTCTGATTTATTTTCATTTTCTATTGGCTAGTAACAAGTTGCCTAGTTGGATGATCATTATTCTATTCTATTTTTTCTTTAGCAAATGGCTGAACTTATCCAGGCTTGACCAGCCTTGATGGAGGGGAAAAGTTTTATTGATTGGTGTGCAGTAGAGAATAATTGATTCTCTTGGGTGATACTAACGAAAAACCGCCTGGAATTTCCCTTTTCAAACCTAAATCTTATTGTATCATAATCGACAATGGGAGAGACCAAGCCGGTTAAATCTGCAATGCTAGGGATCGTTTCTAAACATCCCTTTGCAGTCCAATCACTACTACCTAATATTAAGAACCAGAATCTCAACATCACAATAACAAGTATACATGTTGCTTGAATGGCCTTATCTTTCAATCAGAGAAATCCAACATTATTCCCCATGTCACTGACAAAAAAGAAACACGATACACATCTCTGCTGAATGGCTCTGTCCTAAAATCGAAGAAATCAAAACGCTGACAAAACATCCTCATACTCATATGTAATATAATCTCTACTTACAGGACAAGGCTGTCTGCTACAGCTGATCCTCTCATCCCGACATTCACAGATCTCACAGGAGTTTTGCTCATCTCTCCACCGATCTCCGTGAGATCGGCCGTCACTACAACCCGGACACTGGGAGCAGCATGAGTTTGGTATCTACAGTGTAATCAATGACACAGAAAGTAAATATAAATCACAACAAAAAGATTATATGTGTAACTGTTGAAAGTTAAGAAATGCTGAGTGAAATGAAAAAAACAGATAACAATAAATTAAATCTAATCCATTGGACTCATAAGTCCGAAGGCTGTAGCTGCTTTCTGGATTTCTATCTGAGAGAATTTTATGTTAATTGAGAGTTTCCTGTACTACAATATCTCCTGTACTACAACTGTACTACAACTGTACTACACCTGCCTACTACCTGGAACAATCTCCCTGATCTTATTAATAAGGAAGTATATTCACCAAAGTGTGCAAGGGGCGGAGCGATTAATCAAGGGGGCGGAGCGATTAATCAAGGGGCCGGAGCGATTAATCAAGGGGGCGGAGCGATTAATCAAGGGGGCGGAGCGATTAATCAAGGGGCCGGAGCGATTAATCAAGGGGGCGGAGCGATTAATCAAGGGGGCGGAGCGATTAATCAAGGGGGCGGAGCGATTAATCAAGGGGCCGGAGCGATTAATCAAGACTTCTGTCCCAGTGGGACTCAACACCCTCGA
Organism: Membranipora membranacea; assembly: GCA_914767715.1. Classification (NCBI taxonomy): domain Eukaryota; kingdom Metazoa; phylum Bryozoa; class Gymnolaemata; order Cheilostomatida; family Membraniporidae; genus Membranipora; species Membranipora membranacea. Next base: position 85,693 of record OU612075.1, on the reverse strand, counting down.
CCAAAATGGCACCAAGCATCTGGCTGCGAAAAGCGAGCATGCCAGCTGTTGTTCACTATCCCCCAATAATCAATGGGTTGAGAGTGGTAATAAGCATGTCGAGAATTGCTGTCTGGAGTCATCAGCCTCGGTCGCGCGCTCGGTCGTCCGTCGCTCGCACGCGCCGTCCGAAGGGTGCGTTGGAACCGCCTGGCTTACATGGCCTATTAATGTAATACACAAACCTGTATGGGATTAGCACAGTCATTAGCGCTTACATGGCCTATTAATGTAATACACAAACCTGTATGGGATTAGCACAGTCATTAGCGCTTACATGGCCTATTAATGTAATACACAAACCTGTATGGGATTAGCACAGTCATTAGCGCTTACATGGTCTATTAATGTAATACACAAACCTGTATGGGATTAGCACAGTCATTAGCGCTTACATGGTCCATTAATGTAATACACAAACCTGTATGGGATTAGCACAGTCATTAGGGGGACATGTTTGGGATGCAGATGTACATCTTATGTTTCCCTGATTACATGTACAGTCAGCACAACCTCTCTGTGTCTGATGTGAGAACGATGATCCATCTCTGTGTATCTCACCATCCAACAAACAGTCTGTATATTATGATAAAGAGGGGGATAATATAATATAGGATAACGGTAGGTTAATCTGTCTTAGACTTACTCTGATGTAGTCTGAGCCCTCCAGACTCATACCCCCCCCCCACCTGAAGGCCCCCAGGCTGGGAAAGCTTAGAGGTATCTTATTTTAGAAAGACAAAGCTCGTGAAGACTTCAATCGACTGTAAAAGTCGGGCTTGACTATTTTCTGCGTAAAGTTCAGGAGAGAGTGGTCTAGTTCAGGAGAGAGTGGTCTAGTTCAAGACCTTCTCATGAAATGAGACAAATCGAATAACAATAAGTGATCAGAAATAGACTCTACTTTGTATGCAGGTTATATGTAAAATATATATATAATAATGAATTGTATAAATACTATTTATTGAAATAAAAATGTTATGAAATGATATAAATAGTAATTTAAATAGCAAATTATGATATGAATTGTATATAATTATATGAATATAATATAATAATATAAATAACAATAGAAGTTGTATAGAATAGATTATAGAATTGATTATAATATAAATGATAGATAATAATATATAACATACCTGTACAGGGAGAACAGCAGCTGCCTGTTTCTATAACTCCATAAGAGCAGATCTTATCACAACGTCTATTAGGTCTGCATGATATTTGTCCATCATAACATATACATCTATCACAGGGACGGGTAGAGGGGCTCCAACTATCACCATGTCTATACTCTACTCCTTCGGAAACACAGGCTACAAATAACAGCAGTTATAATTTCGGATTATTATGCGAGGGAAACTTTCCATTTTAGGCAGTAAATGAGAATACCCATTGTCTCATCTTGTAAATTACGACAGTATACTGACCTAGACTGATTCCCTGCACCATTATTGCAAACAATGAAAACTTATTGAACTACAATGCCCTTACTATACACAGATGACTATCCAGTAAATATTCCCTTCTGATAATTAATGATGAATTATTTTAATTTGGAATAATTTTCTGCAAGAATAAATCTTTTCTTCTTCTTTATCCTGTGAGTTAGCAGAGTATTGGAAAGAGAAATGTCTGAAATCACATCAGATGTGGAGGCAGTGGAAAAGACCTTCTAGTCACTGAGTTCTGTTTAAGGGTAACAAAGTGACTCAAGTCTTGTGTTCATAAGTCTGAGTCTGTGACTCGAGTCGCCGAAATCACAAGTCTGGATACTTAGCTGACTTACTAGGACAGAATGAGGGACAGCAGTCTCCAGGTAGAGCGATAGGTCTGGAGCACTTTAGCTCCTGTGTAGTGCTGGGACAGCGGACGTTACCACATCTCACTCTGTGGTTAGAGCAGGTACAGTTCATACAAGGATTAAATCTGGGAGAGAATACAGCTCCATCTTTATACTGCTCACCCGAATATTCACAACCTACAAGTCAATATCTCACTATGTGATAATAACCACTCCTTTACATTTTCTGGTATAAGCTCACACATATATGTGATCTCTAACTTCTTTTATCGCCCTAAAAGTTGGCATCTTGGACTAGCGAAAGGAGTGAAGGTAAACACAAATCTTCAAGTGAATAACATTCTCCGAAGGGACTATGAGGCTGATTACAGAGCTAAGGCCGAGGAGTTGTTTCTACATAATCCTGCAGTTTGCTCATTTTACTAATGAGTATACATAGATGCATAGCAATAACAATATTGATGAAATATGATGGTTATCAGTGTAGAGTTGAGAATATGCTGCTATAGATATCTAACATTATACAGTAAGGAATGTCATACCAGCCTACCTTCTGAACATGTAGGACAGCATGATCCTGGTTTTCTGAATGGATCATCACAATCAACATCAGGACATTTAGGGGCGGAGCATGTCACATTGCCACGCCTACATTCACATGATTGACAGCGGTCTGCTGATGTGAACTTATCACCATCCTTGTAGTACAGTCCTTCGTATGTACAGGCTATAAGGTAAGATAAAACAACAGATGTTAGGAGTTCTTAGTGTCAAGCTGATTCAAGCAGATTATTTCGAGTCAATCATTAACATGAGCCTCACCTTGACAGCTGGGGCAGCATAGACCTGGTGATGTCACAGGATGAGAACATCGAGGAGTCTCACATCTAGTAGTCGTACATCTAGTCTCTCCATCCTGTGAGAAAAATATAAGGATATTACACCCAGAAGATTGGTGAGAGCTAACTACTTAAGCTGTATTTATACTGCAAAAAGAATTCCACAAACTAATGACTGGTTCAACGATGTAGTGCCACAGTTACTTGCTCAAACTATCTATTCTTTAAGCTACTCTGCAGGGCTGCCTGGACAAGACCGCAGTAGACTGCATTACATTATATCTACACCTACATACTATACACTCACATTAGCTATTTTCGGTACATCTACAAAAATTTGTACTTACTGTACATCTACACACGGTGCATCGATCCTGGTTCCATTCCTCTCCATTCCTTCTGTTACCGCAGCTCAGACATATAGGACAACAAGCTCCCTCTACAGTCATAGACTGTCTACATACACCGAGAGAGGGACAACTCCTCGTACCACATGTCACATGACCTTCTCTACACTGGCACTGATCACAGGGGCGGAGCTTAGATCTAAATACCGCCCCATTTCTATACTGTTCGCCCTCATAAGTACAACCTGCAAAACAGAACATCCGTCACACTGATATAACAGAACATCCGTCACACTGATATAACAGAACACCCGTCACACTGATATAACAGAACACCCGTCACACTGATATAACAGAACATCTGTCACACTGATATAACAGAACACCCCTCACACTGATATAACAGAACACCCGTCACACTGATATAACAGAACACCCGTCACACTGATATAACAGAACATCCGTCACACTGATATATCAGAACACCCGTTACACTGATATAACAGAACATCCGTCACACTGATATAACAGAACACCCGTTACACTGATATAACAGAACACCCGTCACACTGATATAACAGAACACCCGTCACACTGATATAACAGAACACCCGTCACACTGATATAACAGAACATCCGTCACACTGATATAACAGAACACCCGTCACACTGATATAACAGAACACCCGTCACACTGATAGAACAGAACACCCGTCACACTGATATAACAGAACATCCGTCACACTGATATAACAGAACATCCGTCACACTGATATAACAGAACACCAGTCACACTGATATAACAGAACACCCGTCACACTGACATAACAGAACACCCGTCACACTGATATAACAGAACATCCGTCACACTGATATAACTATCCATGTGAGATTATGATAGGGGAGTGCTCTGGGTTTACCGCGTTCTCTACCTTTAAAGGGTTTGTAAGGGGCCTACAATATCAAACTAAGATGAGGCCTGCAATACTATGATCGTCGCTCTTTGCAATGACATTCGGAGTACTTTTGACAAAACTAAATTATCAGGTAGTTGTGGTGTTGTTATCATCAGCCAAAATAAGTTTCTCTGTATACTCTAATAGCCAGAGAACCTGCAAACCCCAAACCCCTTATATCTACGCTACTTCACTCACCATCACAAGTAGGACAGCAGCCCGATGTATCAGGGTAAGGACACGACACTCTCTGACAGCCGACACATGTCACAGAGCCTGTCACACACTGACACCTCTTACACCCGTCACCTTCTGTCCAGCTGTCACCTTCCTGATAAGTTTGATCACTACTCGTGTCTAAACAACCTGTCAGAGCAGAAGAGTAATAGTCTAATAATACAAAGTTACCCAGATATGAACTAAATAAATATAGACAATGTCATCAAATCTGTCGAACCGGATAAGTATACATATATAGTTTTATACGAGTCATTCATTCCATTATTTATCCTAGTTCCTTCTCATTAGTGTTGAGAATCTCAGGCACACACTGTCTCTAATGGCTGAGCGTTTCCTCATTTCTTCTTTGACTCTCTGATGATTTTGTTAAGGATTAATTTAGCCAAGAACAAGGCAGCCGTTGAACAAATTAAATATACAAGGCTTTTGTACTTTAAGACTATGACACCTGAGTTGTCCCTCTGTGAGAGAGCAGCAGCTTACTAAAAATGTATTTAGAAGACTCACTAACCTACACATGACGGAGTGATCACATGACCATTATGGTACCATTCTACTCTACAGGAGTTGTCACATCCTACAGTCCTGCACTTAGCCTCGGCTCCATAACTAACACACTCAGCAGACCTGCACATATCACGTTCGTCACAGTAATCCTTAGTGTAAGCTTTACCCAGTCCACATGGTGAGTACAGATCTACTTTTATACAGAACCTATAAGATATAACCAGATTTACAGGATAGACCTTGGAGCTGTCACAGTTCTGGTTGTGAATCAAGATAATTTTGCCCGTCGAAAAGCAGCACATAAGGACCTAGTAGGTTTGGCACACAACCATAACTTGCCAACTCACTAAGAATAGAATCTACTCTTTCTGGTAAAAAATGTAAAATTTATTCTTCTCACATCAACTACCAGTGGAGCAGGCATTAGTATTCTCTGAAAGAAGCAGGTTATTAACAACATGTCAAAGCCAGATTTCTCAGTTCCATTTTTCTGTTTATTATTTTAATAGACAGTTTTCTGAGCTTTTATTTATGCCTCAATTCGGAGTTGTCCTCTCTCCAGTTTGGTACTTTTAACCCACGTCGCATTGGAAAAACCTGCTGAAAGAGGGTTATATTGAAAACCGCTAATGTAAGGATAAAAATTATTTTTGATTCAGAGTCTGCACCATTGAGAACCCTGTGAGACAGGGCTTCCAATTCATTGGAGGCTTGAATGAAATCTTTATTTTAGTGAAGAAACTCATGAAAGATTCTGCCAAATTGTCCGCAAAACGGGCGGAAAATGCTATAATTGACTATCCAAATACCATAATTATTTCCCAAACTATGTCCATATGAGTTTTCAATGTTGCAGATTCTGAATCAAAAATAATTTTTATCCTATTATAAGCGATTTTCAAGATAACCCTCTTTTCAGCACGTTTTTTCCTATGCGAGAGGACAACTCAAAATTGAGGCCTAAATCAGAGCTCAGAAAACTGTCTATTATAATATACAAATTTTAACACAATTAATAACATATTTAAGAAGTTAACAAGTAAATCTAACCTCCTATCTGGTCCGGAGGGAATCCACAGATTATCTTCCTCCTCGGCTGTAGATGATCTGTCAGGATCAGATAACTCTACACTGGCTCTGTTACCTCTTAGTGAGTGAGATCTGTCTATTATTACCCAACTTATCTGTAATATCACATTGTAAACATTACCTGCAGTCACTCACTCAGTCACCAGTTTGGAATTTTCATTTCATTTCAGTTTGATTCATGTCTAAGAAAACCCAAGTGGGGTAATGATATAAAATATTTCACATGTGAGCAGATGACAATTTCTGTATATGTGTTTTACGTATCAAAGCAGAGTTGAGCTTTTGGCCAACAGAGCTTTCCTCCTGGAAGTGATTAAAGAAAATAGTCGACACACATACCAGGAATAACCATTCCTCTGGCTGTTTTATATCCTGACAGAGTCGTCTTATCTTATCTAAATCTCTCTGACTAATAGTAGATAACTCCAGATCTAACTCAAACTTCTGTTTTACGTAGTGATATCCATCATTATAGTGTCCATTACATCCATCACTGAGGTAAGAGAAGAGATAATGGTATAATTCATCTGTGACTCAACAGGATTAAGTTTTTATCTGCTGCAGAGCATCCGACTATTTGTGAGTAAGTATGAACACAGTCTCATCAGGGTTCCATTCTCCCTGATCTCATAGAGTATCAGGTTATCTCAGATGTGACTGAATATAGAATATCTGAGATAGGGTACTGGATATCTGAGATAGGGTACTGGATATCTGAGATAGGGTACTGGATATCTGAGATAGGGTACTGGATATCTGAGATAGGGTACTGGATATCTGAGATAGGGTACTGGATATCTGAGATAGGGTACTGGATATCTGAGATAGGGTACTGGATATCTGAGATAGGGTACTGGATCAGTTACTTACTTATTATAAGAGCATGGAAATGATTACGAGTGATCTTACCATTAGAAAGATAAGGGAATAATCTCTCCAACTATATTAAACCCTCCCCCCCCCCCCAATCATAAATGGATAATTTCTGCATTTACAAACAGTCATAGTTTTCCAGTTGGTATCAAAACTGGGTATTGAGAAATTTCCAACCAGATTTGGTTCCATCATCAGAGTCTGTGCATTGTCTTTGAAAGCAATTGATCGAAATACCACTGAATATAAATATTCTCTACAACCAATACCAGCATGGTATCAAAAAAACTCTACATGTCATACATTAAGACCTGATTCTAAATATGGCAATAGGTAAATTCATTGCCTGTTCTCATCAACACCTTAACATAGTATGTGATCGATTATGATTTAAGTCAAGTCATATTCACCTATCATAACCGCGACTGTCATATCCGAATATATCCCTACCGGCAAAGTCTATACCTCTTATATCTACACCAAGTCTAGTGAAGTTCTGTCTGTCTAATACAGAAGGGTTGTAATATCGGGTTGTCTCCCCTGTACGAGTAACTCCCATCTTAGACATGTCAGAGCTGTCAAAACCGTATCTGTCATATCTAAAATAAAGAATAACCGCTGAGGGAAAACACAGTCACTCATTAATTTATTTATTTATTTGTAGAGGTTTTCTTAAAAGTGTACAGATAACAAAAGGAATTATATTTAATAGAGAGGTGTAAGGATATCAGGCTTTGTGGAGAATATTCAAACACAATCTTCATAAAAGAGATATTAAAATACAATATTTACTTTCAGAACCAATAAAGCACCGAGACTTTGCTCACAACTTTTGTAAGAGTAAGAGTTTTTACTATAATCACAATGAAAACACGGCAACTCAACGAAGTGTTGTCTAATCATGATCTAAGGACACACTGCCACATAATATTGGTACATGTCACAGCCAGCCCTTAAAGACTGGCCATGATCGCCTTCCCAAAAACCATAAAGGCCTGGCTGACGTACATGTGAGTAAATGAGACCTCAATATATTTATTAATCCTAATGAGCCATAACAGGAGACCATAACATAACTTACCCTTGTACATCATATCCATTCTTATCAAAGCCATCTCCATTATAACCCAGTCTGTTATATCCGAGTCTGTCAAACCCAGCGCTATCAAATCCCTGACTGTCAAAGGCACCACTGACAGCAAGATTATATGTACGACCAGCTGATGTCATATCTGTGTAGGTAAAATAATAGGAGATATGGTTTAATTTCTACCATGTTATAATGTAAAGCAACCATAAAACTAAAATAAGATAAACCGGGTATGATGATCAGGTACTTAAAAAGGGAGTGTATGAGACACTAATGTTACGTACTATTAGGAGTTTCTCCTTGCTTACTTTGTACTTCCCTACAACTATAGAGCCTCACAGACAGACAGACACTAACCCTCACCTGATCTACAGAGAGAGTTAAGAGGGGCGTAGTCGACACATATCTGTAGGGGTGAGCTGTTAATATCATCAGTGTTCAGCCCAAAAGGTTCGAGGGGTCGATATCTCGTCCCGGAGTCCAGGTTTAAGTAGTTAACTCCTCTTTGCTGCCTTAAAACACATAAATAAGAATGAAAAAGTGACAGATATAAACTGTCGACTTATAGCTTGGGCTTTTCGTAAAACAGATTAGACTCACTTAAAATCTTACTGATCTGAAATGACAGCAACGATTAAAATTAACCTAGCAGCATTGAGCTGATATAATGTTTGTGTGCTTGTATCATATTTCAGACACTCATTTAACATTCCATACCCGGGGTAACCTGAGATGCAAAACTGAAGGATTTGCCAATGAAGTACAGACAGTTTGGAGTTACCTCCTCATTGGTACAAAACCTCAGAGAGGGGATTACTCCTGTCCATTATTCATTCATATTATGCGGTTATATATTTGCTTGTTTTGTTATTTGTTTAGTTTAATACCAGTTAGCATTAAGATTTTAAACAACAGAGACATTCCAACAGCATCATTATGATATGTCATTGACTATATTACCAGAAAAACTAACTCTGAATAACTCGTATGCCATCCTTACCATTCATGCCATATTTTATCTATAAAGGCGTAATGTGAGAGAACTATAGGATCATATATAGCATTAGTACCAGCAGCGTTTCCTCCTAACCAAGATCTGTAAATAAAACAGAGAGAGAATGTGGATTTGGTGGTATAAGAGATTTCATTGAGTGTCTGTGAATGGAATGAATTTTCCTGACTGACATTTTTATACATCACACGTCATATCAGCTTCCTCAATTTGAAATACTGCTGGTGTTCCACAAACAAAATGAATCAAGAGACATGGCAGCTAGAATACCCCGCTGTGACATGGCAGCTAGAATACCACGCTGTGACGTGGCAGCTAGAATACCAGCTAGAATACCCCAAACCCCCACGCTGATTTATCACATAAATTATCTAGTGGTGATTAGCATATAAAAGTTATTCCAGCGCCGATGCCAGGTCCTCACCAGGTCCTCACCAGGTCCTCACCAAGCTGCAACCGTAAATTTCTTGGCACTGAAGAGTGTTTAGCATCCAGGTATCGATAATAAACATAGAATAAGACTTGGGGAGGGGGCGTACCTGAAGAGAAGTGACACTGTACTGAGCTGCTGATTTAAGGAGTTTATATCTCTAACTCTGCGGATATTCTCGATCATCACAGGATCCGGGAGTGTAATGGATGTATTAAACTGTCTCCTCAGACAGGGAGACCAAGGGTAGTCTGAGAACGGGTGATTCTCTACACAATGTGTGTCTTCATCTCCATCTCCTGGTTATACATATAGAGATAAAACTGCACTTGATAAGATTAATAAAATGCAAGACCAATTACATTTCTTAAAACAGTTGAGGGACGGTAACTGTGTTGACTTTATTCAAACTATTATACTTTAGATATGAAAGGAAAAACTCCTCTGCTGCCGTCATTTGATTTTGGGATAATATAAAGCTCTTACAAACCTCCAAATAATCCAGCTCTCCAAGCAGGCGATGAAGTCATCATTCCGCTATCCATCGTCCAGTCAAAGTAGGGTATTGCTATATCACATGACCTAGCGGCCTGTTGTAACGCTAACTCTATGTGATTGAGCATTGCTCTGTGCCATGCTAAGAAGTATTGATTGTGACTGTGAGGTAGATATGACTCATACATCACAGAGAGATCTGTCCAGTTACCCAAAGAGTATAACTGTCAAATATCGACACAATATATCATATATCAACACCCATATAACTGTTTTAAACTCCCACATTCCTTTACAATATTGGTGTTAGTTAACATGACGACATTCCAAAACTAGTAAACTCAACTCATGTTTATCTTACTCCTCTAGAGTATGTATAAATATATATATTCTCCTCTATAGTATATAATATATATACATGGCATACATATACAGGTATATAATATGATTTAATCACCTTTCTGACAGCTCTCTGATAATCTGAGATCTCATCAGCAGTCATATCTCTGATCTCTTTCCTCTTTACAGTCTTAGTACATGTGCACTGTACACTTCCTGTCCTAGTACATATGCACTCATTACATCCATTACTAAACACCTGTTCATAGCTATAGAACCCGCCGTTATAGTGACAGCCTCGGCACTGTGTGTGGTCTGCTCTGTGACATGGCGAAACATTACACTCTGTATCACCTGTACTAAAAGCTATCACCTGTCATGAGATTAAACAATGCAAGTTGTCTGTTCTATTTCTTATAAAGTGTTGGTCATACACACAGCCATGTCTACAGTGCTGCTTCTGGGAAGCAATAAAAAGTGAAGTGAGGTGAAAAGTATAATAGAGGTAGAGGTCTCACCTCGTTATCTGGGAATCCTGTAGCAGCTGATGAGAGACACTCAGAGATAGACGAGACGAGACACGAGTAATTAAATCCGACGCTCAGACTGTCCTCATTTAGTAGTCTGGTATCCACAGACTCACAGTTATATCCAGAGAGAGAATAACGATCCTTATTATATCCATCTACTCTGTAACCTGTTATATGAAATTTAAAAAAGTAAACCAAACAGAAGCCGATCGCAGTCCTCAACACCCAGCCCCCCCCCCATAAGTGTATCCAAGTTATTGAATGAATAGTTCAATATTCCCTGTATACAGTATAAATCGATTTTTTTCCAGCCAGCCAATCCATCAATATGAATACAGAATGGTTGATCAAAAATAATGCCTCGCCTGACATTTATGGGGATATGCAAATTTGATGGTCCAAAATAGTTTTTCTTATTATTTTACCTTTAAAGTCGACACCCTGGAATCTGTATCTTAGACTACCAAACGCTGTACTCGTCTTTACAGTAGACTTCTCTCCCAGCTCATTCACTCCATCACCACCATAACCATATCTGTAAGAAGGGTTATATATGTTACATAATACTAATACTAATACATGTTAAACTCATTACTACATAGATCTCATTCTATGTTCTCAGGAAATTTAATACAACAAAAATCACCTGAAATTTATGTGTGACATTTATTTGCCTCGGTTGCAAGCATTAGAAGTGTCTCCCTTATAGTAACTTCCCCAGCTAGTAAAGGGCTACAGCTTGATGGTCACAGTTCAACTTTGTACAGTAAGTGGCATCCACACATATAAGTCCTAATACATATACCTGTCATATCCACTAGGACTATGTCCATAAGGAGTATCTGATCGCAGTCTAGTTCGTACGCAGCAGGTACCACTTAGACACGAATTCTCGCACTCAGTATATGATGTGTATCTGTTACTATTACCTCCGCAGCCCAGGAATTGAGACTGCACACAATCTCCTGCCTTCGGTTCATAGTACCAGATTACTGAGGGCTGTGCTGAGTCGCACGCTACAAGATACAACTGAACTGTAAGCACCCAGTGGAGTATACCAATGACATTTCCACAACACAGCGTTAGTTTGAATTACTCGAGTTGACAATAAGACCACTCTGCCCTACACCACATTACCTGTCTGTCAGTATCACATCAGTGCTTCTGGCTGATATGTCAGTCAGGGCGATAATATTACTGTACCACCAAATTTCAACATATTCTTTATTGTCCCTAGTAGACAATGTATACCCTATAGGAGTTTAATTTAGCTATAGTTTAATTTCGCTATCTGGACCTGGTACTAAATTTCACTAGTACTAAATTTTGCTAACAGGCTTACTAGCAAAAATTTTTAAAAAATGTGCAAGCTGGGATTCGATCCCAGGGCATAAATCTCCAGGCTAATTGCAAGGCAGACACTTGGACCATTACACCACACTAGCTTGCATGCAGGTTAATTCCTGAATAATTGTACATTGTTTATGAAACTATGGTGAGTGAGTTTCGCAACCTAGGCAACAACGGCGAAAAGCAATCCTAAAAACTAAACTCCTATAGGGTAATCAAATTACCAGTGAGGCTAAAAAAATGCCAATAATTAGTACAAAATCAATATTTAATTTGAGTTGTAATCTGGACATACTAACCATAACCCCTATCTATAGGTGATGAGCAGGTATGTATATCCTCTCTCTTCTCACATCTCTCACCAGTACAGTTAGGAGGACATATACATACATAGCCTGTACTCCTACTACTCTCACATGTACCCCCGTTATAACATGGAGAACTCAGGCACTGATCACCACATCCTGATATAGAGTCATCATATCGACATCTCACCTCCCCGTTCTACAAACATTCCAGCACGATGTCAGCGTTACAACACAACATCATGTGAGCGGAGGTTAGAATTATCCGAGAGTTGGTGTTGAATGGCAGATTCTCATGATATTATGCTGAGTTCATCCATAGCTTCTGCAATCAGGTAAGGATGCTTTCTCATTACAAAGAATAAAAAATGGATTCAAAACAACACATATTAATCAGATATCGATCGAACAACCAGCTTGATAAAATCATTGGGATATAAACAAATTTTAGAAAGCGACCGCCGTGGCAGCCACCTCTTATGATGATGATGATGAGAATTTTAATTCACATGTATATAGGTATGCAGTCCCAAAGCATGGTCTTGTTAAGACACCAGTTAGACTATTGATCTAATGATGACAAGTTATTGTGTCTGACTTAACTGTGACTGTACAAGGACAACTTTAGGAGTCAACAGAGACAAGAAATGCGAAGAATTCATTCTAGTAGAAATCGTTGCCTTGTGGGCAGCTATTCAGAGAAAAAGAGATTGGCACATTGTAACATTGTAAGATAGCTGTCAACATTTCTCGGTCTTCGTTTCAAAATCCTTGAGACTAAAAACTAGAACTATTATAAAGATTAACTATTATCTGAAATAAGTGGCCGTGATGCAAAGTGTAGCGCATGGGTCTTTCAATCAAGAGGTCCCCGGCGGATTACAATGGTGTCAGGAAGGTCATCCGACCTCAAATGCTTCTGTGCCATATCAGTATGCAGTCCATAGACCTGTAATGATACTCGGGGAAAAAAACAAGCAACAAGCAAGTTTCTCACACGGTATTACAGGGTATCGTGACTATATTTTTTTATTAACTGAAATAACCAAGCGGGACAATATTAGGGCAGCAGAAACATTTCCAGTACCTCTTCACATGTACAGCGTGTACAAGCTCCGCCCCTGAATACAGCTCTGTATTGATAGCTCCGCCCCTCATATTGACAGACTTTCTCTTCAGGACATGTGCACTCAGAGTTGAGATAACGGAGCCGAGCTCTGAGGACAGACAACTCCTCCTTTAACAACTCATTCTACAAGGAGAGATCATTAAATGCAGGTGACTATTGTCAGTCATTGGCTGATGACCTAATCTCCCTACAACATCACAGGATGACAATCAAAGAGAAGATGATTTCAAAATCAGATTGATCCCACAATGCAATGTTATGTGTTAGGTAGGTAGGTGCAGTATGGCTCTTTTCTTTTTGATCGGCAAAAATATTTTCTCCTTTAAATTGATGAATTTTTTTATTGTGATTAAATCCTGACATATCTGAGCAAACAACATTCAAAATTTAGAATCATCACATCTAATGTGAGCTGGTTGTGGATAATTTCATCAGATTTTGATTTTCTTATTAAAGATTAATTCTAGGCTCAGCAGTGACAGATGGATAACTGCACTCATCCTTACAGCAAGCCAGTCATCAGCTATAATTGGATTGAAATTTCATGCATCTAATTCCGTCTAGTAACTTGATCCTAAAATTGAGAACACAATTTTGCACTAATGTCATGACTAATCTAGCCTCAGCCCTGCAGCTAATTATCAGCTGCACATTATTATTAAGCTTCAATAAAATAACAAAGGCGCAGGTTTGTTTACAGCGGCTGGTTTATTTCAGATATGTCAAGTCGACCTCGCTAAGCTGGTAGACAGTCAGGTTCTAGGGCGGCCTCTCACTTTCAACTATTAACAACCAAATATGACGTCAGGGCAGAAGATGTATAATCGCAATCTAGTAAGAACAATAATATCTCGACTTGGACATCGGGAACTAAGGTTTCAAAATTAGCGCGACATAGCCAGATAAATGGTGGCAGTGTTGTTACAAACAAGTGTTTCCGCAAAAAAAACCGATTGCGCAGGAAAAAAATCACCTACTAGCTGTGCACAGGTACTAACTCTGTTGAGGCACAAATGTAAACACATGAGTTAAAGCCTAGTTCATCTAATATTCAGTAACTAGGAGAGTTATATAATAGTACAGGGATGAGCTGAAGAGTGCAGCCTCTGATTGTTATTTAATTGTTTGTAGAGATTATCCTATTCAGTTTTTATATTTAGCTTTCGTCAAATATCCACTCAGGTCTGTAAGCATCTATGGTATTATGAGTCACATGATAGGAGGAGGATTATACAATTTCTTCAACTATTGTGAGTAAATAAAACATCCAGTGCCCTGTAGCGCATAAATCGGCCATGCAGAAGGATGAAAAATTAGTGGCCACACATACAGCTTGGAGTGAAAATCCAAGTATACGAGCATATCTTGGCATCTGGTAGATCTACACTAACCAAATCTAGCCAATGAACTTCAATAGGAGAGGATATTCATATTCTAGCCATACTAAAATACTAAAATACAGTTTGTGTATTGCCAGACCTCTAGATCTGAGTAAGCAAGAAACGACGACAGTACTCCAAAACCACAGCACGCTAACTATGTACTGTGTAGGAGAAGAAGGTAGCTCAGTTGGTTAGAGCCCCGTCTTCAACACGCAAGTGATGAAGGCCGTGGGTTTGAATCCCACTGCAGTCTATCGTCTACTGGGGTTTGGTTAGCCCCCAGGTGTGCTCCGACCTGCCTTTTTTTCTCAAACTGAGAGCAAAACTGGCGCAGACATTGCGGCCTTGCCATTGATTTTGCCGCCCATGCGTCGGGCTGTGGCTTGTGATATGGCATTCGATTTTAATCAACCTTTAATCAACACTAGTCTGAGCCCCCAAGACTTTGCCCCCCCCCCCCCCCCCCCCCGGAGATTATCCCCAGCCTTGGACACAAAACAGCAACAATACCTCAAATTTACACATCCGTTTATATTTCAATATTTGGTTGAAATCTACATGAATGGATTCCTAGTTCCTCAATACACACAAAATAAACAACTTTTATATCTACCACATATCAGCTTCAGGTTTCTAGTTATACATTAATGTAAGCAAAAACAAATAAGGTAAGTTATGAGACTATGTCATTTGACTGTGTGTACTTACTTCTCTGATAAGATCATCGTACGTACTCCTGGACTGAGCTGATGAGATCTTCAGTAAGTATAACTGGAGGGCTGCTGCCAATTTAATTAACATTAATATTAGAACTAGAGTGTGGATAATCATTCATACCCCTACATGAGTTTATGCCCTGTAAATATGGTAGCTCTAAGTTTAGTGAGAGGTAGCTGGGTCTAGTTCAGAGCAGGGATTGTGGCCTTGTTAATGAACACCTCCATTCAATACTAGAACTAGTCTCCGACCTATGTTTAACATCTACATCTCCAAGGGAATGAGTGGATAAGCTGAAGGAGGTGAGGGTTGGCAGGTAGCAGAGATGGAATGGAGGGGAGTGCCACAATATTTTCATTTGATATAAAAACGTTGAATGCTGATAGAATAAAAAACATTATCAGCCCAATTAATATGGACTAAAATCATAAAAACTGTTAGTATTTTTATACAAATATATTATCTAAGAATTAAACGTTCAAGATAATAGGAACAATGAACTCCCCCTTCGAGGAAGAGGGAGTTCATTGATAGGAATGGCTATTGCTCAAAAGGAGTAGGTGCGAATTCTGGTTATTAACATGGAGTAGGCTCCTTGTTGTTACAACACAACATACTCTATTAATTTCATTCTCTGTAACTCACCGCAAACATATATCAGAGAGGAGTACATCGATATCCTTCTGTGATCGTGTTAGGTCAGATATATCTCATACGCTTGTCATTACAGCCAGACGGTATAAGGTGAAATGTAATATGGTATCCTATCAACCAACTAGAAGAGAAATAGCACTTAGAATGGAACATGTACCCGTCAGATCTTTGAATAGGCTTACTGCTGCACAGGGACGGCGGCAACATGGGCCTCTGGGACTTACATGCCTTTACATTGCCAATGTCTAGTAACAACCAAACCTAAAACTTTCTTGGGATGGTTGCTAACACTGCACATTGGGATGTCCGCCGACTGCAACGACCAAGACTGTCTTGTGACGGGGGCTTCTTCAGACGAGTTCTTGGGGGCCTGTGGGGGGCAGCCGACACAAAATCTTCTCTGTGATCAGCACACTGCTGTAAAACAACAAAGGGGGCAGCGTCGTACTGCGGCTAGCCGTTGTCATGGTTCTGTTCGCACCCAACAAACTTATTGGAGCAAACCCATTGACTGCGTTGAGGCAAGGTTTAACCACGCGCTAGATAAATTCAGATAAGGAATGAACAGAGATGGCATACATATGCCTAGGCTGCTCATCGTTGTTATATTGCATACACCTTATACTTCATAAAACATACATTTTTTTCTGTGGCACCACCCCCCCCCCCCTCAACTAGAGCAATGTATTATATCCACAATACTTGTAGGGAGTTCAATGATTTGACTGTGCTGCTGTTACCTGAACTGAAAATGCTCAACATGTATTTACTCACCTGAGAACAAGTTGAGGTCAGAAGCTGGCAATGTAACTGTAACCTCGATTACTTGAGCTACCTTTCACTTGTACTCAATGATGCATGCTCTACCTGTCCGTCTCTTACAAGGTCAAAGGTTACCTTGTGTTGTTGTTTTGGCAATAATAGGTTGTAAAGTGGGCGGTCTTTTGAGTACAGCATGAAGGTGAAAGGATAGACAACACATAAAATTCATAAAAGCTGCTGAGGGCAGCCATGGGGGGCGGGGTCGACTAGAGAAGGCCTCGAAACAGCGCTTGACTCATGGTTGCTTGCTGAAGACCTGTGTGTTGTGCAGTGGTATGTGCACTACTGTATGTTGTATCAAGGAGGAAAAGACTCCTTGTATCCTTCTACTCCTGTATCCTTTTACTCCTGTATCCTTCTCTATGTGTTGTACGTGTTGTATTGATGATCAAGTCCTGGATTACCTGGAAGACTGGTATATCTCACCCTCCCTGGTCAAGCTTCATTTTGGTTTGACAGGGGGAGGTAGCTGTGCTGGTATCTATATCTATATCTATTGCCAACTAGCTTGCGGTGTTATGGTTTCATTTTAATTCGTAATCTATAAAAATAGAGATATTGTAACAAAGGAACAGGACAAGAAGAGAATGCATCTAGTATACAACGAAGCTAGCTAGCACATAAAATAAAAATTTGTTATCCGAATTTACAGCCAGTCAAAAAACATGTTCCATTACATAGTACACAAATTACAAATTGAATTTAAACCCGATTACAATTATCGATTGGAGAGGACATTAATAAACCAGCAGTTATAGAGAACATAGCTCCTCCAAGGGGAAGATTAGAGCTGCTAGTGATCCTAGTATTTGCTCCAGAAAAGGAAAGAGACAAATATCGGATGGCTTGTGCAATCTTGTGTGCAAAGCTTGGATCGAACATGTTTGTGGCAGCAATGGAAGGACATATGGTATGTAACAGTGTAAAAATTCAGGCCAACAATGGGGCTTGTCTGTATTATTGATTGTGATGGATATTGCTTCTGTGGTGCTTTCTACTCGTGTATCCAATGAACTACCTCTCCGGGAGAGGTAGTTCATTGGTGTATCAATATTGTGAATTTCTGAATAGACCCATGTCCTTGTGTTTTGGTTTTGTTTTTGTTTAGATTGGCTGATGAGTTTTGGTTTGTTGTTGTGTGGAGTTGTTTGCTTACATCCAACCTGAATAGATAACTCCAAATTGTTTGATTGAATCCAGTCTCCGTAAAACTGCCAAACGCTGTGTGCTCCAGGCGTTGCGCAATATCTTACGTATAGCATGAGATTGAAAGAAAGGGTACTGAGGAATATTTTATCGCCAATTATCTGTATCTTAGTTTTCATCTTTAAATCACTTGCAGGGCACCTTTTAAAGGGCAACCAAGGTTTCAGACAACTTCCCATTGATTAATAGCGGATTGCACTATCTGCTTATGGAAAAAGACAAAATCCTATTCAGATGATTATTCAGCCGGAAGTCTTGTGAAACATTTCATCCATCCAGGTACTCAAACTCAGCTAAAATAGAATACCACAGAACAGTTTCCTGTTCCTGTTATTATTTGGCCTGTGCTCTATCATCATTACAACAACGTCTTGGAACCTCCCCTTAACTGAAGTGTTGCCTAGTTTAGAGTCAGCAACTACCTTGAGTTTTGCATCGCGTAATGCACAAAGCTGGTACTGCCTAGCCTATTATTTACTAGCCATTAATGCAACGCTGCGAAACCTTGGTTGCCCTTTAAACTTGATGATTGTTCTTATTTGAGAGCTTATACGGCAACTGATCATCTCAATCACATTTAAATGCATCATGAATCTTGTCAAACTTAGTTCATATCAAATCTTTTCTGATATTTTTAATATCAAACAGAAATTTTTTCCTTTTTGTGCTGATGCACCAAGAACTAATTGAAGAAATGAATGCAAATGTGCTTGAGCTTCCGAACAAAAACCTTACAAAAATTATACCAAAAGCTTGCAAAAATCTAGCAAAGATCATTTATCATTTAGACTCGTTTGTTGAATCAGTAATACAGTGCAGACATACTAAGTACTCTTAGTCAGTAAGTCTGCCTGCTTCCCATCGATTGATTGAGCCTGTTCTTCTTTTCGAGACAGCAGCTGTAAATTGAGTCTCTGTATCTGCTGGTCTACAAGAACTGGGGGAGAGGCCATATATGTCAAGTCACAGGGAGTATGTAAGAATAATCCTTCAGTTGTTGGCAAAAGGCAGACCAGTCTGTTGAGGCTGTAAGTACTAATCAACCATTAGTCAGGGCTCAGGGGGGGGTATTTCAATTAGAAAGAGCAATGCATTACTAAAGCAAGTTATCACTATCACATTGCTCAAAATTATCATTCACTTGGTCTTTCAATAGGACAAGATCGTTCCCAAATCGCTTACTCAGAATGTATAAGGTTCCATCAATAACCGAGTGATTTGAAAGCGACAGCCTATAGCAGGTATCGCACACTCAAGATCAGATTGCGATTTTGGCTGTTTCTTATTGGAAGACCCCCAGACTATTCACTATATATCATATCACTGTATACTATATTTCTCAAGACCGCCCTTTGGTATCCACTGTCTTTTTTTGTCTCTACCTTCACCCAGAAGAAAAAACAACCAAATGTTGCAAAGCTGCAACATGTTGTTTGGCAAAGTATCCACCATGACTCCACTTGGATTGGTTTGTGTGTCAGGAAGAGGCAGAGTAGTATGAATAATAGAAAGTCACACAAAATCTGATAACATTTTCAAAGCTTCCATGTCTTACTGTGAGGAAAGGTATCTCTTATTATTTGGACTCAATCAAAAGGATTCAAGGTGGATACTAATGGGTGTTCACATCAGGGAGGATGGGCTGCTTACAGAGACAAGAACAACTTGCACAGATGATGACAACCAAGATTGTCTTCTCTTGAACAAAGAGGGGATAACTCTCGCTATACTCTATCATATCTTTTATTTTTGGAGGTACAAAATCGGATATTCCCTCATCCACAATACACGAGTAGAGCACAATTCCAACTTTAGACAAGCTTTGGCACTTGATACATGTTTTATATGAATAACCGTTGCCTTTCCTTTCTGTTGAGAATCAATTTGAAAAATTGCAAATTAGAGGCAACAAAATAGGGTGGTTTTGGGGGTTTGGCATTTCCCTATTAGAGAATTGTCTCCCCAAGTAAAAAGTGGGGATAACTTGTAATTGTAATAGGGTGGTTTTTGGCATTTTAGTACAGGGGAATTTTTATCCCCAAATATGATGAGCGGACAACTAATATATTGAATAAAATAGTTTACACCTGACAAAACGGAACTAATGAATTCTTGGTCTTGATACAAGCTGGAACTTGGACAGACCTTGTAGCGGGTGCATTTATGCCCTTTCAGACCTTGAAATATTTTAGAGGTGTATTGATATGATCACAGATTTTGTCACTGGAACGCACTTTGGGAGTTTAAGATAACCATTGCTATATGACTGTCTGTTACAATAATATATGACGATGCTGCTATTTGCCATGAGTAAATGCGGATGTAATATATATTGATGATGTCCATGAAGTTGCTTGCGATAAATATAAATATGTTAGTTGGAAGCTCTCTATGTAATACTGGCGTCATAGATCCACAGCTGGTTGGATATTCTCTATTAAGTTTAGTTTCGCAATATTATTGAGTATAGCCTCAGAACTACCTGAAAGTAGCACATTGATTTACTAGTATTTTAGTTTCCTGTGACCCTGGCTTGAATGGTAGGATATGCCTAGCATTGTAAATTAACAAACTGCCGGATTCAATGTGCCATCATGAGATAAGTTTCAATGTGCCATCATGAGATAAGTTTACACACCATTGCTAGTAATTAAGTAATTACACAAACCAGGGCTTTCAACTTTGACAATGACTGAGTCACTCCTCATAATTACTGAAAGCTATTCTTAGCTCTCAAGTAATTATCTACACAAGCCTAGGACATATGACAGGACATACTTGGACGGATATACAAGGGAGCTGAGAAAACAGACCACCCTGGCCCTGACTTACTGCTGGACCTACTGTGCACAGCTTCTACATATAACAGCGTTTGACTCATGGCTTCTAGCTGAAGACCTGTGTGTTGTGCAGTGGTACGCGCACCACGGTATGTTGTATCATATGGTAATTATTTATGAACACTCATCACATATCTGACAGATGTGAAGCACTTGACTAAGTATTAGCATCCAACCACGTATCACAGTTTGGCATCCTCGGGTGGGCCGATAATCTTTCGATCAACGGAGACTAACTGGATCCAGCTATTATGGATTTACCATACAAGGAACATTACCCAGGTGAAACTTTCTGTAAACTGATGGATAATCTCTTCACTGGGCAGAGGCAGCTGCTACCTGCTGATCCAGATATACAACTTGGACTTGATAGGGCACTGAGGTTCTGCGAAAAACGTCAAATATGGGATGACCATGCAGAGTTGTCAATTATGTCCAGGATCTTTGGCGAGTACGAATGCAATACCCTCACATTACAAAAGGCAATAGATATGTTTGATTACAACCATCAGCTTGGACTACAATTCTATGCTCAGGGTGAAGCTCATATGCGAGGTTGTAAATTTTATCTTCAACGCTTTGCAGAAAAAATTCTCGTTCTCTTATGTACCTGTTCATTATCATACTTCATTGCCTGTTATTGTTCATCATGGCGCTGAGATATGTGAAACTGTACCAGTAAATCTGGTTGTTAGCTGTATGTCAATTGAAGAAACTGTTCACACTGTTGATGAATCTGAGACCTTTGCTGAGGCTATTGAATATTATAACATTATATCTATTGTTGAAAATACGAATCAGTCCAGTTCCGTATGGGCCGTAGCCAGTTTCATTAAAAAATCATAGTAGAGGGTGTGTAGGTGCAGCCCATTTTGTGTGCTTAGACATTTATTTTAAGTACTCAGCCCAATCCAACACTCGGTGTTGTGAAACATGTGACAGGTGCTGTCTAACTGTACCTCCAGCATCACCCATCGCCAGCGACGCCATTTAGTGCCCATTCAGAACAGCATAAATCATCTTTGTAATACATGTTGTGGCGAGGCAGTCTTGAAACATTGTCAGACAGTCTTGAGACCATGTGTGCAGTAATAAGGCCTAATTGTAGACCTAGATCATCTGAAGCCAGACAGAAAATGACTTGGCCATCGATATCATACATCCTAACCTTTGATTTTTATGGAACTAATGTAATGATCCTTTCAGAAATGGATTAATATTTTCTCTTATGTTGAGATGCTCTCATTACAATTACGAGTTATCCCCACTTTTTACTGGGGGAAACAACTCTCTAACAAAAAATATGCCAAACCCCAAAAAACCGCCCTATTTTGTGGCCTCTAATTTACACTTTTTCAAATTGGTGCTCAACAGAAAGGAAAAGAAACGCTTATTCTTACAGAATATATATAAACTGTCAATACATATTCAAAGTACAATTATTTGCTCCCCAAAGTCCTGATAATATGTATGAGAGTTGTGCTCTATTTGTGAACAAGGGAACACCTATTTTGTACCTCCAAAAATAGAAGTTATGAACAAAAAGAAAGAGAGTTATGCCCTCTCTGTTCAAGAGTAGACAATCTTGATTGAAGTTTTCTTGTTCCTATAAATGACAGTAATGAGTATTCTTAGACATTCATGTAAATACTGATTAATCCCTTTTTATATTTTCATTTTTAAGTGAACGTCAATGCCACTAAGCAAAAGGAGAAACGCTTACGATCCAATCACAGTGAACATCTGATAACATCATGTAATTATGCCCGCAGATAAATCATTGTTGTCATGTCATGAAAAGTCAGTTATTTTTAAATAAATACAAGCAGATTCAACTTTCTACTCACTGACAGATTATATAAGGCAACATTAATAATAAGGCCTCATAACATAATGACAAGCGACATGGATAATATGGAATCCAGTTGCTGATATGACAAGTGGTCAAATTCGATTTGTTTGTAGTGTGTTCTATCTTCGGACAACCTTATTATAGGGTGTTTTTGGAATGCCTGTCACATTGAATGCCTTGTGAGAAAGAAAATTTAGGGGGCATCCTTTTTGTCAAGGTATTTTTCCACCCCTACACGATAAAGGTTTGACATATATCAGACAGATGACAGTTCCCATGAGTGGTTAGATGATGTCTTACTAAGGGCCTTTGTAGTTCACAATTTTAAATTTCTCCATTTTGATGAATGCTACAGCGTCAAATATGATATTAGGACTAGTTCTTCTATTAGGTGTGTATTTCTCCACCACTAACTGGCCTATGATAGCCTATTCTAGCTTGCATTTCTGCATTATTGTCAAACATGTAATACATAATTATTGTTGGAATTCAGTTTGGAGATTTTTTAAAGGAATTTGCGTTTTCTCATGGGTCTAATTTGATCTTTACTATTACTCTGTTTGACATTGTGTGATGGAACAGCGTGGTAGACTACCAAGATCATGATGTAACATGCTAACAACAACAATGTAACGAATTATTTCTACATACATACATACATCAATGTAGGAGGGAAGGAGTTCATTGCATACATTACATCTAATTGTATGAAATTGAACCAGGAAAAAAAGGATCAGTTGTATCAGTGAGGTTGTATCAAGGAGTTGGAAGACCATGGTTGAACATATATATATAGTCATATTTTCTTCCTTGAGACCTGGTCTGCTAAATGGCAAAAAACAAAATTAAATAATTGTATATTGAAGCATACATGACAAGCAGGTAGACCCAGAAATCAGGAGGTCTCCGCGGACAAACTCCTAACCCGGAATACGGCTCTGCGCCCCAGAGTGTCGGCACAATTCAGCCCTTGTTTGTCATATTTCTAAGCCAAAAGTTGAGCATTCTGTAGTCTGTAGTGCTTTTATGTCATGAATCATCATGTCATTCATACGCTTATTATTGTTATACAAAGTTGTTTACCTTGCAGCTGTCAAAGCAATTATCTTGTGGTTTGCATTTATGCTGTTTTTGCCCATTTTCAACTTTATCTAGATAGTCAGTTAGCTTGTAGTGCATGTACAATAAAGTAGCTCAAATATGCAGAGTTTTTGAATCGATGAACAGTGCGGATTATATCAGACAATAATACCGGATAATAATACTACAAGCTATTTCGGCACTATTAACATTGAGACAATGGCATCAGTGAAACTGACGGATATAATAAGCAGGTATGAGGATAGCTCATCGGGAGTGGTTAGAAAAACTGGAGTTAGTTGCAACTCTGCAGAAGGTAACGGAACTGAAAACATTCCTGCCCCTATTCTTGCATGGGCCAGCCTTCGCTGTTTACAAGCAGCTAAGTGATGAGGAGAAAAACGACTATGACAAAATGAAAGCAGCATTATTGTCAGCATTTGGAGTGAATTGCTATGCAGCTTATGAGATGTTGCAGCGGAGAGTCTTGCAAGATGGTGAGACGGTGGATGTCTTTTTAGCTGACTTGCGAAGGTTGGTAACGCTGATAGGGCAGGGCTCCGCAGAGCCACTGTTGAAATGCTCATTTATGGCAGGTCTGCCATCAGATGTTTCTGTTCAGCTGAAATCAATGGCTGCAGTAGAGAAGCTAGGATTAGATGGCTTGATTTCCAGGGCAAGAGTAATGCTCTCAACACGAAATGCAGACCTGGCCTGTGCAGTGGGCTATCCGAAGCAAAAGTATGCCTGCTTCACTTGTGGCTCTACCGCGCATATGGCCCGTGAGTGCCCCCAGCAGTCGACCCGTAGAGCAAATCAGACCAGAGGTGTGAGAAGATGTTTTGTGTGCAATGAGACTTCTCACATTGCAAGAAACTGCCCAAGCAAGCAGGGAAAAGAGCAGGGGGAAGCATCAGCACCGGGTGATCCCCAACACATCAGTAGCTGAGAAGGTGCTTCCATTTATACACATTAGAAATCCACATTGTAACCGTTCTCTGAAAGCGTTGGTGGATTCAGGCTGCCAACAGACGGTGATTAGTCAAGCCGTGTGTATAGAGAGCGGTGAGAGGCCCAAGGGGCCACGTCAAGTTGTGACTATGCTGAATGGTGAAAAGACAGAATGTGGAGGAGAGGCAACGGTGGAGTTACAGGTTGATGGGGTACAAGCGCGGAACCGCTGTTTGGTTGCACCAATGTTGGTCTGCGGTGCTGATGTCATTCTGGGTATGGACATCATTAAGCGGTTGGGCGGAGTATGCATAAGCCAGGACAGTGGTGTCTCCTGGGGTGGAAAGCATTGCGCGGTGGGAGTAAGTTCCTCTGGTGGAGACCGCTCTCTGTTGAAGATTGAGGAAAGTGACTTCACAGCAGAGTTTGATGGGTGCCGGTGGATAGTAGAATGGAGATGGCAGAATGGAGAGCCATTACTAAACAACAAGTGTGCACAATATGCCATACCGGGAAAGTACCTAAGTGAGTACGAAGCTGAGTTGGATCAATGGGTAGCCGATGGATGGCTTGAGCTGCATGATCCACATGTACATGGTGATGTTGACGGCGTCATACCATTGATGGCGGCCAGCCAACCAAATAAACCAAAGAAGGTTCGTCCAGTGATGGATTATCGTGAACTGTACAGTTATGTTGAGAGTAAGCCAGGACAGGACACTGCCGTATGTCAAGAGAAGCTGCGTGAATGGAGAAGGCAAGGTACAGCGGCTTCACTGTTGGATTTGAGGAAAGCTTATCTTCAAGTCCATGTGAGTAAAAAGTTGCAGCGGTTTCAAACGGTCAAGTACAAAGGTCAGCTGTACGTGATGACAAGAATGGGATTTGGGCTGAATGTTGCCCCAAAGATAATGTCAAAGATTATCAGTGCAGTTCTGTCACAGGATGCCGAGGTGAAGGAGGGAACCGATCATTACATTGATGACATATTGGTCAATGAAAGTGTGGTTCCAGTAGATAAAGTGAAACAACTCCTACTGCGCTATGGATTGGTTACTAAGGAGCCAGAACCCCTTAGTGACACACGTGTGCTAGGTCTGAGGGTGAAAGATTCTGGCGTTGGGACGTTTATGTGGAGTAGAGATAGTGAACTTCCTGTTTTGCCCGACAAGGTGACCAAGCGAGAACTCTTCTCGGTGTGTGGGAAGCTAGTTGGCCATTACCCAATAGCAGGGTGGCTGAGGACGGCCTGTAGCTTCATCAAGAGGACAGCCAATGACTCCAAGTGGGACGAGAAGATCCCAGTTCTTGCAGAGGAAATGATAAAGGAGGTGCTGATGAGAGTGTCCAAACAGGATCCAGTGAAGGGTGTGTGGGAAGTCAGCATGCAGAACAGTGGCATAGTGTGGTGTGATGCCAGCAATTTGTCAGTTGGCTGTTGTTTGCAGATAGATGGTCATGTGGTGGAAGATTGCGCATGGCTGAGGAAGGATGTTGCACACATTAACGTAGCGGAATTGGAAGCAACCATAAAAGGCATAAGCCTTGCACTGAAGTGGAAAGTTAAGGAGTTGCAGCTAAAGACAGACTCTGCAAGTGTTTATGGTTGGCTTCGCTCAATTTTGGAGGACACAAAAAGACCAAAGGTTAGTGGTTTGAGTGAGATGGTGATCAAGAGGAGACTCGAGACTGTCAGTCAGTTGATCGAAGAGTATGGACTCAGGTTGTCACTTGAGCTGGTTCCATCTGAAAAGAATATCTCAGATGTTCTCACTCGTGTCCCAAAAACGTGGCTTCGAAAGGTTGCGCAGCTAGAGGTTCCCAGGCAGCAGGAGGAAGGTAACATTGTCGCATTTGGTGTAGTGGAACAGAGAAAAAATGTTACAGAGCTTCACAATCGGCACCACTTGGGATTACAGAAAACAATGTATCTGGTAGAGAAGATGCAGATGACAGCAGATCGGGCTCTTGTGGCAGATGTAGTCAGATCGTGCCAGATGTGCAAGCAGATAGACCCTGCACCGGTAGCCTGGGAACATGGAAGTCTAGACGTGAGCCTGGATTGGCAGAGAATAGCAGCAGATGTAGCATACGTAGGTGGCAAACCATACCTCACTGTGGTGGATTGTGGACCTAGCAGGTTCGCAATCTGGATAGCGCTGAACAATGAGACAGCAGACCAAGCGATAAAGCATCTACGGAGAATCTTTCTCGAGAGGGGTCCGCCCCAGGAACTACTATGTGACTATGGACCCTGCTTTAAGAGCAGTAAGACTGGAGGTTTCCTCGAGAACTGGGGTGTGTCACTGATATTCTGTTGTGCATACAAGCATTCTGGCAACGGAATAGTAGAGAGGAATCATAGAACAATAAAGAGAATGGTAGCAAGAACTGGCAAATCTCCTGAGGACATGGTGTTCTGGTACAACAACACACCCAGCTCTGCCAATGTTATTCCTGCTGCAGCCACTTACCGATACCAGACGAGGTTACCAGGAGAACCTGTTGTGTCAGGTTTACCAGGAGACCGTCGTGCTGTGAAGGCAAAAGCCAATCCCTACCGGGCCGGGGATTCGGTCTTTGTGAAGCCTGGCAAGGCCAGATGCGACACTAGGTGGAACCGGCAAAAAGTTACGAAGATAGTATCCGACACTGTGATTGAGGTGAACGGCATAAACAGGCACATAGCTGATGTGAGACGAGACGGTACGGACATGGAATTTGAGACACATGGAGGGCATAGAGACATTGAGATATGTATCGGCAATATGAATGACCGACATGAACAAGACAATGAGAATTTAGTGCACGAGAATAACCCAGAATATAGTGATAGTGAGAGTGCTAGCAGTGACAATGACAGTAGTGACCAAGCAGATGAGGCGAGGCCAGACAGAGACAGGCGGCCCCCTAGATGGCTAGCAGACTTTTATGTTGATTGATTGCATTTTGTATAACCGATGATCTTGAGATCAAGGGGGAATGTAGTCTGTAGTGCTTTTATGTCATGAATCATCATGTCATTCATACGCTTATTATTGTTATACAAAGTTGTTTACCTTGCAGCTGTCAAAGCAATTATCTTGTGGTTTGCATTTATGCTGTTTTTGCCCATTATCAACTTTATCTAGATAGTCAGTTAGCTTGTAGTGCATGTACAATAAAGTAGCTCAAATATGCAGAGTTTTTGAATCAATGAACAGTGCGGATTATATCAGACAATAATACCGGATAATAAAACTGTTATATCCGTAAAATGACATTATTGGTTTCCTAAATGTAACCACGTTGACATTTTAATTACACTGGTTGTGATGAGATATTACTATGGTAACCATTCCTTTTCAATCAAAGACCAGGCACCCAGCATTTCTAACTAATAGATGATTCATCATTAATGTATTTTTGCCACATCATTTTAACTGTCAGTTGTGAACGTGGAATAGAGAAGAATAGAAGCATTAACAACAGCTCGCTCTTTCCATTATTTCCATCTCACCATCTTACGATCCAACTCACAAAGCACTCTTTCACGCTAACTATAAGATCAAAGAACACAACTTGACATAATACAATACATGAAGAGCACTTCGACATCGATAATAACACCCCACAGATATCCAGATACACGCAAATTTCCTTAGAGCAAAACTACACATTCATATTATGAATTGCGTCATTTTACCTGTTTTTACGTACAAGCAGTAATTGTAATAAGCAATTACATAGTAATATGCACTGCTGAGATAGGAAAACATAGTTTCCCTTGCAAAAAGAAGCTTAAAAAGTTTTCTGGCTAAAGGAAGCTGAAAAAAGGGAGGAAAAAGGGAGATAGGGAGGGGGTGGAAAAAGACCCTAAAAACTGGGAGGCTCCCTACCAAAAAGGGAGGCTTGTCAGGTATGTATTGAAGATGGTTGGGCCTTTTTTACAAGTTAGAAAAAAATACACTTAAATAAAGTTTGACAATTTTAGAAATGATGTGAGGAGACTCAATGTCTACAGGAAACAGTATGCGATTGGTCATAATATAATTTGCAAGATGTAATTGGTTTATTTGAAAAGGTAAGAGCTCACAACTTCTAATTCTGACTGTCCCATCAGTACTCAAACTTTCCCAAGGATATCGATACAGCTGCTGCCTTTTAATAATGTTCGTCACCATTGGTGCATTTGATGATGTATTGAATTATATATTTAAACAGGTAAAGCATTTGCATAGTGAGCTCAATGCATTATCAGAACAACTAAAGCGATGGAGTTACAATGATAGTAAATAAAACATTTCATAGATAAATTATCTACATTTAAAACTACAATAAATAAACAAACATGTCAATAAATATAATAAAGAGCTTCATACGGAAGGTTTATCCGTATTACTGAGAGAATCCATCAAGTTGTAAAAATATGAAGACTCAGTTATCTTATGTTTGAGATTCATACTAAATAAAAGAGATGATTCACTGACACCACAACATCAGGGAGAGAGTCGCCTACATCACAGTGTCTTATTATTTGATTATTTTAAGTCTTTACTCATCTCAGTAACGATGACAAGTGGAGATAACACATCTCATAGATGTATAAGGTCTGGTTCTATTCTGAGACGAGGTGTGACTCGTCACGATAGAGCCGACACGACACTGGGTAACAGTTCAAGTTTATCTCTAACTTCTGGAGGGATAACATCATTCTCAGAAAACCTGTGAGGTAAAACAACATGAAACTGACAGGGAAGTTAATACACAGATTAAGATGGGCTGAGAGGTTTATATGTAACATGTTATTCAAGAACATAGCAACCCAGCTGTCAGGTCGATCCAAAGGGCCAACCAATTTAAAATAGAAGCCGACTCTTTGATATGTTGGACAAAAACTCACATTAACGCGAGTGTAGAACGATGAAATGTGTTATGACTATGTTAATATCTCTTACTAGGCCTAAATAAAATAAATCAGGATGGTTTAACATTGTCTTCACCGCCTCTCTATAACATTGTCTTCACCGCCTTTCTATAATCTGTGAGCTTCTTTCGTATACTGAGTGTAATGCTGCTCCTCCCAGAGCTGGTAAATCAACACAGAGATCTGTACAGTGACACTTACCTTGTAGGTTTACCTCCGGAGTTATCGGTGTACTGCATAGCTGACTGATGTGAGTGAACGGCTAAGTGAGTCCCGTCATCAAAGTGACACCACAGGCATCCATCATTCATCTGACTGACCCAACCAACATCTGTATATATGAACATACATACAAAATAACGTGTCAACATCATCCATGTAGTTGTTGTTGCTTAATCAAAACCTGATAACTGGCCTATTGTTGTGACAACATTTCTCCTGGTCCTATTTTGTAATGTTAATAAAGCTTACTTTGTGGAAGATATCGTAGGATTCATCCGAGGTGGAATTTATAGCCATACACATTCAGATGACTGAAAGTGTTTTTACAATGGATTGGATGCTTAAAATATAAACATGTTATCAAAACGTGCCTAGTGTGCAATAAAAATTGAATGAATAACTCAACAGTAGCTTACTGAAAAATAAAATAAGAGACAATGCAGACTTTCATCATGTGGGATTAAAGAAGCGATATATATTTTATGAGTATCACATGAGTATGTATATGTATAAGTATATATATATATATATATATATATATATGGTAACCATACTCACGTTCAATGTAGACTCTTTGTATTACATCACTAGAATTATAATTAAACTCGGGCAGATCTGAGTGTCTCTCTGTTGACGACATCACACTGTAACCTTGCTGTAGTCTGTTGCTGTTATTACCATGGTTACTAGAGTAGGTGTTATTTGCAGCAGTTTTAGTAGCTGTGAGTGGTAATCTACAGCTGTCTGTAGTAGACACTCTGACACCACTAACAGGTGGTTTGTGTGATGAAGGCTGATGTGGGTTAGTTGCTGCTGATGTTATCCTACTGAGCATAGAGCCATCATATGACCCAACCTGTCATGATATGATATATAAAATGATTCATGAGAACTGATCCGTCGCAATCACATGATACACAAGAACTGGTGTGTCATAATTACATGGTACACAAAAACTATGGTGATATAATCAGATGGCACACAAGTACTGATGTGTCATATACTTACATTTGATGGAGCTATGCTGGGTGATGTATTTGGAGAGAAAGGTTTACTCGGTGGAGTTTTAGTTGAGTTGACCTCCGACCGACCTTGCGATGATCTATTACCAATGATGACAGGAAAATGACTAGCGGCAGAGAAAGTCGAGTGTGAAGCTGACTCTAATAACTTCTCCATATAAACACAATGATCTCTACACTATATCAATATAATATAAAAGTTATCAATGCACAATCGTCTCACTCTTATCACTTAGATTATAAAATTGTGGAGTAACACAACCTTATACCACCAATCACTTCAGGGATGACCTGCTCCTAACTGATTACTGATCTATTATAGTAAAGTTTCAGAGTAAGTTACGCTAACATTGCTGCAGCAGTGTGAGCTGAATAGTGGATAAGATGATCATTATCAGAGTAAGTTACACTAACATTGAGGAGCCTCAGAACTCACCATCTTAACATGTGTCCACATTTCTTGTACTTCAGTAGATAGTAGTTTTGAGTCAGACTCCGTTACCATGGTGATATTCATTCCACAGCTGTCAATAACTCTGACAGTGTCAGCAGAGCCGCAGATAGTAAACTTAGGCCCCTGATAGAAGACAGCCTCAAAGTCAGTCCCTGACTCCATCAGCATACACTTGGCTCGATTAGAGAAGTATGTTACTTTGGGTGTTTTAGACTTCACTGTGCAGATAAACCTGACAAAGTATTTAACAATTAAAATATACAAACAAAGTATGAACAGAGAAAAAATATCATATACTCATATAAAATACGCTGTATACATGTAGGGCTAGTTATACCTCTCATCACAGCAAATGGGAAGACAATTTAGAAGCCTCCTCAGAAGTAACTAATAAACTCAGTGAGGTAAAAAGTGTATTTCAGTAAATTTTTCAGTAAGGCCAGTAACACAACGATTCATTGGTCAAATTGTTTAGTATTGACTCGGAGACAACACAACCAAATCTATCAGCCTTTTGACTTTTGACACTTTCGTCTCTCAAGGGTAATAACTAGAATCCCGAAAAAAACTGACACAGCGCCAAACCTAGACTTGCTTTATACCTGGAGGCGTAGTGATATTTCTTCCAGTATTTCCTCGGCAGTGAATCGTAAACATACTGAGAGTAGTGAGTAGGCAATGGAGCCGGGGTATCCAGCTGATCCTCTCCTCTCAATGATCCAGTCTCTGGCTTATATGTCACTATCTAGGGAATAAGGATGAGACATAATTTATGCCGAGTGAATTATAAAATTGCACTTGATCTGGCAGAAACAATATTTATGGGTGAAAAAAACTAAGTGGGTTAGTTTGGTGTCATGTCACATTGCTTCACATCACATTATGTCATATTTCATGGTAACATATAAGTTGATATGGAGGCCACTAGGAGTTGGGTTAACAGCTGTCTTAGCTGGTGTATGCAGCGAAACTTGTGCTTTTACAATAACATTTTGTCAGCCCCAAAAATATCTTGTGTTTTTTATCTTGCTCTCAATATCTCGACATAGAATACAGAAGTACCCATTGCAGGATAGAGCAGATAATATATCTACTTTCTAACGTTTCAACAGAACCAGTGAGCTGGCGATTCACTAAAAGTTATGATTGATTACCTTATGACCGTCTGCTGATATTCTGATAATCTCAGATACGGCTGCATCTGGTGATCTGGATTTCATAAACTCCAGACAAACTTCTCCGTCATCTAGTATGTTTAACTGTAACAAAAAACTATACGATAAAATATACAGTTTGAGAAATTCATAATACACATCAATCATTGAAACTTCACAATAGGCCATGTAACAAGAGACATAGTGAATACAATATGAAAATTAGATAGATTGATATTGATTGATAATAATGTTGATTTCATGAGTTATTAGACACAAGAGGGTAAATGTTAGCTGGAGGGGGACTTAAAGAGGAAGTCTAATTCAGATCCAGCATTAATTGTAGACACTTGGTAGTCTATCTACAGCGATTTACTAGTGCGGGGAGTAATAATACGGACAAAATTTTTTTTATGAGACTTACTTTTACCAATTTGCTATGCCCAAAATTAAATCCTAAAAACTTATGAGATCATGGTAATTACACGGAGCATAGCATGTCTTGTCAAGACAGGCTACATTGAGCCATATTTAATAGCTTAAAGCATGATGATTAATGATATATTGATTTATAATTCATTAGAAAATCAATATCATGCAGTGCACCTGCTTTGACACACATTGTGACACTGTAATTTAACTATAAACTGAACTGAAATTTATTGTATTCCTAAACTTTTTTACATCTAATTTTCTTCTAAAAAGAAAAAGTTAGGTTTCAAAACTACATCAGTAGAGTCAAATATAGTTGAGGAATGTGTAGCTATAATGATTTTCAAAAATACTAAATATTTACTGAGAAAAATCGCTAAATGTAAATCAGTCATTATTGATTGATAGGGCATTGTTTATCAGAGAGTCCTACATATGACATCATATTCTTGCTTATAAATGTAAACAAATTGTTATGATGTATTTGGCGCCAAATCTGAGCACATGTACATAATCGGAATTGGGTGATCTATTAACCTGGATAGGGACGGGAGAAAGTGAATCTGACCCGTACCCCCTCTTTAATGTAGGCTAGCGCTAAATTTTTGGCTAGCTGAGATGGGAGTCTATATAAATAGTGACACCTAACGTTAAACTGTTTGTAGCATGAGTGAAATAACATAATTTTTCTCCTGTGAATACTTACCCCTTTTAGAGTTTATTGTACAGGTGTTTTTAATATACACTGATGCATTTTAGTCATGTTATAAAGTCAAGTTAGCAAGTTTGATTATTTGGGCAGCAGGTAGTTTAAGCGCTCAAACGGTGCAAGATGAGATTTGAGCACTTAGACTAGGCAGCAGGTTATTTGTACCTTGTCAAGAAGTTGTAACAAATCAAACAGCAGTGTATATAAGGATGAGCTCATTTGCTGAAGAGATTAATACAATATCTTATTGTCAATCAAAGGCACAAGTGTATATTTACTAAACACCTCATTGTCAATAGAAGAGCTTATTGTGTTACACACATATAGCAGCTCTTTGTTACTGCTCTGATGACAGCAACAGTGAGTGACTATGCTTACAGAGAGGGAGCAGGTGCTCTCTGCTTATATATAGTAATATTATTATTATTAATACTCAATCACCTACCAGTGATAATATTAATATAGCTCTATACAAATCACAGCTCGTGTATAAGCAAGCTGCTGCAAGACAAGCTTAGCTATAATTAACACTAGAATGAGCAGCAGACAGACCACCTGAGCTCTAAGCTGAGGTACCATTGTTTTAATAAAATCACGATCTGCCAGCATTCCTGAGAGAATAGAGTCTTATTGAACAAATATAAAAGCCTGATTAAGACCCAGCATCTCAAGTTGTTTTATTTTACTGCACATCTGCTCTGATCGATAATCACTCATCAATCATCTCTCCCTTCTCTCACTGACACCTTATAGTAAAGTTCTCCATTCTGTCCCTGATATATCAGTGTGATCATTACCTGAGATCACCAGGCCTCTATTAATGTATAACACTCACTGTACAGTGAAGTAAGGCCTGATCTGCGCACATATCATATTACCATGGGATACCTGCTAACAGCTCAACACAGGCAGATATTCGGTTGGTGTTTTTGACCCAAAAATCTTACGGGCCTCTGTCAAATTTTTTTTTATCCAACATGATTCAAATTCCCAAAACCATTATCCCTTTTGTAGCGCCCTAAATGGGTTGAAGTGGGGGGGGGGGGGGGGGGGGGGGTGGTGGTTGATTGAGACCATACTCTCCTGAGGACAAGATGTGTTTTATATGTAATATAACAGCTATAGTGTGACTATGATCCGAACAGTTTACCTCAACAATAGATTGTCAGTTGCAGTGATGATGACTTACGATGGCGTTGCGAGTTCTCTGTCTGATTGGTCGAAGTCTGGCTGAAGAAAACGGAGATACGAGATCCGATATAGTTGCAGATCCATTCTGTTTTTTATCCTGCTTGGGGGTGGACATTCGTCCTCCTCCTTCCGCAGTCTCAGCTCTTTGCACAGGTCCATTGGCTACAAACAGAAAAGTTATCAGTGAGTGTATTTGGCTTAAAAAGCACATATGGTAGTTGAAATGTGACCTGGCTAAAAACTGCCAGAATTATAAGTCTCAGATAAATTCATAAGATTATTAATTGCTAAAATCATTAGGCCCTACATTATTTTTGGAAATGGATCCCACTAAATTTACACACTGAGTAACCCCCCCCCCCATGACGGAGCTAATTGAATGCCATTGTTGAAATAGCTGAATCCTTGGTTAATTAATTATTAGAGGAATTTTGAATTCATTTCCTATCAATAATTGTGCAAGGCAAATTACCGAAATTTACATTCCAAAATTTCATTGAGTGAAAAACCATAATATCTAAAATCAGATGAAAAAAAACAAAACTGATAAATAATCTTACATTACAAAAATACTTTTATAACATAGAGCGTGTTATGACCATAATACCAAAAATTGGTTTCACCTTCAATATATAGCATAGATATATAAGACTTATAATAATGAAGGCCTTATCCTACCCGAGCAGTAGTAGTAGTTATTAGATGTAGTAGTTGTAGGTATATAACCACGCTGACGCGCTGCTGAGGCTGATGAATCCATATCAGCGGGAGAGTAACAAGCTGCCTCACAATGTGTCACAAAATTATCAAATCTCATAATCACTGCTCACAGAAATCACAACTTTATCAATCGAAATATCTAACAAAACTAAACTTAGAATAAAACATCCATTAATAGCTTAGAGAATTAAAGTAAACAAGAGAATTATCGATCAATTCATCAGAGCAGCTTTTAGTGTAGCATCATATTCAGCTGTATGTAATGATGATAAGATCTACATGAGCCTAGTATAAACAATCGGACACTCGGCCCTCAGTGTACTCTGAGAGGCTCTGAGCGGCTGGAGAGTTTAAATACAACAAAAACACAAACACTCTCCCAACAAATATAATATAAGGGTAATACTATTTAAAACACTTACATCGATTTCTACCGCTACTCTATTCATTATCAGTCAAGGAAATTAATCCACCTCATTACATATAAGTATTTTAACAGGTACACTCTCTCACCCGCACATTACACAGCAGTCTGGAGGTAGACCATATAGGTCAGGCCTTAGATGGAGAAATCACTATTTGAATCTAATTGAACACTGCCATTTCTCAAATAGATAATATAATTTTATCAATCACTTTTTTGCTACAATTCATAAAATTTATCATAAAATCATAAAATATAGAAATAATAATAATAGTGTGAAAGAGACACTTGGAAGTGTGTTACTAATTGTTACAATATATAATACTAATACTAATACTAATAAATGATACTATTAAGATAATTAGGATATACTAGTCATGATACTGATAAGATAATTAGGATATACTAGTCATGATACTGATAAGATAATTAGGATATACTAGTCATGATACTGATAAGATAATTAGGATATACTAGTCATGATACTATTAAGATAATTAGGATATACTAGTCATGATACTGATAAGATAATTAGGATATACTAGTCATGATACTGATAAGATAATTAGGATATACTAGTCATGATACTGATAAGATAATTAGGATATACTAGTCATGATACTGATAAGATAATTAGGATATACTAGTCATGATACTGATAAGATAATTAGGATATACTAGTCATGATACTGATAAGATAATTAGGATATACGAGTCATGATACTGATAAGATAATTAGGATATACTAGTCATGATACTGATAAGATAATTAGGATATACTAGTCATGATACTGATAAGATAATTAGGATATACTAGTCATGATACTGATAAGATAATTAGGATATACTAGTCATGATACTGATAAGATAATTAGGATATACTAGTCATGATACTGATAAGATAATTAGGATATACTAGTCATGATACTGATAAGATAATTAGGATATACTAGTCATGATACTGATAAGATAATTAGGATATACTAGTCATGATACTGATAAGATAATTAGGATATACTAGTCATGATACTGATAAGATAATTAGGATATACGAGTCATGATACTGATAAGAATGATAATAATAATAACATTTATAGGTAATACAAATATTAAAGATAACTTTCAAAATGAAATTAAGACTGAGGATACTATTATACCAATTAAATGATAATAATAATATTACTTTTAAATATAAGTCATACTGGTAATAATATGGATTGTTTAGTGTTGTATATATTGTATAACTAACCTTTATCATGTACGGATAGTTTATCATCTGATCTGACTCTGTGAGTTTCTGTACGAGAGACAGCAACAGGGGAGGATGAGCCAGAGGCAGCGAATAGAGCTGGAGGAGGGATATAATCTGTACCTCTCTCCTTGCCTCCTCTCTGTACACCAGATGTTCTGTGCTCTGCGGGAGTACGTAGAGGGGGAGGTGGTGGACATATATCAGGCTTCCTCGATTCAGACTTAGATTTGGACTTATCCAGGAAATCTTTGTACCTAAATGTAATCAGAGTGATTCGAGTTATAAATGTAAGTAACATAAGATCAAGGAGTCTGGGAAAGGGCCACAAACAGCAGCTACTTAGTTCAACTCTTTCAGCAGTGCCGCTATACTCGGTGAGTATGAAGTATAATAGTATAATAGTATTATAAGTTAGTTGGGAAATAGGAGAGGGCTAATTGAGGGAGTGGATAGAGAGTGAGGGGCTAATTGAGGGGGTGGATAGAGAGTGAGGGGCTAATTGAGGGAATGGATAGAGAGTGAGGGGCTAATTGAGGGAGTGGATAGAGAGTGAGGGGCTAATTGAGGGAGTGGATAGAGAGTGAGGGGCTAATTGAGGGAGTGGATAGAGAGTGAGGGGCTAATTGAGGGAGTGGATAGAGAGTGAGGGGCTAATTGAGGGAGTGGATAGAGAGTGAGGGGCTAATTGAGGGAGTGGATAGAGAGCGAGGGGCTAATTGAGGGAGTGGATAGAGAGTGAGGGGCTAATTGAGGGAGTGGATAGAGAGTGAGGGGCTAATTGAGGGAGTGGATAGAGAGTGAGGGGCTAATTGAGGGAGTGGATAGAGAGTGAGGGGCTAATTGAGTGGGGTGGAGGACAGTATGGGGTAATAAGACATTACACTTACTTTAGTTCTAGCTGAGCCAGTGCTCTCTTATTATCAGATTTCTCCACAGCTTCCGATCTTTTCTGATTTTCACGACTCGCTGAAAACAAAGAGACTTACTTACTGATACCAACCGATCACTGAATCAAAACCACATCAAATCAGAGCCAATCAAAAGGGATTAAACATGTAGGTGTCCTAGCATTACCAGTCCTGAATATTACATGAACAAATTTTAGTTTATGGAAGGAGCTACAAAAAATTTCTCTCTATAAACGTTATCATTGTATATGTGACATCATCACATAAAACAGCATATATATATATATATATATACACTAGAGAGAGATACAGACAATTAGTCTACTGGATCCAATAAACACATTTATAACAATACAAATGTATATATGCTATCACAGAGTAGGGATATACACTCAATGATGCTGTTATCTATACACATATTGCGGGGTCTAAAAGGAAAAGCGTCTGTTTCATGTAGACCATATAGTAATATATAATTGTAAATATCAACAAGGGATTAATTAGCACTGATAACTCATTCTACCCATAAATAAATGTTGTATAAAATTTGTCCGGATTTGCTCGGATAAAATATTAACTCTGAGATTTTTTTGCTGATAATGATGACAATAACATGTACCTCCTCCACATTTATTATCTTTTATCTACTTGTCATTTAGATCAGTGTAATAATTAGGTGAGACCTTACTGTACCACTGTCGGTACATAAATGATAATAAGATGGAGAAGTCATGTGGCATATATAAGGGAAACTTACTAGTATTATTAGAGCTATGAGATGTAGCTGCTGTATTCTCTACAGCTGTTGCCTGGTGGAGTCGTGTCGAGTCAGCTGATACAGACTGATGAGCTCTGAGGTAGTTAGTAGCTGCCGTTACACTGTGTATACCTTCTGATGATCTCACTACTCCGCTGTGACGAGCAGCGACGGAGCGGTCTGTGATGTCATTTCCTGCGGAAGCCTGTTTGTGATTGGTCCATGTGCTCTGAGTGCTTAACATAGACTCTCCAATACTCAGGGATGAGAATCTGTATATAAAACACAACAACAGGTTTATAATAATGATATCATCAAACTGCTGAGAACTTTTCACTAACCTTAGCCCCCCCCCCCCCCGCTGTCATACCTTAATAGAACAGAACACTTATATCTGATTTGTGATCTGAGCTGTTTACCTGTTCGAGAAGTTAGAAGTCTCTCTCTCCTGTACCGTATCAAGAAAAGCCCTCACTCTACTGCTTGTACTGGCCAGTCTAGTGGATGTACTGGAGGGCCGAGATGATGAAGATGAGCTGTATGTGACAGGAGCTCCTACTCCTCCTCCTGCTGATCTGCTGGTATGTCTGCTGCTGCTGGGCAGGAGGTGATTAGATGTTGTAGTTGAGTTTACAGACTGACGACTACAGTTTGATGTGGAGTTCAGAGTATAACGCCCGCTATCCATCGTTATCTCATGCTAAATATAACAACATGTAAAATTAACATCAAGCCTGGAGAGAGACTAGTACACAGTGTCACTATAAGATCATTTTGGACAAATTGAAAAACAAATAAGTAGAACATACTGTTGTTTTGTTTGAATCTCATACAGCTGATATTGGGTGAGGTAAAAATGAGGACAAATGGCGAGTAATTTACTGTATTATATATATATATATTAACTTCTAGATATCACCGTATTATGCTGATATGTTTAAGTTGATCCTGCCTCGTTAGCCTGAAGGGTGCCGCAGAAGATCTAGCAGTGTGACTGTAGGAATACTAAGTTTAATTGCGAATACTTCCTGAAAGAAACTTATCATTTTTTGAGTTCTTTGACTAATAATCATCAGTACTCACCTGATTGGCTGAGGACACACTACTAGTATTGGACTTATCTCCCCTGCTCACTGTATCAAAGAAGGGATGATTTAACACTTCACTAAGCTTTAATCTCTCACTGGGTAACTTCCTCAGTAAACACTACAAACAAGTGAGTAATAATGAGGCAAAGGAAATTTCTTACTACAAATGTGCTTTTAACATTAACACAGAAAGCAAGTTTTGTGTTTGACACAACACTAGACGATATTGTTGCGTAATAAATAAAATTCACTGATATGGAGGGTTGGTGAAATACAGTATGACTATATGTGAAGAAATTCCATCAGTATCAGTTTGTATCAACAATCAAATCTAGCTGAAGCTACCTGGCAGCTTTTGATTAACGCCCCAGAAACAACCTTCTAGAGCTCAGGGAAGCTAGCGAGGTGCCTAGCATGTCTAGCGAGGTGTCTAGCGAGGTGTCAGCTGTAGCATTAATGATCTGGTTGGCCTATTAAACTGAGACAATAAATTCATGAATATCTACCATTGATATGAATCTATGGATCAGAAGTAAATACACAGTGTGGCTATTTGCGGAGATATTCCATCAGTATGTAACTTTGTATCAGAAACTTAATCCACCTAAAAATCTTGCGGCTTCAACGTTATGCATTGATTGACGTCCCAGTAAAAACCTCAAAAACTCAGACAAGCTGCTCGACAAAAGTTTCAAAAGTGGTTGTTACGTTCCTGAACTTCTTTGTTGACCAATCAAAGATGAGAAATGCGTCCTAGCAACAGGTCCATACATAACTGGCCAAATGCTTGCTTAGGGTCAGATATGTTCTCCTAAGCCACCACATATATATTTATATAATATATATCAGTGATATATATATATTATATCAGTGATAGCTACATGCTGGATTAAATATGGTACCTTTATCCATGGTCATATGATATTACTGGTGAAAATATTAAAAATGATTGTATAAAACAATAGTTGTCCACTCGTTGAAGTTATGTTATGTTTGGTGACAACTCCAAACTATCAACACATCTGATTCATATATTGTTATCTCCCTGCTCCCACAGTACAGGAATTAGTCAGATTCAGATTGATAAGCATAAACCAGTAAGACAAAGAAGGGTTTGGATGACAGTGTATAAGTCAAGGAGGTAATATGGGTTTACACATATTGTCTGATTGATGTGACTTGTGATATTATATGTGAGTTTGATGAGACCCTCCCCCCCCCCCCCCAGTGAGATCTTACCTGTATGAGATCTGAGGCTGCCGGGCTCAAACTGTTAGGAATCTCATATTCTCCGATAATAACTCTATTAAGTGTAGATTTTATGGCCTCGGTATCAAAAGGAGGCTTACCGACGAGCATTGTGTATAACATACACCCTAGAGACCAGACATCAGCCTCCAGTCCGTGTGCTGATCTCTGAGCTACCTCACTGTATAATATGATAATACAAGTATAAGCTGTGTGAGACTGTCTACTAGAGAATATAGGAGAGATCGGCAGCAGGCACATAAAGAGAACATTATATAATCATTACAACACAACTGAGGGTCAGAGCACACAGATTAATCAAGTGCTATCAATAGCTAAGATAGTTACAACAAAGAATAACTTTTGCGTTTGGATCTTGTTTAGGTTGAATTAGTTTTACAACATGAGGTTTTTTTATGTCATTTACACCATAAACGACAAGTGTTTTTGTCACCTTTTTACTTAGATTCAAGAGTTACTATTGTTAAACTTACGGAGATATATAGTTAGGTGTACCACACATTGTATAGTGCTGCTCTGATGGACTGCTCAGCTGTGCTGCCAGTCCAAAGTCAGCTATTTTGATGGCCAGACTTTTAGTAAGTAGAAGATTAGTTAGAGATAAATCTCTGTGTAGAATAGAATGCTGATGTAAGTATTTCATAGCAGTCACAATCTGTGTCATGAATACTCGTACTAAAATCAGATACATAATATACATATAATCTGATTATAATACATAATATACTATTGTATCACTGCTCATACAATCTTATATGGTGGAGAGGCTGAGTCAGTTTGCTAAGCTTCAGGCCTCATAGGTCTAAGCAGCTCATCGTCTACAGGATGAACATCTGAGTAGATATGAAGATCATCTGATGCTGAAGGTAAACTGTTGGGGTACTGCGTCATATGAATTACGTGTCGCATTATATAGGATTACTGCTCTGTGACAATGGACATAGTTAGTGGGGGTACTTCAGTTTGATTAGGAGGGGGTAAAATAGATACCTTGTTTCTCAGAGAATTGCTGAGATTTATTCTCTTTCATATATCTATACATCTCTCCCTTATGGCACATCTCCAGTACTAAATATACATAATTATTATCCTCAAAAAATGAGTATAACTCCAGTATAGAGGGGTGCTTTAATCTGTAATCACGGAAGTCCAGTATTACAATATAAGACAATCTTTAACCACAGACCAAGGACTCCTTGCACAGACTGATAAATTTGTTTGCATTGAATTCTACACAGCTCTAAAAGTACTACATGAGACTTCAATCTCAAAATTGTAACCTCATGGTGATAATATGGGCAGATGAATACTGTCACAACCGGGGACTGAAA
Organism: Membranipora membranacea; assembly: GCA_914767715.1. Classification (NCBI taxonomy): domain Eukaryota; kingdom Metazoa; phylum Bryozoa; class Gymnolaemata; order Cheilostomatida; family Membraniporidae; genus Membranipora; species Membranipora membranacea. The sequence continues at coordinate 42,976 of OU612075.1, read as the reverse complement.
AAAGGTAACAGCCATAGATGGTGACTTACATTTCTAATCAACCCAAATACTATTGTTATTGTACAATTCACCTTTTTTTTGATAGCCCACAACTAAGCTAATCCATATCTGTTATAGCAACCTCAACAGTTGCAGTAAGTTTTTGAAGCTTCTTGATACACGGTAACAAGTAGCAATAACTAGTACCCACAGGTAACTAGTACACACAGGTAACATGTAGCGATAACTAGTACACACAGGTAACAAGTAGCGATAACTAGTACACACAGGTAACAAGTAGCGATAACTAGTACACACAGGTAACAAGTAGCGATAACTAGTACACACAGGTAACAAGTAGCGATAACTAGTACACACAGGTAACAAGTAGCGATAACTAGTACCCACAGGTAACAAGTAGCGATAACTAGTACACACAGGTAACAAGTAGCGATAACTAGTACACACAGGTAACAAGTAGCGATAACTAGTACACACAGGTAACAAGAAGCGATAACTAGTACACACAGGTAACAAGTAGCGATAACTAGTACACACATGTAACAAGTAGCGATAACTAGTAGCGATAACTAGTACACACAGGTAACAAGTAGCGATAACTAGTACACACAGGTAACAAGTAGCGATAACTAGTACACACAGGTAACAAGTAGCGATAACTAGTACACACAGGTAACAAGTAGCGATAACTAGTACACACAGGTAACAAGTAGCGATAACTAGTACACACAGGTAACAAGTAGCGATAACTAGTACACACAGGTAACAAGTAGCGATAACTAGTACACACAGGTAACAAGTAGCGATAACTAGTACACACAGGTAACAAGTAGCGATAACTAGTACACACAGGTAACAAGTAGCGATAACTAGTACACACAGGTAACAAGTAGCGATAACTAGTACACACAGGTAACAAGTAGCGATAACTAGTACACACAGGTAACATGTAGCGATAACTAGTACACACAGGTAACAAGTAGCGATAACTAGTACACACATGTAACAAGTAGCGATAACTAGTACACACAGGTAACAAGTAGCAATAACTAGTACACACAGGTAACAAGTAGCGATAACTAGTACACACAGGTAACAAGTAGCAATAACTAGAACCCACAGGTAACTAGTACACACAGGTAACAAGTAGCGATAACTAGTACACACAGGTAACAAGTAGCGATAACTAGTACACGCAGGTAACAAGTAGCGATAACTAGTACACACAGGTAACAAGTAGCGATAACTAGTACACACAGGTAACAAGTAGCGATAACTAGTACACACAGGTAACAAGTAGCGATAACTAGTAGCGATAACTAGTACACACAGGTAACAAGTAGCGATAACTAGTACACACAGGTAACAAGTAGCGATAACTAGTACACACAGGTAACAAGTAGCGATAACTAGTACACACAGGTAACAAGTAGCGATAACTAGTACACACAGGTAACAAGTAGCGATAACTAGTACACACAGGTAACAAGTAGCGATAACTAGTACACACAGGTAACAAGTAGCGATAACTAGTACACACAGGTAACAAGTAGCGATAACTAGTACACACAGGTAACAAGTAGCGATAACTAGTACACACAGGTAACAAGTAGCGATAACTAGTACACACAGGTAACAAGTAGCGATAACTAGTACACACAGGTAACAAGTAGCGATAACTAGTACACACAGGTAACAAGTAGCGATAACTAGTACACACAGGTAACAAGTAGCGATAACTAGTACACACAGGTAACAAGTAGCGATAACTAGTACACACAGGTAACATGTAGCGATAACTAGTACACACAGGTAACAAGTAGCGATAACTAGTACACACATGTAACAAGTAGCGATAACTAGTACACACAGGTAACAAGTAGCAATAACTAGTACACACAGGTAACAAGTAGCGATAACTAGTACACACAGGTAACAAGTAGCAATAACTAGAACCCACAGGTAACTAGTACACACAGGTAACAAGTAGCGATAACTAGTACACACAGGTAACAAGTAGCGATAACTAGTACACACATGTAACAAGTAGCGATAACTAGTACACACAGGTAACAAGTAGCGATAACTAGTACACACAGGTAACAAGTAGCGATAACTAGTAGCGATAACTAGTACACACAGGTAACAAGTAGCGATAACTAGTAGCGATAACTAGTACACACAGGTACCAAGTAGCGATAACTAGTAGCGATAACTAGTACACACAGGTAACAAGTAGCGATAACTAGTAGCGATAACTAGTACACACAGGTAACAAGTAGCGATAACTAGTACACACAGGTAACAAGTAGCAATAACTAGAACCCACAGGTAACTAGTACACACAGGTAACAAGTAGCGATAACTAGTACACACAGGTAACAAGTAGCGATAACTAGTACACACAGGTAACAAGTAGCGATAACTAGTACACACAGGTAACAAGTAGCGATAACTAGTAGCGATAACTAGTACACACAGGTAACAAGTAGCGATAACTAGTAGCGATAACTAGTACACACAGGTACCAAGTAGCGATAACTAGTAGCGATAACTAGTACACACAGGTAACAAGTAGCGATAACTAGTAGCGATAACTAGTACACACAGGTAACAAGTAGCGATAACTAGTACACACAGGTAACAAGTAGCGATAACTAGTAGCGATAACTAGTACACACAGGTAACAAGTAGCGATAACTAGTACACACAGGTAACAAGTAGCGATAACTAGTACACACAGGTAACAAGTAGCGATAACTAGTACACACATGTAACAAGTAGCGATAACTAGTAGCGATAACTAGTACACACAGGTAACAAGTAGCGATAACTAGTACACACAGGTAACAAGTAGCGATAACTAGTACACACAGGTAACAAGTACACACAGGTAACAAGTAGCGATAACTAGTACACACAGGTACCAAGTAGCGATAACTAGTAGCGATAACTAGTACACACAGGTAACAAGTAGCGATAACTAGTAGCGATAACTAGTACACACAGGTAACAAGTAGCGATAACTAGTACACACAGGTAACAAGTAGCAATAACTAGAACCCACAGGTAACTAGTACACACAGGTAACAAGTAGCGATAACTAGTACACACAGGTAACAAGTAGCGATAACTAGTACACACAGGTAACAAGTAGCGATAACTAGTACACACAGGTAACAAGTAGCGATAACTAGTAGCGATAACTAGTACACACAGGTAACAAGTAGCGATAACTAGTAGCGATAACTAGTACACACAGGTACCAAGTAGCGATAACTAGTAGCGATAACTAGTACACACAGGTAACAAGTAGCGATAACTAGTAGCGATAACTAGTACACACAGGTAACAAGTAGCGATAACTAGTACACACAGGTAACAAGTAGCGATAACTAGTAGCGATAACTAGTACACACAGGTAACAAGTAGCGATAACTAGTACACACAGGTAACAAGTAGCGATAACTAGTACACACATGTAACAAGTAGCGATAACTAGTAGCGATAACTAGTACACACAGGTAACAAGTAGCGATAACTAGTACACACAGGTAACAAGTAGCGATAACTAGTACACACAGGTAACAAGTAGCGATAACTAGTACACACAGGTAACAAGTAGCGATAACTAGTACACACAGGTAACAAGTAGCGATAACTAGTACACACAGGTAACAAGTAGCGATAACTAGTACACACATGTAACAAGTAGCGATAACTAGTACACACAGGTAATATGAGTGGATAGTAAAGTCAACACACCTGGAATGTATCTCTACTTCTCTCTTAACTCTCTCTATCATATTACTACATCTCATCAGCTTCTTATCTATCATCTTAATAGCTACTTCCTCTCCTGACTTTACAGATCGAGCTCTGTAGACACACGCGAATCCTCCTCTACCTATCAGATTCAGCACCTGAAAATCCTAAACAACAAACCACACATATAAATATTATCATAATAGGGATACGGATGTGTTCTGCTATCCACATGATGCCAAGCCCTCTCCTTCTAGCCTGTCTTGACAAACTCTCCAAACATAAAAGATTGTCAAGACGGGCAAAAGCATGACTGAATCGAAAACTTCCATACTTTACACTTACAGGCCTACTCATTGACTGTCTGCATCCTTTTGTACCTTGATGAGTCTAGTTTCCAGCACTTTCTTGCCGGTGCGCAGTATACAGCAGATTATCCGGGCTGCTCTTCTCTGCAAAGCTTCGAGTCAGTTGGTAGCAGAGTCAGCCGCCGAGACCACCAAGACCGCAGAGGCATATTCTAGGATTGACTGGACCAGCTGTTTGTACGCTGAGTTCTTGATTGACTCGCAGCCTGTGAGTACGTTTCTACGGATTAATCCAAGAGTGGAGTTTCCCTTAGCTACCACATTGTCAATGTGGCGATTCCAGCTTATCTAAGGGTCAAGAGTAATTCCTAGGTACTTGATGTGTTGTGCTTTCGGGATTTCAGTGCATATACAGGTAAGGCTTACAGGTCAATAGTTTGCTGACTATGCTCTCCCCTCTTGTAGATGGAGCATATGTAACAGCCTTTTTCCAATCTTCAGGGACACTGCCACTGTCTAGTAAGTTCCGGAATAGGGTGTGAGAGGGTCAGCCATGACGTCCACTAGCTCTCTCAGGACTTTTGGGCTGATACCGCCCGGACCTGAGATCTTGTATAGGTTGAGAGTTCGCACTTGTTTCTGAACTCCATTCCTATCTATGACAATGTCTCTAATGGTGGAATCAAGGAGTGGAATTGAGTGCTCAGGCATTGTAACCTTCTCCGCCTGAGAGGACAGATACAAATTTATTGTTCAGAGTTTAAGCCCTTTCTTAAGGGGTCTTCACCAGTTGTTTGTCCTTCTTCAGTGGTCCGATGACGTGTTACCAGAACACTTGTGTTTGATGTAGTTCCAGAAGCGCTTGGCCTTGCCCTTTGGACAGTTCTTCCAGGGACTTCTGCCTCTTGGTCAGTGAATAATTTTGTCACTTGTAATACCAAAGGTATGAAAACTTGATGAGCTTGTCAACACAGGGTAAGTAAACGTATCATTTATTACTTGAAGTAGTTTTACCTTGAGTCTTCTTCGTCTCTAACGCCGACTTTGAAATCAGGACTTAAGAAACATTTTGCCATTAATCGGTCCGGGTCAATATCAAGGTCAAGCAAATGAACAGCTAATACTTAGGTTGCACCCAATGGACGAAGTAGCGGGCTGTCGATTGGTAGCGTGTTCCATTCTTTTGCAGTTCTTATGAAGAACGATCGCTGGTAGTGGAGCGTATTAGTGTGCGGAATGTAGTACTGATGTTGGTGCTTTCGTGCTGAGCTTGATGATGTAAGCTGCATGTGGCTGTTCATGGTTGACTGGTTGTAGTGATGGTATTGGCTAAACAGTTTGAGTCTTGTTTCAGATCGGCGTTGAGATAGAGTGCATAGGTTGAGCTTTTGGAGGAGGTGAGTTGTGCTAGTTTTCCTATCTGTTCGTCTGATGCCACAGATTAGACGAGATGCACGCCTTTGCACACCTTCCAGTTGCTTCTCTGCAGTTTGAGTGAGAGAGTCCCATGCCCCAGAGGCGTATTCCAGCACAGGCCGTACGAGTTGCTTGTAGGCAGTAGACTTGACATCCTCGGAAGTGGTTAGTACATTTCTTCGAATGAAACCAAGCGTAGCGTTAGCTTTGGTCACTATATCAGAGACATGGTCATTCCAGGTTAGCTTGTATAGTAGTATAGTATAGTAGTAGTACTAGCACTAGTTAGTAGCATTACAAAAGACAAAGAAAAGTATTAGCTAGTGGTAGTGTAGAGTACCTAACCGTAGTGGTCAACAAGATACTTTTTAATTACTCTGTTATCTGTAAACTTTCTAGAAAACCTCTTTATTAAACAAATAAATAGTAGTTGCCGTTGGGTAGTTCTCTCAGTCTCTAGTAAGTCTGATTCTCTATATAAGTCTTATATAGAGACCTTTCAGTTTCATATTATAGTATTCTTATAATAATTATAAGAATACTATAATATGAAAGGTCTTGTGTTTGAATGCAGAATACTACACTTGTACTTTATATTCCCTACTGACCTCTATGCTGTCGCCCTTCATCTTCTGTTACATACAGCTGCCTTGAGTACAGTAGCAGAATAAGTGAGCAAATAGGTTAAAACTTCAAATTTGTTATTTTCAACTTGTAGCCATTTTTAAATTATGCGCCTCTGAAACCAAGAGTATTTCACTAATGTCGTAATAACCCAAGTTTTCACGACATATTTTCGAGACAACTACTGTTGTAGTTGCCTTCTATTTGATCAAGAACAGACAACTCAAATTTAGCTTGCTGACAATAGGTATTGTGTGCTCAATAGATAAAGCTGATACAGGCAAGGAGTACTGGCTGTTTAGATTGCATCACCATACATTAGTTTCCTTAATTTATCAATATGATATGGTTATCATGGTACATGTGAACAAATTCACAAGATGAGGTTCCAATAGTTCCAAATTCTTTTCAAATAATGATGTAAAATGGTGTTGAATAATGTCTGTGTGTTGATCTCTCTCAGGCATAAAACACATTAGCTGACGGTCATTGTTTCAAGCCCTGCCTCACTTAAACTCTGTACAGGTCATGCAGAATGTTTTTTCTGCAGTCAAGAGAATTCGATGTTTATTATGATGTTTATATGTGAACCTATTCACAAGATGTGTAATTGTGTTTAGGAAAGCAAAAAACATCCATCGAGCACATTAAAACGGCAATGAACCAAAAAACTTACTTCATTTCCACCGAATATTATTTTGGCGAAATAATTGATTCCTAAGGTTGAAGTCCAGGAGTTTATAAGGATCCCGAGTATGTTGTTTACACTGTGACACACTTACACAGAAATATCTTCGACGGGTTTACTTTCGACAAGTACTGTTTATTTTTTTGTGTTGTCATCAGCCTGGAAACTTATCCAGACGGTATATCGACTCCATAAACACACATACCACTATATAACAGCTGTATATATGATGAGGAAATTGTTGTGCTTTATTGGAGGCACCATTGTATTGTACATACTAATCGTAAACATTTTTAGTTGATTTCGATCACTGGTATTTGATTATGAAAGTTCATAGTGTAACCTCAAATCTTGTTTTCGTCACAAACAGCCACTTAATTCACTACTTTTCTGAATATTTAATAAATTTTGAGTGCGGAAGTACCCGTTATGAAAATTTCCACTGACCCTTTTTTAGCTATGATCTGCTAAATGAGTTAGCGATGTGAGCCGAGTCAGCTTCCTACCCATCCTGTTCTTCAGGCGCTGCTGACATTTGATCGATATCAAGTAAAAACTTAACACATGTATATTTTATATCAAAATACAAATGTAAGAAAAATAATGTATTTAAAATGACTTGAGTGGTGTGACAATAAAACCAGCCATTATGAGCAATGAGTGCATCATGGCAGGCACAGGAGTAAATTAAATACAAACTTGAACAGGATAATAAAATATATTGGTTGTGAAGCACCAGGAATGAAAAGAAGAAGATAATACTAGGAGAGTATCAGAGCTGATAAAATTTAACACTCTATACTCGTCGTGTCTACACAGCAGTGTGGGGGTCAGGGGATGAGTGATATTAGTGTTACTATAAGTAGAGTCACTGCTGCAGGGCCACATCTGTGTAGACAATCAGCACTATTTGTGATGTTATTCCTTACATAATCTGGGGTAGTCTGAGATGAAGTCTGAGGAATAGACTCTGTACCTACTGATGATGTAAGAGGAGAAGAAGTAGTCTGTCCATGTATGAGCTCTGTTAGCCTCAGATCTCTATCTGTACACAGGACACCAGAGGGAGGGCATCTGACGATACCCTGCAAACCTTCCACCTGGTAACAGAAACACAGACAGGCTGTTATGGTTATAGATTTTAGAAGAGAATGAAATGCACAATATGAATGTAGAGCCTATAGTAAGAGAATGTAAGCTATCCATGTAGACATGTTGATGGCAACTTTCTGCGCAAATAACTAATTCTATCTTTTTATGTTACATTTTTGAGGGGGACATGAGACATGAGTGAAAACCAAAAAGCCTCAAAAGTATGTGTTATACAGATTAAATGTCACTCTGATTAAATCTAAGCACTAAACTGGAGCTAGAAGTTCATTTTTTATGCAGCTGCATTTTGGCAAGTTACATGCATTCATCCATGATACTTCACAGCATAAGTATAAGGCATCTATGGATACATTGATAAATTTGAAGGTGATGAGCCGAGAAGCCCCAGAGTTTTACAGCTGAAGCCCCAGAGTTTTAAGTGACGAAGAAAGATGGGAGTGGACAACATAAGTTATCCTATACTTACACAAAAAAACTCACAATTCTCAAGAGAAGAAAACTATAACTTACAGTAACACTCGTGTTATACGGACATCTTATCCATGTATTATTTATAGATATATGTAGTTCACCATCAATACACTGTCTCCTGTGACAGACTCCTCTACCTAACATAACCTCATCATTCTAAAAAACGATATTAGTAATAAATCATGATAGCCGTCGCGTTAGATGCTTGAGAGAAGTCACCACTCAACACTATATCCCATCTATTGTGTCTAATCGTCAATGCGAGCCTAGACCAAGAACCAAGCCGCAACATCTAACAACGGTACCTTTAATCAACACCCGATCGACAATAACCCAGGTGAATCTTCCAAGCCTATATGTACACAACATCAGGTCGCTTAACCATGATAAGTTCTCTGAATTAAAGCTGTTAGCGCCGCAGTACGATCTAATAATGATTCAGGAAACATGGTTAAATAGCCAAAAAGATTCACCATATAACATCGATAACTTTACGTTACATACATGTCATCGTGGAAATAAGAGAACCGGCGGCGGAGTTGCTGTGTATGTCAAAGAGCATCTTGCTGTCACCAAACTCTGCGATTACACTAATGGCCACACGTCTGCCTACTGGTTTCTCCTACACCAACCTTATCATCCACCAGTGATCTATGGTAACATTTATCACCCGCCAAACTTGCTCAAAAAGCAACGTGACGAAACTATCAACCACATCATAACAACGATGTCAAAATACCTCAATAAGCACAAGTCAGCCAAATTCTGTTTATGCGGTGACTTCAATGATCTTGAAACAGGTGCGATAACTACATTGTTCCCCATCACGCAACTTGTAGATTTTCCTACCAGAGGAGAAAATATTCTTGACAAGATATTCACTGATGTTGATGAGTATATCAATATTGGGTGCAATCGTCAACCTGCCATTCTACTCAATGATCATTGTGCTTTATCAATCGAGCCAACCAGCCGTAAGCAGCAACCAAGATATCATACCGTTAGAAAGCATATGGTGACCCCCAAATCGAAAATAGCATTGACTGAGGAACTATCAGGCGTATCCTGGCAGGAGTTACACGGTCATTCTTCTGCTGACGACAAAGTCGAGCTGTTTCAAAACACCATCAATGCGCTGTATGATAAACATTGCCCCATGAGAAATATCAGGGTTCCCTCGGGAAAGCCCTGTATCACAACTCCTCTCATAAGGAAGCTGCGCAGGGCAAAGAAGAGAGCTCACAAATTAAACAATCCAGCTTGGAAATACCTATCAAAACAGCTATCAAAGCAAATCAAAAGCGCCCTACATAAACAAACTAATTCAACCATCAACAAGACACTTCAGGGCTCAAGATCATAGTGGCACAACATCAAAAAGCTAACAGGTGAAGAAACAACGCTTTCTAATCCAACATTGATCAATATCGAAGATAGCTGGTTATCAAGCAAGGAAATTCCTGACAAGCTGAACAATTACTATCTTGCAGTACACGGGAATTCCACACATGAAATTCCAGACATTCCACCACAAACAGATGACACACCAATATCTGTCACTGAAGAGGAAATCCATACCCTGCTAAGCGGCATCGATACCCATAAGGCCACACACTCGGCAGACTATCCAAGTTGGATATCAAAAAACAACTCCTGGATTTTATGTGAACCAATAGCCCACATAGTAAACAGTATAATGTCAACACACTGCTTTCCAAAATTGTGGAAGAAATCCGAGATAAGGCCAATCAACAGGGTGAAAACACCCACCCAGTTCAAAGATATGAGACCGATCAGCCTCTTATACCATCTTAGCAAAATCACCGAGAAGGTCGTAGCTAAACATCTACGAAATGACATTCCTCAACTAAGACATCAGTATGCCTACACCCCATCCTTAGGTACAACCAGTGCTCTGGTCAAGTTTTCCACAGATGTCTAGTTATATCTCGACAATAAGAACACGATTACTACTCAAGCGCTGATGTTAGACTTTAGCAAGGCATTCGACAGAATGCGGCCAGATTATGCCACCACTAAACTATGTCAGCTGAATGTCCAGCCTTCAATCGTAAATCTTGTAAAGAGCTTTCTCATTGATCGCTCTCAATGTGTTAGGTATCAAGACCATACCTCCAGCTACCAACCCTGTCATATAGGGGTACCACAGGGCACTATAATGGGGCCGATCTTGTGGAACACTTTCATAGATGACCTGACTCCAGATGCAGACTTTGTGAAGTATGCTGACGACACCACCATATACACTGCCATATCATCAGCAGATGCTCTCGTCAGCAACACAACAGCACACAAAGCCACTGTATCACTACATAGTAACATACTACAGAAAGCTGCCGACTATGCATCACAGTGGTGTAATGACAACTTTATGCTACTCAATGCTTCTAAGTCCACAGCTATGAACTTTACACTCCAGAAGTCGATTTCCATTGACCCAGTAACAATCAACGGCGCCAATGTGCAAATCAGCAATCACACCAAACTGCTAGGAGTAACATACGATTTTCACATGAAGTTCACTAACCATGTTGACAATGTTATCTCCAAATCTCGATCAGCCTACCATGCACTTGTTAATCTAAAGAAAGCAGGTGTCGCTACATCAGGTCTTGTGCTATTTTATCAGGCTCGCATACTGTCAATCATCTCGTATGCAGCACCGAGCTGGTACCCATATATAGCAAAATATGACAAAGACAAGCTCGAGAGATACCAAAGGCTGTGCTTGTTCATTATTCTTCCCCGACTAGAACACTACGCCGATAGGTTGGCGTTTCTCAAATTAGAGGAACTCAATGTGTATCTAGATATAGTATGCCTCCGGTATGCCAATAAGATCTTAGCTGATGACCATCATATTCTTCACTGTTACATACCCGGTCGGCCTAGCACTCACAGTCGCAGAACTATTCCACCAAAAAGTAGAACTGCACACTTGGGGAAGAATCTGTTCTTTGGATATTTTTGAATTATTTTCCGTGTAATTTCCTGACCAGAGAGCAATTTTTTAAATTATTTTATAGATTCATTCTTCTTAGTAAATAACTTCATCTTGATGTCTACACATGATCTCATTTGTTTTGACAGAACATTGATCAGTGAAATAAAGTGCATATATATATATATATATATATATATATATATATAAACCACGTAACTAAATGTCTAACAATTGGTATTTATATATCAATGATTGAAACTGAATTGTCCCAATAACTCCAATCATATATAGAGAAATTACCCAAGTCATGGTAGTACGGCTGATTGGAGCAAATAGCCTGAATGCTAACAATATGGGGACGGTAGTCTGAGATTACGGAGCCATTAATCTCACTACAGAAGCATTAGTTTGAGTGCTGAGACCAGTGTGCACATAATAGCTGGTCTGTTTTCATTGCACCATAGTAAAAGGATTGATGCAAAATGTGCTACTGGAAAAATGAATACATCCGAAATAGAAAATAATAGTAGAAGTAGCAAAATTTGATTTTGTTAATATCACTTCTGACTCATGTCTCGTAGTCGGTCTGTGTGGTGAGACTGACAACACAACTCATGATTAGAGGATGTGATGAGATTACCTGAGATGTGAGAGACGACACAAAACATCTACAATCCTCACAGAATTCCTCGACTGGCTCACCGTCCCTCTGCTGCTGCTGCTCACCTAGTCGCTCATGGTTTGTTATAAAACACGCCCCCTAAAAAAGACGAATATACCATCAGCACAAATTTATACATGCCCCAAAATATCTATGTAAAACCCTAAACGCTGCCAGTCAGGGAAATGCGTGCTCTTTAAAATCTGTATTGGTGAAAATTGATTGGAATAAAGTAACTCAGTGATGATCTCATTATTTTTGACTACTATCACATTGAATTATCATTTTGCAAATATAGATATTTTAGGTTCAAATTGTTATATATTTTGGAGTTGGCCCTCCTTGATTTTGAGGCCCCCTGATCTGCGAGTCTGTTATAGAGCGCAGCCCATATAGACAAGTATTTATAAATTTCCTTTGAAGTCTTACATGTGTCCTGATTGGCTTACCAACATCAAACATATTGAGGTGCTAGGGTCATTTACCTTCCTTTCATTGCTTGACCTCTGATCAAGTGACAGTGGAGCTCAGAATATTGAAAAACCCTCCAGCCTCCCCGATTACCACCCTACATGACTTTAAAAACATTTTGTTTTGTACAGTAGATAATGGGGCAAATTGTCATTGTGGCATCATGTGGAGCCAAAGACCCATATTTACTAAATACAGAATGTTATAAATGTTATGGATGTGGGGTGGATAGCGGGTACAGTAGGCATGTTTTGTCTGGGCTTTTCATGATGTTTATGTGGTGTTTTTGTAATTAGTTGGAGGGTTGGCCGCCACTCTAGTCACAGACTGTCTGGCTGACCCACGCTTTTATTTACTTTCTTTGAACATTTATTTCTCTTAATTTAGAATGTTTCTTTATAGCAAAATACAGAAAAAAAAAGAAAGTAATCACTAATCAGATAACATTTTTTGTTGTAAAATCTATTCAATTTTAGTTAGGTGCAATTGATCTCAAAAGTTTGCCCTATGTGATGCAGAGAGGACTTAGTTAGGGGGTATTGACATGAGAGGGGGCTTAGTGAGAGAGGACCATATTCTTATATATAAAGTCTATAGAGGGAGCTATGGGACTTACCTCTTGATCTCCATCTGCTTGTTGTATTTTATAAAATCTACATATTTCTCTACTGCTCAGAGTATAATTACATACAGCCTTATGTAGGTGAAGATAATGACATCCTGACTGTCCACTAAAACGCAGTAAAATAAATAATATATACAACATTAATATATAAGGCAACAATATTTGATCCGTCATCGGTTGTAATGACCGCATCAATGAAGAGGATATTTAGTGGCAACTATGTTTCAAAGACATCGGAAGAATACTAGTCTTGAGCACTGCAAGTCATAAACCAGCGTAATGAGCTGCAGTGGTCGACCATCACAGACATAAAGGTACACAGATGATTTGAGATCACACATGTACATCATCACCACAGTATACACATAGACATGTACATACACACAGACAGACTAAGACTGATGACTCACACAGACAGACTAAGACTGATGAATCACACAGACAGACTAAGACTGATGACTCACACAGACAGACTATGACTGATGACTCACACAGACAGACTAAGACTGATGACTCACACAGACAGACTAAGACTGATGACTCACACACACACACTAAGACTGATGACTCACACATGTTGACACATATAAGTATCATTTCTCTGACCAGAGTTGACTTGCTCACAGAATTCTCTCTCTCCGAAGTGACAGCCGGAGCTGGATCCCCAGATAAGTGGATCTGTCAGCATATAATTAACTCTATACCAGCCCAGATCCTCCAGAACAGACAGAGTCACTCTGTCTAGTACTTGTAAATAGGGCTGAAGAACAAACAACATATAGTAAAAATATTTATATATACATATACATATCACGATCACAACATTGAGTTTGTACCAGACAGCTAAAGGTGGACTTTTTATAGAGTTGATTGTTGCATATAGACAAATACTGATAGTGTGTGTTAGACAGATATGCTGAGTTCAGACTTAGAGCTCATTATTACACAGAGGATGATAGATTTACCTCGGAGACAAATTGACTCATAAGAGATCCCATCATGGCGCTCCAGTTCCAGTGATCGCCTGGCTTATAACCCTGTATAATATAGTGATCTAATATACAAAACTGCTAATACTTATACTCATATAATACAAGGTATTGATGTGCATGTGCTGTATCAGCTGTATGGGCTGTAACTGTAAGATCCGTACTCATACCCCGAAACAAAAGCAATTTACAGTCAGGCAGTAATTTCTGTACTTGCTGTACTTGTAAAAATTTCAATAGCGGAAAAATTCAGAGCGTTCAACTCAATGGGTGGTCTGGCGTATAAAGCTGAATTCGTCCACAAATGTTGATAGACAAAGACTTCAGCTATCATACAATATAATATATAATAGGCTTCGTCTCATGATAACGCCAATATATTCCTCCATTTTCTGTGGATATCCTTTAATGTTCTATGTTATTAGACATAATAAGTAACATACCCCAGCGGGTGATTTAGAAGGGAATGAGACTAGAGTAGGTCCCAAAGTTTCCTCCAGATTTATATCATCACACTCAATATGCTGCTGCCATGCTGTTCGAGTTCTCTCTAATTTAAATCTGTATTCTGGTACTAGAAATATAATTAAAAATTATATACAACAAGTGCAACCAGAATTATAAACTGCAATAAAATATTAAGTATCAGAAAAGACATGTTATCCCGCCCCAGTTGAATTCTCTATATTCAGGAAACGATAACATGCAATGCCCTGCAATCAAGTTAAAGCATGTGCCCGAGTATCGTAAGTTCCCACTACATAGAAAGTACGACATGAGGGTATTATTGTAGTACAATACACACCAGCTCCAAAAGTCTCCGATAAAACATCGCTGCCGATATCAAATCCATGAGTAGCTGCATCTGGGTCGAGAAAATTACACTTAAACTCTCCGGACTCCAAATAACACGACGTCAGAGCAAACTTAAAGCTGGATGAGCTGAACCCAACTGCGTGCATCATCTCATGAAATATAGTCTAAAATATAATAAATAATAATTTATTTTATACCAAAAGTGTGCAAATTTACAAATACATTTTCACACATAATAACAATATTTATGTTTTATTCACACAGTATGAGGTCATGTTGAAATCTTCTACTCAAACTACAGAGAAACAGGAGGTGACAACTGATTAATAGTTTGTCTCTTTTCTATTATTGATGGACGTGGAAGAGCTTTAGATAATGAAAGTTATGGTACTTACATCTCTAAGTTTGAGCCGGGACACCTGTGCTATTTGGTCAGGGCATATATTGAGGAATGAAGCAACAGGGCGTCCATACTGATCCCGCTTACAAATTTGAGCAAAGGCTAGAACTGAGGCTGTATGTAGATTCTGTTAATGTGGAAGACAAGATGATACAATTAATTTTGTGAAATGAAAAGCTTAATTGTGATAAAGCTAGAATCTATATAGACACTCAGAGATCATTAGCATTGAGTCATTGAATTGTTACCGAATTGGCAGCATTGAATTATATAGCAGCAGAGCAGCGGAGGTGTTTACTGTGAGACTCACACAGTGTTCTATAGAGCGAGAGCTGATATATAATATAAGATCAGTATTGTTGACACCTTCTCCCTCAGGTATTTGTACTGTATACGGTGAGGTACCTGATGTTGTATATCGTCTCAGTTCCGATAGATGCTCTAGTGGTATCTGACAACACATATAAATAAATCAGAGTTTCAACAGTACTTCTTGGTTCAGATGTTAAGCCCTTGAAAGCCCTACAGAACAAAAAACTTCATGGACTTTAAAATTCTGACAATTATATTGACCTCTCACAATTTCCATTAATCCAGAATAAGGACTGCTGTGAACTTGAAAATTTATATTGCCATGTGACAGCTGAAATTCCTCTTTATGATGATGATGATGAGAGAACAGCTCCTTGTTTGTTCACAGGAAATAAGTTAAAAAATATAAATAAAACGTGAGAAGAAAAACTTGTAAAAACACAAAACATTTTATATGCTGAGACATTGGATCCTGTAGGATAATTTGAAATAAAGTTTTATCAAACTTTTATGGATGTAGGTTCGGTATGTTAAGCCCAGAGATATGTGCATTCAATGACTTTTAAAAAGAAAACAAGTTCTAAAAGAGATGGATAATACACTGGTCGCTGAGTTTAAGTGTAGTTATATCTTACATTGAAGCCGGCAGACAGACCACATTTCTCATCATATAGGTTAGGAGAAGCATCATCTCTATTAGAGTCCATACAGTGTCGTGTTATGTGATTGGCTGCTCCACAGTTCCTATCTATATCTATAGCTAATCTTAGTGTACTACTAATAGGGAATACTAAAAATAAAATACAGTCCTGACTCCCGACTAAATTATCTATATTATAGACAGTTTTCTGAGCTCTGAATTAGGCCTCAATTCAGAGTTGTCCTCTCTCCAGTCTGGTACTTTTAACCCACGCCGCATATGAAAAACGTGCTGAAAAGAGGGTTATCTTGAAAATCGCTTATAATAGGATAAAAATTATTTTTTATTCAGAATCTGCAACATTGAAAACTCGTATGGACATAGTTTGGGAAATAATTTTTGTATTTGGATAGTCAATTATAGCATTTTCTGCCTGTTTTGCGGACAATTTGGCAGAGTTTTTCACGAGTTTTGTCACCAAAATTAAGATTTATCAACATTCAAGCCTCCAATGATTTGGAAACCCTGTCTCACAGGGTTTTCAATGGTGCAGACTCTGAATCAAAAATCATTTTTATCCTAACATAAGCGGTTTTCAAAATAACCCTCTTTCAGCAGGTTTTTCATATGCGTCGTGGGTTAAAAGTACCAAACTGGAGAGAGGAAAACTCCGAATTGAGGCATAGATAAGAGCTCAGAAAACTGTCTATTGGTGAGTAGTCTGTAAAACTCCTACTTGGTGGTCTGTACATTGTAGACTGGGCTGTGAATCTCAGACTTAGTAGTCTGTTCACCATAAGGAGGCATCATAGCTCTATCATAGTGAGGAGATGAGTTATATTCATATATATTATGTATATATATATATATTGATTTATGGACTAACCTGAGAAAATTTGAGTAAGTTTATAAGCTGACTGATTGACTAGTTCCCTGACTAGCTCTATATCGTCTGAGTTAAGGTGATGATTGAGATCTAATTCATGTGTATAAACTCTGATTGGCTTAAACCAGTCGTATACATCAGTATTGTCTGTCTGTTGGTCATCAGTAGATCCTCCATCTATCACTGTATAGCTATATAAACATGAAAAACAATCAACTATATATTTCATAATACATGTAGAGCTATAATTATAATTGTACATCCACCACTTTGTAAAATTTAAATGACTTACAGTACAATAAAATCTCAACTCAAAGCTCTTAGTTTGATTCTGGTGAAAACTAATTATAATTACTGATTACAATAATTTTTATGATCAATCAACTGTATTAGTGATCACCTTTTATATAATTATGATCAATATTATAATAGTCAATGGCCTTTGTGCCATGGATAGGGCCTGAGTATTTCAATCGAGAGATCTTGTGTTTAATTCCCAGCAGATCACGGTGGTGTCAGGGAGGGCATCCAACATAAAATGCTCCTGTGCCACATTAGTATATAGTCCGTAGACCCATAAAGATGATACCGGAAACAAATAAATCGAGCAACATCAAGGCTTCTCACCATTATCACAGGGTTTGGAGACTATAATATGGGAGTGAGTTTTCTTTATAATAGTGAATGGCTTATTCGTTGGTTGTATATAAACCGCCACTTTTATATCGATCCACTATAGCGTTGGATCACTATAGTGGCTATAGCGTTGGATCACTATAGTGGCTATAGCGTTGGATCACTATAGTGGCTATAGCGTTGGATCACTATAGTGGCTTAAGTTTTAAAAGGTGAAAATAATGGACCAAGCCCCAAACACCATGAAAAGCATGTATGGATTAATAATGTATTATGTGATGTGAGTGAACTACATTACCATAGATATAGTTTAAGTGCTCAAACGGTGCAAGATGCTGGAAGAGGCATTTCATTATCAACCACTTTCTCCCCTCCGTTTAAGTACATACCCATAAAGTGCCACAGTTATGGCACCATGTTTAAAGAGGATAACTCCAAACATTTCTTAAAAATTGAGATGGAGCTAGATAAAAAGACTGGTCATACAAGAGGAAAAGGTTTTAAGCAAGCTAATGGATAGTTATGTATAGGCAATCAAGACATATTGTTTCATATCAATCATACCAATATACTGACAAGTTCCCAGGATTGCTCGATTTTGACTTGGAATGACAATATATTTTTCCTTCAAAAATTTGGTAAGGTTGAGGAATTATATGGTTTACTACAATGTACTGTTTTGTGGCAGGTGTTGTCTAGCCAGCGATTTATTAGTTGTCTCACCACAATGAAGGGGGCCATAACTGTGGCACTTTATGGGTATATACTTAAACGGAGGGGAGAAAGTGGTTGATAATGAAATGCCTCTACCAGCATCTTGCACCGTTTGAGCACTTAAACTACCATAGATATGATGTTGTTGCAGGTCATAAGGTTATTTAGCTTTATTTCCTATTAATCTATAGGGCAGATGAGCCGATGGGTGAATATTTGCTGCAGCATATATTATATACACTGAGAAGCCAAGGTATTAGTTTGAACCATTGAATTGTACTATTAAGTTCAGTGGTTTGAACTTACTTGACTTGTGTTGGTGTTTGTTGAGCAGAGACATAGCACTGATGAACTACAGTCACAATCAGACAAACATGAACAAGAACAGAAGCAGACCTATCAGACCCACAAGCTCTCAGCATATTGCGTCTGTATGTATGTCTGTATGTATGTCTATATGACAATAACAGCCGTTTACTTATACTATATCACAAATCACAGCTCTGATGTCACACTGTAAAATAAACAGGTCTAATATTAGAATGTAAAACATGTGTATGGTGACGTGTCACATTTATATCACAGTCATTGTGGTCGCACTTTGGTATGAAAACAGCAATTAATGCACACTACAGAAAAAGTTCAGTTCTTTGTGGGCAATAGCCAGTTCTGTGAAAAAATTATATGATGTTTCTAAAGAACAGTCACGCACCTTACCTGGCTATCAAAACTTTTACTGCCATAGATCAAATCGAATAGGCGGTGGTGTCGGCATTTTATAAGCCAATGAACTCAAAACATCTGTAATCTCTTCGCATACAACATCAACTTTTTCAGGAATATGGAAACTGTCTCATATAGAGACTTATACTCCGATTATTACGGCATGCATTTACCATCCCCTCAAGAACAATGGATTTTTAACGACATAGGCTGTATAACAATGCCGTAGAAGCCTTGAGCACCCGTCGCCAGCGACGGTTTTTAGTGTCAATTCAGAACTGCATAAAGTTTTGTAATGTATATTCCCCATTTGCCCCTGGGGTGGAATGTGTGAATGCAATGGAATTTCGCTTTTCAAATGTTATACCAAGGAGTCCGTGTTGATATCATCAATATCATCATCACCCCAAGCCTGTCTTGAGAAGTGGCCAGGAAGGAGCAATTGACCACTGGACCTGCAAAAAACTACATTTGGGGAGCATGGGAGCTGGAAAGTGAGTCTTGAACTTAATTGGACCAGGGAAAATGGTCCATTCTCCCTGACAGGATTGGACGGTCGAATTAACTCCGTGGTGGACTCTGGTTGAAATTTTGGATCTCCAAGGCAAGTTCTACCTACTTACCCCTTACTACCTCCTTGGTCCTACCTAGTCAGTGCTAGTCATAGTCATAGTCAGTGCTAGTCATAGTCATAGTAGTCATAATAGTCAGTGCTAGTGTCATAGGCATTTGGAATCACAAGCATGTATACTTTGCCAATGTCCATGATCAACCACAATGTATACATGCTTGTAACTCAGTCAATATATACATATACATAACATATAATATAGGCAGGGAAAATGCTAGGCTTATTATTATGATGGTGCTAGTCACCTAGCCTATCTCAGGGGAGGTCACAGTTGAGATAGAATGTAAGCCAACTTTTCATGGATGGATTTCAAATCTGAATTGTCGATCAAGTGACATTTCCTGCTGCTAGTGCTATCTATAATCCAAACAAGGGGGTACATTCTCTGTACTGACTGACCAATGAACTCCTTCATTGGACTGACTCAGAAATATTCCCTGTATCTCTGGTTTTCCATTTTGTGGCCTTTGTATGACCTAGGATTTTGATTGGCTTGCTGGTCTGAAAAATGATTATAGGAGTTGTCTGTTCTTCATTGTTCATAGATTTGCTGCTTTGTTAACACACGTTAAATCTTACCACCTCTTTTCGGTAAAGTTTTGTTTATTGAGTTGCTAATCATTTGGGAGATAGAATAAAACGTCCTGCAGCTCTTGTCAGTTGCAGAAAGAACACAAGTTTGCACTCAGTGATGCGAGGAGTGAAGTCTGAGAGACAGTATGATCAAGTGTTACCTGACCATTACTGATGGCAGAAGGAAGGGTGCATCTACATTAATCAAACCCAGCAAGAAAGATGAGAGTGAGGCAAGCCAGCACTCACACCCAGAAGGGCTGGTGTCTGATGCTTCCCAGCCCTTCAAAGAGAAGGAGATCATAAAGTTGAGATGTGATACATGTGGAAAATGTCATATTACAGCCCCTCTAAGTGAGCAGCATGACTTGTCAACCAGTCGGTCATTGGGTGTAGAAGAACATGATTGCAAAGAAAATGATCAACACAGTCACAAAGCTGAACCTTATGATGATATGCCTTCTAATAGTGAACATGTAGATATTCTTCTCAATAGTCAGCCTCCTGAAGTTATGATGTCACTTAATAGTCAGCAACAGACGTCTTCTAATGCTGCTTTTGACAAATCTCTCCGCGATCATACTAACCAGTCCATCACTGATTACATGAAGCAGCAGTTGCGAGATGAGCTGAGCACTCTACCATTACTCACAAACGGCAAGGAAAGTCTGACACCTCTATCTCAAGCTGTACTTAAACTACAAAATCATCGAGGCAGTTTTGTTCCATTTAATCTGGCATCATTGAAGGGGGCAACTAAGAGACAACGTCTTCATCTTGAGGTGTGCGATCTGTACGACTACAGGAAATATGGCAGCTCTAATGATGTCTTACCTATCAGTGATGATGTCTTTTCCTCTAACAAATCTTTGTTGAACAATGTGTGCGAAGAACTTGGTAATCGTCTTACCACCATAGAGAAAGGTTTATCTTCTCTTCAGTCTGACAGAGAACCTCATCTTGAAGTAAGTATCCATAGACAAGCCTGTTGGTGTTTCGTCTATGGCTGTGTCCAAATATAATCTTTGTGAGTTTTTGGTCTTTATTTTCTCTCGGAGTAAGCATCCACATTCATGTTTGGACACTCTGGTAACAGATAAGGTGAATGGCCCACAACTGTCAGCTTTGTGTTAATTGATTCTCATGTGATGCTGGTAAGGATTGAGCACATGACGCTCATATCACAGAGCTATGCCTGTCGGGTCTTTCAACTACATTAGTTTCATATCACATTCCACTATATTCAAGGTATAAAACGTATTCCTCTTAGTTACAGGCTGATGCTCGATACCCTAGCTGCTCTGGGTATATGTCAGAGTAAATAAAACTCATGATAAATCAAGTATACTAATAAGTTATTTTCACTCTCATACATTTTAGCATGAGATCAGAGATATAGAGGGGAGGGTAGAAGGATTACAGAGTCTTATTAGCGCTGTCTCTCAGGCTGAATGGCAGGGAATCATCCGCCGTAATCCACTCTGGTAGAGGCAGCACATAATATAACCTCACACATACAAATATATATATATGTATATCATATGCAGCTTCTAACATTAGTTTTTACATGTCAAATGTTGATATACGATCTTTCCTATTCCTTTATATGCAACTAAAACTTTCCTGTTCGCCTTCATGTATTTTCCATTGATTGTATTTTCTAGATTCATTATTGGCCACAGTAGTTCTTGTCAATTTTATAAATTCAAACATATAAACACTTTTAGTTTAGGAATTTATGAGTATTTAAATGCCATCATCATATCTAGTCATTAGACTTTGTATTATTAGGCTTGAGATATATTGATGTTTTCCTTACATTGCAAAAAACTCTTACATTGCAAAAAACTCTACCCACAACACTATTCTATTCAGTTTAAAAGCAGTAAAAAAAGTGATGCAATTACTTGATCTTTCCTTCCATACATAGGCTGTTCTTTACTTCACTGTATGGATATATGTCTTCTCCTCCTTCCATACGCCGTACTTTACTTCACTGTATGGATATAATAGGCCGTACTTCACTTCACTGTATGGATATAATACGCCATACTTTACTTCACTGTATGGATATAATACGCCATACTTTACTTCACTGTATGGATATAATACGCCGTACTTCACTTCACTGTATGGATATAATACGCCGTACTTAACTTCACTGTATGGATATATGTCTTCTCCTCCATCTATACTGATCTATATTACTTTGTCATTACCGTATTCCTTTTTGAATCTACTATATACCGGTACACAACTATAATTTTTGACACGACTTCAGCCCTGTCGATTATACTTTAGTACTATTACTGGTCGATGGGCAAAAACAAAAACAGAGTAATTTAGAAAACCAAAATCATATTTCTTTATTCCCTACATTGTCACACACTAATAATTAGGGTGTGGGTGTTTTACTCGCTGATAAATTCTGCTATACAGACCTGGCGACGGTATGATGCTGTACTTTCACACAATATGATCTGTCTATTGATTTGTTGTTTTGAATGGTGTCAGCCCTGCAGGGTTAATGAACCTTACCTTATGTGAATAACAACTATATATCTCATTACTTGTTAGACCAGTTAATTTACTCAAGAGCCATTTGTGCAGCTGATGCACTTTTAGAACATGATTGGTTATAATTATAAATGAATAGATGTATTATCAGTATGATGTACTGATGTCTGATACTGCTAGCTTTTAATAATAACACAAACTGGACGGAACAGGAAAAAAAACACTAAGAATTATTGAGCTGGATGGATTCTTTGTAGAATATTAAAAGCAAAATGAGTTCGCTTTTAATTATTTTGAGAATGAAGAAGTTGCTGTATTGCTGAAGCTGAAATGTCTCTACAGTTGCTTGAAGTTCTCAGTATGCATCAATAAGGGACGAGTATCTCCGCTATAGGAATACTATGACTGGGCCTATTTACAAGCAGACTGCAAGATCTGCCAGATATTGTCTCTGCTCTTGTCATAATGAGGACATAACTTTTAATCTGGTGTCGTGTTTCATACAGATATCATCTGCCAGTCAGGGTGTATTATAGTGGAGGAGTTTATGAGATAAAAGCCGGCTCACTAACAGGCATACTAATACTGGCTGTTATCAGGGGTATACTTTTATCCTTCTTCAGAACGAATACCTGAAAATATAACAAAATATTATAGTCACATATGGGCCTTAAATACAGTAGGTAAAAACACAGCAGGTACAAATTCAAGAGAATACAGCAATCGTTTAACCACATAAATTATTATCAGTGGGTTATTCATAGATTAATTTTTAGTCAACTCATTATTCCCTCTTTCTCGTCTTTTGGATGGAACTGAAACGGCAAGACTATCTGACTAATAAAATTATCAACCTGTCACTTATCCCGAATCTCGTGTGCTCACATGTCACTTTACAGACACAACCTGTCACTTATCCTGAATCTCGTGTGCTCACATGTCACTTTACAGACACAACCTGTCACTTATCCTGAATCTCGTGTGCTCACATGTCACTTTACACTTACAGACACAACCTGTCACTTATCCCGAATCTCGTGTGCTCACATGTCACTTTACAGACACAACCTGTAATATATTCTAAATCTGTCTAGGGATACAATTAAACTTCGCGGTGATGGGACAACGATGAAAAGACAGCTATACGAATCCGATACCTTTATGACATCAGATATTCCTTTTTCACTTAGACAGTCTACCAGAGTCTCAAATGTGTAGGTAACTCCAGGAATGAGCATAGGACACTGTAATATACAATATATATCATATTAATATACAGTAAATACAATGTACATTATATTATATTAATATACAGTAAATACAATGTACATTATATTATATTAATACAACAAAAGAGCAAAAATTAACAATAACCTAATGATGAGTGATGATGTTGGTTTTTCTGTATAATACAGCTCATCTCATCTCATACAGTATAACAGAATGACCCAAAGTACCCGATAATTGACATATCTTGTTATCGTATCAACAAGAAAACTCATTGGTATGAACAAGCGAAAAAAATGATCTGTTAGTATCAAACTCATAACTCTACATTGAGCATGTTGATGGCCCTTTCTCGCAGCAGTCATCTCAACATTATCTCTCACATGAAATATTGTGTGACATGAAAGGTGCATTCCATTTAAGTATTGGCTAACTCAACTTCATATTATAGTTACAGATTATAGAGTGCAGGACGTACCTGTATAAATTTACGGCGTATATTGTATAGACTGCTGTCATAGTTGAAGGATATGAACATATTGATGACTGATTCGCTCTCTGATCGATTCTGTACATTAATATTCAGCTTAAATATCGGTCCTATACCGTTCACCTGTTTAAAAGAGTAAGGAAAACAGACTATACTCTGATGAGCTGATAACATGCAGATGGATCCTATGTCAAAGGGCTCTGTCTACGCATTAACTTTTTTAAACATTTATCGCCAACAACCGACATCACTAAAATGATGTTCTTCCGATTGTGACAAAGCAAGCAAAACAATAATAGATTAAAGAAGAAAAATGGAAGCAAGACATGGACGACGACGGCTTTGCTACATACACAAAAAACTATGAAAATCATTATGTCCCAGATATGAAATAGATAAATCTGTGTTGTCTGAATGCCTTCAAATTGTTTGAAGACCTGATGTGTTGTGGAAGGCTATTGAAAGATTGCAAAGAAAAGTTTTTGATAGGGGTTTCAGTAAAATTGTGTGTCTCCCATTAATATATGATCTAACATATAACTGTAACTATCTGTACACAATACCCCAATACCTCAATACAGCAAACATGACTTTTGAATAACTCCGAGATATAACATAGATACATACCACCACATTTAGTTTGAGAGGTTCGGTTACACTATCAGAGATAGGATTCTCACTTCTCATTAGAGATTCTGCGTATGATTTAGTGGCGTTAAGTCTGAGCCTCTGTAAATCATGCATGAACTGTCTGTGCATCACTGTAACAGAAAGCCATATATGATATTATTGGGCAAAAGTCAGTCTCAGGGTTCAGCTGAGAGTAAGTTACTAAATACTGTGGGGGAACAACGTTCAGAAAATTTTGTTTGGAATGTGTAGACTATTTGAGTTTTATAGTTTTCATTCAGAGATATATTCATGTACTATTACGTGTACTATTACCAGATCAAATAATGACACATATCATCTAACTCGAAATGATTTTCTTTTAAGAAAGGCTTATTTCAGTATTACATGCTACAAAAATTATCTATAAATTTTTAATCATTTTTTTTGTGTCACTGTTTTTTATTTATTGTTTAATGGCACTTTTGAAAAACTTTTGATGAATGTATATACCTTTATTGATTAATTTGCATTAATAATAAAACGTTTAAGCCATGCTGTCTAAAAGATTTAAGCTCTGTCTAAAAATGTACATATTTAAAACAAGCGTATAAGACTACATATTGTATTGATATAGATATATATATGATATAGATGTCAATAGAGTTTTAAAAAAAAAACTCTCACCAATAGTTATAAAGTGAACAGACAGACAATCTGTCACTTGATATCTGGTAACACATGATGACGATTACATGAGTGATGAGTAGTTATTATCACTGCTTACTTGTTCCGTGTTCGCGTTCTCTGATAGTCTGATCTACGAATAGTTTAGTCTTCTTAGGCACATCCAGTTTAAGAGCCTGACCACTGGGTGGTCCAGCTTGTATGATATCCTTATCATCAAATGTAGCTGTTCTCTTCAGTATCTTAACTAGCAACCCTCCTCCTAAACACAGTAGAAACAGTAGAAACCCTTTTTATTTAAACATAATAACAGTAACGGCCTTACCTCGTCTTCCATCAACGTTACATGAGTACCTTTTAGTTGCGTTACATAATCAATCACCACTTAAACCAGCAGTAGAAACAATCAAAATTACAGACAATAAAGAGACTAAATTTGTGTATAGATAGTGCATGAGAGGACAGTTATGATTTCCTGACAATAATAAGTGATACAGAGTAATACTTGGTATGAATGATTGAGAGCTCAGACTACTGACTGGTAGATATACCCCTAGCCTTAATACTCCTCAGTATATAACTAGCCTTAGTACTTCTAGTAGTATATAACTAACCTTAATACTCCTCAGTATATAACTAGCCTTAGTACTTCTAGTAGTATATAACTAACCTTAATACTCCTCAGTATATGACTAACCTTTAGTAACCATGATGAGAGATCCTTCCTCTCTACCAAATCTACCAAACTGTATGGCTGATATAACATCTGGTGATGAGAACTGGTTCACAAGGAACTTATCCTTATAAACACAAACCGTCTTATCTTCTAAACCGATAACTGTGGCCTTAAATCCTTTCTGTCTGTGATCCATAACTCCAACTGCCGTTATATTACATCTCAGCTGGATAGACCACATCTTCTTACCCTAAAAGTCATACATACACAGAATGTCAACAGCACACTGACCAGGGAGATTGGGACTACATGCTCTGACCAGGGAGATTGGGATTACATGCTCTGACCAGGGAGATTGGGATTATATGCTCTGACCAGGGAGATTGGGATTACATGCTCTGACCAGGGAGATTGGGACTACATGCTCTGACCAGGGAGATTGGGACTACATGCTCTGACCAGGGAGATTGGGATTACATGCTCTGACCAGGGAGATTGGGATTACATGCTCTGACCAGGGAGGTTGGGATTACATGCTCTGACCAGGGAGATTGGGATTACATGCTCTGACCAGGGAGATTGGGATTACATGCTCTGACCAGGGAAGGTGGGATATAACACCCTTCCTTCTCTGTCACTGCTAATAAGTCAGAGGGAAGAGTTGCCCCCATTTGAATGTGGGGGAGAAACTACTAATACAGGTATAAATACCTCTGCTATGAGTGAAGCAAGAAGTTAGGGTTTGATGAGTCTATAAAAGGCCACTCACATGTTTTATGTATGGTGCAGCTCCCAAGTCATCTCTATAATCAACTATAATTGTGTTGTTGACCAGCGCTAAGTTACAGGAATGTTATCTTATATATACATAATATGACTATATATAACATACCTTAGTGCTGTAGCTTCTTAGTGTATTATCCATACAGCCGACTATTATATTCTTACCAACTCTAGCCATAGCTACAGGCTGAGAATTCAGTTCTATACCTTTAGTCACAGACTCCATACCTCTGTAGTATATAGCAGAGAATTATTCACACTGCCATACATCAGGCACAGAGATAACGTATGATGATCATAAGTTATAACCCAGAAAATTATTGTGATATCATAAAACTATCAAGAAGTTGTAACACAGACCATAGAGTTCTTATTGCTGACAGATAACCTCTCCAGGCCAATTAGAAAATTACACCTTTATTTTTTAAGGACTTTCATACCATAATGAGGTTTTGGGGATATATAACACCACTCAGACTGTGATTATGTGTACAAACCTCTTTAGAGTGTAGATTGTACCATTTCTACATGAGACGATAATTCTAAACTCCACATCAAATAATCCATTTACTGATAGAAAGACAGGAGCGCTGGGTACCCTCATCTATAATTATAAATAAAATTGCAAACCTTAGAACCTCGCATACAATCCTCGGACCCTCGCATACAATCCTCGACCCTTGTATACAAACCTCCGACCCTCACATACAATCCTCGACCCTTGTATACAAACATAACCACACTTTGGTGAATCGGTCACTGAATAAGACCAAGTTTGACAGGTGTTATCTAAGCCGACACAAATATAATCAGGGTGACGAGGGAGTGAATAGTGGGGGGGGGGAGTGTTTATATTTGGTTACTTGGCTATAAAGTAGACCAGGATGTTTGGATATCATGATGGGATAGATGACATGGGTTAAGAGAAGGAGTTGACTGGCCTTTATAGCCACGATGACAGATCAAAAATAGTACAGTGAAGGTCTTGTACTTATTCACCTGTGCAAGTACAGTAAATGCCTCTGGATCAAGTACATATATCATATTAGTCTCAGTTCCTATAACCAGGCAGCTTATTGCATCTTCGTCAGCAGTAGACTTCTGTAAGGTGGCTAAACATGTGATCACAGTCTACAAACGACATAAGCCAATGTCACTGGATTCGCGTGTACAAGATTGGGTTTTTAATGCAAAGATGCAGTGAAATACAACTGTGTTTTGTATCTTTTATAATAACTGTTACTCAAGAGGTTTCGTTCACAACCAAAAACAGATGTTATCACTCTAAATTGGCTACTGTGCAAGTTAAGCAAATGTTGGCTAGGATTGAAATGATAATAAAGCCACTATTACTGGAAGATTAACATATACTGTGACTAACTGTATCTGAGAGAAATAGTAGGGTTCTAGTAGATCAAGATAAACCCGATCGCCTGCTTTCCAGTTGCTCTCTTCCACTGGTCAGGCAAAGGCCGCAGGTCAAAGTGTGACCAGTAGATTGGGAGCAACCCCGCATGTAGGCAAATGGACCAAACTTGGTCTAGGGTTCTAGTAACGTATCACACATATTGAAAATTTTATGTTGTGTGTGTAGTCATTTGATTTCAGCCAGCATCATATACAAGGCGTTTATGTAATATCTACAGAGCTTGGTTGTTACTTAAACGGAGTAAGGACAAGATGTAAGTGGTACTTACCTGACGCTTGAGGGTCCCATATTTGTGAATTTGAGCGAACGCCTCCATCTCTCTCGGGTCTAAAGTCAAAAACTTGAGAGAGCGAGAAGTGAGCTCCATACCCTGCTGCCTACAGAGAGGTAAAATATCTCAACTTACAATCAGTAAGATATACGCAGGGATCTCACATACCCCCCTACCACCCACTACGGCAACAGATCCCCCAAACAACTACAACAAATCTTTTGGGATTCTCCATACCCCCCTCCTCCCTAGTAACATAATAAAATATAAAAAAGTGATAAAGTATCGAGTTTAGTGCTCAAAGTGAAATTAAAAAACAACATGTTCATCTGCAGCAGTATGAAATGCTTGATTAGTCGAAGTAAAAGATTTTGGGTGAGCTATGATTCTAATATCAGGTCTGTGTAATGTCTGTCAGTAATCAGGGCTGGGTCATGTCCTTTAGTAGACAGGCCTGTGTAACTTCTGTCAGTAATCAGGGCAGGGTCATGTCCTTTAGTAGACAGGCATGCTATAACCAGATCCATAATATGAGAATATAAGTTCTAAACAGGGCTATGAGATAATCATAATAACTACACAGGTAGGCCTACTAATACATCATAATAAATAGTGAATAATAAATTATGCTTTGTTTGTACTATACACACCTATTCTTTTGAGCCCTGTAAAGTATTAGAAGATATTATAATCGTTCATGGCTCATGTTTTTTTATGGGTAAACTTATTATCTTGCTGCTTCATTTTATCATAGCGGCTATAACCACATAATGGAGAATAACTTGTATGCGGGTCGCATTACTACCCTGTAGCCGCATTACTACCTGTATTGCTACACTGTTACCATATAACTACACTGTAACTGTATTACTACACTTATACCACAAACAGATGCTGACATACGCAGGATTTACAGACCTAACATAAACAGAGGGCTTAATAGGAGATAAAGATATATTCATCATAAATAGCAGCGTTCAGCTATGATCATTAACGACCACTGAAAGATCAAAACAATATATAGTACAATAGATAATTATGCAGTAGTAACTTTTAATGTAGTATTTTTTTTGCAGAAAAAATTCCTAGCACTTCTGTGTAAGAATAAAGTGTCATCGTCAGGAGACGTTGTACAATATCAGATAACTTATTTCATTAACCAATGTTGAGAAATTCAGCAGTTACAGTTCAGCAAAAGGTAGTGGTAGCTTATTGGGCTTGTACAGTACACACCCATAAATATACCTCATAGATGAGCAGGGCGGCAATACTGTACATCGGTTTTACGCAGAAGTGCTATGAATTTTTTCATAGTAAATATACTGCATGACCACTGCAGAAAAACCTGCAGGATTACATACTGCTCCCGTATTTCGGTGGTTGCTAATGCCGGTAAAACATAACTGTATTAATTTAAATGCTAACAAAAAGTTCTGATTGGGTTGATTGATCAGAAGAAATATCTTAAGTAGATTCAGATGTTTATTTAGTGATTATTATTACCTTAGTTCTTCAATCATCTCATGTAAGACAGAGATATCAATCTTCTCTTCTCTAGCCTGTCTCCATAGGTCTTCTTCTATTGGGTTAATCTGCAGAGCCGGCAGAGTAAACTTAAAGTATGGTCTCATGTTCTTATATACATATATATGGGGACCAGATGCCACTGCTATAGCTATAATAACATAACAGATATACCATAATATATAATCTTCAAGTCTTCTAGTGGCAAAATAAATTTTGGAATTTGATTTTGTCTTATATTTTTTTAGCAGTGTACTCAACCAACAAATGATTTTATCTCAACAATGATACAATACAATCTACATACACCATAAGTGTCATCATAGCTTATATCATAGTTACTGACAATCGTATCAGGTTAATATACATATATATCTACATATATAATCATATATTATATATAAAAGTGTATCACAATATCAGAACTATTATCACAATATGAAACTGACCAGGTGTTCGGGGATGATTCTGATCCATGTAGAATGAGACTACTCCAGTAGGTAAATCTATCAGTGTGTTCTCAGAAATGAGAGATGTACCTGTAAGCAAACAAATCAGACTAACCATGAAGCTAACGCGCTGATTTTATTGCATTTGACTATCATCATAGCTATACTCAGCTACTACAGCTTACAATAGCCATAAGAAGCAACATTTCAAGAGAAAAAAAGATCCTTTCTCAACATGCTATGATGACATCACACTGAATGTGTACTATCCATGATAATTTTTGTCGGCTCAATATCGCATCAAATAATTGAGCCTCTACATTATCATAGATCATTGTTGTTGTCCAAGTATTCACATGCCTAGGGCTAAAATCTATCTACCTTTGTACACTTTGAGCTTCATATCGTTAGTTCCTGTTCCGAGATGAGCGACAACAAGCTTCAGATCTCCATCAGCATGGATATCTCCGAAACACATGCATTGTGTGAAAGTGTAAAGATTAGCTACTGGATCATAGAATGCATCCAACCATTTGCCAAGGCCATCTCTATAGATAAAACAGATCCCATGAAGAAAAACAGTACAGGCATTGTCAGCAAGAAGAACTGTGACGCTGAACTAGCTAGGGTATAACTTCAATTTGTGCAACTAACCTCTTCGGTTCATTGTATCAAGGAGTTGACCCTCTAACTCCTTGATTGTATGGCAACAATTTTGGTATTCACTGATGCAAGTTATCAAGGAATACTCCTTGATAGAAGGAAAAAATAGCTAATGCAAAGCAAATATAACTTCTAGACACTAGCTAGACACACCAATTGAAAGGATGGGCCTACCTACATATATATTTTACATTTGAATTATTCATTTAATAAAAATCATGATCTTTATTTGACTTATTTTTAACATCAAGTCCACTTACTTCTTTTTCTCAGCTCCCATTATTCACCTACACAACAACCTTGTAAGGAAATAGTTTCCTCACTTAAGGAAAGAGGTTGGTATAACTCAAAGGACACAAGAAACTTTCTAAAATTATGTCTGAGGAGTGCTAGTAGCTTATTTGATGAAAGAGGAATTTTGTTTTGATTGGCAACTAAACTCCTGTATCCGGTTTGCATATCAGAAAGAGAATAGAAGTCCAAATCAAAAGAATTGTGTGCATTGTCTTATTTTCAGACTGTCAACAGATAGCCTGATAACCGAAACTATAAGGAGCGGTAAATACCCTCCTCATATAATTAAGAATTTCGAGTTTAGATATTAGACTTGTTGTAGTGAAACAACTATTCACACTTCTGTTCTTTAAAAAAAAAGTGATGCATGCATTTACATTCATCAAAACCAACACAATCACAGGCCCCCAATGCACATGTATTTACATTAAACGCAAGAAAGCTGTCATCCCAAAATGTATGATCATATGAAAAATGTTAAATATGGTTTTTTAGTACTTTTTTTTTACAAACTTCCCTAACATACTGATCTGGGAATGTTTTTTTTTCACTATTCATTCTTATTATTTATGAGTGAGTCGGAAAGAGGAAACATTTTAAGAACTATTTTGTTATATGACCTGAAGCCTTGAGGGTCTTACATATAACTGTTGACTCCTTGGTCGACTGTATCATCTATATATATAACTAACTGTAGTTGTGCAAGATTCCTCAGTACTGCAACCAATGTACTTCCTCTCCCTCAGAGGGAGAGGGAGTTCATTGCTGCAACTACTACTGTAACACTTTGGTCTGTTGAATAAAAATGATACTTTGTTGTATTACAGCAGAGGCTCTTTGAGAAGATACTCATTCAGGAGAATTTTACACTTTTTGGGCGATAGCAGGAGGTTAATCAGTGCACCAGCGGAGCATAGATAGTCTTACCAAGGATTCTGTTACTCCTTAGTATTAGCTTCCGTTAGGATGGCAGAAGGTGAGTTTGATATAACTTCTATTGATGCATGAGTGACTAATGAATTGGCAAGCCCAGAACAGTAAAACTCTGTAATCTGGTAGTCTATGTAGAGGTTTTTTTTGACACCGTCCTGGATTCTTCATTGCAGTAGGGTAACATCTTACCTTAAAACTGGTTATATCTCAAGTTTGAGTGGCCATAGGTACCGATACCAGTTCTTCTTCAATGGTACATGGATCCACTACCCCATCAATCGTCTGTTTGAGCCTACAGGACCATAACCGAGATGTGTGTGATTTATATCCCTGTAGTGTATCCCTGTTTATGTTGCAGGAGGAGATTATGACGGAGGGTGGACTCCTCCCACAGAAGCAGAGATGAAGGTGTTGAACGCTCGACGAGAGAGACAGAATAAGATAAGCGCTCTAATGGGTCAATATTTACTGAAGGGTTACAAGATGTTGGGTACATGTTGCCCTGTATGTGGGGTAAGTAAAAGGGCGTTATGCTGATGTTTATATGAGTTATTGTATGTAGATCTACTAATATGTAAACATGGACAGCCATCAGTCATTAGCTTTACCTGCAGTATATGGACATCGATCGTGAGCTCAATATGACCCAAAATACCAAGTGTTAGCGTTAGCGATGTAATCTTATATTCATAAGCTTAGAAAAGATAAATTTATATCTTAGGAATAAAGTATTTGTGCTGTACGCACATAACCACTGAGTGTATTATGATGAGTGTCATGTGACCTTGACATGATGTGTAGATAGGTCGGCTGATACTGGATATTTGATGATTGTAGACAATTTTACTGAGAAATAAGCAGGGAACAGATTATTGTGTGACATGTAATGAGCTCTCATCTGATACGGACAAAGATAATCCAGGTATGATTACTATTACTACACGTATATACTATACACCCACTTCTGATATTATTGTGAATATTAGTATTGTAATACATACGTATCAAACTCAAGATCAAGTTTGATCATATTTGCCTGCATTCGAGGTTGTCCGGGCAGATTGGGCCATATTTGATCTAATAAAACCATCGAAGCTCTGTAGCTGCGTCCTTAATATGTAAATCAGACTATGTGTTGTACCTGGGCTAAGCTGCAGACTCATTTAGGTTATATGAGTATCTTACCTGGTGTGTAATTGTAGTTGTGAGTGAAGAAACAACTATAGATGATCTCTCTACCACTGCCGCTGCTGCTGCTGAACAGGCTGCTGATTATACCATAACCTCTGTATCCAGTACACAACATGATACTCAACGTGATATGACGTCTAGTACGGCAGCGAATAATCAGGTAACTAATGTTGTCATCTCTGTTTTCTCTCATTGATACTTACACTTAGTGATATTGACTTAGTTTGACCCCATCAAAGTGTTCACACCTATGATGAGCTATCTGCTCATGATTTGAAAACAGAAGCCTCTCCTTGGATGTCTCAGTTCCTGATCAGTTCCCTTATCGATGTCACATACATAAAATGCTCTCAAATATTAGTTGATAGACAAGTTCCTTGAGACCGTATATTACTCTATAGTTGTTATTTGATGATTAATTATAGCCCTTACCTGATATCTCAGCAGCTGCTAACAGACTCTTACTTAGATTAGACAATCCTGGATCTGCCCTGTCTGATATAGAGCTCGGAGAGAGAGACGTCATGTATGACTCCGCGCCGATGACAATACAAAGACTTCCTATCAGCAATCAGATCCTCGACTCGAGACTTGTGAGTCTATTATTTCTTACTAAACTCAGGTTACATAGTGTCACTGTAGAGTAAACTACTCAGCCTGGTTAATGTTTCTCATACATGCTAACAAGAAGTCTCCCTGCTCATTCATATTATGGCAGATATTGTCCAAAAGGAGTATTGCATATAATTTATGGAGCAAAATTATGTCTGAGAAACTATTGCAATCAAGCATGCGATTTTTTTTTCACTCCAACTCAAATTTACTCCCAAACTAAGTAGCAAAATTCAATGCAGTGTGTGGCGGTAAAAATAGACTTAAACTATAGTGGATGAACTTGTGAACTTATCATGGAGCAGTAAAATTATTTTGTCAGAAGGTGGTTCTTTCAGTGGGAAAACTAAACAAATCTTTTGGGGTGCACAAAAATACACATCCTTGCATAACAATCAACAGTAAGTTTGGTTTGAAATGTAGAATAAATGTAAGCTCAAGATGTCTCATAAACAAGTTCACATGTTTTATACTGCCTCCCATCCCATGCACTCTGCTTACATGAACAGATTTGGTCATCTTTGGGAACCTAATCAAATTCACTGTGTGTGTGTGTAGGTGTATTATGATATTAGCTTTGTGACTGGTTTGTGGTATTTATGATTACTAGATGAGTGAGACAGTGACCACTGTAGAATCTCGTATTAACTGGGCTAACAGACAACTCAGCAATAGCACACAGATAGAACAGATCACATCACTCTGTGATCTTATACAGAAATGTCTCCTTACTCTCAAGATGATTAAAGGCCTCCCATAAGCTCATCATCTGACTGCTCTGTATTTACTTTGAAGTAAATAGTTGTATGAGACTGCCGCACATCAATAATACTACCAGAGATATGCTATGTTGATATCACATACCGAATGAAACTTTTGCTCCTTTCGACCCGCTGTATCTAGAGTTTGTTTGCTTTCTGCCAAATCATCTCATCATAGCTACATATGTGAGCTATTGTACACATATGTGAGCCATTGTACATAGATGTGAGCCATTGTACACATATGTGGTGATGTTCTATGAAGAGACAAAGGCACAATCTAGTGTCGATGATAATCTACCACCAGATATCATTAAGTTGAATAGTTTCACATTTACTCAGTTACTCTGTATAATCCTACTCACTGAAAATAACATCGTGCAGAAATGATATTAATGTTTTAGTGAAGCATGAACATAGTCAGAAAATCGATGCGGCCGTAATGTATAGGACTTGTGTGAGTGTGATGACCACCCATACATTTTATAAAGAGCAATACAGAAAGAATATTGTGAGACAGTGATACCATACAGCCAGGGTCTCCTAAGATTCACTGTACTCGGGAAATTCTAATTTTTGACTAGAATGCAAATAATTGCAAAAAAATTTGCCTGTTGAGTGCGGCAAGTCATCCGGGAATTGACTTTTGTGTTTTAGTACTTGGACTTGATGACTGACTGACATGTACCATTTATATGAACGATAAGATTTCTCCTCGTAATTCCCTGTCGCTGTTGGAAAAT
Source organism: Membranipora membranacea (assembly GCA_914767715.1). Taxonomy (NCBI): domain Eukaryota; kingdom Metazoa; phylum Bryozoa; class Gymnolaemata; order Cheilostomatida; family Membraniporidae; genus Membranipora; species Membranipora membranacea. The sequence continues at coordinate 6,690 of OU612075.1, read as the reverse complement.
TGAAGTGAGCAATGGCTCCCTTTTCCACTAACATCATTGTAATGGTGTTTGATTTTATCAGGCCAGGACAGAAAGTTCATTGAACAGGTCAATCCCTGGTCAATTAATAGTATCATCTGATGTATCATCTGATGTATCATCTGATGTATCATCTGATGTATCATCTGATGTATCATCTGATTATCATCTGATGTATCATCTGGTGTATCATCTGATGTATCATCTGATGTATCATCTGATGTATCATCTGATGTATCATCTGATTATCATCTGATTATCATCTGATGTATCATCTGGTGTATCATCTGATGTATCATCTGATGTATCATCTGATGTATCATCTGATGTATCATCTGATGTATCATCTGATGTATCATCTGATGTATCAGTTCAGTTTGATCCCTGTTAACAGTTGGTTGTTTTGTTTAGGAGTCCATATAAAGTACAGGTAAAGGAACTACGGAGGCATGCAGTGGACAAAAGCCAAGAGGAGAGATAGCGATCAAACTCAACAATACCAGGGCAATACCATCACTCGAAACTCATTAAAACCTCCAAAATTGTACTAAAATTAACTTTATTCAATTCAGACTGCTAATAAAACTATGCAATTGAATATTTGATCGGTGTCATTTAGAAGATTTTGGAGCCTGTGATAGATCAAAGTGGGCACACTGCAATGAAAGATGAATTAGCAAAAGTTAGGTAAACATTCCAGCAAGATGCCTACATTCTCGTCATACATGATCATTTTTTTTATAATGCTTCGGATCGGGCGATATTCGAAACAAGTTTTAGTTGGATGAGAAGATATTTTCTAAAGATTCACGCTATTAACATTCATAAATCATGGGTGGCCACTTCAATTACGTAACGACCTAGCCAGGAGAGCCATCACTGCAGCTGTGATGCTAAGCAATTTTCTGGCAGTATATATGGGGCATAAATAGCAAGCGCTGACAGATTGCGCCATCTCACCATCCCAAAAAATAATGGGTTGATGGCACTAATTAATTACCATGCCCGATATTCTCTACTCAGAGTTGTGTTCTCTCATCCCACAGCACAGTACATTCCACCATTGCCCCCCTATGCGACGAAGCATATGTGTTAGGGTTATTGGCCTGACATGGTCTATTACCAGGACTCATTGTAGTATCTATTGTTAACTCAAATATGTACATTGCATGATGATGAAATAATTAGGGAGTTATGCCGTCCTTGAGCCAAAGAACACAATCCCTCAATATGCTATTATGCAAGCTATAAGTGGAATAAGTTTGTTCCCTCTGTGGTGGCGGAGGGATATAGGCTGTGTATGACACCTCAAAATCCTGCTTTCGCAATATAACTCCACAACCACAAAGGGAGAAATCTTATTCTAGGTTACATATAGTATGCCAAGCGCTGAACAAATTAGACAATTTGTCTAAATTAGGGATAATATTATTTCGATCAAAATTAGGCATTTCTACAACATCTCATCACTCACTCGCCATCACTGAAGGCCAATGATATTCGGACACCACCCTGCAACACTTACCTAAATAGTGATTTATTGCTTTAAGCCAACAGCAACATTGTGAGTATAATACTGAATTATTTAGCCCTGTACCATGATTAAAAATAAACATAGAATAAAAAAACTCCACGAAAGCTAATCCATGAAATTGACTTTTTGGAATTATCTTAAAAAAGGAAACTATGGCCTTTGCATAGTCTGTCTTGACATTTATCTTAACGGACTTCGAAACAAAATAAGAAAAAGGATAACAGTAAGATTACCTCCGTTCCAAAACAAGCTTGCTATTATTATATGGCCTTTGATTAAACAGGTCTTCCAAACTTTTAGTCACTAAATAACTAAATAACAAAAGAACAAAATATAACTGTACAAACTAAAGAACAAAATAACTATATATATATCTAAAGAACAAAATAAGCTGTACATTTAAACAATTAACGATGAAACCCTGCTGAAAAACTCTCATTGGATTTGATGAGAAAGCATTTAAAAAAAGTGACAACAGTAATTTTTACAATAAAAGTAGCTTAGGTTTTTGCCTGTTTAAGCCTTTAACCGGAACTTCAGAACAGAACTTTTTTTGAATGAACACTGTCACCTAAACATATCCGCTGAAAAAGGTGAGAGATATATTGGAACAAGAAAATTAGCATCAAAATATAACAACGCTCGAAGTGTTAGAGTAATTCACACTGGATATCAGTGATGTAGATCTATCATTTTAGTTGTTGTCGTAAAACTCTGAGACCGACTTTCTGGGTGACAACGCTGATTTTCTGGGGGAAACAGACCTGTGTGTCAGGTTAGATCTATTCTTCCTGGGAGAAGCAGACCCATCCTTTGGCGGCCTATCCTCAATCATTCCCTAAAACAGACAGAAATATTGTAAGACAAATAACTGAGGGCAACTTATTCGGGAGTTATCCCATCGCTGCACAGGAGAACACGACTGAAATCTAAGCTACATTTAGAAGCTTTATAAATGCAGGATCGGTTAAAAAATCATGCATTAAACTGCAAACTTACAATATTGGTATAGTTCACATCTACCTTCTATTACTCTAAGCACTCAATCTCCAATCCGGGTTGCTGTTAATTGGAATTAATACCAATCATCTACTATCAGCAACGTGAGTGGAGTTTGAGAACTTAAAGACTAACTTACTCTCATCCTAATGAGCAGCATGGCATGCTACACTAATTATCGTTTTCTCTACGGAAGAGTAAGGAGGCAGATCGATGTAATATTTGGCCCTAATCTTTTTCAAAAGTTTGCAATCTGTAATCTGCTTCTGTCAAGGAATAAAGTCACATCTAACGCCAACTAAAAAAACTGCCAAGATCTCTTTGCTGAGTGAGTCTCAATTCCAAATAACACACTGCTTGATAAAATTGTATTCATTCAACTCAGTAAATAATTTGAAAAGGTATTTGCCTAGTTGAAATACAAAAGGATGTTGAGCTATCATTTGGGTCAGTAAGCCTTGTTCATGACTGAAAGACCCCTGAGTAATGTTTTACAAAGTGTAACCAATAAACTTGTTTAGTATACTAAGTCTTATCTTACATTGGGTGATTTCACGAGTTGCTCGGGGCTCGAGTCTAGAGGGACATTCGTGGGTTTACGTCCTGTGACCTAAGCCAGCTTATTGCAATATGAGATCACAGCCTTCCTCAACTGATCATTTGTCTCTCCCTGCTTCCTAAAAAGAGGATGTTTCAGGGACAAACCCCAAACCCAAAACCCTCATCGTTTAATGAACATTTCATCGTTATGATGATGATTTTTATGCGCCAACACAAAAGTGCAATTCAAAGTTATCTCCTCATTGGTTTTATGCAAGGACAAGACCAGTCCAAATATTTATTCATATTTCTCAGATTAAGATGGTAACATGGTCTGACATGACTGACCGGGATTGTTGTTGTTGAACAAGGATAATAAACCAACAAAGTACATGGTTTCGAATAAAAATAGCGATGAAAATTTCGTTTTTCTATCTTGAAATAGGGAATAGTTTCAGTGAGAATGTAGAGAAATAGTAGGCGCGGCAATATAAATTTTGTTATTGAAAATACTGATTCTAATCAATCCGGTTATGACATTCGATGTCGTGTCAAATACAAGAACATTCACAGGTCATAACAGAATATGAGTGTGACTGCGGGTCAGTGCGGGGATTTATTGGCGCCCCAATCCTGGATCTGGTCTGGGGGCTAGCTAGTAATTGCTATTTGTGACGCGAGCCATTGTCTTGTTGTGATAGCTGAGTGTAGTGCAGGGCCCAGCGTTGTTAATTATAATTGCCTTTCAGTGCAGGTTTGCTGACGGATGAGTGAACATCTTTGTCATTATATTATCAGCAATAGAGTATATGAAGGATATAATATCCATAAGGAGCACTGAGGTCAATATAAAGTCTTTTTGGTTTGTATGTTTTGATGTAAGTTGCCTTATGTTTTTGATGTAAGTCGCATGTACATTTCATGTTTATTAATCTTCCAATTGATGGCACCGATTGTCTCTAAGAGCAAAAACTTTATAAGCACAATCTTTATTACAGTTTTACGATGCCAATACACCAATAAAGACCTAAACGTTCACCCGTCATTCCCCAGTCCGTATAACTTCAAAACCCGCACTCATCCCATACTGCAGTTACAACTGCAGTAACAGTAAAACTCATTTCTATGGGATTAATATCAGTTGCAGCTCTGTCAACATAGCTGCCTAAGGACTAACGACCACAAGTCCTATTGTATATGTCTATCAATTAACTGCGAGCATGGCCCAGAGGTATATTATGCTACAGGAAATCTTACCATCCACCAGCTGCTGTTAACTTCTACAGATCTATACACTCATACTGTAAATCTAACTGTACAGCTCTCCATCAACACAATACCGCTCAGAGGTACATTACGATACATGTAAGTTCTAACCACTGAACAGCCACTGTTTACTGCTGCAGATCGGTACACGCTAACTGTAAATCTCACTGTGCAGCTCTCCATCAGCAAGAAGAATACACCACATACACAGACACCGCAGTAACCACGGTATTTGAAGTGACTATATTGTATCATTGAATTCAGTTTCTACACGCCAAGCTACCGGCATTTCGCTGTATCATAACATGTGGTTCAACTTTTTAGCTTATGATTAAAAAACGCGGGAAAATTAATTTTATTTTTGTGTGGTTTTAACTTTTGAGTAAAAATTATTTTTTGATGTGTCACACCCAGTGCATCCTAGCTTATTCGTTTGCATATCAGCACTGTGGGGTCTTTGTAAGCGCAGCGCTGGGTCTTGTACTGCTCTTTGTTGTTATTGCGTGCATTTGTTCGCCGTCTGTGGGCGGCCGTTGCTGGTTGGTACTCTGGGCCAGGGTCAGGGGATTAGGACTGGTAATTTTACGGAGAGTGAATTCCATGCTAAACGGGTATTTGAGCTGGGAGCTATACTACAGTCAATAAACAAACCAGTTTATGGATCAAAACAGCAGTTGATAGAGAAAATTTTGACGCATTATGATTCAGTCCCCATAAGCAGAGGAGAGATGCAAAATCAAAGATATCGTCTCCAGCCAGAAATTTCCAATATGAAATCTGCATTGACTGATGAGTTCAGACACACCATGATGCCCTTCCAAAGTAGCCCGATTGGCAGTGAAGCATAGGCAGCGGGGAATTTTGAGGAGCCCATTCTAATCAACCCCATCATTAAACAGCCATTTTTAAGAAAACAGATGGGTAAACAAAATAAGCATACAAAGGCTGATGGGCATCAAATTGAAATGACCAAACCCAATGTTTCACAAAAATCAAACGAAGTGAGGATTTCAGAGAGTTTTGTAAATTCAGCCCGCGCTCAAAAACCCAGTAGGGCTCAAACTGGAGGTAATGTGTCAGGTTTAGAAGATTTATCACCTAAGTTGGGCCTTCCCTCAAATTCAGTTCGTGATCAACAGCTCGTCATCCCTGTCAGTCAAACCGCAGGGAATGTGTCAGATATAAAAAGTTTAGCACCAATTGGTTTGCTCTTTCCTCGAATTCAGTTCATGATCAACAGCGCGTTAACCTTGTTAGTCGAAGTATCAAAAATTGCTGTTCTGACTCAGCCACATTTGAGTTGAATTTACCAGATGAGATTGATAAAGCTAGTGTTGTTTCGAAGCATTCAGTGGCTCATGCCTTTTCCAACGTAGTCCTGTCGTTGAACATGTTAAGCTACCAAGCTATATCACTCATCAAGGCCAGTTGTATTCAATATGTGGTAACTCTGTTGACGATTGTTCTACAGCGAAAGCTAGACATGATGATTCTTCCCAACTTCCCACATCCGGTCTACAAACTAATCCCTATCAAACTAAATCTTACCCAACTACTGATAGAAATATTTCAGTGCATGACAACTCTAGTTACATTGCAAATAATATTGCTATTCTGGCAACAAAAAATGCCTAGTCCCGAACCTGCTGTGTTTAATTGTGAAGCAATCAAGTACCGCGATTGGAACAAATCATTTACTCGGTTTGTAGACTCTAATTCGACGTTAGATAACAAGGCAAAGTTGTTCTATCTATGGAAGTATACTACTGGTAAAGCTAGAGAGTTAGTTGAGGGCTATTATTCACTAGATGATGATGAGGCTTACGATACGGCTCATGCAATCCTACATGATAGGTAAGGTAATGCTTTGGGGTCCGGGGTCCGGGGTCCGGGGTCCGGGGTCCGGGGGTCCGGGGGTCCGGGGATCCGGGGGTCCGGGGGTCCGGGGGTCCGGGGGTCCGGGGGTCCGGGGGTCCGGGGGTCCGGGGTTTGGGGTTTGGGGTTTGGGGTTTGGGGTTTGGGGTTTGGGGTTTGGGGTTTGGGGTTTGGGGTTTGGGGTTTGGGGTTTGGGGTTTGGGGTTTGGGGTTTGGGGTTTGGGGTTTGGGGTTTGGGGTTTGGGGTTTGGGGTTTGGGGTTTGGGGTTTGGGGTTTGGGGTTTGGGGTTTGGGGTTTGGGGTTTGGGGTTTGGGGTTTGGGGTTTGGGGTTTGGGGTTTGGGGTTTGGGGTTTGGGGTTTGGGGTTTGGGGTTTGGGGTTTGGGGTTTGGGGTTTGGGGTTTGGGGTTTGGGGTTTGGGGTTTGGGGTTTGGGGTTTGGGGTTTGGGGTTTGGGGTT